>CM062805.1:145416074-146820240 GCA_031772625.1 Pinus tabuliformis | reverse complement strand
TACGCCTCTTCAGCCTTTCGATGGACTTTTGGGATCCAAACATTTTGGAAGGCATCGACAAGTCCATGGGAAGTTTCATCAAAATTGCGGAATCAATGAGAAGGGGAAGGTACACATCCTATGCAAGGATTTGTGTCTATATGAATATAACAGAGCCCTTACCGGAATCCATTGAACTGGAATACCATGAAAAGGTTTTTCCGGAACCCAGTGATTATGAGCACATCCCCTTTAGATGTCGCAGATGCCATGAATATGGACATGTGTTCTGAGAATGTTTGTTGAACTAGTCTGAGATCCAAGAGCCATCCAAAACCAAGAACTCGGGGAAAATGCAAGAAGGGGAGGAAGGCTTCTAATAAGTTGAGAGGAGGAGGTGGAATAAAAAAAACCACCATACCTCGACCCAACCACAGAAAAGCAAAGGACCATAAATCAATAATCGATATGATATCCTACAGGAGGAGGAGGAGACAGGGGAAGTGCAAATGTAAGCACCAGGACTAGACATCCAACCATCACAACAAAGGGATGGCACTAGCACCAAAAGAAAATTTGAAGAGGAAATAAATGGTAAGGAGGCCCTTAAACAACCAATGGAATAGGCCAACATGGAAATTGATAACCAAAGAGAAGAGATAAGCAGTGAAGAGAAAGTCATGCACAAGATGTTGAGTGGGTGGAGGCATTTTGATGAGAGTTTTATATTGGAGGATCAGAAGCGGCTCTACAAAGAGACATTCCAAGGTAAAAAGAAAAATAGGGTATAGGGGCATCAGTTCAATAAGAACAACTGGGATCTCAAATTAGTCAGGGGAGGACCAGGGACCCCGATGCAAAGGAGGGAAGAAACGAGGGCGAAAAAACTTAAACGAGACCATTCAAATGATAGGAGAAGCACTGGTGAACTCTGGAAGGGTGGTGTCGTTGTCTGTGGTCTTCCATCAACTCAATAAATCGTCCAAATGATAATTACATCCTGGAATATTAGAGGCCTTAATAGCAAAGGAAAACAACACTATTTGAAAGAGAGACTCAAGAAAGATAAGCCCAGCATCATGGTGATCCAAGAAACCAAGATCTCAGAAGTCAAATTCAAAAACGTCATAAAGACCTTTAAGCTACATTAGGAAGTTATAGCCCAAGATGCTAGCGCAGTGCAGGAAGACTTGTTATCATGTGGAATCCTACAGAAATCATTTTTGAGGACTAGGTAAGTTGACCCAGAATCCTCTTGAGGAGATTTAGGTATACTAGGTCTCGAGATTGGGCATTACTAACAGGGGCCTATGGGCCTCATATTCCAAGTGAAAAAATGGTTTTCATACAAAACCTAGAAAATATGAGAGGAGATTATTGAGACTACTTATGGATCGTCGGGGGAGATTTCAATATGATTACGTCCCTGGAGGAGAAAAATTGGGGAATCAGAAGTAAGTACACAGATATTGGAAATTTCATGGACCTAATCATGGAGCTTCACTTAGTTGACATGTCGACCAATAATGGAACACACACTTGGAATAATAGAAGAGGGGGACCACATCAGATCACATCTCGCTTGGATTGTTTCCTGGTATCGGAGCAGGTAGTCAACCATGACATATTCATGGAAGCTTCCATTCTTCCTAGGATGAGATTTTATCACTAGCCAATCCTGTTGGAAATTGACCTGAAAACAGGTCCCAAAAGCTAACCCTTTAGATTTGAGTCCTTTTGGCTCAGAGATCCAGAGTTTATGCAGAAAGTTGAAAAATGGTGCAAGGAAAGCAAGGTACTTGGAAGAAACCATATGCACATCTTCCAATTGAAACTTAAGGAAAGAAAAGGAAAGATTAAGAAATGGAACAAGGAAGAGTTCGGGCACATTATGCGAGACCAGCAACAGCTGAGTAACAACATGGAAAAGATCCAACAATAAATCATAAGCCAAGGTAGGAAAAAACACCTAGTTGAGGAAGAAGGGAGGATCATCAACTTGCTGGAAGAACGATGAAAACAGTAAGAGATCCCGTGAAAACAAAAATACAAAATTAACTAGTTATGAGAAGGGGAAATAAACACCCAGTTCTTCCCTAAAGCAATGATCCAACATCGCCATCACAATAAGATCTTCTTTTTAAAGGACGAGACAAGGAACATATCATTCCAGCATGAGTAAATGAAGGACCTCGTTGTGAACCATTTCCACTCTCTTCTCTTAGAACCAACAAATGACAAGACAGAGGAAATTCTAAGAATTACCCAAAACATTCCTGACCTAGTATCCAGAGACGAGAACATGGGCCTTATGAGGGTGGTCTCCTTGGAGGAAGTGGAGGAGGTGGTTAAAGGAATGTCAAAAAATAAATCCCCTAGCCCTCACGGATTCACAACGAAGTTCTTTCAAGTAGCTTGGAAGTTCATCAAAAAAGACATCATGTAAGTGGTGGAGTCTAGACGCAACCAAAAGATGTGTCCAAGCCTGAATGCTACATTTATTGGTTTAATTCCTAGGAAAACCAAATCGGAGGACCCCGAGCGTTTAGACCAGGAACCTTGTGTAATGTTATCTATAAAATTATAGCCATAATCATTGTGAAGAGACTCAAACCCATGCTCCCTAACCTTTTCTCTCTGAAATAAACTGGCTTTGACCAGGGTCGTAAGATTCTGGATGGTTTCATCATTTATCAAGAGGTAGTCCACTCCTTAAAACATCTCCGAGTCCTGGGTATGATGATCAAGTTGGACTTAGCCAAAGCACATGATCGTATTCGTTGAACCTCCCTCACCAACATCCTCAAATCTTATGGCTTTGACCAAAGTTGGATCAGCTGGATCCTTCCCATGGTGCCCTCTCATGTTTATTCCATCCTCTTAAATTGCTCCCCAACAAGAAATTTCAACCCCTCTTGAAGCTTGAGACAAGGTGATCCGCTATCGTCATTCCTTTTCATCCTAGAAGCTGAAGTAATAGGTAGGTATCTGAAAAAGGAAGCCCAATCTATTAAAATATGAGGTCTTAGACTATCGGGAAACGACCTCCTAATCACACACCAATATTTTGTTGATGACATTATGTTATTTTGTCATGTATCCTTGAAGGAAGCTTGTTGTATCAAAGAAATTCACCACAACTTCGTGGAAGCCTTGGGGACCCTGATCAACAATGACAAATCCTGCATCTTCTTCTTCAATACTACAAGGAATATTCAAATCTTCTTAGCTCGTGTGTTAGGTTTTGGAGTCAACTCTCTCCCATATAAATACTTGGGAATGCCCCTATCTTTGAACTCTTTAAAACCCTCCTATTGGAACTTTGTCCTTCAAAAAATCCAAATGAAACTCAGTAATTGGACCTTCCATCATGTCAACTTGGCGGGCTGCACTATACTCCTTAAGGTCGTTCTCTAATCCATACTGATTTACCAGCTATCAGGTATGGCTTCCCCTCAAACATATTGCACAAAAATGGTTGAGACCTTTAAAAAATTCCTTTATGGTGGGGCTCATCAGAAATATAAATGGGCTATGGTTTCATGGCTCAACTTATCTAGGCACAAAATGGAAGGAGGATTGGGGCTTCAGGATACTTACACCTTGAACCAAGTTATGGGAGCTAAACTTTGGTGGAGGTGGATAAGAGGAGGTGTTGATTTATAGAAACATAGTTGGACCGTAAATATGGCATGCGAACCCGCCCTGAAGATATCATTCGGTTTTGTGACTTGCGCAAAGAATCGGCTTGGAACTTGGCAGCTCCAAACATTGATCTCTATTGGAAATAATACTGAGAGGGGGGGTGAATCAGTATTAGTCAAATCAATAATCATTTTCTTTTCATACTCAAATTTATATACACTACTTCAATGAAGGTAACTTGCGTGTACACACAACTGTATTTAAGGCAACCAGCGTATATCCAACAAACTTATGATTCAGTTAATTCATCATATGTTGATCTTTAATCAGTATATCAGTACTTCATTAACCATATAAATAGTAACCACGTGCATTAATATCATAACAAACCATCACACATAAGAAACACACATGAACACCAAGTTTAAGGTAGAAACCCAATGCAGGATAAAAACCACCTGTTGTTGTCTTCTTTTAATAAAGAAAAAACATGTTTACAATCTTGTACTGGTGCAGACTCATACCAGTACGCAGGCACCCACCTACAGAAGGCTACAACCTTCTCTCGTTCTCCAGATTCTACTGGAAGGGAGCTACAACTCCCTAGTTCTTGTACTAGCCGATATGTTTACTAGTACGTAGGCACTCGCCTACTAAAGGCTCCAACCTTCACTCATTTTGTTATGGAACCAGCTCACAAAAAGATAGAAAAGATAGATGAACGCCTTATAAATAAGCCTCTTCGAGGGGCCAACCTCCTTTACATTACACAAATGAACAATTCTTGGATCATACAAATGACAAGACCTCCTTTCTATATATAGGAGTCTAAGGGGTCATAATATAATCAAAGCCGACATAACAATAATAATGTAAGGGCACAATAATAACAATAATGGGCTTCTATGGGGCACAATAATAACAACATGGGGACTACATGGGTACAACAATATAATAAGGGGGTTGTACTAATAACAATAAGGGGTTACACTAGTAGTATAGGTGCCTAACATGCCCCTCTCCTTCAAAAAGTGTTGTCCTCAACGCTTCAGTAGTTCTTGATGCTTCTGTATAAAATTCTTGTCTTTCCATGTGGAATCTTCAGCGGGTAAGTTCTTCCACTTGATGAGATACTCTGAAATTGATCGATTTTGTAGCTGTCGGGTTCTTGTTTCTGTGACTTCTCCAAGTTCCAATATGATTTTCCTTCCTCTTCAAGTTCTGGCAATATTGTTTGAATTGGGATTTTTTGCAACTTTTGAATGAGTGGCCACACTTCTTCTTCCTTCTTCCATTCATCCCTTGCTTCGTTTATCCAATCTGGTTGGATAATAGAAATAGCACAAAACAATGCTTCAACATCCTCATCCTTTCTTGAGAGTGCATATGAACCAAAATGTTGCTTCCCTTTTCTATAGATGATGTCAAAGTCATAACCCAACATATTTGTGACCCATTTTTTCTGTTCTTCTAAAGATAATATTTGTTCTAAAAAGTATTTAAGACTATCATGATCCATTTTTACCTTGAAGTGTCTTCCCATTAGGTAAGGTCACCATTTCTTAAGTGCATGTAGTATTGTCAACATTTCCTTCTCATAAATAGCTTGCTTGAGAGGTAGTCATAAAAATACCCAATCACCTACATCAAAACTTTTTTCACTGCAATGTTGATTTGCCTGTTGTTTCATTTGATTCTGCACCAAAGTGGCATTATCCTTTAAAAGTTGGAGAACTTATTGTTGATGCTCAATGTGATCTTTCACTGCTTGAATCTTTTTCTTCTTCATATGTCCTTATATCTTGAGAGTTTGAGGAGTGGCAATTTCTTCCAGTGCATTACAAGATATGGTCAGATTCATTTCTTCATGCTCTATGTGATCTTTCACTTCTTGAATATTTTTATTCTAGATATGTCCTTCTATCTTGATAGTTTGAGGAGTGGTAATTCTGGCCAATGCATTACAAGATATGGTCAGATTCATTTCTTCTTTCTTGATGTGGCCTTTCACTTCTTGAACCTTTTTCTTCTTGATATGTCCTTCTATCTTAAGAGTTTGAGGAGTAGTAATTCTTTCCAATGCTTTACAAGCTATGGTCAGATTCATTTCTTCTTTCTCTCGGGATGGTTCCTGGTGTCTATCCTCTTCTTTTGACATTTCTTGATCCTTTTCTTCCACCTCTTCACAATTAATATAAAATAATTTCTTCTTAGCACACTTATGGCATTTAATGTATTTGTTATCACAATTGTAACAAAGCCCTTTTTCTCTTTTTTCTTCCAATTGTTATGGTGTAGCCCTTGTAGGTTGTGGAAGGCTAGGAGAAACAAAACTTCCATCTTTATAGTTGTGACGGGTAGACTTCCTTGTTGCCATAATTTTTCTTTCCACTTTGTTACAAAGCCCTTTTTCTCTTTTTTCTTCCAATTGTTTTCGTGTTGCTCTAAACAAGGTGTTGCTCTTTGTATCCTCATAACGTGCTATCATTTCCTCCATGAGAATTGACCATGTAACAAGTTGTTTACAAGAACAAAGCCCTTTATACCATAAAAATTGATCCGTTTCTAAATATGAAGATGCAATATGTACCTTTTGTAATAGCTGCACCTCATGTAGATCAAAATATTGCTCCATCTATAGTATCCAATTTACCGGATCTTTGCCATCAAACTTCCTCATATCGCCTTTTCTTTATTTTAGGAGCTCGACCTTGAAATGGTTGTAAATCTATAATTTCGGATCTTCCAGTTTTGAAATTGCGACCCGCAGTAGCCCTCTGAGTCCTTTTCCTAATGCCACTAGTCTGATCGAAATTGGATTGTCCAAGAAAGAGTTATGTACAATCTCCCAATATGACCTGATTATATACCTTTTCAGAAGAGCGGGTTTCTATGAAGTGCCACGTATCACTGATTTGACCTTCAGATTTGAAAAATATACACAGAACACTACAGTCCGTTCTCTTTCTCCAACTTCTTATGAAATTTCAATATGATGCTCAGAGAGACAGTTATGACAGTTTTCCCTAGGTCACCTATTTGGGATGTAATTTGGGAGCTTGCATAAACGCTAAATTCCTTGGCCTATATCTCTGCAAATATAGCGAAACAAGATCTGAACTTTGGGCCCGAGCTTCCTCCAATTTTGATTCAAATGGGTTTTAATTTCATAGTTTGAACCTTCGTATAAAAGAAATTATAGCGACAATTCGACGATGACCTGTTTGAGATGAAATTATAGATCTTGCAAAAACCCTAACTTCCTCAGATCATATCTCCAAAAATATAGGGAGAAAAGATCGGAAATTAAGATCCAGGTTTTTCACAATTTTGTCTCAAATGGGTTTTTTTTTAGCTTCTGAAACATTGCAAAACAAAATTTATAGCGAAAATTCCACAATGACCTGTTTGGAGCAGCAAAACCCTAGAATCCAAAGCTCTGGTACCAAATGTTATGAAACCAGCTCACAAAAAGACAGAAAAGTTAGATGAACACCATAGAAATAAGCCCCTTTGAGGGGGTAACCTCCTTTACATTACACAAACAAACAATTCTTGGATGATACAAATGAGAAGACCTCCTTTCTATATATAGGAGTCTAAGGGGTCATAATATAATCAAAGTCGACATAACAATAATAATGTAAGGGCACAATAATAACAATACTGGGCTTCTATGGGACACAATAATAACAATATGGCGAATAAATGGGCACAACAATATAATAAGGGGATTGTACTAATAACAATAAGGGGTAACAATAGTAGTATAGGGACCTAACACATTTTCCAGCTGTTACTGGAAGGGATCTCCAACCCCCTAGCTCTTGTACTGGCCAATATGTTTACTAGTACATAGGCGCCGACCCACTGAAGGTTGCAACCTTCATTCGTTTTCCAACTGCTACTCGAAGGGAGCTCCAACCCCCTGGCTCTTGTACTGGTCGATATGTTTACCAGTACATAGGTGCCGACCTACTGAAGGCTCCAACCTTCACTCTTCCTCCAGGGACCACGTTTCATAAATTTTCAGACTGGATACTCCTGGTACACAACAACACTATATGTAGGCCACGTTTCATCCAATTTTCATACTGGACCCATCAACAACATTGAAGCTCAAAATCAATCACCATTGTAATAGAACCATCAAATACATCTGCATTTACCAATCATTGAAACTCAATCATCAATCTCTGAATCACCCACAATTGAATTACTGAAGGCCCATCATCACTGAAGAAAATCACAATCAACCAATCTGAACATTCAGAATACTATCATCAAAAACATAGTCACCAGAACACAGCAGAACCCAGAACTCTACAACAACCACTAGAACCAACTGCAAATTAAAATATCATATTTCATAATGTATACACTACTCTGATGAGCTAAACCAGTGTGTATACGCACTTTTACCAAAGCGAACTAGCGTACAGATCTGCAAATACTAACCCAGATCATAACATTTGTAGAATAAAACATGCGTCAGTATTCAGATCTAGACTATCCATCATAAAACCACATATTGATAATACATTTCAGGTCTTATGATCCCGATCCATCATCAACCACATAGGTGCATCCTTAGTTCAAATCAAGCAAAGCATTGGAAACCCATAACCTGCATACTTGACCTCACACTTCATTAGATATTCAACACTTGCACACTTGGCCTAATGATCTTCTCCTCCTTATATAGTTTTAGGCCTTTCTCAATACCTTGGACCAAAACCAATTAGGACCAATACCTTGGACCAAATACCTAGGTTCAATACCTCGGACCAAATACCTTGGACCAATACCTTGGATCAATACCTTCGATCAAAATACCTTGGACCAAATACCTCGACCAAAAAATTAGTTTTCCAACATGTACATGCTTTTCCTCTTGTTAAAGTGCGTGTATATGTTATACGCTCCTTTTTTTCTGTTAACCCATGTGTATACACTCCTTGGACAAAGTGAACTTGCGTATACCTCTCTTTCTTCAATCTTTGGAGTCTGATCTATAATCCTTTGTTGTTAACCTGTTGCACTGTGAACTGTCATATGAGTGAGTTTCCATCAAGGATAACACCTATATCATAATGCCAACAATATTATCCACCAAAACTTCTTTTGGTAAATCAATAACAGGGCAACAACTTGATTCTAGCAGGATTCACAACAACAAAGAGGAAAGATTTTCATGAGATGGGACTTGAGTGATTTGTTCTTTTACACCTCCGAAATAAATTATCAAACAGTAAACCAGTATTGGAAAGAAGGTTCAAGAACTGAGGAATGGAGATGATGGAAAACCCTTAACGATTGGCCAGATCCTTTGGATTCATCCCAATGGATTCAGTTAAGAAAAGAATTGGAATCCATAAGAATCACCTGACAGGAAAGACCGAACATCCTAAGATGGGGATACACCATAAGAGGAGCTTATACTATATACGAGGCATAAAGTTTAAAAGCAGGATGGAGACATGAGAATCAACAAACGATTTGGAAAAAGATATGGGGTTTAAAATAGTGGCCGAAGGTAGCATTCTTCCAATTACTGGTGTGCAGGGGTAGAATTCTAACATGGGATCAACTTCAAAAAAGAGGCTTCTACGGACCCTCATAATGCATTCTTTGTGGAAGCCATAGTGAGGATCTTGAGCACCTTCTAAATACATGTCAATTTTCCACACAAAAATGGAACCAGGTAGAGGAAATATTTGGTAGAATGGATCGAGATCCCCAGAGCATTAGAGAATCCATTATTCTATGGCTCCAAGGCCTCCTCTCCAACCTTGTTCTCAACCGGGCCTAAAACTTAGTTCTAGGATTTACTCTCTCGGTAATCTGGAAGGAGTGTAACCACGGGATCTTCAAGAAAAGAGGACAAAATCAGTAGCTAGTATGGGAAGGGATAGTAAAAAATATCCCTGAAGCTATCCTTGCAAAGAAATGACTACCAAATGATTGACAAGTTAACCCCCAAGAGGCTAGAATTCTTAAACGCTTAAAATTGGCACCGACCATGATTGCCCCAGACTCTTGGAAATCGATCTCAAGAAGAGTGGATCCAGCTCAAATCTTCATCACCACACCAGAGGGATTCATTAAATTAAGTTTTGATGGAGCCTCGAAATAAAACTCGGGTCCTGCGGGGTTCAATGGACTCTTTCGAGATCACAAAAAATGGGGCAGGATTATTTATGCAGACTACTGCAGAAAAGAAAGCAACAACGAATAAGAATTTGTTGGTGCTGGTAAAGGATTGATCCTAGTCATTCAAATGGGATACAGAAAGCTAATAGTGTATGGAGACTACCAACTTGTAGTCAATACTCTTAAGAAATTGATCCAAGGGACTAATTGGGATAAGCTTAGTCACATTTTGAGAACCGCCAGGCGGGTGCAAGAGCTGGGGGATCTAATTCAGAACCTTGAATATGTAATCACAACACATGTAAGGAGGGAAGTGTTGTAGTGGCTACAACAAACCTCAAAAAAATTTCCTTAGCTTCGTTTTGGAGCCTCCCTACCAACCATCCTTATCAGTATGTCTTGCACTGTCAATTACATAAGCTTCATTGGCTTTTCAGCATCTTTCCAGCCTGTGCAATATGGTTGGTTTCACTTCCCTCACAGGATGCCTCTCCAAACATGGTCTAGCTTCTAGCTGAGCATCCCCCTCAGAAAATTGCACAATTCTGGAGGGGAACCAACCTTGCCTCTAGAAATTGCACAAATCGGACTGGCAATCTACTGGGCTCAAAAATTGAGCAATCATGTCAAGTAAACTTCCTCTGGAAAATTCCCCAATATGGCCGAGCAGTGCAGCTCAATCCAAAAATTGCATAATTTTGTGCAGTAGTCAGGTGCTCCTCCCAGAAATTGTGCAATCCCTTTGGACATCCAGGCCAGCTTCCTCCCAGAAATTGCACAAAAATCTCCCTCAGTTAAGCAGGTTGTTGCATGTGCCTTCAAGTTTACCAGTTCCACCTGGGACCAAGAAAACTTAACTTGCATGCATGGGCTTCTTTTTCCCAAAATAGCAAAAAGGAACATGAAAAAATCATCCCTAGATTTTAGGGAGCTATTTTTAGTAGCTGAAGGTTACATGCAAAGATCGTTTTAGAAACTCTCCTCTGAGTGTCACTTTTCCCTATACTTTTGTCATGCGCGTCATGAGCCTCAAAATTATTTATTCGATGCTTAAGAGCTCATTATTCACATTGATCTTGGATCTCTGACATCCCATGACACATCCAAGAGACTTCGACACATCCAACTTAGCTATTTCTGGATAAGTCTGCTTTACTTGTCTTTTGTGGCATTTTTGTTTCTTTTTGTGTTCTGGCTTGTGTGAGTGTTGTCTGCTTTCTTTCTGTGAATTCTTGTTGTCATTTGCATGCATGTTAGCTTGTACAAGCACCATTTTCGTTTTCGTTAGCATCTCACTATTGTCGCATGCATGGCACTGTTTTGCATGAACGATCGCTGATTCGACAACTCGTTTCACACACATGCATGTTGTTCTATTTTTTGAGTCTTGCATTCACTTTTCATGCATGATCATTCACTCCTACTTACACTCAGTATCTCCATGCATTCACATTTTTATATGCTTTTAGTTTCCTATCGGCAGGTCTCAGAAAACTTGGCCCGGACTCTGCGTTACTCAAACAACATTGCACAATACTAAGAGGGAAGGCTCTACCTTCCTCCCAGAAAAATGCGCATTTATAGCTAGGAAATTCCCTGTAGTCTTTCTTTGTGCAATTATGAAGGGTAGGGATTGCTCGCCCAGAAAATTACACAATGCAGTCCTTGGGTCGGCATCACTTGCCAGCTAAAATTGCGCATTGTATAATCTCAACACCTAGTAGGCCAGTCTGGATTACGCATTGCGTAAATCCTGAAGTAAACCAGCCTCCTGATAGTCCGAACTTCCTTTTGTGTGGTTCTGGCTATTAGTCTCTCAGCCTCCCAATGAAAATTGTGCAATCCTTGAAAGCAGTTCCCCGAGTATGTTGCATGTGAGTCCTCAAGCTTGCTTTGCTTTTAACTGACAGATTTCCTTCCATGCATGTCACCATGTCTCCATATATAGCAGTTGTTTTTCTGTCTCTCGGTTGTTTAGGATCAATGGCCTCAGAGAGAGCAGGGTCAAAGGACACCGACGAAAGTGCAACTGGAGGAGCAGTTGAGCGAGTGTCTACGAGTTTGTCGATTTATGAAGACACTGAGCTAATCGTAGACAAAGATATCAAGTTTAAATTGCAAGAGGTCAATGATGCATTCTCAGGCACATTTGGGGAAGATATCAAATACCACCAAGTCTATGTGAACATTCACAAGTCCGTCTTGTACCATATTTCATGCAGGTATCCCACGTTCCCATGAGTGGACATGATACATTGGATCATCTCGCACACTGATCCCGAGACAATGAAATTGAGAAGTGTCAGTGGAACAGAGATTGCTACCTTAAATGCATAGGATTATCAATAGACGTACCACTTTCTAAAGCTAGTGATCACCATGGAGACACCCTTTAGCATACCTAGCAACAATTCCAACTCTAGGGATGTCTTGAAGAACTGGGTAAAGGATCCATCCAAATTCAAGATGATACCCAACTAGATATACAAGACAAAGATACTGTGAAAGGCGTATCAATACTTGGTCATCTTTTCATGTCGTTTGTATGGCCAAGAGAGCATGGAAACATTCATGTAGATTTGGGTGATCGCGTTGGACAAACTGGCCAGTGAAGGCAAAGCATGCAACAGGTCTGACATGTTGGCTCACGGGCTAAAGGAATAGGTAACAGGAGCTCGGAAGACTCCCAATGGTCAGCAAATAGAAATATACATGTCTGCCTACATCTTGGATGCAATCTATGCTCGTCAGTAGTTCCTGGACTTGAAGTGGGCATGGACACCAGTGGAAACCACTGTCAATAGTTATTGCAAATTGTTTTCTGAATGCATCTTCAGAGGAGTTATCACACAACTGTGACATCATTTTGTCACCCTGGTGTAGAAGATGATATTTAAGCAAGATCCACCTTACATGTCGAAGGAAGCAATGGAGGCACTGATCGACATAGCGGATTGGTACGCCTCACCGTCTGGCACCTTCATACATATGTACAGTGCGGAGAAGCCTCCGCATGTTTTGCTGAAGTTTTCCATGGACAAGCTCGTCATGTAAGAAGTATCATACCACATCTCAATAGGACTGTGAGCTAGGATGCACCTGAAGAAGAAGGCATCTTGGACCACTCTTTATTTATGGATCGAGTTGTACGAGATACAAAATCTCAATCATGCAGATGTCAAAACAGAGGAAACTAAGAAATATCTTTTCGACACCCGAAACTTTAATCCGTATGACCCGCATTGTTTGGTGAAGGATCACTGTGCGAGAGTAAAATTTATGTGGACCCACGTGGCATGTAGCAGAGGAATACCCCTAGAGTTTTGTCACATCTTCTCTAGGCCCAATGAACCAGTCGGCATTGTTGTGGAATGGTTAGTGAAGTAGCATGAACCAGCATCATGGAGAGCACCAACAGCAGAGGTAAACATATCGGCGCGCGACAAAGGCAAGAGAAATATTTTTGACAACCAAAAGCATAAAAACACTGCAAGTTAATAATAGACCCAATTTTGTAGAAAGCAGATTTTCCAATAGAGGCGAAGAGGCAACAACACGACAGGAGGATTTCGCAAAGGAAGAGAGAAAAACAGAGGATGTACAAAATAGTGAAGGAGTTACATGGGTTGAAGGAGAAACTCGAGAAGGAACACGAGTTGCGCAAATAGGAGAAGGGAAGCAAGGACAGGTACAACAGGGGTCACAACATGTACAGATAGATGAAACTGCGCTCGTACAGTTAGTAGACTCATCTGAGCAGCTGACATAAAGCCGATAGGGTGAGAATTCGCAGGAGCAAGATTTCTCTCAAGAGATTGAATGAGTACTTGAGCAGATGGATACGGAGATGGAGCAGCTAGAGTTAGAGCAAGACATCAACCTCATGCCTTACCACCAAGAGGTCGACCCACTAGCTTCACCAGATATGGAAGAAGAGCATGTCCCAAGCGAACAAGGAGACACTAAGATCCTTGGAGACAATTCAGAAGAAGAGATGCACAACATATCATTCGTCGAGTCATAGGATAGAGTTGTGCAATCGTGTAGAGTGTCTACTCTGGATGACAACACATCTCCTACACATTTTTAGAAACAAATGATCGTGTCTTACATGCGCAAGCATCTAGCAGCATTGGCCAATGCTACCAGAGCATATGTCGAAGCCACTAGAACGCGTTTTTGCCTCTTGATAGTTGAGAATGAGTGAATGGTTGAGGAGTTATAGATGGCCAACCAAGAAGGAGAACTGGTTACAACATCTACCTGATCCGAGTTGAAGAAGGTGATACTGGATGAAGCATCTTTCCTTGCGATTGTCATGCGATCATTCTATTCCAAGTTTGGTACTGTGCATAAGGAGGTTGTCCATCTCAACAGTTGGCAGCAACAATGTACTAGGAGAGCACATATCTTGTCAAATGTGCATACTATTGTTGACTACATCGAAACATGGGCAAAGGGATACAAGGGAGCCATGTTACACTTCCCCAAGATAATGAAGCCCAGAGCGATCAAGCTGAAGGCACACATTTGTAGTCGGATCCAGAACTATGAACAACTCATCAATTGTTTTTAGGCTTTCCATGCACGGGTATTCAAAAGCATGGATATTGTTGTGCACACACATGGGATCACATCTATTGGAACACTCACCGAGGCATAGAAAAAGGCACAAGTCTGACTGGAGCTTGACTTGTACTTTGATGAGTTGATGCACATAGCCACCAGCACAAACTTAGTGATTAATGTAGACACCATGCATTAGTATGTTGCTGGTCCCACCGCACTCAAGAAAATGATGTGCATGTTATCAGACAAGTTGGATAGAGGGGCCAAAGCAATGTACCCAGATGCTACGGAGGTAAGATTTCGTTTCCAAAAGGATGTCACCATAGAGTAGACATACACCATAACGGAGTACCGGGCTTGGTATCAGTTCGCCACCATCGACCATCGTGAGGATGTTGAAGAGATTATCTTCGCACAGTTGTCTGAGTCATAGTGATCTCTTTCATGGCTTTCTCAAGCCTATTTTGTCTCACATGGGTACATGTGCATATTGTATGTAACGTCTTGTCAAGAGGAAGTTCAAGTGTCGATATTTTATCGTAACAACCATAGATTAGTTAAAGAGTCATGAGGGTAGATGAACAGTCACAAAGGGGAATGTCAAGGGTCACCCCACCCTTTTCTATATATAGTCCCTCTTAACTCATTATATAGGCTTTTAGTCAGCCAATCTTTCGATAAGAGTATCTTAGATAAAGCTTGGAGAGTATTGTAACAAGCCTCGGCTTCTCCACTGTGCAGAGCTAATACATCTCTTTGGAGGAGCAGGCGAAAGTGAATGTAACGTTTTTCTATCGGGATGTTGGCTTGAGGGGGCCTGAGCCAGGTTCAGAGTTAATTAGCCAAACAAATCCCTATACTACTGGCCCTTTCGGAAATAGTCCACAGAGCGTGGACTGAGTTCTCACCCGAAGCAGTATGGGGGGAAGCTGGAACCAAGTTTTTGAACCCTTGAGATGTTTGAGGGGTCAGTTTAGTCCAACTGTGAATAGCTTCATGCAAGTCGCTTCACGCACTATCCTAAACTATGAGTCCTTCCCAATCTTTTATAATCACCTTCGCGCAGCCCTCACGAGGGGCTGAGGTGACTTCATGCTGCCTTAGTGGTGATCTGCGCTACTTCCCTAAGTTATACCACGGATCTTACTTATCTTCTTATAATAGTTAGTTATCTTCGTGTAAACATATAATTTATCTTATATTCACTTTATCAACACATCCATATAAGTTCGCGCATCATATAGACAATAGAAATGCAATTTATATCCAATACATTCAATGCACAAAACAGGAAAAAGGATACACAGAAATGATGTAAAACTTCTCTATATTACTTCTCCAAAGGTTACGGACTCGATTTTCCCTATGCACTCAGTTGCAGGGGTTCACGCACTCAATTGCGGACTACTATGCCTCTGTGCACTCAGCTACAGAGCCTTCTCCTACTCTACAACCCAAAGACTCGACTCTACACTTAGATAAGACTCAATTCTTCATCCTTCATTCATTCTCTAACTTTTGTTCTTTACAACTTAGAGCCTCTCTCTATTTATACAATCCCATGGTCCGCGGACCATGGGTAGATCTCTAAATCCAACATTACATTTACAAAAATGAGGGTGGACAATCTTATGACCCATTTACAGGTTTGCGCTTCGTGCCCACAAAACGTGGAGTCTTTACAATGGATTTGGTCAAAATATGGGCTTTCAAACCCAAAACTTGCCTTGCAGGATCCCGCGCCCAACAGGCCCCCAACCCAAACATCATGACTTGCCCTCGATTCACTCTGTCGGTGCAGATTTCTTCGTGCGAATACCTTCCAACTCTGTCCGAACTACTCCAAGATCGGCAGCGCACTGAGCAGTTGCCTATTGTATCTCTTGCACGCACTATTAAGAGACAGTTGTATCTGAACTGCTTCCTTGTATCTGCTCCTGTGTTCCATGCATCTGTTTACAGTCCTACGCCTCCTTTCAACTAGCTGGAGCACTAAGATTATGCTTCGGTGGGCTAGTTAGATAGTCGGGCCACCCATGTATGGCTTCAACAGGGTTCCATTCACATTTCCTGGGAAAGGTTCTCCATTTAACTTTACCAACTGCACCGTGCCTCAATTGGTGATCCCTTTAGTAATATACAACCCGATCCAAGGCATCACGCTAATCAACTCTCGGTGGCAGTCCCCAAATTCGTCAATGTAATCATGCACATTATGTTCTTTCGCCACAGTTTTCTTATCAAGAAAGTCCTTATGTATTCCTTCCTCAAGCTTCTTGACTTCTTCTTCCACCATGGCACTTTTCTCCCTCAACCAAACTCTTTCATTCATGAGTGTTTGGAGCCTAAGATCACCCTTTTGAATCTCCTCATCAGGTCCCAAGCGTTCTTCTTCGAGTTCTTCCAACTGTGCAATCCCTTCTTCCAAGGCTCCATGATCCATCATATCCGTGGGCGCTGCTATGCGTGAACTATGGATGATAGACTCCATCGGCATTACAACGTTCTCTCCATAAGCCAGCCTAGAAGGCATCTGTTCTGTCAGTTTCTTGCATGTCATCCTATAAGCCCATAATAATGTTGGTATGCACAGGTTCCAATCACTTCGTTGCGCTTTATATACCTTGTTCAGTGCTCTGCACATCTCGTTAAATGCTTCCATGTGGATAACCTTCTACGCGCTCATCCTCTCCACACCCTGTCGTTCCAACTTGAGGAACGATTCACGCATTTGGCCCCCCAACACATGCTTATTGACCATATTTCCCAATGCAAAGTTCATGTGCATCCGCATAGGTTGTTTTCCATATATTGGTATCCACCTGGCTAGATGTGAGTGTGGTTTATCCTACCCATTGCATTTATCTGTCAATCGCACTCTAGGCTTCCCTAACCATGTGCACATCATTCTTCTACATTCTCGCCAGTCCTCAAAGCTCCCCTTGTGTGTGCCCCACCACCTCGCATGTGTAGCGCGCAGTACCCAATTCAAGGCCTGGAAACTTTGCTTTTCCGGCACCTCCCTTTCAAACTTATCTAGGAAAGTATCTAAGTCACCTAATCCATCATAAGTAGGTAGATCCCTCACTTTTGTCGATACACAGTGCAGCAATATTGTCATCATATTACAATTCAATGTGGTTACCTCCTATAACCTATCCGTCCATCGCTCTGTCACCTCATCCGAATATGAAGTACAGGAGATTTCGCGCTCCCATGATAGTCGTCCATCCGTGGTGGGATTTACTCAGTCTTTCTCTCGCACGGTTATCTTGTAGATGCAGTCGAAATCATTGTCACTTTCATAGTCACACACCGTCTCTGTGTAGCGCGACCCCTTAGCAGGGTCTAAGGTTATAACTACGTGCAGAGACTTCTTCTCAAAAATCATCTTGTGCTTCTTCATATTAATCACCCCATTCATGTCAGTGGCCCAATCAATTCCTAAGAGCACGAAGTAGGGATTGTTGTCATCAACAATCTATATCACTTCAAAGTCTGCTAGCACGCTCGCACCCGAAATATTCGCAGTGATTCCCTGCAAGCCCCATGGGTATTATCTTCTGCGGGTTCGCCATTCGTAGCTGAATAGGGGACCATTGCAGTGTAGGCCTCCCCATGTGATCCCATGTCTGCTTTGGCAGAATGTTCACATCCGATTCTAAGTCCAGAATTACTTGGTCCATCTCATATTCTCCAATCTGCGTGGTTAGCCTCATTCCTGTCCCTGTCCTAGTCTTGTGTTTTCCAATCTTCCGAACTACACGTGGTTCTCCTGGCGTGGTCCCAACGTATCTATTAATGAGTTCTTGCAATCCTTTTACAACCTTACTATCACGCAGTAGCTTCATGCATGTTTCCAGGAACGTTGTAAGCATAGATGGGTCCATTTCCAGCTCTGGTCTATCTTTGCTTCCTGAAGTGGAGGCATCAGCGAAGCTCTTCTTAGCTTCCATGAAGGTTTCCTTAGCATGCTCCAAATCAAACTCTGCTTCTTTCGTCAAAGCCTTGCAAACATAAGTACTATCTTCGGGTTGTTTTCCTTTATCATCTCTTATCGCGATTCCACTTCAGAGCACAATGTTCACATTTGGATCTTCCTCGCGCAGCTTGGACCTCATCATCTGTAGGTTTTGAGTCAGGGGAGGTGGTAGCGCTCCCTTGTCACGTATCCTAGCTATCAGCGTAGGAAAATCCTCCATCTCATGGTCAAACAAGGTACCATACAGACATGACGGCCGCGTTGAATTCGTATAGTCACAGGCATAATGTCCTGGCCCTCTGCAATTGTAGCATATCAGTTGTCCATGATTTCTTCCAGGTCCTCCTCCACCTCGGCCTTGTCTGCGCCCTTGAAATCTGGTTCGTGCCACTCCTCCATTCTGGTCTAGGGGCCATGTTTCGGCCTTAACTCTATAGATGGGAGTTCTATCCATCATCAACTCATAGTTTCTACAAGTGCGCTCATCGTGTCCAAACGATCTACAAAAATTACAAAACAGTTGTTGCGAATTCTGCATATACTTCTATAACAAATGATGGTTGTTTGTACCATGCTTTCCTCCTACTTGACAAATCACGCACCACAAAGCAAGTGCTGCTCTAGGTCCTGATTGCGCTTCCGGTCTTAAGAACATTGGTCCTCCTCCCGCGAGGTAATTCACGAACATAGGGCAGTGGTCCTTATCATGACCTTGACCTTTGAATTTTATGTGCCATACCTCTTCATGCATTTCTGTTCGGGCTGTCATGTCCTATATTAGACTCTCCATCTCAAGGCATAAGTTTTTCAACTACGTGTGGATCTGCTGAACTCCCAAGTTAAGATCCTGCATCGGTGTTTGATGCAGCCTCATCACGATCTCCAAGGCTTCTGCTTTAGTTCTTAACCTCTGTTGCGACAGTGCATTCCTCAAATGCAACGTTAGCGATGCTACAAACCATTCGCGGTGTTTTCCATCCGTCAAAGTCATATTAGCTTTGCGAATATTAGCTTGTACGCTTCAGTCTATAATCTAGCTCCCAAGGAGTCTTTCCTGGTAGCATTGTGATCTCTTTGAATCCAATGATCGACTGTGCTTCTGACTTTGGCCTGCTAAATTCTCTGTTTAACACAATTTGGATATCCATGATTCCCGCATTCATATTGTCATTAGAATGCTTAATATTCCAGGTCATTGCGTGATCCTGCAGAGTGCTGACCAGCATCACTTTCTTCATATTATCATCTATAACTCCCTACACTTCCCATACGGCTCTTATCACGAACCAAAACTGGTCCGGATATTCATTTCCTACTCCCTTGAACACATGCAACTTTATTGCACTTGCCATATTGACTCACGGTGGTGGCGAAGGTGGTACGGGCAAAGGTGGAGGTGAAGGCGGTGAAACTGGTGGCGGTATGAGTGGGGATGGTATACGCAAAATCCTTTGCCTTATCAAATGGATCCAACTATGCGCCGAGACCTTCGCGAGCTCTTCCTCATTCCCTCACGGAGGTGAAATCAAAGGGCTATTCTCTGGTCCCTTACTTCCTTCGTTTCTGTACTTTTTTCCACTTCACGTAGCTCCGGACAGCAAGGTAATTGCATAGCCATATTTTCACACAATAGCATTCTAATCCAAGTATTCAGAGACTTTACGTACTTACCTCGCGGTCCTTTGAGAAAACGTCGCTCTGCCTCGCTTTAGTTAACTGAAGTATCTACCACGAACTCAATAATGAATCCTCCTATAATATAATCGAGCCAGTGATCAACAATGTGCACAATCTTATCCTCTGATGCTTCTAATTTGCGCACCAACTCTGAGGACCACACAATAGGATTATTGAGTTTCCACCTTCCTTGGTTATCTGCTAGCTTCCGGATCCACTCTTGCAGCTCAGTAGGGAAATATACAAAAAATATTTCGTGGATCTCTGTGTATAGGTAGAATTCTAACCACTCTCCTTTTGTCAGTCACAGATTCTTGTTCTCCTACGTCGCGAGCTCGTGAATTCTCATGTCCAGCCAATCTTTAATTTCCTTCTTATTTTGATTCCAATGATATGACATCAGACATCTCTATGCAGATTCCAATCCCGGGAACGGAACCATTTGTTGGCTTGAGGGGGCCTGACCCAGGTTCAGAGTTAATTAGACAAACAAATCCTTGTACTACTAGCCCATTCGGCAACAGCCCGTGGAGTACGGATTGAGGTGTCACCCAAAGCAGTATGGGGGCATGCTGGAACCAAGTTTCCACACCCTTGATATTTCTGATGGGTTAGATTAGTCCAACTGTGAATAGCTTCGCGTAGGTCGCTTCACGCAGTATCCTGAGCAGCGACACCTTCTCGATCTGTTATAATCACCTTCACGTAGCCCTCACCATGGGCTGAGGTGACTTCGTGCTACCCTAGTGGCGATCTGTGCTACTTCCCCAAGCTATATTGTGGATCTTACTTATCTTCTTATAACAGTTAGTTATCTTCATGTAAACATATAGTTTATCTTATATTCACTTTATCAACACATCCATATACGTTCGCACATCATATAGACAATAGAAATGCAATTTATATCCAATACATTCAATGCACAAAACTAGAAAAAGGATATACAGAAATGATGTAAAACTTCTCTTTATTACTTCTCCAAAGGTTACAGACTTGACTCGCCCTGGGCACTCAGTTGCAGGGGTCCGCACACTCAACTGTGGACTACTAGGCCTCTCCACACTCAGCTGCAGAGCCTTCTCCTACTCTATGACCCAAAGACTCAACTCTACACTTAGATATGACTCAATTCTTCATCCTTCATTCATTCTCTAACTGTTGTTCTTTACAACTTAGAGCCTTGCTCCATTTATACAATCCCATGGTCCGCGGAACATGGGTAGATCTCTAAAGTCGACATTACATTTACAAAAATGAGGGCGGACAACCTTATGACTCATTTACAGGTTCATGCTCCGCGCTCACAAAACAGGGAGTCTTTACATCAAATTTGGTCAAAATGTGGGCTTTAAGCCCCAAAACATTCCTTGGGGGATCCCGCGCCCAACACGGGACTAGTGGTTGGTCATGGTTGTATTGTATGATTGGAACTTTCACTTCTTAATATAATAGAGCCAACACGTTTCATGCATATTTTGTTATTGTATTTTAGCTAGCTTGTTTACTCTAATGATATATGTATCTCTTTACTTACGCATGCATGTATGCACTTTTCTGTATAAGTATGTATCAATCTTACTGAAATGTGTTGTTTGTTTAACCATCACTTTGGATTGTCAGCTTACTTGCTTTCTAGTTTGTGATGCATTTTGCTCATGTGTTCCCTTCTTAGCCACATGCTTTCACGCATTCCCAAGGGGCACACTCACATCACCCTTCGTGTTTTAGAACCGTTCATGCACCTTCCTTGAATTGCTGCATATGTCACACCCTTGCTACCAACAGGGATACCTTACTTTCCTCTACGCATAACCGTGGTCAAGGCGATACCATGCGACTGACTACTAGGACTCCTACACCAAACGGTCTGAGGTCTATTTGGGACTTCTTATAGGGGATATCCCTTGACATGTTGGCGGGTCGAGCACTGTCAACATGAAGGTAATCAAGTTGCTGACCTTCTAGCAAATTGGGGCTGCTCACACCAAACCGAAGCTCTGGAATTGATTTGGCCTCTTCAACTGAGGGAAGGTCGTTTGGAACCACTGAAGGAAATTCTTGTCCAAGACAAGGCCAATAACTCATTCAGTCTACTGGCCCCTAAATAGAATCCCTGATCAGGGTGTGTACGAGACCCTCGGTGCAATCAAGGAAATTAATGGGGGCCACCTCGAAAGAGAAACCCATCACCCTTCACATGCGTGGCATGGATGGCAGGGTCACCTTAGGTAGATGGGAGATTAACATGTATGCAGGTGGCGATAGGGGAAGTCAGTTACAGTGTAAGTTATAGGGTGATTGAATGTAGGGGTCGAAAACTTAGACGTTGCACCTGGCTCAAAGGAAGGTGGTGGATGGAGGTACCAGTTGTGGAGAAAGGAAGGCACTAGTGCAAACTCGTCCACCCATAGCACTGCTTATTTGGTATGTATTTTGTTCCCTTCCCATTTCCTCCATGACGAGAGTCTGTTGGAGATGCGATTTGGGTCGGCCTAGTATGAGGCTGTGGGGTTTTGAGGGTCCAGGCCTTGCCCTGTTAGTGCTTGCATTAGGTTGGGGGTTAAATTATAGGTACTGGCCTTGAAGCATATATGTTTCAGTGCAGTTCAATATTTGGCTGTCACGGTGGGGGATAATCATATCCCCACCTTTTCTCTTCTAGTAGGAAGAAAGGCAGCGGGATGCAAGAAGTGGGCAGGGTGGGTCAGCAGGGTTGGGGATTAGAAGGAATGCGACCCGCCTAGCTATTGTATGAATGGATTCATGAATTTATATATGATAATGGGTCTGGGAAAACTTTTGTGTTTTTAAGGTCTGGCCTGCTTGTGAAAATTGTGGCCATGGTCACCACAGTGCAGGCATTCCCAGACTACAAGCAGGACTTCCAGAAGCTCATGTTTCAAATGAAGAAGTAGGATGGGTTTCTCAAGCACAATGAAAATCATTCGCCTTGCATTTTGTCATCGACTGGAATCCTAGGGTTGAATGTAAAAGACCCGACTCTAGTGGAATCTGCTTTAGCTGAGGAAGCAGAAGAATGAAAATGATGTATTTTTTTGTAGTTTTTGATGCAGATAGCTTTTACTTTTACTTGTAATTATAGTCATGCCAATAGGAAAGTAGATAGTGTGATAAACATAGACATACAGTCATATATTTCTTGGTTAGAAAGACTCAAGGCTTATCATTTTTTAATGGCATACCATGTCGTTAGGTGGAAACTAGACTTGGTTTCCGACATGGCAACTTGAGGCCACCTAAATATCTTTATAATTGGTTGTAACTTGTTGTTAAATCAATAGAAAAAACAGGTACTACGAAGCTTAAAAAAAACAAAATATATTCTCAAATTATTTTTTTATATATTTGGAAAATTGATCATCACTTAGTTGTCAAAAGGTCAATTCATCATCTTTATTTAAAGAAAACCATATCACTTCAAATAATCAGCTGGTAGTCTATAATGACTCTTGCCAAATACATCTGGTTCTTGTGTTGTTAACCTATTTTTTTAAATAATTGAATATATAAAATCCATCTTCTAAAACCAATCAACCTACTAATATATTTTCATAAATGAAATGGGGTTGTAAGAACTAATATATTCCATTATCAAATATTAGACTGAATTTTTTTAGGTTCGACGAACATGCTAGAAAGGTTTTCAGGGAGGCATGAAGATGAACTAAAATACTATAAAAAGTTTTCTTATTTCATTTCCTAATTCATTTTGGAATTCAAGTTTATGTCAAATAAATCCAGGCCAAAATCATCCAAAAACATGTTTGAACGGAATAAATCTAACATCAACGAATTATTCAAAACAAATCTGAATGGGATGACACTAATTTTAATAATGAATTTGTGAGATATAATTTCATGCACTACATTGATTACATTATGATTCATTGAAGCATTTTTTCTATATTCGTTAAAAACATAAAGCAAATCAATTCACTTGTATGATAATTTGTTTAGGAAAATAACTATAACACCCAATGATGCACCAGCAGTTATTTTACAAGTTTTACTTATTACTGTCATTTTTTACTTTCATATTACCTGAAGTGTTTAAAATATTGGGCTGCAAATCCAAAACATATTATGTTAATTATTAATTTAAAGATCGTGATCAATTTTAAAAGAACTGAAGAATCAGTTAAAATAACTCCTGAAATAGTTACCAATAGCTTTCCCATCTTTCCTTGAAAAAGGGGAATGACAGAACCCTGTGGGGTTGGAAAATACTATCAGAAAGAGGATGTTGTGATGAATGGTTTTCTTCCTAGAGTTGGACAAACTAGCCGGTGGGAACAGGACATTGGATAACAACCAAAAGGTACAAGAATTGAGGCTGGACATAGTCCGGACGCCCAAGGTAACAAGTTGTTTTAACCACTATTAGAAGCTGGAAGAGCTTGGAGGGGGATTCTGGACGTAATCACCAGATCCATTGTTGGGTGGTGAGACTTTCGAGGAAGATAAAATACATGCATTCTTACAAATATAACTGGAAAACAGATAAGTAGCAATTATGTGTTTATTAAATCTTAGTAGGAAAAGGGTTTGTCACTCTATCTTAGTAAATCCACATGTTAACATGCTAACAAATGAATGGTATGATTATGTTAGTAGCAAATTCTAGAAAGTTGATTCTTTTATAAATCTCATTATTGTTAGTTAATTATACATATCATGCCATTAAGAAAATAAGGTAATGGAATGTATTCCCCTCTAGTGAAATGAAAGATATCAATTGTTTTCAGGCCTTAAACAAAAGAACCAAACCAACTTACATGGAAGAACAGAACTCATATTATGTCCTAACTTCTATTTATTATACATAAGATTTTGTTAGCCTATAGAACCGTTTTGACCTGTCACTGTAATTGTAACTTGGTCAATTTATGAACAATACTATGTTGTCCCTTCACCTATTATAATTAACGGAACCATACAAAAAGCGTAAGCTATGGGCATTCACATTCTTCATACAATCTATATATATAACTGTATCTATTTGAAGGAACTATTCAATACCTAAACTAAACGAAATAACTCGTTATAGTAAAGACCCATAAACCAAAATTATGATCGCAGAACAGTAGTAAGAAAAAAATCTCTTAAGTAATACACCAACAGAACAATTATGCGTTTTGTAAATGTTTGGTGAACATACCCATATTGGGGAAAAAACCTGATAGTGAATTCCTTCAAAAAGAGATAAGAATAGATTAATGGTATTGAAACAATATAACAAATTATAGCGAAGATTCAACCCTCTGTTAAGTGGCATGCATCAGTTCATAAAGTCAAAACATCTATGTATTTATGAAGCTCAAGATAGGGCACACTTTTCCCCATCTTTTTAACGACATAACTCTAAGATCTATGTATCTCTAGGAAACCTTAATACTTCGGCCGACGAACCACCGAGCATATCAACATAAATCAAAATCTAACAATCTATCAGTCCTCCACCTAGTCAGACCACCAGGAAAATGGTAGGAAATGCAGGACAAATTTCTGAAAAATGGCACAAGGGAGTTACAAAAATGGAGTTGGCTTTGATACCATGTCATACCAGGAGGTTACTCCCCAAATCAAATCATGATATTCATTCAGGCTGTTCATTATTATATACAAGAGGGAGTGACTATTCAGTTCATCTCCCGGTGACTCTCCATCTTTTCTATTATTTATTTACATTAATTACAGTTATTCACCCAATCCCCATGATTAGGTGTCAACACACCTAAATCTGAGATTGCCTTCGAAAACTCAACCGATAACTGGAAAGGAACCAACTTGTATGTAGAGGCAGAAACCTTGGTCAGGGTGCAGTTTTGCTCCAAGGAATTCTCTCTGCATTTATACACATGAACCTCACCATAGTGCATACCTGTAGATGGTTACGACATTAGAACAAGCCTGACCACAATCAAGGTCACGAAAGAAAAAGGAAATATGAAATTCAAATAATAATCTTACCTGGAGATGAAGTTTCCAAGAAGTAAGTGGCAGGCTGCACGTGAAATTGATAAGATACATTATCAAACCCTCATGAAACCAGAAAGAACTATGTAAGGAATCCATGCAAGTCTATCTACATTACCTCGGGGTTGGAGAATGAACCCATGACGAATTCCTCAGCACCATGAACCAGCTAGCGAATAATCCACCTGTGCAGGAGGCGAATAAGAGGTTTCATGGAACAACTTAAGTGTCAAATGAAAGAATGGATAATAGGCAGAGCAAAATGGAAATCGAGACTCATTTGCATGATTACCTGAGTGTTTGTGGAGGGAATTTTCTACCATTTCACCATCCGGGCACCTGAACCTACAGAGCCATCGCTCACCCACCTTGGCATAGCCAAATGAACCTCACATTGTCGGGAGAGGCATTAACTTACCAACATCAATCCTGAGTCGCTAAGACTGTAGATCTTCATAGATCCGACGGTAGAATGTCAGCCAAATTCAAGGGTTAGAGACTCTTCCGAACAGCCGGAATAAATTAAATTAATGCGAGACTGTGTGGTCAGCAAGGAGAGGGACGACGGTGATAGGAAAGAGCCTCAGGGCTCTCCCGCCTTAATGAAGAGGCACCATTTCAGGGTAAGCATGCTCTAGCGATGTTAATGCAGGTTACATGGAGGTACATATAGGATTGAAAGCGTACTCCACGACATCATTGAAACTCAACATTAATATTACATACAATCTAAATGTGTAGTAAATATTTAATGAACCTTTAAAATGTGCTTGGAGTTTTACATAGAGTTAAGTCATTTCGTAATTGAATAATTCAATTAAAATGAACAGCTTACATCGTGAGTTAAAAAAAAATTATCGGTTTAGGATGTTACAAATGGTATTAGAGTGACAGGCTCGCACACTGAGACTTATGGGCTCAATATATACACCTAGAGATATGAACAATAAAAGAAAGAAATATATATATAGGTATATATATATATATATATATAGGTATATATAGGTATAGATAAGAATGAAATATTCTTGTGTATAATCAGTAATACTAACCAAGTAAGTGTAAATGTGTACACAGAGATAGAGGACAACACCAAAGAACTGAAATGGAAGGATGTCCTAGAATACCACACCAGCTGGAAGTGCCTTATGTGGAGGCGAACCCAGATATATGGATATAGCTAGGAGAAGCATCCCAACAAGCCAACGCTACCCTCCTTGAAACAGTGGAACAAATACGTGCAGAAATGATGAATTTAAGGAAAGACAATGAACGACTAAGACATGAACACGAAAAGATCCTTAAAATCTTGTCTGAACAACAGAATCAACGTGGACCAGATCCTACTACGGAGAATAGGGAGAATACCCCAACAGCCCATCACAAAGAAGATAATGTTGAGTCAACAGAGGGACATAAGGACGATGAAGAAGGAATTTTGTATAATGTTTCTGACTAAAGACAGTCCAAAAGACAAAAAGTGGAATTACAAGATGACTTCAAGAAAATAAAATTGTCACTGTTTGAAGGAGAATCTGAAGAAGCAGCTGAAGCATGGTTGATTGACATGGGTAAATATTTTTTGATTTATGAATATACTAAAAAAATTAAGGCACGGGTGGAGGTCTACGAGTTAAGGGGAAAGGCTACTCTCTCGTGGGAAGAGATTAAAACTGTAAGAAAAATTGATGAAGAATAAGTGACATGGCAAGAATTCCAGAAACATTTTAAGGACAAATATTTAACTGAACATTATTATGATGAAAAAGCAAAGGAGTTCCATGAGTTAAGACTCAGAACCTTAACCATAGATGAGTATGTGAAGTGGTTTACCTCCCTATGACGATATGTCCAATACATGCAGGAGGAAAAAGCTAAAATTTAGTGGTTTATTAACAGCCTACCCAACTTCATGAAGGAAAAGTTAAAGTTTGATTATCTTAGAACAATGGATGATGCGGTGCGAAAGGCCTGTATCTGTTATCAGCAAATGAAATAGAAGAACGAAGGTACCAAAGGAACCATTGGCAGGAAAATCAGGAACGTACCCCCAAACATACAACCAAAAGTAGCAAGTAGTAGAAATAATCGGTAAAGAACTTTCGGAAAATTTGCAAGGAACCCACCCAAAATCCCCGCTTACACCGAGAATAAACAAACATATGTAGTTAGTAAACCTTCTATTGATCAAATTCCAAAACAACCTCTGCAATGTTGGGAATGCATAGAATCTCATTACTACAAGAATTTTCTGCACAGGGCCGGAACAGAACAACTCTCAAACATGCAATAGGCCTCCACGATTGGAGACGTAGCAAGTAACATGCCCAAAATTAACGCTGCTCTGGACGATCACCAAGAGAAATACCAACCCACCATGATATAGTGCAAAGGTATGATTGTTGATCAACCTGTTTATGTTTTACTTGATCCAAGCACTAGCATAAGCCACATCATTCCTAATGTGGTAGAAAAATTTCAGCTTCAAAGCAGTAAATTTAAGAAATCTTGGCTAGTCCAACTAGCCACTGGAACAAAGAGAAGGGTGACGACAAAAACAGAAAACCACCCTATAACAGTTTTAGGACATCCCATCCATGTTGATCTGAACATACTTCCCTTGGGTTCATATGATGTATTAATAGGGATGGACTGGTTGGAAGGGTGTTGGTCCCTATTTGACTGTAAGGAGAAATCTATAAGCTATCTCACAAAGTCGGGACAAGGAATGGAAATTTAGGGAATCAAGAAAAATCTTAAATTACGTCCCATTACGGCTAATAAGCTCGAAAGATGCATTAGAAAAGGCTGCCATATTTATGTTGTCCAAGTAGGATACACAAATGACCGAAACAAGATGACTTCTTTGGAGAATATTCCAGTGATTTAGGATTTCGTGGATGTGTTCCCCGAATCCATCCCGGGGCTGCCACCTAGACGTGATATTGAATTTACCATCGAGTTAATACCTAGAGCAGCTCCTGTTTCGATAGAACCTTACCACATGAGCATTCCTGAGTTAACAGAACTCAAAATGCAGCTTGAGGAACTTTTGGATAAAGGATACATCCATCGTAGTGTATCTCCTTAGGGAGCCCCTGTGTTGTTTGTGCGAAAGAAGGATGGGACCTTAAGACTATGCATTGATTATCGTTAGCTAAATAAACCAATGGTAAAAAAAAGTACCATTTTTTGCATATCAACGATATATTTGATCAAGTACAGGGAGCTAGCGTACTATCAAAAATCGACTTAAGGTCTGGTTACCACCAAATTAGAATAAAGGATGAAGACATCTGCAAAACCACATTCAAAACTCGTTATGGTCATTACAAGTTCATGGTACTTCCTTTTGGTATTACCAATGCTCCAGCCACTTTCATGAGCCTGATGCATGGCATTTTTCAGCCATTTTTAGATAAATTTGTACTGATTTTTATTGATGGTATACTGATTTATTTAAAAAATTAGGAGGAGCAAGAGAAATACTTAAGAAGGGTATTGCAGATTTTGCGAGATAATTAGTTGTACGCAATGTTTAGTAAGTGCAATTTTTACAAAAGTCAAATTCAATACTCGGACCATGTTATATCAACTGATGGAATAGCGATGGATCTAGAAAAGATCAAAACTATTATAGAATGGACCACTTCAAAAAACGTTGCTGACATAAGATCCTTTTTGGGCCTAGTAGATTATCATCGCCGATTCATTAAAGGCTTTTCAAAAATAACTTTTCCTCTGACCTCGTTACAGAAAAAGGGGTGCACCTTCCTCTAGACAGCGGAATGTTAGCAAACGTTTGAGCAGCTCAAGCAATTACTAACTACCGCACCGTTGCTAAAGGTAGGATATCCAAAAAAATCATTTGTGGTATGCACTAATGCGAGTAAGGAAGGTGTTGACGGTGTATTAACACAAGCAGGAAAATTCATAGCCTATGAATCACGTAAAATGAAATATTATGAACAATGACACTCGAAATATGATCTCAAATTGACTGCAGTAGTACACACACTCAAAATGTGGCGGCACTATCTCCTAGGAAAGAAATTTATGCTATTAACCGATCATAGTAGTCTTACAATCTTCTTTAACCAATCTAGTTTAAATGCTCGGCAAGTGAGATGGACCACGTTCTTCAGCGAATTTGACTTTGACACGAAGCATCTCACAGGGAAGGAAAACCAAGTAGTAGATGCATTAAGCAGAAATTACATGGTATTTATGAATTACATTTCAGCCATGTAAAATCTAACCTGTCGGAGGTCATCCGAGAAGCATCTCTCAAAGACCCAGAGTATGCATTCCTTTGGCAGCAAACCTCGGAAGCTCTGGAAAAGGGGAAACAGTCTGATTATGGTATTAATCCTGAAAAAATGCTAACCATTAGAAATATAATATATATTTTGAACTAGAATTATGTCAAGCAATTATTATTGAATGAATTCCACAGAAAGACTTACGCCACTCACCCAAGATACTAAAAGCTATTTTCTGCCATCAGAAAAAAGTTTTTTCTAGGCAGTTTTAAGGAAGGATGTGGCTAAATATCTACCCAAATGCTTAGAGTTCCAATTGGTGAAAGTAGAACATTAGCATCGTGTTGTTCTGTTACAACCATTACCCATTCCTAAATGGATATGGGAGACGATCACCCTAGACTTTATTACCGAGTTACCTCGTACTAAGAAGCAACATGACTCAATCATGGTCATGGTGGATAAGCTGAGCAAGACTGCTCATTTCATACCTGTAAAGTCCACCTACAAGACAGTGGAGATCGCAGACATATTTATGAGAGAAATCTTCCGACTACACAGAATACCCTGAGTAGTAATTTCTGACAGGGATGTCAAATTCACATCCACATTTTGGAAGACCCTCTTTGCTGGGTTAGGTACTCAGATTCAATTCAATACTGCCTACCATCCATAGACAGATGGATAGACAGAACGAGTGAATCAAGTCCTGGAATACATGTTGAGGATGTTCGTAATGCAACAACCACACAATTGGGAGGATTGCCTCCACTTGGTAGACTTTGGCTACAATAATGGAAATCATAAATCATTGGGGATGAGTCCTTTTAAGGTGTTGTACAAAAGGAAGTGTCGAGTTCCCAGTGATTGGAATACTCTAGTTAATAAGTTAGCATTGGGTCCTGATATGTTAGTCGAAATGGAGGCCACCGTTAAAAAAGTTCGCAAGAACTTGAAAGCCACTCAGGATAGGCAAAAGGTATATGCAGATAAGAAAAGAACTCATAAGGAGTTCAATTGGGGTACCATGTGTATTTGAAAGTGAAACCCCGGAAAATTACCTTACAGTGAAAGGGTTGTGCTTAATTGGCACCTCGGTACTGTGGACCCTTTCAAATATTGGAACGAATTGGGCCCTTGGCATAGAAGCTAGCACTCCCAGGAAATATCCAAGTCCACAATGTTTTTCATGTGTCTTTGTTAAGGAAATATGTGTACAACACTCAACATATTATTAACTGGGAAAATATACAGGTATTAAAGGAATAAAGTCAATAATTTATGAATTATTGTCTTAGAAAAACTTCTAACAGGAGATTACATTTGCGCAGGTCGAACCTGAGGGAGAGTTTTTGGCAGAGCCTCTTCGTATCCTCGATCGAAGAGAAACCATCTTGCAGAAATGAGCCATAGCCCAGGTTAAAGTGTAATGGAAGCACTTTGGCCTGGATGAGGCTACTAGGGAAGAGGAGGAAGCTATGCAGGAGGCATACCTGACACTATTTACTTTAAAGAACAACAGGGACAGTGTTCCTCTCAAGGGGAGGGATTTGTAACACCCAGTGATGCACCAACAGTTGTTTTACAAGTTTTACTTATTACTATTAATTTTTACTTTCATATTACCTAAAGTGTTTAAACTATTAGGCTACAAAACCAGAACATATGATGTTAATTATTAATTTAAAGTTTTTGATCAATTTTAAAAGAACTGAAGAATCAGTTAAAATAACTCATGAAATAGTTACCAACAACTTTCCCATCTTTCCTTGAAAAAGAGGAATGACAGAACCCTAGGGGGGGTGGAAAAAACTATCAGAAAGATGATGCTTTGATGAATGGCTTTCTTCCTGGAGCTGAACAAACTAACCAGTGGGAATAAGACCTTGGAAATTAGCCGAAAGGTACGAGACTTGAGGCTGGACATAGTCCGGATGTCCAAGGTACCAAGCTGTTTTAACCACTGTCATGAGCTAGAAGAGATCGGAGGGGGGTTCTGGATGTAATCACGAGATCCATGGTCGGGTGGTGAGACTTTCCAGGCAGAGAAAATACATGCATGCTTACAAATATAACTTGGAAACAGATAAGTAGAAAATTATGTGTTTATTAAATCTTAGACGGAAAAGGGTTTGTAATTCTATTTTAGTAAATGCAGAGGTTAACATGCTAACAAATGAATAGTATGATCCTGTCAGTAGAAAATTCCAGAATGTTGATTCTTTTATAAATCTCATTATTGTCAGTTAACTATACATATAATTGAATTAAGAAAATAAGGTAATGGAATGTATTCCCATCTACTGAAATGAAAGATATCAGTTGTTTTCAGGCCTTAAACAAAAGAACCAGACCAAATTTCATGGAAGAACATAACTCATATTATGTCCTAACTTTTATTTATTATACAGAAGATTTTGCTAGCTTATAGAACCGTTTCGACCTGTAACCGTAATTGTAACTTGGTCGATTTTTGAAAAATACTATGCTTTCCCTTCAACTATTATAATTAAAAGAACCATACAAAAAGGGTAAGTTGTGGGAATTCACATTCTTCAGACAATCTATATATATAATTGTAACTATTTGAAGGAACTATTCAATACCTAAAGTAAACGAAATAACTCGTTATAGTAAAGACCCATAAACCAGAATTATGATCGCGGAAGAGGAGTATGAAACAAATCTCTTAACTAGTACACCAATAGAACAATTATGTGTTTTATAAATGTTTGGTGAACATACCCATATTGGAGAAAAACCTCACGACAAAGCCATTGAAAAAGAGATAAGAATAGAGTAGTGGTATTGAAACAATATAACAAATTATAGCAAATATTCAGCCCTTTGTTAAGTGGCATGCATAAGTTCATAAAGTCAAAACAACTATGTATTTATCAAGCTCAAAATGGGGCACGTCTGTCCCCATCGTTCTAACTACATAACCCTAAGATCTATGTATCTCTAGGTATCCTTAATACTCTAGTCGGCAAACCACCGAGCATATTAACATAAATCAAAATCTAACAATCTATCAGTCCTTCACCTAAATCTGAGATTGCCTTCAAAAACTCGATCGATAACCAGAAAGGAACCAACCTGTACGCGAAGGCAGAAACCTTGGTCAGGGCACAGTTTCCCTCTAAGGAATGCTCTCTGAGTTTATACACATGAACCTCACCATAGTGCATACCTGTAGTCGGTTACAGCATTAGAAAAAACCTAACCACAATCAAGGTCACGAAAGAAAAAGGAAATACGAAATTCAAAGAATAATCTTACCTGGAGATGAAGTTGCCAAGCAATAACTAGTAGGCCGCACCTGGAATTGACAAGATACATTATCAAACCCTCATGAAACCAGAAAGAACTATGTAATGAAACCACACAAGTTTGTCTACATTCCCTCAAGGTTGGAGAACGAACCCATGACAAATTCCTGAGCACCATGAACCAGCTAGCGAATAATCCACCTGTGCAGGAGGCGAATAAGAGGTTTCAGCGAACAAATTAAGTGTGAAAGGAAAGAATATATAACATACAGAGCGAAAGGGAAATCTAGACTCGTTTGCATGATTACCTGAGTGTCCGTGGAGGGAATTTTCTGCCATTTCACCATCCGAGCACCTGAACTTATAGAGCCATCGCTCACCCACCTCGGCACAGCCAAATGAACCTCACATCGCCGAGAAAGGAATTAACTTACCACCATCAATTTCGAGTCGCTGAGACCGTAGATATGCCTAGATCTGACTGTGGAATCTCTACCAAATGTAAGGGTTTGAGACTCTTCTGAATAGCTGGAATAAATGAAGTTAGTGCAGGACTGTGTGGCTAGCAAGGAGATGGACGACAGTGATAGGAAAGAGCCTCGAGGCTCTCCCGCCTTAATGAAGAGGCGTCGTTTCAAGGTAAGCCTGCTCTGGCGATGTCAATGCAGGTTATGTGGAGGTACAACTAGGAGTGAAAACATATTCCACAACATCATCGAATGTCAACATTAATATTACATGCAATCCAAATATGTAGTAAACCTCTAATGAACTTTCAAAATGTGCTTAGAGTTGGACATACACTTAAGTCATTTCGTAATAGAATAATTCAATTAAAATGAACAGCTTAGTTAAAAAAACAAAATTGGGTTTAGTATGTTACAATAGGAGTTTATATAATTAAAATTAAATTTGATAAAAAAGATTAAGTAAATTTGCTATTGATATATACGTCAAAGGTGTAAGAAAAGGTGACATGCATTTCTTGTTTTTAATTTTTGGATTTAAATAAACCGTTGTTAAAGAAACAGTTTGGTGTAATGGTAAAACTTAGGAATTGGTTGAGGGAGGTTAGGAGGTCAAATCTTGCCCCCTCTAATTTTCCAAGCTAAAGAGCAATGAGGGTTGGTTGAAAGATATTAAGTGTAACATCGGAGTTAAACAAGGTTGCCCCCTCTCCCCTACCCTATTTGGCATTTACATCGATAAGCTCGAAGGTTATTTAGAGGAAGCAGGATGTGATGGCACGATCTTAGCTAGGATAGTTGCCATCCTTATTCTCTATGCTGATGATATTGTTCTTTTGGCAAGGTTCCCATCTGATCTTGATAAGCAACTCAGGCTTCTTAAGGATTTCTGCTCTACCATGGGTATGACTGTTAACACTGACAAAACAAAAGTTATGATTATCAAATCCAAGAAGGACACTTACGCTAATTTTATGTATGACAATAATAACTTGGAGGAAGTGTATTCTTACAAGTACCTAGGAATCGATATTCATCACAAGCTCAACTGGAACCATAGCATTGAGAAAAGGATTAATGAGGGGTGGAAAGCTTATTTTGGTCTTGAAAATAATTGTAAAACGAAAAACCTTGTAATGTGGGATAAAAAGAAGTTCCTCTTTGAAACTTTAGTCAATCTTGTTATCTTATATGGCTGTGAGGTTTGGGGTTGCAGCATCTCCAGAGAATCATGGAGAAAGATTGAGCAAATCCAGAAGCGTTTTATAACTTATAACCTGAAAATTAAAAGTAATACACCCTATCCTATTCTCCTTATAGAAGCAGGTATTTCCCCTATTGAGAGCCTAGCTATGATTAGGTTTCTGTTGTACAAGCACAAACTCAATAACATAGACAATCATAGACTTCTTAAGCTAGCTTTAAATTCCAGCCAAAACCACCTAAGGCTCAATCGGGGGTGGCATAAAGACACAAGGGCCTGGTTAAACTATTGGGAGATCAACGAGAATGATGCATTGCAAAACATAAATAACATTAAAGATATTGTTACTTCTAAGTTCAAAGGAAAAATGTGGTGTGAGAAAGATTTAGTGGCTAAAAGAAAATTAAGTTATTATAAGAAGGTTATCAACCCCACCCTAGAAGATCAAAAGTATCTCTCTATTTTAACTAGCTCAAAGAAGAAAATTAAAATAGCAAAAATTAGAACGAATTCTCATGAGCTCCATAGTGAAACAGGTCGTTGGGCAGTTCCTAAAACACCATGGATGGAAAGGATCTGCCATATATGTGAAAATAGGAACATCGAGGATGAAAACCACTTCCTCTTAGAGTGCCCCGCGTACAACCACATTAGATCTCAGTTTCACAATCTTTGTTACAATACTGACCTTCCTAGCCTTTTACAATGTCAAAATTATAGTGAGCTCGGGAGGCTTCTCTCCAAGCTTTTTGAGCATAGGAATAAAATCTTAAATCAAAATAAATAATTTGTTTCTTTAGGTCTGATAGACCAATGTTTGGTCTCAGCGGACGTTAACCATCATCATCATCATTGATGGCTTGGGTGCAGGCGTTAAAGACAAGCTCCCTAATCTACCTACAAGTTCTTCTATATCTTGATCAATTTCCCTTTCTTCATTTCTTGGCGCATCAATCATTAAACTGATATTTCATTTCTTTTAAGAAAAACACCACGGTCATGTTTTATTATCAAACAGTGGCTTTCGGGAATTCTTAAAAGAAATATCCCTTTTTGTGGACTTACGCATACAACAAATATATATTCACGTTATATATTCCTCTTGCATCGGCGACGTTTATAGATAGAATTTTACCATGGGCAAAGGCTTGTATAAATGTATCACATCGGTGATAGTTATGTATCGCCGCCCTCTATGCTAGTTTCGCCGCTATATATATATAAGTCGCAATCACCAAAGCGATGGTCTTCCTCCCTTCGAATCAGCGGATCCGATGCACTCATACATGGCCTTTAATAAATCGGTGGTTCCGCTTTTCGGCAGTCAACTCACTTAACAACTCTTCTACCTCCGAGATAACGGACCTAGCGATACATATATGTTGCAATTTATATTAATTCGGCTTCAAATTCGGAACTCGGCCCTTTGTCACGGTATGGCTCCTTTCGGACCAGAAGGCTTTGTAAATCGGGCATTCAACTATCAGTTCCAACGAACCTCTTGATGCCGATATGGTCTCGGATCAACGTGGGTAAGAAATTACAGTTATAAGATTTCAAATATACCACGGCCACTTAATGAAATTATGCAAGAGTTCTTGCTATAAGCAGAGACATATGCGATATTATAAAATCGAGCCTGTATAAACCATAGAATGAAAAGGGAAACGATTCAATGATTAACATACAACATTTGCAGTGTGAGGAAATAGGAACCTTTCAACACCGTCGCACTATCCAATAATCGACAAGTACATATTACTCTACACATGCATATCACAGAGTCGTTTAATAAGAGACACCGAGAGAACAAATTTTTCCAAAATAATACTATGGCGCTCGCCCCTCTCTTCTGTCTGATGAGAGCTTTGCTGCCTCTTTATTTATAACTAAGGATAGGCCCTCTCGGTCCTTATCCGATACAAAGAAAAGCATGCTTTACAGGATGATTTAAAGCTTGATAAGCTCTGTTACAAATAGCATGATTTATTGCTAGAATTTATTCTATTTTTAACTAAGAAAGCATAGAAATTGCAGGCTAAAGGACCCCACTCCCTTGCCTGTAAATTTTTTTTGGATTTTTGGAATAATTTGGAAGATTTTTCCCCTCTGAGTCACATGCTCCCGCATTAGACTCCTGAGGACAAAATTCTTCATGGGCTCGTGTCCATGAGCTCATCTATAGATTTGCCCAATTTCTGTAGAATGTCTTCTGTAACCCAAGTAGCTTCAGCGATCGGCTGTCCCTTCCATTTCACCAGATACTGGAAATACTCTCGTGCCCTTGTCTTCTTATACACTTTCTTGTCCAGAATTCTTTCTGGCTGTAAATTCTTGGCTGTGGGTAACTGTTTTACCCAGTCAATCTCTGGAGTCTCTTGATCCTGTGTTGTATCATCTGCAGCTTCATTCTCATACTTGTACAGGTCTGCAACATTAAAAATTGGTGATATTCCCACACCAGGTGGTAATTCAATTTCATAGGCATTTGCAGAGAATTTCCTCAGTATCCTACATGGTCCAATTTTCTTGGATTTTAACTTATTATACTTTCCCTTTGGAAATCTCTCCTTTCTGAGGTGCGCTAAAACCAGGTCTCCAACTTCAAAGTTCATTTCTCTTCTCCTCATGTCTGCTCTGGTTTTATATTGAATGTTGTTGTCCTGTAGCTGTTGTTTCACCTGTTCATGTATCGCCTGCATTCTTGAAGCAAAGTCTTCACCTTCTGCACTTCTCATTTCTTCTTTTCCCAAATTCCTTAATTCAGATATTCCCCTTGGGTGCATTCCATAAACAATATGGAATGGGCTCTGTCCTGTGCTCTTGTTTGGTGAGTCATTATATGCATATTCAACTTGTGGTAACACTTGATCCCATTGCTTTGGATGTTCTGCAGTAAAGCTCCTCAAAAGATTGCCTAAACTTCTGTCCACAACTTCAGTCTGTCCATCAGTTTGTGGATGATAGGCAGAACTGAAACTTAATTTAGTTCCCAGCTTCTTCCATAGTGTCCTCCAAAAATGTCCAGTGAACTTTGAATTCCTATCTGAAACAATGCTTTTGGGCAATCCATGTAATCTTACAATTTCTTTAAAAAACAAGTTAGCAATATGAGAAGCATCACTAGTTTTATAACATGGAATAAAGTGTGCCATTTTTGAAAATCTGTCCACTACCACAAAAATTGAATCATAGCCTCTTTGAGTCTTTGGCAATCCTAGCACAAAATCCATACTTACCATATCCCAAGGCCTATCTGGAATTGGCAATGGATTATACAACCCTGTGTTCTGGCTCCTTCCCTTTGCATACTGGCAGACTTTACAATTTCTTACATATTTCTCTACTTCAGATTTCATTTTCGGCCAGAAGTAAAATCTGTTGAGTTGTTCAAAGGTCTTCTCTCTACCAAAATGTCCTGCAAGTCCTCCACTATGCTTCTCTTTGATTAAATTTTCTCTCATTGAACAGTTTGGTATGCACAACTGATTTTTCTTAAATAACAGTCCATCTTGTATAAAATAATCCAGCCACTTGCTCCTGTCTGCCAAAACAGGATTTTTACAAGCCTCAAATGCCTCCTTAAAATCTGAATCGGTCTCATATAATTCCTTAAGAAAATCAAAACCCAACACTTGGATTTGACTTTCTTGCAGCAATACACTTCTCCTACTTAAGGCATCTGTGACTTTGTTTGACTGTCCAGTTATATGCTTCAACACAAAATGAAAGCCTTGAAGATACTCTACCCATTTAGCATGTCTCTGGCTGAGTTTTGGCTGCTGCATTATAAACTGCAATGCATGGTTATCTGAATAAAGAATAAATTCTTTTGACATTAAATAATGCCTCCACTTCTTTAGTGCCTGCACAACTGCATAAAACTCCTTATCATAAGAAGAATACTTCCTTTTTGCATCATTTAGCTTTTCACTGAAATAAGCTATTGGTCTATCTTCTTGGCTTAAAACTCCTCCAATTTCTTCTGCACTGGCATCACACTTAACTTGAAAAGTTTTGTTAAAATCAGGAAGAACCAAAACAGGATTTTCAGTTATTTTCTTCTTTAACAGCTGAAAATTCCTCTCTACTTCAGCAGTCCACTTAAATGGCTGTTTATCTTTCTTTATGGTCTCAATAATAGGTGCATTAATCTTACTAAAATTCTTAATGAATTTTCTGTAAAAACTAGCAAGACCATGAAAACTCCTTACCTCAAAAATACTCTTGGGTGAAGGCCACTCCACAATTGCTTTGATCTTTTCTGGATCCATCTTCAATCCTTCAGCTGAGATAACAAATCCCAAGTACACCAGCTCCTCTTTCATAAATAAACACTTCTTCAGATTCAACAATAATTTTTCTTGCTGCAGCTTCTGTAGAACATAATTTAAATGCCTCAAGTGTTCCTCCTTGGATCTGCTATAAACTAATATGTCGTCCAGATATACTATTACAAATTTACCAATGAATTCTTTAAGAACTTCATTCATAAGCCTCATGAATGTACTTGGTGCATTGGACAACCCAAAAGGCATCACTCTCCATTCATATAATCCTTCATTGGTCTTAAAAGCGGTTTTCCATTCATCCCCTTCTCTTATCCTTATCTGATGATAGCCACTTTTAAGATCTAACTTTGAAAAATATTTTGCACCAGACAAGCAATCCATTAAATCTTCAATTCTGGGTAATGGAAATCTGTACCTGATTGTAATCTTATTGATGGCTCTTGAATCTGTACACATTCTCCAGCCTCCATCTTTCTTCGGGCTCAGCACTGTTGGCACTGCACAAGGACTCAGGCTTTCTTTGATTAACCCCTTGTCAAGCAATTCTTGCACCTGTTTCTTAACTTCTTCATTTTCTGCAGGAGTCATTCTATACGCTGCTTTGTTAGGTAGACTTGCTCCAGGAATCAAGTCTATATGATGACTGATTTTTCGAATTGGTGGTAATTCATTAGGCAAATCATCAACAATAATATCATAATAATTCTCCAGCATTTCTTGAATTTCAATGGGTAATTCAGAAATTTTAGTAGAAGTCAATATTACCTTGGGCTTGCAAATTACAGCAAAATTTACCTCATTTTCTTCAATCTGCTTCAAGTATTCCTTCCCTCCAAGTAACAGAGTTTTTGGATCAGTCTTCTGTCCCGGTACATCTTCTTCTTGCAGAGGCAACAATGTATGATTAACACCATCTTTTCCAAACTTGTAGGTGTTTCTCTTCCTGTCATGTATGGCTCCTCTGTCATATTGCCAAGGCCTCCCAAGCAATATGTGACACACGTCCATAGGCATCACATCACAAAATTTTTTATCTTTATACTTGCCCACTTGAAATTCCACTTCACACTGTTCACTTACCAACAGTTGATGTCCCTTTTGTAACCATGACACCTTATAAGGTGTTGGGTGCTTCATTGTCTTCAGATTCAATTTCTCCACTACTTTTGTAGAGACCAAATTATCAGTGCTGCCACTATCAATGATCATCTGGCAACATTTCCCTTGGACTTTGCACACTGTCCTGAATAAAGTTTTCCTTTGTGGCGGTTCAGCAGCCACCTCTTTCACTGGCTTAAGTAAGACTTTATTAACCACCAGAGATTCACCTCTTTCTGGTGTATTTTCTTCTTCTGCTACCGCTGCCGCTGGTGCTTCTTCTTCAGCTGGAGCAACAATTGCATTCCTCTGCTTTATGTCTGCATTCTCTGGGCACTCAAAAGCTCTGTGTCCCAGCTTGTTACATCTGTAACATCTTATTTCTCTGCCTCTTCCTCTGCCTCCTCTTCCTCTGGAAAAACTCCCTCTGCCTCTTGCATCACCTTCTCTGGGTGCATGCTGGGTTGAGCTACTACTAGCTCCATCTCTAGGTGCTGTAGATCTTCCTCTACCACCTTGACTTCCTTTTCCTCTGAAAGTCCCTCTCCCTTTGGCAGACTGCTTCCTTATGAGTTTTTCCTCATCTTTCAGCGCTATCTGATAAGATTCCTCTACTGTTTTAGGAGACAGCAGACTTATCTCATCCTGAATGTCCATTCTGAGGCCATTCATATATCTAGCCACCTTCTCATCTGTGTCTTGGGCTTCTCCTGCTCTTATACTTACTTTATAAAATTCTTTTGTATATTCTTTTACTGTTAAATCTCTCTGTCTAAGATTTTGCATTTGTCTAAACAATGTTTGCTGATAATTACTTGGCAAGAACTTACCTCTTAACTTTGCTACCATTCGGCTCCAGTTCTTGATTGGCTGCTTACCAAGTCTCTTCCTTTCCACCTGCACACCATCCCACCAGAGTGCTGCGTGGCCTTTTAACTTGGTGACAACAAACTTTACTTTCTTCTCATCCTCTGTTTCCTCGTAATTGAAGAATTTCTCCATGCTGTTAATCCAGTCGATCAATTCTTCTGGATTCAGTCCTCCTTGATATACCAGTACTAATTGGTTCCATGGCCTAGCTGTGGATTTTAACACTGACTGAAAGAACCTCATCTCAGGAGTAACCTGTACAACTTCCTCCTCTTCAGCAGCTTCAATTTCGGGCTCACTGACATCTCCATCATCTATATTTCTATCTGAAGTTAATGCATCCACTCTAGCTCGCAGCTCTTCTACTGTTTCCATTAGTTCAGCATTTGCAGCAGGTCGTCCTCTTCCACCACGTCCTCGTCCTCTTCCAACTCTGAAAGCCATCCTTCTTCTGCTCCTGAGATTCAATTCAATGTCAGTTGTTGGCTCTGATACCACTAATGATGGCTTGGGTGCAGGCGTTAAAGACAATCTCCCTAATCTACCTGCAAGTTCTTCTATATCTTGATCAATTTCCCTTTCTTCAGTTCTTGGCGCATCAGTCATTAAACTGATATTTCATTTCTTTTAAAAAAAACACCACGGTCATGTTTTATTATCAAACAGTGGCTTTCGGGAATTCTTAAAAGAAATATCCCTTTTTGTGGACTTACGCATACAACAAATATATATTCACGTTATATATTCCTCTTGCATCGGCGACGTTTATAGACAGAATTTTACCATGGGCAAAGGCTTGTGTATATGTATCGCATCGGTGATAGTTATGTATCGCCGCCCTCTATGCTAGTTTCGCCGATATATATATAAGTCGCAATCGCCAAAGCGATGGTCTTCTTCCCTTCGAATCAGCGGATCCGATGCACTAATACACGGCCTTTAATAAATCGGTGGTTCCGCTTTTCGGCAGTCGACTCACTTAACAACTCTTCTACCTCCGAGATAACGGACCTAGCGATACATATATGTTGCAATTTATATTAATTCGGCTCCAAATTCGGAACTCGGCCCTTTGTCACGCTATGGCTCCTTTCGGACCAGAAGGCTTTGTAAATCGGGCATTCAACTATCAGTTCCAACGAACCTCTTGACGCCGATATGGTCTCGGATCAACGTGGGTAAGAAATTACAGTTATAAGATTTCAAATATACCACGGCCACTTAATGAAATTATGCAAGAGTTCTTGCTATAAGCAGAGACATATGCGCTATTATAAAATCGAGCCTGTATAAACCATAAAATGAAAAGGGAAACGATTCAATGATTAACATACAACATTTGCAGTGTGAGGAAATAGGAACCTTTCAACACCATCGCACTATCCAATAATCGACAAGTACATATTACTCTACACATGCATATCATAGAGTCGTTTAATAAGAGACACCGAGAGAACAAATTTTTCCAAAATAATACTATGGCGCTCGCCCCTCTCTTCTGTCCGATGAGAGCTTTGCTGCCTCTTTATTTATAACTAAGGATAGGCCCTCTCGGTCCTTATCCGATACAAAGAAAAGCATGCTTTACAGGATGATTTAAAGCTTGATAAGCTCTGTTACAAATTGCATGATTTATTGCTAGAATTTATTCTATTTTTAACTAAGAAAACATAGGAATTGCAGGCTAAAGGACCCCACTCCCTTGCCTGTAAATTGTTTTTGGATGTTTGCCGCATCAATCATCATCATATATAAAATTTTAAATTAATATAATATTAAAAATTAATATAAATAATTTTTTTATTTATGATTGAGTTTATATATATCACATTTTATTATACCTATAGAGGTGTTAGAGATTTTGTATTTATCTGGTCAAGAATTTAGTGAATAGATGGTATTGGCCATGGTATTGTAACAAAGCCTATTTATAAGTTAATAACATCTATGGTAAAATGAGGTAAATATATATGGGTAGAAATTTGCTATATTGTAAATATTAAGTATTATTTTAAAAAATGTTAAAACATTAAATTAAAATAAAATATTTATAAAATATTTTGAGTTTGAAATGCTATATGATTTGTGGACATGTGGTATTGATAAACTATGGTATTCTAACAATTCCTAAATTCAAAGCCTATTTAGAAGTTAATAACATCCATGGTAAAATGGGGTAAATATCTATGGTTAGGAATTTGCTATATTGTAAATATTAAGTTTTAATTTAAAAAATGTTAAAAAAATAAATTAAAATAAAATATTTATAAAATATTTTGAGTTTGAAATGAAATATGCTTTTTCGACATGTGGTATTGATAAGATATGGTATTGTAACAAAGCCTAAATTATTATGACCATAGAATTTTTTTAGATGTAGTCTAACTTACAGACTAAATGTGATTTTCCACAACTATTTTTCTGGTTAATTTTAAACAAAATTAGAGATTTTTAAAAACTTCAATTTAAATGGTTTAACATGCATAATTCCAGTACCCCAAAAGTTTTTTATACATTCAAAAATGTATTTAGAATAACAAAAAATCTTGAAATTATATTATCAGATTTTAATAAATTCTGGTAATAAAAACTATTTCACTTATAAATTATACAAAACTCTAACTATATATAATTTGAATTATAATTTTAAATATATATTTTTATAGTTTAGATCATGATTAAATATCTTTTTATATATAGTTTGGATCATAATTAAATATCTTTTTAGTCCAAAAACTACTATTCTACTTCTGGTCGTTTTTTATTACTCCACATAAATCAAGGCCATTAAAGTTTTAAGCACTTTTTCTGGACCTAGCAAATCCATACAATGACACTTTTTCGATTCAACCAGGAAATTTGTCATATGTAAGTGGGAGATAGATGACTTAAGAAAAAGTCGTTATATTTATATGTTCTGGTCGTTTTTTATTACTCCACATAAATCAAGGCCATTAAAGTTTTAAGCACTTTTTCTGGACCTAGCAAATCCATACAATGACACTTTTTCGATTCAACCAGGAAATTTGTCATATGTAAGTGGGAGATAGATATTTAATTTGAGACTTAAGAAAAAGTCGTTATATTTATATGTTATTCATATTGGTCCTCTCGCCTGCTGTAATCTCCATGTTATTCATATTGGTCCTCTCGCCTGCTGTAATCTCCATTCTGCCCATCTGCCGCAAACCCAACAAGTCTTGGGAATGAACAATAACTTTCTCAATCGTTTTCTTTGACTAGTAGGTCATCCTGCCCATCTGCCCGCAAACCCAACAAGTCTTAGGAATTCTCAATCGTTTTCTTTGACTAGTACGTCGGAAGGAGTTTTCTTCCCAACCAGACATGATAAAAACCCCGTCCCCCAAAATCTTTTCATTCTTATAATTTTCTGCTCGTCCTCTCCGAATTTCAGCAGTAAACCCGGAGATTCTAAATGGGATCGGGTTTTGAAAAATCAGAGATGAATTCGAAGATTGTGAACGAAGATGAATGGTTTCTGGGCATGGAGCTCGCAAATCTTTCATGTCTTCTCATGGCGGTGAAGGCAGCAGTGGAACTCGATGTTCTCCAAATCATCGCAAATGCCGGAAATGGCGTCCAACTCTCACCCACACAAATCGTTGCCCATATTCCGACCACGAACCCCGACGCAGCCATTACTCTTGATCGGATCCTTAGAGTGCTCGCCAGCCATTCGGTTCTGAGCTGCTCTGTGACCACGAACGAGAACGTGAAGGCCGAGAGGTTCTATGGTCTCACTCCTCTCTGTAAATATCTTGTCAAGAACCAGGATGGAATCTCTCTGGCTCCACTACTGTTGCTGGATCAGGATAAGGTGTCGAAGGAGTCCTGGTATTATCTCAAGGACGCTGTGGTTGAAGGCTCCACGCCATTCAACAAAGCCCATGGAATGAATCCGTTCGACTACGCCGCCATCGACCAAAGATTCAACAGGCTTTTCAACAGGGCTATGTCTGAGAGTTCTACCATGTTGATGAACAAGATTCTGGATACTTACGAGGGTTTTAAGGAGGTTCAGGAATTGGTGGATGTGGGAGGAGGAGTTGGGGCGACTCTCAATCTCATAGTCTCTAGGTATCCCCACATGTCAGTAATCAACTTCGACATGCCCCATGTGGTGGCCGAAGCTCCTCACTATCCAGGTAAGTCCGAATCCCCAAATTCGACCATTGAAATAAGTTTGTCATCTGTGTATATGACCGAATCTGATTAATGTGTGTTTGTTCAGCTGTGAAACATGTGGGTGGAGACATGTTTGATAGTGTACCAAGTGGCCAAGCCATTTTTATGAAGGTATTGTAATGGGTTTTTGCTGTTGGGTACTATGTAGTTTGATATGGAAATTGAAATTTGACTTGGGATTGGTTGTATCAATGTTGTTTGATTGCAGACGATTCTGCATGATTGGAGCGATGATCATTGCAGGAAGATTTTGACGAATTGTCATAAGGCGTTGCCAGAGAAAGGGAAGGTGATTGTCGTGGACACCATTCTCCCATTGGCTGCAGAGACGTCTCCCCATGCTCGACACGCATTTAATTTAGATTTGACTATGTTGACAAACGCTTCGGGGGGCAAGGAGCGGACAGAGCAAGAATTTCAAGAGTTGGCCGATGCAGCAGGATTCGTCGGAGGTGTGAAGCCCATATGTTGTGTGAATGGATTTTGGGTAATGGAATTCCACAAGTAACTCTTCATTAGATGTCGGTTGGATTATCTTCAATGTCTGTTAAAGCAATGATTTGAATAAGATACCATATATATAAATCAGTGTGATAGTTAGTTAAGCACTGACTACAATTATGTTGACCGGCTGATCGGGATTGTTGTTTGGTTTTCTAAATGCAGAGTAGTTTACACATCTACAAATAATTCGTGGGTACATGGGCACATTTCGATTATTGATATTGGCATTAAAATTTTAACAACTTTATAGATTGCTGGTTATTATTTGAATAATTATTTGGAAGAAAAGTATGTGTGTGTTATAAGTATATTAGACTTTGTAATTGTGAGTTTATAGGTTATTTTCTTTAGTTAATTAAATCTATTTTTTTAAGATTTAGATGGTTAGAAATCTATAATTTATAAGTTATAAATGTAAGTTCTCTTTGATCAATATAGTGTGATTTGTTTTGGTGTGTGAATAATGCTCTATCATTTTTTTAAGTTAACTAGTATTAGTATTACATATTGAATAAGTTTATATTTGCCCAGTGATCATGGAGGCTTCAACTAAATATTACTACAATATTAGTAGTAGGCATTTTTATGGGAAAAATATTATAAGTTCTCAAATATCATTTAGAAAAATTATAGTTATGTTTACATTTAAAGTTACAAAAAGAAAATTCTAAAATATTTAAAATATATATGAAGCTATTTACAATGGTAAATATTAAGCATTGTGTTGTAAGTAAATGATTGGTTCATGGCCTTTCCATTTTGTTCATTATATAAGAATAATGTGATATTCAATGAATAAGATGAAAAATGAATAAAACACTACAAAATAATGTAAATCATCCTCTCTATATATATAATTTGATCTAAATAAAGTAAACATGTTTAAATTTAATGTTTGATAATCATTACTCATACATTGAATTAGCAACTCAATTTGTATTAAGAATAATATGAATGATTTAAGGCATAAAAACTCACTCTTGAATTAACGGTGGTGATAGTGATGGCTATGAAGTCTATTATTGTATTATGTTTTTTTTAATAATTTAATAATTATATAATTCTTAAACATTTCATTTCATATTTTGAATATTGTCTAATTATTTTAGTATAGTTATTTGGGTTCTAGTGATGGCTATGAAGTCTATTATTGTATTATGTTTTTTTTAATAATTTAATAATTATATAATTCTTAAACATTTCATTTCATATTTTGAATATTGTCTAATTATTTTAGTATAGTTATTTGGGTTCTATCCAGCATGAAATGGAGGGTTTCCATTATACATTCATCATAGGTCAAAGGGTAAGTTGTCAAAGGAAAGTTGGAGTTATGAATAATAGCGTTGTCTCTTCTTTTTATTATAGTCACTTGGATTCTATCTAGTATGAAAGGGGAAGTTTGCATTATACATTCATCAATGTTCAAAGATGAATAAAGTACATAAAGATGAATTGTGAAGGGAAACTAGGAGTTATCAATAGTAATATTTCCTTGTCATTTTATTTTATTCATTCATATTCTATTTGATATGAAAATGAGTGTTTCATTGTACATTCATCACAATTCAAAAATAAACCTAGCACATTAGGGTGAGTTATGAAAGGAAAGTTGGATTTAGGAATAGTAATATTGCTTCGTCATTTGGGTTCTACCTAGTATGAAAGCGAAAGTTAGGGGTGGCATGAGGGGGGAAGGGTACTCAATCGCTCTGAGGACGACAAAGTGCTCACATACTCATGGGTTCTTGGTCTTATTAAAAATAATAAAGCATAGATATATGGTCTCTACCAGGGACTTTTGTTAGCCAAAGAACATGAGGTGGACACACTCACAATTATGAGATATTCTCTCCCAATCTTACACCATTTGGTCGAAGGATCCCTCCCAAAAGTGAAATATATGGAAATAATCATGAATGTAATTAGGAAAGTTGTGAAAGATATCCCGTACAAAGCATATTTCCACGTCCTAAGATAATTCGACATTCAAGCAACTAAGTATGCTAACAAGGTGTGTAAATTGAGGATAGGTGAATTAAATATTAATGGCTAAATTCGTCATGCTAGAATTCCCTAATGGAAGATGAATTCTTGCACTATGAGAATTCCCTGATGGTAGATGAAGCCTTCCACTCAAAAAATTGTTTATTGCATGGGCTTAAATGAACCTTTCCAAGATAATAATAGTTTCATAGTTATGAAAGATTTCATAATCAATTAGTAGTGTTATGTGTTGTAAGTTGTGTGTTTTCTTGGGGCAGCTTTGTAAGGGATTCATCTAAAAACCCCTCTTTTTTGTTTCTCAAATATGTTCTCCTCAAGAAAAGCATGTATTCCTATTGGAAAGGAGAAAACAATTGGAAAATTTTGATGAATTAGCTATGTAATCCCTGTTGCATTTGTTGTGAACCACTCAAAATTATATAATACAAATACTCTTTCTAGTTGGAAAAAAGGTATGAAAGGGAAACCTTTCATTAAACATTCATAATAATTCAAAGATGAAAACAACACATCAGAGAATGAATACTAAACAAAACATCCCTGAAACTCCAGTAAACCATGCTCTTGAAGTGAAAGAAAATGTAGAACTTGAGTAGGGTCCTTAAATCGAACATCAATTTGAACAAAATAAGGGAGAGGAGTAGGGAGAGAAATTAGAGAAGAAAAAATAATCCCCACCTTCTATAGAAATTATAGGCTAAACTTCCTTCAACAATAAAAGGAAAACTCATTTTAGAGTCACATCCACAACCTATAGCAGGTTAACAAGATGAATGGAGCAGTGATTGAAAGAAGCCTACTAAAACACATGAACCTCCTAAGAAACCTAAAACCAAAGCTCATATTTTTTTATGAGGAAGCACTACAGGATGTGCATGTTGAACAAGCTCAAGAAATTAAAAAAGAACAATGGATTTATATTAAAGAGGGTTACACTGAGGAGGTATACTAACAAAGTCAAACATTTCAATAAGAACAAGAACCATGTGAATAACATTCACCACAAAAAGAAACTCAAGAAGAAATGAATCGTAAGGATCAACAAATCAACCCTCTGTTGACAAAGTGAAGAAAAAGAACAAAATGATTAAAAAGTTAAAGCAAGAATCATATGAGACAAAAATAGTGAATGAGGTAGTAAAATCATAGTTTAAAGATTGAAGATTGATATCATAAGAACAAGGAAAAGAACATGGCTCTCAAACAAAAATACATAGACATGTATGATGAGAACATAAAGACCATTAAAATCAAGAAGAGTTTAATAGTAAGGATCAAAGACTTAAAGGAAAAGTTGAGAAATTGATCCAAACCTTCAAATAGAAATTTAGATCTCTTCGTTCATGTAGCAGGAGCTATATAATAAAAACAAGTTTTACAATTTTGACGAGTTTTTTGTGAGGCAATAAAGTGTAATTTTGACTAGGTTTTATGAGATAATGAAAAGAAAACTTCAATTTTTGTTGCATAAGGGTCATGTAAAAATATAATCTTGGGGAAGATGTTGGGTTTAAGTTTTGATATCCCTCACCACTTTGTTTTGACCTCGTATCCTCCATATTGCACCATAAATCCTTATATTTTTGTTAATTTGATCCAGGTGGATCTCGAGACATCAAGGGGATGAATAAAGGCTCGAAATTCAAAATGGAAGAAAGGAGTAGTTGATGGCATCAGTTGAAAGGGCTCGTCTTCCTGATCGCGATGGCGCGAACGGTTCATCAATCTGAGCTTGTATGCAAAAGATAGAGCTCTTCAAAGTTTGGTATGGCAGGGGAAAAATGGGACCCACAGTGTGCCACATGGCATCCCAGTCAGCACGTGGGACCCACATGGCAGCCTTTGACACATGGCAGCCCGTCACTGGTCTCCTAAACCTGCACAAGAAACAAAAATCATTTTGATTATAACCATATGCCAAAAATTGTTTTAATATATAGTTTTTGAAATAACTATATAAAAACAATAAATAAACAAAAACTATATAAAATATGGTTATCATAACCATATATTAAATCATATAAAAACAAAATATATATATATCAAAACCCATATATACCAAACCAATCAAAAAATGGCCATATGGTAAAACAAAACTATATAACCAAAAAGTTAATATATATATTATGGTTATATATAAACCATATATGGTATGGTTATAAAAATCAACGAATGGTGGGTGAAGTTAATATATATTATATGGTTATGTATAAACCATATATGGTATGGTTATAAAAAATCAACGAATTGTGGGTGGTGGGCCGGCCTTTGGGGCACGGACCCAACCACTCCATATCCCATTTAAATCAACCACGGCATCAGTGTTCAAAATTGAACACATCACAGCCCATCAAAAGGCCTCTAGCATGTCAGAGAAGTGTGGAGTTAAAATTACTCGTCAAAAGAAATGTAAATTTTGATTTTTACCAGTTTTTTTGTAATTTAAATAATATTATAAAATGTCATCTGAAGGGTTGTTTCTCCATATAAATTGTCTAATATCTAATATGCCTAGAGTCTAGAAGCCTGGACTAGCCCGGTTTATTCTGGTTCACCTTGAAGGGTTGTTTCCCCATATAAATTGTCTAATATCTAATATGCCTAGAGTCTAGAAGCCTGGACTAGCCCGGTTTATTCTGGTTCACCTTGACGTATAGAGTACATGGAAGAGGTTGTTGCAACAATAACTAGAGGGTATTAGATATTGTTGCATTGATAATGGTAGCAGTGAGTTATTTTTTCCCGTCGAGAATTTTCCTACCAACTTCATTTATTGTGAAACACATGAAACACTCTATTAACCATTGATGTGAACTTTTAGCAGCTACCTTCCGAACATAGCTGGAAACTTCAGTGTCATCTTGTTGTGCAAATAAAATAGGGAATAAAACCATATTTTGTCATTTTCACGAAAATTTGTTGTCGATTCTGCTTTTGTGGAGTGATGGAGTTCGACTCGTCACCCTTATTTTCTTGGATAGTGCATTTTCATTCCATCGGACGATGCATAATTGCCATAGGACTATTGACCATATTTTTCTATAAAAACATTTATGTGAATGAGGTAACAGTGGAAAATGAAGGATCTTAAACCAAACTTTATTTCTGTTTAATTATTTTAATTGTTGTCTAACTTAACGTTTTTGCAATTTGAAGCATTAAAATAACTACACAGGTAACGCTTGTCTCTAGTTTTTTAAATAAAGATTTGGACTTCTTTATTGAACTATTTGAACTATGATCTAATTTAAAGTTTTTGAAATTTTGAAATATAAAAACCATTAAATATCTGAATTTTTTTCTTCTTTTTTTTATTATTAATAGTTGTTTTTCTAGGTTGGAGGTTAGCTTTGGTTATGGGAAGGGAGGAGATTGCGCCAATTTCTGTGTTTAGTGTATTTATTTAGGAAGCACATTGTGTAAATTTCAATCTTTAGTATAATTATTTGAGAAGCCGATTGTGTAAATTTCAATCTTCAGTATATCTATTTAGTTGTTAATGGAGAATCAAATTGTGTAAAGTTATCACCAGTGAATTATTATTGTGTCAATTTATTTGGCATAAAAGTGAACCAGGAGAACTTTTTGTACAATGTCTTTCCAAAATGGTGAAACATTTAAGTAGAGATTTTCCATTAAATGGTTTCTCTGTTGTTTGGAAAAGAAAGATAATTGTTTTAGATAGAGGAGGAATGACCTGTTATAGAGTTTTTTGAACCCAATGTTTCGGACTACCAAGTGAATCCATCATCAGGGGATGCGTCATTAGATATTCTAAAGATATTAATGATGTATCCATGAGCTATATTTTAGGGTATATATATAGGATATGAAGGAATTAATCTAAGAAATTAGGTTGGTCATTATCCAATTAGTTTTAAAAATGTTTTGACTAAACTCTCAAATTTAACTGGACAAATTTGGGTACCAAACTTGCCAATATCAACTTTTATTGTCCATTTTATGCTCACAATTCCCTAGGTTTGAAACTCACATTGGATGTCTCATCCTTCCAGAAGAGTTTAAATTTATAAATAGCTAGCCAAGCACTAAACCTGAATGTTGTATAAATGTTGGTCCAAAATGTACTTCACTGGACTCATCCCTACACCTACTTTACTCTTCAAGCTATAAAAAATTAAGAATGAAGGTAGATCTTACTAAGCGCTATTGTAAATAGTTGTGCATAGTAAATATCATGAACAATGGTATCCCTTTCATAGTGATCTCTCAAAACCCTTGACTTGCTAAAAATATCCCGCATGCTCTCAGTGAATTTTCCTTCCTCAAAATCTCCATATTTTTTGAATTCATTGCACACTGAGTTCCCCATCAATGATACCACATCCAAAGGCACATTTCTCTTCTCACTGTCTGTCTGTGAAGTTCCAAACAAAAGATATGATTCTTAGGGTTCCAAACAATTGATATGATTTTTAGGGAACTTTCAGGAAAGATGATTTATTTTGATTTATTTTTTATTTTCATTTATTTTCATTTTCAAGTCCATGAAGTTCCAAAAAAAAGATAAGATTTTTTTTCGATTTATTTTCATTTTGAATTTTCAAGACCAGCCATTTGAGTTACAACAATTAAATAGTGCTTAATTATTTCATTATTACCAAAAATGTTTGAGTAATATTTAAGGCATAAAGACAAGTGAAATTTGTATAACAATATTTCCATCCCCTAAGATGCTTTAGGTTGATACATTGATGAAGGTAATAAGTCTATTATCTTGTCAAATAATGGTTGTAATATCTAGATATCCACATTGTACTGTTGGGCTACTTCTAACTTAGCGATTGTTGGCCCTTTATCATGGCTAAAATAGATTGTGAACCGCATGGTTTGGAAAGGAGTTACATCCTTGAGGACATGCCTGTGAATTCATGTGAGTAAAACTAACATGATGGCATGATTCCTAGGTGGATGTGATAGCATTTTCCCTCATTCTGCACTAGCATTACTTGGATGCATGTTTGATGTATAGGTACCCCTTCTTTTGAATATCCTCTTTGCGATACTTCCTTAGTTGCAAACTTATTGAAAATAATGTGGCATATTCCTTAAGGATTTAGCTCCAAGTTAATACTAGTTCAAATGAAAAGACATCAATTTCAAATAATAGTGCTTAAGATATGGCATCAATTTCAAGATAGTCATGCTTAATATCTCTCATTTCTATAGGAAATTTAATGTTCATATTTGAAATATATAGAAGAGGGAATAAATATTAAGAATCAAGTCCAATCTTGATAGCCAAAATCCATTAAAATCGCAGAGAATTGATTTCAAGAGAACCAAGGACATGGGGTAAGCAAGGATTAATGGATACCATAAGCTGGGTGCAATACAAGCTATAAAAGACGAAAAACACTTCCTCCTAGACTCTCGAGGATATAACCCATTAGAAATAAAAATAAACATAAACAACTATAATTTTGTTTGGATATCTTATTTCCCATTAAATTAAAATGAAGCCAAAAAGTTTCATAAGCAAGCCATTGAAATACAAAATCCACATCTTTGAAAAAAAATAGTTGAAATTCTCAACCAAATCTCTCATTAAATTGGATTTTCAATTTTGGTTATGCTAGAAGATATCCTATAAACCAAATAGGTTTCAAACTCACATTAAAAACAAACATTAGAAATCAAAAGTGCTTAAATTGATAGAGAAGATTATCACTGGAGGTGGTCACTAGTTTTGTCGTCATTTAAGTTTTTGGGACACATTTATTGCATAATATAGATTCATGATAGATGATTTAAGTACAACCGTTGGAATAAATTGATTGAAAAAAAAATGTAGATATAATATATTGTTGTCAATTGAAATGTGTTTTTTTTAAAGCTTTTCATTGTGGAAGGGTTGCATGAATATATGCCCTTCTTATTGAAATTAAGACCAGCCCTTCAAATTTGATCACTACACGGCATATCCATGGAACCGTTGACCTTTGAAATAGGCACGGGGTGCGGGTAGGCGGCCATGTATGTGGTCCCGCCACGCGACCACCGGCCCTCACTTAAGGTGGATTCAAGTAATGCAAGGATGGGTACGGGCCGCCCCAAGTTTGGTTATAATAAACCGGATATATATATATTATGCACCCTCATGTCAAGTGCATATACTATTGTTTAACATATGGTTATGTCATAAAGTTTTCATATAGTAAAAGTTGGGTTTATGAAAACAAATATGGTAAAATTAGAGGGGGCAAGATTTGACCTCCTAACCTCCCTCAACCAATTCCTAAATTTTACCATTACACCAAACTGTTTCTTTGAGAAATCCACTCAGGAAATTATATAAACTCAGTCTTTTACCCATAGCAGAAGGAGGAAATTTCGAGACTAGAGCTGGCATGCAAATCGAGGTAGTTTAATAATTTTTTAATGCAGAAACCATGAATTTTGCAGGAGGGCAAAATTTTCAACTTCTCAGAAATTGAAAAATTTTATATGGATTTTACACCTCTCGTTGCCACGAACACGATGGCGCTATCCATTTTTCAATCTAAGTTCTACATCTTCTAGTGATTTCCAGAATGCACGTGGAACCATGATTTCAGCGAAAACAGGGAGCAGAACCATGAGCCATGAAATTTTCCCAAGGAGGTAAAATTTCACTTTGTCAGAATATGGTCGAGTTTATACTTGTTTTTCATGGTTTTTCACAGGGATCCTAATGGTGAAATCAGATTTGACATCTGAGCAGTGGATTTTCAGCTCATCCCTGAAACAGAATCTTTGAGGAATCCCGAGGGAATCTAAAAGATTCCTTGAGCTCCGAATTTTCAAATTCTCAGAATTTGGATTTTGGACAGTCGTTTCAACACTACTCGACACCACAAATCTGATGGTGTATTCAGATTTATCTTTCTCTCATTTCTTCTTTCAGTCACTTTTTTAAGTGCCAGTGCAGATGTCCATCTTCATGTGCGAACAGTCTTCTTCTTGCGATCAATGATGTGAGATCAATGTTTCAACAAACTTCAGCACTTTGACAACCTTTGCTTCAGGTGGCCCTTGGTGGTGAGGTATATGATGTGTTCATGTACTTCTTCTCTCTACATTATGTTGTACAGATCCTTGATTGATGATTGATGCAGGATCTTATTATTTCATGTTGTCACGATTCCTTGCTTCATGTTATGTGGAATATTTCATATGATGTACTTTCTGTCATAACTCTTTGTGTTATGCTTTGAGATCCCTTGTTGCATGTTGTTGGGATACTCTGGTTGTCATCATGCATGTGTTTTGCTTTAACATCCCTTTTGTGCCATGTTGGCGGGATGCACACCATGCTTGTTTTGTGTCATACTGATAGGAGTCTTTTGAATGAGAGTTCTAGCTGTGGAACATCTCTTAGAGCCACTCTTGCGTGAGGGAATTCTTCCTTGTATGATCGAGACATCATCTCTGTGTACATCATCTTTATTGACAACACATAATGCAGCGGCCTACACCATCTTGACACCGGGGCCCGGAGACGTAGTCCCTCCTGGACGAACTCCATTATCAACAGCTTTTGTTTTCATGTGCTGATGATTGTTATGTTCCTCTTCTTTACAGTATGCAGATGGATTCCTTAATGTTCCTTTAAAAGCAATTTTAACACATCAAGAAAGTAAAAGGTCTTGGGAAGGTACTTCTTCACACCCGGATCTGGATCATAATTTGATGAAGGAAATTGTGTAAAAGGATAGAATTAAAGGTAATGATATTTTATTTTTAATTCATAAATATTTATAAAATGCATTTATTTCATGAAATAATGGGTCAAATAATCAATTACATAAATTCTTGTAATGACAGGAATTTAACCAACACAAAATTCATGTAATTTGTCGAAGTTTTGTGGATGTCCACAATAGAAATACAATCCTAGGACATGGAGAGTGATCAAAATGTTCATCTAATGGAAGAATACCTATTCAAAATTTTTGTGGTTTCTCGCAACCCATGAGTCAAAGGATGGTCAACGAGGCATATCTAATCAACAAATCATGTAGACAATTTTGGTAAATTGCTTGAATCTTCTAGAACAACTAGAAATGAGTCAATTGTAACTAGAATACAACATACAAGTCATGAAGGATCATGGAGACTATGAAATCACTATATTTCCTTTGTATTGTTTTATTTTTAGCTTGAAATGAAGGAATTCCCTTATTTTTGGGCATGTCGGTTTAACATTGATATCTATATAAAAGTCAATGTATAAGGAAAATATGTTTTAGAGAGACTTTTGTTATAGTTATTATACATGAAAAAAGTATCTATTTTGTATTAAGCTTCTGATTTTCATCAATATAAGGATGATTTCTTTGAAATGGTGCACAATTTTCACGGGGGCTTCACTGCACGAGCAATACCATACCACATGCATTTATATGGGGGGATATATATTGAGGAAAAAATGACATAATATATTGAGCATATAATAGGCAGTAAAGTGCTTGTATATGTTATGTATTAAAAATGGATGCCAAGGTTAATGAAAAATATAAAGGGGTATAAAAAAATGTTAATGAAAACATGGATACCTACAATATCTAATGAACATAGAGGTTTCTAAAATTGGGAAGGTTTATTGGGTTCGTATTGGTATGGGGTTAAATGAAGTGATTTGAGGTATTTACTAATATGTAGTCAAATTAAGGGTATTTTTTAGTATGCCACAAACACATGTGTTATGTGAGAGGTGCATTGAGTGAAGCCCCCATGAAAAGTTGTTGTAGTTTCTGGGTGTTTCATTGGAAACATACACCAGGAGGGCCCCCCAGTATGTGTTGCATATCTTTTGTTATATATTTTACCAGCTCTATTATTTATTGAGTAGGCTTTGTTCATTATTTTTTTTATATAATTGAAAAATATGCATACCCTATTTTTGTGTAATGCTTGTTGCATTTTCCTATAGTGATCCTTTAATCACACAAGAATTCTTGTAATGCTTGTTGTATTTTCGTGTAGTGATCCTGTAATCACACATAATTTATGTAAATACGTGCTACATTTTCCTGTAGTAGTTTAGTCTAATAAAAAAACATAGCTAGTGAACAAAGTTTAGTTAGATTGGTTTATCTAGTTAGTATTCATTTTATTTTTAAATTTTAAATCATTGGAAATAAACAGATTTATCATGCCTAAAATAATGACTAGGAAGATAAACTCAAGCAATTTTCATTTTAGATTAAAAGGAATTATTATTGTATTCGAGTGAATTAGTTTATAAACTCTAAACACTAGTTTCACTTAGGATTATTTTTTATTACAGTCTTAAATCAATTTTGACCAACAATTATTTCAAAGGGAATATCTCGTAAGAAAGTGTGATACATTTCTATGAATCTTCAAAGTTTTTTCAAAGAAGTCAGAATTGAATTTAGAAGTATGAAAACTATTGTAAGTTGAAATCAACTTTCAGATTTACTTGTGTTTAGTTTGTGCTTAACTTTTCATAAGAAAGTAGTTAAATAGCCTATTTACACTTGTTGTGTTTCACCTCATAATTACCTACCTAGGTTGAAAAAATACATGTTAAATAATTAACACCACTTTATGACATGACACATTTGTTTATACACTAAACCAAAATGGGTAGAATACCCTCATTTGATCTACCATTTCCCAGATTACTTCATCTGGTCCAAAGTCTTTCCATTGCACTTTGACTAGCTTTATTACCCAATACTGGAGCATGGTATGCCTTTAGTCCAGGATGCACAATGGTTCTAGTTAGAATTCTCCCTCAGGTTCCACATGTATCACATACCAATGAACAATGTGACTAGTGTCACGTACATACCTCTTAAGCAAATAAATGTTAAAAAAAATATTTTCCTTTAATATGGATGGTAAGTTTAATCAATAAGCCACTCGCCATACCTTTTTGAAAATATGAAATGTTCCATAAAATATGGGTGCCAACTTAGCATAGGACCCCACTTTCAGTGAGCTCTTCATTGGTCCCATGCAAAGATATACATTCTCTCCCACTCATAATTCTTTATACATTCTCTTCAATGACTCTTGGTACCCATTTTTGTATGCAAATTCAACCAATGACAGGATCTCTTCTCAATTCTTTGATGATGCATGACATACAACCTTAGCATGTACTCTAACATCTTTTTCACTCTCTTAGTTTGTTAATTAGCCTAAGGATGATATATTTTTCTAAACACTAGCTCAGTCCCAAAACCAACAAACAATTCCTTCCAAAAATTGGAATTGAACTTGACATCTCGATCTTAGATGATATTCTTGGGTATGACATGCAATACAAATATTTCTTTCATAAAAATATGAGCTATATCAATAGATTTGGGTGGACTCGATAACTATAAAGTGAGCCACATTACTCAACTTGTCCACTACCACCATAATGACATCATATTGTTGGGATATTCTTGGTGATCCTATGATGAATTTCATATATATAACTTCCCACTTCCAGTCAAGAATTGTGATTGGTTGTAGTAATCTTGTTAGGTTATTGTATTCCACTTTGACTTATTTACATTCTAAGCACCTACCAACGTATTCAAAAAATTCCTTCTTCATCCATGCCCAATAATACAGTTTCTTTATCGTTGTTATCGTCTTCTAATAAACAAAATTACCTTAATAAGGTACCTTATGAAACTCATCAATTATGAGCTTCTTCAGGTCAGCTACATAAAGCACATACCATATGTCTTTGAATAGAAACATACCATCATCCATGAGCTTGTAGTCCTTTCTCATTGATCCCTTTGGTTCTTGCTGTAAGAACTCTTTCACATTATGAAAGTGTTCATCATGTATGAAATACTCTTTCATCATTTCTTTGATACCATATTCGTAAGTACTCATCGCTACCAAGTGAACCACTTGTAAAATTCTACTAAGTGCATTTGCTACCTTTTCTTCCTTGTCATTAATGTGATTTATATCAAATTAAAATCCATTAATTAGAGCTAGCCTTGTGGATTTTATAGTGTTTAAACTAGGCTAATCAAACAAGTATCTCAGCCCTCCATGATGTGACATCAATGCAAACTTCATCCCAAGCAAGTAATGCCTCCACATTTTTAGTGTGTGTAATATCGTTGCAAGATCCAAGTCATTGTGACATAGTTCTTCTCATGTCCACTTGTTTTCCTCGATTCATAACCAATTATAGGTCCCTCTTGCATTAAAATACACCTATTACTTCCTTACAGTCATCTGTACGAACCAAAAAATCCTTTTCTGGATCTACTATCCTCAAAAAAGTTGCACATGCGAGCAATTTATTGAGTTATTCAAAACTATATGCACACTCTGATAGCCATTGAAATTTGACTCCCTTCCTTTCTAGAGATGTGATTCGATTTCCAATCTTTGAATTTTTTTTAAATGAAATTCTAGTAATATTTGGACAATCACATGAAAGAACTAATTTCCATGAAATTACAAGGAGTGGGACACTCCATGATGGATTTAATATTCCTAGGATGCACAACCACTCCTTCCTTTGAAAGGACATGTCCCAAGTGTTGAACTTGTGATTGGAAGAAATCACGTTTGTTGAGCTTGGCGTTGGTGTTCAGATATGAATCATGAAATTCACCCAATTCCACATTAATTTTCAAACTGAGGCTCGACTAGTTATTTCAAGGCTATCATGCAAGGTATATGTAGGCCACAGTTTCCCTACCCAGCATTGAACATTCAATTATAAACTTAACAATGTGTAACGACAACCAATAACTATAAAAATAATAAGAGTAACAACAAGTTAAGACTCACATCAACACACTGATAAATCATTCACATCAATATATAACTCAACATAAATAAAACTATGCACACATCTACTCCAACAACACTAGTCAGGAGAGTTGGCCCAACTTCCTAATCAGGGCTGTGGCAAGATTAAGAAGTCACAAAATGCTCAGAAGATCACAATTTCATTAAACAAAAGGACATTAAAAAAGTATGTTGTTATAGACTCAGAGTTAGCGTATTTCTCTTGCGATCTTAACGGCTAGCTTTCACAACCCCGTAACTCTACTTATGCAATCGATAAAACACTGAAAACCCCTAGATTTACGATAGTTGTTTGCCTACAATTACATAGCGGTTTCCAAGGCAAAACATAATATAAATATAGCATTGTGTTGGTTAAGAGATTGATCCACCGTTGTAGCTGATGTCCAAGGATAGAGCTACTAGCTTGATAGTCACCATTCGTTGAATAAAATTGTTGGTCATCATTCCTCCAAATCTTCAAGAATAATAGAGTTAGCAAGCCGCGTAGGAAATAATCCGCTACGGTTATGCTTCATTGATTAATAATTCACAAAGACATGACAAGAGGCATACCTGTGTCCTTTAGAATATAAATCAACCAACAATGGTATGAAATGGGTATATGAAAAGGGTAAAAAGGTGGGTAAAAAGTATGCAAATTTACAAACCAACATCTCCCCCCAACTAGCATTTATGCATGTCCTCATGCAGCTCATCACCTGCGCAGATTGAGGTTGGAGTTGCTATGATCAACATGAAGTTGTGCGAGATCATAGTTTGTGGCCATTTCTATTCCTAGAAGCTTATACCCATCTATTATGAGGACTTCCTTCCACCAATCCTAATCTACCACGTAAGCTACGTTATACTGATCGACTAGCAACCAAATAATGGGGAACCAGAATCTCAGACACATCCATCGTGTTCTGCGATGTTGTATACAAGAAATATCTCGACGTATTTTGTCTAAAACCTGAGCAAAATTGGGGGCCCCAAAAGGTTCACGTGCCATGATGGCTGATAACAAGAATATAGCCTTGATATAGCTCATGGATACATCACGAATATCTCTAGAGTATCTATTTTCTTAAAAAAATACAACTCAAAATATGGCTCATGGACACACCATGAATATCTCTAGAGTATCTACTTTCTTAAAAGAGTACAACTCAAAATATGGCGCATGGACACACCATGAATATCTCTAGAGTATCTACTTTCTTAAAAAAGTACAACTCAAAATATGGCGCATGGACACACCATGAATATCTCTAGAGCATCTATTTTCATAAAAAAATACAACTTAAAATATAGCTCATGGACACACCATGAATATCTCTAGAGCATCTATTTTCTTGAAAAAATACAACTTAAAATATAGCTCATGGACACACCATGAATATCTCTAGAGCATCTATTTTCTTGAAAAAATACAACTCAAAATATAGCTCATGGGACACACCATGAATATCTCTAGAGTATCTACTTTCTTGAAAAAGTACAACTCAAAATATGGCGCATGGACAAACCATGAATATCTCTACCGTATCTACTTTCTTGAAAAAGTACAACTCAAAATATGGCGCATGGACACACCATGAATATCTCTAGAGTATCTACTTTCTTGAAAAAGTACAACTCAAAATATGGTGCATGGACACACCATGAATATCTCTAGAATATCTACTTTCTTGAAAAAGTACAACTCAAAACGTGGCGCATGGACACACCATGAATATCTCTAGAGTATCTACTTTCTTGAAAAAGTACAACTCAAAACATGGCGCATGGACACACCATGAATATCTCTAGAGTATCTACTTTCTTGAAAAAGTACAACTCAAAACATGGCGCATGGACACACCATGAATATCTCTAGAGTATCTACTTTCTTGAAAAAGTACAACTCAAAACATGGCGCATGGACACACCATGAATATCTCTAGAGTATCTACTTTCTTGAAAAAGTACAACTCAAAACCTGGCGCATGGACACACCATGAATAACTCTAGAGTATCTACTTTCTTGAAAAAGTACAACACAAAACATGGCGCATGGACACACCATGAATATCTCTAGAGTATCTACTTTCTTGAAAAAGTACAACTCAAAACATGGCAATATCTCTAGAGTATCTACTTTCTTGAAAAAGTACAACTCAAAACATGGCGCATGGACACACCATGAATATCTCTAGAGTATCTACTTTCTTGAAAAAGTACAACTCAAAACATGGCGCATGGACACACCATGAATATCTCTAGAGTATCTACTTTCTTGAAAAAGTACAACTCAAAACATGGCGCATGGACAGACCATGAATATCTCTACAGTATCTACTTTCTTGAAAAAGTACAACTCAAAACATGCCGCATGGACACACCATGAATATCTCTAGAGTATCGACTTTCTTGAAAAAGTACAACTCAAAACATGGCGCATGGAGACACCATAAATATCTCTAGAGTATCTACTTTCTTGAAAAAGTACTATTCAAAACATGGCAATATCTCTAGAGTATCTACTTTCTTGAAAAAGTAAAACTCAAAACATGGCACATGGACACACCATGAATATCTCTAGAGTATCTACTTTCTTGAAAAAGTACAACTCAAAACATGGCGCATGGACACACCATGAATATCTCTAGAGTATCTACTTTCTTGAAAAAGTACAACTCAAAACATGGCGCATGGACACACCATGAATATCTCTAGAGTATCTACTTTCTTGAAAAAGTACAACTCAAAACATGACAATATCTCTAGAGTATCTACTTTCTTGAAAAAGTACAACTCAAAACATGGCGCATGGACACACCATGAATATCTCTAGAGTATCTACTTTCTTGAAAAAGTACAACTCAAAACATGGCACATGGACACACCATGAATATCTCTAGAGTATCTACTTTCTTGAAAAAGTACAACTCAAAACATGGCACATGGACACACCATGAATATCTCTAGAGTATCTACTTTCTTGAAAAAGTACAACTCAAAACATGGCGCATGGACACACCATGAATATCTCTAGAGTATCTACTTTCTTGAAATAGTACAACTCAAAACATGGCAATATCTCTAGAGTATCTACTTTCTTGAAAAAGTACAACTCAAAACATTGCGCATGGACACACCATGAATATCTCTAGAGTATCTACTTTCTTGAAAAAGTACAACTCAAAACATGGCGCATGGACACACCATGAATATCTCTAGAGTATCTACTTTCTTGAAAAAGTACAACTCAAAACATGGCGCATGGACACACCATGAATATCTCTAGAGTATCTACTTTCCTCAAAAAGTACAACTCAAAACATGGCGCATGGACACACCATGAATATCTCTAGAGTATCTACTTTCCTCAAAAAGTACAACTCAAAACATGGCGCATGGACACACCATGAATATCTCTAGAGTATCTACTTTCCTCAAAAAGTACAACTCAAAACATGGCGCATGGACACACCATGAATATCTCTAGAGTATCTACTTTCCTCAAAAATTACAACTCAAAACATGGCGCATGGACACACCATGAATATCTCTAGAGTATCTACTTTCCTCAAAAAGTACAACTCAAAACATGGCGCATGGACACACCATGAATATCTCTAGAGTATCTACTTTCCTCAAAAAGTACAACTCAAAACATGGCGCATGGACACACCATGAATATCTCTAGAGTATCTACTTTCCTCAAAAAGTACAACTCAAAACATGGCGCATGGACGCACCATGAATATCTCTAGAGTATCTACTTTCCTCAAAAAGAACAACTCAAAACAAGGCGCATGGACGCACAATGAATATCTCTAGAGTATCTACTTTCCTCAAAAAGTACAACTCAAAACATGGCACATGGACGCACCATGAATATCTCTAGAGTATCTACTTTCCTCAAAAAGTACAACTCAAAACATGGCGCATGGACGCACCATGAATATCTCTAGTGTTGGCATTATGGTTCAAGTGTTGTCCTTGATGGCAACTCACTCAGTGGATGGTACAGGTGCTCAAAGGTTAGTACAGGTGATGGCAACTTAATCAGAAGACAGATCTCAGTACAGCATGGCAAGAAAGCTCATACACGCTGTTTCGTTAAGCCCAAGTCGCGTGTACACGCAAGTTTGATTCATAAAAAGCGCGTGTATGTGGAAAGGTTCCTTTGGTTCATGGTGGTTAGACCTTGGAAGTTGTGCCTATGATTTCGGACCATTATGTCTCGACGGGCGTGTCGATTCCTAGTTTTACAGTTGATGGTATTGTGTTACTATGGTTTTGGCTCTTGGTATTGAGAAAGGCCTAAGGCTATATAAGGAGAAGAAGATCATTAGGCAAAGATCATCTTTGGACAAGGCATGAATATCTAAGAGAGAAAGAGATCTGATATGCAGGTTCTGAGTTGGTTGATCTGAGCTAAGGAGAGATCTCATCGGTTGATGGAGAACTAGATCTAAGGAGAGATCGGGATCAAATGGTTTGAAATGCACTATCATGTTATGGTTGATTATGCGTATTTCTAGATCTGCATATTGTCGCAATGTTACGTTCTGAGTCTAACTAATATCTGGTACAGCTGCAAGTTGAGAAAGTTTATTTTTAGATCTGTACGCAGGTTGGCTTCGGTAAAAGCGCGTGTATACGCGGTTTCTGCTCATTAAAGTAGCGTATATCTTTTGAAGCTTGATTTGGGTTTACAGTGGGATCTGACTGTTATTACAGAGTTCTGTAGTCTGCTCTGTGTTCTGGTAACTGGTGATTGACAGGGTTCAGTGGTTCAGTGATTCAAAGTTGGTTGTTTTATGCTTCAATGATCTGTTGTGAAATTGAATGAATTGTGGTCTTCAGATTGTAATGTTGTGCTTCAGGAATATCCAAGTCTGAAAATGTATGAAAAGTGATACCTGGAAGAAGGAAGATTGTAGGTCAGCACCTACGTACTAGTATCTTGGCTAGTACAAAAGCAAAAGGGGGTTGGAGCTCCCTTCCAAGGAAGTTTGGAGAACGAGAGAAGGTTGAAGCCTTCTGCAGGTTGTAGCCTGCGTACTGGTATAAGGCTGCACCAGTACAAAAGATTGTAAACTGAAGTTTCATATTAAGAAAGATAGAGACAACTTGCAGCAGGTGGTTTTCACCCACATTGGGTTTCCACCTTATATCTTGGTGTTCATGTGTGTGGCTTTTTATCTGTTCTGTTATACTGCACATGTTTACTGTTAATATGATGAATAATGTCCTGATGCACTTAATTGAAGAATAAGCCAACTAAATTGTGAGTTTTCTGCTTATACGCTGTTTTACTTCGTCACAGTAGCGTGTACACGCTGGTTCACTTAACTGAAGTAGCGTATATGTTTTGGGCATTTGAAAAGTTTGATTAATCTGATAATACTGATTCACCCCCCCTCTCAGTATTATTTCCAACAATTGGTATCAGAGCAGGTCCTTCAGAGAAGCTTGATCGCTTGAAGGAAGATCATTCATCATGAGCAACTACGAGAAAGAAGCATCAATCAGGCCACCGGTTTTTGATGGAACAAATTTCAATTATTGGAAGGTAAGAGTTACTGCATATCTTCAATCTCTTGGTACAGAAGTTTGGGACATTGTAGAAAAAGGCTATGCTTTTCCTTCAGCTACTCCTACAGATCCAGATGAAAAAAAGGCATATGAAACAAATGCAAAAGCAGTCGCTACCTATTAGGAAGTATATCTCAAACAGAATTCATGAAGGTCATGCACTTCAAATCAGCAAAAGAAATATGGGACAAAATGATCACTAGCTATGAAGGAGATGAACAGGTAAAGGAAGCTAAACTTCAAACACTCAGGATTCAATATGAGACTCTCAGAATGTATAATGATGAAAGTGTGGCTAATTATTTTCTCCGGGTAGATGAGATTGTTAATTGTATGAAAAACTTGGGTGAAGAAATAAGAGAAACTATAGTAGTTCAAAAGGTTCTAAGATCTTTATCCCCCAAGTTTGAATCTAAAGTATCTGCAATAGAAGAAAAATAAAATCTCCGTGTTCTCACTATGTCTCAGCTACATGGAATTCTAACCGCTTATGAAATGAGAAAGGGAGGTCCATCTGACAGAAGGGAAGCTGCTTTTAAGGCATCAGGAAAAGAAGATTACTATGAAGCAAGCCATGTTCCAGAAGAAGAGGAAGAAGAATCAAATTTTGTCAGAAATCTTCAAAGGGGTTCTGGAAGGTTCAGAGGTAAGCTACCTTTCAAATGTTTTGCTTGTGGGAAAGTAGGTCATTATGCTGCAAAATGTCCTTATAAGGATAAAGGAAAAGAACCTGCTAGATGGAACAAGAAACAAAGTGCAAATAGGAAAAGCTACTACACCCATGAAGATAGTGATGGCTTATCAAACAGTGATGAAGATGAACAAGGTAATAAATATAAGCTGTTAATGGCATTTGAAGATGATGATTATGAGGATGCTATAGATGTGGATAATCTCTATAATGAAATCACTAGACTCAAGAGAAGCATAGAAGAAAGGAATGTGATTATTGATACTTTGCAATTTCAAATTGATGAAAAGGAAAAACATCTTGAAAAACTAGAAGGTGAAATTGTTGGTCTCAGAAAAGAAATTGAGAAAACAAAAACTATTAATCTTAAATTTGTCAAAGGATCTGAAACCTTGGATGAGATTATTAGTGTGCAGCGGTCTCCTCTAAACAAAACAGGTTTGGGCTATAATGGAGAAACCTCTCAAGCATCCACCTCAAAAAGTTATCTTGATGCAGCAAGAGGAAATGAGCGGAAGAACAATGAAGATAATCAGGTAAAGCAGGGACGAGTTACAAACAGAAACTATCAGGGACAATCCTCCTTAAGGATGAACAAAAGCTACAACCAACCACAGGTAAAATCTTCTCAGTTTGGCTCAAGAATAGATGAAAATAGAAATTACAATCAGTTGGCTGGTAGATTCAATAACCGCAGAAGCTTCTTCAATGGACAATGCTTTTCTTGCCACAACTTTGGTCACAGAGCAGCTCAATGTGTTGCATATAAAACAATCATGACTAGGGAAGCCCAAAAACAAAGAAGTATGACAGGGATTACAAAAGGACCTATAACAACTTTTCGGTGCTTGAAAATGAAGTTGAATGTTCTATTTGCAATAATTTTGGTCATAAAGACTCTGAATGCAGGAGCAGGTTTCAGGAGAAAAAAGGAACAAGCCACAAGCACCAAAACATGGAGAATAAAGGAACCTCAAACAGAAAGATGTGGGATAGCATTTTATGCAGAAGGACAGGAAAATCTATGGTACATTGACAGTGGATGTTCGAAACATATGACAGGTGATAAAGAAAAACTTGAATCTTATTCTACTTTAGAAAAGGGAAAGAAATTCTCTTTTGGAAATGATACTCCTGCTACTATAAAAGGAAAAGGTATTGCTCCTTTAAAAGAAAAGGTCAAGGCTGGAAATGTTTTGTATGTTGATGGATTGAAACATAATCTTCTAAGTGTCAGCCAGATGTGTGATCAAAAAACAGAGGTTATTTTCAGATCGAATGGATGTCTTGTTCGTGATCTTGATACAGGTAAAACAGTTCTCAAAGGCAAAAGAACTCCAAATAATCTGTACATATTTGAAGAAGAACAACAACAATGCTATCTTAGCAAGGATGAAGAGCACTGGTTATGGCATCGAAGGTTGGGACATCTAAGCTTCTCACAAATAAGGAAAGCATGCAAATATCAGGCAGTTCGCGATCTTCCAGATATCAAAATTCCAGACAACACCATATGCAAATCTTGTCAGTTTGGAAAGCAGACTAGAACTAACTTTCCAGAGAAGGAAGGGTCAGCTAGCTTGCCTCTTGAGCTAGTCCATACAGATGTATGTGGTCCATTTAGGAAAAGGTCACCTCGAGGAGAAGAATATCTGATATTATTCATTGATGATTTCTCAAGGTTTGTTTGGTTAGGGCTTATGAAGCACAAAGATGAAGCATTCGAAAAATTCAAATCCTTCAAAGCATTGGCCGAAAATGAATCAGGACACAAAATCAAGTGCCTCAGATCTGACAGAGGTGGGGAGTTCACATCAAATGAATTTTTTGATTTCTGCGATGAACATGGGATAAGAAGAGAATTCTCTACAGCTAGAACTCCTCAGCAAAATGGGGTTGTGGAAAGAATGAACAGAACTATTCAACAAATGGCTCGTGCTATGCTCGATGAATCAGGTACTCCTGCAACCTTCTGGGGAGAAGCCGCACATGCTGCTGTTATCATTCTTAACAAAACAAATGTCCGAGTAAACAGCACTCAAACACCTCATGAGCTTTGGAGTGGTAAAACTCCTTCCGTAAAGCATTTCAAAATCTTTGGGAGTAAATGTTATATTAAGAACACTGATGAGCAACTTGGCAAACTTGAACCTAGAGCAGATGAGGGCATTCTTCTTGGTTATTCTCCACATAGCAAAGCATACAAGTGCTACAATAAAAGACTTGGCAGAATTGTTGACAGTATTGATATAGTGGTTGATGAGAAGGGATATATTCCTAGGCAAGTTCATCATGAAGAAGATGAAGGTTACTCTCAAAGGCGAAATGATGAAGAAGAAGAACCTCAAGAAGAAGAAGAATCTCAAGAAGAACCAGAGGAGCAGACAAGAATATAAGAGAAGACTCCATCCAGATATGTCCAAAAGAATCATCCAGAAACTCAGATTGTGGGGCAGAAAGAAGCAGGAGTACAAACAAGAAGGACACTTGCAGAAGCTTCAAGCTACTTGGCTCTACTCTCCTCCATTGAACCACAAAATGTGAAAGAAGCATGCAAAGATGAATGTTGGGTCAAAGCAATGGATGAAGAACTTGAGCAAATCGAAAGGAACAACACTTGGGAATTGGTTCCTAGACCAAAAGATAAGAATGTAATAGGAACAAAATGGGTCTTCAAGAATAAGTTAAATGAAAATGGAGAAGTAATTAGAAACAAGGCCAGACTTGTTTGTAAAGGGTATGCACAGCAAGAAGGAATAGATTTTGAAGAGACCTTTGCTCCTGTGGCAAGACTAGAGGCCATCCGAATGTTCCTTGCTCTCTCAAGCTTTCAAAACTTCAAGGTATTTCAAATGGACGTGAAATCAGCCTTCCTGAATGGAGACTTAGAAGAAGAAGTATATATTGAGCAGCCAGATGGGTTCATTCTTGGGAATGATCCAAACCTTGTATGCAGATTGAAAAAGGCTCTCTATGGGCTCAAACAAGCCCCAAGGGCTTGGTACTATCGGTTGGACAAATATCTTCACCAACAAGGCTTTTCAAAAGGATCAGCAGATAGCAATCTCTATATAAAAGTTGAAAATAACAAATTGCTAATTCTTGTTGTTTATGTAGATGATATTATTTTTGGCAGCAATGAAGAAACTATGAGTCAAAACTTTGCCTTGGTTATGCAGAAAGAGTTCGAAATGTCACTTCTTGGAGAATTGACATATTTTCTTGGATTGCAAATCCAACAAAATGAAGGAGGTATCTTCTTGTCTCAAACCAAATACCTCAAGCAGATCTTGAAGAAGTATGGCATGGAAGAGTCAAAACCAGTATGTACACCCATGGTTACAGGATGCAGCCTCAGTGCAAATGATGAATCAGCAGCAGTTCACCAACCCACTTATAGATCCATGATTGGGAGTTTGCTTTATTTGGCAGGTACTCGACCAGATATTACTCATGCAGTAGGGATGGTTGGAAGATTTCAAGCCAACCCAAGGAAACCCATCTTCAGGCAGTCAAAAGAATCTTCAAATATCTTCAAGGGACCCAAAACTATGGCTTATGGTATCCTAGAAATACAGATCTCACTCTTCATGCTTACACAGATGCAGATTGGGCTGGAAGTGTGGATGATAGGAAAAGCACAAGTGGAGGTGCTTTCTTCATGGGTTCCAGATTAGTGTCTTGGTTCAGCAAGAAGCAAAGTTCGATTGCCTTATCTACAGCTGAAGCAGAATATGTGGCTGCAGCATCTTGTTGCACACAACTTCTTTGGATGATGCAGACCTTGCAGGACTTTCAAATCACTTGCACTCCACCTGTCTCTATCTTATGTGATAATACAAGTGCAATCAGCATTTCAAAGAATCCAGTCATGCACTCAAAGACCAAGCACATACCAATCAAGTACCATTTTCTTCGGGAACAAGTGCTTGAGCAGAAGGTCAAATTGGAGTATGTTCCTTCTAAGGAGCAAGTTGCTGATATTCTCACAAAACCACTGCCCAGGGAAACTTTTGAATATCTCAGACAAAAGCTGGGAGTAGTTGATGCTTCATCCTGTTGTTGAAATTTGTTTGTTCTACAGAAAAGTTGGTATACGCAGGTTACAGAAGGGATATGAGCGTATACACGCGGATTTATGTTGAGTAAGTCGCGTGTATGCTGGACGCTTGTTGCAGAAAGAATATCCACGTACATACGCTGCTTTATACAGGATAAAACGCGTATATGAAGTTCTGAACAGCAAAGGAAAACTCTGAAGTTCTGAACAGCAATAGGAATGTCAGAAGTATTCAGGCACAGTTTCAGGGAGTGCAACAGGCACAGGTTCAGGGGGAGCAGCTCAAAAGTCTCATAAAGCATTGTTGGCATTCAGATGTTTTGGTTGATTGGTTTAAGAAGGAGCTCAGAAAGAAATTCTCGTTGCTGATCTAACAAGATGTTTATCAGATGCTGCTGGTGTCTTTCCTAAGTCTTGGTCTAGATCTGTTGTCTCTATGTCATGTATCTCTCTTGTCTCTTTTATGGTGTCAAGGTCATGTAACGGCCTTTGTTGGTTTCCCCACTATGCCTGGGATGAATGATGAAATGTTCATGTATTATCATGGTTAGGTGGATGAGTCAATATTGATGATGAGTCATTTTTTTGTATATCCTCACTTAGTTGAGAAATGGATGTATGTATGAGTCTTTGGTTATAGGAAGGTCTTTTATGATGTATAGAGTCATGTTCTTCTTGAAGAACATCTTTTGCATATCTTGCCTACAGTCAAGGGAGCATGAACAGCACTTGGTGAGCAGGATGGATAGACTGGTACTCTTTGGCATTCACAAAGGGGGAGCACACTTGGAGATTTCAGCATGTACTCAGGGGGAGTATGGACAGCAGTATGGACAGCAGAAGGATTAAGAATATCTTGGTCCTCCCTTTGCCCTTGATGTCAAAGGGGGAGAGTGACTTGGTGTGATGGTTGCCATCAAGTCCAAAGGGGGAGATTGTTGGCATTATGGTTCAAGTGTTGTCCTTGATGGCAACTCACTCAGTGGATGGTACAGGTGCTCAAAGGTTAGTACAGGTGATGGCAACTTAATCAGAAGACAGATCTCAGTACAGCATGGCAAGAAAGCTCATACACGCTGTTTCGTTAAGCCCAAGTCGCGTGTACACGCAAGTTCGATTCATAAAAAGCGCGTGTATGTGGAAAGGTTCCTTTGGTTCATGGTGGTTAGACCTTGGAAGTTGTGCCTATGATTTCGGACCATTATGTCTCGACGGGCGTGTCGATTCCTAGTTTTACAGTTGATGGTATTGTGTTACTATGGTTTTGGCTCTTGGTATTGAGAAAGGCCTAAGGCTATATAAGGAGAAGAAGATCATTAGGCAAAGATCATCTTTGGACAAGGCATGAATATCTAAGAGAGAAAGAGATCTGATATGCAGGTTCTGAGTTGGTTGATCTGAGCTAAGGAGAGATCTCATCGGTTGATGGAGAACTAGATCTAAGGAGAGATCGGGATCAAATGGTTTGAAATGCACTATCATGTTATGGTTGATTATGCGTATTTCTAGATCTGCATATTGTCGCAATGTTACGTTCTGAGTCTAACTAATATCTGGTACAGCTGCAAGTTGAGAAAGTTTATTTTTAGATCTGTACGCAGGTTGGCTTCGGTAAAAGCGCGTGTATACGCGGTTTCTGCTCATTAAAGTAGCGTATATCTTTTGAAGCTTGATTTGGGTTTACAGTGGGATCTGACTGTTATTACAGAGTTCTGTAGTCTGCTCTGTGTTCTGGTAACTGGTGATTGACAGGGTTCAGTGGTTCAGTGATTCAAAGTTGGTTGTTTTATGCTTCAATGATCTGTTGTGAAATTGAATGAATTGTGGTCTTCAGATTGTAATGTTGTGCTTCAGGAATATCCAAGTCTGAAAATGTATGAAAAGTGATACCTGGAAGAAGGAAGATTGTAGGTCAGCACCTACGTACTAGTATCTTGGCTAGTACAAAAGCAAAAGGGGGTTGGAGCTCCCTTCCAAGGAAGTTTGGAGAACGAGAGAAGGTTGAAGCCTTCTGCAGGTTGTAGCCTGCGTACTGGTATAAGGCTGCACCAGTACAAAAGATTGTAAACTGAAGTTTCATATTAAGAAAGATAGAGACAACTTGCAGCAGGTGGTTTTCACCCACATTGGGTTTCCACCTTATATCTTGGTGTTCATGTGTGTGGCTTTTTATCTGTTCTGTTATACTGCACATGTTTACTGTTAATATGATGAATAATGTCCTGATGCAGTTAATTGAAGAATAAGCCAACTAAATTGTGAGTTTTCTGCTTATACGCTGTTTTACTTCGTCACAGTAGCGTGTACACGCTGGTTCACTTAACTGAAGTAGCGTATATGTTTTGGGCATTTGAAAAGTTTGATTAATCTGATAATATTGATTCACCCCCCCTCTCAGTATTATTTCCAACATCTAGAGTATCTACTTTCCTCAAAAAGTACAACTCAAAACATGGCGCATGGACGCACCATGAATATCTCTAGAGTATCTACTTTCCTCAAAAAGTACAACTCAAAACATGGCGCATGGACGCACCATGAATATCTCTAGAGTATCTACTTTCCTCAAAAAGTACAACTCAAAACATGGCGCATGGACGCACCATGAATATCTCTAGAGTATCTACTTTCCTCAAAAAGTACAACTCAAAACATGGCGCATGGACGCACCATGAATATCTCTAGAGTATCTACTTTCCTCAAAAAGTACAACTCAAAACATGGCGCATGGACGCACCATGAATATCTCTAGAGTATCTACTTTCCTCAAAAAGTACAACTCAAAACATGGCGCATGGACGCACCATGAATATCTCTATAGAGTATCTACTTTCCTCAAAAAGTACAACTCAAAACATGGCGCATGGACGCACCATGAATATCTCTAGAGTATCTACTTTCCTCAAAAAGTACAACTCAAAACATGGCGCATGGACGCACGATGAATATCTCTAGAGTATCTACTTTCCTCAAAAAGTACAACTCAAAACATGGCGCATGGACGCACGATGAATATCTCTAGAGTATCTACTTTCCTCAAAAAGTACAACTCAAAACATGGCGCATGGACGCACCATGAATATCTCTAGAGTATCTACTTTCCTCAAAAAGTACAACTCAAAACATGGCGCATGGACGCACCATGAATATCTCTAGAGTATCTACTTTCCTCAAAAAGTACAACTCAAAACATGGCGCATGGACGCACCATGAATATCTCTAGAGTATCTACTTTCCTCGAAAAGTACAACTCAAAACATGGCGCATGGACGCACCATGAATATCTCTAGAGTATCTACTTTCCTCGAAAAGTACAACTCAAAACATGGCGTATGGACGCACCATGAATATCTCTAGAGTATATACTTTCCTCGAAAAGTACAACTCAAAACATGGCGCATGGACACACCATGAATATCTCTAGAGTATCTACTTTCTCAAAAAGTACAACTCAAAACATGGCGCATGGATGCACCATGAATATCTCTAGAGTATCTACTTTCCTCAAAAAGTACTACTCAAAACATGGCGCATGGACGCACCATGAATATCTCTAGAGTATCTACTTTCCTCAAAAAGTACTACTCAAAACATGGCGCATGGACGCACCATGAATATCTCTAGAGTATCTACTTTCCTCAAAAAGTACTACTCAAAACATGGCGCATGGACGCACCATGAATATCTCTAGAGTATCTACTTTCCTCAAAAAGTACTACTCAGAACATGGCGCATGGACGTACCATGAATATCTCTAGAGTATCTACTTTCCTCAAAAAGTACTACTCAAAACATGGCTCATGGACGCACCATGAATATCTCTAGAGTATCTACTTTCCTCAAAAAGTAATACTCAAAACATGGCTCATGGACGCACCATGAATATCTCTAGAGTATCTACTTTCCTCAAAAAGTACTACTCAAAACATGGCTCATGGATGCACCATGAATATCTCTAGAGTATCTACTTTCCTCAAAAAGTACTACTCAAAACATGGCTCATGGACGCACCATGAATATCTCTAGAGTATCTACTTTCCTCAAAAAATACAACTCAAAACATGGCTCATGGACGCACCATGAATATCTCTAGAGTATCTACTTTCCTCAAAAAATACAACTCAAAATATGGCTGATGGACACACCATGAATATCTCTAGAGTATCTACTTTCCTCAAAAAATACAACTCAAAATATGGCTCATGGACACACCATGAATATCTCTAGAGTATCTACTTTCCTCAAAAAATACAACTCAAAATATGGCTCATTTACACACCAAGAATATCTCTAGAGTATCTACTTTCCTCAAAAAATACAACTCAAAATATGGCTCATGGACACACCATGAATATCTCTAGAGCATCTATTTTCCTGAAAAAATACAACTTAAAATATAGCTCATGGACACACCATGAATATCTCTAGAGCATCTATTTTCCTGAAAAAATACAACTTAAAATATAGCTCATGGACACACCATGAATATCTCTAGAGCATCTATTTTCCTGAAAAAATACAACTTAAAATATAGCTCATGGACACACCATGAATATCTCTAGAGCATCTATTTTCTTGAAAAAATACAACTTAAAATATAGCTCATGGACACACCATGAATATCTCTAGAGCATCTATTTTCTTGAAAAAATACAACTTAAAATATAGCTCATGGACACACCATGAATATCTCTAGAATATCTATTGTCGCATCCCCTGATGATGGACTCACTTGGTAGTCTGAAACGTTGGGTTCAAAAAACTCTATAATAGGTCATTCCTCCTCTATTTAAAACTATCCTCACCTGTATGGATTCATTATTTAACAACATCAAGTATTACCATGGAAGGGACATGATGGACAACGCATCAAAATTCGAGAAATTAAGATTATCCAGAGCAAAAATGAGTTCCAATCTAAATTTTCTTAAAAAAATACAACTTAAAATATAGCCCATGGATACATCATGAATATCTCTAGAATATCTATTGTCGCATCCCCTGATGATGGACTCACTTGGTAGTCCGAAACGTTGGGTTCAAAAAACTCTATAACAGGTCATTCCTCCTCTATTTAAAACTATCCTCACCTGTATGGATTCATTATTTAACAACATCAAGTCCTACCATGGAAGGGACATGATGGACAATGCATCAGAATTCGAGAAATTAAGATTATCCAGAGCAAAAATGATTTCCAATCTATACAACTTAAAATATAGCTCATGGATACATCATGAATATCTCTAGAATATCTATTGTCGCATCCCCTGATGATGGACTCACTTGGTAGTCCGAAACGTTGGGTTCATAAAACTCTATAACAGGTCATTCCTCCTCTATTTAAAAGTATCCTCACCTGTATGGATTCATTATTTAACAACATCCACCATTTCTGGCAACTGTCCCGGGCCTCCTCTTGAAAAATAAAATTTTGTTATACACATGTTAGCACACCACTTTTGGGTTGCGAGCATCTGTCCCTTCCTTCCTTCGATCTCCAAGAAGGTACGGTGTCTATTATAGATGTTCACAGACTAACAATGCTCCCTGCTTGCTTGGTTATATTCGATTGTGCCGAAGGCTTTCTTCCACTTAACCTTATTAACCGTGTAAGAGGTGAAGGCTCTCAGCTGAATATCCTGCACGTATGGCACTAGGTTAAATGACTGATCATCACCTAGAAAGTAATTGTGCATGTATATTTTGCACATTAGGTGTTAGTTCAGGGTATTGTCACCTTTCAGGATACACACAAATTGTATCAGATCATCTATCACATGACTTATTTCCCGATGAATGCTTTCTAAACAAAAGAGTAAATATTTTCCATGGAGGAACAAAGCATAAATGTGAGGAGGAGGTCGGAAAGCCATTACCTGATGCATCAGAGTGAACATTTCATCCTTGTCAGCCTTCAGTAGTTGCACTTGTTCTTCTAGTTCCTCAATCTTCTTATGTTCCTTTTCTTTTTTCCATTTCTATTCTCTATCTGGTCGATGTAATTAGTAACTACTTTCACAGCTTTCTCACAAATCCCTCTAACTTCTTCCCAGTGGGCTTCCAAATAAATTGACCCCCATTGAAGGTGAGATGCAGTAGCCTGCCACTTCTGAATCTCTGCAGTCAGCAAAAATTCTCCTGACTCGAATAAATGCAAAAATGACTCAGTGACTCGAATAAATGAAAAAATTAAGGAGAGTTGTGACTAGGGCTTAGCACTGTATTGGAGCTACTCAGTATTGTAACTTTCACAATTGAAACATTATGATATTTCTCAGTGCCGATATCCTCATCTTCTTTGACGCTTACCTCCTTGAGTATTTTTCCTTCATGGGACCAAGAGTTGTAACCTGTGGCTTAAATTTTAGGTGTTAAGGCATTTTGTTGCCATCAAGGGCCAATATGCTTTTATTATCTTCTTTGCGCCCTTGGTTCTTTGGATTCTCATGACCAAGTCCCAACCCAATACCGAAAGCACCTTACATCGTAAATTTTACAAAAACCATCTGCATTGATGTTAGGAGTTCTTCATCCTCCGATATGCCGACCTCCGATATGTTGTCATTACTCCACGTGGCAATTCCATAGTGGTGACATGTGTCATCCATATTGGGCCCATAAAGCCACCCAATAATGTGGAAACTTCCTACCACGTGTCTTGTCGTACTACCATGTCATGTTGACGTCAGATTCCACTGCAGCTTCTCGAAGCCAATCTTATGCTGCCATATGTCCTACTAGAGGAGAGAGAAGAGGGCCTATCAAACCTTGTCTTTACAAAAAGATCATTTATTAATTATCTTTGTAATTCCTCGATGCTTTTAAATACTATAATAACTATCAGATATTGTAACTTCTAAAGGTTCCTTTCTTAAGAAGTGTTAACACTCCGATATGTTGACGTCCTAATGTGCTGATCTCCAGGAATCTGATATCCCATATACCAATGTCCTGATGTGCTGATCTCTGGGGTTTTGATATCCGATATGTTTCCTGCTCTTATGTCTCATCCTTCTTAAGGCTTCAAATCCATGGACTTTGGCAGACCATATCTTTTGATCCAGGAGTCCATTTTTGGACTTCTGCATATCATTGGAAAACTCTTCTAGAGTACTTCTCATTAGATAGGGTCTGATGCAAGCTTTCTTTCCATTTTCTACCTATGATATTGCTGCAAAATATATAGCACACTTTTCTCCTTGACTCTTATTCTTGTGCTTGGAATGGTAAACTCCCAATAACCATAATCATCTTTTTATGGCTTCTCTAGTAAGCCTTCTATTATGATGATTCTCTACATAAATCCTATAGATACCACGGAATTCCTCCCGAACACCCAATCATCATGCTAACCCTTATTAACAGCATTTCCAACACTAACATAACCACCCATTCACCACCAATTGTCTAATAATACCCCCCTTTGGCATTAACGGCAACACGATAAGCTCTCCCTCAAGCTCGATATTATCTACCCTGATGCCACTATTCTCCCCCTTTGGCATTTGTGGAAAAGAATAATTCTTGTATACTCCCCCTGTTAGGTCTTTATAATACTAGTGATTCCCCGATTAATATTTTCATTGTATCCCTTATTATTATTGTTGTGCCCCTATTGTCCCCATATTATTATTAGTGTGCCCCATAGAAGCCCATTATTTATTGTTGTGCCCTTATATTATTATTGTTATGTTGGCTTTCATTAGATTGTGACCCCTTAGACTCCTATGTATTGAAAGGACGTTTTTTCATTTGTATCATCCAAGAATTGTTCATTTGTGTAATGTAATGAAGTTTCCCCCCTCGAAGAGGCCAATTTTGAAGTCGTTGATCTATCTTTTCTTCTATTTTATGAGCTGGTTGCATAATACCACCTGATCCATTGTAGCCTACTCTCTCATGAATTCCACATGCTGAGTCGATGCCACCACCTACCAAAATGAATTCATTTGGAGGAAGGATTCATAACTCCTATCTGTTGCCTGAGATATTCAGATGATTCTCTTTCCAGTGGCTTGGTAAAGATACCTGACAATTCCTCTTTAGTGGCCATATATTCAAGTCTAATAGTGTTGGTTGCAATCTTTTCCCTCATGAAATAGAACTTGATAGGAATATGATTAGTATTTCAATGCATGAATGTATTGTTGGAGAAGTTGATGGCACTTGTGTTATCACACATTATTGGAATTGGATCAATCAACTCTACCTAAATATCTTTCAAAGTTTTCTTCATCCATAGAATCTGTGTACAATAGGTAGCAACAACAATATACTCTACTTCAGTAGTCGACAAAGAAGTGGAGGATTGTTTCTTGCTGACCCATGACACCAAGCATTTTCCCACGAATAAAGTTGCACCAGAAGTACTCCTCCTGCCATTAAGGCTTCCAGTCCAATCTTCATCCATGTAGGCATTCAACTTGAATTCTTCACTCTTAGCATACCATAGTCCATACTCTATTGTTCCTTGAAGATATTTGAAAATCCTCTTAACAAAGGCAACATTACTCTCACGTGGGAGAGCCTGAAATATGGCCACAAGCCCCACTACTTGCATGATATTTGGCCTTGAAGCTATCTGATACAATAATATTCCTATGATTGATCTATATTCAGTCTGATTTACCGGTGGTGTTCCATCTTCTTTGCACAATTTGGAGCCTATAGTCATATGTGTGCTCTCTGGTTTCAATATTCCAGCCCAAATTTCTTCAGAGCTTCCTTGAGATATTTGGATTCGGACATAAACACTCATTATGGATACTGTGTAATTTAGAGGCCTAGGAAGAGGGAAAACTCTTGAATCATGGACATTTCAAATTCTGTTTGCATTCATTTTTCAAATTGATGCCCCAATTTTTCCATACTGCTACCAAATATTATATCATCCACATACACAACTACTGTCAGTAGATGGTCGCCTTCAGAATTTACATATAGGTTACTGTCAATTGTGCTTTTGACCTGCAAAGAATCGGCATGGAACTTGGCAGCTCCAAACATTGATCTCTGTCTGAAATAATACTGAGAGGGGGGTGAATTAGTATTAGTCAAATCAATAATCATTTTCTTTTCATACTCAAATTTATATACGCTACTTCAATGAAGGTAGCTTGCATGTAAACACAACTGTATTTAAGGCAACCAGCGTATATCCAACAAACTTATGATTTAGTTAATTCATCATATGTTGATCTTTAATCAGTATATTAGTACTTCATTAACCATATAAATAGTAACCATGTGCAGTAATAACAGAACAAACCATCACACATAAGAAACACACGTGAACACCAAGATTTAAGGTGGAAACCCAATGCAGGATAAAAACCACCTGCTACTGTCTTCTTTTAATATAAGAAAAAACCTATTTACAATCTTGTACTAGTGCAGACTCATACCAATACGCAGGCACCCACCTGCAGAAGGATACAACCTGCTCTTGTTCTCCAGCTTCTACTGAAAGGGAGCTACAACTCCCTAGTTCTTGTACTAGCCGATATTTTTACTAGTACGTAGGCACTGGCCTACTGAAGGCTCCAACCTTCACTTGTTTTGTTATGGAACCAGCTCACAAAAAGATAGAAAAGATAGATGAATGCCTTATAAATAAGCCTCTTCGATGGGGCAACCTCCTTTACATTACACAAATGAAAAATTCTTGGATCATAAAAATGACAAGACCTCCTTTCTATATATAGGAGTCTAAGGGGTCATAATATAATCAGAGCCGACATAACCATAATAATGTAAGGGAACAATAATAACAATAATGGGTTTCTATGGGGCACAATAATAACAATATGGAGACTACATGGGTACAACAATATAATAAGGGGGTTGTACTAATAACAATAAGGGGTTACACTAGTAGTATAGGTGCCTAACATGCCCCTCTCCTTCAAAAAGTGTTGTCCTCAACACTTCAGTAGTTCTTGATGCTTCTGTATAAAATTCTTGTCCTTCCATGTGGAATCTTTAGCGGGTAAGTTTTTCCACTTGATGAGATACTTTGAAATTGATCGATTTCGTAGCTATTGGGTTCTTGTTTCTGTGACTCTCCAGGTTCCAATATGATTTTTCCTTCCTCTTCAAGTTCTGGCAATATTGTTTGAATTGGGATTTTCTGCAACTTTCGAATGAGTGGCCACACTTCTTCATCCTTCTTCCATTCATCCCTTGCTTCGTTTATCCAATCTAGTTGGATAATAGAAATAGCACAAAACAATGCTTCCACATCCTCATCCTTTCTTGAGAGTGCATATGCAACAAAATGTTGCTTCCCTTTTCTGTAGATGATGTCAAAGTCATAACCAAACATATTTGTGACCCATTTTTTCTGTTCTTCTAAAGATAATATTTGTTCTTAAAAGTATTTAAGACTATCATGATCCATTTTTACCTTGAAGTGTCTTCCCATTGGGTAAGGTCACCATTTCTTAAGTGCATGTAGTATTGTCAACATTTCCTTCTCATAAATAGCTTGCTTGAGAGGTAGCCGTAAAAATACCCAATCACCTACATCAAAAAAAATTTCACTGCGATGTTGATTTGCCTATTGTTTCATTTGATTTTGCACCAAAGTGGCGTTATCCTTTAAAAGTTGGAGAACTTATTGTTGATGCTCGATGTGATATTTCATTGCTTGAATCTTTTTCTTCTTCATATTTCCTTCTATCTTGAGAGTTTGAGGAGTGTTAATTTCTTCCAGTGCATTACAAGATATGGTCAGATTCATTTATTGATGCTCTATGTGATCTTTCACTTCTTGAATATTTTTCTTCTAGATATGTCCTTCTATCTTGATAGTTTGAGGAGTGGTAATTCTGGTCAATGCATTACAAGATATGGTCAGATTCATTTCTTCTTTCTTGATGTGGTCTTTCACTTCTTGAACCTTTTTCTTCTTGATATGTCCTTCTATCTTAAGAGTTTGAGGAGTAGTAATTCTTTCTAATGCTTTACAAGATATGGTCGGATTCATTTCTTCTTTCTCTCGGGATGGTTCTTGGTGTCTATCCTCTTCTTTTGACATTTCTTGATCCTTTTCTTCCACCTCTCCACAATCAATGTAAAATAATTTCTTCTCAGCACACTTATGGAATTTAATGTATTTGTTATATCAATTGTAACAAAGCCCTTTTTCTCTTTTTTCTTCCAACTGTTGTGGTGTAACCCTTGTAGGTTGTGGAAGGCTAGGAGAAACAAAACTTCCATCCTTATAGTTGTGAGGGGTAGACTTCCTTGTTGCCATAGTTTTTCTTTCCACTTTGTTACAAAGCCCCATTTCTCTTTTTTCTTCCAATTGTTGCGGTGTTGCTCTAAACAAGGTGTTGCTCTTTGTATCCTCATAACGTGTTATCATTTCCTCCGTAAAAATTGACCACGTAACAAGTTGTTTACAAGAACAAAGCCCTTTATACCATAAAAATTGATCCGTTTCTAAATATGAAGATGCAATATGTACCTTTTGTAACAGTTGCACCTCATGTAGAAAAAAATATTGCTCCATCTGTAGTATCCAATTTACCGGATCCTTGCCATTAAACTTCCTCATATCGCCTTTTCTTGATTTTAAGAGCTCGATCTTGAAATAGTTGTAAATATGTAATTTCGGATCTTCAGTTCTAAAATTGCAACCCGCATTATCACTCTACGTCCTTTTCCCAATGCCACTAGTTTGATTGAAATTGGATTCTCCAAGAAAGAGTTATGCACAATCTCCCAATATGACCTGATTATATACCTTTTTAGAAGAGTGGGCTTGTATGAAGTGCCACGTATCACTGATTTGACCTTCAGATCTGAAAAATATACACAGAACACTACAGTTCGTTCCCTTTCTGCAACTTCTTACGAAATTTCAATCTGATGCTCAGAGAGACAGTTATGACAGTTTTCCCCAGGTCACTTGTTTGGGATGTAATTTGGGAGCTTACAGAAACCCTAAATTCCTTTGCCTATATCTCCGCAAATATAGCAAAACAAGATCTGAAATTTGGGCCTGAGCTTCCCCACAATTCTGATTCAAATGGGTTTTAATTTCATAGTCTTAACCTTCGTATAAAAGAAATTATAGCAACAATTCAATGATGACCTGTTTGAGATGAAGTTCTGGATCTTGCAAAAAACCCTAACTTCATCAGATCACATCTCTGAAAATATAGCGAGAAAAGATCTGAAATTAAGATCCAGGTTTTGCGCAATTTTGTCTTAAATGGGTTTTTTTTTTAGCTTCTGAAACATTGCAAAAGAAAAGTTATAGCGAAAATTCCACGATGACCTGTTTAGAGTAGCAAAACCCTAGAATCCAAAGCTCTGATTCCAAAGGTTATGAAACCAGCTCACAAAAAGATAGAAAAGATAGATGAACACCATAGAAATAAGCCTCTTCGAGGGGAAAACCTCCTTTACATTACACAAATGAACAATTCTTGGATGATACAAATGACAAGACCTCCTTTCTATATATAGGAGTCTAAGGGGTCATAATATAATCAAAGTCGACATAATAATAATAATGTAAGGGCACAATAATAACAATAATGGGCTTCTATGGGGCACAATAATAACAATATGGCGACTAAATGGGCACAACAATATAATAAGGGGATTGTACTAATAACAATAAGGGGTAACACTAGTAGTATAGGGACCTAACAGGTTTTCTAGCTATTACTGGAAGGGAGCTCCAACCCCCTGGCTCTTGTACTGGCCAATATGTTTACCAGTACGTAGGCGCCGACCTACTGAAGGCTCTAACCTTCACTCGTTTTCCAGCTACTACTGGAAGGGAGCTCCAACCCCCTGGCTCTTGTACTGGTTGATATGTTTACCAGTATGTAGGCACCGACCTACTGAAGGCTCCAACCTTCACTCTTCCTCCAGGAACCACGTTTCATAAATTTTCAGACTGGATACTCCTAGTACACAAGAACACTATATGTAGGCCACGTTTTATCCAATTTTCATACTGGACCCATCAACAACATTGAAGCTCAAAATAAATCACCACTATAATAGAACCATCAAATACATCTGCATTAACCAATCATTGAAACTCAATCATCAATCTCTGAATCACCCACAACTGAATTACTGAAGGCCCATCATCAGTGAAGAAAATCACAATCAACCAATCTGAACATTCAGAATACTATCATAAAAAACACAGTCACCAGAACACAACAAAACCTAGAACTCTGCAACAACCACTAGAACCAACTGCAAATTTAAATATCATATTTCATAATGTATACACTACTCTGATGAGCCGAACCAGTGTGTATACGCACTTTTACCAAAGCAAACCAACGTACAGATCTGCAAATACTAACCCAGATCATAACATTTGCAGAATAAAACATGCGTCAGTATTCAGATCTAGACTATCCATGATAAAACCACATAATGATAATACATTTCAGGTCTTATGATCCCGATCCATCATCCATCATCAACCACATAAGTGCATCCTTAGTTCAGATCAAGCAAAGCGTTGGAAACCCATATCCTGCATACTTGACCTCACACTTCATTAGGTATTCAATACTTGGACACTTGGCCTAATGATCTTCTCCTCCTTATATAGTTTTAGGCCTTTCTTAATACCTTGGACCAAAACCAATTAGGACCAATACCTTGGACCAAATACCTAGGGTCAATACCTCAGACCAAATACCTTGGACCAATACCTTGGATCAATACCTTGGATCAAAATACCTTGGACAAAAATACCTCGGACCAAAAAATTAGTTTTCCAACATGTACGCGCTTTTCCTCTTGTTAAAGTGCGTGTATACGTTATACGCTCCTTTTGTTCTATTAACCCATGTGTATACACTCCTTGGACAAAGTGAATCTGCGTATACCTCTCTTTATTCAATCTTTGGAGTCTGATTTGTAATCCTTTGCTGTTAACCTGCTACACTGTGAACTGTCATATGAGTGAGTTGCCATCTAGGACAACACCTATATCATAATGCCAACAATCTTATCCACCAAAACTTCTTATGGTAAATCAAGAACGGGGCAACAACTCGATTCTAGTAGGATTCACAACAACAAAGAGGAAAGATTTTCGTGAGATGGGACTTGAGTGATTTGTTCTTTTATGCCTCCGAAATAAATTATCAAACAGTAAACCAATATTGGAAAGAAGATTCAAGAACTGAGGAATGGAGAAGATGGAAAACCCTTGACGATTGGCCAGAACCTCTAGATTCATCCCAATGGATTCAGTTAAGAAAATAATTGGAATCCATAAGAATCACCTAACAGGAAGGACCGAACATCCTAACATGGGGATACACCATAAGAGGAGCTTATACTATATACGAGGCATAAAGTTTAAAAGCAGGATGGAGACATGAGAATCAACAAACGATTTGGAAAAAGATATGGGGTTTAAAATAGTGGCCGAAAGTAGCATTCTTCCTATTGCTGGTGTGCAGGGGTAGAATTCTAACATGGGATCAACTTCAAAAAAGAGGCTTCTACGGACCCTTATAATGCATTCTTTGTGGAAGCCATAGTGAGGATCTTGAGCACCTTCTAAATACATGTTGATTTTCCACACAAAAATGGAACCAAGTAGAGGAAATCTTTGGTAGAATGGATCAGGATCCTCGGAGCATTAGAGAATCCATTATTCTGTGGCACCAAGGCCTCCTCTCCAACCCTGTTCTCAACCGGGCCTAGAACTTAGTTCTAGGATTTACTCTCTCGGTAATCTAGAAGGAGTGTAACCTCAAGATCTTCAAGAAAAGAGGACAAAATCAGTAGCTAGTATGGGAAGGGATAGTAAAAAATATCCCTAAAGCTATCCTTGCAAAGAAATGACTACCAAATGATTGACAAGTTAACCCCCAAGAGGCTAGAATTCTTAAACGCTTAAAATTAGCGCCGACCATGATTGCCCCAGACTTGAAATCGATCTCAAGAAGAATGGATCCAGCTCAAATCTTCATCACCACACTAGAGGGATTCATTAAATTAAGTTTCGATGGAGCCTTGAAATAAAACTAGGGTCCTGTGGGGTTCAATGGACTCTTTCGAGATCACAAAGAATGGGGCAGGATTATTTATGCAGACTATTGCTGAAAAGAAAGCAACAACGAATAAGAATTTGTTGGTGTTGGTAAAGGATTGATCCTAGTCATTCAAATGGGATATAGAAAGCTAATAGTGGAGGGAGACTACTAACACATGACTCCCCCTCCCGACTGCGATATCGCATCGGAGGGGGTCCAAAAGGAACCCTTTTGCAATTGGAGCAAGGTTTTTTCACAAAATGGAGGCCTTATGAAATCGGAGGGGCATTTTTAATATTTTGAAGGGATTCTAAGGCATCGGAAGGGGTCCGATAGCCCTAAAAAAGAGGAATTTCATGCCTTGGAAGGATTCCAAAGGTACTTGAGAGGAATTTCATGCGTTTTGAGAAGGGTTTAGGCCTTTAAAAAGGGGTTTATGCCTTGGAAAAGGTAAAACAAGGCCAAAAGATGGATTTTATACATTTGGAGGGGGATTTTATGCATAGGAATGAGTCCTAATGCATTTGGAAAGGGATTTGAGAGGAACAAAGGGGCAAATGAGGGTTCTTGCTAAGTTTCAGATAAACTTAGCAATTCCCAAGCATGTTTATGGTTATTTTTCAACCAGAGGGAGGGGATATGTACATAGAGGAGCTATTTAGTGCTTTTTAGTAGGGGAAGGGGAAATAGATAGGGAGTTACATAGTATAGTTAGAAATTAATATGAGAATGATAAGAAAGCGCTAAGTTTAGAGATCTTAGGCTTTTTAAAGGGGAAAATGACTCAAAGAGTGAACAAGAGTACTCCTAAGTAAAGTAGATCTTTACTTGGGCAAGTGAAATGGAAAAATGATGAATTTAAGAGATATCAAGCAGATCTTGACCTCTTTGGGGAAGTTAGTGAATGATTTGGGGAATAGGAAGAAGGGGGAGTTAGACATGCCTCGCTTGAGCTCCTCCAAATGGATTTTTGCTTTATACTTGTGATCTGAATAGATATAACACTTGAAAAGATAAAATGGATCACAATCCATCATTCTGCCACCACAAAACTACCTACCTGGCCTACTTACCTAGCATTTTTTCTTCTCTTTGGTTTGGGTGCATTTGAACTAGCAAACCCAACTTTTCATTCTTTTCTTCTTGCTATCCTCCTATCTACATCTACCCTTATTGCATCCAGGGGCTCAGATTAAGCTGTTGAGCACCATTGTTTCTCTACTTATCTACAAATCTGCCAATATTAAACAGTTTGGACAGATATTCATTCTCTATATTCTAAAAACAAGAAATTGAAACCTAAGGAGGCCAGGATTAAGCTGTTTGGCCTTTCCTTAACTGAAAATTCTTCAAAAATGGAATAACTCATCAAAATTGGAATACAGCAGTGGCATTTAGACTAGCACACTTTCATGGCCTCTTCTTTGGCCTCTTTTTGGAAATATGGAACCTTGCAGCATGAAAAGATGACATATTTGGCACTTTCAACTGTCAATCATGAAATATGAACACCTATTGCAATAGGAGGCTAACATGGGGCACAATAATAACAATATGGCGACTACATGGGTAAAACAATATAATAAGGGGGTTGTACTAATAACAATAAGGGGTTACACTAGTAGTATAGGTGCCTAACATGCCCCTCTCCTTCAAAAAGTGTTGTCCTCAACGCTTCAGTAGTTCTTGATGCTTCTGTATAAAATTCTTGTCCTTCCATGTGGAATCTTTAGTGGGTAAGTTCTTCCACTTGATGAGATACTCTGAAATTGATCAATTTCGTAGCTGTCGGGTTCTTGTCTCTGTGACTTCTCCAGGTTCCAATATGATTTTTCCTTCCTCTTTAAGTTCTAGCAATATTGTTTGAATTGGGATTTTCTGCAACTTTTGAATGAGTGGCCACACTTCTTCGTCCTTCTTCCATTCATCCCTTGCTTCATTTATCCAATCTGGTTGGATAATAGAAATAGCACAAAACAATGCTTCCACATCTTCATCCTTTCTTGAGAGTGCATATGCAACAAAATGTTGCTTCCCTTTTCTGTAGATGATGTCAAAGTCATAACCCAACATATTTGTGACCCATTTTTTCTGTTCTTCTAAAGATAATATTTGTTCTAAAAAGTATTTAAGACTATCATGATCCATTTTTACCTTGAAGTGTCTTCCCATTGGGTAAGGTCACCATTTCTTAAGTGCATGTAGTATTGTCAACATTTCCTTCTCATAAATAGCTTGCTTGAGAGGTAGCCGTAAAAATACCCAATCACCTACATCAAAACTTTTTTCACTGCGATATTGATCTGCCTGTTGTTTCATTTGATTCTGCACCAAAGTGGCATTATCCTTTAAAAGTTGGAGAACTTATTGTTGATGCTCGATGTGATCTTTCACTACTTGAATCTTTTTCTTCTTCATATTTCCTTCTATCTTGAGAGTTTGAGGAGTGGTAATTTCTTCCAGTGCATTACAAGATATGGTCAGATTCATTTATTGATTCTCTATGTGATCTTTCACTTCTTGAATATTTTTCTTCTAGATATGTCCTTCTATATTGATAGTTTGAGGAGTGGTAATTCTGGTCAATGCATTACAAGATATGGTCAGATTCATTTCTTCTTTCTCTCGGGATGGTTCCTGGTGTCTATCCTCTTCTTTTGACATTTCTTGATCCTTTTCTTCCACCTCTCCACAATCAATGTAAAATAATTTCTTCTCAGCACACTTATGGCATTTAATGTATTTGTTATCGCAATTGTAACAAAGCCCTTTTTCTCTTTTTTCTTCCAATTTTTGTGGTGTAACCCTTGTAGGTTGTGGAAGGATAGGAGAAAAAAAACTTCCATCTTTATAGTTGTGAGGGGTAGACTTCTTTGTTTCCATAATTTTTCTTTCCACTTTGTTACAAAGCCCTTTTTCTCTTTTTTCTTCCAATTGTTGCGGTCTTGCTCTAAACAAGGTGTTGCTCTTTGTATCCTCATAACGTGCTATCATTTCCTCTGTGAAAATTGACCACGTAACAAGTTGTTTACGAGAACAAAGCCTTTTATACCATAAAAATTGATCTGTTTCTAAATATGAAGATGCAATATGTACCTTTTGTAACAGTTGCACCTCATGTAGATCAAAATATTGCTCCATCTGTAGTATCCAATTTACCGAATCCTTGCCATTAAACTTCCTCATATCGCATTTTCTTGATTTTAGGAGCTCGATCTTGAAATGGTTGTAAATATGTAATTTCAGATCTTCAGTTCTAAAATTGCGACCCGCAGTAGCACTCTGCATCCTTTTCCCAATGCCACTAGTTTGATCGAAATTGGATTCTCCAAGAAAGAGTTATGCACAATCTCCCAATATGACCTGATTATATACCTTTTCATAAGAGTGGGCTTGTATGAAGTGCCACGTATCACTGATTTGACCTTCAGATCTGAAAAATATACACAAAACACTACAATCCGTTCTCTTTTTGCTACTTCGTATGAAATTTCAATCTGATGCTCAGAGAGACAGTTATGACAGTTTTCCCCAGGTCACCTGTTTGGGATGTAATTTGGGAGCTTACCGCAAATATAGCGAAACAAGATCTGAAATTTGGGCTTGAGCTTCCCCACAATTTTGATTCAAATGGGTTTTAATTTCATAGTCTGAACCTTCGTATAAAAGAAATTATAGCGACAATTCGACGATGACCTGTTTGAAATGAAATTCTGGATCTTGCAAAAACCCTAACTTCCTCAGATCATATCTCCGAAAATATAGCGAGAAAAGATCTAAAATTAAGATCCAGGTTTTGTGCAATTTTGTCTTAAACGGGTTTTTTTTTTAGCTTCTGAAACATCGCAAAACAAAAGTTATAGCGAAAATTCCACGATGACCTGTTTAGAGCAGCAAAACCCTAGAATCCAAAGCTTTGATACCAAATGTTATGAAACCAGCTCACAAAAAGATAGAAAAGATAGATGAACACCATAGAAATAAGCCTCTTCGAGGGGAAAACCTCCTTTACATTACACAAATGAACAATTCTTGGATGATACAAATGACAAGACCTCCTTTCTATATATAGGAGTCTAAGGGGTCATAATATAATCAAAGTCGACATAACAATAATAATGTAAGGGCACAATAATAACAATAGTGGGCTTCTATGGGGCACAATAATAACAATATGGCGACTAAATGGGCACAACAATATAATAAGGGGATTGTACTAATAACAATAAGGGGTAACACTAGTAGCATAGGGACCTAACAGGTTTTCCAGCTGTTATTAGAAGGGAGCTCCAACCCCCTAGCGCTTGTACTGGCCAATATGTTTACCAGTACGTAGGCACCAACCTATTGAAGGCTCCAACCTTCACTCGTTTTCCAGCTACTACTGGAAGGGAGCTCCAATCCCCTGGCTCTTGTACTGGTCGATATGTTTATCAGTACGTAGGCGCCGACCTACTAAAGGCTCCAACCTTCACTCTTCCTCCAGGAACCACGTTTCATAAATTTCCAGACTAGATACTCCTGGTACACAACAACACTATATGTAGGCCACGTTTCATCCAATTTTCATATTGGACCCATCATCAACATTGAAGCTCAAAATCAATCACCACTATAATAGAACCATCAAATACATCTGCATTAACCAATCATTGGAACTCAATCATCAATCTATGAATCACCCACAACTGAATTACTGAAGGCCCATCATCAGTGAAGAAAATCACAATCAACCAATCTGAACATTCAGAATACTATCATCAAAAACACAGTCACCAGAACAAAGCAAAACCCAGAACTCTGCAACAACCACTAGAACCAATTGCAAATTTAAATATCATATTTCATAATGTATACACTATTCTGATGAGCCGAACCAGCATGTATATGCACTTTTACCAAAGTGAACCAACGTACAGATCTGCAAATACTAACCTAGATCATAACATTTGCAGAACAAAACATGCGTCAGTATTCAGATCTAGACTATCCATGATAAAACCACATAATGATAATACATTTCGGGTCTTATGATCCCGATCCATCATCCATCATCAACCAAATAGGTGCATCCTTATTTCAGATCAAGCAAAGCATTGGAAACCCATAACCTGCATACTTGACCTCACACTTCATTAGATATTCAATACTTGCACACTTGGCCTAATGATCTTCTCCTCCTTATATAGTTTTAGGCCTTTCTCAATACCTTGGACCAAAACCAATTAGGATCAATACCTTGGACCAAATACCTAGGGTCAATACCTCAGACCAAATACCTTGGACCAATACCTTGGATCAAAATACCTTGGACCAAATACCTCGGACCAAAAAACTAGTTTTCCAACATGTACGCACTTTTCCTCTTGTTAAGGTGTGTGTATATGTTATACGCTCCTTTTGTTCTGTTAACCCGTGTGTATACACTCCTTGGACAAAGTGAACCTGCGTATAACTCTCTTTCTTCAATCTTTGGAGTCTGATTTGTAATCCTTTGTTGTTAACCTGCTGCACTGTGAACTGTCATATGAGTGAGTTGCCATCAAGGACAACACCTATATCATAATGCCAACAATCTTATCCACCAAAACTTCTTTTGGTAAATCAAGAACAGGGCAACAACTCGATTCTAGTATGATTCACAACAACAAAGAGGAAAGATTTTCGTGAGGTGGGACTTGAGTGATTTGTTCTTTTACGCCTCCGAAAGAAATTATCAAATAGTGAACCAGTATTGAAAAGAAGATTCAAGATCTGAGGAATGGAGAAGATGGAAAACCCTTGACGATTGGCCAGAACCTCTAGATTCATCCCAATGGATTCAGTTAAGAAAAGAATTGGAATCCATAAGAATCACCAAACAAGAAGGACCGAACATCCTAAGATGGGGATACACCATAAGAGGAGCTTATACTATATACAAGGCATAAAGTTTAAAAGCAGGATGGAGACATGAGAATCAACAAACGATTTGGAAAAAGATATGGGGTTTAAAATAGTGGCTGAAGGTAGCATTCTTCCTATTGTTGGTGTGCAGGGGTAGAATTCAAACATGGGATCAACTTCAAAAAAGAGGCTTCTACGGACTCTCTTAATGCATTCTTTGTGGAAGCCATAGTGAGCATCTTGAGCACCTTCTAAATACATGTCAATTTTCCACACAAAAATGGAACCAAGTAGAGGAAATATTTGGTAGAATGGATCAGGATCCCCGGAGCATTAGAGAATCCATTATTCTATGGTACCAAGGCCTCCTCTCCAACCCTGTTCTCAACCGGGCCTAGAACTTAGTTCTAGGATTTACTCTCTCGATAATCTGGAAGGAGTGTAACCACAGGATCTTCAAGAAAAGAGGACAAAATCAGTAGCTAGTATGGGAAGGGATAGTAAAAAATATCCCTGAAGTTATCCTTGCAAAGAAATAACTACCAAATGATTGACAAGTTAACCCCCGAGAGGCTAGAATTCTTAAACGCTTAAAATTGGCGCCGACCATGATTGTCCCAGACTCTTGGAAATCGATCTTAAGAAGAGTGGATCCAGCTCAAATCTTCATCACTACACCAGATGGATTCATTAAATTAAGTTTCGATGGAGCCTAGAAATAAAACTAGGGTCCTGTGGGGTTCAATGGACTCTTTCGAGATCACAAAGAATGGGTCAGGATTATTTATGCAGACTACTGCAGAAAAGAAAGCAACAACGAATAATAATTTGTTGGTGTTAGTAAAGGATTGATCCTAGTCATTCAAATGGGATATAGAAAGCTAATAGTGGAGGGAGACTACTAACTTGTAGTCAATACTCTTAAGAAACTGATCCAAGGGGCTAATTGGGATAAGCTTAGTCACATTTGGAGAACCGCCAGGCGGGTGCAAGAGCTGGGGGATCTAATTCAGAACTTTGAATATGTAATCACAACACATGTAAGGAGGGAAGTGTTGTAGCAGCTACAACAAACCTCAAAAAATATTCCTTAGCTTCGTTTTGGAGCCTCCCTACCAACCATCCTTAGCAGCATGTCTTGCATTGTTAATTACATAAGCTTCATTGGCTTTTCAACATCTTTCCAGCCTGTGCAATATGGTTGGTTTCACTTCCCTCACAGGCTGCCTCTCCAGACTTGGTCCAGCTACTCGCTGAGCAGCTCCCTCAGAAAATTGCACAATTCTGGAGGGGAACCAACTTTGCCTCCAGAAATTGCACAAATCGAACTAGAAGTCTACTGGGCTCAAAAATTGAGGAATCATGTTAAGTAAACTTCCTCTGGAAAATTCCCCAATATGGCCGAGCAGTGCAGCTCAATCCAGAAATTGCGTAATTTTGTGCAGTAGTCAGTTGCTCCTCCCATAAATTGTGCAATCCTTTTGGACATCCAGGCCAACTTCCTCCCAGAAGTTGCGCAAAAATCTCCCTCAGTTAAGCAGGATGTTGCATGTGCCTTCAAGTTGACCAGTTCCACCTGGGACCAAGAAAACTTGACTTGCATGCATGGGCTTCTTTTTCCCAAAATAGCAAAAACGAACATGAAAAAAGCATCCCTAGATTTTAGGGAGATATTTTTAGTAGTTGAAGGTTACATGCAAAGATCGTTTTAGAAAATCTCCTCCGAGTGTCGCTTTTTCCTAGACTTTTGTTGTGCGCATCATGAGCCTCAAACTTTTTTATTCGATGCTTAAGAGCTCATTCTTCACATCAATCTTGGATCTCTGACATCCCATGACACATCCAGGAGACTTCGACACATCCAGCTTAGCTATTTCTGGATAAGTCTGCCTTACTCGTCTTTTGCAGCATTTCTGTTGCTTTTTGTGTTTTGGCTTGTGTGAGTGTTGTCTGCTTTATTTTTGTGAATGCTTGTTGTCATTTGCATGTTGTTGGCATTATGATTCAGGTTTGGCGCTATGGTACAGGTGTTGTACTTGATGGCAACTCACTCAGGTAGCAAAACTCTGTTCAGGCTCTCAAAATGATGGAAAATAAGAGGTTCACAGGTGCATCGTTCAAAAGGTGCGGACCCGCAGGTTCACCGTCCAGGGAGTGCGGACATACCCGTAGGTTCTCCGTTCATAAGGTGCGGTCCCCCAGTTCACTCACTACAATGCAGAGAAGCGCGCTCACGTGGGGTTTCTTATGTTTGGCCTTTGCTATTTAGCCCGTCATTCATGATCCTATGGTTTTGGCTCGTGGTATAGGATCTAAATTATTGAACCCCAGTTTGGATCCCTTGTATTGGTTTTTGATTATTTTGTCCCATGGTGTGAATAAGGACTTGACTATAAAAAGGGAAGGAGATCACTTGGCTAAAAACTTGTGAAATTTGAATATCTTAAGATCTGAAATTTTGGGTGATTGGTTTTAAAATCTAGATCTAAATCAAGGAGAAAACTTAAGGCGAATCTATTGATAAGTCGTGATCTCTCAGGTGCATGATCAGATCTGTGGATCTGACTGCCTGTGGCACATTGGAGGACTGTTAATTTGGCCCTAATCAGAGGTTTGCAGGCGATCCACGGCGTGAGTGCGGGGGTACGCAGCACAGGCGAAGACGCAGTGCAGGGTTACGCAGCGCAGCAGAAGGCGCAGTACGAGGTACGCAGCGCAGAAGAAGGCACAGTGCGTAGGTACGCAGGGAAACAGAAGTACCAGTTGCGGAGGTACGCTGTCAGGTGGACAATGCAGGTGCGGATCTGAGAAAAGGTACGCAGGGCAGTAGAACGAGTGGTGCGGAGATACGCAGAGCAGAAGACCGACCAGGTGTGGATCTGCGCAGTTTAGACACATAAGAGCTGCGAGTATTCGCAGGCCTCTATTGGTGAAGTTGCAGACCTATCTTGAAACATTTGTTGGCTGTCCTTTATCTATTGCTGCAAAGTTCTGGGTTTAGATTTCTGGTATTACTTTTCTGTTTACAGCATTCCGAGAAGTTGGGTGATTCATTGGTTGATTGTATAAGGAGATTGGGTGATTTGCATGTACTTGATGATTAATTGATCTTCTTGGATCCAGTTTGAAAATTAATGAAATGTGGTCCTTAAAGAAGTAAAATAACAAAGGGGGTTGTAGCTCCCTTCCAGGAGAGACTGGAAAACAAGAGAGAGTTGTAGCTCTCTGCAAGTTGCAGCCTGCGTACTGGTAAAGGACTGCACCAGTACAAAATCATTGTAAAAGAAGTTTCTAACTGAAAGAAGATAGAGACATATTGCAGCAGGTGGTTTTCACCCACATTGGGTTTCCACCTTATATCTGGTGTTCCTTGGTGTGACTATATGTTTTTCTTGTTCATGCTCATTATTATATGGTACTGACATACAAATTAATGATCAATATCTGAAGAATAAATTAAAGTATAAATCAGGAAGATATATTGAAAAGAATTTGATAATACTGATTCACCCCCCCTCTCAGTATTATTTCCAACAATTGGAATCATAGCAAGTCCTTCTGAAGAAGCTTGATTGCTTGAAGGAAGATCTTTCATCATGAGCAACTACGAGAGGGAAGCATCAATCACGCCACCGGTTTTTGATGGGACAAACTTCGTATATTGGAAGGTAAGAGTTAGTACCTATCTTCAATCTCTGGGTACAGAAGTCTGGGATATCATAGATACAGGGTATACTTTTCCAGCAGCAACTCCTACAGATCCGGCTGAGAAGAAGAAATATGAAACAAATGCAAAGGCGGCCAATACTCTATTGGGATGTCTATCGCAATCAAAATTTGTTAAAGTTATGCAGTATAAATCCACAAAAGAAATATGGGACAAGATTGTTCTGAGCTATGAAGGAGATGATCAGGTAAACCGAGCAAAACTTCAAACCCTCATAATTCAGTATGAAAATCTCAAAATGTACAATGATGAAAGTGTGGCTAACTATTTTCTTCGTGTAGATGAGATTGTTAATTGTATGAAAGATTTGGGTGAATAAGTAAAAGAGGTTGTTGTGGTTGAAAAAGTTCTAAGATCTTTGTCCCCTAGGTTTGAATCTAAAGTTTCTGCAATAGAAGAAAAGGAGAATCTTCAAAACCTTAAAATGTCACAGCTGCATGGAATTCTAACTGCTTATGAAATGAGGAAAGGAGGACCATCAGACAGGAGAGAAGCTGCCTTCAAGGCTTCTGGCAAAGGAGACTACTATGAGTCAGGACACATATCAGAAGAAGAAGAAGAATCAAATTTTGTCAAAAATCTTCAACGGGGTGCTGGACGATTCCGAGGTAAGTTACCTTTCAAATGCTTTGCTTGTGGAAGAGTAGGTCACTATGCTGCCAAATGTCCTCATAAGGATAAGAATGACAAAGGGAAGGAACCTGTTAGATGGAACAAGAAACAGAATGCAAATAAGAAAAGCTATTACACTCATGAAGATAGTGATGGACTTTCAAATAGTGACGAAGATGAACGAGGTAATGATTATAAACTTTTAATGGCTTTTGAGGATGATGACTACATGGATGCTATAGATGAAGAAGGTTTTTATGAAGAAATGTCTAATCTCAAAATTTGCTTAGAAGAGAAAAATGTGATTATTGATTCTCTGCAATGTCAACTGGCTGAAAGGGAAAAACATCTTGAAAAATTGGATTTTGAAATTGTTGGTCTTAGAAAAGAGATTGAGAAAACAAAAGCTCTTAATCTTAAATGTGTTAAAGGATCTGAAACTCTGGATGAGATCATCAATGTGCAGCGTTCTCCACTAATCAAGACAGGTCTGGCATATAATGGAGAAGCATCTCAAGCATCCACCTCCAAAAGTTATCTTGATGCAGCAAGGAGGAGCGAGCAAAGGTCTAATAGAAATCATCAGGTAAATCAGGGACAGTTTACCTCAAGAACGAACAAAGACTATCAAGAAAATCGGGGGCAAGCTACCTTAAGGACAAACAGAAGCTACAACCAGCCACAGGTAAAATCTTCCCAATTTGCCTCGAATGGATGTCAGTAGAAACTACAATCGGTTGGATGATAGATTTGATAATCGCAGGAGTTTCTTCAATGGCCAATGTTTCTCTTGCCATAACTTTGGTCACAAAGCAGCTCAATGTGTTACCTATAAGACAATCATGACTAGAGAAGCTCAAAAACAAAGAAGTATGTCTGGAATCACGAAGAGGACCTATAACAACTTTTCCGCCCTTGAAAGTGAAATTGAATGTTCTATTTGTAATAACTTTGGTCATGAAGATTCTGAATGCAGGAACAGGTTTTGGCAGACAAAGGAACAAGCCTCAAGTACTAGAACATGGAGAATAAAGGAACCAAAACCACAAAGATGTGGGATAGCTTTTTATGCAGAAGGACAGGAAAATTTATGGTATATTGACAGTGGATGTTCGATGCATATGACAAGTGATAAAGAAAAACTTGAATCATATACTGCTTTAGAAAAGGGAAAGAAGGTTTCTTTTGGAAATGATACCCCTGCAGCCATAAAAGGAAAAGGCACTGCTCAGTTGAAAGAAAAGGTCAAGGCTGGAAATGTTTTGTATGTTGATGGCTTGAAGCATAATCTACTGAGTGTCAGTTAGATGTGCGATCAAGGAACATAGGTAATATTTCGATCAAATGGATGTAGTGTTCGTGATCTTGATACAGGAAAAACAATGATCAAAGGCAGAAGAACTCCAAATAATCTATACATATTTGAAGAAGGACAACAACAATGCTATTTGACCAAGGATGATGAACACTGGTTATGGCACCGGAGGTTGGGGCATCTAAGCTTTTAACAAATAAGGAAAGCATGCAAATACTAGGCAGTTCGTGGTCTTCCGGATATCAAAATTCCAGACAACACCATATGCAAATCTTGTCAGTTTGGTAAGCAAACCAAAACTAACTTCCCTGAGAAGGAAGGATCAGCCAGCAGGCCTCTTGAACTAGTCCATATAGATGTATGTGGTCCATTTAGGACAAGGTCACCTCGAGGAGAAGAATACTTCATATTATTCATTGACGACTTCTCCAGGATGGTTTGGTTGGGACTTATGAAACACAAGGATGAAGCATTCGAAAAATTCAAATCTTTCAAAGCCTTGGCTGAAAACGAATCAGATTACAAAATTAAGTGCCTCAGGTCTGACAGAGGAGGGGAGTTTACCTCAAATGAATTTTTCGATTTCTGTGAAGAACATGGAATAAGAAGGGAATTCTCTACAGCTAGGACTCCTCAGCAAAATGGAGTGGTGGAAAGGATGAACAGAACGGTTCAACAAATGGCTCGTGCTATGCTTGATGAGTCTGGAACTCCCGCAACCTTCTGGGGTGAAGCTGCATTTGCTGCGGTTGTTATTCTCAATAAAACAAATGTCTGAGTGAACAACACTCAAACTCCGCATGAGCTCTGGTATGGTGAGACTCCTTCGGTAAAGCATTTCAAAAATTTTGGGAGCAAATGCTATATTAAGAATACTGATGAACAGCTTGGCAAACTTGAACCTAGAGCAGATGAAGGCATTATCCTTGGTTACTCTCCCCACAGCAAAGCATATAAGTGTTACAATAAAAGACTTGGAAGAATTGTTGACAGCATTGATGTAGTGGTTGATGAAAAAGGATACATCCCTAGGCAAGTAAATCATGAAAATATCGAAGAGAATGAAGACTACTCTCCAAATCAGACAGATGATGAAGAAGAACCTCAAGAGGCACCAGAGGAACAGATAAGGATAGAAGAGAAGACTCCATCCAGGTACGTTCAGAAGAATCATCCAGAATCTCAGATTTTGGGGCAGAAAGAAGCAGGTGTACAAACAAGAAGAACAATTGCAGAAGCCTCAAGCTATTTGGCATTGCTCTCCTCCACTGAACCACAAAATGTAAGAGAGGCATGCAAAGATGAATGCTGGGTCAAGGCAATGGATGAAGAACTTGAGCAGATCAAAAAGAACAACACTTGGGAGTTGGTTCCCAGACCAAAAGATAAGAATGTCATAGGAACAAAATGGATCTTCAAAAATAATTTGAATGAAAATGGGGAAGTAATTAGAAACAAGGCCAGACTTGTGTGTAAAGGATATGCTCAACAAGAAGGAATAGACTTTGAAGAAACTTTTGCTCCCGTTGCTAGACTTGAGGCCATCCGAATGTTCCTTGCTCTCTTAAGCTTTCAGAAGTTCAAAGTATTTCAAATGGACGTGAAATCAGCCTTTCTGAATGGAGACTTAGAAGAAGAAGTGTACATTGAGCAACCAGATGGTTTCATCCTTGGGAATGATCCAAATCTTGTATGCAGACTAAAAAAGGCTCTCTATGGTCTCAAACAGGCTCCAAGGGCTTGGTACTACCGTTTGGACAAATATCTTCATCAACAAGGTTTTTCAAAGGGATCAACAGATAGCAATCTTTATATAAAAATTGAAAATGACAAATTGCTAATACTTGTTGTGTATGTAGATGATATTATCTTTGGCAGCAATGAAGAAGCTATGAGTCAAAGATTTGCCTTGGTGATGCAAAAAGAATTCGAAATGTCTTTGCTTGGAGAACTGACATATTTTCTTGGATTGCAAATCCAACAAAATGAAGGCGGGATCTTCTTGTCTCAAACCAAGTATCTCAAGCAAATTTTGAAGAAATATGGTATGGAAGATGCAAAACTAGTATGTACCCCCATGGTCACAGGATGCAGCCTCAGTGCAAATGATGAATCAGCACCAGTGCATCAACCAACCTACAGATATATGATTGGAAGCCTACTTTATTTGACAGGTACTCGACCAGGCATCATGCATGCAGTGGGAATAGTTGGAATATTTCAGGCAAATCCAAAGGAAACTCATCTTCAGGCAGTGAAGAGAATCTTTAAGTACCTTCAAGGAACTCAAAACTATGGCTTATGGTATCCTAAAGATACAGATCTCACACTTCATGCTTATACAGATGCAGATTGGGCCGGAAGCATGGATGACAAGAAGAGCACAAGTGGTGGTGCATTCTTTATGGGTTCCAGATTAGTATCTTGGTTCAGCAAGAAACAGAGTTCGATTGATATATCTACAGCTGAAGCGGAATATGTGGCTGCTGCATCTTGCTGCACTCAACTCCTTTGGATGATGCAGACCTTGCAGGATTTTCAAATCACTTGCACACCACCTATCTCCATCTTATGTGATAATACAAGTGTAATCAGCATTTCAAGGAACCCAGTTATGCATTCAAAGACCAAGCACATACCGATCAAGTATCACTTTCTCAGGGAACAAGTGCTTGAACAAAAGGTCAAGTTGGAGTATGTTCCTTCTAAGGAACAAGTTGCTGATATACTCACCAAACCATTGCCCAGGGAGACCTTTGAATACCTCAGGCAAAAGCTGGGGGTAGTTGATGCATCATCTTGTTGTTGAATCTCATCTGTTTCAGAGATTGTTGGTTGTACGCAAGGTTCATATGGGGTATACGCGTACATTTGCTGGGTTGCGGATTGGTCGAAGATCAAATGGCACAGGTTCAGGGGGAGCATATATTTTTCTAATAATGCATTGTTGGCATTATGGTAGAAGATCTTGGAGGAAGTACAGAAGGAGAACATGGATGCTGATCTGAATATTGCTGCAATATGTCTCTATCTCTTTCATTTATGGTGTATGGTGGATTATGGTTTGCAGATCTGGATTACAGTCAGGGGGAGCATGATCAGCATAACAAAGACTTAAGCATGGTCTTAGGGGGAGCATAACCCTTTGCCCTTGATGTCAAAGGGGGAGAATGACGTTGAGGATCTTGAGGTTGCCATCAAGTCCAAAGGGGAATATTGTTGGCATTATGGTTCAGGTTTGGCGCTATGGTACAGGTGTTGTACTTGATGGCAACTCACTCAGGTGGCAAAACTCTGTTCAGGCTCTCAAAATGATGGAAAATAAGAGGTTCGCAGGTGCATCGTTCAAAAGGTGCGGACCCGCAGGTTCGCCGTCCAGGGAGTGCGGACATACCCGCAGGTTCTCCATTCATAAGGTGCGGTCCCCCAGTTCACTCACTCCAATGCAGAGAAGCGCGCTCACGTGGGGTTTATTATTTTTGGCCCTTGGTATTTAGCCCATCATTCATGATCCTATGGTTTTGGCCCGTGGTATAGGATCTAAATTATTGAACCCCGGTTTGGATCCCTTGTATTGGTTTTTGATGGTTTTATCCCATGGTGTGAATAAGGGCTTGACTATAAAAAGGGAAGGAGATCACTTGGCTAAACACTTCTGAAATTTGAATATCTTAAGATCTGAAATTTTGGGTGATTGGTTTTAAAAGCTAGATCTAAATCAAGGAGAAAACTTAAGGTAAATCTATTGATAAGTCGTGATCTCTCGGGTGCATGATTAGATCTGTGGATATGATTGTCTGTGGCACATTGGAGGACTATTAATTTGGTCCTAATCATAGGTTCACATGCGATCCACGGCGTGAGTGCGGGGGTACGCAGCGCAGGCGAAGACGCAGTGTGGGGGTACGCAGCGCAGCAGAAGGCGCAGTGCGAGGTACGTAGCGCAGAAGAAGGCACAGTGCGTAGGTACGCAGGGAAACAGAAGAACCAGTTGCGGAGGTACGCTGTCAGGTGGATAGTACAGGTGCGGATTTGAGCAAAGGTACGCAGGGCAGCAGAACGAGTGGTGCGGAGATACGCAGAGCAGAAGACCGACAAGGTGTGTATCTGCGCAGTTTAGACACAAGAGAGCTGCGGGTATTCACAGGCCTCTATTGGTGAAGTTGCAGACCTATCTTGAAACATTTGTTGGCTGTCTTTTATCTATTGCTGCAGAGTTCTGGGTTTAGATTTCTGGTATTACTTTTCTGTTTACAACATTCTGAGAAGTTGGGTGATTCATTGGTTGATTGTATAAGGAGATTGGGTGATTTGCATGTACTTGATGATTAATTGATCTTCTTGGATCCAGTTTGAAAATTAATGAAACGTGGTCCTTAAAGAAGTAAAAGAACAAAGGGGGTTGTAGCTCCCTTCCAGGAGAGACTGGAAAACAAGAGAGAGTTGTAGCTCTCTGCAGGTTGCAGCCTGCACACTGGTAAAGGACTACACCAGTACAAAATCATTGTAAAAGAAGTTTCTAATTGAAAGAAGATAGAGACATATTGCAGCAGGTGGTTTTCACCGACATTGGGTTTCCACCTTATATCTGGTGTTCCTTGGTGCGACTATCTGTTTTTCTTGTTCATGCTCATTATTATATGGTACTGACATACAAATTAATGATCAATATCTGAAGAATAAATTAAAGTATAAATCAGGAAGATATATTGAAAAGAATTTGATAATACTGATTCACCCCCCCTCTCAATATTATTTCCAACACACGCATGTTAGCTTGTACAAGCACCATTTCAGTTTTCGTTAGCATCTCACTATTGTCGCATGCATGCCACTGTTTTGCATGAACGGTCGCTAATTCGACAACTCATTTCACACACATGCATGTTGTTCTATTTTTTGAGTCTTGCATTCACTTTTCATGCATGATCATTCACTCCTGCTTACACTCAGTATCTCCATGCATTCATATCTTCATATGCTTTTAGTTTCCTAACGGAGGGTCTGAGAAACCTTGGCCCGGACTCTGCCTTACTCAGACAACATTGCGCAATACTGAGAAGGAAGGCTCTACCTTCCTCCCAGAAAATGCGCAATTATGGCTAGGCAATTCCCTGTAGTATTTCTCTGCGCAGTTATGAGAGGCAGGGATTGCTCGCCCAGAAAATTACACAATGCAGTCCTTGGGCCTGCATCACTTGCTAGCTAAAATTGCGCATTGCGCAATCTCAACACCTAGTAGGCAAGTCTGGATTGCGCATTAGGCAATTCCTGAAGTCAACCAGCCTCCCGATAGTCTGGACTTCCTTTGTGCGGTTCTGGCTTTTAGTCTCTCAGCCTCCCAATGCAAATTGCGCAATCCTTGCTAGCAGTTCCCCGAGTATGTTGCATGTGAGTCCTCAAGTTTTCTTTGGTTTTAACTGACAGATTTCTTTCCATGCATGTCGCCATATCTCTCGATATAGTAGTTGTTCGTCTGTCTCTCAGTTGTTTAGGATGAATGACCTCAGAGAGAGCAGGGTCAAAGGACACCGATGGAAGTGCAACTCGAGGAGCAGTTGAGTGAGTGCCTACGAGTTTGTTGATTTACGAAGACGCTGAGCTGATCGTAGACAAAGATATCAAGTTGAAATGGAAAGGGGTTAATGATGCATTCTTAGGCACATTTGGGGAAGATATCGAAGACCGCCAAGTCTATGTGAACATTCACAAGTCTGGCTTGTACCAGATTACATGCAGGTATCCCGCATTCCCATGTGTGGACATGATACATTGGATCGTCTCGCACACTGATCCCGAGACGATGACATTGAGAAGTGTCAGCGGGACAGAGATTGCTACCTTAAACGCATAGGATTATCAACAGATGTACCACTTTCTGAAGCTAGTGATCACCATGGAGACACCCTTCAGCATACCTAGCAACAATGCGAACTATAGGGATGTCTTGATGAACTGGGTAAAGGATCCATCCAAATTCAAGATGACACCCAACCAGATATACTAGACAAAGATACTGTGAAAGACGTATCAATACTTGGTCATCTTTTCATGTCGTTTGTATGGCCAAGAGAGCATGAAAACTTTCATGCAGATTTGGATGATCGCATTGGACAAACTGGCCAGTGAAGGCAAAGCATGCAACACGTTCGACATGTTGGCTCACAGGCTGAAGAAATAGGTAACAGGAGCTCGGGAGACTCCCAAAGGTCAACAAGCAGAAATATACATGTTTTCCTACATCTTGGATGCAATCTATGCTCGTCAGTAGTTCCTGGGCTTGAAGTGGGCATGGACACCAGTGGAAACCACTCTCAATACTTATTGCAAATTGTTTTCCTAATGCATCTTCAGAGGAGTTATCACACAACTGTGACATCATTTTGTCACCCCGATGTAGAAGATGATATTTAAGCAGGATCCACCTTGCATGTCGAAGGAAGCAATGGAGGCACTGATCGACATAACGGATTGGTACGCCTCACCGTCTAGCACCTTCATACATAAGTACAGCGCGGAGAAGTCTCCGCATGTTTTGCCGAAGTCTTCCATGGACAATCTCGTCATGTAAGAAGTGTCATACCACATCTCAGTAGGACTGTCAGCTAGGATGCACCTGAAGACGAAGGCATCTTGGACCACTCTTTCTTTGCGGATCGAGTTGTACGAGATACAAAATCTCAATCATGTAGATGTCGAAACAGAGGAAATCAAGAAATATCATTTCGACACCCAAAACTTTAATCTGTATGACCCGCATTGTTTGGTGAAGGATCACTGTGCGAGAGTAAAATTTATGTGGATCCACGGGGCATGTAGCAGAGGAATACCCCTAGAGTTTTGTCACATCTTCTCTAGGCCCAATGAATCGGTCGGCATCGTTGTGGAATGGTTAGTGAAGTAGCGTGGACCAGCATCATGGAGAGCACCAACAGCAGAGGTAAACATACCGGCGCGCGACAAAGGAAAGAGAAATATTTTCGACAACCAGAGGCAGAAAAACGCTGCAAGTTCATAACATACCCAATTGTGGAGAAAACAAAGGATGGAGGAAATAGTGAAGGAGTTACATGAGTTGAAGGAGAAACTCAGGAAGGAATACGAGTTGTGAAAACAGGAGAAGTAAGGGAAGAAAGGATAGGTACAACAGGGGTCACAACATGTACAGATAGATGAAACTGTGCTTGTACAGTTAGTAGACTCATCTGAGCAGTCGGCATAAAGCTGATAGGGTGAGATTTGCAGGAGCAATATTTCTCTCAAGAGATTGAACGAGTAATTGAGCAGATGGATACAGAGATGGAGCAACTAGAGTTAGAGCAAGACATCAACCTCATGCCTTACCACCAAGAGGTCAACCCAATAGCTTCACCAGATCTAGAAGAAGAGCATGTCCCAAGCGACCAAGGAGACACTAAGATCCTTGGAGACAATTCAGAAGAAGAGATGCACAACATATCATTCGACGAGTCACAACATAGAGTTGTGCAATCGCGTAGAGTGTCTACTTCGGATGACAACACATCTTCTGCACAGTTTTAGAAACGAATGATCGTGTCTTACATGCGCAAGCATCTAGAAGCATTGGCCAATGCTACCAGAGCATATGTCGAATTCACTAGAATGAGTTTTCGCCTCTTGATAGTTGAGAACGAGTGAATGGCTAAGGAGTTACAGATGGCCAACCAATGAGGAGAACTGGTTACAACATCTGCCCAAGCCGAGTTGAAGAAGGTGATACTGGATGAAGTATCTTTCCTTGAGACTGTCATGTGATCATTGTATTCCAAGTTTGATACTGTGCATAAGGAGGGTGTCCATCTCAACAGTTGGCAGCAACGATGTACTAGGAGAGCACATATCTTGTCAAATGTGCATACTGTTGTTGACTACATCCAAACATGGGCAATGGGATACAAGGGAGCCCTGTTACACTTCCCCAAGATGATGAAGCCCAGAGCGATCAAGCTGAAGGCACACACCTGGAGTTGGATCCGGAACTATGAACAACTCCCGCAACTCATCACTTGTTTACAGGCTTCCCATGCACGGGTATTCAGAAGCATGGATGTTGTTGTGCAAGCACATGGGATCCCATCTATTGGGACACTCACTGAGGCAAAGACAAAGGCACAATTCAGACTGGAGCTTGACTCGTACTTTGATGAGTTGATGTGCATAGCCACCAGCGCAAACTTAGTGATTAATGTAGACACCATGCATCAATATGTTGTTGGTCCCGCCACACTCAAGAAAATGATGCGCATGTTATCAGACAAGTTGGATAGAGGGGCCAAAGCAGTGTACCCAGATGCTACAAAGGTAAGACAAAAAGTGGAATTACAAGGAGAATTCAAGAAAATAAAATCGTCACTGTTTGAAGGAGAATCTGAAGAAGTAGCTGAAGCATGGTTGATCGACATGGGTAAATATTTTCATATTTATGAATATACTAACAAACTTAAGGCATGGGTGGAAGTCCACGAGTTAAGGGGAAAGGCTACTCTCTCGTGGGAAGAGATTAAAACTGTAAGAAAAATTGACGAAGAACAAGTGACGTGGCAAGAATTCCAGAAACATTTAAGGACAAATATTTAACTAAACATTTTTATGATGAAAAAGAAAAGGAGTTCCATGAGTTAAGACTCGAAACCTTAACCATAGATGAGTATGCGAAGTGGTTTACCTCCCTATGACGATATGTCCCGTACATGCAGGAGGAAATAGCTAAAATTTAGTGGTTTATTAACAGCCTACCCAACTTCATGAAGGAAAAGTTAGAGTTTGATTATCCTAGAACAATGGATGATGTGGTGCGAAAGGGCTGTATCTGTTATCAGCAAATGAAATAGAAGAACGAAGGTACCAAAGGAACCATTGGTAGGAAAATCAGGAACGTACCCCCAAACATACAACCAAAATTAGCAAATAGTAGAAATAATCAGTAAAGAACTTTCGGAAAATTTGCAAAAACCCACCCAAAATCCCCGCTTACACCGAGAATAAACAGATTTATGTAGTTAGTAAACCTTCTATTGATCAAACACCAAAACAAGCTCTGCAATGTTAGGAATGCAGAGAATCTCATTACTACAAGAATTGTCCGCACAGGGCCGGAAATAGAACAACTCTCAAACATGCAAGAGGCCTCCACGGTTGGAGACATAACAAGTAGCATGCCCAGAATTAACGCTGCTCTGGACGATCACCAAGCGAAATACCAACCCACCATGATATAGTGCAAAGGTATGATTGTTGATCAACCTGTTTATGTTTTATTTGATCCAGGCACTAGCCTAAGCCACATCAGTCCTAATGTGGTAGAAAAATTTCAGCTTCAAAGCAGTAAATTTAAGAAATCTTGGCCAATCCAACTAGCCACTGGAACAAAGAGAAGGGTGACGACAAAAACAGAAAACCGCCCTATAACAGTTTCAGGACATCCCATCCATGTTGATCTGAACATACTTCCCTTGGGTTCGTATGATGTATTAATAGGGATGGACTAGTTGGAAGGGCGTTGGTCCCTAGTTTACTGTAAGGAGAAATCTGTAAGCTATCTCATAGAGTCGGGACAACGAAAGGAAATTCAGGGAATCAAGAAAAATCTTAAATTACGTCCTATTACGGCTAATCAGCTCGAAAGATGCATTAGAAAAGGTTGCCAGATTTATGTTGTCCAAGTAGGATACACAAATGACCGAAACAAGATGACTTCTTTGGAGAATATTCCAATGATTCAGGATTTCGTGGATGTGTTCCCCGAATCCATCCCGGGGCTGCCACCTAGATGTGATATTGACTTTACCATCGAGTTAATACCTAGAGCAGCTCTTGTTTTGATAGAACCTTACCACATGAGCATTCTTGAGTTAATAGAACTCAAAATGCAGCTTGAGGAACTTTTCGATAAAGGATACATCCATCGTAGTGTATCTCCTTGGGGATCCCCTGTGTTGTTTGTGCGAAAGAAGGATGGGACCTTAAGTCTATGCATTGATTATCGTCAGCTAAATAAACTAACGGTAAAAAAAAGTACCATTTTCTCCATATCTATGATATATTTAATCAAGTAAAGGGAGCTAGCGTACTCTCAAAAATCGACTTAAGGTCTGGTTACCACCAAATTAGAATAAAGGATGAAGACATATGCAAAACCACATTCGAAACTCGTTATGGTCATTACAAGTTCGTGGTACTTCATTTTGGTATTACCAATGCTCCAGCCACTCTCATGAGCCTAATGCATGGCATTTTTCAGCCATTTTTAGATAAATTTGTACTGATTTTTATTGATGATATACTGATTTATTCAAAAAATTTGGAGGAGCAAGAGAAACACTTAAGAAGGGTATTACAGATTTTGCGAGATAATTAGTTGTACGCAAAGTTTAGTAAGTGCAATTTTTACAAAAGTCAAATTTAGTACTCGGACCATGTTATATCAGCTGATGGAATAGCGGTGGATCTAGAAAAGATCAAAAATATTATGGAATGGACCACTCCGAAAAACATTGCTGACATAATCGAGGGTCCTGATATGTTAGTTGAAATGGAGGCCGTCGTTAAAAAAGTTCGCGAGAACTTGAAAGCCACTCAGGATAGGCAAAAGGTATATGCAGATAAGAAAAGAACTCATAAGGAGTTCCAATTGGGGTATCATGTGTATTTGAAAGTGAAACCCCGGAAAAGTACCTTACAGTGGAAGGGTTGTGCTTAATTGGAACCTCGGTACTGTGGACCCTTTCAAATATTGGAACGAATTGGGCCCTTGGCATAGAAGCTAGCACTCCCAGGAAATATCCAAGTCCACAATGTTTTTCATGTTTCTTTGTTAAAGAAATATGTGTACAACCCTCGCCATATTATTAACTTGGAAAATATACAAGTATTAAAGGAATAAAGTCAATAATTTATGAATTGTTGTCTTAGAAAAAATTCTAACAGGAGATTACATTTGCGCAGGTCGAACCTGAGGGAGAGTTTATGGCAGAGCCTCTTTGTATCCTCAATCGAATAGAAACCATCTTGCAGAAACGAGCCATAGCCCAGGTTAAAGTATAATGGAAGCACTTTGGCCTGGATGAGTGTCTAGTCAATTTAATGTCTTAAATTGCTCTACATAAATTATCAATCCGGGTATCGTAAACTGATGAAGTGTGGTGCACTATATGTGCTTAGTTAACCTTTCTATTACTTCGTTGTTTTATAGTTTATGTTGTTTTTGGGGTTTTGTTCTTGTTGGTTTTCTAAGGTCTTAAGAATACTTTTAAAGGACAAGTATGGATAAAGATTTCAAAACAAGGCCTATGTCCTTAATGGTAACTTCCAAAACTTAGCACTTCAAAAGAACTTAAAACATGTTATTGATGGAGTTAGTATTTAAACAAAAGTGTAAATATACAACTAGTTCAATCAAAATAAAATGCAATAATCAAATAATGAGAGAATGACTATGAGACCCAGTATCCTTGCTGCTTCAGCAAAAGGACAAGATGATTCTATCACGTCATTAGTTCATTAAAAGGCTATGTGCATCACTAATCTACAATCAACTTGAAAGCAATTTATGTACAATAATATACATGTTAAAAAGAAAATAAAATGCAGTAATTCAAACTGTACATTAATATACATGAAAATCAGAAAAAGAAATACAAGAAATTAAAGTGACAACTATACAAGGCAAGGGCCCCCTACTACCTATGAAATCAAATGCTTAAAGGAAAATAAAGACATCAAATAAAGGACTAATGACATCGGCCCAGTATCTATGCTGCTGATTTAAAATAAAAATGAAATGTGAAATCTAGGTGACACTACATAAAGGAGACAAATCACACTACTTTAACATTTTCTTAACCTTTTTGCCTTTCAGCTAGATTTATCATGTGATAACAGTTATGAACAAGTCAGCAATGTGATTCTTAAAGAAAACCAAACCAAGCTGTACTAAGTGATATTTTGGCTCCAATAAAGTTATTTGATTATGGAAAAAGAACCATCAATAGATGAACAACTTGATATCTAAGAGCAGAAAGTAAAGTGCAAGTTAAAGAAATGATACTAATGAAAATCAAACTAGAAAAATAAAGGTCAGCAACATAGACAAGATGATCACATATGCCATTAGTCATGAAATCAAAGCAAAATTAAACACACTTGCATGAATTAAAATTGCATGAATGAAAATCTAATCTACCTTACATTCTACAAAGCAATATTTACCAAATGAAATCTACTCTACTTACATCCTAATATGCTCCATGACATCTACTTCACATCTCCTTCCATGTTGAGAACATCAAAGCTTTATTCAATTTCTTCAAAAGTACAAAGTACAAAAGCTTTCAAAAGCCATGGGACTAACAAGCTAAAAGGACTAAGAAAAGACTAAAAGGAAAGACTAGCAAATGAAGGAGAGAGATCTCCTATTTATACAAAAAGATGAGAGCCATCTCATTAATGATAGTCCATGAATCTCTCCCTCTACCTCTAGAGTCCTAATCAAAATAGGAACTGATAAGACACATGTCTTCTTAGAGTTACAATACAATTAGGAGATGTGACACATATCCTCATGATCCCATAATTCTTTCCAACCAAATTCGAATTTGGCCTTGGGGTGCCACATAAGGGTCTTCTAGAAGCCTCCTTTCAACCTACACATGTCAACAATCTCAACCCATTTGTTAGGTATAAGCATATGCACATTATTTTCTAATGTTTAACCACAAATTCACTTAAAAGGCTTAGAAATAATAAAGATTGGAAAAACATAAAGGTGGCCCAATGATAATGAAAGTGGGATGAATGTGGTGACATAGTAGTGAAATGGAGGTGAAATGGAAATGATATAATGGACATAATAGTGAAAGTGTAATGCAAATGAATGACATTTTCAAAACTCAACAATGAGGCTACTAGGGAAGAGGAGGAAGTTATGCAGGAGGCATACTCGACACTGTTTACTTGAAAGAACACCAGGGACAGTGTTCCTCTCAAGGGGAGGGATCTGTAACAACCAATGATGCACCAACAATTGTTTTACAACTTTTACTTATTACTGTCAATTTTTACTTTCATATTACCTAAAGTGTTTAAACTATTGGGCTACAAAGCTAGAACATATGATGTTAATTATTAATTTAAAGTTTTTGATCAATTCTAAAAGAACTGAAGAATCAGTTAAAATAACTCATGAAACAGTTACCAACAGCTTTCCCATCTTTCCTTGAAAAAGAGGAATGACAGAACCCTAGGGGGGTTGGAAAAAACTGTGAGAAAGAGGATGCTGTGATGAATGGCTTTCTTCCTGGAGCTAAACAAACTGGCCAGTGGGAATAAGACCTTGGAAATCAGCCGAAAGGTATGAGACTTGAGGCTGGACATAGTCTGGATGCCCAAGGTACCAAGTTGTTTTAACCACTGTCAGGAGCTAGAAGAGATAGGAGGGGGGTTCTCGATGTAATCACGAGATCCATGGTCGGGTGGTGAGACTTTCCGGGTAGAGAAAATACATGCATGCTTACAAATATAACTCAAAAACAGATAAGTATAAATTATGTGTTTATTAAATCTTACTAGGAAAAGGGTTTGTAACTCTATTTTAGTAAATGCAGAGGTTAACATGCTAACAAATGAATAGTATGATTATGTCAGTAGAAAATTCCAAAATGTCGATTCTTTTATAAATCTCATTATTGTCAGTTAACTATACATATAATTGAATTAAGAAAATAAGGTAATGGAATGTATTCCCATCTACTGAAATGAAAGATATCAGTTGCTTTTAGGCCTTAAACAAAAGAACCAGACCAACTTTCGTGGAGGAACATAACTCATATTATGTCCTAACTTTTATTTATTATACAGAATATTTTGCTAGCCTATAGAACTGTTTCGACCTATAACTGTAATTGTAAGTTGGTCGATTTTTGAAAAATACTATGCTTTCCCTTCAACTATTATAATTAACAGAACCATACAAAAAGGGTAAGCTGTGGGAATTCACATTCTTCAAACAATCTCTATATATAACTGTAACTATTTGAAGGAACTATTCAATACCTAAAGTAAACGAAATAACTCGTTACAGTAAAGACCCATAAACTAGAATTATGATCGCGAAAGAGCAGTAAGAAACAAATCTTTTAACTAATACACCAATAAAACAATTATGCATTTTATAAATGTTTGGTGAACATACCCATATTGGGGAAAAACCTCACAGCGAAGCCATTGAAAAAGAGATAAGAATAGAGTAGTGGTATTGAAACAATATAACAAATTACAACAAAGATTCAGCCCTTTGTTAAGTGGCATGCATAAGTTCATAAAGTCAAAACAACTGTGTATTTATCAAGCTCAAAATAGGGCACGTCTGTCCCCATTGTTCTAAATACATAACCCTAAGATCTATGTATCTTTGGGTATGCTTAATACTCTGGTTGGCAAACCACTGAGCATATTAACATAAATCAAAATCTAACAATCTATCAGTCCTTCACCTAAATCTGAGATTGCCTTCAAAAACTCGATCGATAACCTGAAAGGAACCAACCTATACAAGAAGGCAAAAAACCCTGGTCAGGGCACAGTTTCCCTCCAAGGAATGCTCTCTGAGTTTATACACATGAACCTCACCATAGTGCATACCTGCAGACGGTTATGGCGTTAGAACAAGCCTAACCACAATCAAGGTCACGAAAGAAAAAGGAAATACGAAATTCGAAGAATAATCTTAGTTGGAGATGAAGTTGCCAAGCAATAACTGGCAGGCCACACCTAGAATTGACAAGATACATTATCAAACTCTCATGAAACCAGAAAGAACTGTGTAATGAAACCACACAAGTTTGTCTACATTCCCTCAAGGTTGGAGAACGAACCCATGACGAATTCCTGAGCACCATGAACCAACTAGCGAATAATCCACCTGTGAAGGAGGCGAATAAGAGGTTTCAACGAACAAATTAAGTGTGAAATGAAAGAATATATAACAGACAGAGTGAAAGGGAAAGCTAGACTCATTTGCATGATTACCTGAGTGTCCGTGGAGGGCATTTTCCGCCATTTCACCATCCGGGCACCTGAACCTATAGAGCCATCGCTCACCCACCTCGGCACAGCCAAATGAACCTCACATCGCCGGGAAAGGCATTAACTTACCACCATCAATCTCGAGTCGCTGAGACCGTAGATCTGCCTAGATCTGACAGTGGAATCTCTACCAAATGAAAGGGTTTGAGACTCTTCTGAATAGCTGGAATAAATGACATTAATGCAGGACTGTGTGGCCAGCAAGGAGAGGGACGACAGTGACAGGAAAGAGCCTCGAGGCTCTCCCGCCTTAATGAAGAGGCGCCATTTCGAGGTAAGCCTGCTCTGGCGATGTTAATGCAGGTTATGTGGAGGTACAACTAGGAGTGAAAACGTACTCCGCGGCATCATCGAATGTCAACATTAATATTACATGCAATCTAAATATGTAGTAAACCTTTAATGAACCTTTAAAATGTGCTTAGATTTTGACATACACTTAAGTCATTTCGTAATAGAATAATTCAATTAAAATGAACAACTTAGTTTAAAAAAAAATGGGTTTAGTATGTTACAATAGGAGTTTATATAATTAAATTTAAATTTGATAAAAAAATTAAGTAATTTTGTTATTGATATATACGTCAAAGGTATAAGAAAAGGTGACATGCATTTCTTGTTTTGAATTTTTGGATTTAAATAAACCATTGTTAAATTATATATATATATATATATATATATATATAAATTTTAAATTAATATAATATTAAAAATTAATATAAATTATTTTTTTATTATTTATGATTGAGTTTATATATATCACATTTTATGTAGGATTTAAATTTAAATTTTAAATTTTAAAAAATCTAATAGACTTATAGAGGTGTTAGAGATTTTGTATTTATCTGGTCAAGAATTTAGTGAATACATGGTATTAGCCATGGCATTGTAACAAAGCCTATTTATAAGTTAATAACATCTATGGTAAAATGAGGTAAATATCTATGGGTAGAAATTTGTAATATTGTAAATATTAAGTTTTATTTTAAAAAATGTTAAAACATTAAATTAAAATAAAATATTTATAAAATATTTTGAGTTTGAAATGTTATATGATTTGTGGACATGTGGTATTGATAAACTATGGTATTCTAACAATTCCTAAATTCAAAGCCTATTTATAAGTTAATAACATGCATGGTAAAATGGGGTAAATATCTATGGTTAGGAATTTGCTATATTGTAAATATTAAGTTTTAATTCAAAAAATGTTAAAAAAAGTAAATAAAATATTTACAAAATATTTTGAGTTTGAAATGAAATATGCTTTTTGGACATGTGGTATTGATAAGATATGGTATTGTAACAAAGCCTAAATTATTATGACCATAGAATTTTTTTAAATGTAGTCTAACTTATAGACGAAATGTGATTTTCCACAACTATTTTTCTGGTTAATTTTAAACAAAATTAGAAATCAAAACCATTAAAGTCTAACTATTGTACTTCTGGTCGTTTTTTATTACTCCACATAAATCAAGGCCATTAAAGTTTTAAGCACTTTTTCTGGACCTAGCAAATCCATACAATGACACTTTTTCGATTCAACCCGAAAATTTGTCATATGTAAGTGGGACATAGATATTTAATTTGAGACTTAAGAAAAAGACGTTATATTTATATGTTATTCATATTGGTCCTCTCCCCTGCTGTAATCTCCATCCTGCCCATCTGCCGCAAACCCAACAAGTCCTGGGTCCAAAAAGTACTATTGTACTTCTGGTCGTTTTTTATTACTCCACATAAATCAAGGCCATTAAAGTTTTAACACTTTTTCTGGACCTAGCAAATCCATACAATGACACTTTTTCGATTCAACCAGGAAATTTGTCCTATGTAAGTGGGAGATAGATATTTAATTTGAGACTTAAGAAAAAGAAGTTATATTTATATGTTATTCATATTGGTCCTCTCCCCTCCTGTAATCTCCATCCTGCCCATCTGCCCCAAACCCAACAAGTCCTGGGAATGAACAATAACTTTCTCAATCGTTTTCTTTGACTAGTAGGTCATCCTGCCCATCTGCCCCAAACCCAACAAGTCCTGGGAATGAACAATAACTTTCTCAATCGTTTTCTTTGACTAGTAGGTCGGAAGCAGTTTTCTTCCCAACAAGACATGATAAAAACCCCGTCCCCCAAAATCTTTTCATTCTTACAATTTTCTACTCGTCCTCTCCGAATTTCAGCAGTAAACCCGGAGGTTCTAAATGGGATCGGGTTTTGAAAAATCAGACATGAATTCCAAGATTGTGAACGAAGATGAATGGTTTCTGGGCATGGAGCTCGCAAATCTTTCATGTCTTCTCATGGCGGTGAAGGCAGCGGTGGAACTCGATGTTCTCCAAATCATCGCAAATGCCGGAAATGGCGTCCAACTCTCACCCACACAAATCGTTGCCCATATTCCGACCACGAACCCCGACGCCGCCATTACTCTTGATCGGATCCTTAGAGTGCTCGCCAGCCATTCGGTTCTGAGCTGCTCTGTGACCACGAACGAGAACGTGAAGGCCGAGAGGTTCTATGGTCTCACTTCTCTCTGTAAATATCTTGTCAAGAACCAGGATGGAATCTCTCTGGCTCCACTACTGTTGATGGATCAGGATAAGGTGTCGACGGAGTCCTGGTATTATCTCAAGGACGCTGTGCTTGAAGGCTCCACGCCATTCAACAAAGCCCATGGAATGAATGCGTTCGAGTACCTGGCCATCGATCCAAGATTGAATAGGGTTTTCAACAGGGCTATGTCTGAGACTTCTACCATGTTGATGAACAAGATTCTGGATAGTTACGAGGGTTTTAAGGATGTTCAGGAATTGGTGGATGTGGGAGGAGGAGTTGGGGCGACTCTCAATCTCATAGTCTCTAGGTATCCCCACATGTCAGGAATCAACTTCGACATGCCCCATGTGGTGGCCGAAGCTCCTCACTATCCAGGTAAGTCCGAATCCCCAAATTCGACCATTGAAATAAGTTTGTCATCTGTGTATATGACCGAATCTGATTAATGTGTGTTTGTTCAGCTGTGAAACATGTGGGTGGAGACATGTTTGATAGTGTACCAAGTGGCCAAGCTATTTTTATGAAGGTATTGTAATGGGTTTTTGCTGTTGGGTACTATGTAGTTTGATATGGAAATTGAAATTTGACTTGGGATCAATGTTGTTTGATTGCAGTCGATTCTGCATGATTGGAGCGATGATCATTGCAGGAAGATTTTGACGAATTGTCATAAGGCGTCGCCAGAGAAAGGGAAGGTGATTGTGGTGGACACCATTCTCCCATTGGCTGCAGAGACGTCTCCCCGTGCTCGACACGCATTTAATTTAGATTTGACTATGTTGACATACAGTACGGGGGGCAAGGAGCGGACAGAGCAAGAATTTCAAGAGTTGGCCGATGCAGCAGGATTCGTTGGAGGTGTCAAACCCATATGTTGTGTCAATGGATTTTGGGTAATGGAATTCCACAAGTAACTCTTCATTAGATGTCAGTTGGATTATCTTCAATGTCTGTTAAAGCAATGTTTTGAATAAGATACCATATATATAAATCAGTGTGATAGTTAGTTAAGCACCGACTACAATTATGTTGACCGGCTGATCGGGATTGTTGTTTGGTTTTCTAAATGCAAAGTAGTTTACACATGTACAAATAATTCGTGGGTACATGGGCACATTTCGATTATTGATATTGGCATTAAAATTTTAACAGCTTTATAGATTGCTGGTTATTATTTGAATAATTATTTGGAAGAAGAGTATCTGTGCGTTATAAGTATATTAGACTTTGTAATTGTGAGTTTATAGGTTATTATTTTTACTTAATTAAATCTATTTTTTTAAGATTTAGATTGCTAGAAATTTATAACTTATAAGTTATACATGTAAGTTCTATTTGATCAATATAGTGTGATTTGTTTTGGTGTGTGAATAATGCTCTATCATTTTTTTAAGTTAACTAGTATTAGTATTATATATTGAATAAGTTTATATTTGCCCAGCGATTATGGAGGTCTCAGCTAAATATTACTACAATATTAGTAGTAAGCATTTTTTTGGGAAAAATATTATAAATTCTCAAATATCATTTAGAAAAATTATAGTTATGTTTACATTTAAAGTTACAAAAAGAAAATTCTAAAATATTTAAAATATATATGAAGCTATTTACAATGGTAAATATTAAGCATTGTGTTGTAAGTAAATGATTGGTTCATGGCCTTTCCATTTTGTTCATTATATAAGAATAATGTGATATTCAATGAATAAGATGAAAAATGAATAAAACACTACAAAATAATGTAAATCATCCTCTCTATATATATAATTTGATCTAAATAAAGTAAACATGTTTAAATTTAATGTTTGATGTTTAAATTTAATGTTTGATAATCATTACTCATACATTGAATTAGCAACTCAATTTGTATTAAGAATAATATGAATGATTTAAGGCATAAAAACTCACTCTTGAATTAACGGTGGTGATAGTGATGGCTATGAAGTCTATTATTGTATTATTATTTTTTTAATAATTTAATAATTATATAATTCTTAAACATTTCATTTCATATTTTGAATATTGTCTAATTATTTTAGTATAGTTATTTGGGTTCTATCCAGTATGAAATGGAGGGTTTCCATTATACATTCATCATAGGTCAAAGGGTAAGTTGTCAAAGGAAAGTTGGAGTTATGAATAATAGTGTTGTCTCTTCTTTTTATTATAGTCACTTGGATTCTATCTAGTATGAAAGGGGAAGTTTATATTATACATTCATCAATGTTCAAAGATGAATAAAGTACATAAAGATGAATTGTGAAAGGAAACTAGGAGTTATCAATAGTAATATTTCCTTGTCATTTTATTTTATTCATTCATATTCTATTTGATATGAAAATGAGTGTTTTCATTGTGCATTCATCACAATTCAAAAATAAACCCAGCACATTAGGGTGAGTTATGAAAGGAAAGTTGGATTTAGGAATAGTAATATTGCTTCGTCATTTGGGTTCTACCTAGTATGAAAGTGAAAGTTAGGGGTGGCATGAGGGGGAAGGGTACTCAATCGCTCTGAGGACGAAAAAGTGCTCACATACTCATGGGTTCTTGGTATTATTAAAAATAATAAAGCATAGATATATGGTCTCTACCAGGGACTTTTGTTAGCCAAAGAACATGATGTGGACACACTTACAATTATGAGATATTCTCTCCCAATCTTACACCATTTGGTTGAAGGATCCCTCCCAAAAGTGAAATATATGGAAATAATCATGAATGTAATTAGGAAAGTTGTGAAAGATATCCCATACAAAGCATATTTCCACGTCCTAAGATAATTCGACATACAAGCAACTAAGTATGCTAACAAGGTGTGTAAATTGAGGATATGTGAATTAAATATTAATGGCTAAATTCGTCATGCTAGAATTCCCTAATGGAAGATGAATTCTTGCACTATGAGAATTCCCTGATGGTAGATGAAGCCTTCCACTCAAAAAATTGTTTATTGCATGGGCTTAAATGAACCTTTCCAAGATAATAATAGTTTCATAGTTATGAAAGATTTCATAATCAATTAGTAGTGTTATGTGTTGTAAGTTATGTGTTTTCTTGGGGCAGCTTTGTAAGGGATTCATCTAAAAACACCTCTTTTTTGTTTCTCAAATATGTTCTCCTCAAGAAAAGCATGTATTCCTATTGGAAAGGAGAAAACAATTGGAAAATTTTGATGAATTAGCTATGTAATCCCTGTTGCATTTGTTGTGAACCACTCAAAATTATATAATACAAATACTCTTTCTAGTTGGAAAAAAGGTATGAAAGGGAAACCTTTCATTAAACATTCATAATAATTCAAAGATGAAAACAACACATCAGAGAATGAATACTAAACAAAACATCCCTGAAACTCCAGTAAATCATGCTCTTGAAGTGAAAGAAAATGTAGAACTTGAGTAGGGTCCTTAAATCGAACATCAATTTGAACAAAATAAGGGAGAGGAGTAGGGAGAGAAATTAGAGAAGAAAAAAGAATCCCCACCTTCTATAGAAATTATAGGCTAAACTTCCTTCAACAATAAAATCAAAACTCGTTTTAGAGTCACATCCACAACCTATAGCAGGTTAACAAGACGAATGGAGCAGTCATTGAAAGAAGCCTATGGAGAGACTTAAAATCCTACTAAACCACATGAACCTCCTAAGAAACCTAAAACCAAAGCTCATATTTTTTATGAGGAAGCACTATAGGATGTGCATGTTGAACAAGCTCAAGAAATTCAAAAAGAACAAGGGATTTATATTAAAGAGGGTTACACTGAGGACGTATACTAACAAAGTCAACCATTTCAATAAGAACAAGAACCCTGTGAATAACATTCACCACAAAAAGAAACTCAAGAAGAAATGAATCGTAAGGATCAACAAATCAACGCTTTGTTGACAAAGTGAAGAAAAAGAACAAAATGATTAAAAAGTTAAAGCAAGAATCATATGAGACAAAAATAGTGAATGAGGCAGTAAAATCATAGTTTAAAGATTGAAGATTGATATCATAAGAACAAGGAAAAGAATAGGGCTCTCAAACAAAAATACATAGACATGTATGATGAGAACATAAAGACCATTAAAATCAAGAAGAGTTTAATAGTAAGGATCAAAGGCTTAAAGGAAAAGTTGAGAAACTGATCCAAACCTTCAAATAGAAATTTAGATCTCTTCATTCAAGTAGCAGGAGCTATATAATAAAAACAAGTTTTACAATTTTGACGAGTTTTTTGTGAGGCAATAAAGTGTAATTTTGACTAGGTTTTATGAGATAATGAAAAGAAAACTTCAATTTTTGTTGCATAAGGGTCATGCAAAAATATAATCTTGGGGGAGATGTTGGGTTTAAGTTTTGATATCCCTCACCACTTTGTTTTGACCTCGTATCCTCCATATTGCACCATAAATCCTTATATTTTTGTTAATTTGATGAAGGAAATTGTGTAAAAGGATAGAATTAAAGGTAACGATCTTTTATGGAAATTATCTTTTATTTTTAATTCATAAATATTTATAAAATGCATTTATTTCATGAAATAATGGGTAAAATAATCAATTACATAAATTCTTGTAATGACACGAATTTAACCAACACAAAATTCATGTAATTTGTCGAAGTTTTGTGGATGTCCACAATAGAAATACAATCCTGGGACATGGAGAGTGATCAAAATGTTCATCTAATGGAAGAATACCTATTCAAAATTTTTGTAGTCTCTCGCAACCCACAAGTCAAAGGATGGTCAACGAGACATATCTAATCAACAAATCATGCAGACAATTTTGGTAAATTGCTTGAATCTTCTAGAACAACTAGAAATGAGTCAATTGTAGCTAGAATACAACATACAAATCATGAAGGATCATGGAGACTATGAAATCACTATATTTCCTTTGTATTGTTTTATTTTTAGCTTGAAATGAAGGAATTCCCTTATTTTTGGGCAAGTCGGTTTAACATTGATATCTATATAAAAGTCAATGTATAAGGAAAATATGTTTTAGAGAGACTTTTGCTATAGTTATTATACATGAAAAAAGTATCTATTTTGTATTAAGCTTCTGATTTTCGTCAATATAAGGATGATTTCTTTGAAATGGTGCACAATTTTCACGGGGGCTTCACTGCACGAGCAATACCATACCATGTGCATTTATATGGGGGGATATATATTGAGGAAAAAATGACATAATATATTGAGCATATAATAGGCAGTAAAGTGTTTGTATATGTTCTGTATTAAAAATGGATGCCAAGGTTAATGAAAAATATAAAGGGGTATAAAAAAATGTTAATGAAAACATGGATACCTACAATATCTAATGAACGTAGAGGTTTCTAAAATTAGGAAGGTTTATTGGGTTCGTATTGGTATGGGGTTAAATGAAGTGATTTGAGGTATTTACTAATATGTAGTCAAATTAAGGGTATTTTTTAGTATGCCACAAACACATGTGTTATGTGAGAGGTGCATTGAGTGAAGCCCCCATGACAAGTTGTTGTAGTTTATGGGTGTTTCATTGGAAACATACACGAGGAGGGCCCCCCAGTATGTGTTGCATATCTTTTGTTATATATTTTACCAGCTCTATTATTTCTTGAGTAGGTTTTGTTCATTATTTTTTTTATATAATTGAAAAATATGCATACCCTATTTTTGTGTAATGCTTGTTGCATTTTCCTGTAGTGATCCTTTAATCACACAAGAATTCTTGTAATGCTTGTTGTATTTTCGTGTAGTGATCCTGTAATCACACATAATTTATGTAAATACGTGCTACATTTTCCTGTAGTAGTTTAGTCTAATAAAAAAACATAGCTAGTGAACAAAGTTCAGTTAGATTGGTTTCTCTAGTTAGTATTCATTTTATTTTTAAATTTTAAATCATTGGAAATAAACAGATTTATTATGCCTAAAATAATGACAAGGAGGATAATTTTCATTTTAGATTAAAAGGAATTATTATTGTATTCGAGTGAATTAGTTTATAAACTCTAAAAACTAGTTTCACTTAGGATTATTTTTTATTACAGTCTTAAATCAATTTTGACCAACAATTATTTCAAAAGGAATATCTCGTAAGAAAGTGTGATACATTTCTATGAATCTTCAAAGTTGTTTCAAAAAAGTCAGAATTGAATTTAGAAGTATGAAAACTAGTGTAAGTTGAAATCAACTTTGAGATTTACTTGTGTTTGGTTTGTGCTTAACTTTTCATAAGAAAGTAGTTAAATAGCCTATTTACACTTGTTGTGTTTCACCTCATAGTTACCTACCTAGGTTGACAAAAGATATGTTAAATAATTGACACCACTTTATGACATGACACATTTTTTTATACACTAAACCAAAATGGGTAGAATACCCTCATTTCATCTACCATTTCCTAGGTTACTTCATCTGGTCCAAAGTGTTTCCATTGCACTTTGACTAGCTTTATTACCCAATACTGGAGCATAGTATGCCTTTAGTCCAGGATGCACAGTGGTTCTAGTTAGAATTCTCCCTTAGGTTCCACATGTATCACATACCAATGAACAATGTGACTAGTGTCACGTACATACCTCTTAAGCAAATAAATGTTAAAAAAAATATGTTCCTTTAATATGGATGGTAAGTTTAATCAATAAGCCACTCGCCATACCTTTTCTAAAATATGAAATGTTCCATAAAATATGGGTGCCAACTTAACATAGGACCCCACTTTCAGTGAGCTCTTCCTTGGTCCCATGTAGAGATATACATTCTCTCCCACTCATAATTCTTTATACGTTCTCTACTGATCCGCATAGCTCTTTTTCCTATCCTGGTTTGCCTTCAATTTCTTCCTAATATTGAGCACTTCTTACTCCATTTACTTTACCATGTCTAGTCCAAGAATGAATCTATTCGCTGGATCATCCCAACTAATGGGCATGTTACATTTTCTTCCATACAATGCCTTGAAAGGGATCATCTTCAGTGACTCTTGGTACCCATTTTTGTATGCAAATTCAACCAATGATAGGATCTCTTCCCACTTCTTTGTATGATGCATGACATACAACCTTATCATGTCCTCTAACATCTTTTTCACTCTCTTAGTTTGTCAATTAGTCTAAGGATGATATATTTTGCTAAAAGCTAGCTCAGTCCCAAAACCAACAAACAATTCCTTCCAAAAATTGGAAGTGAACTTGACATCTCGATCTTAGATGATATTCTTGGGTGTGACATGCAATATGAATATTTCTTTCATAAAAATATGAGCTATATCAATAGATTTGGGTGGACTTGACAACTATAAAGTGAGCCACATTACTCAACTTGTCCATTACCACCATAATGACATCATATTGTTGGGATATTCTTGGTGATCCTATGATGAAGTTCATATATATAACTTCCCACTTCCACTCAAGAATTGTGATTGGTTGTAGTAATCTTGTTAGGTTATTGTATTCCACTTTGACTTATTTACATTCTAAGCACCTAGCAACGTATTCAAAAAATTCCTTCTTCATCCATGCCCAATAATGCAGTTTCTTTATCGTTGTTATCGTCTTCTAATAAACAAAATTAGCTTAATAAATTACCTTATGAAACTCATCAATTATGAGCTTCTTAAGGTCAGCTACATAAAGCACATACCATATGTCTTTGAATAGAAACATACCATCATCCATGAGCTTGTAGTCCTTTCTCATTGATCCGTTTGGTTCTTGCTCTAAGCACTCTTTCACATTATGAAAGTCTTCATCATGTATCAAATCCTCTTTCATCCTTTCTTTGATACCCTATTCGTAAGTACTCGTCGCTACCAAGTGAACCACTTGTAAAATTCTACTAAGTGCATTTGCTACCTTTTCTTCCTTGTCATTAATGTGATTTATATCAAATTAAAATCCATTAATTAGAGCTAGCCTTGTGGATTTTATAGCATTTAAACTAGGCTAATCAAAAAAGTATCTCAACGCTCCATGATGTGACATCAATGCAAACTTCATACCAAGCAAGTAATGCCTCCACATTTTTAGTGTGTGTATTATCGATGCAAGATCCAAGTCATTATGACATAGTTCTTCTCATGTCCACTTGTTTTCCTCGATTCATAACCAATTATAGGTCCCTCTTGCATTAAAATACACCTATTACTTCCTTACAGTCATCTGTACAAACCAAAAAATCCTTTTCTGGATCTACTATCCTCAAAATAGTTGCACATGCGAGCAATTTATTAAGTTATTCAAAACTATATGCACACTCTGATAACCATTGAAATTTGACTCCCTTCCTTTGTAGAGATGTCATTCGATTTCCAATCTTTGAATTTTTTTTAATGAAATTCTAGTAATATTTGGACAATCGCATGAAAGAACTAACTTCCATGACATTACAAGGAGTGGGACACTCCATGATGGATTTAATATTCCTAGGATGCACAACCACTCCTTCCTTTGAAATGACATGTCCCAAGTGTTGAACTTGTGATTGGAAGAAATCACATTTGTTGAGCTTGGTGTTGGTGTTCAGATAGGAATCATGAAATTCACCCAATTCCACATTAATTTTCAAACTGAGGCTCGACTGGTTATTTCAAGGCTATCATGCAAGGTATATGCAGGCCATAGTTTCCCTACCCAGCATTGAACATTCAATTATAAACTTAACAATGTGTAATGACAACCAATAACTATAACAATAATAAGAGTAGCAACAAGTTAAGACTCACATCAACACATTGATAAATCATTCACATCAATATATAACTCAACATAAATAAAACTATGCACACATCTACTCCAACAACACTCGTCAGGAGAGTTGGCCCAACTCCCTAATCAGGGCTGTGGCAAGATTAAGAAGTCACAAAATGCTCAGAAGATCACAATTTCATTAATCAAAAGGACATTAAAAAAGTATGTTGTTATAGATTCAGAGTTAGCATATTTCTCTTGTGATCTTAACGACTAGCTTTCACAACCCCGTAACTCTACTTATGCAATTGATAAAACACTGACAACCCCTAGAATTACGATAGTTGTCTGCCTACAATTACATAGCGGTTTCCAAGGTGAAACAAAATATAAATATAGCATTGTGTTGGTTAAGAGATTGATCCACCGTTGTAGCTGATGTCCAAGGATAGAGCTACTAGCTCGATAGTCACCATTCGTTGAATAAAATTGTTGGTCATCATTCCTCCAAATCTTCAAGAATAATCGAGTTAGCAAGCCGTGTAGGAAATAATCCCCTACGGTTATGCTTCATTGATTAATAATTCGCAAAGACATGACAAGAGGCATACCTGTGTTGTTTAGAATATAAATCAACCAACAATGGTATGAAATGGGTACATGAAAGGGGTAAAAAGGTGGGTAAAAAGTATGCAAATTTAGCAACCAACATCTCCCCTCAACTAGCCTTTATGCATGTCCTCATGCAGCTCGTCACCTGCGCAGATTGAGGTTGGATTTGCTATGATCAACATGAAGTTGTGCGAGATCATAATTTGTGGCCATTTCTATTCCTAGAAGCTTATACCCATTTGTTATGAGGACTTCCTTCCACCAATCCTCATCTACCACGTAAGCTGGGGTATACTGATCGAATGGCAACCAAATAATGGGGAACCAGAATCTCAAACCCATCCATCGTGTTCTGCGATGTTGTATACATGAAATATCTCGAGGTATTTTGTCTAAATCCCGAGCAAAATTGGGGGCCCCAAAAGTTTCACGTGTCCTGATGGCTGATGATGAGAACATCCACCATTTCTGGCAGTTGTCCCGGGCCTCCTGAAAAATAAAAAAATTTGTTATGCACATGTTATCACACCACTTTTGGGTTGCGAGCATCTGTCCCTTCCTTCCTTCGATCTCGAAGAAGGTACGGTGTCTATTATAGATGTTCACAAACTAACAATGCTCCTTGCTTGCTTGGTTCTCTTCGAATGTGTCGAAGGCTTTCTTCCACTTAACCTGATTAACCATGTAAGAGGTGAAGGCTCTTAGCTGAATATCCCCCACGTATGGCACTAGGTTAAATGACTGATCATCACCTAGAAAGTAATCGTGCATGTATATTTTGCACATTAGGTGTTAGTTCAGGGTATTGTGACCCCTCAGGATACACACAAATTGTATCAAATCATCTATCACATGACTTATTTCCTGATGAATGCTTTCTAAACAAAAGAATAAATATTTTTCATGGAGGAACAAAGCATAAATGTGAGGAGGAGGTCGGAAAGCCATTACCTGATGCATCAGAGTGAACATTTCATCCTTGTCAGCCTTTAGTAGTTGCACCTGTTCTTCTAGTTCCTCAATCTTCTTATGTTCCTTTTCTTTCTTCCATTTCTATTCTCTATCTGGTCCATGTAATTAGTAACTACTTTCATAGCTTTCTCACAAATCCCTCTAACTTCTTCCCAGTGGGCTTCCAAATAAATCAACCCCCATTGAAGGTGAGTTGTAGTAGCCTGCCACTTCTGAATCTCTGCAGTTAGCAAAAAGTCTCGTGACTCAAATAAATGCAAAAATGACTCAGTGACTCGAATAAATGCAAAAATGAAGAAGAGTTATGACTAGGGATTAGCACTGTATTGGAGCTACTCAGTATTGTAACTTTCACAATTGAAACATTATGATATTTCTCAGTCCTGATATCCTCATCTTCTTTAACGCTCACCTCCTTGAGTATTTTTCCTTCATGGGACCAAGAGTTGTAACCTGTGGCTTAAATTTTAGGTGTTAAGGCATTTTGTTGCCGTCAGGGGCCAATATGCTTTTGTTAGCCTCTTTGCACCCTTGGATATTTGGATTCTCATGACGAAGTCCCAACCCAATATCGGAAGCACCTTACATCGTAAATTTTCCAAAAACCATCTGCATTGATGTTAGGAGTTCTTCATCCTCCGATATGCCGACCTCCGATATGTTGTCATTACTCCACGTGGCAATTCCATAGTGGTGACATTTGTCATCCATATTGGGCCCATAAAGTCACCCAATAATGTGGAAACTTCCTACCACGTGTCTTGTCGTACTACCATGTCATGCTGACGTCAGATTCCACTGCAACTTCTTGGAGCCAATCTTATGCTGCCATATGTCCTACCAGAGGAGAGAGAAGACGGCTTGTCAAACCTTGGTTTTACAACAAGATCCTTCATTAATTATCTTTGTGATTCATCGATGCTTTTAAATACTAGAATAACTATCGGATATTGTAACTTCTAAAGGTTCCTTTCGTAAGAAGTGTTAACACTCCGATACGCTGACGTCCTAATGTGCTGATCTCCAGGAATATGATATCCCATATCCCAATGTCGAGATGTGCTAATCTCTGGGGTTTTGATATCCGATATGTTTCCTGCTCTTATGTCTCATCCTTCTTAAGGCTTCAAATCCATGGACTTTGGAAGACCATATCTTTTGATCCAGGAGTCCATTTTTGGACTTCCGCATATCATTGGAAAACTCTTCTAGAGTACTTCTCATTAGATAGGGTCTGATGCAAGATTTCAGTCCATTTTCTACCTATGATATTGCTGCAAAATCTATAACACACTTTTCTCCTTGACTCTTATTCTTGTGCTTGGAATGCTAAACTCCCAACCACCATAATCATCTTTTTATGGCTTCTCTAGTAAGCCTTCTAATGCGATGATTCTCTACATAAATCCTATAGCTACCACGGAATTCCTCCCGAACACCCAATCATCATGCTAACCCTTATTAACAAAATTTCCAACACTAACAAAACCACCCATTCACCACCAATTGTCCAATAATACCCCCCTTTGACATTAATGGCAACACGATAAGCTCCCCCTCAAGCTCGATATTATCTACCCTGATGCCACTATTCTCCCCCTTTGGCATTAGTGGCAAAGAATAATTCTTGTATACTCCCCCTATTATGTCTTTAAAATACTATTGATTCCCCCATTAATATTTTCATTGTATCCCTTATTATTATTGTTGTGCCCCTATTGTCCCCATATTATTATTAGTGTGCCCCATAGAAGCCCACTATTTTTATTGTTGTGCCCTTATATTATTATTGTTATGTTGGCTTTCATTAGATTGTGACCCCTTAGACTCATATCTATTGAAAGGAGGTTTTGTCATTTGTATCATCCAAGAATTGTTCATTTGTGTAATGTAAAGGAGTTTGCCCCCTCGAAGAGGCTGATTTTGAAGTTGTTGATCTATCTTTTCCTCTATTTTATGAGCTGGTTGCATAATACCCCCTGATCCGTTGCAGCCTACTCTCCCATGAGTTCCACATGATGAGTCGATGCCACCACCTACCAAAATGAATTCATTTGGAGGGAGGATTCATAACTCCTATCTATTGCCTGAGATATTCAAATGATTCTCTTTCCAGTGGCTTGGTAAAGATACCTGACAATTCCTCTTTAGTGGCCATATATTCAAGTTTAATAGTGTTGGTTGCAACCTTTTTCCTCATGAAATAGAACTTGATAGGAATATGCTTAGTATTTCAATGCATGAATGGATTGTTGGAGATGTTGATGGCACTTGTGTTATCACACATTATTGGAATTGGATCAATCAGCTCTACCTAAATATCTTTCAAAGTTTTCTTCATCCATAGAATATGTGTACAATAGGTAGCAACAACAATATACTCTACTTCAGTAGTCGACAAAGAAGTGGAGGATTGTTTCTTGCTGACCCATGACGCCAAGCATTTTCCCACGAATAAAGTTGCACCAGAAGTACTCTTCCTGCCATTAAGGCTTCCAGTCCAATCTTCATCCATGTAGGCATTCAACTTGAATTCTTCACTCTTAGCATACCATAGTCCATACTCTATTGTTCCTTGAAGATATTTGAAAATCCTCTTGACAAAGGCAACATTACTCTCACGTGGCAGAGCTTGAAATCTGGCCACAAGCCCCACTAATTACATGATATTTGGCCTTGAAGTTGTCTGATAAAATAATCTTCCTATCATTGATCTATATTCAGTCTGGTTTACCGGTGGTGTTCCATCTTCTTTGCACAAGTTGCAGCCTGTAGTCATATGTGTGCTAACTGGTTTCAATATTCCAGCCCAAATTTCTTCAGAGCTTCCTTGAGATATTTGGATTCAGACATAAACATTCATTATGGATACTGAGTAATTTAGAGGCCTAGGAAGAGGGAAAACTCTCCGATCATGGACATTTCAAATTTTGTTTGCATTCATTTTTCAGATTGATGCCCCAATTGTTCCATACTGCTACCAAATATTATATCATCCACATACACAACTACTATCAGTAGATGGTCGCCTTCAAAATTTACATATACGTTACTGTCAACTATGCCTTTCTTAAAACCTTGTTGCTGAAGGTAATAATCTCGCATTTTGTACCAAGCTCTGGGAGCCTGTTTCATTCCATATAGTGCCTTCTTTATTTTTCATACAAACCGTTCATCAGAGGTGAGTATAAATCCTTTTGGATGCTCAATATAAACTTATTCTTCGAAATCTCCATTGGGAAATGTACACTTCACATCCATGTGATATACCTTGATATTATTATGGGTGGCAAGAGCAAGAAATATCCTAATAGCTTCTAGTCAGGCTACTGGTGGAAAATTTTCTTCGAAATGTACCCCTTCTATTTCAGCATATCCTTTGCAGACCAATCAAGATTTTTTCCTAATTACTTGACCCTGTTCATCCAGTTTGTTCTTGAAACCCCATTTGGTTCCAATCACACTTTTCTCTCTAGGCCTTCGAACAAACTCTTAGGTGTCACTCTTTTCAATATGATCAAGTTCTTCATTCATAACTTTCACCTAGAACTTGTCTTCACTTGCTTGATAGAGGTTCTTGGGTTCTACCTGTTGTTATAGACATTTTTGGGCACTGCAACCCCAATCATACATGTCCATAAACCAAGGGCTTCTAAGTCCCAAAAAGTGTTGCTTCACACCCTAAAGGAGCAAGGTCAGCTGATTACATCATCTCCCAGAAGTTCTCCATGGAAAACTGCTCAGAACTGGTCAAATCTGGACCATACAGACTATTCATTGCTAAGGGTGCGATGCATCCCACCTGCTCAGTGGAAAAGGTGCGATGCATACTGGATAGCCATTCTGTAGGGTACGATGAGCGAGAGTAGACAAATGGCAGAGACAGTTTGCAAGGTGGATGATCATGGAATCTTCCAGAAACTTCTCCTATGACACTTGCCTCTCTGAATTCGCCCAGGGATGAGTAAGAGATCATGAATCTCCAAGTGGAACTAAGAACTATTAGAGAGAGGACACTAATAAAAAACCCAGTAGCTGACTCACCCCCTTGCAAACATCTATATATGGATCCCTCATCATAGAGATCCAGAGGCTGGAATCTTGTATTTTGTAAGGAAGTGTTGTTGGTTTCTTGGTGAAACATCATAGTGTTGGGTGATCTAAGCTTTTCATGAGGTGAAGAAGGGCTTTCATGCTGGGAGGATGACGTTGGGTCAGAACAATTGGTTGTAATCCTCTTTTCTATTCTTTCTATTAATAAAGTTATTCGAGTTTTCCTCCACATTCTTGTATGTTTGATGATATATGCATTTGTGTGGTCAATATATATCTGGTCCTATATTGTTTATGATTGTAGATCTCTGTACTTCGATAGTGTTATGCTGCTTTGACTCTACAGGTGCTCTCTGAAGAAAGGAAAGAAGCAGCAAAGATCTGTCAGAAGGGAGAGGAACCAAACAAGGAATCAAGCGCAAGACTGAGGTTGGTACCTTTTTTCCCCTCTTATCTAATTCTCATCAAGGAAAACGAAAGTAGTTTTAGTGTGTTTGTGTCTAAGATAGCTACCTGTCTTAGTGGGACTAGTAGCTCCGAGTGGACACTAGATTTCCCGATAACTAAATGGCGACTCCACTGGGGAGTGAATAGCTTGTTTGATTGTCTATATTTGTTTGTTCTATAAACTTACAGACGGAGCCTGAAGTCAAGCCAACTAGCCTTCGAACTACATTTGCTATGCAAGTGCAAAGTAGATCAATGATGCTTCAGTCTATCTCCGGGTTTAGTTTATAAACTGAAAAATCGATTTGTAAACATCCTAATTTCCCTGGTGGTGGCTCTAGTAACCTCATTAGATCAGCCCCTGTGATTTATATTTACTGACTATCACTTGCTCAGCCTAAATCCCTGAACTGAGCTGCAAACTGTGACCAAAAGCCAAGTAAAGTCTCGTCCTGGTACCATCGCACCCTCTCTTCAAGGAAATCTGGATGCATCGCACCTCCCGTGTGCAGTAGGTGGGATGCATCCCTGTTTCCCTGTGTTACAGGTGCGATGATCAGAAAAGGCTAATTTTGCCTTCAGATTTTGGTTTTTCTTCACTCTCTTCAGCTCTATTCAGGAGTTTTGCTGTCTGTGATCAGTATACCACTGAAGAAACCCCCTTCCTTTCCATCATTCCACCTCCATTGTGCAAAGAACTGTGAATGTTTTTATGTATTGTGCACCATTTTCAGTTCTCTTTTACAAAGAAGTAGCATAATCAAACTGTCGTTTCTTGATTTGAAAGTGTCGCAAGTGTCGTTTTCAGTCAAAGAAAAGAATCCTATTGTTCTTGATGGTCGATTATACTGTTACTCTTGTATTTGATTTGAATTAGTAGTTTTTCAAGTGTCGAAAGAAATTTTCAATTCAAAATCGCAAAGTGTCGTAATTATCTTCCTGTCGTTTTGAAGAGAAATTTGTTAGTACTGTTGCTTTGAAAAGATAATTCAAATTTGTGCTCAGCATTCTTTTTGTCATTCACACATTAAGAAAGCAGAAAACAAATACATGCAAGTGCATTTGCATTTAGATTGCTTGTTGGTTTGATTTAGGACAATGCATCTAGTGTGTGCTCTCTGCTCTATGTTGAAAGAATCTCATTTCTCTTTCCCTAGTAGCTAGGATTTTCATTGCAAAAAGAAGATTAAACGATTGTTTATCATCTTAGATTACATTTTAGGAATTATATATCTACATCACGCGGTGAACCTGAAAGGCAAATTTTTTAAGCAAGATCAACTGCAAAATGAACATAAAAATGCTTTGGAACCTAACGCACAACATTTAGAAGTCTAGGCTAGAGACGTATTCCGGCGTCGTAAAGCCTGGTAACTATTGCTTTCATTGCTGGTTGGGTGATTCCTCCGCTTTGAGACGACAAGTGCCAGTACGGACTTGTGCTCCCACGTACCGTCGAGTATATATTGGGAGACCACAATAGGCTATATCCTTTATCCTTAGGAAGCCGTGTCTGCCGCCCTATCGATCGCAATGCACTGAACACAACATTTGGGAAGATTGACTGCCGTACCGTAAAAAGTATTCTGTAGTTTTGCAATTGGTTTGGTAATCCCTCTGTCTAGATTTCCAGAGTAGTCTCTTTCATTCCTTTTCAGACTCCTTAAAGGAAAAGGTCCATCTGAGCACTTGTACTTCATGCTCATTAAAAATCGAAGGCAACTAGAGTCATCTTTTGTTTTTTCTCGACTCTTAAAAATTGAAAAAAAAAGTTGTGTCAAAGCGTCAAAAATTTATTTTAATCGGAATAATATCACTGTTCCCACGTTGGTCTTAGGTTGAGGAAAATGGAACCCACCAACCAAGGATTTCCCCTTGGAGGAAATCCTAGTCTTTTCTCCTCTTGGGGAGATGTTGGTGCACCCCATATGGCCACATTGTCACTTCCAGGATTGACGATTGGCTTGCCAATATGGCTCTTCTCGACCTCTGTCGTTCAGAATGCTGTGATTCCTGAACAATCAAGTCAGCAACTAGATGATACTAGAGCTACCCCCCAACCTTCTACTTCATCCGTTTCTCCCTCTCCTCCTTCCTCTTTGCTTGATGAAGCTGGTAAAGCTAAAAATCAAGTAGCTAAAAAGGAGAAGAAGGGGAAGGAGAAGAAGGAAAAGAAGAAGAAGGAGCCAAAGGCAAAAAGGGGTAACCGGGCATCATCTAGTGAAAATCCACACACTGCACCCTCCAAGCCCAAATATACATGTGTCATTTGCAAAGGAGACCACTATCACCAAGATTTTCCTTGCATCCCTCGGATCTTAAGGGACTGGTCTCCTCGTTTGCACAATCCAGTGTCATCAGCCTCTGAGGATCATGTTGAAAGTACACCGTCAACTAGTGAAAGTGAAGTATTTGGACAGAAAAGGAAGTGTAAATTTCCTTGTAAACTGTGTGAAGGCAATCACGTCGTCCACCATTGTCCCTTCCTAGATGAGGCTAAAAGAGTCTTGGATAACCGTCCTGCTTCACCGCTACGGCTTCGTCCTGGATACAAGAAACTCTTGCCGAGTCCATCATTAGTTGAAAATCTGAGTGACACGCCATCGTGGTCGGTCGAAGCATCTATCATTAAAGATGAACCCTCTGAATCCACACCAGACGAAAGTCAAAAGGTCGAGGCGGCAGTCAACCCGGTCTTGCCTTCAGAAGGTCCATCTTCAGATGATACAGTCATTGAAGAGAATGAGAACGACACCGTTCAAATTCTTTTCGTAAACACAGACTTCGATGAACATAGGGGCAATCTACCCGTTCCTTTACCGCAGGAAGGAAGTTCATCAAAGTCATATCCGGCTGTATATTCGGTCCCACCTCCAAGCAACCTAGTCGTTTCCTTCGATTGGAATCTACTAGGCAGACCCCGTTTACCAGATAGTGTACCGTTCCGAATAGTTGTACAAGCTTACAAAATGGTCATGGTCGGTACCATCATAGATGAAGGGGCTTCTGTGAGTATCCTTTCCTTGACTGCTTGGAAAGTGCTTGGTTCACCATCACTTCTGCCTGAAATGAGAAATCTGACAGGCTTCAACATAGGAACTAATCGACCGTTAGGGATCCTTCCCAATGTACCTATAACGTTGGGAAGGAAAACCGTTTATATGAACGTAATGGTAGTCCAAGGACCTCTAGACTATAATCTACTCCTTGGACACAACTATATTTATCGCATGGGAGCCATTGTCTCCTCACTCTTTTGAGTAATATGTTTTCCGCACGAAGGCAAAGTTGTCCAGCTCGTAGACCAGCGTTCGTTCCCCGGCTCACACATAGCTAATAGTCAACTGCCATCCCTAAATGGTCTTTTCACGCAAGGAATGTCTCATCAATCTCCAGTATGACCACCTGAAGAACGCGAGTAATTCGGGGGGTCATGACTGAAGCCCAGGGGAGCATGCACCCTGGCCTGCTTCGGAAGGGAAACTCTAGGTATAGAGTAGGTTTCTGCGAAGGATATATGACTGGTCCGATCCCCGTCCGTATAGGAAGAGGGGATTAGACCGGAATAAGATACCTCCATCAAAAGGTAGGCCTTTCCCGATAGAACAAATGTTCTATCTACAAATTGAAAGGTAACCTGGAAACTCTACTTCACTATACCTGGGGGCATGCAAACCTTTTGTGCGCAAGTGAAAAGCGACCTCTATAGTTCCGCTAACTTCAACTGCTTAAGTTGGGTGAGTGGTCAAATCGACCATTCACCTTTGTAGGGGCCAAATGGCACCGGCAAAGTAAAGGAAAAATTTTCCTACCTGACCTTAGTAGTTAACTAACCCCTAGGACAGTAGTTGGTCATTCCTAACTTACATACGAAAGGATATGGAGCAGAGCTTCGAAAGGTGCAAGCTCCATAAAAATGGAATCTATCAATGAGATGTACTTATTATATGACTGGCACGAGCAGTTTTTTATGTGAAGTTCAAGCTCGTTAAAAATTAAACCTAAGCAATGAGCAAATTTCCCCCCCAGAGTTTAAGCTCATTAAAAAATGAACCAATCTCCGGTAAATAACCATTGTGAATGCATTATCATCAGCTTTTGAGCCTTGGTCGTGTTCTCATCATCACCTCCACTCTGTTTTTGGCTGATCATACGCCTCCATTTGATTGTTTACCCTTTTTGAGGAACATCTGCGACGAGTGATCTTGTTAGCCATCCTTGTGACACTGCCGTGATTGGAAAATTCCAAACCTTACTTGGAATCAGCTGCTACCCGAAATCATCACTCGTTCCTCAAAAAACGAGTCTCCTTTAAGCTCTTTTCATCTGACTCGTAAAATATGAAAAGATTGCCGAGCGATTGGCCTCTCCAGCTCGTTAAAGCTACCGGAAGTGCTATCCCTCCTTTAGATTTTAATCTTTTTGGACCCGAGGGATTATTACATAAAAAGATCGAGTTGTCTTGTTCGGCTCGTTAAAACTATCAAAAATTCATCCCTTTCATATTATTTTATACCTTTTCGGACTTAAGGGATTATATGACGAAAAAGGAATATTGGAGTTTCCTTTCCATCCCTTTTCAGACTCTCTAAAATTGAAAAAGGACCGAGTTATCATTGTCGTTAAACTCGTTAAAACCAATAGTGACAAACTTGTCATATAGACAAGAATGAGTTTCATTGTCGCTAGGCTCGTTAAAACATAGCGATGGATTCGACCGAAGGGTGAATTATAGAACAAGCATATGTTATCCTCCTCAAGCTTGATAAAAATAAAGAGGTACTAGTCAGCAATGACTGGGGAAAATTGGGAAGAAAACTCGAAGAAACTTTATTGGTAGCAAGTCGCTCTTGAACATGACACTTTCACTCCATGTCTGAGTCGGGTTGGGTTATTCCGTTCACCGGTCATATTACCATTGGTCCATCGCACCATCCACTTTTGGGGTTAACGCTACCAATCCATTTCAGTGTCGCCAATATGTTCAAGAGAAGTCGCTCAGAGAATTCACCTGTGTCTCATCCGCTGCAATACGTTCACGCTCCATTCTTTCATGACCGCCACCCTGAACCTTGTATCATCAGATCGTTTTCACCTCCGCAAAAAATCATTTGCTCCGTTCCGTGTCATAGATGTGGGATCCATTAAGGCCCTCCTACGACGGGTCACTTCTTGTCGACATCAGCTCATTATCCAAGAAGTTAACCTAGGAACAACCCTTTCAGTACTTTGAAGCTCACATGCCTCAATGGCAAGTTTCTCACTTCCAGCGACAGGTTTACATCAATGGCCTTCGACTGAAATATTTACGTGGTGTTTGACGCCAAGTCCCTCTTTCACACCACGTGAATTGTACTGTCGTACCTTGAGGGTCATCATCATTATCGGTGATTCCTCTCGCGCCTGTTAACAACTTACATCATTGGCTGGTAATCAGGTGATGTCTTTCCATGTTCGACTTCAGAACATCTTTCACATGGATCGACTTGTACTCCGGGAGAAGATTGAACGAGTTAGAAGACCCCAGATCTAGTTTCATCCATCCAGGCTGCGATATATTCAGGGAAATAAAGACATCAAATGTACATCATTGTCAAACAGATAATCATCCGAATCAAAGGATGATGGCTCTATCTGAATCATCAGTCTGCTACATAGACGGTTGTCTGTCCTATGTACATGAAAATGAATTTATAAATCTGAGCATGGGAATGCCCGCCTCAGCTATATCATGAAAATATTATGAAATAATGTATTGTATTGTATCTTATTACAGGTCGCCTTCCAGCTCAAAAAAACCTCGGATCCCCATGATAAAGCATTTCACCCGACATGAAAAGATTAACGACCTCATACTTTAGGGGGCAACTGTTATAGACATTTTTGGGCACTGCAACCCCAATCATACATGTCCATAAACCAAGGGCTTCTAAGTCCCTAAAAGTGTTGCTTCACACCCTAAAGGAGCAAGGTCAGCTGATTACATCATCTCCCAGAAGTTCTCCATGGAAAACTGCTCAGAACTGGTCAAAACTGGACCATACAGACTGCTCATTGCTAAGGGTGCGATGCATCCCACCTGCTCAGTGTAAAAGGTGCGATGCATACTGGATAGCCCTTCTGTAGGGTGCGATGAGCGAGAGTAGACAAATGGCAGAGACAGTTTGCAAGGTGGATGATCATGGAATCTTCCAGAAACTTCTCCTATGACACTTGCCTCTCTGAATTCGCCCAGGGATGAGTAAGAGATCATGAATCTCCAAGTGGAACTAAGAACTATTAGAGAGAGGACACTAATAAAAAACCCAGTAGCTGACTCACCCCCCTGCAAACATCTATATATGGATCCCTCATCATAGAGATCCAGAGGTTGGAATCTTGTATTTTGTAAGGAAGCACTGTTGGTTTCTTGGTGAAACATCATAGTGTTGGGTGATCTAAGATTTTCATGAGGTGAAGAAGGGCTTTCATGTTGGGAGGATGACGCTGGGTCAAAACAATTGGTTGTAATCCTCTTTGCTATTCTTTCTATTAATAAAGCTATTCGAGTTTTCCTCCACATTCTTGTATGTTTGATGATATATGCATTTGTGTGGTCAATATATATCTGGTCCTATATTGTTTATGATTGTAGATCTTTGTACTTCGATAGTGTTATGCTGCTTTGACTCTAAAGGTACTCTCTGAAGCAAGGAAAGAAGTGGCAAATATCTGTCAAAAGGGAGAGGAACCAAACAAGGAATCAAGCGCAAGACTGAGGTTGGTACCTTTGTTCCCCTCTTATCTACTTCTCATAAAGGAAAACGAAAGTAGTTTTAGTGTGTTTGTTTCTAAGATAGCTACTCGTCTTAGTGGGACTAATAGCTCCGAGTGGACACTATATTTCCCGATAACACCTGTGATAACAAAGTCAAATTCACATAACTTGTACTTTCGACAAATTTCCTCCTCGTTTGGAAACCATGTCTTTGATCTCCAAGAATCTGACTCTTAGGATGTTCCTTTTGTACATACCTGGAGGCTATCTTTGGCCTTGAAGTTGTGCTTTCTTCCTCGTCTTCACTGTCTAAATTTATTTTCTCCAGATTTGTGAACATAAAATATGAACTTTCTTCATCATCTGAGTTCATATTTCTTTTAGAGGACTCAGCTTGAAAACCTACTTCATATACTATTACATCAATGTAATCCTGAATATTATTTTTCCACTTGTTGTAACACTTATATCCTTTTATTCGAGCAAAGTACCCGAGCACTATCCCTTCGTCAATCCGTGAATCAAAATTTGTAGGATTCTTATCATTCCTTTTAATGAAGCACTTGCTTCCAAACACCTTTATGTGTTTAACTAATGCAAGTCTTCCATTGAACAACTCATAGGGATTTTTATCACTATTAGGCTTGAGTTGAGTTATGTTTGACAGATATATGGTTTCTTGGGATGCTTCTCCCTAGAATTTGTGAGACACTCCTGCTTCATCCAACATTTCTCTAGCCATTTCCTAGATTGTTCTCTTCTTCCTCTATACTAAATTTTTCCGTGGAGTTCTAGCCAATGATTACTGCCTCCTAATGTCATGCTCTTCATAGAATTCCTCAAATTCTCTTTAGATGTACTCTCCTCCTATGTCGTATCTTAAACATTTTATATTTAAGTCATTCTCATTTTCTACTTTAGATTTAAACTTCTTGAAATGATTGAATGCTTTCGATTTTTCTTTTAAGAGGACAATCCAAGTGGCACTAGTGAAACCATCAATGAGCAACATGCAATACCTCTCTCCTTTTTATTTTTTTTCTCCATTTGGGCCACAAATGTATGTGTGAATGAGCTCCATAGGTCTGGATGAGGAGAACTCTTTTGACTTGAAATGACTCCTAGTATATTTTCCAAATTGAAATGACTTGCAAATTGAGTTATTGGGCTTTGAAAATATCAGTAATCCTCTCACAACTCCCATCTTACTCACCTTTATCAAGTTATCAAAATTCATATGCCCAAGCCTCTTGTGCCACAACCGCGCTTCATTCTTTTTTCTTAAACAATAGTTAACCTTGGAGTCATTAAATACATATACATTATTGTGAGTTTTGATTTATTTTCCCGCCAATTTTCCATTCATTATGTTGCGGATCTCACCGCCTTTAGATCTAAAGATAACAACATAGCTATTATCACAAATTTGGCTAACACTAAGCATATTTTTCTTGAGACCTACATACAACACATTATGTGCTTCTGTTTTTCGATCAAGACTGACTACACCTATACCATTGGTTCTTGATAGAGCATTGTTTCCAAAGTTGACATTGTTTCCTTTGTCCTTTTCTTTTAGCAAGAGAAAAAAAAAATTGTCCCCAGTCATATGTTTGGAACAACAACTATCAACCTACCATTTTTTTTCTTGATTATGAGCTGATAAGGTGAGTCCACATTGCATGTTTTTTTTACTCTTTCATTTCCATCTCCCTTATCATTTTGGATAGGTGACTATCCAATATTTTGGGACTTAGACAGGTATTCAAACATGCATTTTCACTCATTGGATTTGTGCCCAAAACTATTACATTTGAATCATTATGCTTCACTAAGGAAGGCAGAGAAGACATTCCGATTTCTGAGAGAAGATTTTTTGATATTTACAAATCCGATGCGTATTATATCTTGGATTTTCTTCTCTTTCAATTTTTATCCTTGTAGATTCAATAAATTTATGTCCAAAGGTATGACATGTTATCACCTGGATTGAACCTCAAGCTGAAAGAAGGCAATTCCAGGGTAACCACAAACCACGCTTAGCCAAGTAGCTAGCCGTACTAGACCGGGAGAGGGCTCTCTCTGTAAGGATCTCAGCCAAGATGACTGGATCAGGTAAAGGATATTAGGCTGGGTATAGTATTGGATTTTGAAGGGGTTTTGCTGGATCAGGAGGAGCTGGACAGTTTAGGTCTAGGAAATTAGGTCAGAATTGCAGTGTGTTCAATGGGGCAAAGTAGGCATAAGGTTTAGCACTCTAGGGCTTGATGGGGTGAGATGTTTTAGACTGGTGAGAAGCTAAGAAGAGCATGTGAAAACCATGGATCCTTCCTAGACTACAGAAAACATGAAATGGTGAATGTTTTCCCAAAGCAGAGCATTGATGCAATGAATTCTACCTATCAACTTGAAAGCATTCACTTAGAAACAATGAAATGATTAACGAAGTATACAAAACACATTGACATATGATCACAAAAGAAGAAACTATACTAGAACTCCATACCACATGGATCCCATAAAAATATATGCAATTCTTATTAATCTCCTATTAAACTGCTACAAAATGGTGTACAATCAAAGTCTAAGCATCCAGCTGAGTCCAACCCTTTACAATGAGAAAGAAGAAGAATATATAGACATGAATTCAACCTCATCCCATCCTCAAGGGTTGAATCCCTAAGATGAGAAACTAATCTAACCAACACTAAACAAGAAACAAGAATATAGGCATCTCAACAGCTTGCCTCTCAAAGTGAAAAACTGATTCATTTGAGCTCAAATGGACTTTTAGCGCAATGAATGTATCCTCTAGTACTAATTACCTATCATATTGGCATGCCAAGTCATCATTTACAAAGGTAAAACATCCTCCATGAGAGAGAATCCATGAACACAGTCAAAAAATGGAAAAATAGGCGTCCTGTGCAAAAACTGCCCTACGTGCAGCGCCACTGGCCCAATGCGCAGTGCCCCTTTCAGGTCTCATTTGGAGGCCTTCGCAGCACCCAAATTGAGCTCATGATAGCTCATTGGAAAGGTCTTCAAGTCTACTTTCCAAAAGACCTAGAATTTCGGCATTTGAAGCTAATTTGACCCCTCAAAATTTGATTCTCCCAAGACTGCTTCTGTGTGTCCAAAAAGTAGCAGAAAGGTCATTTTTATGGTGTTTTTTGACCTTTTGGTGGACTTTGAAAATAGATAGGGTGCATCTCCTCATCACTCTAAATCCAAAAATGCAAACCATTTCTCCATTGTGTGCCCCTAGGAAAAGTGCAGCGCCACCGCAGTTTTTCTGTGTGTAGAATTTCAAAATTTGCAAGTGACAAAAATTCTTCCAAACTTGCCCAAAATTGGTGAGAAGCACCATCATCAAGTGTCCTGATGAGCCAAGGAAGCTTCAGCAAGAAACCTAAGCCTATCCTCCTCCTTTTTTCCTTTCAAAGCCCGCCTTAGCCTAGCTTTCATCTTTTTGATTCTCATGCTACAAATCTTGTTTCGGGTCCTATAATGGTAGGCCATGTGCCTGATCATCTGATTGTCTCTATTGGCCTTCTGCAACAGCTTCTCAAGGTGAAAATTGACTCTCTCAAGCCAAGTCTCTCTATCATCTTCAATCTCCTTCTCAATAGGAGTCAAAGTGACCTGTGCCTCTTTGCCACTTTGTCGTTTTACCTTGAGCAGTTCTAGCTCCATGAGGACTTGTTTGTCACTCAACTGCTTGTTTTCTTGTTCCAAATATGTGATGACATATTTGGCCCTCTCCAAATTGTCCATCAAAGCTTGTACTTGGGCTTCCTTTTCTTGTATGATGATGTCTTTTATTGTTTCTTCGTCTTGAGCCTCTAAGTCAATTATTTCCACTCCATGGTGAGTATAACGCTGCTCCGGCTCATCATGCTCTATCAAGTCAAAGTCTCTTTCCTCCTCATCATCAAAACTCTCCTCCGGCATCTTTTCCTTCCCTTTGTGCAGCTGTTGCACCTGTACCTGTTATGCTGATGAAGAAGGCAAAGCCCCTTCCACATCCTGTGGAGCTAGCATTTGCCTATGGGTTGATGAAGAAGGCAAGGTCCCTTCCACATCCCATGGAGCAAACACTTTCGTATCAGCTGCAAAAAATCTCCTTGTGCCCCTCTGATATGTCATGAAGGTCCTAGGCACCTCAGTAGTTCTAGTCTCTTTTGCCTCCTCATCTGTTTTCACTTGAGCACTACTAGAAGGTCCCCTTGCTTCTTGAGACACTGGTGGAGGAATTTGAGGACCCCTGAAGATGTCATGAGAAATAAATGTCTCCCAAGATATGTTGAGGAGACTGAGATGATGAAGCACAATCATCTTGATCAGGGAGTAATGATAGAGACTGCTCATTTGCTGAGGGTATGGCTTCTTCTGGACAAAATGAGCCATCTTCTCAATATTCCTGAACAAGAAATAAGGGAGGTTTAACATCCTCACCCTGGTAAAATGCATGAGGAGCCTGATGTGATAGGTGTACAACCTAGAGAATCTGCCCTCACAAGTGAAATACTTCATGATGATTTTCATCATGGGGACATACTTGTCTTCAAGAAATCTGAAAGGAAAAAGTCTCTTCACCTCATTTCTGTACCGGGGTTTGATATAAGGCTCATAATAGTGTTCATCCAGGTCCTATGCCTTGTACCACTTCTCCCCTACATTTGGAATCCTAGTTGCATCTGAAATGATGGAGGGTGAGACTGTGAATGTTACCCCAGCAAGAGTCACCTTGTTGTCCTGAAGATGAGCTACAAAAAGTCTGGTGAGCTCAGGGTGGTGTTGAACTCTCTCTACCTGCTCACAGAACTCATAACAGCCAAGATATCTGAAACATGTGACAGCCAACTGAGAGGCCTGCAATTCTCTAAGGTTTGATGGCTCTTCTCTGATAATTCTGCCTCCCTTGTGTGGTTTTCTCTGTTGCCTAGCTCTATCTGCTGAGGTGTCACTGCCTGTGTTTTCCTCCTCCTCATAGTCTCGGTCCTCTCTGTCCATGTTTGCAAGGCTTGAGGTTGTATGAAGGGAATGAGTGAAAGTTTTTTTAGGAGTGAGGGGATGGGAGATGAGCTTGTGGCTAGAAAATGAATGAGGGAGTAGGAATGATAAAAATGAGAGGGAGGGCTTGGTTTGTTTGAGATATTGCCCTTGGGGAAAAGGAATAAAGGGATAGGGATGATATGGAATAGGGATAAAGGGATAAAGAGATATAGGGATAAAGGGATAAAGGGATAGGGAAAAAGGGATAGGGAAAGAGTTTAGGGTTGTATTGATAGGTGATAGGAGGAACAATGGAGGTTTAGGGTTTTAGGCATAATTAGGGGAAAATTTAGGGTTTCATATTTATCATGGAGAATGATGCTTAAGATGTTGATATGCAAACCAAAACTGCAGCAAAGGAGGTCAACTTACTTGCAATGAAGGTAAGAGAGAGAAATTTTGAAGTTTGTTGGAGTTTTGAGGCCTTTCTGGCCCTCCTGCTCAACGCACAGTGTCGATGAACAGATGCGTAGCGCCAGCCTAGAAGCGCAGCGCAGTGTAAATTTACACTAGGAAAATTTCCAAACGCGCAACTCCGGGCCTCAACGCGCAGCGCCGAACCTCCTGCCTGAAACGTGCAGCGCCAGTCTGCCTACGCACAACACCACTCCTCCACTACTCTAGATGCGCAGCGCCACCCTCCAGAAGCGCAGCGCCAACTCTCATTTGCCCAAAACTCGCTCAACCTTTCCTCTTCTCTTCACTTTTTGACTTCTTTCTTGCCGAACGAGAATAATGAACTTGAAAATGAAATGTGAGGCCTTATATAGGAGTAAATTTTGATTTTTCACTTGAAAAGCCCACTTTGTAATGTTTCTTGTTCTTCTTTAAAACTCTATTTTTGATGCCTTTTCTTCTTTGTTTCTTTTCAGGTGGATAACGCTCGATTTGAATCGTTTTTTGCATTGTTTCTTTTTCTTGCAGCAAGGAGAGATGCTTTGGTGCAGCTGGGATCATTTCTTACATAAGGTGACTCAAAATTACATAAGAAATACAAATAAACTCAAAATACTCTGTTTTCACCTCAAAAACATGTTTTTGAGGTGAAAATTACATTAGGTTAAAAGATAATGATATAGTGACTATGACCTACAAGCCATCATGCTTGACTTATTTATCATCCTCATACACTTGCTGACCTTTATTTACATTTTTAAATCACGCTCTTGACCTTGGTGATGAAACCCTAAGACCTAATGAAAACATACCCTAAGACCTAATGAAAGCATTGATTGCAAATTGACCATAAAACCATCATTGAAGACAACCTGAAGAAGGGTTAGCAAGTATAATCTATGAGGGAAAAATTTATATTTTTTGAAGAGAAGACAACCATCAGTGGATCATTTTGACATGACCTAATGAAATGATGTAAAAAAATCAGTATGGGACCCCTAAAATGAAAATGAAAAGAGCAAATTTTGATCCCTGATGGAAGTATGCAGATACTGACACTGTTATCACTAAACAAATTTCAAAGAAAAGGGGTAAGGTAAGGAAGAATTGGTCTTGGTCACTTTCGTGTTCCTTTCATGCATAAGAAGCACTTGGCAAGCTCAGGGTCAGCATACATCAGAGTTCTCCATTTCAACTCAAGCAAGGCAGTTAGCACTCAAGAAGAAGAATGTAGCTTTGAGGAAGTCAAAAAGGAAATTGATGTCTACCAACCTTGAGATTGCCTAATTCAAGGAAAGGGAAAGGAAACATGCAATTGAAAAGGAAAATTGAAGATCTGAAGACACAACTAAGCCAACATGAAGGACATTCTTAACTAAGAAAAATCACATAGCAAGTATGGTTAAGTCCTAAATTTTGATAGATTGCCTTTTGAAGTTTACTTTAAAAGAATGGTGTCTATGTTTTCAGTTTTGGACAACTTCATGGCAGATGGAAAAGCCATTACAAGGAAAAGAAAGATCAAAAGAGTTAAAGTTTTGGCCTCAAACTGTGTTTTTAAAATTACACAGCAGTTTCGTAGCGCGCTACGAAACTGCTGTGGTTGCATATTATGTTTTGGTAGACCAATTTTGGGATACAAAAGGAAATATTTTTGAAGAGGAATGTCTGAAAGGGGAGCATTTACAAGGTGTAAGTATCCAGCAAAGGAAAATCAAGTGAAGGAAGGATATCTATGAACTCTTAGCTATATAAGAGGTCATCATTTCATAGCTAGTATTTTTCATGAGACATCAGGCAGCATTAAAGGGTTTTGTCTTCACATGTATATATGGACAAGGTCTGAAGTGTATGTAAAACATGATAATCCATGCAATTTTATGAAAAACAACAGGGATAATTGATTTCAAAGATCCTTGTGGAGACCAAAAGCAAAAAGGGAGGAACTTTGTCTCCTTGTTTTTACCAGTCAACTTCTAGAAGAGTTTCTGAGCAGTTAAAAACTCATCTCTAAAATGTGAAAGATGTTTTCATTCCTAAGATAATTAAGTACAAAAACCTCTTCCACTTTCTTCAAATCCATTATGATCTGGGAGAAATGAAGGACCAAACTTGCGCTATGAAACTGCTGTAGGTGCAGTTTTTCACAAGCATATTTCTCTGTTTTACACCTGTTTTTCAAAGACACATTCTGGGCGGTAGGAAAGGTGTTTCAACAAAAAAAAGGAGGTTTTTGTTCAGCACGGATTGGTTCAAAAATGCCTCCTTCATTTTTTCCAAATACAGTTTTTATGAGAAGATATGAGCTCTGTCCCAAGACCTATTTTTCAGCCAGAACAGAGCAAGGAACAGTCTCCTAGTTTCTAGGAGCAGTAAAGGGATGAGTCATCAAGGGCCAGCTAGAGGGTTATGAGCACCATCAAATTCGAATTCATGGAGTTATAAGTGTCAAAAGGAGTGTTTAATTCCTAGATAAGGTTGTTTTAATCATAATGAGGAGTTACACTCCGAATTGTTTTAGGTTTCTAGGACTGCTAGTTAGCTGTCATTTGCATTTAATAGTTAGTTTTAAGTGTCAATAGGTGTCAGATCAGGTAGAATTCGAATTTTCCTCATCCTAGAGGAGGAATATAAGTCATGTAAAGGGATCTATATATAGGACAAGATCTAATGTACAAGGGGTTGGAAATTTATTGAGAAAAGCTCTGATGTTTGGCTTTATGCAAAGACTTTTTTTTTTAGTAATACAGTACCTTGGCTTTGCTTCTCAGGAATAAGAAGGAATTCAATGCTTTGAATGTCTTGTATTGTTCTCTTCCTATTATCTACAGTGGTATGAATGTGTGATTACTTAGAAATCATTAACAGTGCTCTAATTTCCTTCATGCATTTGTAAACTGTGTTGGTCCTATTTGTTTCTGGTGTATTCTACATTCATTGAGTTTTAAATGCCCTGACTTCTATGTAAAGCTAACCTTACTGTCAATACAGAAGCATATCTGACTCCATAAGCCCAATGTATACTTTCTAATTGTGTTTCCACCACTTACATTTTACATTTGTTTCATAAGAGTTAGCCATCTTACTCATAATCAAAAATCATTAATCCTTTGAGAGAGCCCTCTCAGGATGAGGAAGCTAAGCCTCAGCCAAAAGTAGGTTTGAAATAGTTACTTAAGTTCTACCTGATCAACAGCCTATCAGGAACTGATTTTGAGATAACAGACATTCACAGAGTGTTATCTTAAGTTTACCGTGGCCAACTCGGCCATACATTGTGTTTATAATTCTATGCCTAATCAAATTACTTTGACCAACCCCTGGTTCAACAAGTATAACTGGCCAATCTAACGTCATCGCAAATGATGATCATCAACTTATACAATTAGAATCCTTATTTCCTAATCATTTCACATGCAACAAAGATATTACCTATTGATGAATTCCACTACTATCTCAACCATTAATCATATGACCATCTCAGAACAATGGCTTCATATAAACCATAACATAATCATTAAAGCCCACACCCTGCCTTTATCATTATTCAAATTTCACAAATACTGACATATGTCTTAGCGACTACACCCACTCCATAGGAAAGATGTATAGTAACGACTTACAGAATATGTATATGTTTGCTATTTCAAGCATAGTTGTTCATCATCACATAACACAATAGGAAAAAGTAACAATATAACCATTATCGCATCAAATTCACATAGTCTATACCTCTACTAATTTTAACATGGACTTCATTAATAAGCCATAAATTTCACATGCAACCATAAAATTATCTTGTGAAATCCATTAACACTAATAATCTATAAAAGTCGCATACAATTCCTTTAATCATTTCAGCAAAAGAATAAAATATAAAGGTAAGAACCCATACAGTACATTCCACACATATGAAGCCGACTAAAACACCACTTGGAGGGAGGAGCACCACCACCCAACCATGAATCACCTCTGATTCCCCCCGAGCCGAAGATCTTGCCAAGGATCAACTGTCCTCAATTGATCGATGCATTGGGTATTTAATACCCTCTTTTGTGATTTAGTTTCCATTAGCGGCGTCCCTCTTTTATGGATTTTTCTATTTTCCTAGGTATTTTTCGGAAAAGCTTGTATTTATCTCCCACAAGCCTTTTCGTCATCAAGGCTTGCCTTTATCTCCCGCAATTATTTTATGTCTGATGGATCTTTATCTCCCATCCATCCGATGGATCACCAATCCATCCAATCTTATCTAGAATCACATCTAGAAGCTTTATCATGAAAGATTCATCTCTATCCCATTCCTAAATGGGATTTGGCAAGAATTTCATCTCTCTTGGTGCTCCACCCTCCAAGTGATTTATTTTATTAATTTATTTAATAACACATTTTCTTTTCATATTACATATCACCTAGCTTTCCTCATCTTAGGTTTAGAATAGTTTAACCCACGAAGGAGGGTATGACACCTAGCTTTCCTTAGCTTATGTTTATAATCATTTAACACACAAGGGAGGATATCACACCTAGCTTTAACTCAAATTAGGTTTACAATAATTTAGCACACAAGGGAGGGGTGTTAAAGAAGAACAATTGACAAGGGTGACATCCATCCGGGGACAGGTAAGAAATACAACTCAAAACCATGGAATAAAAGGCTTGATGCTCACACCCTTATTTAGAAATTGTTATTGGCATTCTTATAGCATAATAATTACCCAATAAGAAAATGAGTCCGACACAAATTCTATGGGAACATTGGAATGCGTGATTTCCTTAAACTATAATACTACACAGAGAATAAAACAACAAGAACAGTATTGGGTCAAAATAAGATAATTCCTGCAGAATGAAAAATGACTTAACCATAATAGTATATAATTCATAAAAATAACAATCGAGACCGAAAGCCCTGTCTTCGTTTAACAATAGTGGAGAGGTAGGACAAGCAATGAAAACTCAAACAAATGCGAACTTCACAAGGAGGCTCTACTGCTACCTTCAACCAGTTAAGCCAAAAGGGTTTAGGGTAGACCCAATTCGCAATACAACCCCAGATGTAATATAAACTCTGTTGCAAATAAAACCCAGATCAATTACATGTAAAAGACGCATCAGAGACAAGGTTTCCTTAATAGCCTTATGACCAATTACTACAACTATCAAATAGGAAAGAATGACTTCGGCTAAAGCAATACCCGATATCAAGACCGGATAGTTTCACACTAGTCGTGCCAGCTGCTGTGGAGATCCGAGCTTAATTTGTTGCCTCTCCTTGTGACCCAGAAGTTCTACCTCGCAAAGACCAAATAGCACAGGGTCAACAATGATACGTTACCTAGAAAGATAGCAAAATCTGTAACTAAAACTCTCAAAATAAGAACAAAATCCTTACATGAGACGCACAACGGGCTGAGAAAGGGCTAAATTCGAAATTTAATTCTCAATTTTAATTCAAGGACAAATTAAAATTGGAATATTCTTGTTGCCACATTTCAAAAATCCCTCTCAACAAGAAAGGGATTATCTGCCACCCCGATCCTGTCTCTATGGAACTCAAATTTACACTTTGATAATGCCTTAGTCAAAATGTCAACATCTTGCTCATCGGTCAAAATATACTGCAACAACATGAGCCTCCTCGCCACACAGTCTCTGAGATGATGATACCGAATGTCGATGTGCTTGGACCTATCATGAAATACTGGATTCTTAGAGAGCTTAATACAACTTTGATTATCATAATAGATCACAGTTGGATCCATCCTCTGATCAAACAACCCAACTAGAATTTTCCACATCCAGATAGCCTCACATGTTGCCTGACTTGTAGCCATGTATTCAGCCTCTGCGGAGCTGAGTGCAACCGACCTCTATTTCTTGATGTACTAAGAAACGGCCGCCGACCCAAGGTTGAAAATTCCACCTGATGTGCTCTTCCGATCTGATGCACTCCCTGCCCAATCTACATCCGTGAAGCCCTGTAGCTTCACTCCCTCTGTCCGTCTGGACCATAATCCATACTGAGATGTGCCTCTGAGGTATCTCAAAACATGCTTTGCCGCCTTCCAAAAAATCTTGGTAGGCTGAACCATAGCTTGACTCAGCTAGTTCACCACATAGCACAAATCTGGTCGTGTGTTCACTAAGTACATCAGTGAACCCACAAGCTGCCTATACACAGTAGCTTCTACTACTTCTCCTGATGTAGCATCCTCCTTCCTCCAGTTACCTGCTAGAGGAGTCTGCATGGACTTGCACTTCTCCATGTGGAATCTCCTAAGTATCTCATTAGCATACTTTCCCTAAGACACAAACAACTCCCCATCCTTCTACCACACTTCCATGCCAAGGAAGTAGTGCATGAGACCCATGTCTTTCATCTTGAATTCTCTTGCAAGGTCCTCCTTGCAAGACATGATCCACTGATCATCACCTATTAATATGAGATCATCAACATAAAGAACAATGATCAATGTCTTACCTTTAACAATGATGTGATATAGGTTCGCATCCTCTTCATTCTTTGTGAAGCCCAACCTGGTGAAGTAGTTATCGATCCTGGTGTACCAAGAACGAGGTGCTTGCTTCAACCCGTACAAAGCTCTCTTGATTCTGTACACATGCGACTCACGATCGAAGGTCTCAAAACCTTTCGGCTGCTCTATGTACACCTCTTCCTCAATCTTGCCATTGAGGAATGTAGTCTTCACATCCATCTGACGGATCTTCCAACCCATCTGTGATGATAGTGCCAACATCGATCTGATAGATGAGTACCTTGCTATAGGAGAAAAAGTCTCATCATAGTCGATCCCCTCGACCTGTGAGAAAACACGAGCAAAAAATCTTGCCTTATGTTTCTCCACACTACCATCAACAACCTGCTTTACCTTGTAAAGCCAATGGGAACTCACAACTCACTTGTTCTCTGGTCTTGGAACCACATCCCAAACACTGTTACGAACTATGGAGACATACTCCCCACCATTTTCGCTTCTCAAGGTCTTGATCTTCTTCCCTGACTCTTTCTCAACCAAAGCTTTGAACTCACAAAACTTTGAGAAGGTTTGGTCCTTCTTCTCCATGAAATAAATCCAGAATTTACGAGAAAAATCATCAATGAAAATCACATAATACCTTTGCTTCACAATGGATTCTGTCAAGAATGGTCCACACAAATCAGTATGAACTCGCTCTAAGATTGCTTCAGCTCGACTGTCTTGATCATGAAAGGAAGACTTAGCGTACTTTCCCAAGGTACAACCTTTGCATGTGTCCACTTGCTCAAGTTTACCTTTGGGAAGTCTGGTAGAGATCTGTTGGATTATCTTCAAGGGCCAATGATGCAAGTTGCCCAACCACCTATGCCATAACTTGTCAATGACTTGGCTTTGCACCAATTCTTCTTTCGAACTCAATGCAGCACAATCATCTACCTCTAGTTTATATAGATTCTTCACTCGAATCCCAATTCTCTTGGTCTGACCCATGGCTATGTGTCTCAGGAACGCCTTTCCTTTATTGAAGACAACATCGTAGCCTTTGTCCTCCAACATCGTGACTGATACCAAGTTCTTCTCCATTCTAGGCACATACTTTACATCTATCAAGGTGAGAGGAGATCCATGCTCCCTCTAAAAAGCAACCGTGCCCACTCCTAAAACACTATACTTTCCGTCATCACCCATCTCTATGCGCATCTTGAGGTCTTTCTCCTCCAAGGTACTGAATAAAATTTTATCACCAGTCATGTGGAATGAGGCTCCACTATCAAGATACCAAACACAACCCACCATCGATGAAACCATGCATGCGATGAGGGTAAAATCCAATTCGAACTGAGAGGCTAATGCCTCACCTTTTGATCCTTTCGAGGATCCCTTATTGGATTTCTTCAATGGGCAATTAGTTGCATAATGGCCCATCTCATGACAATTAAAGCATCTCACTTTAGATTTGTCAATCTTCTTCCCTCCATGAGAAGAATTAGATTTGGAATGGGAAGCCTTCCCTTTCCCTTTCCTTGCCTTACTTGCTAAGGCCAGATTTTCTTCATCATCATTCTTTGATGAAGAACCATCTCAAGTGTTTCTCCTGATCTCCTCCTGCATGAGATCCGACAACAGTTGTTCCCAATCCGATAATTTCTTTATTCCATTCATAGAGTCCTGATAGCTATTCCAGCTCTTTGTAAGATCGAGGAGAGCAAGACTCACCATATCATCATCGGCTGTAGTTATTCCCACACTACCAAGCTCATCTTTGCAGGTGGTGAGCTTGTTCAGATATGTAGAAATACTATCGCCCTTCTCCATCTTGATTTTTCGAAGCTTATCCTTGAGCGCTACTTTCCTCTAGTCGCTACTATTCTGATAGAGGTCCTTCAATGTCTTCCACATTGAAAACGGAGTCTCCTTCCCATGGGGACTTGAGACAATATGGTCTCGAACTCCCTCTAGAAGAATCTGTCTTGCCTTCGCCACACACTTCTTCCATTCAGCCAATTCTTTTGCATTAGCTGCAGTTGGCTTGAGGATTTCTTGATCAATGAAATCCTCCAAACCATTTTCCTCTAATACCGCTTCCATGCGATATTTCCATGCTATGTAATTCGAGCTGCCATCTAGAGCATACTTGAGTCTCAAGCCATAGAACGCCATTTACCAACCTGAAGTATGAGATGAATTCGATTTGCACCTGCAACCCCGAACTTCAAACATCGAATTTTCTTCTCAGTATACTATTCACAGCTCTGATAACCTTTGCTCCGATACCATGTAGAAATTATGACTGTAGAGTAACCTTTTTATGAAATATAACTAAAGAAAAATACTTAATCTACTTCTACAATCAAACTTGTAGAAGCTTAATAGATTTGAGCAAGATCAAGCAGAACACATATAACAGAGAAGAAGAATCAATACACATGAAACACAGAAGAATAATATGGGGAAAGCCTCAGCTAAAAACCCCGCTATCTGTATTATCATACAAGTGGAAATTTCTCAGGATTACACACAACTTTAGCTCTAACAGCTATCCAGATCTCACTACAATCCCTCACTGCTACTCATAGACAAAATAGACTGCTCATATGCCTTCTCCTCTGCCCTCCAAGCCTTATATTTCCTTGCGCAGTTTTTCCTGGGTGATCTAGTTGTAACCTTGTGTGACACTGATCTCACACACTGCTCCAACACACTGTAAAACTGTGCAAATCTCAAGGAATGAATTCCTTTTGCATGCAAGATATTTTCTTATAGGAAAATTCTTGCAACTGATAGTGCACTGTCCCTGTCTTTAATCTCAACTGGGTCTTTGTTTGAATAGACATGCATGAGTTATTTATGAGAGAATCTTCTGTTATCTGGAGTACACTAGTTTCATGCATGCATGCATTAACTAACTGAACTCACAATTAGTTCCTCAAACTGTTTGGAACTAATTTAATTGGACTTAACTCAGTTAACTGAGCTAACTAATTACAACTCAAATACAACTCATCCTTATCTCCTTAATTAAGGGATAATCTCCTTAATTTAAGGGATACTTGTTGCATAAATTCACGAACACTTCTAGCTTGAATTTCTCCAACTAATTAACTCAAGATGAATTAATTAATTATTTTCCAAGTAGCTGGTGAGACTAAATTCGAATTTTAATTCAAGGACAAATTAAAATTGGAATATTCTTGTTTCCACATTTCAACATGTTCATTTTCATCTTACCAGTAGTCAAGACCTAGAGATAATTTTGGTTTTCCAGATGGGGGTTGATCACCTCGTTATAATATTGCACTTTCCTTTTTTCCTTCCAACACTTTATTTACCCACAATTTCTCTTTAAATTTGGAAGCAATATTATTTTTTATATTATCTTAATTCTGTAAGATGATCTCCTCTTTATTCCCTAATGGCCTAGCCAAGACTGAGCATCCTTATGCCACCCTCACTTCAGTTGAAGGTGGAGGTTTTGGCTAAAGTTGGAAGAAATTTTAGGACACCCATTTGCATCCATATTGTATAACTTCTTCTTATATATAAGATACCTAGTGATTAAATAAAATATTGAAACAAAATTAAAAAAGGAAAATAAATTATTTATAAAGTGAACGAGTACCATTTTATTGATCTCTTGTGATACATTTTATTTTTTTCGCTAAAGCAAGAGTCGGACCTTCTATTATCTTAAAAAACAAATTAAAATACATAGAATACAACAATCCTTGGTGAGAAGAAATCCAAGGAAAAGACCTACAGATACTGGAAACGGGCGAGAGTAATAAGCATCGCGCCCAACAATCAAATCTCTAGACACTTAAAAGAAATGCAATGCATAAACTGACAGACTCGAAGGAAAGCAGAGCAAAAAGAAATAAGAATCTCTGATACACCGCCCGAAACTGTGGGAGAAAAAGGATAGGCTTTGCTCATAAAGAGCAAATTGCTATCCTTCAAAATTTCTAAAGACTGACTCCGCCACGTGAACATCAAACCCCGAACGCATCCACCGGACCCACAAAAGAGGCGGGAGAGTACGCCAAAAAGTTATGACGTGGCTCGGTTGTCGGACCCACCAAACTGCATCCGCAATCTCAACCGTTGATCCTGGCTGATGGATCCAATGGTCAGGGTTAATATCGCAATCACCAACCTGTCTGAAGAATAGTGTGCGGGAGACAGCGGTATTTAGGAATGTACCTTGCCCACGCGTCACCTGATTTATGGGATCACTGCCATAACCCAAATACCACTTACCGCGCATGAGACTTGCGATAACCAGACAACCGGCCCAAGTGTGGTTTTCGGAATTGAGAGTGAGAGGAGGGGTGAAAACCATTGCCGGTAAACCAATATCCCATCTCTGCCTGTTTTGTGTAGTGTACCTGTCCAGGAGCCTAAGCTCCTTTGAGAATTGACTCCATAAAATTTCCTCGGAGACCCTGATAATACCCTCACGAGCTTCCGGGAGAGAATGCGACACCACTTGAATTTTTGTCATAAGCAAAACAGAAGGAAGAGACACCGCATAACAAAAAAATCAATTTAATCTTGTCATCCGGGACCGATAATCAAATGTTTCCATGTCCTCTGTGGCTTGCTCCTCGCAGAGAAATTTTAAACGAATTGGAAGAATTTCTCGCCACTTGAAAGCTATCCCTTTTTCAACATTGTTCACCCCTTGGTTAGCAAGAAGGTCTGCTAATTTGTTGGCCGAACGATGAACATGATTGAAACTCACCGTTCGCAGCTCTTGGAGGTGAACCTGGATTCTTTGGTAAACCAGGAGAAGTTTCCAGTGATTCGACACTTTCTCCGGTCGAGTCCCACAATTGATTCTTTTCACAGAGTTAATTGTAATCTCTGAGTCCGCTTCAATAATGACATTGGAGCACCGGTGTTGGATCAGAAACTCCAGGCATTGTTCCAGTGCCATTAATTCAGCCATATTATTAGTAGCTCTACCAAGATGATAATGGAAGATAAAAATGATTTTGCCTTCTTCATCTCTTAAAACTCCTCCATAACCAGCTATTCCCGGGTTGCCTTTTGAAGCCCCATCAATGTTGTATTTCAGATATCCTTTCGGTGGAGGTTGCCAGAACTCCATCCCTATATCCATGCTCGGATTATTTCTGCTTAGACCTTGAGGAATAATCCCTTCCATACCCAGTTGGCTGAGAATTCACAGTTCAGAAACTGACATAGGTTTATTGGGGAGATTTTTAACCGTGGTACTAACAGTATCCCGAAGCTGTTTCAAGATCAGCTTAAAAATACCTTGACGGGTGGAGTTTTCACTTTTGAAGATCCTTTTATTCCTTTCCTTCCAAATATTCTAGATTATGAAGCTTGGCGTGAAAGTCCAGGCTAGATTAATGAACTCATTCTCTGAAAAATTAACTCTCCAATTGTTCAGGGTATTAATGATACTATTACCGTCCCTGTCAGACTGCTGGAAAATGGAAGAGAAGGAATCCCATAACCAGGTAGTATAAGGGCAGCTGTTGAGAATGTGCTCCATGTTTTCCTCCTTCTTTTCGCAAAACTGACATCTGGAGGGCCCCAAGAATCCCCTTTTCCGTATGTTATCCCAAGTTAAGATTTTTCTATGGTGTACCAACCACATGAAAATCTTAATTTTCATCCAGCCTTGGTGCTTCCAGAGGCGCAACCAAGTTTTGTCTGGAGCCCTGTTATCAAGCCCCAGAAGCATGCTCTTGGCTTCCTTAAGATCAAAGTTGCCTTTATTGTTATTGCCCCATCTCAATTGGTCCTGTCCCTCTGTCGCTAAAATCATTCTTTGTTTAAGTATACTTCCAAGAGCTTCTGCCTTCATTTTCATGGGGCTATCCTCTCCATAGTTAAGTCTACTCTAGCTTCTCCATTTTCCTGAGGTCTGAGATTGATCCCAGAAGTCCTTGACTTTATTTAACCCTTGATTATCTGTTTCCTGTTTGAGACTAACAAAATCCTCTGTTAGTAGAATCGGTTCCTGCTGCCATTTATCTTCCCAAAAGAGTGCCAGATCACCAGCTCTGATTTCCCAGAAGCAGTTGTTTTGCACAAGGTTTCTGTTATCCCAGGCTCTATTCCAGATGTGAGACCCTTTCACGTAGCCAGACATTCTTATTAGATCCTTGATGTGCCAAGAGCTTGCATATTTTTCTTTCCAGATTCTAGCCCATTGAGCTTGTGGCTCTTTGACCCAGCGCCACCAAAGCTTGGCTCCTAGAGTTTTATTGAGAATCTCCTGATCATCCAAGCCTAGCCCTCCTTGTCCTTTGGGTCTGTAGATTTTGTCCCAAGAGACGAGGGCCCATTTATTCTTGGTTTCTTCTTTACCCCAGAGGAAGTCTCTTTGAATGTTTCTGAATTTTTCTGAAACACCTTTGGGAGCTAGGAGGGCTGATAACATGAAGACCGGGATTGATTGAAGAACCGCCTTTGTTAGAACCAACCTGCTTGCCAGATTCATGACCCGAAAAGTCCAATTTCTGACTTTGTCTTGCAATTTATTTATCATCTGTTCCCAGATACTTTTGTGCATTGGTCTGTCTGTAAGAGGAATTCCCAGATACTTTGTAGGGAGGGAATCCCTTTGGAAGCCCAGAATTCTCGAAATGTTATTCTGAACAGCAATATTAGTATTAAAGAAGAAAATTTTTGACTTGGAAAGATTAACTTCCATACCTGTAGCCAGAGAAAATTCCTTCAGGATTAGATTATAGGTTGAAGCTTCTTTGACTGTGGGGAGCCCTTGCAGCAAGGTATCATCAACAAATTCTTGATGAGTCAGAGCTTGACCATTTTCCGATAATTTCAGACCTTTGATTTTGCCCGTTTCTTTAGCATGCTTAATAGATCTGCCTAGACCCTCCATCATGAGAATGAAGAGAAAGGGAGAGAGCAGATCCCCTTGCCTGAGGCCTCTAGAAGGAACGAAAATATCTGAGGGGGAACCATTCACCAGAATTGAAAAACTGGCAGAGGTATTATCATCCCCGCCTATTTTTTAATGTTAAGCGTGTGGACCACATCATGGGCTTGAATGATGTTATTCAATATTTGTCTGCCCTCCACATACCCAGATTGTTACTTAGAAACTAAAGAGGGAAGGAGGGGTTTAAGTATGTTAGCCACTACTTTAGAGATGATCTTGTAAACCACATTGCATAAAGCAATGGGTCTGAATTTGTCTGCAGTTTGGGCTGATTCCTGTTTGGGGATCAGGGAGATGAAGGAAGTATTGAGGGCTTTCAGGATCGTTTTACTGGATCTGGAGTCCTCCACCACCTCCAGAATATCCTGTTTAACAATGTGCCAACAAGCTTTGAAGAAGTCCACATTGAAACCATCAGGCCCTGGAGCTTTGCAGTTCTTCATTTCTTTAAGAACTTCACTGACTTCGTCACCAGTAACAGGCCTGTTGAGATTAAAATTATCCTCTCTAGACACTAATTTGGGAATATGCCTTGTGATTTCTTTGATGGAAAGTTCCCTGTCTAGATTATTTTCTCGGGTGATATCTCGGAAATATTGGACAAGCACCGCTTCAATACTAATATGGGTATTCTGTACCTATCCATTTTCATCCTTTATCATTGAGATTCTGTTGTGTGCTCTGTTGGCCATCATGGATCTGTGAAAGAATTTTGTATTTCGCTCTCCTTCCTTGAGCCACAACATTCTAGACTTTTGCCTCCAGAAAGTTTCCTCTTGTTTGCATACATTATCCCATTCTTGGTGATATTTCTCAGCCTGATCGCTTTTGATTTTGTCAAAGCCATCTTTGATAAGGGCCTGGTTGAGTTCTTGTAATTTGATTTCTAGTGCTCTTTTGTTCTCGAAAATATTACCAAACTCCTTTTTGTTCCACTCTTTTAGTTTAAACTTGACATGCTTAAGTCTTTTATGAAGGAGGAACATTTTTGTACCCTGGAATGGCAACTCGTCTGTCCACCACTTTTCAATATTGCTGATGAAATCCGGGTGAGAGAGCCAAATGTTCTCGAATCTGAAGGGCCTATTCCTGGGAGAGAAAAAACCCTTGAAATCCAATTGGATCGGCCAGTGGTCAGAGCCACCAAAGGGAAGGATCGTTGCTGTTAAATCTGTATCAGTAAGAAATAGCTCCTCTGAAATCATGAACCTGTCCAACTTCGAGGCAACCTGTGCCTTACCTCCTCTTTTGTTATTCCAAGTGAAAAATCCATTGTTTAGGGCTACATCTACCAGTTTCATGTCTTCCGTGAAAGTATGAAATGCTAAAGAGTCTCTGAAGAGCGCTCTGGTACCTCCCTTTTTTTCTGAGAGTGATTTTATCATATTAAAGTCTCCTCCCAAGATCCAAGGAAATCCAGCCTGTCTGTGCCTGAGATCGATAAGGGAGTCTAATAATTTAAGCTTGTCATCCATTCTTTGAGGACCATACACATTGGTGACCAGATAGGTTTTTGGCTCCCCCACTGGTTGCAGGACCACTGATAAATAATTCCTAGATGCTTCTGCATCTGAAATATTGATTTTCTTTGGATTCCACAGAGTTAGAATACCCCCAGCTATGTTTTCCGCTTTAACCTCTAGGAAATCAAATCTATTAAGCCATTTGCTATGGAGTTGTTTTATCTTCTGGATGGAACATTTAGTTTCCTGGATGAAGATAATATCTGGCATTTCCAGTTTCATTCTATGACTGAGCATTCTTTGTTTTCTTTTGCTACCTAGACCTCTAATATTCCATGATGTGAGCTTCATGATTAAAGATTAGTAAAAGAATAACTAGTTAGATCTTTCATCTTACCTGAGTCTATCATTAACTTTCCACACTCCATTAAGAGATCCTTCTGCTTTTTCCTTCCTCTCTTTTTTCCTGCATTTCTTGTTGCTATCCCTGGAATAGCTTTCATTATCTTAACTCCTTTGTGTTCCTTCTTTTCACTGATTTTTCCATTTTCTAAATCTGTGTCCTGAGTTTTCCATAAGAATAGCTACTGAATCTTGTTACAGTCTTCTTGTGGTAGTGAATCTATCCCTCCCGTGGACCCCTACCTCAAGAATCCTTCTAGATCTAGATGCTCCTTATCTAGAATTTCCTGAAGCTCATGGTCTTCCAGATCTGTTTCACTTTGGGTCATTTCCTGATCCATTTCTGGTTCCATTTCATTTAATGTGTGTTCTTTCTTATTTTCCATCTCTTGTGATGGGTTGCAATCTGTTGTCCCTTCCATATCCATACCCTTAGGGCCATCCGCCATAGATTGTTCTCCATTTGCCATTTCTGCATTTTCCTCCAGAACATGATACTTATTTTCGCTAACCTTTTGTCCCTCATTACGTGGTTGCCTTGGTCCTTTTTTGCCGCCTTTTCCTCTGCTAATGACTTTTTGGAAGCTGTCTTGATCCTTCATTTCCTTAGTTTTACTTTTAATTTCTGCTTGACTAATAGGGCAATCTCTGATCAAGTGCCCATGTTCATGGCATTTACGACACCTGAAAGGGATATGTTCATAATCTACTGTTTGAGCCCATTCCTCATCAAAAACTTCCAGGATGACTTCATCCGGGAGGGCTCCTGATAGATCCATTTCCACACAGATCCTTGCATATGAAGTGTATTTGCCTCTTCTTGTGGCTTCTGAGGCTTTGATAAAACGTCCTAGTTTGTTACCTATGGCAGCCAGCGTTTCAGTTTGCCAATAATCAAGAGGAAGAGAATAAAGTCTTACCCAGACCGGTACCGAGGTGAACGTCTCCCGCTCTGGCACAAAGTTCATTATCCAAGGCCGCATGTAGAGGCCAGCTGCTGCATAAAAGTAGGGTCCTCCTTCGAATATTCTGTCTTTGTCTTCGATGTTTGTGAACACCACCGTGAAGAAACCCTTGGACCCTAGATGCAGATCTATGCTTCCTTTGGGTTTCCAGTGATACTTAATCCATAACTGTAAAGCCTTTTCTGTGGGCCATATGCCCATAAACTTGCAGATTATAGCGTAGGTCCCCATATGTTCTCTGTGTGCCTGAAGAGCAGGATCGTTTAGCACCACTCTGGGAGTGACCTCCATTTTGGGTCTGCACGGTCCTTTTTGTTTATTGTTCTTGGTACCCTGACTTTTGTCTTCTTCTTCTTTGTCTTTAGTGCTGACATTTTCCTTGGGTCTGCCCCCCTCTGTTTCCTTGTCATTATTGCTCTATTCCTCCTCTTCCAAATCTCTGACTCTGCCCAGTGGGGACTTACCTTTATTAGCTACCACAGTTTTGTAGGAGGGAGGGGGGCTCCCTCCCCTGCTCGTTTCCATTGGAGGCAGGCCCTAAACCTTTTCAAACTCCGGCGACGTGGATTTCCGGCCTGCAACTGATCCGTAATTAGCGCCCTCAGATCCGGATCATGTCCACAGCGCTGGTCGCGCCTTCAGCTCCAGTTCGCACCCTCAGTTTGCGCCCTCAGTTCTCTCAAGCTCCATCCCCCCGCCTCCTCATCAAACCCACACACATAATTCTCATAACCTCTTGTGATACATTTTCACTTGGTCATGTTCTTTTAATATTTTCCAATGATTATGATTTATATGTTTTCATGATACATTTGGTAAAGTATAATTGGTAATATTTTTGTGTTTTATTTTTATTTTCATTTAACTAATAATATTTTTAAATGAGATTTATTTTATTTCTATTTTTATTTAATTGGTAATGTCGTTATATGATATTTGTTAAGATATAATTTAGTGTAATGGTTTTAACAACATTTTAAAGTTAGAGAATTTCATATTCCACAATTCGGAAGAATGATTAAAATGAGTTCAAATATTCTATAACAAGTTCAAAAAAGTAAGACATGCAACAAGTTAATATGTAAGAAGTTAATGTTTTCATATGAAATTTTTGGGAAACGTTTTACATTAACCTTTATTGTAATTTATATTTTTGTATAAATATTAACTATTGTGGACTAAGTTATGATGAGGATAATTTAGTGAATATTGATAAATGTGTATAACCATTCAAAAAACAAAAGTAAATTGAAATTATATGACTTCATGAATATGAGTAGCTTTATGTGAATATAAAGATTTATTATTACATTTTAGACACAATGAGGTTTATATAGTTAATTAAGGGAGGATAAAGGAATTTGGAACCTGATTTAGTGCTACAAGGGCAATGGAATATAGATACGACCAATAAATAGTTGTAATGTGTGGGAAAATAATTTTTGGTAATAATTTTATGTATTATTTGTATTTTATACTTGTTCTCATAATAGAATCTTTTGATACGATTAATGAGAGTAACAACTTGGCAATCATGGCCAATATTAACAATTATTTTCTTATATTAAAATATTATTTATTTAGTCAAATCTAATTGTTATATTATAATGACTCAATTTTTTCTTTTCATCTATTTAACTCGATGCCAATATCTGGTTCTTCATCTTGTATTGGTGATGAACCACACTAGATGGTTTGAAACGAGCCGAGAAAACTTGATCATGTGATTTTTACCAAAATTTTTCTTACGTTTCATGATCATGGCAGAGTTTGAAAATGAAATTCCAGTTGATATGAATGATGGGTTGAAATGTAAAATGGAATCAAGATAGTTGTTGATCCTAACTCCTAATTAATGGTTATTGGATGTTCTTCCTTTGAGGATGTTTCATTTTGAAGATAGGAAGAAATGAGATAAAATCCTAACCATGGACATTAAGAAAAGCACATCAAAGATGAAGTAAGATACAATCACATAATATGTTAAATTGATTGACGTAACATGTGGTAGTAAAGAAGACACTAGTCGTTCAAGCAAGATGTGGAGATGATAGGTAAATTATTGTGGATATTCCATTGGAAGAATTCATCATAATAGATCTGATAAATATTGGTTTTTTTTACTGTGAATATTAATTCTTTTTAGATCTCAGATTCTTTATTTATTGTTTGTATATTCTTAAATATAAATTAACTGAAATTCAAGAAATATAGAGTGAAAATAAATACACAAACTAACCAAAATAAACACAAATTTTCCCTTGGGAAACCCTTATGGGAGAAACCTAGCTATAAGGTGAGGTTGCTTTGATATTTATTCTCTAGTATGGAAAAATGTGTAGATACAAAGAAAGAGGCACTCTCTATAGAGTTACCTAAGACCTATGGCTTATAAAGTTACTACAAAATTTTAAGCCCTTTTTTATTCTCTCTAACACACCACTCCCAATTTCTTTGCTTAAATATGGAAGATAATATAATAACATGAAATGTAACCCCTACTCCTCCTATTGGTCTAGTATTTAACATAACCCAATAGATAACTATATGGAAGGTTTGACTCCCTCAACCCTCAACTAGAGTTACGATTTTGGACCTTCTAGAGTCTATTTTAAATTCCACACATGGCTAGCCCCATATGCATGAGTAATGGGGATTAACGTGGTATTGACTTGTACCATGGTGGTCAGTATGGTATATCAACTTGCAAGAGGCATAAATGTTTCATAAAAACTTAAAGTACCAGATGGTATCGCACAAACGATAATTTTTTACATGCTTTACCATACTAAGTAAATATGAATTAGTATAGATATTGTTAATTAATATAAATATTGTTTTTATACATATTTTTTAATATAAATATTTATTGATACAAATATTGTTTTTTTAATCATTTACAAAACGCAAGGATTTATATTCAATTCAACGAATAATATTACAATCGCTATGAATGGCATTATACCCAACAAATATGAATCTTTAGATTAACAAACCCAAGGGATTAATATTATAAACCAAAAGAAATAATAAACCCAAGGGGTTTATACTAAAAACTCAAGGTTTTATAAACCCATGGGAATGATATTAAACCTGAGGGAATAATAAACCAAATGGATTAGTACCAAAAACCCAAGTGATTTATATTAAACCCTAGGATTATATTTATAAACCTTATGAATAATATTATACTCTAGGGATATGAACCCTTATATTGATAAACCCTAGGATTATATTTATAGACCTTATGAATAATATTATACTCTAGGGATATGAACCCTTAGATTGATAAACCCAAACGATTCATATTATAAACCTAAGGTATTAATTCTAAAATCCCAAGGTATTATAAACCCAAGGGGCTTATATTAAACACAAGTGATTAATATTATAAACCCATGGTATATAAACCCTAAGCCAAATATTATAAACCCAGGGATTAATACTCAAAATCCAAGGGATTATAAACCAAAGGGAATAATACTAAACCCAATGGATAAATATTATAAACTCAAGGTATATGAATTGTATGATAAATATTTAAAACCCTAAAATAAACATGGTTGATCATAGTTGATTTTCATATTGGCAAAAACTTTGTCACAATGCAACATTGGAATATGGTTCACCATGATTTATTTTCATATTGAGACAACCTTTGACACAATGAGACATTGGACAATGGTTGGACATCGTCGATTTTTATATTGAGACAATCTTTGTCACAATGAGACATTCAACCATGGTTGTCACAATGTAATGTTGGACGAACAGATAATCTTTGTCACAATGTGACAATGGTTATTGACCATGGTTTATTTACATATTGAGACAATATTTGACACAATACAACGTCGAATCATGGTTGACCATGGGTGATTTTCATATTGAGACAATCCTCGTCACAATGCGACATTGGTTCATTTTTATATTGATAAAATCTTTGTCATAATGAGACGTTGGACAATGGTTGACCATTATTATAAACCCAATGGATTTATATTAAACCAAAATTCTAATATTATAAACCCTATGAATAATATTATACCCTAGGAATATGAACCCTTCGATTAATAAACCCAAGGGATTATAAACTTAAGGGAATAATATTAAACCCAAGGGATAAATATTATAAACCCAAGGGATAAATATTATAAACCCAAGGTATATAAACCCTAAGATAGATATTATAAACCCTAAAATAAACATGGTTCACCATGGTTTACCATGGTTGACTACTGTTGATTTTCATATTGACCAATCTTTGTCACAATGCGACGTTGGCCTATGGTTGACCATGATTTATTTTCATATTGAGACAACCTTTGGCATAATGTGACGTCGGAAAAAAATTTCCCATGGTTGACCATGCCTATTTTCATATTGAGACAATCTTTATCATAATGCGACGTTGCACCATGGTTGACCATGGATGACCATGGTTCTCACAATGTGACGTTAGACTAAGAGACAATATTTGTCACAATGTGACCATGCTTACTGACCATGGTTCACCATGGTTGAGTTACATATTGAGACAATATTTGGCACAATGTGACATTGGAACATGGTTGACCATGGTTCATTTTCATATTGAGATCCTTGTCACAATGCGACACTGATTGATTTTCATATTGAGAAAATCTTTGTCACAGTCTGACATTGGACGATGGTTGACCATGATTATAAACCCAAGGGATTTATATTAAACCCTATGATTAATATTATAAACCCTATGAAAAATATTATACCCTACGAATATGAACCCTTAGATTAATAAACCCAAGGTGTGTAAACCGTAAGATAAATATTATAAACCCTAACATAAATATTATAAACCCAATGTATATAAATGCTAAGATAAATATCATAAACCATAAAATAAATTGTTAGATTAATAAACTCAAGGGATTAATATTATAAACCCAAGGGATTAATTTTATAAACCCAAGGTATATAAACCCTAAGATAAATATTATAAACCCAAGGGATTAATACTAAAAATCCAAGGGATTGTAAACCAAAGGGAATAATACTAAACCCAAGGGATAAATATTATAAACCCAAGGTATATAAACCATATGATAAATATTTTAAACCTTCAAATAAACATGGTTGACCATAGTTGATTTTCATATTAGCACAATCTTTGTGACAATGTGACATTGGACTATGGTTGGACATGATTGATTTTCATATTGAGACAACCTTTGGTACAATGTGATGTTGGACAATTGTTGGACATGGTTGATTTTCATATTGAGACAATATTTGTCACAATGTGACATTGGACCATGGTTGACCATCGATGACAATGGTTATCACAATGCGACATTGGACGAAGAGATAATATTTGTCACAATGTGACAATGGTTACTAACCATGGTTGACCATGGATGATTTACATATTGAGACAATCTTTGACACAATGCGACATTGAAACATGGTTGACTATTGTTGATTTTCATATTGAGACAATCCTTGTCATAATGTGACATTGGTTGATTTTCATATTGAGAAAATATTTGTCAAAATGTGACGTTGGACCATGGTTGACAATTATTATAAACCCAAATGTTACGATTATAAACCCTATGAATAATATTATACCTTAGGAATATGAGCCCTTAGATTAATAAACCCAAGGGATTAATACTAAAATCCCAAGGGATTATACACTCAAGGGAATAATATTAAACCCAAGGTAGATAAAACCTAAGATAAATATGATAACCCTAAAATAAACATGGTTGACCATGGTTGATTTTCATATTGACACAATCTTTGTCACAATGCGATGTTGGACTATGGTTGACCAAGATTGATTTTCATATTAAGAAAACCTTTGGCATAATGTGAGGTTAGACAATTTTTTGGCCGTGGTTGACCATGCCTATTTTCATATTGAGATAATCTTTGTCATATTGCGATGTTGGACCACAGTTGACCATGGATGACCATGGTTATCACAATTTGATGTTGGACCAACAGACGATCTTTGTCACGACATGACCATTGTTATTAATTGTGGTTGACCATTGTTTATTTACATATTGAGACAATATTTGACACAATGTGATGTTGGAACATGTTTGACCATGGTTGATTTTCATATTGAGACAATCCTTGTCACAATGTGAAACTGATTGATTTTCATATTGAGAAAATATTTGTCAAAATGGGACGTTGGACCATGGGTTGATCATGATTAGAAACACAAGGGATTTATATTAAACACTAGGATTAATATTATAAACCCTATGAACAATATTATACACTACTAATATGAACCCTTAGATTAATAAACCCAAGGGATTAATATTATAAACGCAAGGTATATAAACCCTAAGATAAATATTATAAACCCTAACATAAATATTATAAATCCAATGTATATAAACGATAAGATAAATATTACAAACCCTAAAACAAACTCTTAGATTAATAAACCCAAGGGAATAGTATTAAACCCAAGGGATTAATATTATAAACCCAAGGTATATAAACCCTAAGATAAATATGATAAATCCTAAAATAAACATGGTTGACCATGGTTGATTTTCATATTGAGAAAATATTTGTAACAATGTGGCACTGGACCATCGTTGACCATGGTTGACGATGGTTATCACAATGTGATGTTGGACCATGAGACAACCTTTATCACAATATGACCATGGTTATTGACCATGGTTCACCATGATTGACAATGGTTGACCACAATTGATTTCCATATTGAGACAATATTTCTCACAATACAACGTTGGACCATGGCTAACCATAAACCCCAGTCCCAATTAATAAACCCAGGGGATTATTAATATTGATTTTTATTTATTTGGTGTTGACCATGATTGATTTTCATAATTGAGACAATGTTTCTCACAATGCGACATTGAACCATGGTTGGCCATAATAGACCATGATAAACCATGGTTGACCATGGTTGATTTTCATATATTGGGAAAATCTTCGTCATAATGTGATGTTGGACCATGGTTGACCATGATTGACCATGGTTGGAAATGGTTGAAAATGGTTTCCCATGGTTCATTTTCATATTGAGATAAACTTTGTCCCAATGTGACGTTGGACCATGGTTGACCATGATTGTAAGCCCAAGGGATTTATAGTAAACCCAAGGATTAATATTATGAACTCTATGAATAATATTATGTCCTAGGAATATGAACCCTTAGATTTATAAACCTCTAGGATCAATATTATAAACCCAAGTGATTAATACTAAAAACCCAAGTGATTATAAGCCCAAAGGAATAATACTAAACCGAAGGAATTAATATTATAAACCCAACATATATAAACCCCAGGATAAATATTATTTTAGATTTTCCTGTAGATTAAGTAGCTCATGTAATTTCCTAAAGAACAAGACAATAATCTACTATACTCTTTACAGCGGCAGCCCACAAAGATCAATGAAAACAATAATCAGCAAGAGGAAGATAATCAATGGCCCATAACACAATATGTATCTGGGGAAAGCCACAACTCAAAACCCCTACTATCTATATTGCATTAATTATAAATCAAAGATTAGAATACAATGCTCATGCTTGTTGAAAATGGCAACAAGAAATTCCAGTTTAATTTATCCTTGAATTAAAATGTGAATTAAAATCGAATTCTATTCTCATAGCAACTTGTAAATAGTTAATTAAGTTTATTAAACTTAATTAGCTTAGGAATTTTGAGTTGGAAGTCTTTCTGAAGTCATGTATATGTTCTCCCTATATTATAGGGTTCCAGAATGAGTTAAGTATGAGTGGTAATTAGTTAACTCAGTTTATTGACTTAAGTCTAGTTAAATTAGTTCCAAACTGTTTGAGGAATTAATAGCGAGTTAATAGTCAGTTGGTGCATTAGTGCACTCAACTAGTGCTACTCCAGTTAACTGAATATTCCCTCACCAGAAACTCATGCATGTCGATTCTAAGAAAGACCCAGTTGAGACTAGAGTGAAGGGACAATGTAATATTTGTTTTAGATTTTTCTGAGTTGCACTGATAGTGCATGCAATCAGGAACTGATCCTTGAAGGGATTGCACAATTTTGAGTGCATTGATTTCCCCTTAAGATGGGTTAATCAGCCATAGGAATTGCACAAGGAAATAGGGACTTGGAGAGCTGGTGAATTGGTTAAGTATTGGCCTAGTGCTTGCTTGTGAGTTGGATATTGATTTTACTGAGTGATGGGATTGTTCTTGAGAGAACAAGCATTGTAATCTCATCTTGATTTTCTGATATATACAATACAGACAGTGGGTTTTTGAGCTTTGGCTTTCCTTGGATATTTATTGTGTTATGTGTAATTTATTCTCTTCCTCTATCCATTATTATTTTTCTCGATATTTATGTGCTTCCGCTGTAAAGAGTAGAAGTAGATTCTTGTCTCTTACTTTAGTACATTGCATGAGCTTGTGAATCTACGAGATTTTTCTACATGGTATCACAGCTGAGAACAATATACTAGAGGAGATTTTGAATTTTTTGAGTTCATGGTTACAGTTGAAATTCGAATTTGCATTTCATACTTCAGGATCGGCACATGGCATCCTATGGTTTGCAGCTCAAGTATGCCTTGGAAGGAAACTCGAATTTTATAGCATGGAGGGACAGGATGGTGGTTGTGTTAGAAGATAATGGATTAAATAAATTCATTTATCAAGAAGTCCCCAAGCCAGCAACTATGGATGCACAGAACTTGGCCGAATGGAAGAAGTGCGTGGAAAAGACAAGGCGGATAATCCTTGAGGGAGTTCGAGACCCCATTGTCTCGAGTCTCCATGGCAAGGAAACTCTACATGCTATGTGGAAAAGATTGACATATTTGTATCAGAACAACAATAACCAAAGGAAATTGGCACTTAAGGACAAACTTCGAAAAATCAAAATGGAGAAAGGTGAGACTATTTCCAAATACTTGACCAAGTTCACTCAATGTCGTGATGAACTTGGAAGTGTTGGAATCATAATTTTCGAAGAGGATATGGTGAGTATTTCTCTTCTAGAACTCCCAAATAGTTGGCATAGTTATCAGGACTATGTCAATGGTCGAGAGAAATTGTCGGATTGGGAATGACTATGGTTAGATTTGATGCAAGAGGAACACCAGGGATTTCTCTTCGTCAAAGACTGATGATGAAAAGAATTGTGCCTTAGTGATTAAGGAGAGGAAGGGAAAATGGAAAGCTTTCCATTCAAAATTAGATTCTTATCATGGAGGTAAGAAGAAATATATGACGAAATTTAAATTCTTTCATTGTAATAAGATGGGAAATTTTGATACAAATTGTCCACTCAAGAAGTCCAAGGAGAAGTCCTCAGGAGGAGCGTCAGGTGAGGATTTTGCCTCTCAATTCGAGTTGTACTTTCCCCTCATTTCATGCATGGTGTCATCTATGTTGGTAAGTGTATGGTACTTAGACAGTGGAGCTTCATTCCACATGACTGGCAACAAAGAGTTATTCAGTGACATGGAGGAGAAATATCTTCAGATGCATATCGATATGGGTGATGACGGGAAGTATAATGTTTCTAGATTGGGCACAATTTCTTTTCAGAGGGATCATGGGACTCCACTCACCTTGAAGAATGTTATGTATGTACACGGGCTGAAGAAGAACTTGGTATCCATTTCCATGCTTGAGGATAGAGGCTATGATGTGATCTTCTTGAAAGGAAAGGTGTTCCTTCGACACATAGCCACAAGTCAACTAAAGAAGATAGGTATTTGAGTGAAGAATATAAGATGGAGGTAGAGGAGTATGCTGCTTTGAGTTCAAAATAGAAATTATGCAGAGTCGAGACATTGGCGAGTTGTGGCACAGGCGATTTGGCCACTTGCATCATGGGGATTTGAATATATTGAAGCAAATATCTACCATTCTTCCCAAAGGTACGCTTGAGCAAGTTGATACATGAAAAGGGTGTACTTTGGGAAAATACAACAAATCTTCTTTTGGAGACAAAGATAGTTAAGTAGAGCCTATTCTAGAAAGAGTCCATTCAGATTTGTGTGGACCATTCTCGACAACATCCACGACCAAACACATGTATTATGTTATATTTTTTGATGACTATTCTCATAAATGTTGGATACTTTTCATGCAGCAAAAAGGATCAAACTTTCACAAAGTTTTGTGAGTTCAAAGAATTGGTGGAGAAAGAGTCAGGAAAGAAGGTTAAAGCTCTACGAAGTGATAATGGTGGTGAGTATGTCTCAAATTAGTTTAAGAACTTCTGTGCAGCAGAAGGGATTAAACGAGCGTTGACGGCACCACATAACCCTCAACAGAATGGGGTGGCTGAGAGGAAGAACAGAATCATAGTAGGCGCAGCAAGGGAAATGTAGCATGATCAGGTCCTACCACTACACTTGTGGGCTGAGGCATGCAATACAATGGTTTATGTTCATAATCGTAGCCCACACCAGATACTTAAGATGAAGACACCAGAGGAGGCTTATTTCAGTAAGAGGCCAGATGTTGGTCACTTCAGGATTTTTGGGTCATCGGTATATTTCCATGTGACCAAAGATGCATGGATGAATCTTGACCCGACAGTAGAGTTGGGGATATTTGTGGGGTACACTGATACACCCCACAACTATCGGGTGTACATGCCGACCAGCGGAATGACAGTGGTTCGCAGGGATATTAGATTCGATGAGGAGAAGGCCATCTGAGTTTCCTTTGAGAGGGAGATTGAGCTACATGCAAATGGGTAGCTTTAAGCTCCTAAGGTTGAGGGCCCTCAAATTGATGTGGAGCAGCCACATGCAGAGGTTCCACGAGTGGAGACATCCACTCAGGGAGAGTCTTCTAGAGAGGGAAGAAAGTGCACTAGAGGGGCTGACAGATTGTTGGATGATGCACGAGAGAATATGGGAGCACCCACTTCTCAACGCAGACAAAGGAGGTCACCTGAGAGGTACACTGGATACATGGCTCTTATGGGTGCATGTGTTGTGACAGAGCCATCTTCCTTTCAGGAGGTAGTGCCGCAGCCAGTTTAGGTCGATGCTATGGTGGAGGAGTATGACTCCATAGTTTGAAACAATGTTTGGGATGTGGTCCCAAGACTGGAGGACAAGTCAATAGTGACATGTCGTTAGATTTACAAGGTAAAGAAAGTTGCAAATGGTAGTGGGGAGAAGTATAAGGCCATATTTGTGGCCCATGGCTTTGCACAGGTAGAGGGGATTGACTATGATGAGACCTTTGCTCTTGTTGCAAGGTACACGTCAATCCGATGTATATTGGCACTATAAACACACATGGGTTGCAAGATCCATCAGATGGATGTGAAGACAACCTTCCTCAATGGCATGATTGAGGAAGAGGTGTATATAGAGCAGCCTAAAAGTTTTGAAACCTTTAATCATGAGTCGCATGTGTGCCGACTCAAGAGAGCATTATATGCGCTGAAGCAAGCACCTCGTTCTTAGTACACCAGGATAGATAGCTACTTCACTGGGTTAGGCTTCATGAAGAGTGAAGCAGATGTGAACCTGTACCACATTGTGGTGGAAGCTAAGATGTTGATCATTGTACTTTATGTTGATGATCTCATAATCACAGGTGATGAGAAGTTCATCAAATCTTGTAAGGAAGACCTTGTAAGAGAGTTTGAGATGAAGGACACGGGGCTCATGCATTACTTTCTTGGAATGGAGGTATGGTAGGGAGATGGGGAGGTGTTTGTATCTAAGGGAAAGTATGCCAACGAGATATTCAAGAGATTCCGCATGGAGAGAAGTAAGCCCATGGAGACTCCTCTAGCTGGTAACTGGAGGAAGGAGAATTCTACTTCAGGGGAAGTAGTGGAAGCTACTGTTTACAGGCAGCTTGTGGGTTCACTCATGTACTTGGTGAACACACGATCGTATATGTTCTATGAAGTTAACCAACTTAGTCAAGTGATGGTTAGGCCTACCAAGCTGTATTAGAAGGCGACAACGAATGTATTGAGATACCTCAAAGGCACTACTTAGTTTGCGTTATGGTACAGATGGACAAAGGCAGTGAATCTTCAAGGCTTCACCAATGCAAATTGAGCAGGGATTCCATATGACAAGAAGAGAACATCAGGAGGGATCTTCAGTATTGGGTCAGCGATGTTATAGAAAAATTTGGGCACTGCAACCCCAATCATATTTTTCCATAAACCAAGGGCTTCTAAGTCCCTAAAAGTATTGTTTCATACACTAAAAGAGCAAGGTCGGCTGATTACATCATCTCCAAAAGTTCTCCATGAGAAACTACTCAGAACTAGTCAAAGCAGGACCATACAGACTGCCCAGTGCTAAAAGTGCGATGCATCTCAACTGCTCCATGCAAAAAGTGTGATGCATACTGGAAATCCCTTCTATAGGGTGCGATGAGCGAGAGCAGACAAATGGCACAAGCAGTTTGCTAGGTGGAAACCCAGAGAATCTTCTAGAAACTGCTCATTTGACACTTGCCTCTCTGAATTCACCCAGGGATGAGTAAGAGATCTGAAATCTCCATGTGGAACCAAGAACTATAAGTGAAATGACACTAATCAAAATCCCAGAAGCTGACTCACTCTCCTGTAAACATCTATATATGGATCCCTCTCCAAGAGATCCAGAGGCTGGAATTTTGTAATTTGCAAGGAAGTGTTGTTGGTTTCTTTTTGAAAACATTGTTGGGTGATCTTGCTTTGTATGAGGTGAAGAGGGCTTTCATGCTGGGAGAATGACGTTGGGTCAGGCCAAGTGGTTGTAATTCTCTCTTCTACTACTTTTACTAATAAAGCTATTTGAGTTTTCCTCCATATTCTTGTGTGTCTCTGAATATTGTGTTGATATATGCATTTGTATGGTCAATATATTTCTAATCCTATATTGTTTACAGTGAAAGATCTCTATGCTTTGATGGTATTATGCTGCTGTGAATCTACAGGTGCTCTTTGAGGCGGGTCAAGTAAGGAAGCAGTGGCGGGATTCTGTCAAAGGGGAAAGGAAACAAGCAAGGAGCCAAGTGGAACACTGAGGTTGGTACTCTCTGCTTCTTTCTCATCTCTCTCTCGTAAAGGAAAAACAAGTGACTTTAATCTGTTTGTTTCTAAGATAGCTACCCATCTTAGTGGGACTAGTAGTTCTGAATAGACACTAGATTTCCCGATAACAAAATGGCGACTCCGCTGGGGAGTGATTAGTTTGATTGCTTGTCTCTATTTGTTTGATTCATAAACCACAGATGGAGCCTGAAGTTAAGCCAGCTAGCCTTCGAACTGCATTTGCTATGCAAGTGCAAAGTAGATCAGCGCTGCTTCAGTCAATCTCCGGGTTTTCTTATGAACTGAAAAAATGACTTGCAAACATCCTAAGTGCCCTAGAGGTAGCTTAAGTAACTTCATTAGATCAGCCCTATACTTTGTAGTTACTAACTATCATTTGTTCGGCCTAAATCCCTGGACTAAACTGCAAACTGTGACAAAAAACCAAGCCAAAGTCTCGTTCTTGGTCCATCGCACCCTCTGCTTTAGGCAGACTGGATGCATCACACCTCTCATGTGCAGTAGGTGGGATGCATCGCTGTTTCCCTATGTTACAGCTGCGATGATCAGACAAGACTAGATCTGCCTCCAGATTTTGGTTTTTTCTTCACTGTCTTCAGTTTTATTCAGGAGTTTTGTTGTCTATGATCAGTAGACCATTGTTGAAATCCCCTTCCTTTGCGTCATTCAGCCTCCATTGTACAAATATTTGTGAATGGTTTTATGTATTTTTCGCCATTCACAGTTCTCATTTAAAAAATAGTAGCTTAATCGAACTGTCGTCTGTTGATCTGAAAGTGTCACAAGTGTCGTTTTCAGTCAAAGAAAAGAATCCTATTGTTCTTGACGGTCGATTACATTGTTACTCTTGTATTTGATTTGAATTAGTAGTTTTTCAAGTGTCGAAAGCAGTTTTCAATTCAAAATCGCAAAGTGTCGTCATTATCTTCCTTTCATTTTTGAAGAGAAATTTGTTAGTACTGTCGCTTTGAAAAGATAATTCAGATTTGTACTCAGCATTATTTCTGTCATTCACACATTAAGAAAGCGAAAAACAAATACATGCATGTGCATTTGCATTTAGACTGCTTGTTGGTTTGATTTAGGATAGTGCATCTAGTGTGTGCTCTCTGCTCTATGTTGAAAGGATTTCGTTTCTCTTTCCTTAGTAGCTAGGATTCTCATTGCAAAAATAAGATTAAATGACTATTTATCATCTTAGATTGCATTTTAGGAATTATATATCTACATCACGTGGTGAACCTTAAAGGCAAACTTCTTAAGAAAAGATCAACTGTAAAATAAATTCAATGAACATAAAAACGCTTTGGAACCTAACGCACAACATCTAGAAGTCTAGGCTAGAGACGTATTCCAGCGTCATAAAGCCTGGTAACTGTCGCTTTCATCGTAGGTTGGGTGATTCCTCCTCTTTGAGACGATAAGTGCCAGTATAGACTTGTGCTCCCACGTACCATCGAGTATATATTGGGAGACCACAATAGGCTATATCCTTTATTCTTAGGAAGCCGTGTCTGCCACCCTATCGATCGCAATACACTGAACATAGCATTTGGGAAGATTGACTGCCGTACCATAAAAAGTATTTTGCAGTTTTACGATTGGTTTGGTAATCCCTCTGTCTAGATTTCCAGAGTAGTCTCTTTCATTCCTTTTCAGACTCCTTAAAGGAAAAGGTCCATCTAAGCACTTGTCACTTCAGGCTCATTAAAAATCGAAGGTGACTAGAGTCATCTTTAGCTTTTTCTCGACTCTTTAAAATTGAAAAAGCAAGTTGTGTCAAAGCGTCTAAAATTTATTTTAATCGGAATAACGTACCTGTTCCCTCGTTGGTCTTAGGTTGAGAAAATGGAGTCCACCAACCAAGGATTTCCCCTTGGGGGAAATCCTAGTCCTTTCTCCTCTTGGGGAGATGTTGGTGCACCTCATATGGCCACATTATCCCTTCCAAGACTGACAATTGGCCTGTCGGTATGGCTTTTCTCGACCTCTATCATTCAAAGCACCGTGATTCCTGAACAATCGAATCAGCAACGAGATGATACCAGAGTTCCCCCCCCAACCTTCTACTTCGTTTGTCTCTCCCTCTCCTTCTTCCTCTTCGCTTGGTGAAGATAGTAAAACTAAAAACCAAGTAACTGAGAAGAAGAAGAAGGGGAAGGAGAAGAAGAAGAGGAAGGAGCCAACGGAAAAAAGGGGAAACCGTGCATCGTCTAGCGAAAATCCACACACTGCACCATCCAAACCTAAATCTCCATGTGTCATCTGCAAAGGAGACCACTATCATCGAGATTGTCCTTGCATCCCACGAATCTTAAGGGACTGGTCTCCACGCTTGCACAATCTGGTGTCATCAACCTTTGGCGATCATGTTGAGAGTACACCGTCAACTAGTGAAAGCGAAGTCACCGGACAGAAGGGAAAATCTAAATTTCCCTGTAGACTGTGTGAAGGCGATCATGCCCTCCACCGTTGTCCCTTCCTGGATGAAGCTAAAAGAGTCTTGGATAATCGTCCTGCATCACCGCAGCGACTTCCTCCAGGATACAAGAAATTGTTGCCGAGTCCATTGCTAGTTGAAAATCCGACTGACACACCTTTTTTGTCGGTCGAAGTGCCTATCATTGAAGATGAACCCTATGAGTCCACATTAGACCAAAGTCAACAGGTCAAGACGGCAGTCGACCCCATCTTGTCTTCAGAGGAGTTACCTTCAGATGATACAGTCACCAAAGAGAATGAGGACGACACCGTTCAAATTCTCTTCGTAAACATAGAATCCGATGAACATGGGGGCAATCTACCCATTCCTTTACCGCAGGAAGGAAGTTCGTCAGAGTTGTATCTGGCTGTTTATTCGGTCCCACCTCCAAGCAACCTAGTCGTTTCCTTTGATTGGAATCTACTAGGCAGACCCAGTTTACCGTCTAATGTACCATTTCGAATCATAGTGCAAACTTACAGAATGGTCATGGTTGGTACCATCATAGATGAAGGGGCTTCTGTGAGTATCCTTTCCTCAACTGCTTGGAAAGCACTTGGTTTGCCATCACTTATGCCTGAGATGCGAAATCTGATAGGCTTCCACAAAGGAACCAGTCGACCGTTATGGATCCTTCCAAATGTGCCTATAACTTTGAGAAGGAAAACCATTTATATGAATGTAATGGTAGTCCAAGGACCTTTAGATTATAATCTACTCCTTGGGCGTGACTACATTTATAGCATGGGAGCCATTGTCTCCTCACTCTTTCGAGTAATGTGTTTTCCGCATGAAGGCAGATTGGTCCAGCTCGTAGACCAACTTTCATTTCCCGGCTCACACATAGCTAATAGTCAAATGCCATCCCTAACTGGTCTTTTCATGCAAGGAATGTCTCATCAATCTCTAGTCCGTCCACCTGAAGAGCGCGAGTAATTCGGTGGCCATGACTGAAACCCAGGGGGCATGCACCCTGGTCTGCTTCGGCAGGAAAACCTTGGGTATAGGGTAGGTTTCCGCGAAGGATATATGACTAGTCTGACACACCCATCCATATAGGAAAATGGGATTAGACCGGAATAAGATTCCCTCGTCAAAGTTATGTGAGTGGAGGCGACTGCGCCATTCACCTTTGTCTATTTTAATAGACATCGCCAAGGAAGTGTTTTATCTGCAATGCGGATGGAGCAATCTTGCAAATGTGAGAACTTTCATATGGTAACCTGGAAACTCTACTTCTCTATACCTGGGGGCATGCAAACCTTTTGTACGCAAGTGAAAAGTGACCAGCGTAACGCTAACTCCATAGTTTCGCTGACTTCAACTGCTTAAGTTAGGTGAGTGGTCAGATCGACCGTTCACCTTTGCAGGGGCCAAATGGCGTCGGAAAAGTAAAGGAAGAATTTTCCTAGCTAACCTTAGTAGTTAATTAACCCCTAGGACAGTAGTTGGCCGTTCCTAGCTTGCATACGAAAGGCAGCGGAGCAAAGTTTCAAATGGTGCAAGCTCCCTAAAAATTGAACCTATCGATGAGACATCCTTATTATATGACTGGCACGAGCAGTTTTACGCAAAGTTCAAGCTCGTTAAAAATTAAACCTAGCAATGAGAATATGTTCCACCAGAGTTTAAGCTCACTAAAAAATGAACCCACTTCCGGTAAATAACCATCGAGATCGAAGTATTATTAGCTCTTGAGCCTTGGTCGTGTTCTTACCATCACCTCCACTCTTTTTTAGCCGATCATATGCCTCCATTTGATTATTTACCCCTTTTGAGGAACAACTGCGACGGGTGATCCTATCAGCCACCTTATTTACACTGCCATGATTGAAAAGTTCCAAACATTACCTAGAACCAGCTGCTATCCGTAAACATCACTCGTTCCTCAAAAAATGAGTCTCCTTTAAGCTCTTTTCATCTGACTCGTAAAATATGAAAAGATTGCCGAGTGATTGGCCTCTCCAGCTCATTAAAGTGATTGGAAGTGCCATCCCTCCTCTAGATTTTAATTTTTTTGGACCTGAGGGATTATTACACAAAAAGATCGAGCGTTTGTCTTGTTCGGCTCGTTAAAACTATCGAAAAGTCATCCCTTTTGCAATGTTTTATACTTTTTCGGACTTAAGGGATTATACTACGAAGAAGGAATATTGGAGTCTCCTTTTCGTCTCTTTTCAGACTCTCTAAAATTGAAAAGAACCGAGTTATCCTTGTCATTAAACTCATTAAAACAATAGCGACAAACTTGTCCATTCAGACAAGAGCGAGTTTCACTGTCGCTAGGCTCGTTAAAACATAGCGATGGGTTTGCCCGAAGGGCAAATTATAGAACAAGCATATGTTATCCTCCTCAAGCTTGACAAAAATAAAGAGGTACTGGTCAGAAATGATTGGGGGAAAATTGGGAAGAAAACTTGAAGAAACTTTATTGGTAGCTGGTCGCTCTTGAACATGACACTTTCACTCCGTCACCATGATTGAGTTGGGTTGGGTTATTTCGTTCACCGGTAATATCACCATTGGTCCACCGTACCATCCACTTTTGGGGTTAACGCTACCAATCCATTTCAGTGTCGCCGATATGTTCAAGAGAAGTCTCTTAGAGAATTCACGTACCCAGCTTGTGTCTCATCCACTGCAATGCCTTCACGCTTCATTCTTTCATGACCGCCACCGTGAACCTTGTATCCTCGGATCATTTTCACCTCTATAAAATCATTTGCTCCGTTCCGTGTCGTAGATGTGGGATCCATCAATGCCCTCCTACGACGGGTCACTTCTTGTTGACATCAGCTCATTATCCGAGAAGCCGACCTAGGAACAACCCTTTCAGTACTTTGAATCTTGCATGCCTCAATGGCAAGTTTCTCACTTCCGGTGACAGGTTTACATTAATGGCCTTTGACAGAAATATTCTGCGTAGTGTTCGACATCAACTCATGTATTCACACCACGTGAATTGTACTGCAATACCTTGAGGGTCATCATCATCATCGGTGATTCCTCTCGCGACTGTTAACAACTTGCATCATTGGCTGGTAATCAGGCAATGTCTTCCCATGTTCGACATCAGAGCATCTATTCACATGGATCGACTTGCACTTCGGGCGAAGATTGAATGAGTTTTGAAGACCCCGGATCTAGTTTCATCCATCCGGGCTGCGATATATTCAGGAAAATAAAGACATCAAATGTACATCATTGCTGCACAGATAATCATCCAAACTAAGGGATGATGGCTCTACCAGAATCATCAGTCTGCACACAGACGATTGTCTGTCCTATGTACATGAAAATGAATTTATCAAAGCTGAGCATGGGAATGCCCGCCTCAGCTAGATCATGAAAAATATTATGAAGATAATGTATTGTATTGTATCTTATTACAGGTCACCTTCCAGTTCGAAAAACCTCGGATCCTCATTATAAAGCATTTCACCCAACATCAAAAAGGATTTACGACCTCATACTTTAGGGGGCAATTGTTATAGACAAATTTGGGCACTGCAACCCCAATCATATTTGTCCATAAACCAAGGGCTTCTAAGTCCCTAAAAGTGTTGTTTCATACCCTAAAAGAGCAAGGTTAACTGATTACATCATCTCCCAGAAGTTCCCCATGAGAAACTACTCAAAACTAGTCAAAGCAGGACCATACAGACTACCCAGTGCTAAAAGTGCGATGCATATCACCTGCTCCATGCAAAAAGTGCGATGCATACTGGAAATCCCTTCTATAGGGTGCGATGAGTGAGAGCAGACAAATGGCACAAGCAGTTTTCTAGGTGGAAACCCAAAGAATCTTCTAGAAACTGCTCATTTGACACTTGCCTCTCTGAATTCGCCCAAGGATGAGTAAGAGATCTGAAATCTCCATGTGGAACCAAGAACTATCAGTGAAATGACACTAATCAAAATCCCAGAAGCTAACTCACTCTCTTGTAAACATCTATATGGATCCCTCTCCAAGAGATCCAGAGGCTGGAATTTTGTAATTTGCAAGGAAGTGCTGTTGGTTTCTCTTTGAAAACATTGTTGGGTGATCTTGCTTTGTATGAGGTGAAGAGGGCTTTCATGCTGGGAGAATGACGTTGGGTCAGGCCAAGTGGTTGTAATTCTCTCTTCTACTACTTTTACTAATAAAGCTATTTGAGTTTTCCTCCATATTCTTGTGTATCTCTGAATATTGTGTTGATATATGCATTTGTATGGTCAATATATTTCTGATCCTATATTGTTTACAGTGAAAGATCTCTATGCTTTGATGGTATTATGCTGCTGTGAATATACAGGTGCTCTTTGAAGCAGGTCAAGTAAGGAAGCAGTGGCGGGATTTTGTCAAAGGGGAAAGGAAACAAGCAAGGAGCCAAGGAGAAGACTGAGGTTGGTACTCTCTGCTTCTTTCTCATCTCTCTCTTGTAAAGGAAAAACAAGTGACTTTAATATGTTTGTTTCTAAGATAGCTACCCATCTTAGTGGGACTAGCAGTTCTGAATAGACACTAGATTTCCTGACAACAAGCGACAGTTTCTTGGTACAACAGGGAAAAGAGATCGATTGCACTCAGTTTGGCAGAGGCAGGGTACATGGCTGCAAGTCAAGAAACATGTGAGTCTATCTACATGAGGAAGATCCTGGTTGGTTTGTTTGGTCAGCAGATGAATCCTACAATGATTTATTGTGATAAATAGATTTGTATCAAACTCTCTGAAAAATCAATTTTTCATGATCGGTCAAATAATATTGATATTCGATATCATCATCTCAGAGATTGTGTATTGAGGTGGATCATGTTGTTAGATTACATTCCAATGGAGGAGAAAGATGCTGACATCTTGACAAAGGCATTCTCAAGATGTAAATTCGAGTTTCACAGAGACATGATTGGGGTAGCTGATAATCCCTTTCTTGTTGAGAGGGAGTTTTGAAAATGACAACAAAAAATTCTAGTTTAATTTGTCCTTGAATTAAACTGTGAATTAAAATTGAATTCTATTCTCATAGCAACTTGTAAATAGTTAATTGAGTTTATTAAACTCAATTAGCTTAGGAATTTCGAGTTGGATGTCTTTCTGAAGTCATGTATATGTTCTCCCTATATTGCAAGGGTCCAGGATGAGTTAAGTATGAGTGGTAATTAGTTAACTCAGTTTATTGAGTTAAGTCTAGTTAAATTAGTTCCAAACTATTTGAGGAACTAATAGTGAGTTAACAGTCAGTTGATGCATTAGTGCATTCAACTAGTGCTACTCCAGTTAATGAATATTCCCTCACCAGAAACTCATGCATGTCGATTCTAAGAAAGACCCAGTTGAGACTAGAGTGCAAGAACAATGTACTATTTGTTTTAATTTTTTTTGAGTTTCACTGATAGTGCATGCAATTAGGAACTGATCCTTGAAGCGATTACGTAGTTTTGAGTGCACTGATTTCCCTTTAACATGGTTAATCAACCATAGGAATTGCACAAGGAAATAGGGATCCATACTCCGTCTGAAAGGTAATCCTAACGATCCCGGTAGCTCTATACCTCCCTTCATCTCCAAACTCTATGCTCTACTCGAGGTCTTTCTCCTGAAAATCACTAAAGAGATATTTGTTCCCCATCATATGGAACGAGGCACTGCTATCAAGATACCACATGCCTCCCATGACAGTGTTGTCCATGGATGCAGTGAGAGTGAAATCAAGTTCGAATTGTGAAGCTAGAGCTTCACCTGCTGCAGCTACTATAGGCTCCTTCTTGTTTGCTTTCTTTTGTGGGAAATTCGTGGCATAGTGCCCGTGCTCGTGACCATGAAAACACTTAACTTTTGACAAGTCCATCTTCTTTCGACCCACCTTGCCTTGGGACTTCTTTCACTTGACCTTATTTTCCTTACTCACTAAGTAAAAATCCTCTTCCACTTCTTTGGAAGGGATCCCATCTCTGGTGTTCCGTCCAAAATCCTCTTGTACCAAATCTGACCACAGTCATTCCTAATCTGGAAGCTTCTCACTCCCATTCACAAAGTCCTGATAACTATGCCAACTCTTAACAAGTCCTAGAAGAGCTAGGCTCACCATATTATCCTCGACAATAGTGATTCCAACACTTCCAAGCTCATCTCGACAATGAGTGAACTTGTTCAAGTAATTTGGAATTGAGTCGCATGCCTCCATCTTGATTTTTCGAAGTTTACCTTTAAGTGACAACTTCTTATGGTTAATATTGTTCTAGAAAAGGTCTTTCAATGCTTCCCACATAGCATACAGAGTCTCCTTCCCATGAAGACTCGAGACAATGTGGTCTCCAACTCCCTCAAGTATTATCGACCTTGCCCTTGCCACACACTTCTTCCATTAGGCCAGATATTTTGCATCTGATGTTGATGACTTAGGAATGTCTTGATCAATGAATCTTCATGCCATTATCCTCCAACACGTCCTCCATCCTATCCTTCCAGGCTATGTAATTTGAGCTCCCATCCAAGGCATACTCGAGCCGCAAACCATAGAACGCCATATACCGATCTCGAAGTATGTATTGCAAATTCAACTTTCACCTATAACCCTAAAATAAAAAACTTCGAAATGTCCTCTAGTGTACTGTAATCAACTCTGATACCATGTAAAATTTCATGTAGGTTCACAAGCTCATGCAATTTACTAAAGCATAGGACAATAATCTACTTCTACTTCTACTTTCTACCAACATAAGCCAATAGATCGATGAAAACAATATGAATAAGAAGAAGACAAATAAATGGCACATAACATAGTATGTATTCACAGAAAGCCATAGCTCAAAACCCCTACTCTCTATATTCCATTAATCAGAAATCCAAGATGATAATACAATGCTCGTTCTCACAAGAACAATCCCTGCGGTATAACCAATCTCTCAGCTCACAAGCTAGCTCAAGCCAAACCTTAACCTCTTTTGCTGCTCTCCAAGCCCCTATTTCCTTATGAAATTCCTAGGATGAATAGCTTGCATTTAAAGGAAATTCATGCTTCCAAAATTGCACAATGCAAACATAGGTCCTTCTCTGATTGCGTGCATGATATTTACAACTCAATAAATCATACAACTGATAGTACATTATCCCTGCACTCTAGTCTCAATTGGGTGTTTCTCTGAACTGACATGCATGAGTTTCTCATGAGGGAATCCTCAGTTAACTAGAGTAACACTTGTGGATGCACCAGTGCACCAACTGACTGTTATTCCTCTATTATTTCCACAAACAGTTAGAACTAATTTAATAGACCATAACTCAGTAAATTGAGTTAATCTAATTACAACTCAAATAAACTCATCCCGGACACCTAAAATTTAGGGAGAACATATACATGACTACATAAAGACTTCCAACTTGAAATTCCTAAGCTAATTAAGTTAATTAAACTTAATTAGATATTTACAAGTTTTTATGAGAATAAAATTTGATTTTAATTCTCAGTTTAATTCAAGGACAAATTAAATTGGAATATTTGGACTCTATTTTTAACATTTCTTGTTGCTATTTTCAACAATTTTAAACCCTAAAATAAACATGGTTGTCCATGATTTACCATGGCTGATATTCATATTGACACAATCTTTGTGACAATGCGGTGTTGGAACATCGTTTTCCACAATTGACCATAGTTGTCTCAATGTGATGTTGGACCATGAGACATTCTTTGTCACAATATGACCACTATTATTGACCATGGTTGACCATGATTGGTTTTCATATTGAGACAATATTTCTCACAATGCAACGTTGGACCATCGTAGACCAAAATCACAATGGATTGATATTATAAACCCAATGGAATAATAAACCGAAGGGATTAATACTATAACCACAAGGGATTATAAAACCAATGGAATAACATTAAACCCAAGGGATTAATAATATAAAACCAATATATATAAATCCATAAATAAATATTTTAAACCCTAAAATAAACATGGTTTACCAAAATTAACCATGTTTTATACTGACATAATCTTTGTCACAATGCAACGTTGGACCATGTTTGATCATCATTTATTTTCATATTGAGACAATCTTTGTCAAAATGCTACATTGGACCATGGTTGACCATAGTTGATTTCCATATTGAGACAATATGACATTGGATTATGGTTGACCATGATTGACCATCGTTGACGATGGCTGACAATGGTTGATTATGGTTAATTTTCATAATGAGACAATCTTTGTCACAATGTGATGTTGGACCATGGTTGGCCATGGTCGACCAAGATTAAAATCCCGAGAGATTTATATTATAAACCCAAGGGATTAATACTATAACCCCAACGGATTATAAACCTAACATAATAATATTAAACCCAACGTTGGTTGAGAAACACGACGTGAACTAAAACTTACGAAATCTATCTACATAAACATAAAGACCTAGTTATTTTATAATGTTACCTTGTTTAAAAATAAACCTTTTCTTTTAGAATATTTTCAAATATTTTCTATCTAGTAATTTCTATTTATATTATTTAATAATTGAATAACTCAAATAAATAGGTTAAAATCTACTAATATTATAATTAATTATTATTTATTTATATTTATAAAAAATATAAATTTTTTATATATTTTAATATATTCAATATATAATCAATTATGAAAAATTTAAATTATATTGATATCGTCCTTCATGATAAGTTGAAATTTTGTGTAAATAAGTAGAAAATACAATATCCTAAAAAAACATATTATTAATTTAAATAATTAATAATATAATATGGTTGATTTATGCGGATAGGTGTATATCCTAAACAATATTTTATCTAGATGTCTCTCTTCTCTAATGAGAATATATTTGTTTTTATAATAGAGCCTCTTACGTGAGAGATTGGTTTGACTTAGTGTAATTCTCTATGTAATTCCCATTTTTTTTTATAGTTAATAGAATTTAATCTATATATATGTGTGTAAAGTTATAATTTACTTGATTTTTTTTATTTTAATATTTTAAAACTTATAATATATTATAAAATGTATTTTAATGTTTATTATCAACATTATCAATATTTATTAGCTATTTAAATTATATAATTACACTAATTATTAATAATTAAATTAAAATTATAAAATTTTTATTTCAAAATAAACACACTCATAACATAATTAAATTGAATTTAATGATCCATCTTCTTTGAATGCATTAAAAGTGATAATTTAATGAGTTATACAAAATTTTAATTAGATATTTTGGATATATAATATAGAAAATATATACTGTGTATCAGTTACGTCATCTATTTGTACCTAACGTACGAGTCTTATAATAAGAGTTGGATTTGTACAAGTATATTAGTTTATTTTAGAGTTTTTAAAATAAGATGGTTTATGAATTATAAAATATTTTATTGAGTTATATTTTTGCTTATTTTGAATTATATTTTTCTTTTAGTATTGTAATTCAATTATGTTATATTTTATATATATATATATATATATATATATATATATATATATATAAATTAATTTTATTTGAAATTTATTAAAATTATAAATTTCAAATAAAATCAATTGTAATTGTAAATTTGAAATATATTATTTAAGTAATTTTTTTTGAAATAAATTTATTTATATATTTAAAAACATAATTTGAATAATAAAATTTTACAATTTTTTAGGATTTTGGTTATGTTATGTAAATTTTAGGTTTTTTTTTTTTTTTGGTGCATAGTTGTTTATATTTGGCTATGTGAGAGGGTGTAATATATCCTGAAAAGAGTGTAGTTACAATAGCAAAAAGTTTTAACTATGTTAATCAATTTTTAAATTTTATATTTATATAGTAAAGTTATGTTTTAATAATAAAATATTGTTTTTAGAAATCATGCAGATTGTATTTCACATATGAGGATGGTTAGTTAGTTATGTTTAGGCGGTTACCTGTCCATAACCTCTCCTTTGAAAGAAAAGGAAAAGGAACACCAAGAGGGTAGAGGTACTGCAGGTGGCAAGGAGAGAATGACAACTAGAGAATGATGGAAATAATGCTGATAGGTTAGAAGTAATTCCTTTGCATCTAGCTAGAACTAAGTATCGTTAGGACCAGATAGTTACAAGCCTATTGTGCAACCCTATATGTGAATACTGCACGGGGGGGTGACACAACTGAAGTCTGGTCTCATGGTTGAGACGATCGAGGCAATTATTTCTTAAGTTCAGAAAGAAACTAAACTAATTGCAGTGGCAAGGAAAACAGATAAGTAACTCTGTTACAATTATTAAATAGATGTCAATAAGATAAGATTGGTTAGAAGTTTTATGAATGCGCGGTATTTTTATAGATGACAAGGGTTCACATCTAAGGTTTACTTGTGAATTTATACAATATCTAGAAATTATATAAATAAGTGAAAACCATAGATGGCATAGAGATTTATATTTACTGTTGAAAGGAAAACTTTAGATACTGAAATCTCATTATTAAAGGAATACAGTGAGATGGATTAAAGAAATAATGCCAGAAAACATAATTTAACTAACAGTGTCATATATTGTGAAATGGAATGTTAAACATAATGTTAGATTCGGCTAGCCAGGTATTGGCCTACTTGGAACAGTCCCCGGGTCCCCAAAGATTTAAATAAGCTACTACAACAGTAAGCATAATCTTTGAGAATGTAAAAAATGTTAAAGAGATAAAATTAAGAATAGGAGTTCATTAAATACATGGTATTGCAAAATAATTTAAACTCATCATTGAATTAGTAGTAAAAATGTGTAACAAATACTAATAGAAACAAAATAGAGCAAGTAACTCCTTCAACAAATTTCAAAACATGTATTAACTCTGAGTATCACGAAATGTTACAAAATATGCAAGTAATAGGTCGCTTATGCGGAAAGAGTGCATAAATATACAGGAACTTCTGACATGGCCATGGAGTCCATTAAACAAAATTATATACATTCCTTTCCATATAAATTGTTCTAACGAACATCAAACCCTCAAATTTGCAAAAATGCTTCATTCAATAAAACTGTTCTTATTGTAAGACAGTCTATTTACCCGTGACTACATAATATATTGTCATATGTTGGGTTAAAGCCCCAATATCCAAACCCTCTAATTTCCCAACCCTAGGAAGAGGAAAACAGTCTTCCAGAGCGATATCCAGGTGTGTACAGAACTTGTAGCAGAAGATAGACTCCAGTTATACCCGAATTGTTAAACCTTCAACTGTGTTGACATATGATGAGCACTAGTATTGCAGCAAGAATGTTGCAACTCCTGGGACTACCAACTTTACTTTATCAAGCTCGGGTTCGTACAAACTTGGAGGTGACAGTGTTGTATACACAAGTAAAAGTAATGGTTCTGCCCTTTGTCACCCTTTAGCTGGCGATAGGTCACTATGGTTTTTCAATCTAGACTCCTATGGATTCAGAATAAGCTTGATTACTGATGAGGGAAAGAGAAATCTACTCTAAGAGAAAGCTTGTCTACTGTAGTAAGGAAAACGACTGAAATCAAATGGTAAAACACACCATTTTCTAACTAACTGTTGAGAGACTATGCTTCAAAAAGAATGCTAAGTTAACATGTTTGTAATCCTACTGTCTTAAGCATGTAAATTCAAAACATCAAACATTCTACTACTGTGCATATAAATGGCTAAAATAAATCTATTTTTCTTTTTCTCTTTTTTATGGAAAAGTGTAAAAGCTAATCTCTTTTGGTGATGTGGAAGGTGGCTTAGGGATGCTGGTGAATGGTTAGAAGGTTGGGGAGACCATTAAGTGACATTTTTTAGCTTCCTAGAGGCTTTTCCCTCAATTCAGCCTCAAAACAAGCCACTACAGGAAAACCTACACGATGTCCTAAAAACCTACAGGATTCCCTGTATTTCTATAGGATACAACCGAGAGCAAAATGATGGGTGTTGAAGGTGATGGAAGGCTTAGGGAAGGTGGGTGGAGGATGGAATGAGGCAAGGAAATACCTAGGATCACTCAGAACTCAAAACCAAGGTTGGAAGATGGTTGGATTTTCTCAACAAGCTTGGAGAAGTTTCCTTGTAAAATGATGAAATTGGTGAGGGTCTTAGTGAAAGCAAGGAATGATCATGGATGGATGAAGTTGGAAGGAGGTTTCTGACTATGAGATCTCTTTGTACTTCTGAAACACCTACACTGCATCAAACATTGACATTTACCCAAAAATCATGTAAACAAGAAGAATTTCAATGATCTAGGAAAACAAAGTTTAATGAGCTAGTTGTCTACTTCATGCATGAGGAAAACTTGTAGAATAAAATGGAATCATTGATGGGATCTAATGTAAGACTAAATATGGAAGAAATGATAACTAAATCCTACTCTTGTAAACTTATCAAATGCTGGCTTTAATACAGAAAACCCTAAATTCTATGAGAAAGTAGAATTCTGTCTTTTTGGGGATGCATAAGAGTCCTTTCCTCAAATCATGATCCCTGAAGGAAGAAGTGAGGTCAAGACACCTATTGAAAACTTTTTGATGTTCCTTTATCTCTTCTAAACTACTGTTGAAGTAAAACACAAATTGAAGCAAACTAATAAGCAAACTTATCAAATCTACACTACTTGCAATGAAATACTTCTAAGGACAATTCAACTATGAAATCAATCTAAGTATGCAGATACAAGAAGAGGAGCCTTTTCTGCTAGGGTTGGGCCCTAACCCAAGAGCTTCAGCCCTCTGAGTTAACTCATTGCTAGATCAAGAAAATTCTCATTCTCATTATCAAAACAAGAAATTACATAGCAATGTCTTCCACAAGTCTTGAACTCGAAAATGACTAGTGTTTTTACATCCTAAATTCAAATCCTAATGAGGCTCCAGGCCTCTTTATTTATACAACAGAAGTCTCCAATGAATTACTTAAATATAGGGAGGCTCGGCTCCCAAACTCAAGATAAACTAACTCTTTGATTGTCACTTGCTTGGCTGCCTCTTGATCTCCATGACTTGGCTACTTGTACTCGGAGCTACAGTGATTGATGGAGGAATATTCGAATGAGGGAGGAGTTAATGAGGAGGATTTACCTCCTACAATCTCTCATCCTTGTCCCATTCGAGTTTCAACCCTTAATCTTGCCAAAATTCCTTGATTTTCTCTCACAAACCTGCATTCAATGCACATTAGTCCGCTATGCATAATATCTCACTTTGACTCATCTCATTAAACAAAATACAATCAAAATATGTAATAAATTGTGAGAAGAGTTGATTTGATCAAGCTAGGAGGGGAATTAAGGTCCATATAGCTACCCAATGATGAGGCTCATCATCAACCCCCTACTGAAAGTGTTGCTGATCCTCTGAGAAACTCAATCAATATCCATGTCTTTCATAGCTCTAGTGGCCTCCTTGATATCCCATGCTTTTGTTCTTGTTTCCTCTTCTTGCGTATAGAATCCTACCTTCCTTTATATCTCCTCCCACTGCTTTCTTACTTCTTCTTCATTCATTCCTTCTAACATCCCTAAGAGTAGTGGTGGACTGAGTTTCAAGCCAATCCAATTGACTTTGAGTCTTTGGAGGGTTTTCTTGTACATGGGTGTCCTATTCAGTGCTTCTCTCAGTCTTTGAAAAGAATGGTACTCTCTGATTTTCGAACTGTATAGCAAAGTATTCCATCTCCTTTGGCAAGCTTGCATGTTGTCATCCCGTAACAGCTTGAACATATCCTCAAAATGTGTAATTTCTTGCTCTTGGGCATCAAGATACCTGGGTGCAAGTTGAGGATCATTTGCAATTAAGTTATGTGTGCTGATGACATCCATTAGATTTGATTGCTCAGCTCTTATCGTGAGAGGCTCTGTTTTTTCCCTTGCCATTATCTTCTTCATTTCTGCAGGATTTGCTTTGTCATGGTTCATCCATGATACCAAATCCATCAATTTTAAATCCCCTAGTTTTTCATTAGGGTCCCATACATTCAGATCTGTCATGGCTAAGTTATGTAGGTAGAACTCAGACATCTTTGCCCTATCCTCCAGTGTGCTTTGATCACAAATATCAATGAAATGTCTATAATCCTGGAATGGCATAGTGCCTCTCTATGCTAGGGTCTTGATTTGGAACTGCATCCACTATTCCTTAAGGTATAATGCATAGGACTTAGCTGGCATCCTGCACTAGATTGCCTCTAAGGACAGACTGGCCATGGATGCCAATTGATTCTCTCTTTCTTGTACTTTCCTTTCAACCATGCATTCAATGCCTCCAACTGAGCTTTCATTATGGCCTCTCTGTCCCTCAGGTTGCTCAGTTCTCTGTCCATCTCCTTAAGCTTTTCCTCCATGTGATCTATGTCCTCCACTATCTTGGACTTGGAAATATGCAACCATCTATGTGTTCTTTCTCTCTCTTTCTCGAGCTCAAAGAATAATGGGATGGAAAATTTTTGTGGAATGACCCTACCCCCGTCAATAAACCTATAGTAGGAGTCAAGGTTAGGTTGAGGACTAGGTTCCCTTAGCTCTAGATCCTCCTTCTTTGTTTCTTTCTGCATACTCCCTTATTTATCCAATTTCTAAGTTTCTTGTAGGTTTATAAGAGTTTCCTATAGGATTGCTTCTGTTTCCTGTAGGTCCTACTATGTATCCTGTAGGATGTCGTTTCCTTTGGATGAGGCAAATCTAGTGTTTCCGGGAAAACTAGTGTCTTTTCGATCGACTAGCCCTCTAGGATTGGCAGCTATCCTAGAAACAAATAGTTTAAAGCAATTTGTGATTTACTCTATGTATGATAGATAAGAGAGAGGCAAAGGAACCAACCTGGATCTTCGGCTTAACTCCTTGCTTGATCTCTCTCCTCCTTGAGAAAGCTTGCACCTCTTCTCCTACTTATCCCGCTTAGAGAATACCTATAGAGACAAAGTAACAAAACACTATCAAAGCAACTTGATCTACTATATCATAAGCATTGTAGAATCAAAAATACAATGAACATATAATAGCATGCACAAATAACGACATTCACAAATACACAATTGTATGGAGGAAAACTCAAAGAACTTTATTAAAATAGAAGGGAAAATTACAACCCAGCTATCTAATCCAACATCATCCTCCCAGCATCAAAGCCCTCTTCACCTCATGAAAAGCAAGATCACCCAACAATACAATGCTCTTTCTCATATACAAACTATCAGCACTTCCTTACAAATTACAATATTCCAGCCTCTAGATCTCTCAAATGAGGGATCCATTTATAGATGTCTGCAAGGGTGTGAGTCATCTCTGGGTTTTTGATTAATGTCATTCCACTTGTTGTTTTTGGTTCCACTTGGAGATTTCTTGGATCTCTTACTCATCCTTGGGCGAATTCAGAGAAACAAGTGTCATAGGAGAAGTTTCTAGAAGATTCCATGAGCATCCACTTAACAAACTGTCTCGGACATTTGTCCATTCTCACTCATCGCATCCTACAGAAGGCCTCTTCAGTATGCATCGCACTTGGCTAGTGTAGAAGTCAATATGCATCGCACCTTGACAGTGGAGCTTTCAGTATGGTCCAGTTTAAGCCAGTTCTGGATGGTTTTTCAGGTGGAGCTTTTAGGGCATGATGTAATCAGTTGACCATGATCTTTTAGGGTATGAAATAACACTTTTAGGGGTTAAAGAGCCCTAGTTTATTGACATATAAGATTGGGGTTGAAGTGCCCAAATATGTCTATAACAGTTGCCCCCTAAAGCATGAAGTCGTAAATATTTGATATTGGGTGAAATGCTTTAACATGAGGATCCGAGGGTTCAACATTGGAAGCTGACCTATATAAGATACAATACAATACATCATCATCATATAATTTTCATGATCTAGCTGAGGTGGGCATTCCCATGCTCAGCTTTATAAATTCATTTCATGTACATAGAATAGATAATCGTCTGTAGTTGCAAACTGGTGATTCTTCATATGTAGGGTCATCGTCCCTGGCTTAGATGACCATCTGTGTAGCTTCTGTGTACATTTGATGTCTTTATATTCCTGAATATATCGCAGCCCGGATGGATGAAACTAGATCCAGGGTCTTCAAACTCGTTCAATCTTCGCCCGATGTACAAGTCGATCCATGTGAAAAGATGTTCTAAAGTCGAACATGGAAAGACATCGCCTGATTACCAACCAATAATGTGAGTTGTTAACAGACGCGAGAGGAATCACCGATAATGATAATGACCCTCAAGGTACTACAGTACAATTCACGTGGTGTGAATATATGATCTGATGTCGAACACCATGCAAAATCTTTCGGTCGAAGGCCATTGATGTCAACCTGTCGCCGGAAGTGAGAAACTTGCCATTAAGGCATGCAAGCTTCAAAGTAATGAAAGGGTTGTTTCTAAGTCAACTTCTTGGATAATGAGCTGATGTCGACAATAAGTGACCCGTCGTAGGAGGGCATTAATGTATCCCACATCTACGACACGAAACGAAGAAAATGATTTTCTGGAGGTGAAAACGATCGACGATACAAGGTTCAGGAATGGCGGTCATGAAAAATGGAGTTTGAAGGTATTGCAGTGGATGAGACATTAACTGGATGGTGAAGTCTCAACTCAATGACTTCTCTTGAACATATCGGCGACACTGAGATGGATTGGTAGCGTTAACCCCAAAAATGGATGGTGTGAAAGACCAATGGTGAAATGACCAGTGAACGGAATAACCCAACCCGACTCAATCATGGTGATGGAGTAAAAGTGTCATGTTCAAGAGCGACCTGCTACCATAAAATTCTTCAAGTTTTCTTCCCTTTTTCCCTAGTCATTGCTGACCAGTACCTCTTTATTTTTGTCAAGCTTGAGGAGGATAACATGTGCTTGTTCTATAATTTTCCCTTCGGGCAAACCTGTCGCTATGTTTTAGCGAGTCTAGCGACAGTGAAACTCGTTCTTGTCTGGGTGGACAAGTTTGTTGCTATTGTTTTAACGAGTTTAACGACAAAGATAACTCGGTCCTTTTCATGTTTAGAGAGTTTGAAAAGGGATGAAAATAAAACTCCAGCAGTTCTTTTTCGTAGCATAATCCCTTAAGTCCGAAAAAGATTAAATAATACAAAATGGATGACTTTTGCGATCGCTTTAGTGAGCCGAAAAAGACAAGCACTCAAACTTTTTCGTGAGATAATCCCTCAGGTCCGAAAAAGATTAAAATATACAGGAAGGATGGCACTTCCAATCACTTTAACAAGCTGGAGAGGCCAATTGCTCGACAATCTTTTCATATTTAATGATTCTGAAAAGGGTTTAAAGGAGACTCGTTTTTGAGGAATGAGTGGCATCCGGGGTAGCAACTGGTTCCGGGTAATCTTGGAACTTCTCAAAACATGGTGGTGTGAAGAGGGTGGCTAATAGGACCACTCATCACAGCTGTTCCTCAAAAGGGTAAACAATCAAGTGGAAGCGTATGATCGGCCAAAAGAATGGAGGTGATGGCAGGAACACAACTAACACTCAAAAGGCTTATGTAATGGCAATCACAAAGGTTATTTACCGAAGGTAGGTTCATTTTTTAAAGAGCTTGAACTCTGGGGGAACATATGCTCTGTTTGGGTGCGGGTTCATTTTTTAATGAGCTTGAACCTTGCGAAAACTATGCTCAGTGAAGTGGTTTATCTTTTTATGCGAACTAGAAATGACCAAACTAAAAGCTAGAAAAACGAAAAAAGCTAAGGAACTGCTAAAGTTAGGTAGGATGGTTTCATCAGTGGTTAGACAAAAAAATTCTTTTGCTTCATCCGCAGAACAGATGAAGGTGAATGGTGTGTCGGACCAATCACCTGACCTCAGGAGTAAAAAAAAAAAACTAAAAAGCTAAAAATATAAAAAGAGAAAAAGCTAAAAAGTAAAAAAAAAAACTAGGAAATGAAATTGGTCGTTTTTAGCTTGCATAAAAAGGTTTGCATGCCCCCAGCATGATGAAAAGGAGAGTCTCGAGTAGCCATATGGAAACTTACTATGGTTAAGCAGGATGGTTTTTTGTCAGCGGTTAGACAAAACATTTCCTGCACTTCGTCCGCAGAATAGACGAAGGTGAAAGGTGTCTTAGACCAATCACATAACTCATAGGGAAACTTATTTTTTCGGCTAGGTTCATCCGCCAAATAGACAAGGGTGCATGCCCCCTAAGCTTCGTTACATTCACCAGACTACTCGCGGTAATTAGGCGGACGAAATGAAGGTTGAAGATACACCGTGGATATAAAAGGACCATTTAGGGATGATGGTTGACTTGGAGCTATGCTTGAACTGGGAAATGAAAGCTGGTCAATGGTGACAATTTTGCCTTCAAGCGGGAAACACATCTTTCGGAAGAGTGTTGAAACAATAGCTTCCATGTTGTAAACATAGTCACGTCCAAGGAGTAGATTGTAATCTAACGGTCCTGGGACTACCATCACGTTTAGGTGAACGATTTTCCTTCCTAAAGTTATCGGTAACTTAGGAAGGATCCCTAACGGTCAACTGGTTCCTTTGTTAAATCCTGACAAATTTTGTGTAACAGGCATAAGCGATGGCAAACCAAGTGCTTTCCAAACAGTTTATGAAAGGATACTCACTGACGCACCCTCATCTATGATAGTGCTTGACACGATCATTTTTTAAACTTGTACTATGATCCGGAAAGGTACATAAGAAGGAAGGTGAGATCTTGCTAGTCGATTCCAATCAAAGGAAGCAATTAGACTGCTTGGAGGGGGTACCGAATAAACGGGTGAAATATCCCCTTAAGTAGTGGGAACTGGGGGATTCTCTTCCTGTTGTGAAGGAATGGGTGGATTTCCCCCAAGTTCATCAGACTCTGAAGTAACAAAGAGAATTTGAACAGTATCGTTCTCACTCTCTTGAGGATGGATATGATCTTCTGAAGGTAAAACTGGGTCGACTGCCATCTCGACCTGTTGACTTTGGTTCGATATGGACTCAGAAGATTCACTTTCAACGATAGGTGTTTCGACCGACGGTTCAGTTAAGTCAGTCAGATTTTCAACTAGTAAAGGACTTGGGGAGAGTTTCCTGTATCCAGGTGGAAGTCGTTGCGGTGAAGCAGGACGGTTATGCAAGACTCTTTTGGCCTCACCCAAAAAAGGACAACAGGGAAGTGTATGGTTCCCTTCACATAACTCACATGGAACTTTGACTTTTCCTTTCTGTCCGTGGACTTCACTATCACTAGTTGATGGTGTATTATCAACATGATCAGCAGAGGTTGATGACACCAGTTGGTGTGAACGGGGGGACCATTCTCTCAAGATCCGAGGAATGCATGGACAATCTCGATGAAAATGGTCTCCTCTACAGATTATGCATGGATATCTGGGTTTATGAGCTTTAATGCGCGGATTTTCACTAGCTGATGCATCCAAATCTATGGTTGGTTGGTTGCCCCCTTGCTGAATTGGCTTCTTCTTCTTCTCCTTACCTTTCTTCTTCTTCTTAGCCACTTGGTTATTAGCATCACTACTTTCACCAAGCAAAGAGGAAGAAGGGGAGGGAGAAACAAACGAAGAAGAAGGCGAGGGGTCAACCTTAGCATCAACTGGATGTTGATTCAATTGCTGAGGAATCACATTATTTTGAACCACAGAGGTTGCGAATAGCCATACTGTCAGGCCAATAGTGAGTCCCGGAAGGGAAAATGTGGCCATATGAGGAGCACCAATATTTCCCAAAGATGCAAAAGGACTAGGATTCCCCTCAACAGGGATTCCATGATTGGTGGACTCCATTATCTCAACCTAAGATCAACGAAGGAACAGGGATGTTATTCTGAAATTAATAAATTTTAATGACGCTTTGACACAACTTTGCTTTTTCAATTTTTAAGAGTAAAGAAAAAGCTAAAGATGACTCTATTCCCCTTTGATTTTTAATGAGCCTGAAGTTAGAAGTGCTCAGATGGACCTTTCTTTTAAAGAGTCAAAAAGGAACGAAAGTGACTGCTCTGGAGATCTAGACAGAGGGATTACCAAACCAATCGCAAAACTGCAAAATACACCTTGGTGATAAATTAAAGAGAAATTACCAAGGATTTATGTACGGCAGTCAATATTCCCGAATGCTGTGTTCAGTGCATTGCGATCGATAGGGCGGCAGGCACGGATTCCTATGGATAAAGGATATAAGCCTATTATGGTCTCCCAATATATACGTGACGGTACGGGGAGCACAAGTCCGTGCTAGCACTTGTCGTATCAAGGAGGAGGAATCACCCAACCTTCAATGAAAATGACAATTACTAGATTTTACGACGCCAGAACACGTCTCTAGCCTAGACCTCTAGATGTGTTGCGTTAGGTTCCAAAGCGTTGTTAAGTTCATTGAAATTTATTTTAGAGTTGATCTTGTTTAAAAGTTTGCCTTTCAATGGTTCACCGCGTGATGTAGATTTAAAATTCCTAAATATGCAGTCTACAATGATAAACAATCGTTGTTTATTTTGATCAATGAAAATCCTAGCTACTAAGGAAAGAAGATTACGATTCTTTCAAACAAAGAGCAAAGAGCACACACTAAATGCACTTTTCCTAAATCATTTTTCGCACACAGTCTAAATGCAAATGCAAATGCATGTATTTGTTTTTTGTTCTCTTTAATGTGAAAATGCCAAAAAAGAAAACTAAATGTAGTAAAGATCTGAAATATTTTTACTCAAAGCGACATTTCGACAATTTCTTTTTCAAAATAGAAAGGAAGACTAAACGACACTTTTCGATTTCGAATAGAAAATGCTTTCGACACTTCAAATATCAAAAAATCAAATCAAATACATGACAAAAAGTTCAATCGACTATCCAAGGAAGGAAGACTCAACGACACTTCTCTTTTTGACACAAAACGACAGTTATGACACTTTTTGCACCAAAACGACAGTTCGATTTAAGCAACTTTTCAACAAAGGATCGTAAATGATGGAAAAATACATAAAAATACTTACTAATCCTAATAAATGGAGGCTGATCTATCTGACGCAAGGAGGCTTCAATAATGAGGTACTGTTCATAAGTAGGAAAACAACTAAACAGAGCTGAAAACAAGGACAAAACCCCCAAATTTCAAGAAGGGAAATAGGCTCAGTCAGTCATCGCACTTGGGCTTCACAGAAACAAGGATGCATCACACTTTTCAGACTCGGGAGGAGTGATGCATACTGGCAGACAGTGATAGACAGTGCGATGGGCCAGGGAGCGCAACTGAGATGGGTTTTGGCTCAGATTTGCAGCTGATTTCAGTGAGTTAAGCTGAGCTATGATAGACAGTAAAAAGCAAAGTACAAAGGTATGATCTTGGGAGGTTACTGAGCTACCACAAGGGCATCTAGAATGTTTGTAAGTCAGATGTTCAGTTCATAAACTAAACCGGAGATTGACTGAAGCAACATTCATCTACTATGCAATTGCAGAGCAAAAGCAGTTCGAAGGCTATCTGGCTAACTTCAGGCTCCGTCTATAGTTTATAAAACAAACAAAAATAACTAACAGACATCTATTTGATCCCCAGTGGAGTCGCCATTTTGTTTCTGGGAAAACTAGTGTCTTTTCGATCGACTAGCCCTCTAGGATTGGCAGCTATCCTAGAAACAAACAGTTTAAAGCAATTTGTGATTTCCTCTATGTATGATAGATAAGAGAGAGGAAAAGGAACCAACCTGGATCTTCTGCTTAACTCCTTGCTTGATCTCTCTCCTCCTTGACAGAGCTTGCACCTCTTCTCCTACTTATCCCGCTTAGAGAATACCTATAGAGACAAAGTAACAAAACACTATCAAAGCATCTTGATCTACTATATCATAAGCATTGCAGAATTAGAAATACAATGAACATACAATAGCATTCACAAATAACGACATTCACAAATACACAATTGTATGGAGGAAAACTCAAAGAACTTTATTAAAATAGAAGGGAGAATTACAACCCAGCTGTCTGATCCAGCATCATCCTCCCAGCATCAAAGCCCTCTTCACCTCATGAAAAGCAAGATCACCCAACAATACAATGCTCTTTCTTAGATACAAACTATCAACACTTCCTTACAAATTACAATATTCCAGCCTCTAGATCTCTCAGATGAGGGATCCATTTATAGATGTCTGCAAGGGTGTGAGTCATCTCTGGGTTTTTGATTAGTGTCATTCCACTTGTTGTTTTTGGTTCCACTTGGAGATTTCTTGGATCTCTTACTCATCCTTGGGCAAATTCAGAGAAACAAGTGTCATAGGAGAAGTTTCTAGAAGATTCCATGAGCATCCATTTAGCAAACTGTCTCGGACATTTGTCCATCCTCGCTCATCGCACCCTATAGAAGGCCTCTTCAGTATGCATCGCGCCTGGCTAGTGTAGAAGTCACTATGCATCGCACCCTGACAGTGGAGCTTTCAGTATGGTCTAGTTTAGGCCAGTTCTGGATGGTTTTTCAGGTGGAGCTTTTGGGGAATGATGTAATCAGTTGACCATGATCTTTTAGGGTATGAACCAACACTTTTAGGGGTTAAAGAGCCCTAGTTTATTGACATATAAGATTGGGGTTGAAGTGCCCAAATATGTCTATAACATCTAGTCACAGGCCTTCTCACATAAGTAATAGGAGACTTATGGGAGGCTTGTCCGGAGGATCCTTCTCCTCGAGTCTAAATAAGAGGAGCCATCTTCTCCTGCTGCTTAGGTGAGTCTTCAATAACAATAGGAACCTTGGTGGGAGTTTGAGGTTTTCCCTGCCTTATTCTTGTACTTTTTCTTGTCCTAAAGTACAATGGAGTTTGTCTTTGTCTTTTGCCTTTTTGTTTGATAGGGGTGCTAAGGGCAGTGAGGGAAGTTGCTGCCTCTCTCTCAGTGGGTTCTGGAGACACCCTGGGTGACTCCTCCTTGTCTTCTACCTCCTCTTTTCCATTCCCCTTTTCATCTTTGTCTTTCTCCTCTTCTTCTCCCTCTAGTTCCTCACTTTGTTCATCAGTTTCCTCCTTGGCATCTCCTTCTGTCTCTTCACCACTTTCCTTCTCTTTTTCTTCTTCTTCTTCCTCATCTATTTCCTCTTCATCCCTCTCTTTTTCTTCTTCCTCTTTTTCAGTTTATTCTTCATCCTCTTCACTGGAAGTGGGGCTCTTTTCATATTCAAGGGCTTTTATATCTCCCTCTATTTGCATGTCTCTAAAAGTTTCCCATGTGATAGGAATTTTGAGGTGTTGGAGGGCATCTTCTATGATGAGTCTAATTAACCCATGATGGGCTAGATTTTGATGGTTTCCTTCCTTAATCTTCATGCTCATATCTATTATTGATTGGAGAAGGAAGTAGGGTATGCTGAGTCTATGTTGAGGAGGTGTGTCTACCCCAAACCTCAATTCTTCAAGAAGCCTAAAGTGGTATCCATATACCACACTATACCTACCTTCACATGATATATATTTTATAAGGTGGTAGCTTATTTCATTCCAGGGATATGGTAGGCTGGCTCTTCTCACTCCATTTTTGTCTTCCATGGCCTCCTCTCCCTCCAAAAAGAATTTATTCTTTGTAGTTTGGCTATTTCCCTTGTCCTCCTTTCTCCAAGGCGCTCCTAAGGGAAGTGTGGTAATTCTTCCTATGATTTCATGGGTGAGTTCTATGGTGAGGCCTCTCACCACAATAATGGCATGGGTCCTAGTCAGTGGAATGAGGGAGAGAGAAAAATCTCTGGCTACTTCGTCATCATACCCCTTCAATTTCTCAAAGATCCAATTATGCCTTGTGAATATATCTTAGCACAGGAGGGTGCTGATGAATCCTCACGATGTTGATGGTCTCCCTTATATTAAACCTCCCATGTAATTTTGTCTGATGGATGGAGGAGTATATATGTCTGATACAAAATTTTAATGAGGAAATTTAACTAAAATTTATGTGGATACAATTCCCTTGTACTGCAATCAATTTCAACAACTAGAAGATTTGTTATGTTCCTTTCACTTGGATAAATGTGGGGAAATGTAGAGCCTACCTCCTTAAAATGCTTGATGTAGCCAACCCCTATTTTCCTCCCTCCTAAACTGCTCACTGCCAATCCTGTAGAATGCCTAACTGTACCCTGTAGTATCCTGTAGGTGGTCCTGTGTAGGGAAAAAATGAAATTTGTCTCTCCTGTAGATTGCTTCAGGGTTGATAGCGAATTCGATAGTGTGAGCCTCGATAATGTGAATGCTTCTATGCATAAGGATCAACGTTTATTTCCTATTATGGTTGATTTGAGTGAGGTGGTGTGTTGGTAGTCGAGGTACGAATATCTATTTTTGGACCGTTGTTCCCACTACCACATCATCATTCTCCTCACCTCGTAATCAACTCCCACTTTGGGCATCTGTAGCTTAACTGCTTTCAACCTCATCCTCCTTTTCTTTGACTTGAATGCTACCACGTGTGTGAGGACTAACTGTTTTGTCCTCATTGACTGAATGAAGGTGGCCAAGTTAATTGGCCACCTTTCGCTTATAAACCAACTCGTTCACAACTTTTACATCTTTTGATCACATTATGCTAATGAGAGAGTGGAAGCGAGATACTTACCTATGGTAATAATACCTTGTTGTAGTTTGTTGAAGAAATGAAGTCTTTGCTGTGTGTTGGCTGCATGTTATTTTCTCCCCTTTTTTATTTATTTATTGTCCTTTGATGATTTTCTTTGATGTGTAGGTACCTGGTGTTGATGATGATGATGTTGATGTTGCTGCTAGGCTCTGGAGGAGCTTCTTCTACCTTTGGATCTCCATGCTTGAAGTTGGCTGCAACCTATGATTTCTGTTTTGTGGGATAGGCTGCTATAGGATTTCCTACAGGATGTCCTGTAGCTGCTTCTCCCTCAAAAATTTTAGTCATTTTCTACTGTTGGGACCTGAGGATGATTGGCATGGGTAGAGAAGGGGTCTAGGGATTTTTGCATGAGGACAAATAAACTTTAGGTGTTTTCCCCTTACTCTCTATCTTCATCCTCTTTCCTCTATGTTTTTTCTTGAAAACTGTAATTTTTTTGAAAACTGACTTTTGTGATGAATGCAGGGGTGATCATGGTGGAGAGAGGTATGGTGAGGAGATGGTGAAGTAGGGATTTATTTTTTTGACATGGGCAGGTCATTCCCTTGCTCTAGGGTTACTTCCTTTAGGATTCCCAAGCCACTGTAAATCCTACAGGATCATCCTGTAGGTTTTCAGGGAATCCTGTAGAAAACACAGAACCCTTGTAAACTGAGGCAAATGAGTGGAAAAATGGAAGGAATGATGGAATGATGAAGGATAATGAATGGAGAAATAAAACATGATCTGGACATGTCCATTTTGATTCTCCATTGTTTCTCTAATCGTCCTCCTGTTAACCCTGCAAACAATACTTTATTAATTTTTCTTTTCTCCCCTTTTTTATTTTTTTTTCTTTGAAAACAACTAGTCTGCCTCCAAGATGTTTTCATCCTAGCTGCTCGCCCTGGGCGCCTCAAGAGAGGTCTTCACTGAGAGATCTTTTTATTTCTCTCTTTTTTCTTTTGTTTTGACACCATTGGGCCGCCTCAATAGGTTTTCAACCCAACAGTGGGACTCAGGCGCCTCATGGAGGTTTTCACCTGAGTCTCCTTATTTTTTTTTCTCTTCAATGACTTGATGAGGTAGGAGCATCTATGGTTCTAATTTGCACTGAACCATTATCATGACATTTATCTTTGACATAAGGCCCTAACCACCTAGTCCTTAACTTACCCTTAAAGTCTTTATATCTGGAATCATATAACAAGGGCCAATGACCTTCTTGAAATTGCTTGTCCTTAATGTTCTTGTCATGCCAGATCTTCCTCTGAATTTGAGTCGCCTTTGTGTGTAGGAGGGCTTGCATTCTAAACTCATCTAACCCATTCAACTGGAGCAATCTCTCTTTTTGGGCACCGCTCAGATCTAGATCTAGTTGGGCTGCCATCCTCAATGTATTGTACTCAAATTCAATGGACAGCAGGGCCTTCTTCCCATAGACCAAATCATTGGGTGTGAATGCAGTGGTGGTCTTCTAGGTGGTATTGTAGGTTGAGGTGGCCTCAACTAATCTATCTGCCCAATCTTTTCTGCTGCTGCTAACCACTTTGGTCAAAATGCCTTCCAGCGCTCTGTTGGTCACCTCCACTTTCCCATTATCTTGTGGGTGATAGGGAGTGGAGGTTCTGTGCTTGATCTTGTGCTGGCTTAACAAGTCTTCAATCATGTTGGATGTAAATTAGCTGCCTTGGTCAGTGACCAGTTCTCTAGGGTACCCAAACTTGTAAAAGACATTTTCCCTTAAGAACTCAACCACCTCCTCCTCTATTTCTACCTTGATTTCCTTGGTTTCAGCCCACTTAGTCAGATAGCCAGTGCACACAATGATATACTTCTTTTGCTTGGAAGGAGGGTCAATAAGTCCAATGAAATCCATGCCCCACTTGTCAAATGGCTCAAAAGTCACTTGGGGTTGCACAGGCATTTCTTCCCTCAGAGTAGGCTTTTCCATCCTTTGGCACCGATCACACTGACTAGTATATCTTCTCACATCCTGATGAAGAGTAGGCTAATAATAACTAGCTTGTAACACCTTGAATGTTGTCCTATTTTCTGCAAAGTGACCTCCACAAGGCCCAACCTGAGAGGTCAGAAGGATGTCAAAGACTTCCTCCTCCTTGACACATCTTCTCAGAATTTGATCCGGGCCTAGTTTAAAGAGGTTGCCCCCAATCCAAGTGAATGGGGCGCTCTTCCTCACAATCTTGCTTTTCTCTTTAGAGGACAAATTCGGTGGGAACTGTGAAGATACCAAATAGTTTTCTATGTTAGAAAACCATGGAGAGAGAACTGAAATGGCGAATAAGTGTTCATCTGGTAACTGATCTTCAACCATTCCTTTCTCATCTGTAGGCAAAGTTAATTTGGACAAAAAATCTGCAACAACATTTTCCTTGTCGAGTTTATCAACAATAGTTAGATCAAACTACTATAATAAAAGTAACCATCTAATAATCTGGGCATTCACATCGAGTTTATTCATTAAATATTTAATTGTAGCATGTTCAGTATGTACAAATGTTTGATAACCTGTAATGTAATTCCTAAATTTGTTCAATCAATGCACAACATCTGGGAGCTCCTTTTCAATCACAATGTAGTTTAGTTCGGCCTTTCATAGATTCTTACTGATAAAGTAAATGGCATAAGGCAATTTCTCATCTATCTGGCCTAGAGCTATTCCTATGGATTTGTGTGAGGCATCAACATGTATATGAAAAGGAAGGGCACAATTTGTGCCTCAGAGAATTGGTGCAGTGGTCAACTTGTCCTTAAGGGTGTCCAGGGCCTCTTGACAACTTTTTGACCATACAAACTCAGAGTCTTTGGCCAAAAACCCAAATAAAAAAGAAGCTAACTTGCTGAAGTCTTTTATAAACCTCTGATAGTATCCGGCTAAACCTAGGAAACTTCTAACATCTGTATGATTTTGCGGAGGTGGGACCCTTTGGATGATAGCTTTTTTTTTGGGTCCACCTGTAGTTCTTGTTGGGATATTGAATGACCTAGCACAGTCCCTACAGTCATCAAGAACTCATATTTTTTGGGACTAAGAGATAGGTTCATTTCAATGCATTTGTTCAACACCTTACCTAAGTTGGACAGAGCCTCCTCGAAATCACACCCATAAGTTGTAAAATCATCCATATAAATCTCTACTACATCATGGACTAGCTTGGCAAAGATACTCAAGACTGCTCTCTAGAAAGTGGAAGGAGCATTGCATAGGCCAAAATGAAGGACCCTATAGGTGAAAGTACCCCAAGGACAAGTGAAGGTGGTTTTATCCTGGTCTTCCGGGCTAGTTTGGATTTGATTGTACCCGTTGAATCCATCTAGGAAAGAGAAAAACCTTTTCCCTGTCAGGCCATCTAGCACTTTGTCGATGAAAGGTAGAGGAAAATGGTCCTTCTTTGTGGCTTTGTTTAACTCTATGTAATCGACACAAATCCTCCACTTACCAATTTTCTTTGGAATGATCACTAAATGAGAGACCATCTCACTGTCTGAGATAGGGTAAATGAATCCTTCATCTAGCAGCTTTTGTAGTTCTTCTTCGACTATATCCTTGAGAGATGGATTCATCCTCCTTTGGCGCTATCGGATTGGTTTGCAACCTTCTTTGATGTAAATGTGGTGAGTACACACCAAGGGGTGTACTCCCTTCATTTCTTTGTAACTCCAAGCAAAGGCATCCAGATGTTCCTTTAGCATGTTGTACAACTTTTGTTCCTGGTGAACAAAAAGAGATGGGTTGATTTTCAAAGTTCTCTCAAGGCTGAATTCTATGGTTTTGACACAGGGAGGGTTGGAATCACCTAAGCATAGATCAATCTGATGGTTGTTCTGGGTTTCCTTTACTACTTATTCTAAGGACAATGTAATTGGAGTTGGACTTTGGAGTATGTGTTCAATAAAATCATCTTCATTTGGTTGTCCCCCTCCCATGGCTGTTTCTAAGTTATAGAGTTGGGAGGAATAAACTTCATCTTCTTCCTCCTCTTCCAGCCATAAAGGTAAGTCATGTTCTAGATATGGCTGAGTACGAGGGATTAGGAGTAATTTCTTGGACATATGTCCATTTTTTATAGTCATATTTCCAACCCTGCAGCTAATGTAGTCATCGACAATGGCTAACCAGGGCCTCCCAAGGATGAGAGGGTAACCGGTAATCTTAGCCTTAGGCTGGAGAACTAGGAAATCTGCAAGGTATTCCCAAGAGTCAATGGAGACCATCACATCCTCCATAATCCCCTCAGGGGTCACTGTGGAGCGGTCTGCAAGTTGCAAGACTGTTGTGGTCTTTCTCAATGAACCCTGAAGGTTGAGCTTGAGCATGGTGTCCTTGATCATCACATTAATGGTAGTCCCAAGATTAGTCAAGGTGTGTGGGACAATGGTGCCATTGATGTGCACATATACTACAGGACTTCTAGGGTCCAAATACTTTGGACAGATTACCTGCTCCAACATTAAGTCAGACAACTGTCCAATGAGACTAATGGTAGGGGCATCTCTTTTTCGCCTCCCCGGATGCTTGAAGAACTTCTCCTTAATCAACTTGTTGTAAATAGGTACATCTTTTATAGCTTGGAGAAGTGGAATTTTGACACATAGATTTTTCAGTTCTCCCAGAAGTTCAGTCTCTTTCGGGGTAGGCTGGAGTGGTTGGGTTAATCTCTCAAGAAAAGGTGGTGGATTTACTTTAGGCATGTTTTCTTCTCTTTCTTCCTCAACCTCCCTAGGTGGAGGTAGAGGTTGGTTGTTAGGGAGTAATCTCCCATATCTTAGGTTTATTTCATGAATCTCCACAGCATAAGCAGGATAGGATGTCTCTCTATTATATACTTGTTGTGCCTGTCTGTTGTTCAGGTTCGGATTTGGTTGGGCAGGCATCTGGGGTTGTTTAGGTGGAGTAGGGTGTAAATGTTGTGGTCAAGCAGGTGGTGAAGTCAATAAGGTTGGAGAATTATTGTATGGGGGCCTCCACCCCTGGGGCGGTGCATTCCATTGAGGCTATGGCGGAGCATATGGTTGAAATGACTGGCTGGTCGACTGGGAATGATACTGAGGTGTAAAGGACAAAGGAGGAAGTGTAGACCAGGAAGGATGAGCAGGGGGGCCCCAAGAGGGAATGGATGTGGTCTGGTTGTGGTTGTAATATGCATGGGGTGACCCTTGCATGCCCTACTGGTATGGCCTAGGCCCATGAGGTCTCCTTTGATTTATGTAGTAGAGTTGTTCAGTCACCCCTTTAGCTCCTTGATATACAACTTTTAGTCCAGGTAGAGAAGGGAACTTGTCTGTGGAGTGGTTTTCTTCATAGAGTAAGCAGATTTCAATCAAATTCAATGTACATTCATTCCTAGGCTACCTCCTTGTGCATCTAGGTCAGAAAATGGCTAAGGCTCTCTCTACTTCCTCATTTTTTCTCTTAATGTGCATAGTGTCCATCTGTAGGGCAAGGGTTTGCAGCATCTCACTCTTGAAATCCTCCAACATGTTTCTAATTTCACCCTTGATGGATGTATTGGAAGAGGATGGACTGACCATAGGTTCACTACCCCTACCCTTTTTCGTAGCTGCCCTAGAATGGTTTCTAAAGATAGTCTTGATATCCTCATAGGGAAACTAGTCGATGTCCCCTCCTACTAAGAATTTTAGGGCATCTAGAAGATATTCCCTTACCGCTCTAGCAGGACTAGCTTCAGTGACTCTGGGTCAAGTGTGCACCTAGCGCTTTTGTAGCTAAGCTGGAATCTTTCTTCATAATCCTCTAGGGATTCATGATGCCCTAAGGTCATCCTAAAAATTTCCTCTTTAGTGTATTTAGAGCTACAATAGTCTCGATACTTGTTGTTGAAGGCTTGCTGCATCTGAGCCTAAGTTGTGATGCTATCCCCAGGTAAACCCATGAACCAGCACAATGTTGCATCCTTGAGAGTGGATGGGAATAGTTTCAACTTCTTCTCATCATTTGTGTAGTCATAAGTTCTGCATATGACAGTAAACTCAAAGAAGAAAGTGTCTGGATCTTCTGAGGTCAGGCCATGTAAATGAGGAAGGGTAGAGGGGCTTATATTCTTCATCCTAGTACCCCCATTGGTTTCCCTGATGGGGAACGAACCCTCAACTCTTTCTCTATTTCCTCTGTCATTTCTATTTTCAACCATTGGGTCAATAGGAATGGGTTCTTCTTCTTCTTCTCCTGTAGTCTCTTCAAATATCTCTTGTTTCTCACCTAAGGGTTACTCCAATTCATAGCCACCGAAGAAGAGGGAAGGTTGGATATTTGAAGTAGTGGGGGTATTTGGCAAAAATTTCCCTAAGTTATCCCTATTCCTACGAGGCATGAAAAAAAATGTTTTTGTTTTGTTTTGTGTTTTTTTCTCAAACTCTGAAAATGATTGCAGAATTCAAATTGTAGACTAAATGAAAACTAACTAACTGAATGAAACTATCTGCTTGAATGAAATCCTACTTATAGAATGGAAAAGAAAGAAAACTAAATTGCTCTTGCAAAAATGAAACTAATAGCAGAATATCAGAAACAAGAAATGGAAAAAAGAACACAGTAATCACATATTACTCAGACACCTCTCCGGCAATGGTGCCAAAAAGTGATGAGCACCAGTATTGCAGCAAGAATGCTGCAACTCCTAGGGCTACCAACTTTACATTATCAACCGGGGGTTCGTACAAACTTGGAGGTGACAATGTTGTATACACAAGTAAAAGTGATGGTTCTGCCCTTTGTCACTATTCAGCTGGCGATAGACCACTAGGGTTTTTCAAGCCAGACTTCTATGGTTTTAGAAGAATCTTGATTACTGATGAGGGAAAGAGAAATCTACTCTAAGAGAAATCTTGTCTACTGCAGTAAGGAAAAAGACTCAAATCAAACAATAAAACACACCATTTTCTAACTAATTGCTGAGAGACTATGCTTAAAAAATAATACTAAGTTAACATGTATGCAATCCTCTGTCTTAAGCATGTAAATTCAAAACATCAAACATTCTACTACTGTGCATATAAACGGCTAAAATAAATCTATTTTTCTTTTTGTCTTTTTTATGGAAAGGTGTAAAAGCTTATCTATTTTGGTGATGTTGCAGGTGGCTTAGGGATGATGGTGAATGGTTAGAAGGTTAGGGAGACCATTAAGTGACCTTTTTTAGCTTCCTAGAGGATTTTCCCTCAATTCAGCCTCAAAACAGGCCACTACAAGAAAACGTACAGGATGTCCTAAAAACCTATAGGATTCCCTGTATTTCTATAGGATACAGTCGAGAGAAAAATGTTGGGTGTTGAAGGTGATGGAAGGCTTAAGGAAGGTGGGTGGAGGATGGAATGAGGCAAGGAAATACCTAGGATCACTCAAAACTCAAAACCAAGGTTGGAAGATGGTTGGATTTGCTCAACAAGCTTGCAAACGTTTCCTTGTAAAATGATGAAATTGGTGAGGGTCTTAGTGAAAGCAAGGAATGATCATGGATGGATGAAGTTGGAAGGAGGTTGCTGACTATGAGATATATCTGTACTTCTAAAACACCTACACAGCATCAAACATTGAAATTTACCCAAAAATCATGTAAACAAGAAGAATTTCAATGATCTAGGAAAATAAAGTTTAATGAGCTCGTTGTCTACTTCATACATGAGGAAAACTTGCAGAATAAAATGGAATCATTGATGAGATGTAATGTAAGAGTGAATATGGAATAAATGATAACGAAATCCTACTCTTGTAAAATGATCAAATGCTGGCTTCAGTACAGAAAACCCTAAATTCTATGAGAAAGTAGAATTTTGTCTTTTTGGGGCTGCATAGGAGTCCTTTCCTCAAATCATGATCCCTGAAGGAAGAAGTGAGGCCAAAACACCTATTGACAACTTTTTGATGTTCCTTTATCTCTTCTAAACTACTGCTGAAGTAAAGAACAAATGGAAGCAAACCAATAAGCAAACTAATCAAATCTACACTACTTGCAATGAAATACTTCTAAAGACAATTCAACTATAAAATCAATCTAATTATGCAGATACAAGAAGAGGAGCCTTTGCTGCTAGGGTTGGGCCCTAACCTAAGAGCTTCAGCCCTCTCAGTTAACTCAGTGCTGGATCAGGAAAATTCTCATTCTCATTATCAAAACATGAAATTACATAGCAATGTCTTCCACAAGTCGTGAACTTGAAAATGACTAGTGTTTTTACAAACAAAATTCGAATTGTAATGAGGCTCTAAGCCTATTTATTTATAAAACTGAATTCTCCAATGACTTTCTTAAATATAGGGAGGCTTGGCTCCTAAACGCAATATAAACTAACTCTTTGATTGTCACTTTCTCGGCTGCCTTTTGATCTCCATGACTTGGCTGCTTGTACTCCAAGCTAGTGTGATTTATGGAGGAATATTAGAATGAGGGAGGCGTTAAATGAGGAGGATTTACCTCTTACAATCTCTCTTCCTTGTCCCATTCAAGTTTCAACCCTTAATCTTGCCAAAATTCCCTGATTTTCTCTCACAAACCTGCATTCAATGCACATTAGTCCACTAGGCATAATATCTGACTTTGACTCATCTCATTAAGCAAAATATAATCAAAATATGTAATAAATTGTGAGAAGAGTTGATTTGACTAATCTAGGATGAGGCTCATCAACATAAACGAGGAATAATGTAATAACTTCTTTAAAAAAATGACCAATGGTTAGATAGCGAGGAGGAAATCAAAGGGTTCATGAAATTAATAAGCATGCAAACCATGTTGTTACAAATGCATACTTGTATATCTATTTCCATAGCATTGTGGACTGAAAATTTTACCTGTTAATAAACAATTCATAGTCAGACAGTAGCATGTAGAGGTCAAGTAAAAATGCTAACCGAGTTCCTCTATTAGCCAATCCTTCTTATTACTTTGGTAAGCGTAACTTCTGTGATCATTAAGTAATAATGCGACCTTCCAAGCTCAAGTTGGGAGATTTGAGAGGTCATGAGTCAAGTTAGAAAATAATCGAACACAGATAAACTAATTAAAAGAGATTAGCACTACAACCTATAAATCAATGCTTACCTTAGAAACTAAGTGTTGGAGTAGAGCTCTATAGCAACGAGTTCCATTAACGCCCCTCTAGAACTGACCAAACCCAGGAGATTCGCTGTCAAGGCCTTGATGGAGAGTGATAACCAAACCCTGAATCGTTTGGGAGGAATAAGGTTCTTCGAGCGGGTTAGGGAAAATAATTGCCTTGATCCAAATTTGAGTGATTTCCATTGTTGGATAAGCATCTACCCTCTGAACCGTTGATGTGTTTCGAAGTTCGAGACCCTTGCCAAGTGTCAAGGGATAAATACTAGATCCAAATTTTTTCATTATTTCTTTACAGCTAACCGAAAAATTAATCTTATTAAGTATGGATTAATAATATCGCACGACATGTTCATTAACATAATCAACTTTGCATGTAACAAATTTGTAGCTCTTTTTATATAGTTTGTTTGATTTTAATATACACATAACTTATAATGGTAATTTGTGTATAATGTTAATATGTTGACCTTTAGAACTTGTAGTTATTTTTGTTTTTTGTTTTTTTTGTTTCCTATGTTGATGACTAGGAAGGTTACAAGTGGTATCAAAGCCATGGTTGCAAAGTTGTGGCCTCTCGGATATTGGAGAATTAATAGTGATTGTAATGTTCACAAAGAGAGAAAGAGAGGGAGATTAAGAAAGCATAAATTTTAGTTTGAAGTCATTATGAGGTGAATAGGATTTACTCTCGTCGGTACAGGTTCAACACCTTTTCCGGAGACTAATCCAGAATTGTGGGTGCAACTTGGAGAAGAACCACGTCATACCAATGCTGCAATATTGGAAACGGTTCAGGAACTAAAAAACGAGTTGGCACGGTTATGAGCCGATAATGATAGGTTGATGTAAGAATGGGAGAAAATCATGAAAATTTTATCTAATCGTCAAAATCAGCAACAACCCATTCCTATTCTGGAACATGAAAATGGGACGGGTCAACAGGATATAGGAGGCGACAACCCAAAATCTGAGGGTAATCAAGGAAACTAGGAAGAAGAGTAGGATAATGTGTCAGATCATAAAATGAATAGGAGACAGAAGATTGAATTGCAAGTATAGTTTAATAAAATAAAGCCTCCAGGATTTGATGGTGAGTAAGAAGAGGTTGTTGAAGCCTAGTTAATTAACATGATTAAGTATTTTCAATTGTATGAATATGATCATATCCTGAAATCTTGACTGGAAATCTATCAATTGCAAGGAAATGATACTCTCTGGTGGGAGGAGATAAAAATTTTGCAGGGCATTAATGAACAAAATCTAACCTAGGAGAAATTCCAGAACCATTTTAAGGATAAATACTTAACTGAAATATTTTATGATGAAAAAGCAAAGGAGTTTCATGACCTTCAACTAGGATAGTTAACAATGGACGAGTTTATAACCAAATTTACGTCTCTCTTATGATATGTCCCATACATAAGAGAAGAAAATGAAAAGGTTCAACGATTTATTAGCAGCTTACATGCATTTATGAAGGAATGACTCGAGTTTGACAATCCAAAGACCATGGACGAAGTCATAAGAAAGACATGTATATGTTATCAATAAACAAGGAAAGTGGGTGATGGAGGAAGAAGGGGTCCAAGTTTTCATCATGAGAAAAAGTAAACAGACCTGCCAATTTTAAGGGATCCTACAAAAATCAGTCAAATAAGAACATTGGAAAATGCCAGGAAAAGTTGATATTGCCGAATGAAACAAAAGCCAATGACCAACCAAATAAACTAGAAATGGAATCCACAGCCAGACCCCCAGTACAGTCTTGGGGATGTGGGGGACCACACTATGTTAAAAATTGTCCTTAATGCAAAGGAGGTGATCAAGTTGCACAAATTCAAGAAGAATCAACTGTGGGAGAAGTGGCATTTAAGGTAATTTCCCTGATGGTTTTCCGGAGGAAATTCCTGGTCTGCCCCCAAAACGAGATATATACTTTACCATTGGGCTAGTTCCTAGGGATGCTCTAGTATCCTGAGAACCTTATAGTATGAGGGTACCTGAACTAACAGAACTTTAGATGAAATTACAAGAATTAGTAGACAAAAATTACATTCGCCCAAGCGTATTACCTTGGGGGGCTCCTGTGCTTTTTGTAAAGAAAAAAGATGGAACCTTTCAACTATGTATTGATTATAGACAATTAAATAAGTTAAGAGCCAAAAATAAATACCCCTACCCCGTAATGATGAGTTGTTTGATCAAGTTAAGGGAGCTAAGGTGTTTTCTAAGATTGATCTTTGATCGGGTTACCATAAGATAAGAATAATAGATGAGGACATTTACAAAACAACTAGATATATGCATTATGAATTTGTTGTCTTACCTTTTGGATTGACCAATGCCCCTGCAACTTTTATGTGCCTTATGAACATTATTTTTCATCAATATTTAGATAAGTTTGTATTGATCTTTATTGATAATATACTAATATATTCCTAAACTATGGTAAAGAGCATTTACGAATTGTATTACAGACCTTAAGGGAACATCAGTTGTATGCAAAGTACAGTAAATGTGATTTATTTAAAGAAAAAAATTCAATATTGGGGATATATCATAACGAAAGACGAAATTGGAGTAGACACCGAGAAAATAAAAACCATAATGGAATAACCAATTCTGAAAAATGTGGCTGATATCAGATCATTCATGGGGTTAGCAAGATATTATCTGAGGTTTGTTAAAGGATTTTCAAAGGTAGCATACCCCATCACCTCCCTGCAGAAAAAGGGAAAAACATTTAAGTGGTCCGCTGAATGCCAAAAGTGTTTCGTTCAATTGAAGCATTTACTGACTACTACCCTATTTTAAGCATTGCAGATCCGAACAGATAATTTTTGGTTTGCACTTACACTTGCAAGGAAGGTGTGGGAGGTGTACTAATGTAAGAAGGCAAAGTGATAGCTTACGAATCTCAGAAAATGAAAGAGCATGAGAATAAATATTCAACTTATGATTTGGAGTTGACCGGAGTGCTCCATGCATTAAAAATGTGGCGACATTATTTACCGGGGAAGAAATTTATGCTAATGATTGATTATCACAGTTTAACTAATTTTTTTAAACATCCTACCTTAAACTCTCAGCAAACATGTTGGGTTGCCGTTTTGAGTGAATTTCACTTTGAAATTAAGCATTTAAAAGGAAAATAAAATCAAGTAGCGAATGCGTTAAGTATGAAATTAAACTGTGTTTATGAACTTTCATTTAGCAAGGTAGAAGTGACATTTAAAGAACATAACCAAGAGGCTTATCAAAGAGATCCGGAGTACAAATTTTTGGGGTTGCGAGCTCAAATTATGAATAGAAGTGAAAACCAAATAGGATTTGAAATAAATAAAGTAAATTTATTATTTTATCGGGGAAGAATGTATGTGCCTAAAAAAAACAATGTTAAACAATTGTTTCTTGATGAATATCATAGAATTCCTTATGCAGCTCATCCTGGTTATAAAAGAAATGATCATTGTTTTAAAAAAAGAGTACTTCTGGCTAGGCATGAAGAAAAAGGTGGCTAATTACATGGCTCGTAGTTTGGAATGCCAACAGGTAAAAGCAGAGCACTGACATCCAGCGAGGCTAATTCACCCATTACCTATTCCAAAATGGAAATGGGAGACTATTACAATTGACTTTGTCACTGGCTTACCAAAGACTAAGAGACAAAACGACTCTATAATGGTAGTGGTATACAAACTAAGGAAATCTACCCATTTTATTCCTATTCAGTCAACTTTTAAAACAATCCAAATGACTAACATATCTATGAAAGAGATTTTGAGATTGCATGGAATACTGAAAGTAATAATTTCTAACTGAGATGTAAAGTTTAAATCCACGTTTTGGAAAGCTCTATTTGTAGGTTTAGGCACTTAGATACAGTTTAGTACAACCTATCACCCTCAAATAGATTTACAGACGGAACAAGTAAATCAAGTGATCAAAGATATACAGTTTAGTACAACCTATCACCCTCAAACAGATTTACAGACGAAACAAGTAAATCAAGTGATCGAAGATATGTTGAGAATATATGTAATGCAACAACCATCTAAATGGGAGGATTACATACAATTAATAGAATTCGCGTACAACAACAATTATCATGCATCTCTGAAAATGAGTCCCTTTGAGATGTTGTACAAGAGAAGGTGCAGAACACCCATCAATTGGGGAGGCCCGAAGGATAAATATGTGGTAGGACCGGAGATGTTAAAAGAAATGGAAGAGGCAGTGAAGAAGGTAAGGGTAAATCTAAAATCTGCTCAAGATTGACATAAGACCTATGCCGATAAGAATTGCAAACATCAAGAATTTCATATTGGGGATCACGTATATGTCTGGGTTAGGCCCAAGAAAAGTATTTTGCAATGGGGAATTTGTGCTAAAATAACACCCCATTTTTATGGCCCCTTCCATATTTTAGCTCGTGTTGGACTGGTAGCTTACCAGCTAGCACTGCCAAGTCACATCCGTGTACATAATGTTCTCCATGTTTCTGTATTAAAGAAATATGTATATGATCCTAAACATATAACCAGTTGGAAAAATATACAGGTAGATTGGAAAATGATGTTACATGATTAGAATAATTCTACTCTTATACGAGTATAGACAAAAGTATAATATAATTATTGTTGGGTGTGTAGGTCGAACCGGACGGTGAATTCTTAATCAAGCCTTTGCATATATTCGATTAGAGAGAAGTCACGCTGCGGACGCGAGCTATCACCCAAGTTAAAGTGCAATGGCGACACTTTAGTCCATAGGAAGCTACTTGGGAAGATGAAAAGTTAATGAGAGAAGCTTACCCTAGCTTGTTCAGATGGGAATAAACATCGAGATGATGTTTGGTTTCATGGGGGAAAGATGTAATATCCCTTGAAAAGATTGTAGTTACAACAATAAAAGTTTTAACTATGTTAATGAACTTTTAAATTTTATATTTATATAGTAAAGTTATTTTTTAATAATAAAATAATGTTCATGGAAATATTGCCGACTATATTTCACATATTAGGATGCTTAGTTAGTTATGGTCAGGCAGTTACCTGCCCCTAACCTCTCCTTTGAAAGAAAAGGAAAAGGAACACCAAGAGGGTAGAGATACCACAGGTGGGAAGGAGAGAATAATGGAAATTATGCTGATAGGTCAAACAAAATTCCTTTGCATCTAGCTTGAACCAAGTCTAGATAGGACCAGATACTTACAAGTCTATTGTGCAACCCTCTATGTGAATACTGCACAAGGGGAGATGCAGCTGAAGTTTGGTCTCATGGTTGGGAGGATTGAGGCAATGATTTCTTAAGTTCAGAAAGAAACTAAAGTAATTGCAGTGGCAAGGAAAAGAGATAAGTAACTCTTTTATATTTATTAAATAGATGTCAATAAGATAAGATTGGCTAGAAGTTTTATGAATGTACAATATTTTTACAGATGACAAGGTTTCACATCTAGCGTTTAGTTCTGAATTTATACAATATTTATAAATTATATAAATCAGTTAAAAGATATGGTACAGAAATTTATATTTACTGTTGAAAGGAAAACTATAGATACCGAAATATCATTATTAAGGGAATATAGTGAGATGGATTAAAGAAAGAATGTCATAAAACATAATTTAACCAACAATGTCAGATATTGTGAAATGGGATACTAAACTTGGTGTTATATCCGGCTAGCCAGGTATTACGGAATATGCAAGTAACATGCCGCTTATGCAGAAAGAGTGCATTAAAATACAAGAACTGCTAGCACGACCATTCACTCCATTAAAAAAAACTAGATATAGTCCTTTCCATATAAACTATTCCGACGAACATGAAACCCTCAAATTCGCCAAAATGATTCATTCAATAAAATTGCTCTTATTGTAAGTCTGTCTATTTACCATGACTACATAATCTATTGTAATATGTTGGGTTAAAACCCCAATATCCAAACCCTCTAATTTCCCAACTCTAAGAAGAGGAAAATCGTCTTCCAAAGGTATATTCAGGTCTGTACAGTACCTGTCAGAGAAGATAGACTCCAGTTATACCCAAACTATAAATCCTTCAACTGTGATGACATAGACGAGGAATAATGGAATACCTGCTTTAAGAAAAATACCATCGGTTAGATAGCGAGGAGGAAATCAAAGGGTTCATGATATTAATAAGCATGCAAACCATGTTGTTACAAATGCATACCTGTATGTATATTTTGATAGCATCGTGGACTAAAAACTTCACCTGTCAATAAATAGTTCATAGTCAGACAGTAGCGTGTAGAGGTCAAGTAAAAATTCTAACCGAGTTCCTCTATTATCCAGTTCCTCTTATTACCTGGGTAAGGGTAACGTTTATGATAATTAAGTAATAATGCGGCCGTCCAAGCTCAAGTTGGGATATTTGACAGGCTGTGAGTCAAGATAGAGAAGAATCGAACATAAAGCAACTAATTAAAAGAGATTAGCACCGCAACCTGTAAATCAATGCTTACCTTAGAAACTAAGTGCTAGAGTAGACCTCTGTAGAAACGACTGCCATTAATGCCCCTCTGCAACTGAGCAAACCTGGGAGATTCATTGTCAAGGCCTTGGTGGAGAGCGATCACCAACCCTAAATCACTTTGGAGGAATGAGGTTCTTAGAGTGGGTTAGGGAAAATAGTTGCCTTGATCCAAAGTTGAGCGATTTCCATCGTTGGATAAGAATCTACCCTCTCAATCGTTGATGTGTTTCGAAGTTCGAGACCCTTGCCAAGTGTCAAGGGATAAGGACTAGATCGAGAAGTTTACATGGTTTCTTTACAGCTAAGCCAAACATTAATCTTATTAAGTATGGATTAGTAATGTCGCATGATATGTCCATTAACGTAATCAAATTTGCATGTAACAAATTTGTAACATATTTTATATAGTTTTTTATTTTATTTTAATATACACATAACCTATAATGGTAATCTGTGTATAATGTTAATATGTTGACCTTTAGAACTTGTAGTTAATTTGTTTGTTTGTTTGTTTTTTTTTTTTTCCCTATGTTGATGACTAGGAAGGTTACACAGGGAGTTATGTGGCCTTTTTTAGCTAAATTGATTAGGGAGTTCATAATAAGTGTGGATGTACCAAAATTCCTCATCGATTTTCTCGTCTTCTCATGTTCGATATTCTCTCCCTAGAGGAGCTAGATGAAGTAGGGTTTGGTTCCGCAACAAACCCTCCACCGGTTGCATCGTAGCAAGCTAGAAATCCAAAGTGTTTTCGCCAAAATTAGCGCAAGATCCAAAATACTAAGTAAAATCCGATAATATATCTAATATAATCATAATCATACTCTAATTTGCAAATTTATTGAATTATAACCCTCTAAAAAAATTGGATTAAAAAAATTACAATTTTATTAAATAAAATATTATCCGAATTAAATTAACCTGTTTTTAAATTTTATTGTTTATGATAAATTAAAATTGTTTTTTGTTAACAATTAAGTTAAGCTCTTTCTATTTCTTTATTATAAATTAAGATTAAATTAAATATTTTAATTTAATTAATATAATTTACTTCAATTTTTATAAACCAAAGTATTTCACTTTTATATAATTTCAGATCTTTTTTTAGTATCATGCACTTCTTCTGACCTTCATAAAACGAAACTATCCAAAGGCCAATTATGCACACTAGACTCAGAAAAAAATTCATGCATTAAAATCCATTTCTTTAAACCCTCAACACCAATTGATATAAAAATTTGACTTCATAACTTCTGCTTGAATATCTAGTACTGGTATTCATTTAAATAACCGTTCCTCCACTTCAATTACGTAAGGACCCGTAACTGCTACAATCTGAGCGATGACTCCCAATAATTTGTTGTTGGTTATCACTTTACTTATAACACTATGGGCTACAAGATCAATGGTTATGATAAGAAGGTAGTAATTTCACAAGTTATGTATTTTCTAAACAAGCTCTAACTTGCAGTATGTAAGGCTTCTCTATAGTTATTTCCAAAGAGAAAGCAACTGCTATTTTGGTATATGATTAAATTCAGGCCTCATTTTATATTGTTAATGGATTGGAAAGATATTAAAGAATATGTTTTAATGTGAGAGTGTACTTGATGGTTCTGATTGGTTCGATGAGAAAATCTTGGGGTCGTATCAGTTTTCCCTCATCCAGTGCTCAAGCAGCGCACCATGTGTTCCAGGGACTTCCTACAATTTGAATCCAGCTTCGTGGCACCTTCTTATAATATTACTAAAGAGTCCATAATTGGCATTTTGGATACAGGTATGGTATATACTTTTTTTATTCAAAGTTTTGAATTCAATTTTGGTGAAATAAATAGAGTTCATTCACGGTTTCATATATTGATGGGCCTACTATATATTGGGATCATTCAAAGTCTCAGATATACATCTGGGTTCATGGGAATACAGTTTGTTCAAGACGAACTTATTTTATGGTTTTCTTTTTCCTATAACTAATGTGTTTATTTCGAAGTGGAGAATGTGTTTTGTTTCCAGGAAAGAAGCTAACATGGGCCAAACACAAGAATTTGGCCTAAATTGTTGGAAAGGAAAAGGAGACAAAACAAATAATTCACACACAATTCACATGAGGTGCGGCTCTTTTATTAATCACACAAAACATGATACTTACAATGAACCTGGTGAAGGGTATTTATCCTTTTACAACTTGCGACTTTCCTAAAATATCTTGACATGCAACCACACACTAAAAATTGTCTATCACTTAACCCGACTTGACTCAACACTCATCACTCACTTAACTGACTCTCTAAGTTTAGACAACTCCTCATGCAAGAGTAATTATCTTATTTTAACACTCATCCTTAATTACGACCTGTTGAGGGCCCCGAAATCGGGTCGACAACAAGGGGGATACCCACCCAGTCCGGAACCTGGTTGGCGGCTCCTTGCCCGTTTGGAGTAGCGGGTCCGACTGGGGGTAATGGGACCAGTTTCCCAGTGTGAAGGGTGTGCGTGTGTGTGTAGAGTTTGATGGTATTGATCTAAAGGTTTTTCTAAGCTAGTCTTAATTCTAACTGCTAAACTAACTCTATACTAATGTAATCTAATGAAGAAAAACAATACATCTAATCTACGCTAACCCGGGGTGTTTTCTTTTGTTATGCGATCTAGAAAGATTTCAAACAACAGCTGGTAATAAAGATCATTCAGCTATTATCAGAATATAAATTAATAAAGATAAACCATTCTACATAAGAAGTTAGGCAGAACAGTTGTGAACAGCATATTGCATAATTAGTTATTCATATGTCAAACATAAATAAATGACTCCACCGTACAGAAGTGCCAAATGGTAATACACACATTCATACAGTAACATATAAAGAACTCAGCTGCATATCACTTTAGGAATACTAGCAGAATTTAGTCAAGAGATAAAAGTACCATTTATGACTGACTTCACTAATAAGCTTCAAGCAATAATGATTTATTTCTACTTGTTCTAATATCTGCTAAGAGTACAAAAGTGCAACATCGGTAACAGACATTAAAATGCAAACATAAATAAATCCCGATCCATCCATTCATCAAAAACCTCCTCTGAGGGTGCAGAAGTGCATGTTCTGAGGACAAGTTTTTTGACAGATTTCCGGACCCTTCTCCAAATGCCGTGAGAAGGGTTAAATACTACTAACTAATTAATCTTAATTACACGAATTTAGGGAAACGGCTTCAAATGACCACCCTTTACTAAAAGCAAATTTATTTCTAAAAATTAAATCTAATTTCTGACCGTTTCTGTATATTCTCTTTAGTGCTGTAAACAGTGCAACGTTTGCCTGGGAAGAGTCGGCTGGCTGCCTTCTTCTTTCGCTCGGGAGATAAAAGTGGAAATAACAAGAGCTGGCACCTCCTTCTGACAGACCAGAAGATATTTTCGAAAACCTTTCTCTAGCTGGGTGTATTCGCTGCGTATATACTTAGCACAACCCAGGTTCTTCTCGAACTGATTTTGCTGTTGCTATTTTGGTTTCTGGTCGTGCGAATGACTGAGTGAGTTAGGAGTCGCGCTGTATGGACAATCCCCTGTTTCGAGAATTGTTTCCGTTCTTGGTTCCAGGCTTTTCTGGAGCGTCTTCCTTCTCTTGCGCTTCTTTCTCTGCTTTACCAAGTCTGAGCTTCAGGATCTTTTGTGAACACGCTGCTTTTGTGCGCCTTTGACTCTGAGTCTTGGATAGTCTAATTTCATCAGTGCCGGTTGGCTGATAGTCTGAAATCCGCGGTCCTGCTGCATGCGGCATCCATTTGCGGAGGCATCTTCTCTCTGTTATCTGATTGGCGCTTTCCCCTTTTCCTTAGATGTTTCCTGCATATAGATTTATATCAGTTGCGTGTCTTGCAGTCTACGCAAAGAAGAAGAGAAATGAAAAGATTGACATGAAAGCATTAAATTCTAATGAATGCATAATCCTGACATTCATCATGACTTGACTCTTCGAAGAATGCGATGCAATCATTTCTGGATACTCAAGCATGCGGTCATTAATTTCCTTTAGGGCGTGCGCTTAATCTTGGGTCATATCGCAGATCGCATATCACAGATCGCTGGTCACGGTTCACCGATATCGCAGATCGCTGACATCGCAGATCGCAGATTTCATTCAATGGTTTATGCTGCTTAGTGCGACGTTTGCGATGGGTGATGTCGCATATCGGCGATCGGCGTTTCTTGAAGATCTTCTTTTTAAGAGCGCTTGGAATGCATGCGACGCGATGAACTTCGCGTCGCTCTTTCGCAGTTTTGATTTTCGCGTTTGGATAATGCTTCAGTCTTTCCTTGTGATGCGATTTAAGCCTTAGGGAGAAAAATACAAAAATTTTAACAAAATATTTTTTGGATTTTTTGTTCAGGGTCCCCCCTTTGCTTGATGTTATTGCTAATATTAAACAAAGCGGGGGGGTTGTTGGTGACCACAACACGACCGCTAAGCTAAAACATGACTCATGACAACTCAAACGTGCTTGCTGGTCTATGTCCCAGCTAGGCTTACAACACCCAAGTTTCTTCTATGAAACTCAAACACATCTTCTACTAATGACTTAGTAAATATATCATCCAATTGATCACTAGATTTACAAGGCTTCAAGTGAACTTCTCCATTGCTCACAAGTTCTTTAATAAAGTGATATCTAGTATATATTTTTGTTGATCCTTGTTGTTTCTACTTGAGTCCATAAGATACTCTTCTTAACCAAACTGCTTGACATGTTGTTGATGTTTCTGCTACATATTCTTCTTCCGCTAACGAAAGTGTCACAATGGGATGCTTCTTAGATGCCCATGAAATCACACCTGAACCAAGATGGAACATAAAACTAGAAGTGCTCTTCCTATCATCCAAAACTTCATGAAAAATCAATGTCTGTGTATCCAGTGAAATGTTCATAATTGTCATGTTCTTTCTCTTTACTACACCATTCTGTTGTGGTGTGTATCTGGTTTTAAATTGTCTTCTGATTCCATGTTGTTTGTAGTAATCATGGAATTCCTTTGAATCATATTCTCCACCATGATCTGGCATCAATACCTTGATATGTCGATCACTTTGGTTCTCTACTAAGGCTTTGAATTCCTTCAATTTTGCAAAAGTTTCAGACTTCTACTTCAAGAAGTAAACCCAAGTCTTTCTATTATAATCATCAATGAAAGTGAGTAAGTAACAACTTCTACCAATCGGTTGTGTCCTCATAGGTCCACACAAGTATATATGAACTAGCTCAAGAGGTTTCTTTGTTTGGTATGCAACTCCCTTTGGAAAAATTTCAAGGTGTTGCTTTCCAAAGATGTAACACTGACAAGTACTAGCAAGTTCTTTGATGGGAGGTAATCCTCTGACCTTCTGTTTCTGTTGTAACAATATTAAACCAGAAAAGTGCAAGTGTCCAAACCGAAAGTGCCATAACCAATAATAATCATAACATGCAACTGTAAAAGAACTGACCTGATCATTGTAATTCATAACTAGAAGAAACAGTGTGTTCCTCATCATCTTCACCTTTGCTATCAGTTTCTTTCTTAGAGGCTTGTTATATATAACACATTCTTGACCTTAAAAAATAACTTTGTATCCTTTCTGTGTCAATTGACCAACACTTATCAAACTATGTTTGAGACTAGGAACATAATATAACTCTGACATTGTCTTCATCTCCCCCTACTTGGTTAGAATGTTGACCACTCCTTTGCCATCTACTTCCATAGCCTTGTTAGTCCCCAACTTTACCTCTGTTTTCACAGATTGATCGAAATTTGCAACCAAATTCTTATTTCTTTTCATGTGGTTACTCCAACCACTGTCTAACAAGCACACACTAGCATAAGGTTCATGCATGGTATTGCAAGCTAGGAACATGGAGTTAGTACTCTCTGTAGTGACATTAGCTCTCTGATTCCCTTGATCGACTATTTTCTTTCTGCAATCACTTGCATAGTGACCAAATTTATTGCAATAATAACATCTCACATTTGATTTGTCAACGATTTGATTATTTTTTAAGCTTCTGTAGTTACTTCCACTTTCATGTTCATGCTCTTCTCGGCCATCTCTCTGACCACCATATCTTCTGCTTCATCCTCTGCCTCTCGTTATACTTCTACCTCGACCTTTGTCTCTTGAAATAGAAACTTGACTTTTGAAAGCAGTCTCTAAAGTGGAATCCTTATTTCTGTTTATCCTTGCCTCATGTGAGAGAAGTTATCCCATCAACTCATCAACTGCCAATGATGCCAAATCCTTGGCTTCTTCTATGGTTGTTATCAAAACATCAAATTTGGTAGACAAATAGCTGGGGACCTTCTCAACCACTGTTTGATCTTTAATTTCTTTGCCATAAATCTTTAGCTGATTTATGACAGTTATGGCCTGATTCATGAAAGAATCGATGTCATCTCTCTCCTTCATCTACATACTTCCAAAATCTCACCTAGTATCATGCAACTTAACAATATTGGCTTTGGCCATACCTTTATAGTTTGTCACCAAAGTATCCCATGCTACTTTTTCTCACGACGTTATCATAATCTTCTGGAACACTGCTCTGTCCACTCCAACTAGATAAGCTACAATGTTTGTGCATTTTTCTTCTTGTAATTCTTTCATTGTTCCCTCTCTGTATTATTGAGAGCTCATTATATTGCTTCATCCTTACGTTCTGAAAACCCAAGATGGACATAATCCTAGACATCATGTTCCTGCAACGTGGTCGCCATCTTAATGTCCCACACATCATAATCCTTCCCTATAAACCGTGGGAATTGGGTTTAGAAATTTGAGAAAGCCATCTTTCTCCAAAAATTTCTCTTCAAAAAAATTTCTCCTTTAATAAACTTTTTCAAAAATACCCCTTTCAAGAAAACCCTAAGTTTTTATTTTATAGAAAAAAACCTAAAAAAACTTTTGAAAAAACACCCTCTTTGAAAATCTCTTAATTATTTTCTATATATAAAATAAATCTTTATAAAAAATATTTATATATAAAAAACAAAAAGCTTTATAATACACCCTTCAGGAATTCAAAACACATTCTTTTTACGTGGCTCCTTTGATATATTAAAAGGCCTTTTAAAAAGGCAATCTCATAAACTTGAATAGCACCACGTGAACGAAATTCACAATTTATAAAAATCAAATGTATGTTTGCTTTATTAAACGAAATGTATGTTTGGTTTATTAACGCTTCCGTTGCGGTGATGGAAGGCGTGCTAACACGTTCCACGCTGACTATCTTCTTCGTTAGTCCGTTAACGCTACAAAAACCAGATGGACAAGGACCAAAGGGATGATTAACCCGGCTCTCTGCTGAGCCTTAATGCGTTATAATGCCGTGTGTATAACTTACAAGGTGCGTTGCGTTATAGCACTGGCCACAGAGAAAAAAATATTTCTCTCCTCTCACATGGAGGGTTGCTAATCTGTTTTCCATATCTCTTTGTAACCTCGCTCTGATACCAATTTGTTGCAAAGACGGACGAGACAAAACAAATAATTCACACACAAATCACATGACCGGCATCTTCTGTTGATCACACAAAACATGATACTTACAATGAACGTGGTGAAGTGTATTTATCCTTTTCCAGCTAGCGACTTGGCTAAAATATCTTGACATGCAACCACAATCAACCAAACACTAAAGTCGTCTATCACTTAACTCGACTTAACTCAACACTCCAATACTCAACACCCAACACTCATTTAACTGATTTAACCGACTCTCTAAGTTTAGCCAACTCCTCATGCAATCATAACTATCTTATTTTAAGATAAATCACCAAGCTTCAATAATAGCGGGATTGGTCGAGTTCCTTCTCGGTGGAAACGACTATGTGACAGAATTTCCAGTGCAACAGGTATGTAATGCTCAACCTTCCACCACTGCGTAACCCTGGATGCGTTGTCAATCCAGGGTACCTGATCACTCAGACAAAGGATATTCAATCAAATATAATCGCTACTGTCCATTTATTAAAAATATAAAAGGTCAACAGTGGTAAATCACACGGGGTTGATATAGAGATGCCTTCGGCTAATTATTGACCAAGTTTGGATACATAATTTTTTTTGGCTATAAAAAACGTCTAACGTTTGGATACACTCTACAGAAACTATGACCAACTTCCATCCTTCAAACAATTATCAAATTTAAAATAAAAGAATTCACCAAAAGCATCGTATAATTCTCATTCTGTCCCAAAACCACTATGTATTTGCATAGGAAAATTTCCAATTAAATAAAAAATGCTGGCTACATTCGGAGAACATTCCAATTTAAGTGATATCAATGTGATATCATCTTCGGCCGTTTGTGTGATATCCATGTGACAACATCTTCGGCCTTTTGCTTTCCATTGACTGCTACCTAATCGAGGTTTCAAAGAAAGACGAAGGCAGGAGTTGAAAGAAGATCAAGAAGTAACCATGGCTTCAATATATACAAATGATAAAACAACACTAAGCATGCCACCAAATTCCCTCATTCTGATAAATGAACTGACATCCACGCAGAGATATGTAATTCACAGGCACCCAAACACGTGATCAACAACTCCCACATTGGCCCACAAATACGCAGCAAAGCATTTCCCATCCAATAACAGATCTGAGACGCATTTGAAAAAATCAAATAGAAACTACCCCTATGAGGGAGATTCAAAGCAGAAGAAAACGATGAAAAAGGACAAAATCCTCTTCCTCCTAATCGCCATCACTCCACAATCATTCTCTTCAACTTTCTATCTGCTCAAAATTTCCATTTTTGGAATTTTTTTGTTTAGGAAAAACATAGATCTAGGAAAAATAGATTAGAAATAGCGAACAATGGATCCCATTTCCGATCATAATTAATCTACCACCCCGTTCCATGAAAGCGGTCCTCTGTTTCATGTCTTCTGAAGTGTTGTGCCCCAACATGAACAAGCATCACGAAGATCTGAAGTGGAAGCGAAGCACAAAGATCTGAAGCGAAAGCCATCAAATGAATTGGCCACCTGTCTGTCAAGATAACCCTCTCTCCCTACCCAATTATATTTTAAAAAATTACCTATAATATTTTTTTTCGGTCCCTCCACACCTATGTTACAAGAAACAAGAAATGAAACTAGAAACGACAACAAACAACGGTATGAGAAATGTAGTTTGGAAAGTTCGCAGTCAAGAAATGAGGAGAGAAAAAAAACAACAAAATTATGAAAAACACAAATTTAGTTTTAATTTTCAATTTAGTTTTTAATAGATTTACAACCAAATTTAATTAAAAGACTAAATAATTTGAGTACCGTTTATCACATATCCATACTGATGCTTAGCAAATTGACCATTAGGTATATATTTCTCTGGCCAATTATTGCTCTCTTGCCAATTATTGCTAATTATTGATGCTTAGCAAATTGACCATTAGGTATATATTTCTCAGGCCAATTATTGTTTCTTATGCCTTTTGCTAATTATTGTTTGTGTATGGAAATTTCAAAGAATTGTATATATATATGTCACCCAAGAATAAGATATATCGTTGGAAAGGAAACCATATATACCATTTGTAATCGAATCTACACTTCTTAAACCAGGTATAGAATTATGTTTATACCATTGGGAAGGAAACAATAAGTAGAATCTGTAATTAAATGTACACTTATTAAACCATATATGAAATTATGTTTAAGTTATGATTTTTACCAATATACATTAAATCGAGGGATCCTTGATAAATTATTAAGGAAAGGAAAATACTTTTCACTATCTTAGATATAAGATATCGGATGTTCATGTTGGGTATTTTTCAATGGGGAAATACCAAAACCAGACAAACAAACACCACAGAGCCAATGCTCTGTTTCCACTGTTCCAATGTTCCAGGATCTTTTGCACAGGGAAGCCTTTTAAAAGAAATTACTCATAACAGAGTATTACACAGCCATAAAATATTTCTATTCATTAAAACAAGATTTCTAAAACAACATTCATCCTTTTTCACTCAGAGGGATTTACAAAAATTACATTCACTCAAAACTCTATTTTCACCTGAGAAATTACTGTGCTGGGTTTACTGATGTAAAACCCCTTTTACATTCACTGCGGTGAAAAACACTTTACTGCTGTAAAACAAAATTTACATATGCATACAAATGCGCTCCACCATTTTCTTTATGCACTGCGGTGCAAAACCACACATGGTTTTTCTTACACCTCTGTTTTACAAAAATGCCACACAAAATTTTACAACATATTCAACCATTTTTCTTTATGCACCACTATGCATTCACTTCGTTGTTCCTTCCTTTTTATGATGGCCAATCACATAAAAAAAATTCTATGCTGTTCTTTTTCATGCACTGCTGTGCACACACTTCTTTCGCTCCCCCAAAGCTCTCATATTACAAAACAAAATGGTCGACGCATGTTACAACACTACGTCGCCATCACATACAAAATACTACACTCTAAAAAAAACTACCGCACATGAAAAAAACTACATAACTCTTACTGCACGTAGGCTTACATAGTGATATATAAAAACATATAAAAAATAACGTGACCCATAACCATATTAAATGGCCTCCAACAAACACTACGACCAACCATTAAAAACCATTGAATTCCCTTCTCGGCGGTCAACGGGAAAACCAAACACTGCACGCAAAAAATGATTTGACGCAGGCGATATGCATCTTCGGAAAGTTGACGGCTGAGATCACGCGATCAAATCGCTGAGCCGATCCTACGTGGTTCGCACGCCAACCTCCAGCAAACCGAACGAACTTTAATGTCCGGGGAAAGCAGTTTTGGGTTCGTACAGCAGACGCGTGGCAGCATGTGAATGTGTTCGGAGGGCTCCAAGGAAAAACAGCCTTTGCCAAAAGGCGGTGCGATAAAGATAGGTGGTTTTCGGGAATGGTTTTGTGTTGCCGTTTAATGCTCCCGTACGGCAGGTGAAATTAATATTTCAACACTCCCCTTTAATTTCAGCTGCTGGGCATTCAGTCATACCCAAACACTTCCTCTCGTAGAGGGATTCACCAACTGCTGTTGCAATAACATCTTCCTCACATAGAGGGATTCACCAACTGCTTCTGATGCAGTTCACAAACAAACAAAGTTGTCTTCCTCTTGATAGAGGGATTAACCTGAAACTGTGCTTAAGAGCACCTTCCTCATGACAGAGGGATTCACCATTACAATGTGCTGAAGAGCACCTTCCTCATGACAGAGGGATTCACCATGTAACTGTGCTTAAGAGCACCTTCCTCATGACAGAGGGATTCACCTGTTATAAAAAAACATCTTCCTCTTAACAGAGGGATTTACTAATGACTATGCTGAAAAGCATCATCCTCTTGATAGAGGGTTTCACCAAATGACTGCTTCAAATGCAGTTCCAAAACAAACAATCATTGCACTGCTGTGTGTGCAAACTCATTACAATGTTCTTTTATGCTGATGCATATTCTCTGCTGCACTGTTGTGCCATCTTCTTTGCTGCATCTACCCCACACTGCTGTGTCTGCTCCACGCTACTGCGTTTACACCTGCACTGCTCTTACATTTCTTTACAAACTCTGCATTGCTGTGCATTCTTCAAAGACAAAATACTCTGTCTTTTCTGGAACAATTACACTGTCCCAACTTACAAATTTACACTGTTGTGTGTAAACATTTCTTACACTCACTGCTGTTGCATATGTTGCATTTCAATTCAATGAACAACAAATTCATTACATTTACCTTTACTGCTGTAAGGAAAATTTCTTTTGCATGTGCTGCTGTCCATTACATCTCATTTCTTCAACAAAACTTTAATGCTGTTGCATCTTTCTTGTTTGCATTGTTGTGTGCTTCTCCTTCTTCACGATGTGAAAAATTTTCTTTAAGCTGCTGCTGTCCATACACTTGCTGTTGTGTTGTTGCTGCAATTCGCACTGCTATGTGCACATACACTTGGCACTTCATTCTCCACGAAAAAAAATTAACACGGGCTGCTGCCATTTCTTATGCACCCTTGCTTCACACGATCTTCAGCTTCATTCATTTTATACAATGCACTACTGTGCAATTCCTTTCGTTTTTCTGCTGCCATACACATTCTCATTCATCCATGTGCTTTAAAACTATGCTGTCCCTGTTTTTCTTTATGCATTTCTTTGCATGTGCTCCATAACAAAAAAAATTCAAAAACTGCTGTTTTATGTTCTATCTTCCCACTGCTGTGAGGGTCTCCATGCTTTGCATTTTTTTTCTCTTATCTCGCTGCTGCTCTTTACATTTCAGCGCTGGCATCTTTTCTTCCTTATGCATTTCTGTGCATATTGCATAAAAACAAAGCAAAAACATTGTTGATTTCATCACTACTGCATATTACCTTTCAGAGGGATTAACAAAGATTTCATTTGCAACTGCTGCGCTGCAATACATCCTCCATCAACAAATGACTGTTAATACAGTTCAGCAAATAAAAAACTACAAGCTCCCCTTTAACTTTCTTCTTTTGCATGGGTCTAGCTTGCATAGGAGCCCATATTAAGTTACAGTCACGTGCCATATGCCCAATGTTATGACACTTGAAACATTCAACATTTTTCATGAATGACATTTCATGATTTCTTCTTGTAAAATTATTTGTTGGAGATTGTCGGGGACCACAACATCTATCTCCATGAAATGCTCTACAGTCTTTTGCCATATGACCAAAGTTTGAGCAAGCATAACAATAACCATAAAATGAACTTTGGTACCTGGGAGACGGAGGTTTCATTGATGTACTTCTGAATTCTTGCTGCCTTGAGATCCTTTGATTATTACCATTGCCTCTTGCCTCTTTGACATCAGCTACATTTCTTCTTGGAGCTCGATTTCTTCTATTGCTGCCTTCATTTTTCTCCTTGCCTTTGCTGGAACTAGGAGCATCATACCTTCTTTCTGGCTTCTTCACATCTCCTTTGCTTAAAGCATCCTCATCCTTGTTTGAGGGTTCACCTACATACCCAAGTCCTGATTTATCAGATGGAGATCTGTGATAGCTGAGCATGTCATCCAAAGCTTGAGAGCTCTTCATCATTTTGTTCATCCCTTCAACCTTCTTCCTGAGGAGGACAATCTCTTCTTCTAACTTTTCACATTCATTATTTTTCTTTGCTAGTTGTCCCTCAGTTTCTTCCTTGCTACGAGTAGCTTCAGCTGCTACTATTTTAAGAGAGATGATGTTTGTCTTCATTTTGGAGATTTCTGCTTGACTGCTCTCCATTTTCTTTTCAGCTCCTTGTGCCTGCTTCCTGGCTTCTTGTAGTTCAGACTTAAGGGAGGTGACCTCTACCTTGTACTGTCCAATCTCTTCTACAAGTTTGTTCACTATCTTGTGCCTTTGTTCAAGTTGACTTGACAAGGCGTCTTCCTGCTTCTTTGCTCTGTTCAACTGATTTGTCATAGACATGACTTCTTCATGATGCTTCCTCTTGCATTGATCAAGCTCCTTCTTAACCTTGGCAAGCTCTTCATCTCTTTCTTTTACTTGAAGCTTGATGAGGTCAAGCTTTTCATTCTCAGCTTCTATGATGGGTTCTTCTTGACTCATTGTCATGGTCAGTGCTCCCTTTGCATGAAGGTCATGCAGTCTGTCCCATATATCCTTTGCTGATGTATATTTTCCAAGGTTCCTCTTCACTGAATCAGGGAGACCATCCAAGATAGTCTTTGCTGCTTGTGCATCATACTCCATGGATTCTTTATCCATCTTGTTGTCATCAATCACTGACTCCCAGACTTCAATCCCCTCAGACATTAGGAAAGCCCTCATCATTATTTCCCATACATCAAAGTTTCCATCAAACTTTGGAACCTCAAATACAATGCTTTCAAACAGATTGCCTTCTAATTTAGTAGAGGAGGGAGACACATTTTTAGCAGGCTTGGAGGCTTTCTTCTTTGACCTCGCCATTCTTATCTAGGCTTTAAATACTTGACTGTGTTTTCTTTTAAATCATTGACTGTTCTCTTAACAGTAACAGAAAGGAAAGCTTTGAAAAATACCTTAACTCTTTTGGCTGAGTCTTCACACTGCTGGAGAAGTTTGACTGCTGCAACCACACCTTCCTTCAGCTTCTTTGAGTCTTCAAAGAGCCTGGACTAGCTCTGTCACCATCAAAGAGCCTGGACCAGCTCTGATACCACTGTTGGGTATTTTTCAATGGGGAAATACCAAAACCAGACAAACAAACACCACAGAGCCAATGCTCTGTTTCCACTGTTCCAATGTTCCAGGATCTTTTGCACAGGGAAGCCTTTTAAAAGAAATTACTCATAACAGAGTATTACACAGCCATAAAATATTTCTATTCATTAAAACAAGATTTCTAAAACAACATTCATCCTCTTTCACTCAGAGGGATTTACCAAAAATTACATTCACCCAAAACTCTGTTTTCACCTGAGAAATTACTGTGCTGGGTTTACTGCTGTAAAACCCCTTTTACATTCACTGCAGTGAAAAACACTTTACTGCTGTAAAACAAAATTTACATATGCATACAAATGCGCTCCACCATTTTCTTTATGCACTGCTGTGCAAAACCACACATGGTTTTTCTTACACCTCTGTTTTACAAAAATGCCACACAAAATTTTACAACATATTCAACCATTTTTCTTTATGCACCACTATGCATTCACTTCGCTGTTCCTTCCTTTTTATGATGGCCAATCACATAAAAAAAATTCTATGCTGCTCTTTTTCATGCACTGCTGTGCACACACTTCTTTCGCTCCCCCAAAGCTCTCATATTACAAAAAAAAATGGTCGACGCATGTTACAACACTACGCCGCCATCACATACAAATTACTACACTCTAAAAAAAACTACCGCACATAAAAAAAAACTACATAACTCTTACTGCACGTAGGCTTACATAGTGATATATAAAAACATATAAAAAATAACGTGACCCATAACCATATTAAATGGCCTCCAACAAACACTACGACCAACCATTAAAAACCATTGAATTCCCTTCTCGGCGGTCAACGGGAAAACCAAACACTGCACGCAAAAAATGATTTGACGCAGGCGATATGCATCTTCGGAAAGTTGACGGCTGAGATCACGCGATCAAATCGCTGAGCCGATCCTACGTGGTTCGCACGCCAACCTCCAGCAAACCGAACGAATTTTAATGTCCGGGGAAAGCAGTTTTGGGTTCGTACAACAGACGCGTGGCAGCATGTGAATGTGTTCGGAGGGCTCCAAGGAAAAACGGTGCGATAAAGATAGGTGGTTTTCGGGAATGGTTTTGTGTTGCCGTTTAATGCTCCCGTACGGCAGGTGAAATTAATATTTCAACAGTTCACGCTTAATAGACCGCTTTCTCGTCCAAGGCCAGTGAGAAACAGAAATGTAAAATAAGACATGTAGTAAAATGATACATTAAAATCAACTTTCTGGCCACGTGTCATACTCCTCTAGAGTATTAAATAAATATATGCAAAGAGCAAAAAAACATAGCTGAGAACGAACTCTAAACGAAGGAATTACAACGAACTGAGCTAGAACTCATGGAAAAATACATTTTATTTGTTCACAATAAAATATATGCTTCCTCGAGACCTGATAAACTGAACCCATAGATTTTATTTTCACTGCAGGGAATTCTTGATCTGATCCTCCATTGGGTAGTGGTTTAATGAAAATTTGTTGTTACAAGACAATCGAATGCCATGGAATGAAACTTTTGCATTAATATCAGATTTAGCCCTCAGTTTATCTCTTGTTAACAAAAACTGCAGTAGAAAACAGAGTTTCCGTGCTGTTGTGTTTCTTGTGCGTCTTTTCCCAGGAACGGTGTTTACTGTCTTGGTTTTGGTAACAAGGCTCCACACTCCCTTGCAGTAGAATTGTAGATATACGACTTGGACCAAGTATATTCGGGGCATATTCACCTCAAATTTAATCTTGTTCATAAAAAGTCAAGTTAGCTTCATCTAATTGAAACTCAAATAAGACACTTTCGGCTAACAAAATTTATATTTTAATTTATATGGGCTTAGAAATTATAGACAAATTGCCTTTTTAGAGCATTTTTCTAGTTAATTTTAATCAAAATTTGGTAGTGATTATTAAAAATTTGAGTTTAAGTTGCTAATGCCCCAAAGTTTTTTCAAGGTGTTAAATCCATTTATATGTTCAAAAATGTATTTTAAACAACAAAAAATCACAATCTTACTTGAGATTGCCTCTATAACTAAGTGCTCTTCCTAGTGTTGAATCCATTTATACATTCAAAAATGTATTTTAAACAACAAAAAATCACAATATTAATATTGTATCACCAAATTTTAGTGAAAAAGCCATTTCATATATAAATTAGACTATGTCATTTATATATATTAATTACATTGATAGGCACTTTCTTTGCTAGATTGGGATGGGAAAACACTGTTCACCCGACCAATCAAAAGTTCCCATTTTTCTCCTTCAGGAAAATAAAAATATGACATGTGGCACAAGTTGAGTGGAGGTCGCGATGCCTCTACCTAACGCCTCTTCGAACCAGCCTCCTAACTCCCATCTGCTAAAATCCACCCTCCACCCTCCGCACTTTGAAGCCCTCAACTGGGCAAAGTTCCACAGAGTCGAAGCAGTGACAGGAGGAGGGGCAGTCCAGGTTGGTCGTCATCTTCCAGATTGTTGAAGGTTCTTGCTATACTTCTTGAGAGATTTGCGTAGTCTAACCTTCAACATCCAAGGAGTTCCTTCCACATTCAAAAGACAATGTACCTGTGCATGTTTTTTTTAAGATTCACTGAGACTTTGTGTGATTCATCTTGTGCCTTGTGAGGGTTCTAATTTTTGTTCTAAGGTCATTTACACAACAATTTATAAGCCTTGTCATTCGGCTTGTAGGTATTGTAAATTTTCCTTGAAGGGCTTTATTTTCGCAACTTCAATCTTTCTTTAGATTGCATAGATAATTTCCACTATGCCCTTGGTTTTTCTTCCTATGGTTTTGAGACCTAATAAACTGACATGGAAGATTTTACTCAGTCGAAAGGTGACCTTTAGAGACTTTACTCAGGTGTTGGTTCTTTATTTTTAATAAGGGAAGGACACGACAAGAAGTGGCATTCGCAGTGCAGCTAATGAAATGGGATAGTCGCTTTTACTCTAGGGAGGGATCAGGTTCTTGAACCAATACACTCGACCCAGAGGTATAAAATCCTTGGAATCCACTGAGAATTGATCAAAATACAAAGGAGCGAGAGTTACATACTATGTGTAAGGTCACAAGAAACACAATAATGAGTTTGGGATCGGGTAGGGGGTTTCTAGCATAGGTTCTAATTACTTCATCATATGGGAAGGGATTGAAACAGGTAGAAAAAAAGCTCTAAATTGGAAAGAGAATTACGAATATGAATATTAAGAAACGTCTAGAAAGAAACGTTATCATTTCAGTTTTTCAAAAGATGGCCATCATGACTACTAATGAGGTAATTTTTCAAAACCTTATTACAATTAACCCTTCAGAACAATTATTAACTTGGATAGAAATTTCACCAAGCGCATTTTCTTGCACGGAAATTTCATTATCTAGGCTACACTTGGAGAAATTTCACTTCACCAGGCCTGGTCTTCCACCTCAACTTACCGTTTTGATCATTGTAAGCCATGGCTACAGATTTCGCTAAAGTGTACTCTTTTCTTGTTTTACCTGCTTGTTGGAAAAAAATTGTTCAGTGCTCAGCTCATCACCAAGCGCATTTTCGTGCATGAAAATTTCATTATCCAGGCTACAGTTAGAAAGATTTCAATTCACCAGGCCTAGTCTTCCATCTTCTAGCTTAACAGTACCATTCTGATCACCTTTTTTATATTTAGCACTTGTCACTTTCCTTGGGGGTTGTAATTGTGGGTTAGTAGTTGGATTTCACCTGGAAGTATGGTGTCCTCCTTTACTCATGTCTAGTTGTTTAAATTGCTAAAAGAAAATTCCTTATGGCATAGTTTCCATTCCTCGTTCTAGTTCTTACAAGGGTTTATATAGAACCTAATCCTATATTGTTTCCTTGGTGTAGGTATGCCTCCATGAGGGTTTGGATACATGCATACTAATATTATGTAGAAGAACTAAATTACTCAAAATTCCCCTCTCTCTCAAACGTAGGTGCTCATACCATCTTTTAAACTCTTGAGAGGGCTTGCTTCAAGTTATTTTAAAGAATTAGTTAAGCTTCACGGATTCGAATCTAGAATGGACCAGGGCACGCCCATTTTCATTTTAAATGTTTTAATAATTATCTCTATTTTTTATAGGATACATAGCCCACAATGTGGCCCATAACAACATAACCACTCATACTCTTGGAGAAGATGGCCTTGCACAAGTGCTTATAGATGATAGGTTCCCTACTGATGGCCTTGGGGAATATGATGAGTGGACCACTGAATTAAAAAAAATCAACAGTGGTCCTCCTTTTGCACTGTAGGAATTTACAGGGTAAATTCATTAGATAGAACACCAATGGACACCGCTCACAAACAGATCATAGATCAATACACCAATATTCTTGATGTGGTTAAAACCCTCAAAGAGGGAAACAATCCATGGCCTGAGCCAATGCGGTCACTTCAGGCAATTTATTAATGTAAAATAAAGAAAATTTACATAAGATTCTCTCATGAATGGTCACCTTACAAATGACCCTCCATGCTCTTTAAATAGAGATCAGGGACCAATCGGGTGCTAAGCCATGGATCAAGTGTCGGTAATACCAAGGAGAGAATGAACTGTTGGATCACTTCATGTCTAGAACATATCATGACTGTCAGATTGTAAGTTACAAAATTACATGGTAAAGAAACACACTTTACCTAACTCTACACTAGACCAAGTTATACTTAACTATTTCCTATGTGTTGAAATATCCTAACATCCCCCCTTAAGAACAACTTGGGATAGGATTGAAGGATGTACAAATATGACACAATAGGAGAAGGAAGGAGGCATTAGAGCCTATCCCACTTTAGTGACAACGTCTTGAACTCCAACCATAAATTGAAGTTTAGTAAACTTTGCCTCTATGAGAGCCTTTGTAAAGATGTCTGCAACTTGATCATCAGTTGAACAATATTGCACTTCAAGAACATGGTCATGAATGAGCTTTCTGATGAAGTGCATGTGTAGTTCAATGTGTTTTTTTCATTGATGTTGGACTGGATCTTTGCATACTTTAATGGCACTTTGATTATCACACCAAAGTGTAGTCGGATGCTGCTGCTGAAAGCCAAACTCTTATAGGATCTGACGAAGCCATATGACTTCCTTACTAGCTTCTATGTCGCCACGATACTCTACTTCTAATGAAGAAAGAGAAATGGCACTTTGTTTCTTGCAAGCCCATGTAATAGGTCCAGAACCAAGAGTGAAGACATAACCTGCAGTAGACTTCTGATCATCAGGGTCACTAGCCCAATCGGAATCAGTGAAACCAACCAATAGAGGAGATGCTTCTGCACTACAATGAACCCAAAACTGAACTGTACCTCGAACATAATGAAGTATTCTTTTAGCTTCTTTCTAATGAATTTCATGTGGGTTTTGCATAAACCGAGAAATAAGGCCAACATGAAAGGAAAGGTTAGGATGGGTATGGGTTAGATACAAAATTTTTCCTACAAGATGATGTATAAGGTAGCATCAACTTCAGGGGAAGTACAAGTGACTGAAAGTTTGGCTCCAGAATGAAAGGGAGAAGGGGATGTCTTACAGTGTTCCATGTGAAAGTGGTGTAGATGATCACATGCATACTTGGACTGGGAAAGGGAAATACCTTCCTCAGATTGAAAGACTTGAAGACCAAGAAAATAATGCAAGTGTCCTAAATCTGTCATTTCAAACTACTTTTTAAGGTTGGGCTTCACATGGTTTATAAGGTTGGGATCACTACCAGTAAGGGTAAGATCATCAACATAAAGAACAAGAATGATAAGAGACTTACCCACTTTCTTGGTGTAGATAGTATTGTCAGAATGACACCTAGAAAAGCCAATATCTAAAAGAAAGCTATCCATTTTGGAATACCAAGATCGAGGGGCTTGCTTGAGACCATAAAGGGATTTCTTAAGCTGACATACAAGGTTAGAGAATGTTTGTATAAAGCTAGGAGGTTTTCACTTAAACTATCTCTCCCTTCAAAATCTATGTATAGAAAATATGGTGTCAGGTCTTCCATATATGGTACTTTATGAGCTACCCACTAAATTGTAACTTACATAAAAGATAAAGAGACTTTAGAATTATAAGTGAATCACATTTTATAATGGGTGATAACACTTTTACATAAAGTGACTTTAAAACATAAGCTACATGTGCTTTTTGAAAAAGTAACTCAACAAAAGGAAAGACTTCAACCCAGGACCTTTATTCTCATAAAGTAACTTTTGACCAAGTGAACTAGTTTAAAATGTTAGTAATTTTTGGAAAAGAGGAAAGGGTTTTTTTTTTTTTAGTCACTGAAGCTTTGGAGTGTGTGCTTACTTGAAAAATCCATTTTTTTCCTGCAAAACAAGAAACCACACAAGCCAAAGGGGACATGCAAAAAAAACCAAACCTTATGGCTTGAAGTAAGATTTGACTGGAAACTAAATATTTTCCTCAATGTTTCTAATTTTCCGAGATCACACTAAGGCGCGACAGAAAAGAGCATACGGATGAGAAAAACCATTCCTTTCTGTTTCTAATTTGCCCAGATCACACAGAGTTGCGGGGAAAAGAGCATACGTAGAAATGAAAGGTATATATCTGGTAATAAAAAAAGAGAGATAAATAAACTAAAATAAACAAAGAGATAAATAACTAAAACTACAAATAAAGATTGTATACCTCTACATCTTAAAAATGATGTAGTTATGGCTACCAGAAACCTTATCATGTGAAATGAAAGGGGTTCCTCATTCGAACAGATGCTCTTAACATAATAGAGCATTCATCTCAACCTGAAAGTGGTCAGAAACCCTACATATAGTAAACAAGAGTCAGATGCAGTTGTACCGACTTCGGATTTGGATCACCAACAAATGCAGTCCTCAAATAGCTCTGATACCATGTAGGAATTTACAGGGTGAGTTCCTCAGATAGAAAACCAACGGACATCTCTCATAAATAGAGCACAGATCAATACAACAGTATTCTTCATATGGTTAAAACCCTCAAATAAGGAAACATTCCACAGCCTCAGCCAACGCGAGTACTTCAGGCAATTTATTAATGTAAAGAAACACACTTTACCTAACTCCAAACTGGACCAAGTTATACTTAACTATTTCCTATGTGCCGAAATATCCTAACATGCACGTGGGACATTTGGTAAAATTTATAAAGGTGTGTACGATTGTGAGGATGTTGTAGTGAATATCCTTGAGAGACTGGAGGATAATATAGAGAAAGCCCAAATTTTGGCTCTACAATTCACACAAAAAGTCTAGGATGTTGCCCACCCTGATGCCTGAGAATGTGGTGAGATCCATAGGGGGTTGTAAGAAACCTATGGTTCTGTGTATTGGAGTATGCCAAGGGGGCTTTTGTGAGGCTGTCTCTGGCAAAGAGATAGAATTGATGAGTGCCTTTGAAATTAGCAGGAGACAGAACCACCAAGTGCCTTTCAAATTAGTAGTGAAGCAGGCATTGGATGTGGCAAGGGGCATGGAGTATTTGTTGAATATTTTGTTTATTCACAGGGATCTCAAGTTTGGTAATCTTCTCATAGCTACAAAAAATTCTATCAAGATTGTTGATTTTGGGGTAACTAGAATTGAAGTGCAGACGAAGCGCGTGACCCCAGAAACTAGAACGTACCGTTGGGAGGGTTTATATGGTTTTTTTAGTGGTTTTCAAAAATAATTTTGAGGTGTTTGGGTTGCAGTGGAAAGCAGGGATCCTGATGCCATTTAAAATGCATCTGTGCTTGCCAATTGAAATGTAATATTGGACTCTAGAGAAAATTCTAACGCTACCTTTTAGTTGTTTTGTTAGAGGATCCAAAATACATAATTCATAGTTCACAAAGTTAGGATAGAATATTAATTTATTTAGAATACTTAATTAAGTATTGGAGACACTTAGAAATAGAATATTGTTGTAAAATATATGACATATATAATAATGCTGTATCTGAGGCTCCAATTTAGGAGTAGAGTTAGTAGATTGGTTAGAATTGCATTTATTGTAAATGGACACTTGTTAATTTACGAGTGATGGACTGTGTGTGTAAACTCTTGCAAAATTATTATGTAATTTCTTTTCTTGATTAATAAAATTGTGTGTCTGAGGACACTTCTGGCATTATTGTGGTATCAGAGCTTCAATAATGCAGCTAATGTGAGGAGGAGATTGCAGCTCTACAAGTTCTTATAAAACTCCAATGAATTGATCAACAAATGATTGGTATGAAAATTGTCCAGTTTTTTGTTTAAAAGGAAAAGAAATTTTATTATTGATTTTGGATTTTTAAATCTGAAAATCATTTTTTTATTATTATCAAAATTTGCGTTTGTATCTTGAATTTTTGTTATCTACTGCACTTCAACACATTGTTCGGCCATGATAAACACATCGTCCACAGTCATATCTAGCCCACTTTCGACTGCCGTATCCCTTGATTTCCTTAGGCAATCCTCATTCTCAAACTGTTGTCCTTTCTTTCTCTAGCTCTCAGCCTAGCCATTTTGACTGTTGAAACAGACCCAATCTGTTTTCTTCCCAGTTCCATCCCTTAATCTCACAAAAACCGGAGTCCATCCATCCTTAGAAAATGAGAATCTCACCTTGATCCAGGTGGCTCCAGAGACACACACAAGACAAAGAGGACTCAGGAAAGCTCAAAAATCAAAGTGTTTGGATTATGATCAAACCAGGTTCATGTTAAAGATCTCGTCGTTGTCATCGTGGTGGTGTGAATGGTTCGTCAATCTAAGTCCATATGAGGAAGTTAGAAGCAATCAAAGTTTAGTTGACTTTCACTGACTTGGCATGTTAAGGGAGACACAATTTGAATTTTTTTCTAGCGGACGGAATCTGGCCAACATCGGCCAGATTCTGGGAAAAATTCTTGCCTCGATAAAATGTCTCCTTCGGTCCAGATTTCAAATTTTCAAAAACGGCCCATATTGTTTTAATAAAAAAAAAGAAAAAAAAGAAAACGGGTGGCGGGCCACCAACCTCACCACACCAACTGAATCCATGTGACATATTAGTGGAGGGGTGGGCCATGACCCCCGACCCCTCCCATGGGACTATTGTAACCAACATAAAAATGCAGCGGAGTTGGGTGGGCCAGCCCTTGGGGCACGGACCCAAACTCGACACGTGCCCCCAAACAACAAGCACCAAACACACTTAATGAAATACGCCGAGGAGGTGGGTATGGTGGGCTGGCCGCCCAAGGCGGGCCCGGCCCAACCAAAACTTAAATTTAAATTTTTTGGTTTTACAATGTATGAAAAGTGGAGGAGGCGAGGTTTGACCACTCGACCTCCTCCCTATTAAACAAGATCTCAACCAATGTGCCATAATGGATTCATTGAGAAATCTTCTGGAAATATTTTATTTAAATGCATTTTGTTAGTGCGCTCAGAGAGGAAGACAGTGCATGCAGTTCGAGGCAAAATTTCACAGGAGGGATGAATTTTCACTTTGTCAGAATTTGACAAATTTTATATGGTTTCAGCACTTCTCAAAGCCACGAACACAAAGGCATTGTCCATTTCTCCATCAGAGTTCTACATTTTTCGGCCATTTTTCAGTATGCAGGTGGAAGCATGACTGTTGCAGAAACAGTGAGCGGAACCATGATCCTTGAAATTTTCTTGAGGAGGTAATTTTTCTCCATGTCGGAATATAGTCAAGTTTATAGTCGGTTTTCATGGTTTTCCACAGGGATCGCAATGGCGAGGTTAGATTTTCCTTTGGAGTTGCAGATTTCTAGTCCACCTATGGAGCAGAATCTTTGTGGAAGCTAGGGGGAATCTAAAAGATTCCTTGAGCCCTCGATTCTCAACTTCTCAGAATTCAAAAATTGGACAGTCAATTTTGCACTATTCGACGTCACAAATCTGATGGTGCATTCATATTTTTCATTTTCTCATTCTATTCTTCAGCCACTTTTCTAAGTGGAATGCAGGTGTCAGCATTCATGTGTGAGCAGTCATTTCCATGCGATTGATGTCGTGAGATTGATGGCACGAACAACTTCAGCAGTTTGACATCCACTTCTTCAGATGGCCCTTGGTTGTGAGGTATATGCAGTGTGTTCATGTACTTATTTTGCTATGCATTGTGCTACACAGATCCCTGTTGATGCTTGATGAGAGATCTTGTTTATTACTTGTTTTCATGATTCTTGCTTGAAGTGATGCGAAATTGTCTATGTGATGTACTTGTTGTCATGATTTGTCATGTTATGTTTTGAGATCCCTTTGTTGTATGTTGATGGGATACTCTTGTTGTCGTCATGTATGTTTACATTGAGATCCCTTTCATGCCACTTTGGCGGGATGCTCATCATGCATGAGTTTGTGTCATACTGATAGGAGTCTTTTGATTGAGAGTTCCTATAGTGTAACATCTCTTGGAGCCACTCCTGCATGAGGGCTTTTTCCTTGTATGATAACGACATCACCTCTATGTACATAACCAATATTGACAACACTTAATGTAGCGGCCTACACCATCTTGACATCGGGGCCCGGAGACGTAGCCCCTCCTGGACAAACTCCGCTATCAACAGCTTATGTTTTCATGTGCCGATGATTGTCATGTTCCTCTTCTTTACAACATGCAGATGTATTCATTTATGTTCTCTTCAAAATGCAATTTAACAGATCACGCAAGTAAAAGGTCTTGGAAGGGTCCTTCACCATACCCGGACCTGGATCAAGTGGTATCAGAGCGGTCTTTGCGTGGAAGTGAATTGCAAGTGTGAATAATGGAACGTGCATCGATAGAGGATGAAAAAGCGATGTACGAGACCATGCTCAAAATTTCCAAAAGGGTGGAAATAATGTATGAAACTCTATAAGAAGAGACAGAGGAAAAGGAGTGATTGCAGCTTTAGTTGCAAGCCACGGAAGAGGCCCTGGAAGAAATAAAGCACAACAAACATAATCTTCAAACAGAGAACGCTGAATTGAAGATGTGTCTACATGAAGAGAAAGAGGAAAAACAAAGTTTGCTAAGACAGCTGCAAGAAAAGGACGAGGCCTTGGAAAAGCTGCAGCATGACCCATGTGCGGTAAAAGGTAGCTCTCCGAATTAATGTATGTTTCCTGATGATGATTTTGTTGTTTTTGAAAATCATACCACAGGAATTGGCTCCAAACTGTTGAAGAAAATGGGGTATGAAGGAAAAGGCTTGGGTGTTAATGGCCAAGGCATTGTCAACCCCATCAAAGTAGAAGAATTACTGTGTCGAACAGTACTTGGTTATGTCAGAAGGGAAGTTGGGGAATGCGCCACGACAGTTAGCGAACCACCAACAACAGATGATGAGTAGCCCTCACCAATTCTTTCCAAATGGATAGAGGAGGTAAAATATGTTGATTTCCTTTCGGTTTCGTCATCACATAGTATTATTTCTGTTGGAGATGTGGAGATCGCAATTACAGGGAAAAACATGAGGCTCCTTACAAGGACGAGGCACGAGGAGGAAGAAGAACTTGGTGTTAATAACCAAGGCATAACTCAACCATTAGAGGTTGTGTAGAGATCTCAATTTGCAGGCTCGAGATACATTAAAGGAGAATTCTCGAAGGTTTTCAGATTCGTCCGAGACACCGTCGAAATCGTTGAGGAAAGACAATGATGGGAAAACATCCCCATCATCCAATGGCAATTTCCATTGCAGGGAAAGAGTTGAGGCAAGCTCTCATCGCCATACTTACACCAAAGATAGCAACGAAAGGTATAATAAATTTTGATATTCGAATGGTCATTTCGTTTATAATCATGTTTTCAATGATGAGCGTAAAACATGGCATCGAAAAACATGTACCTTTTGTGGATTACATAACCATACATTTTCTAAGTGTTGGAAAATAATGGCAGCAAATAAAAGGATGAGGTATGAAAGACCCTCTCAACAACAGGGAAAGAAACAAGTTAAGCAAATCTGGAGGAAGAAGATCTATTGTAGTCATTGTGACAGATATGGACATCAAAGAGCCACATGTTGGAGGCTCCATCCATAACAACGCCTTAAAGACAAAGCATTGATGCATGAACCAGGTGAAGTAGTTGTTTGACAAGAAAAAGCACCACAAGGAGGTGACCCATTCACATTGATAAGTGAAAAATGGTTTCTAGATATGTTAGCATTTCATGGTCATGCTTTTGTAAATCATTTGTTGCATTCTAAAATGTAAAAGTGATGATGTGTTTTCCATCACTTGTTCGGCAACAATGATGTTGGGTATTATTTTGAGTCACATTTTAAACTTTGAAAGTGATGTTGTGTTTCCATCACTTGTCAAAGAAAAACAAATGGTGTTTGGCCTTATATTTGTAAATCATGTTTTTCAATAATGATGTCTTTTCCATCACTTGTTGAAGCAACAATGATATGTTGGCCTTGTTTTCATAGCTGAGGTATTGTTTCCATTTTGATGTAAACTTGATCGTCGAGTATGTGTTATAAACTCGTGGCAAGTATGGGATGCTTCGGTCATTAGTTGGTCATGAAAGTCAAGCATGTAATTTGCAAAACAATGTACGACAGGTTGCAAAGGTTGCAAGTGTTGGCTCATCACTTAAGGCTTCGAAGAACAAAGGTGAAGGAGATGGAAGAGAGACCTTTAAGGACGCTTGTGATGCAGCAAGGTACAACGAAGTTGCATATTATTTTTCATGCTTTTGGAAGACCAAAAGCTCCCCAGTGGGGAGGATTGATCCAAGTGGCTCCAAAGACACACACAGGACAAACAGGACTTAGGAAAGCTCAAAAATGAAAGTGTTTGGATTTTTCTCAAACCAAGTTCATGTTAAAGATCTCGTCGTCGTGATCGTGGTGGTGTGAACAGTTCATCAATCTGAGTCTGGATGAGGAAGTTAGAAGCAGTCAAAGTTCAGTTGACTTTTGCTGACTCGGTAGATTAATGGAGACACAATTTGAACTTTTTTCAGCGGATGGAATCCGGCCAAATTCCGAGAAAAATTGTTGCCTCGATAAAATGTCTCCTTCAGTCCAGATTTCGAATTTTCAAAAATGGGCCATATTTTTCTAATAATAAAAAAATTATAAAAAAAAAATGGTGGCGGGCCACCAACCCTGCCACCCCAACTGAATCTATGTGACATATTAGTGGAGGAGTGGTCCATGACCCTCGACCCCTCCTACAGGATAGTTGTAACCAACATAAAAATGGAGCAGAGTTGGGTGGGCTGGCCCTTGGGGCACGGTCCCAACCTCGACATGCGCCTCCAAACAACAAGCACCAACCACACTTAATTAAACATGTCGAGGAGGTGGGCATGGCGGGCGGGCCACCCAAGGTGGGCCCAGTCCAACCAAAACTTAAATTTATTCTTTTTTGTTTTACAATGTATAAAAAAAGGAGGTCGGGTTTGAGCACCCGACCTCCTCCCTATTAAACAGGATCTAAACCAATGCGCCATAATGGATTCATTGAGAAATCCACTGGAAATATTCTATTTAAATGCAGTTTGTCAGTGCGCTTGGAGAGGAAGACAGTGCATGTAGTTCGAGGCAGAATTTTGCAGGAGGGCCGAATTTTCACTTTCTCAGAATTTGACAAATTTTATATGGTTTCAGCACTTCTCAATGCCACGAACGCAATGACACTATCCATTTCTCCATCATATTTCTGTATTTTTCAGCCATTTTTCAGTATGCAAGTGGAACCATGAATGCTACAGAAATAGGTAGTGGAACCATGATCCTTGAAATTTTCCCAAGGAGGTAATTTTTCTCCATGTCGAAATATAGTCAAGTTGACAATCGTTTTTCATGGTTTTCCGCAGGGATCGCAATGGCAAGGTCAAATTCTCCTTTGGAGTTGCAGATTTCTAGTCCACCTATGCAGCAAAATCTTTGAGGAATCTAGGGGGAATCTAAAAGATTCCTTGAGCCCCCGATCCTCAATTTCTCAGAATTCAAAAATTGGACAATCGATTTTGCACTACTAGATGTCACAAATCTGATGGTGCATTTAGATTTTTCATTTCCTCATTCTATTATTCAGCCACTTTTCTAAGTGGAATGCAGGTGTCAACATTCATGTGTGAGCAGCCATTTCCATGCGATTGATGCCGTGAGATTGATGGCATGAATAGCTTCAGCAGTTTGAAATCCGCTTCTTCAGATGGCCCTTGGTTGTGAGGTATATGTAGTGCATTCATGTACTTATATTGCTATGCATTGTGCTGCACATATCCCTGTTGATGCTTGATGAGGGATCTTGTTTATTACTTGTTTTCATGATTCCTGCTTAATGTGACGCGGAATCATCTATGTGATGTACTTGTTGTCATGATTCATCATGTTATGTTTTGAGATCCCTTTGTTGTATGTTGATGGGATACTCATGTTTTCGTCATGTATGTTTGCATTGAGATCGCTTTCATGCCATGTTGGCAGGATGCTCATCATGCATGAGTTTGTGTCATACTGATAGGAGTCTTTTGATTGAGAGTTCATGTAGTGTAACCTCTCTTGGAGCCACTCCTGTACGAGGGCTTTTTCCTTGTATGATAACGACATCACCTCTATGTACATCACCACTATTGACAACACTTAATGCATCGTTCTGCACCATCTTGACACCGGGGCCTGGAGACGTAGCCCCTACTGGACGAAATTCGTTATCAACGGCTTATGTTTTCATGTGTTGATGTTGTCATGTTCCTCTTCTTTATAGCATGCAGATGTATTCATTTATGTTCCCTTAAAAATGAAATTTAACACATCACGAAAGTAAAAGGTCTTGGAAGGGTCCTTCGTCATACTCAGACTTGGATCAAGTGGTATCGGAGCGGTCCTTGCGTGGATGTGAACTGCAAGCATGAACAATGGAACGTGTAGTGACAGAGGATAAAAAAGCGATGTACGTGACCATGCTCAAAATTTCCAAAAGGTTGGAAATAATTCATGAAACTCTACAAAAAGAGACAAACAAAAAGGAGCAATTGCAGCTTCAGTTGCAAGCCATGGAAGAGGCCTTGGAAGAACTGAAGCACAACAAACATAATCTTCAAACAGAGAATGCTGAATTGAAGATGCGTCTACATGAAGAGAAATAGGAAAAACAAAGTTTGCTACGACAGCTGCAAGCAAAGTACGAGGCCTTGGAAAAGCTGCAGCGTGACCCATGTGAGGTAAAAAGTAGCTCTCTAAATTCATGTATGTTTCCTGATGATGATTTCGCTGTTTTTGAAAATCATACCACAGGAATTGGCTACAAACTGTTGAAGAAAATGGGGTATGAAGGAAAATGCTTGGGCGTTAATGGCCAAGGCATTGTCAACCCCATCAAAGTAGAAGAATTACCGTGTCGAACAGGACTTGGGTATGTCAGAAAGCAGGTTGGGGAATTCACCATGACAGTTAGCGAACCACCAACAACAGATGATGAGCAACTCTCATTAGTTCTTTCAAAATCGACAGAGGAGGTAAAAGATGTTGATTTCCTTTTGGTTTCGTCATCACATAGTATGATTTCTGTTGCAGACAAACATGAGGCTCCTTACAAGGACGAGACACGAGGAGGAAGAAGAACTTAGTGTTAGTAAGCAAGGCATAACTCAACCATTGGAGGTTGTGCATAGATCTCAATTTGCTGGCTAGAGATACACTAAAGGAGAATGATCGAAGGTGTTAGATTTGTCTGAGGCATCGTTGAAATCGTCGAGGAAAGACAATGATGGGAAAACATCCCCATCATCCCACGGCAGTTTCCATTGCAGGGAAAGAGAGGCAAGCTCTCATCACCATACTTACACTAGAGGCAGCGAGGAAACGTATAATCAATTTCGATATTTGAATGGTTATTTCGATTATAATCATGTTTTCAATGATGAACGTAAAACATGGGATCGAAAAACATGTACCTTTTGTGGATTACATAACCATACATTTTCTAAGTGTTGGAAAAGAATGGAAGCACACAAAAGGATGAGGTATGAAAGATCCTCTTGACAGTAGGGAAAGAAACATGTTAAGAAAATCTGGAGGAAGAAGATCTATTGTAGTCATTGTGACAGACATGGCCATCAAAGAGCCACATGTTGGAGGCTCCATCCAGAGCAGCACCTTAAATACAAAGCATTGATGCATGAACCAGGTGAAGCAGTTGTTCGGCAAGAAAAACTGCCACAAGGAGGTGACCCATTCACATTGATAAGTGAAAAATGGTTTCTATATATGTTAGTGTTTCATGGTCATGCTTTTGTAAATCATTGGTTGCATTTTAAAATGTCAAAGTGATGATGTGTTTTCCATCACTTTTTTGGCAACAATGATGTCAGGTATTATTTTGAGTCACATTTCAAACTCTGAAAGTGATGTTGTGTTTCCATCACTTGTCAAATCAAAACAAATAGTGTTTAGCCTTATCTTTGTAAATCATGTGTTGCAGTAATGATATGTTTTCCATCACTTGTTGAAGCAACAATGATATGTTGGCCTTGTTTTCATAGATGTGGTATTGTTTCCATTTTGATGTAAACTTGACCATCTAGTATGTGTTATAAACTTGTGGAAAGTATGGGATTCTTGGGTCATTAGTTGGTCATGAAAGTCAAGCATGTAATTTGCAAAACAATGTATGACAAGTTGTAGAGGTTGCAAGTGTCGGCTCCTTGCTTAAGGCTTTGAAGAACAAAGGTGAAGGAGATGGAAGCGAGACCTTTGAGGATGCTTGTGATGCAAACAAGGTACATATAAGTTCAGATTATTTTTCATGCTTTTGGAGGACCAAAATCTCCTAAGTGGGGAGGATTGATCCAAGTGGCTCTGGAGACACACATAGGACAAAGAGGACTCAGGAAAGCTCAAAAATTAAAGTGTTTCGATTATTCTCGAACCAGGTTAATGTTAAATATCTCATCGTCATGATTGAGGTGGTGCGAATGATTTGTTAATCCGAGTCTAGATGAGGAAGTTAGAAGCAGTCAAAGTTCAGTTGACTTTTGCTGACTCGGCAGGTTAAGGGAGACACAATTTGGATTTTTTCTGGTGGATGGAATCCGGCCAACTCTGGCCAGATTAGGAGAAAAATTATTTCCTTGATAAAATGTCTCCTTTGGTCCAGATTTCAAATTTTAGAAAATGGCCCATATTGTTTTAATAATAAAAAAATTAAAAAAAAAAGGGTGGTGGGCCACCAACCCCACCACCCCAATTGAATCCACGTGACATATTAGTGGAGGGACGGGCCATGACCCCTGGCCCCTCCCACGGGAATGTTGTAACCAACATAAAAATGGGGCAGAGTTGGGTGGGCCGGCCCTTGGGGCACGAACCTAATCCTGACATGTGCCTCCAAACAACAAGCGCCAACCACACTTAATGAAACGCACCGAAGAGGTGGGTACAGTGGGCGGGCCGTCCAAGGTGGGCTAGACCCAACCAAAACTTAAATTTAATTTTTTTTGTTTTATAATGTATAAAAAAAGGATGAGGTGGGGTTTGACAGCCCGACATCCTCCCTATTAAACAGGATCTCAACCAATGTGCCATAATGGATTCATTGAGAAATCTATCGGAAATATTTTATTTAAATGAAGTTTGTCAGTGCACTCGGAGAGGAAGATAGTGCATGTAGTTGGAGGCAGAATTTTGCAGGCAGGCCGAATTTTCACTTTGTCAGAATTTGACAAATTTTATATCGTTTCAGCACTTCTCGACGCCACAAATGCAATGGTGTTGTCTGTTTCTCCATCAAAGTTCTACATTTTTCAGCCATTTTTCAGTATGCAGGTGGAACCATGACAGCTACAGAAACAGGGAGCAAACCATGATCCTTGAAATTTTCCCGAGGAGGTAGTTTTTCTCCATGTAGGAATATAGTCATGTTTACAGTGGTTTTTCATGGTTTTCCGCAGGGATCGTAATGGAAAAGTCAGATTTGCCTTTGGAGTTGTAAATTTCCAGTCCACCTATGGAGTAGAATCTTTGAGGAATCTAGGGGGAATCTAAAAGATTCCTTGAGCCCCTGATTCTCAATTTCTTAGAATTCAAAAATTTGACAGTCGATTTTACACTATTTGACGTCACAAATTTGATGTTGCGTTTAGATTTTTCATTTTATCATTCTATTCTTCAGCCACTTTTCTAAGTGGAATGCAGTTGTCAGCATTCATGTGCGAGCAACCATTTCCATGCAACTAATGTCCTGAGATTGATGGCACGAATAGCTTCAACAGTTTGACATCTGCTTCTTCAGATGGCCCTTGGTTGTGAGGTATATGCAGTGTGTTCATGTACTTATTTTGCTATGTATTGTGCTACACAAATCCTTGTTGATGCTGGATGAGGGATCTTGTTTATTACTTATTTTCATGATTCCTGCTTGATGTGACGCGGAATCGTCTATGTGATATACTTTTTGTCGTGATTCATCATGTTATGTTTTGAGTTCCCTTTGTTGTATGTTGATGGGATACTCATGTTGTGGTCATGTATGTTTGCATTGAGATCCCTTTCATGCCATGTTGGCAGGATGCTCATCATGCATGAGTTTGTGTCATACTGATAGGAGTCTTTTGATTGAGAGTTCCTGTTGTGTAACATCTCTTGGAGCCACTCCTGCATGAGGGATTTTTCCTTGTATGATAACGACATCGCCTCTATGTACATCACCACTATTGACAACACTTAGTGCAGCAGTCTACACCATCTTGACACCGAGGCCTGGAGACTTAGCCCCTCCTGGATGAACTTCGTTATCAACGGATTATGTTCTCATGTGCTGATGGTTGTCATGTTCCTCTTCTTTACAACATGCAGATGTATTCATTTATGTTCTCTTAAAAATGAAATTTAACACATCACAAAAGTAAAAGGTTTTGGAAGGGTCCTTCGTCATACCTGGACCTGGATCACACCTGGTGGTCTGAGATAGCAACATATTCTCTTTTGCCAAGCCCTTTGTTGGAATAAGGGTTTGACTTCTTCACATGTTTTTGATACAACCTCAGCCTTGGTGATGCCGCGTTTTTCTTCTGCTTCACCTCCCACTGAAATCCTTTCACAACGCATGAATTTTGTTCAATAGAAGGAAATGAGAGGCTGAAGCAATCGAAACCCCTTTGAAAAATGAACAACAACGCAACTTGTTTTTAGCAACAACAATCACTATTTCAGACCTGCGTTGGACAGAAATTACATTGCCTCAGGATTGTGGATGTGGGTACCTTAAGAAACGACTGGATGTGATGGGCGAGTGGTGTTCTTGGTTTATTTTTATGCTCGTTTAAGTATATGCATGTGGATTTTGAAGGAACAACCAGGCAGTCCAGAGTGGTGTGAACTGGATCCAATCTGGTGGCAAGAAGGCCTAATGTTTCATTTTTAGAGTAATTACCTTTTGTTGTCTGCAATAATATTGAAGAAATAAGTATTGTATTGTGAGAGAATTGAAGATGGTGTCAAGGACTAAAACAACGGAATACATGCTTTAGGTGGATGCAAGAAGGTTGTGGAACACCACAATGAAAGACAACCACAATTAGGTAGCATAATTGTTCTTTCGTGCTTCAGGTGGATGCAAGGAGGTTATGGAACGCCACAGTGAAAGACAACCACAATTAGAGAGCATATTTTTTCAGAACAATGGATGGCATCAAGCCAGCTTGAAACTTGAACGATTTGAAATAAGGTTTGTGTTTTTTTGTTAGCCTCACTTTGATGTGATAAAAACAATTCTAAGTCCAAAATAATTAAATTAATTAAAATCAAGAAAGCTGGATTTAATCCTATTTTTCTATATTGAGTTTGTTCCTCATGGTTAGGAGTCAGTTTAAGCCTACCTGGTTGAGAGATTCTCTCCAACTAGTTAGGCTCCTATATTCGTGTTTGGTTGAGAGATTTTCTCAACCATAGTGTCCAAGATAGACGTACTATCTTGAGACAAACTTCCTCATGTATTTATTTGTACTATTAACATTATTTGTACAATATATTGCATTATGAGAGGAATACAATAAGGTTGAAGCCTTTTTCCGCCATGTCTATGTCTCTGGTATATTTTGTGTGTTAGTTTTGTTTAATATTCTACATGTGGTATTGGATCCATGGAGTCAGAGTATGGAAATAACACCGGAGTTGGAATAAGAAGTGCATTTGGGATCACGTTGGAATACTGAATCAATATCATGACACGTTGAATGAATTAAGTTAATGATGATGGAGCCTGCATTGAAGATAATACTTTTGGAGTTGCGTGAATGAGAAGAGATCTGTGAAAAGGAGTACAATTTAGTGTCTGGGGGAGAGCCTGTTATATGTTTTCTCCACTAGTGCGGGATCAACTTCTTGAAGGAAATCGAGCATGTATATGAGAAGTTCATGGGAATTAGATATTGCTCTGCATTGAGCAATAGTTCAACGGAATATTGAATGGAATCAAAGATTGAGTTGAGCATTATTAATGGAGGAAAACCCCCAGCAAGTAGATTGTTGATCCAATCGTGGAGCAATTGGGGATTTGCACCAGACCAATCTGGGTTATCAATGGTGTTGTTCATGCCTCTATGTGAGGGCAACATTGCAGCGTGGAACGATCTGGGTATTAAGCCTTGGCATTGTTGTGGATCTTCTCTGCCGCATTCTGATTGTTAAACAACGGTGGTGTGGATCAATGATAAGCGTGCGTTCTGCAGGTTATTCCTTTGTGACTGGTGGTGTGTATGCGTTGATGTTGTACATGACCAAGGTCAGAGAATTGAGGGCCAGGTACTGCTACCAGGCCCATTTTCAATAATTCCAAAGAAGTTTGTGTGTCGGATAATCTGGTAAGTGGATTTGTGTATTTAAATAGCATGAAATCCAAATGATTAATTGAAACCTGAGTAAGGGGCGATGGTAATGGAGAAAAACCCAAAAATTAAATTTCTAAATGAAGTATGGTTAATTTGTGACATTTGAAATTGCATTGCTTGAATTCTGGAATGGTAACCTGCGTTAAAGGCAAGGGAATTATTGGTGTTGAAGTCATGTTGGCACTTTGCATTGGGATAATTCAATAACGAATTAAACTTTTGGTCAAATGTCGACAATACCCAACAACCAAAACGTGACAAGGCATAGTCAAGATTTGAGTTGAAAATCACTGAGGAGAAATTCACTCAATAGAAATGCAGCTTCATTGCATACTCTATATTGATTTGAATCTGAATGAAATTGTTGGTATTGAGAGCATGGGAAACTTAGTGAATGCACCTGACACATTGAAGATCCAGTGAAAAACATATGAACAAAGGAGAAACCCATTCTTTCACTTACAGAATGTAACCTGTCGGATTGTAGTTTTCTCCATTTTCTTTATCTAGATTTTCCCCCGCCCCATCGCTTCTGGTTTCTTTGAAATCCTATCCTTACTATGGTTGGAAGGTCTACAATGGCTGGCTAATACTAAAACTTGGTATTCTTCAAACTTACTGAACTTGATCAAAAAATGCTACGGAAAGTACATAGGCCGAGGATAGTGGTGTTTGGCGTGAGGACTAAACCCATTTCGAAGCAAATGAGGAAAGGTATGTGTGAAGCTTGGAATTGCATGGATAAATGTAAATTTTAAAGAAAGACAACCGTAATTCACTTTTGATAAAGTGACCATAAAATTCATTAAATTGTTTTCTAATAGAACTTAAGAAATAAAAGGGGATTAAAATTATTAAAGTGTTCTATGGAACTTTAAAAAGTGAGCTAAAAGCAGTATGAAAAGGTGATTTTTTTAGTGGAGAGGTAGTATATTTTTTTTTCAAATAATTTGTTTTTTTTGGAATGATAAGTTGAATGTTGAGAGTCTTGAAGTGATTTTGTGGAGTGATAAGGTGAATTTATTTTTACTTTTGTACTTTTGGAGTGATAATTTTTTAAATTTGGAGTGATAAGTGAATATTTTTAAAAGGGAGGCTCATTGTTGTATTTTGAAGTAATTTTTTATTTTGAGAAAGATTGAGTCAGTGAACATCCAGTTTTTGAAGACAATTTGCTTCCAAGGAGTTTTGGAACTTTGAGAAGTTTCAACGACGACCTTGTAAATATAAAAGGCTGATGTACTCAATACTTAATAAAAACATATCTTTTTTTGGTGTTGATGTGTCCTAGATCCGCTTGAAATTGAATAAGGGGATCTTCGGTACACCTTGTGTAGTGATTGATTGTGCATGTTTTGTATCTAGTTTTGACATTACAATTATCTTATTTAACACACACAAGGAGTCTAAAGCAAGTAAATGAAACAAGCACGTTAATCAAAGCACCTTAAATTAAGAAGTTGCAACGAGCATTCAATCAAGCACAAACAATCACATGCATTTGCGCAGCTACAACACATAATCAAAGTTGGCAACATAAGCATTTTACATCAACAAGAAAATTCACACAAAGCAATCAAGTTAATGCAACTACAAACTCATGCATTTCAAAAGACTACATTAACATTCAACAACAATTGGTAATTGTGTAACTTGCAAAATCATACTTTGTAAGTTAACTTGTAAACAATTTCAAATCAAATTGAGTTGAATTGTAAAGGTGCATTCTCGGTCAAAACTGACACCCAAATTGTGAATTTATAGGAGGTAAAGTGAGTGAATTCTCCTCAATTGAGTCAATTAAGTGAGTCAATTCTCTTCAAGTGACTCAATATCATTTGAACTTCTAATTGTAAACATTGGGTGCATTTTTGGTGGTATCCGAAACCCTCATCCTAGTGTAAAATTCAAGTGAGCGTGAGTTCAACCATTCCATTGATACACTAAATTAGGCACACAAGTTCAAGAGTTCAAGCGAGCTAGATCTCCAAATCCCGCAAGTGTTACAAGCAAACATCAAGAAAAATCAAGCAAGCAAGCGAGCTGCTACAAGTGAGCATGTCAAAAGTCATAATGTGTAAAGGAGGAAAACATCTTCAAAGTGCAGAACTAGAGATTAAAGATTTGCAAGATTGCTATCATGAGTTACAGAACAAAGTTGAAATACTGGAATGGAAGTTGAAGAAGAATCAAACCTTAATCAGTCAAATGACAAGTACATTAGAAGCAACGAAAGACTTTCAAATTGAGCTCGAAGTGAAAGAAAAACTCATTCATGCACTTCAAATTAAGTTAAGTGAAAAGAAAGATTTACTAGATGCACAATGTATAGAGAAGATAGATGCAAGTTGTGACATAGAAGGCCTCATCACAACAACAAATGAAAGTTGTGATACAAGTGATCCTATTTAGCATATTAATGGAGGTTGCAACACAGATGATCTAATGAAGCAAGTTGATATAAGTTGTGACACAAGTGATCTCAACCAGCTAGTTGTACTACTTAATGATGCAACAAGTAGTACCAAAGACCAAATTGATCAGTTTGATGCAGCATGTCAAACCAATGAACCATTAATAATTGATTCCTAGTGTGACACATAAGGTTTAATAACTCAAGGACATGATGTTAGTAGCAACAACAAGTATGAAGAACAATAGCAGGATAGTCTTTCCAAGAAGGTGATCAAACCTTGGGAAGAAATCTCCTTCAACAAAGATCGACATGGCCTAGGATACAACAAAGAAAACACTTTGTTTGTTCCAGATTTCTCAAAACCAGTTCAGTTTGTAAGTGCTGGTTTTCTTGACAATGCTCAGAATATGGTTGAGTGTAACCATTGTAAACAAAATGGCCATATGGAGAGTAAATGCTTTGACCTCCATCGTTGTCACCATTGTGGCAAGAAAAATCATTCATCTGAAAGACGCTGCAAGCTAAATCAACCACCTAGAGTGAGCATCAATTATGCATGGATTGATCCTTGGAAGTGGTCAACTACAGTCAAAAAGTTGTCTATGTGCTACCGAAGGATTCCTCTCACATGAAGACCAATTCTACAGTAAAATGAAGATGGTGAAACTCTCCTACACCTGAACGGGAGGGGGGTCAGAAATCCAGTGCAAATAATTGTCTCTCCTTTCCGCTGAAAAAGGGGGGAAATGATAATGGAATTGAAGGTGGTTTTCAGACTAAAAGTCTCGACAACATTAGAAAAAGTAGCCAGTGGGAAGTCTTCATCAAATCAACTAGTGGGCTTCCTAATCAGCCAGTGGGCGATCAATGATTTTTGTCATCATCAACATCAAGTAGCCAGTGGGCAGTTTTGCATTAACAAATTCGCTAGTGGGCGTTCAACAACAAAAGCAGCAGTGAGTAGTTTTCAACAAACCACAGTGAGAATTTTTGACATCAGCAAATTCACCAGTGGGCGTTCTCAATATTTTGTCAATAGACAAAGCAAATTCGCTAGTGGGCATTCTCAACATATTGTGAGTGAACAAAGCAAATTCACTAGTGGGCGTCATCAACATTTTGTCAGTGGACAAAGTATGTTGATTCAAAGCAAAGAACATATGGATCCTTTTGCAGCTTGGCATGTGATGGAGTCCTCAACAAAAATTCAGAGATCAATCAGACTTGCATTTGATTCATGTTCTCTTCAAATTGGAGTTTTTTTTTAGCATCCATCTTTGGCGGTTTTTCGGGCAGTCTTTTTGAGGATCAACAGTTTCAGCATGAGAACTTGGAAGATGGTTCCTGGTTCTTATTTTGGACTTATCATTGGGGGGGGGGATGTTAGCCTCACTCTCATGTGATAAAAAAAAATCTAAGTCCAAAATAATTAAATTAATTAAAATCAAGAAAGTTGGATTTAATCCTACTTTTCTACATTGAGTTTGTTCCTCATAGTTAGGAGTCAGTTTAGGCCTTATTGGTTGAGAGATTCTCTCCAACTAGTTAGGCTCCTAGATTAGTGTTTGGTTGAGATATTTTCTCAACCATAGTGTCCAATATAGATGTACTATCTTGAGACAAACTTTCTCATGTATTTATTTGTACTATTAACATTATTTGTACAATATATTGCATTATGAGAGGAATAAAGTAAGGTTGAAGCCTTTTTCTGCCATGTCTATGTCTCTGGTATTTTTTGTGTGTTAATGTTTTTTAATATTCTCAATTTTGTGGAAGTAATAAGGGAATTTTAAATTTTTAAACTTTGTAATATTTGTAATAAGGAAGAATTTTTATTTGGAGAGATAAGGAATTTATTTGTAATTTTTGGAGTAATAAGGATATTTTATTTTTTGTAATTTTTTATTTTTTTTTATTTTTATTTTGGAGAGATAAGAGTGACATTGTAACTCAAAGTATTCTTTTACTTTGAGGGGGGGTTAAAGTGCATTTTGCATAAAACTTTGCAAGGGATTGTAAATCAATCAAATTTTGAAAGATTTCATTGTAAAATTCTTAAGGGAAATTGACTAGAGCCAAGTGCAAAGCTCAATCATTTTTCTCCCCCAACGACTATACGAGGGTCAAGGCCAAGCCCTGATAGATCGTTTTTGTGTGGCGTGTTTTGTGTGACGTGTTCTCATCTTTTTCTTATTCTTGATTCTTTTTGGTGGAAAGCTTCAAAACTACAATGTCGAAGTTAATTAGTCTGTTCTCTGATTCTGATAAGCTTGAAGGGGTAAAATTGTACAAGACATCGAAACGTCTCATTGAAAGCACTCTAATATATAATGAATTGTGGCAAGACATATGTGATGGATACATTAAGACTAATAAACCCATATATGTAACTTCACTTGCAAAATGGGAAGTTAAAAATGTCAAGGCACTAGCTCTTATTAAGTATTCAGTTAATGATGAGATGTATATTCATATTGAAAACACCTCAGATGCATGGTCTGCTTTGTGTACTTTCAAAGATCTATTTGATACACAATCTGAATTAAAAAAGGTTGATATACAACTTAAGTTTCTTCAACAAAACCTAACTGAAGGGGCAAATGTCCTTGAGTATATCTCCAGGCTTAAAAATATTAAACAATATATAGTAGAAGTTGGATTTCCAAGAGTAGATGATAGTTTCATGACCACAATTCTAATTTCTGGATTACCTTCTTCTTACACGCATTTTTTGGAAACTCTACAAGTGACCAAAAAGTTAGATAAATTAGAGTTTGATGAGCTAAGTGAGATGTTGGCTCAACACAACAAAACTTTTGGGAAGACGAAACAAGGGGAAGATGTCTTCTTCACAGAGGCCAACACAAGTAAATCATCAACTGACAATTCTAGAGACAGAGGAAGAGGACATTTCAATCAACATCCACTAGCACATAGTGGGTAAGGTCGTGGAAGAAGCCAAAGTAGAGGAAAATTTCAAGGAAGAGGAAACAATCAAGGCAGAGGAAACTTTCAAAACAGAAGCAACTTTTAAGGCAGAGGAAACAATCAAGGAAGAGATCAAAGCCAAGGTAGAGGGAGAACTCAAAGAAAAGGTCAAAGTAGAGGTAGAGGGCAATATCAAGGAAGAGGCAGAGACTTGAATCAAATTGTTTGCAGAAGATATAACAGAGTGGGCCATTTTGCAGAAGACTGTAGAACTTCCATTGATAAAATTCCAAAGTTCCATCAAAGCACAACTCAATTTTCCACTGATCTAGATAATGATGGTTTAGAATATGTCTTCACATCAAGTCAAAGATCAGAATCAACAACATTAGTTTCCACTTTTCTTAAAAGTGATTATGAAGATGCATGGATTTTAGATACAGGAGAAACTCAACACATGACTTTTCGACAAAGCTTCTTTTGGAACTTCCAACCATGCCAACTTAGTTCAATCTTTCTTGCTGATGATACAAAACATACTCCTTATGGAAAAGGTGTCATTAAAGTTTATCTTCTTGACATTGGAGAAATATTGATTTCAAGTGTATGGTATGTACCCACCTTTAAAAAGAATTTGTTGTCTTTAGTCTCGATCTGACAAGCTGGAGATCAAGTGGTTTTGGATGATGCCCTAGTTAAAATTAAGATGATAGGATATGAAGATGGAAAACTGTTAAGAATGAAAGGAACAGTTATTCTAAGGAATTGTGACTTTGCAGGGGCAACAAGCACAAAAATTTCACCTATTATATTATGGCATGTGAGATGTGGACATCTAAACTTTGATAGTCTCTCTCAACTGCAAAAACAAGGAATGGTTAAGGGAGTTCCTACCTTCAAGAAAGAAAATTCAAGATGTGAAGCTTGCATTTATGGAAAACAAAGTCAAGAGATTTTCCCGAAAAGTTCATGGCAAGAAAACAAGTGTTTGTAATTAGTACAGAGTGACATTTGTAGACCCTTGCAAGCTTCTCTAGGAGGTTGAAAATATTTCTTACTCTTTATTGATGATTTCAACAGAGTGACATGGGTTTACCTCTTGAAGCATAAGTCAGAGGTATTTGAAAAGCTTAAAACTTTTCGTCAACTTGTTGAAAATGAAGTCAAAGAAAAGATTGGAACTCTTAGAACTGATAATGGAGGAGAATTCACTTCAAATGAATTCCAAAGTTATTGCGGAGACAATGGGATCAAACGACATATTAGAAATGTCTACACTCAACAACAAAATGGAGTAGTAGAAAGAATGAATCACACTTTGTTAGGAATGACGAGATCTATGTTAACTTTTAAAAAGTTATGTCCTATTTATTGGGCAAAAAAATCCATACAACTATTTAGTTAAGGAACAGATCTCCCACTGCTTCTTTGGATGGAATCACACCTTATAAAGCATGGTTTGGTTTCACACCTAAAGTTAAACACCTTAGAGATTTTGGTTCTGTGTGTTATGCCTTAGTTCCAAAATAAAAACGAACTAAGCTTGACTCACGAAGTTTGAAATGCACAATGATTGGATATTCGGATGAGAAAAAGGGGTACAGACTTCTGTCAAATGGAAATTTTTTTGTTAGCAGAGATGTAATATTTGATGAAAATGAGAGTAAGAGTGCTGAAGAAATAGAACATCTTCTTCAAAAATTGGAAACAAAAGCAGATAAAAGGAAATGAAACAATCAAAGTCAACCAAGTTCAAAAAATTGGTATGAACTTTATTTTCATTCCTCTGAAGATGATTCATCCATTCCATCTACTTCACCAACACAGTCTGGGTCTTCTGGCAGTTCATAAGAATCTCCTAGTAGTAGTAGTTCTTCTGATAGTGATTCTCTGTCCCTAGAATCTACAATTGATCAACGTACCTTTGTTTACATTAATCCTCTTTATAATGATCGTGACTTTTCAGAATCTCAAACAAGTGAACATCAATTGCCAAAATGGGCTATTCAACTTTTGAAAGATGTAAGGCCTGATGAGAAAAATAAAACAAGAATAAGGGAGTCAACCAGGAATGAAGGAAATTTTGCCTTGATCACGAATGATTTTACTGAACCCTCCACATACAAAGAGGCAGTAAAATATAAAGTACGACAACATGCTATGGTTGAAGAATATAGGGCAGTCAAGACAAAAACACTTGGAAACTTGTTGATTGTCCTCAAAGTGTTAAACACATCGAATGCAAATGGGTTTACAGAATTAAGTACAACCAAAATGGAGAAATCGACAAGTACAAAGCTAGACTTGTGGCTAAGGGTTTTGTGCAGTAGGAAGGAATTGATTATGAGGAAACTTTTGCTCCTACAGCAAAATGGAACACCATCCGCTTAACACTCGCATTAGCAGCACAACAAGGATGGAAAGTTCATCAGATGGATGTAAAGAGTGCTTTCCTCAACGGATATTTACAGGAAGATGTATATATGACACAACCGCCAGGTTTTAAAATTGAAGGGCAAGAACATAAAGTCTGCAAACTGATCAAGGCTTTATATGGGTTAAAACAAGCTCCACAAGCTTGGTATGCCAAAATGGATGAATACCTTCAGAAATTTGGCTTTCAACGAAGTGAATCTGATGATACTTTGTATGTACATCAACATGGTAAAAATCTGGTGATTCTTGTTATGTATGTAGATGATTTAATCATTACATGAAACAATGATGATCATATTGTACAAGTGAAAAAGGCGTTACATGTAGGATTTAAGATGACAGATTTGGGACAACTTCACTACTATCTTGGGGTTGAAGTATTCCAACGTCCACATCATATTTTCATTTCTCAGAGTAAATATGCATCATAAGTTATTAAGCGATTTGGAATGCAGGATTGCAAGCCCATTCTTACCCCCATGGAAGAAAACTAGAAACTTTCAAAATTTGAAGGGGGAGGAAAGGTGAACAACACTACTTATAGATAGTTGATTGGCAGCCTGATTTATCTGACAACCACTCGACCGGATCTATCTTTTGCAGTTAGTATTCGTTCACACTTTATGCAGGAACCACGAGATATTCACTGGAATGCAGCCAAAAGGGTTCTACGATATATCTAAGGAACAAAATATTTTTGTCTTCTTTACAAAAAGACAAAAAAATTTGTACTTGGTGGATTTTTAGATGCCGACTTTGCTGGAAGTATTGATGATCGAGCATCAACCTCTGGTTATTTAATGAACATGGGGTCAGCTGCAGTATCTTGGAGTTGCAAGAAACAAGCTACAGTGGCCACTTCTTCAGCCGAAGCAGAATACATATCAGCATGGGAAGCAACATGTGAAATTCTTTGGTTGTGTAGAGTTTTGCAGGATTTGGGCATTCCTCAAGCAGAGGCTACATCATTATTCATCGACAACCAATCAGCCATAAAGCTTTCCAAGAATCTAGTTTTTCATTCCAAAACAAAACATGTGGACACCAAGTATCATCGCATCGAATCTCTCAATGCCAAAGACGTAATCAAGCCAGTTTATTGTCCTTCATAAGATCAAGTCTTCGATATTTTCACAAAACCACTTGGCAGGATCAAACTAACTAAGTTCATAGATGAACTTGGTATCTGTTGTAATGTATCTTTGGATCATAGGGGGGATGTTAGATGATCCAAAATACCTAATTCATAGTTCACAAATTTGGGATAAAATATTCATTTATTTAGAATATTTAATTAAATATTGGAGACACTTAGAAATAGAATATTGTTGTAAAAGATATGACATCTAGAATAATGTTTTATCTTAGGCTCCAATTTAGGAGTACAGTTAGTAGATTGGCTAGAATTGCATTTATTGTAAATGGACACTTGTTAATTTAATAAGTAATCCATAACTAGAATAGGTTAGGAAAGTAAACTTATATATAGCTCATTCTCATGATTGCAAGAGTGTTGGAGTGTGTGTGTAAACTCTTGCAAAATTATTATGTAATTTCTTTTCATGATTAATAAAATTGTGCATCTGAGGAGCCTTCTACCATTATGTTTCCAATAAATACATTTGAGGTTAAAATACATTTTATGTCTTCATATTTAAGACTAAAAATTGCCTCCATCATGATAAAAACACAATTAAACCTGGAAACTAGAGTCCTTTAAGATTTAGTATAGACAGGAACATACTTCTCATGCCCAATACATGCATTAATCACTTACCAGGCTCACACTCTGTTGTATATCTTCAACTATCAATCCATATGCATTAATTGAATGCATAAGCACACCCATTTCTTATTTTTTACTAGAATATATATTGTTTGTGGAGTCAAGGAAGTAACTGTTATGATTCAGAAATAGCTATGTGGGATCATCCAAATTGCTACGATAAAAACTATTTTGGTGGGATGTTTTGAATTCTTTGAACACACATTCTGTAGATCCCTATAGCTGAAGAGCCCCTTTTTAGGAAGAACGTTAGTGGTGAAAGTAGCATGCCAAGAATGGATGTTCTTTTTGAGTACCAAATTCCAATAGCATAAGTAATGATGCAAGAGTCTTGTCTGATATTTTACAATATATATTGTGTTCTAAGACACCTTTTGAGCATTTTCAAAGAAGATAGGAACACTCTTCATCATAGGTTTTCCAACGAAACTAACTTGCAACAGTTTTATCTAATGCTTTTACAATATACCCTGTGTTTTAAGGCACCTTTTGAGCATTTTAAAAGAAAGTAGGAACTCCCTCCATCATAGGTTTTCCAACAGAACCAACTTCTACTATCTGGTCAATCAGTGCTAAGGAAATTAATTAAATTCACTACCAGCGGTAAGCTTAGCAAGAAATCATCAACTACAAAGATAACCCCATCCTTGCCCTGTATTAGCTGTTTCCAACAAACAATCATTCCAGATGCAGGAAAATCATCTGCAGGGTTACTGTCTCATAAAAATGATACATAATCCATTGATTCTACTACCATTATAATAGTGGTTTTCTATACATTTTTTTTGTGATGATGGGATGTTGACATATGAGGTGTGGCAAGGGGACTCTAATTACCGTGTTTCTATCCCCAATTAAATTTGAAATTTGACAAATTTCAGGGGGCAAACAAATTTGTTTGAATCTTTCCACTAAAATGGTACTTAATATCCTTTGTAGTCCAATTATTTTTAAAGGGAATTTGTTGAAATTCTTTTAATTCTCAGAGTCAAATGAATATACTCTTTCAGATTTGCAATTCCTTGTGAGAGGATTGAGGCTTGAAGGTTCTATGTTATCATTGAAACGCATTATTTGTAGTGGCCACAAAAATTGGCACGAGGTATGACTTACTCGAAGGGAAATTAGAATGATGCTGCATGGTGTAATAGAAGAGTCAAATGACCATTTTCCAATCAGCCATTCCCACATTATATTACTACCACATCAGAATCACCCATTCATGTGCCCTCACCCAAATTGTATTGTATGTAATATATTTTACATATAAATTGTGATTCACAAGCAATTGATTCTAGGGAGCTATTTTGCATGTTTTTCCAAGAGGCAATTGAATTCCCATGGTACTATTTCTTTTGTTGTTATCTACAAGCACCATTAATATGTACAATCAAAAGATGGTATTCTTTACAGACTCGATTTTCCATATCCAATCTTACCTGAAAGATTCAAATCTTTGGAAATAATTTCAAGAAGCTGTGATTCTCGGTGTTGAGAGGTAGTTGAATGATCATTTCCCTATTGTTTTTATTTTTAATATTATCTATATTCACTCATGATTATTTTTTTCCTTTTTACTTCATCGTTAACAGATGGAAATAAAAGCAAAATTAAGGATCTTAAGAATAATCAAGATGTCATTCTTATGATTAGTTTTCATTTTTGCTTGATTCTGTACATGAACTAGAAGTTGTGCAATCATCTTGCTTTTATTTATTATTATTATTATTAGTTTTATCTTTGGTCTTTCAGTTTCCTCTGATTCGTGCAAATATTTTCTTATGGGTGCATATTATTTTATATTTATGCAGTCTTTCTCAACTAGATTTTCAATACATGTATTATCTCGTTATATGTTTTTGGGTCTTCTCCACTGGATTGTGTGAACTAGGTTTTCTTGGTTTTTATGTAGGGACCTACATCGACAAGAAGTGCCCATTCACTGGTACTGTTTCAATAAGAGGTTGTATATTAGGTCGAACATGGTAGAGTACTAAAATGACATGGACAATTATTTTCCGTAGGGATAATCTCCATTTTGTCAAGAAATATTAGAGGTAACTAGAGAACATTCTGGTGAATTGCAATTACAGTTCCATTTAAGCAGTAATTTTTGAATGTATGCATACTTAACCGGTATGAAAAGAAACATTTCAACATACGAAACCATATTTAACCCTGTTTCCATGTCATGGGGATTATGTTATCATTGGTCAATGCAGGTAGATCTATTTATGAGAATATCCACTAAAACCTGTGACTCTTTTTTGTGGTTTTATTGGTTGTTAACATTTTATATGATTTTCTTGTATCAAGCCCTTGTCCAAGACTGTTTAGGAAGAACGTTAGTGGTGAAAGTAGCTTGCCAAGAATGGAAGTGCTTTTTGAGTACCAAATTCCAATAGCATAAGTAATTATGCAAGAGTCTTGTCTAAATCTTTTACAATATATCTTGTGTTCTAAAACACTTTTTGAGCATTTTCAAAGAAGATAGGAACTCTCTTCATCATAGGTTTTCCAACAAAACTAACTTGCAACGGGTTTATCTAATTCTTTTATAATATATCTTGTGTTTTAAGACACCTTTTGAGCATTTACAAAGAAAGTAGGAACTCCCTCCATCATAGGTTTGCCAACAAAAACAAGTTCTACTATCTAGTAAATGAGTGCCAAGGCAACTAATTAGATTCGCTACCAGCAATGAGCTTAGCAAGAAATCGTCAACTGCAAAGATAACCCCATGCTTAACCCCATGTTTGCCCTGTATCAGCTGTTGCCAACAAACAATCATTCTAGATGCAAGAAAATAATCTGCGGGGTTACTGTCTCATAAAAATGATACAAAATCCATTGATGCTACTGCCATTATAATAGTGGTTTTCTATACATTTTTGTTATGACGATGGGATGTTGACATATGAGATGTGGCAAGGGGACTCTAGTCACCGTGTTTCTATCCACAACTAAATTTGAAATTTGACAAATTTGAAGGGGAAAACAAATTTGTTTGAATTTGTCCACTAATATGGTACTTAATATCCTTTGTAGTTCAAGTATTTTTTAAGGGAACTTGTTGAAATTCTTTTAATTCTTAGAGTCAAATGAATATACTCGATCAGATTTGCAGTTTCTTATTTGCAGTTTCTTATGAGAGGATTGAGGCTTGAAGGTTCTATGTTATCATTAAAACACATTATTTGTAATGGCCACAAAAATTGGCACAAGGTACGACTTGCTGGAAGGGAAATTAGAATTCTGTTGCTTGGTGTAATAGAAGAGTCAAATGACCATTGCCAATAATAAGAATCATCCATGCTCATATTATATTACTTCCAGACCAGAATCGCCCATTCATGTGCCTTGCCCTCACCCACATTATATTGTATGTAATATATTTTATGTATAAATTGTGAATTCTGAGAAACTGATTCTAAGGAGCTATGTTGCATGTTTTTCCTAGAGGCAGTTGAATATCCATGGTACTATTTCTTTTGTTGTTATCTACAAGCACCTTTAATATTTACAATCAAAAGATGATATTCTTTACAGACTCAATTTTGCATATACGATCTTACCTCAAAGATTCAAATCTTTGGAACTAATTTCAAGAAGCTATGATACTTGGTGGTCAGAGGCAGTTGAATGATCATTGCCCTATTGTTTTATTTTTAATAATATCTATATGCACTGATGATTATTTTTTTTCTTTTTACTTCATCATTAATGGATGGTAATAAAAACAAAATTAAGAATCTTAAGAATAATCAAGATGTCATTCTTATGATTAGTTTCATTTTCAAGATGTCATTCTTATGATTAGTTTCATTTTCTCTTGATTCTGATACATGAACTAGAAGTTGTGGAATCATTTTTGTTTTATTTATTTATTACTATTATTATTATTTTTATTTAGAATTTCTATTTTGGTCTTTCGGTTTCCTCTGATTCATGCAAATATTTTTTGTTTGGTGAATATTATTTTATATTGTTGCAGTCTTTCTCAACTAGATTGTTAATACACGTATTTTCCTATTATATGTTTTTGGGTCTTCTCCACTGGATTGTGTGAACTAGGTTTTCTTGGATTTTATCTAGGGACCTACCACTGGAACTGTTTCAATAAGAGGTCGTATAATAGTTGGAACATGTTACAGTGCTAAAATGACAGATAATTATTGTTCGTAGGGACTATCTCCATTTTGTCAAGAAATATCAAAGGTAACTAGTGAATTGCAATTATATTTGTATACAGTTCCATTTAAGCAGTAATTTTTTAATTTATGCATACTAACAAGTATGAAAAGAGAGATTCAAACATACCAACCCATATTTCACCCTGTTTCTGTGTCAAGGAAGGGGATCATGCTATTATTGGTCAATGCAGGTAAATCTATTTATGGTAATATCCACTAAAACCTGTGACTCTTTTTTGTGGTTTGGTTGGTTGTTAACATTTTATATGATTTTCTTGTATCAGGTCCTTGTCCAATACTGTAAGGCTTAATGCATAGTTACCAAATACGCCCGAATGAGCGAAAAAAATACGAAAGTTCCCCTGTACGATTCGAATACCAAATAGTTCGACAAAAATCGATCCGGTTGGTAGCGTAGGTGTTTAACTATTAGCTGAAAAAAAAATACGTAATTTGGGCACATGCAAAAATCGATCTGATTCGTAGCGTAGGTGCTTAAGAATGTGGTGAAAAAAAATACATAATTCATAATTTAGGTGCATGTATGGCTCATGCATAATTTATAATTTGGGGGCATGTATTGTTCATGCATAGTTAATGGCAGTAGATTGTTCAATAGCTAAACACAAATAGATTGCATGTATTGTTCATGCATAGTTAATGGCAGTAGATTGTCCACTAGCTAAACACAAATGGATTGTTGCGGTATGGCATGTATTCAGAGAAAAACGGAAATTGATGCGGTATTGCATGCATTCCACGAAAAACAGAAATTGTTGCGGTATGGCATGCACTTTTAAAAAACAGAAGATTCATCAAGTAGTTTGTTCATTCGCTAAACATAAATAGATTGTTGTAGTATGGCATGAACTCAGAGAAAAACAAAAATTATTGTGGGATTAAATGAGAAATAACGGTTGTGATGTAACCACCATGAAATGCATGCTATGATCAACATATCAATCTTAAAGGGAAGATGAAATGCATGCTATGATCAACATCCCAATCTCTGGAAGTCGTAGATTTATGAACATTGATGCTAACACTAAATCTTATTTTCTTGCTAGACTTTTTCCACACAGAAAAGGAAATGGAAGTATCAGTGAAATTATAATTTTTTTTCCCAAAAAATAAGGGATTGATTTTCCTATAAAATAAATTTGAATATCAATTTTTTAAATAGAGAAATATTTTATATAAATAAATATTTCAATAAAAATATAGTTTTTTTAAAAAATATATGTTTTGGAAGGAAGAGGTGAGTGTAAATTTTTTTAAGTGGATTCGATCTGTAAGATTTTTTATTACATAGAGTTACAAGTTATTTAAAATTCAAAATAAATCAAAAAATAGATAAAATTCAAAATAAATTAAAAAAATAATCAAAATTATTTAAACAATATATTATTTAAAAAGTAGTTAAGAAGTATGTTATAGAATCATTTTCGAATTGAAATTTTTTCATTCAAATTTTTATGGTATCGTATCGAATTCAAATTCGTAACTATGGTTTAATGTTCTGAAGGTGATTTCTACGGGTTCTAGCAGTGGTTCTGCAAAGAAATCATTCGTAACTATGGTTTAATGTTCTGAAGGTGATTTCTACGGGTTCTAGCAGTGGTTCTGCAAAGAAAGCATTCACTGCCATATGAATTTGTTTTTTTCCCTTTGTACAAGCAAACCATATAGTCCATCATATGGAATAGAGTGAGCTTTGACAGAGTTGAGGGTTACAGTGTTATCATTTGCTCAAATTAATTTCGTTAGTTTAGTCCTTTTGGTTACTGTTTTGAAGTTTGAATAAGATGACATTTGTTTTGGTTTTAGCGTCGACTAAACCTTTCAAGGCATATTCTTGGTGTATATATATATATATAATTTTTTTCCAATAGCAGAATATGAACGATGTCATATTTAGTTTATTATTTATTACAAGTAGTTTCGCTTTGAATTTTTTCTTTAGGAGGTGACATTCATGTGCGTTAAGTTCTTGTATTGGTGATAATAACTATTGCTATCAAATGATCAATACACCTAACTTTCCCAACATAACTTTGAATTTATGAAGGTGCCTAAGACAATCTATTTATATGTGATGGTTGCCAATAGTATTTCATGTGAAAACATTGAAATTTAATTCACACAAGAGGTTTGTAATGTGCCCGTCTTTTAAACTATATGAGATACAAAGAAGGATTCTTGCCGAGGTTTTGGTACTGATCGAATATCAAGTGTTCTGGGCATTGTGAATCATGGTCATTATTTTGATGCTTATTTCATTTTCTAAATCACTCGATGTTAGAAAAAATTTATGGGGCAAAGGAGAGGAGTTTCACTCGGAATTCGATTGCCGCAAGGTAAGTCTGATGAGAGTACAATTGCGTGGAGGTAAGTTTTATGTTGCGGCATGGAAATTGCAATTACACGGAGGTTTAAGTAAAAGCAAAAAGGTTGCGGTAAATTTAATTATGAATGTTTATGACCACATCACAACATAACATATTCTTGATTATAATATAGAACATAGGAAAAATACATTCACGTGATAATGAAGGCTGCAAATCCAAGTGAAAATACAAAGGACTTACTGCTATTTACACATCAATGGGTTGCGGAGTAAATGTATGTAAAACTTTGTAAAACTCCTTTTGAGGGGCACACCAATATTTCCTCCACGATTTTCTCTTCACTACCTCACATATTCTGGCTCTCTAACTTGCTCAACATACAAAACGACTTTTACATCCATATTTATCTTGACATACAAATTTGACATTAATACATGAGAGGGAAAATAATTAATACGCAACATGGGTGATTTTACATAGTAATTGGTTTTCTGAACTTGCAGGTGTTGTGGAGTGTGCGCAATAGTTGCGGAGTTAATGCTTTCCCATATTTATTTACCAACTTCATTAAGTGCCTTAACTTCTCAGTTGTGCTGCGGAATGGTTAGTGTTGTACTTCTGCTCTCACTTCCGTCATTTCACCTGAAAACAAAATCGCAGTCGTGCAGTAGTTGATTGGGCAAGCGTGGTGTTTGTCATTGTGTTTAAGGTGGTGGTTGGGATAATTATTTCCAACACTCCCCCTTAATCACAATTTCCACCATTCACAATTCCCAAACAATATCTGAGATAAGAAAAATTTTCACATGCCAATGGCTTTGTGAAAATATCAACAATCTGTTCCTATGACCTGCAGTGTTGCAACACAATTTCATCACTGTTAATAAAATGTCAAATAAAATGATATTTAACATCAATATGCTTGGTCCTATTATGAAAAACATATTTGTTTGATAATGCAATTGCTGATGTGTTGTCGCAAAAAATAGTTATCGTTCCCTCTTGGTCATGGTGAAGATCCGTCAACATCCTTCTCATCCAAACTACCTAACACACTGTTCTTGTTGCGACGACATATTCAACTTCTCCTATTGATAGAGACATTATTGGCTGCTTCTTGGAAGCCCATGAAATGGCTCCAGAACCCAAATGAAAAACATATCCTGACGTGCTCTTTTTGTCATCGACACTTCTTGCCCAATCATTGTCAGTGTAACCAACTAGCCTAAAATCACTTGTTTCGGTGTACAAAATGCCATGTTGTTTTGTCCCATTGACATACCTTAGAATCCTTTTCGTTGTTTGCCAATGTGTCTCCTTGGGTGTCTCCATGAACCTTGACACCAGACTCATTGCATACATTATATTTGGCCTAGTGGGGTCAAATACGTCAAGCTTCATATCATACTTTTGTATAATGTCAGATTGACATTGCTACTACAATCTTCTTTGCTCAAATTCAACCCCATGATAGTTGGAGTTGGTGTGGGCTTGTTGTTCTGCATATTAAACCTCTCCAAAATGTCTGCAACATATTTTGCTTGAGAGATTAAAATGTCATTCTCTGTTTGCTTTGCTTCTATGCCCAAAAAATACCTTAACAACCCCAAGTCATTCATTTCAAATTCATTCTTCCTGACTTGTTTGAAATTAGCAATGAGAAAATAATCATAGCCTGTAAAAATTAAATCATATAAATATAAGACGACAATAAGAATCTTACCATCACTCTCTTTGATGTAGAGAGTAGGCTCATCGTCACACTTGTTGAAGCCATTGTCGAACAAGTAGGCATCTGTCCTGATGTACCATGCATGTGGTGCTTGCTTCAACTCATAAAGAGTTTTCTTCAACTGATACACTTTGTCTTCTTGGCCTTCTACCTCATAACTAGGTGGTTGCACAACATACACTTCCTCTTTTAGCACTCCATTCAAGAACATTGATTTTACGTCCATTCGATACACTTTCCATTTATGTTGTGCAAAAATCGCCACAACTATATGCATTATCTCCATCCCTGTGACTGGCATAAACATCTCTAAATAATCTCTTCCATGTTGTTTCTTGTATCCTTTGACAACTAGTCTCGCTTTGTGCCTTTCAATCTTACCATCGACATTACTCTTTGTCTTATAGACCCACTTCCCTCTAATGACTTCTTTTCCTTGCGGAAGGTTCACTGACTCCCATGTGTCATTATTTTCTATTGCTTCTATTTCTTCCGCCATTTCTGCAACCCATTTTTCTTCTTTGACTACATCTTCAAAATGGATTGGGTCATCTACATGAAAAAATAATGCAAATAAGGAATTCAGACCAACACTGCTATCAACCTCATCTTGCTCATAAATTTCATTTAGATTTCAAAATTTTGGTCTTCTTGTGATTGTTGAAGATGGTATTGACATGTCACTTGATTTTGCGCTTTTCCCATGCTTGGAGAAGCACTTTCTTGACTGTGCGATGCTGTTCTATTATTTGTTGACAGTGTTGCTTGCTGCCTACTTTGTTGCGTTTGAATAAGAGTAGAGGGAGTCACTGTTGAGGAATTGTTTGCTCTTGTCAATTCCTCTTTGTCCTCATGTGGTATACATGCTTTGACATTCATTGTCTTCTCTAAACTTCCATGCCATGCTTCTTCTTCTATGAATTACACATCTCTGTTGATTATGACCTTCTTGGTTGATGGATTGTAGAGCGTGTATGCTTTGGATTCATCAGTATATCCAATGAATATACATTTCTCTCCCTTGCTTTCCAACCTCATCTTCAACTCATACGAGACATATGCGTATGCCACACAACCAAAGACTCTCATGTGAGTGACACTATGCTTTCTTCCACTCCATGCCTCTTCAGGAACCACGTTAAGGACGCTTTTGGTTGGACATCTATTCAAGATATATGTTGCAAAAGTGACAACATGAACCCAATAATCATTTGGCAAATGTTTTTCCTTCAACATACTCCTTGCCATCTCCATAATGGTCCTATTCTTCCTTTTCGCTACATCATTTTGCTGAGGTGTATATGTTGTTGTAAATTGCTTGTGAATTCCATGCTCCTTGCAAAATCGAAGGAAGACATTTGAGATGTATTCAACACCTCTGTCAATCCTAAAGAATTGGATGTAGTGTCCACTTTGCTTCTCAACAAGAGCCTTGTATTGGCGAAAGCGCTTAAACAGTTCACTTTTATATTTTAGGAGATAGAACCATGTCTTCCTTGTGTAGTCAGTTATGAAGGTCAATACATAGTGGCTGCCACCAATTGATGGTGTCTACATTGGTACACATAAATTTGAGTGGAAAATCGCTAAAGGTTCTTTTCCCTTATTGAATTTCCTGCTGGAAATGTCTTTCTATGTTGCTTGCCCAAGATGCATCCTTCACATATGTTGTCTGCTTTCTCTATGAGTGGAAATCCCTTCATCTTGCCTTTCTTATACAATAAATTCAAACCTCCAAAGTTGATATGACCAAATCTCAAATTCCATAACCAATTTTCATCTTTTGACCTCTTCTTGATAATTCACTTGTGTGACAACTGCATCTTTTCCTTAATCCTCTTGTGAGTTCATTAATAGTTGTTCTTATGCACCTTATTCTTTCAAATATGATTTTATATTTAGGGGAAACATTCTATTGTTTATCATTTGAACATTTGCAATCAACTATTTGCTTGGAGGCCTATCCAAAATTGTGCATACATCACTTTTGAAAAAGACATTGTAGCCCTTTTGCATGAGTTGTCCAATGCTTATGAGGTTATGCTTTAAACCTGGGACAAAGTAAGCATCTGAGATGTACTTCTTCTCCCCCTTATTTGTTAGGATATTAAATCTTCCTTTTCCCATGACAGAGACTTTGCTATCAGTCCCTAATGTCACTTCATATTTCACACTTTCATCTAGATTGGAAAACATTTCTATGTTCCTTGACATGTGGTTGCGACACCCTGAATCTAGATACCATATATCACTTTGTCTTTCTTGCGCTACATTATAAGCTAAAAAAATTCTATCATGGTTCTAATTTTCATTTCTGAAATTTACACTTGGTTTGTTACTAATGTCATATTGCTTCTTTCTACATTAATTTGTATAGTGACAATTCTTCTTACAGTAATGACATTGAACTTGAGATTTATCATACCTTTTACCTTGTGCTTGATTTTGTCTTGGGACTTGACTTGGATTTTGATTGCTACCCCTTCCACTTGAGCTTGAAAGGCTGCTTCTTCCACCTTTGTGTGGACTTCTTCCTCTTCCTCTAGCATATGATATTCCTCTGCCTCTACCTTGACCAAATGAAACATGTGTCTTGAAGGCATGCTCCAATGAAGAGATTGTTGCTCTATTCAATCTATGTTCACAAGAAATTAGTGATGCATGAAGCTCATCCACTGAGAAATGTGAGAGATCCTTTGCCTCTTTTATGGTCACAACATTGGCATCTGACCTTGCTGGTGGACTTCTTAAAACCTTCTCAACTATTCTCCTTTCCTCAAGTGTCTCACCATGAGACCTGTTTCAAGTAACAAACCTAATTACATGTGTAAAAAAAGAGTCTACATTCTTTTACTCTTTCAAACAAAGTGTTTCAAAATCTCTTCTCAACATTTGTACCTTCACTACAACAAATCCCTGTGATTAGCGTCCTGTTTTACTTCTTTTTTTGCATCTAGAACCCATTTTTTGTGCTATTTGCATCCATTTATCAAATATGGTGCAAAACTTGACACAAAATTGCATTGAGTTTTGCACCAAATCTTACACCAAGTTTAGCACCAAGTATTGCAATAGGTTTTGCACAAAATTTTATGCCAAGTTTTGTGTCATCCTTTGCACCAAGTTTTGTTCCAGGTTTTGCATCAAGTTTGGCACCTAATTTTGTTTGAAATACTTTTGCATCCTCATTTTCATCCACTTTTTGCACCTACACTTGCATCAATTTTTGCATTGACTTTTGTACCCTTTTTTGCATCCATTTTTGCATCCCTTTTGCGCCAAGTCTTACATCGAGTTACGTGTCTAGTTTTGCATATAATGTTGCATCTACTTTTGTTGCATCCACTTTTCCATCTTGTTTTTCATCCATATTTACATCCTCTTTTGCATCTATTATTGTGCTCACTATTGCATCTAATATTTTTGTGCCATAATTGGCGCTTATTTTGGCACCTCCTTTTGCACCCACTTTTGATTATAATTTTGCATCCACATTTGCATCCTCATTTGCATCTCTTTTTGTATCCACTTTTGGATCAGGATTTGCATCATGTTTTGTGTCTCGTTTTGCATCTACTTTTGCATCGACTTCTCTTGCATCCACTTTTGCATACAATTTTGCATCCACTGTTGCACCCATTTTAAAGTCCACTTTTTTCATCCCTTTTTACATCTTCGTTTGCATCATAATTTGATTCTTTTTTTTGCATCTATCATTACATCCACTTTTTTTTTGCCACAATTTGCACCATGTTTTGCACTTACTGTTGTACCCATGTTTGCCTCCAATTTTGTATCCATGTTCACATCCTCTTTTGCATCAAATATTGCATCTCTTTTTACATCTACTTTTGTGTCAGGTTTGTGTATTGGGTTTTGCATCTCGTTTTGTATCTACTTTTGCATCTACTTCCAATGTATCCATTTTTTGCATCCAATTTTGTTTCGCCTGCTGCATCAATATTTTATTGGACACTTTTACATCCCTTTTTGCATCTTATTTTGCATATTTTTTTGCCTATTGTTACATCCACTTTTGTTGCGCTGTATCTTGCACCTACCATTGAAACAACATTTGCTTCCACTTTTGCATCCACTCTTTTGTGTTCAAGTTTGCATCGAATATTGTGTATTTTTTTGGATCCCCTATTGCATCCACTTTTGTTTCATCCTTTTTTGCATCTAATTTTGTGTCCATTGTTGCACCCATGTTTGTGTCTATGTTTACATCCATTTTTTCTTCTTATTTTTCATCCATGTTTGTCTCTTTTTTGCATCTAAGTTTGTGTCCTTTTCTGCATCCATTGTTGCATCCACGTTTGTTTCACCACAATTTGTGCCAAGTTTTACGCCTACCATCGGACCCATGTTTGCTTCCACTTTTGCATTCATGTTTACATCCACGTTTGCATTGACAACTGCATCTACTTTTGCATCCACTTTTGTGTCAGGTTTTTCATGTTGTTGTGAATCTACTTATGTTGCATGCACTCTTCATCCAATTTTACTTCTATTTTTTCCCCCATTTCTGTGTTCACTTTTGCATCCTTTTTCCGACACTCATCATATTTTCTGCATTGATGATATTCCTTATGGCATTGACAATTATGAACAATTGATGACAATGTCAATAACCTTGACAATGATGAAAATGAATATGATGGTGATGACATGAATTGTGATTATGATGATAAATACAATAGTGGTTACAATGACAATGATGATGATGGCAATGATTATGATGATGACGATGCTAATGACCTTGGTGAATCTTCCCAATTTTTAAATTTTGTCATTGTCATAATCATAAGCATTATCTTTGGTGTCGTCAACATTGTCATCATCATCATCATTTTCCTCATTTTCATCTAGGTCATCATCAAAAACAATAATGGCATGAATGATGTCCATGATGACGATTACAACAATGATGATAGAAATTACATTAATTATGATGATGGGGATGATAAAAATGACAATGATGATGATAACCGTGGTGGTGATGATCATCATCGATCATCTCTCAAAAATACAGTTGTTATTTCTCTTACATATATCAATGTGTCCTAAACAACCCTTTTCTAGCACTGATCACATTTTCTGGGTTGATGATATTTCTTACAACATATATAATTATGAACAATTGGAAACAATGTCCATAATGATGATGATGAAGATGATGATGATGGAGCTGATGATGATGGATGATGGTGAGAAAGGGCACACTCCATCCATTGCAAGTCCTAACCTAATATTGTGAGGTTCATCTTTGAATTTTCTTGGCCATTTTTCCTCTATATGTTTCATTGCTTTGGAGTCCATAGGAATTCACATGAATCCATCTTTAATCCTATTATTTGCATGCCAATCCATCAATTTTGCCTGAGATTTACAATGAAACATTCATTGTAATCTAGGAATAATTGGCATGTGTCGTAAAACCTTATTTGGAACTGTAGAACCTTGTACATCCGTACAATATATTTTCTCTTTGCAAACAGGGCATTCTTCATTGCCTTTGTATTCATCTCTATATAATATGCAATCATTTTTACATGCATGACTTTGCTTATATTCAATCCCCAACTTGAGTAACAATTGATGCGCTTCTCTACAAGTTGATGGCAACACATTATCTTCAGGGAATATTTTATCCTTTAGAGCCTTGTAAGTTTTTTTTTCAAACCCACATGTTAGAAATGTCATTTATAACGTTGTTTATGTACCATAATGTAAAATCCACCTCAAATTAAATTAAATGAATTTAGTACTTATATTCTAATTGAGGACACAAAATTACAGTGCAAAACTAGAAAAATAATTCAAATTACTTTAGTGAGGTAGTGAAGCTCTTATTTGACCAACCAAATAATGACTTGATTTCCAATAATATTAATGTGCATGAAAGCTTGGATGTTCTACTTGCACCCAATTTGAACACCACTGTCTTTGTTGCTTGCTTAATTGCTTCATTAATGTTGATATCATCATAATTATGTTGGTGGTAATTTCCCTCTATATCAACATCATAATTATTATGCATAGGATCATCACCCTCATCATTGTTTCCATTCCCAAATAAACCTGTGAGAATTTCGTTCAATCCTTCTTCATGCATTACATTTCCATAAACATCTCTACTCTGAGCAGTGGATGGCATGTCATTACTGTATGCTAATTTCATCAATTCCTAAAATTTTTCACGTGGTAGTGTTCTCTTCAATGCTTCTCTTCTTCTCCTAGTATGGTTTGAAGGATGAATTGGATCATCTCGTTGAATTCTTAATGGTCTAGTTGGATCTTGATCATTAGTAGGTGTATCATCAACATCGTTTACCTATAATTAAATGCAACCATTATTTAATGTTATATAGTGATTACTGTATAAAACATGGATCCATTTCAAAGATGTACATAGTAAATTACTCAACAAAACAATATTATACTATCATAATACTTGACACTATGAAATGTCGATCCTCATGAGTATCCTTATCTTGGATTAATGTACTTGGCTTATGGTGGTTATTCTTAGTCAAAGTACAAACTCTCAAAGAATATCAGTCCCAAATGTTTATCCAATTCACCATTCTCCCTACTGGTGTCTTTACTAGGCTTACGACTGTTAGTCCTAGCCATAGTACATGACACATGGATAATATGGTGTCCACCCTCACTCCCTCTCAACCAGGGAGGAGACATCCACAAGCATAAGATTTTCTCAAGAATACCCATCCTTTTCATAGAAAATAACATCATTAATTCATTTTTATCACATGACACCTTTATGATTAAGCATTCATAGATTTGTGGCAAAATATTTTCCCTTTTTCCATTTGTGATGAAAGAAAAGCAAAAAGTGAAAGCCAAAATCATTAAAGATACACTAGAATGATGTATCTAAGTCTAAACTCTAAGGTTGAAGTGGAAATTCATGTAAATGTTATATCTATGAGTTGTGCCAAACTTATGAAAACCTCATTCCCTAAGTCCTATATATAAGAAAAAGAAAAAGAAAGGAAAATAAGGCCCAATGAATGGTAACTCATGTATTCACTCCCTCTTTGACAAACATATGAATATATACACTCCTAGTCACACTTGATCACATGTTTGTGATGGTTAAATCATGAAGTCCTCTTTTCCCCTTCCATTTTTCACTTCATCATTTAAGCACCTGACTGAGGATCTAGGGAATGTTTGTTGCCTAAAGGTTTCATGTCTACTCTTGGTTTACTTATGTCACACTATGGTCAATTTATGTGATGGAGTGAAATACTTAAGTTTGTGGAGTTATTAGAACAATGTATTAAGTTAGTCACCACACACATGTATTACATCTCATTTTATCCACATGTGTGTGTTGGAGATTCATTTCTTCAGCTCTTTAATGGAGACTACTTTAGGGATTTGATGGCATAACTTACAAAATCTCTTGGTAAAGATTGTGATTTGTCCTTTATTTTCCTCGAGAGACTTGATAATATTGAAGTCACTCCCAATAATCCATGGATATGGGGAGTATAAATTACTTGTTCTAGCAGTAGAATTGAGAAATAGAGGTTTTCCATTTGCAATATTGGAGTCATAGACATTGGAAACATGGCATTAGTCTTTGATGTCAATTAACTAAAATTGTATTATCATAATATGAAAATAGGTAAACATATTAATAACCTTGATGTCCTAATCATTCCAAATAATAGCCATTCCACCCAGGTATCACTAAGCATCAATCACTACTACTTGGAAATTCCTCCCCCATTTGCTAATTATGTGAGGTAAAAACTCACTCAATATTTTTGTTTCCTGTATCAACATTATTGATGGGTGCCCTATGTACCATTTTCCTTTTAGGAATCTTTGTTTTCCTTTACTATCAAGTCCCCTCATGTTCCATGAGGCTATTTTCATGGAGAATTTACACACAAAGAAGGTATAATGTGACTAAAAAAAACATGTTTCAAGATTTAAGTTCTTGGACAATACCACTTCGTGACTCCTATATTTCCTTAACCCATGACCAAATGGTGAACTTGATGGCCTTAAGGGAAATTGAACAATGAAAATATCAAAAAGAGGTGATTTGTGACTTTATCACATACAATTTAGTATACTAAAAAAAAATATCCATAACAATTTCATCAAGAAATGAATCATTACATTAAAAGACAATCTATAAACCTTTTGGCAACTTTTTGCTAAACCATGCTCAAAACCAACATATTTAATATTAATATTTAACAATAATATGGACAATAACATTTTTTCATAAATTGAATAACATGTTATCAAGCCTAAGAAATGTCACTAAAAAGCAACTAAAAAGCATGCAACTAATGGGAGTGACCACTCAAGGCCACCATAAGACAATTAATCTATTAAGACCAAGATTAATGGGGACAAAGATGTTCAAAGGACAATGGCAAACTCATTTTAACTTTCTTGTTTTATTAGGTGCAAGTTGAACATCTCAAGATAAAATGAAGAGCATAATGAATTTTATTGCATTAAGAAAACCCAAGCACATTCTATAACTTAGCAAGGAAAAGCTATATAATACCCATCTCAACGACACAACACATGGCATTAAGTTATTTTTTATATATTATTTAAACTTTTGTCATAAAATCACAAACTAGCATGAATGGAATATTTAAAGTCCATTTTTATAAAAACTAAATATATTTTTTTAGAAAATAACAAAAATACTAAAACTAAACATATATTAAACAAAAAAAACTAAATCAGAAGAAAATAAATACTTTTTTAATTAAAAATATTTTTTTAGAATACTTTTGCACACCTCTATTCCAAAAAGCGGATAATAATAGAAATAAAAATGGAACAAAAATGGATTTTTATAAAAACTAAATATATTTTTTTAGAAAATAAAAAAATACTAAAACTAAACATATATTAAAAAAAAACTAAATCATATGCAAATAATTATTTTTTTAATTAAAAATATTTTTTTAGAATTCTTTTGCACACGTCCCTCTATTCCAAAAAGCGGATAATAATAGAAATAAAGATGGAACAAAAATCTTCCTTTTTCTTGGTAAGGGTTTCCCACCATTCATTCCACTCACAGACATGCATTTTCACATTATGGAAGGGAGAGGAATTATGCATTTTCACATTATGTAAGGGAAAGGAATTTTCCACTTGGACTGTACACTGCAAGATCGAAACAAACCACTTTGATTCAACACATGCAGGTCTAGGTTTGGGTTTGGGTTTGGCCAACCCAATGAAATCCTAAAACATCAATTCCAAGTGCAATCAGCAGAAACTTTTCGAATTCACAGAACTTCTCTCGCCCGATTTTTTTCTTGGATTCATATTTTGAAGCATTTTTGGATTTTTCTCCAGATGATCTTTCCATATTTCATGCTAAATGTGAGTATTCATCTAGCTCTTTCTTATACATTTTTTTTAATTGTATTAAATTTAAAGCATTTCGAGTTCTTCTCTTTTGACAATGCATGCAAATCAGGTTATCTCTTAGCTTTTATTTTTTTGGATGGTATAAGCTCTCATAACAATAAAATCTTAGGGTTATTATTTGGTAGATGGAGAAGACAGAGCTATATATCATATGTCTAAGAGCTTAGGTTGTTGATTCCTCAATGATGCTATTGAAGAAGCCATTCAATTGTAGCTCAATAGGGGCAGTCCTTATTTTATTTTCTTTGACATCTCTTCCAGCAATGATGTTTGTGGTAAACAAAACAATCAGGTTTCACTCAAGGGATCATTCTCTGAATTTCGCTATCTTATCCTTGAACCTTGTGATACTATTCTTACACAAAAAATATAGTTGAAATGCAAGCAGAATAAACCATTGAATCATGGTCTTTTTGGTGAGGACATTAATGGAGCCAATGACAATTATCTAGATGAAGAACAATTATAAAAAAATGAAGAATATGATTGTCCTGTCAACTCTCTAGAATGGAAAACCCTTAACTTACAGTTTGGACAGAGAAAGGGTAAAGTTTGCTTTGTGGACTTCAATGATTGTCCTATTTTTTATAATCACCATGATGCCACCATTGATAAAATATGGATGGGTAAGGAAACATTTATTGTTGTTTGCAATCAGTTTCTACATCTAGAATGGATACATCTCATCTAATTGTAATAAATATTTATTAGAAATTGGGCCACTAGTAAACATTTCTCCTTAGCTACAATATGCGTTTGCATCCAAAACATGGAGGAAGAAAATGAACATGGAAGCAATGTAGCATGAAAAAATAACATACACAATTCATGGCTTGTACTTGTCCTTGCGAAAAGACACATAACCATCCATAATTCACCAACATGGGAACTCTGTGGAAACTAAACTTTGATCTATGTTCTTATTCTTGTACAGAGATGTTGATCTTCAAAATGGCTACAAATCCTCTATCTTCAGCATAGCTTGCACATATCAACCAACTAAAACAGCATAGCTTGCACACATCAACCAACTAAAACACAATAGTAATCAGATTGATAAAAGAAGCCAAAGCTCTGTAACAATCTGTCACTAAGGACTCTATTTTCTGTGCAACTCCTCTGCATGTGGATATCCAACTGAATTGAACCACTCCAAATGCGAAAAATTGAGACACATCATGATTCACTATGTGTTGAATTCTTATTGTACAGTGCCCGGTTTCAAACCCAAGGTAAATACATGACATAGCTATTATCATTGGTGGTTAAACCCAATACTCGCAATACTCATCTATGTAATTTCTTCTTGTCACTCCATGTAGCACTCCATATTCAATTATTGAGTTGTTACATAAACCAATCCCTCACCTCATCATTCCACCAACAAAAATTTGAATCAGTATTGTTGTAGATTCAACTAGTGCATTAGATTGATGGTTTGTTCAAATCTTCAATACACTCAACATAAGATGTATCGCATGCCAACTCTTTATAGCCTCAACAAATCATTAAAATAAGAAACAAATCTACCATTGATATGTTAAACCATCACCTAGAATTATGCATTTCCCTTGCAATGAGTAAGAACGGGAACGATGTGACTGTAAGACAGGGTTCCCAAACATGATATGTTCTCATTTATAATTCAACTCAGCAATAATAAAAGACAACAATTCTTCCAACAATGATTTACGTTGGCTATTGTTATCACTCGGTAGTTTAGACTGGGTTGTGTCAGTCAATCTCCAGAACCATTTCAAACCACTTTAGGGTTGGGAGCTAACCCTACCAATCCAGAGAGGGCTCTCTCGGTCAAATATTTAGGTGCAATGGCTAGATCTTCAATAAGGGAAAATTGAAAGGGATTTGGTTGGGTAAGGGAGGCAATGCACTGGGTATGGAGTCAGATCTGAGTGAAAGGATGGATTATAAGTGGCTGGTAAAATTGTTTGGGACGTAGAGGTGAGATAGATGATGTGTAAGTCCATAAGATCGTTGTAGTAATAGGGAAGATGTTATGAAACTAGCTCAAGGAGAATATAGAAAAGATAGATCAACGCCTTAGAATTCAACCTCATCGAGGGGGCAACCTCCTTTACATTACATAAATGAACAATTCTTGGATGATTCAAATGACAAAACCTCCTTTCTATATATAGGAGTCTAAGGAGTCACAATATAACCCAGCCGACCTAACAATAATAATATAAAGCCACAAAAATAACAATAGAGGGATTTTATGGGGCACAATAATAACAATATGGGGATAATAGGGGCACAACAATATTAATAAGGGGTACAACTACAATAGTAATGGGGTAATCACTAGTATTATAGGTGTTAGCCTCCTATACCAATAGGTTTCATATATCATGATTGGCAGGGGAAATTCCAAATATGTTCTACTTTGATGATGCAAATATTCCATATTTGTGTGTAAAAACACATTTGTAAACAATTTTGTTCATGTCCTACTTGTTGACGGGTGATCCAACAGTGTAATCTGGATCATGCCATGTTTAAATTGATGTTGTAGAATAGAGAATGAGAATCTGTCCAAACCGTTTAATCTTGGCAGATTAATAGTTAGGTAGAGAATAAAGGTGCCCAACTGCTTAATCTGGGCCCTTGGAAGTAATAAGGATAGTTTTAGATAGAAAGGCATTTGAAAAAGAAAAAGAAAAGAGCAATTGAGGGTTTGCAAGTCCAAATGCGCCCTCCTTGAAGTAATAAAAAATGCTAGGTACTAAGATGGGTATGTAGACAGGGGTTGCAGAAGCTTGATTTCCTTCATGTTGCTGCCCTTGACAAAGAAAGCATATATTGCCATGAACAAAGATATCTACTCAACATCTTGATAACAAAGCATGGAAGCATGTCTAACTTCCCCATCATTCCCCACAAACTTCTTTCTAACATCCCTCCATGGACCATTGGGTTCTTCCCAATCCTGCTCACTTTCTCTTTTAAGAAACATCAAGCCAAGGTGTTGGTTTCCATCACACAAGAAGGCCACATTTCTTGTGTAAAATCATTCCTCACTCTCATATGCTTCCAAACCTAAGTTCACTTCTTAAACTTAGCCTTCAGTTCTTCTTCCACACTTTAAATCCATATTAACTTCTAATCTTACTATATAACTCCCTAACTTTTCCCTTTCCCCTATCATTATAGCATTTCTATGCAAAAAATCCCAAATATGTATATATCCTCCCCTTGGGCAATTTAGCCATATACCCTAAAGTGTGAAGGAATGATGAAGTCGAACTCTATTGTAAATTGATGTTCATACTGTATTTGGGGATTAAATTAACATTTGGTTGATTTAACAGCCCTAACCCACCTTACAAGTTGTAAATTCATGTTTCTCCCGATTGTTTTATAAATTTTTGCAAAAACCCACTTTAGCCGTTTATCCAATGTTTTATATCTCGGCGCACTTTACCAAAAAACAAAAAATAATTAAAAGGGTCATTGGGTCCCGCCATATCACGCTGGCATTTTTACTGTCCGTCATCCGTCGGATTCGGGCCCTCCCATCCGACGGCCCTCGGCGATTTCGGACCACCCCCGCCGTCCGGCCTTTAGCGCCTGAAATTGTCAGTCGGCTGATGTATTCCCTGGGGCACATGTCAGTTTCTGATTATATCGGGCAGCTTCCGAAAAATACCGGGCCCATACTAAAAGTGGTCCGATAAAACCGCTTACCACCTTTCCTTTCCAGCCCACGTCAGCATTACGTCGGCAAGTCATGTCTGCTCCCATTTACCTGTCAATCCGACATGCCCGCCCCATCACTCGTCCACCCCAGCCCAGTCACGCGTCACCACGTCATCCCGCCATACCCGGACCTGACCAATGACGTCATGCTGACGTCATTCATAAAAAGCCGTCAAAAATCAATTTTTTTTCCATATTTCGCACAAAAGTCATGTTTTTCCTCATTTTTCATTGGAAGAGTTTTCTGCCGCCTGCATGCCATTTTACGTCATTTTCGCCAACCTCCAGAAATTTCAACCCTGAGCTGATGCCACCGTGGTTTCACCACTGTCAGCACCCCCCCTGGCTGCGTAATTGCTAGGTATTTACATTTCCTCTACGCAACCTGGTTTTCAGTCCTCCACTGTTAACAATTCAAATTAACCAATCAATTTTCCTGTAACTGCAAAATTAAACTAAAAGTCTATTAGAGGGGCGTCCCGGCTCTAAGTCTGTTCAATTCCCGTACTCACTACACCATTTTAGCTCCTTTGTCCAGCATTTCTCACTTCGCAAGGCGAACCACTGCATTATAACTCATCCTTTTCACCTCTCTTAGCAACATTTTACCTCTATTTCACCCAATCTACCCCTTTTCTCTCTGCAAATTACTTTATCCATCAAAATTCACTGCTCAGTGTTACCTTTGTTCAAGAGTCAAGTACAATTCAACTCCAAGTGACAACCAAGCAATGGAGGCCCCTGTGGCATTAAACATTGCACCTTTGAATGCCCCACATAAGAACCTAGAATGGTTGGCCCTTGCTGATCGGGATTATCAAATGAAAGAAACGGTTGAAATAAGAAACAAATATCACATAGAAACCGTTTGTGATCTAAAGAGGAAACACATAAGTGGTGCTGATGACATGGGTATCTGGGAGTCCAACTTGCCCATCTATTACCTTCCACGAGTGAATGTGTTCCCAGACTTCATCCATCAGTGTTGTGAACACTATGAACCCACTCAAAGAGCAGTTTTGGCTCCATCTGGGACTGTTTTATTTCACATCACTCCTCAATCCATAAATGAGATGTTAAGCTTTGAGCCAACTAAACCTCTGGTGCCCCTTTCTATGAATTTTCTGCTCAAACAAGGTGCCAAGCTGCCCAACTCAGAGGTCACAAGGATTGGCCAGTTGTTCATGCAGCCAGATTACCAGCCCCGACAACCTCCTCCTTATCTACATGTTTGGTTCAATGAAACAGGGAGGCTGCTAGTGGATATGATATCCTACATCCTGGGTTACAATACCAGTGAGTATGTGGATGAAACAATCTTGGTAATGCTATCCATGTTCACTCCAGGACAACCTCCCGTTGTCTAGTATGATTATGCCACATTCATTGCTGACAGAATTCATGAGCAATTCATGAATCTGGAGAGAGAGAGGGTATTTAAATTTACCTCATACATATATCATTTGATATTATACAATCAGCCTGACAGTTTCCATACAACTACTGTGAGTTCATTGATCTGTTCATTCATCCAGCCTTGTCCCTGCTACAGAGTTCTCCTCCTCTTAGACTCACCGATGAAATGTAGAAGATCCTCCAGCTTTCCGAGAACTATAGCATTGGAGATTGGTACTTCTACCAAGACCACACAGTAATCAGAGTATATGGCTATGAGCTAGCCCCATACAGACTGCCAAAGTACGTTCCCATGAGACTTTTTGCCCTAGAGTACTTTCGGCAATTTGGCAATTCAGACATGGTACACTTTCATAGCAAAAATAAGAAAGCACAGCTGAAAATTAAGCACCAAATGGGTCCATTCATTTTTAATAAGAGGGAAGAAGCTTGGGGAGAGGCAGACAAGATCCTAAAAAGCCTCCAGCTCAAAACAAGCTTCTATTGGGCACCATATGACCCTAATCATTTCATAAGCCTCAAAAGAATCAAGTATAGGCTTGCTACCTATGATCATTTTAGCATTCCACTAATTGAAAGATATGATAATCAACTAGAGTGGAGAGAAGGCACATTAGTGGAGAATTATTCTGAAGAAGAATTAGCAGAAAGAGCAATTAAAAATTTAGAAAAAGCAGTTGACTTGGAACATTTTGGACAGGTTTGGTCTCCAGCCACTCGGCATCTTGGAGGAAGTGCCTCATCTTCCACTGTTCCCCAGCAGGTTTCCCAAGCAGCTGGTCAGGCAGCAAACATAGCTAAATGAAAAGAAGTACAGCAAGAGGAGTCACTTCCCAATTTGGAGCAGCAAGTAGAGAAGTAAGAAGAAATGGCTGAAGCACCTGCCTCCATAGAGCAGCAAACCCAAGAGCAAATCCCTCCAAGGTAGGTGGTAACAGTTGAAACTACAGTTTTACAGACACCTGCAAATGAAGAAAGAATGAGGAAAAGAGATAGGCAAGAAGAAACTCCTCTCACTACTTCAATGGATCAACCAGGGGAAAGTGACAGAGGCTAAATCCCTTCTCTGAGGAGGAAATGCCTGAAAGACCAACTGATACTATGCTCCCTCCTAGCATCGAAACATCGGCCAGCTCCTTACAGCAAGAGCAAGAAATGCAAGGAGGAGCAGAAGTAAGTTCTTCAAGGCAGCGAACCAAGGCAGAATCTAGTATCAAAAAGTAGTTCACTGACATAAAAGCAAGAAATGAGCCGGTTAGATATCAACTCTATAACCAACTGCTCAGAATGGCACCAACCAATCAGGAGAGACTCATGTCAGCCTATGATATTCAAGAAGGGAAGATGACTCTCAGTTATTTTAGACCTACCATGCAGCATCCTCAGTCAGCGGCAGACTACATCAGAACTAACTTGGAAGTGTTTGCCAAAGACATCCACCCCATGGATCAGATTGAGCTACACAAGCAAACCGGGGAGATGGTCTACTCAACGTTGGCTGATAAAACTCTGTTGGCACACAGGTTACAAAATTCTCTACACAATACTTCTGCTCAGCTGGAACTAGAAAAGGCATCATCTCAAGCCAAGGGCAACATAATCAAGTCCTTGGAAGAAATTATTATAGAACTAGGACATGATCCAAATGATCCTAAGGGTGTGCAGGCCTTGATGAAGAAAAAATATGAGGATATAGCAGCTTTGAGAAAGCAGATCAAGCTACCACATACCCATCACCCTCAGACTGAAGGGGTTGTAGAACAAAAGAAAGATCAAGATGTGGTTGCTCTACTCTTGACCTTATAGAAGAGATTGGTGGAAACAAAGAGTGATTTGGAGGCGACCCTAAAGAAAAGAAAAGAAGAGCAAGCACCTCGGCCACCACCAGCAATCATAAATTTTGAAGATACTCCTCAAATAATAACTCCACCAGCTCGTCCCACTGGGCAAACATCAGAGGTAGGCCCTTCAGGCTCAGCAACAGCATCAAAAGTGACAACATAGGTAGCAGCATCAGAACGGGTACCCAGCCTCAGTATGCAGAATATGATGAAGGAGCTTGAAGCTCTAGAAGTACAGATGGCTGAACTAAAAGAGGCTAAAGAAAAGTTAGCCAAGCTTGAAGAAAAATCTGACAAATCCAAGCAGAATTTGGCTGAAAGGGTAAGAGAGATAAGAGCTATGGAAAAAAGGATAAAGGAGTTAGAAAAAGAGCTTACTTCGGACAAAACTATAAGTGAAGTCAAGAAGATTCTGTGGGCCAACATTGGTCAATCCATCACAGACCAATGGCAGTCCATCGAAACTATCCATGAGCAAATGGATCTCCTAAGCAGGGCAAAAGCAGAAAATCAAAGAGCCTCAGCATCCCTAGGGAATATGCCTGAAATAGCCAACAGAATGATTCAAGTGCTTAACAATTGCACTGGCCTTCAGCTAGCAGGAAAGGGTATCAGAAACATGACTGATACCATTTTACTGATAAAGAGGTTTCTTACATTGAGGAATTATGTGCAGACATTGGACAGAAGGCGTGAAGAAATGCAAACAGAGGTAAATGAATTTATTGCAAAAATCACAGCATTGCATAACAGAGGTCTCCCCAGCTTGGTAACTAGTGCAGGAAGGTTATTGTCACATGAAAATTATGCCAAGAGGGTCAACAATTATGCAACAAATCAAATAACAGCACCCGCAAGCAGTTCAGAGGAAACAGGGCCCCCATTTGGGCAGACTCTCTATGAGAAGTTAGAAAATTTGTTTTTTATTGAGCATGAGATCAAGCAACTTTTTGAAGTGCCTCCAAATTACTACAAATACACTGAAGTTGATGAGACTCTGATTAAAATACAGAGACACCAATTTCCTACTGAAGATTGGTGGAGAGGAATGATAGAAAAATTACTTTGATAAATCAAATTTTGTTTGAAGTCTTTTTGATCAATCTCAAGTCAGCATTTTCAAAAGACTCACATGTTCAATCTACCTGGGCAGCTATAGAAAGAAGCAGCTGGATAACAAGGATAGTGACTTGGCACAAATGAACGAGTGCAGATGACGGGGCTTAAGCAACTGCGCCGTGACAAGGCAGCAAAAGGCAAAATTCCTTGAAATGAATGCAAAGCACTCAGCCGGCCCAGTTGGTTGCAAAGTCAAAGAACTCTGACAGAAATGAACAGCTGTTGTTTCTCTATTTTAATGGCAATAACTGTTGTATCTACTATTTTTGAAAGTTGGTAAGAAAGTTATGAGTTAATAACTCATCTTTCAGATATTTTGTGAAACATTTTTGTATATATATCCCCATGCATAACTTATTTGTGGTTGTTGATTTTATTCTGGATAGCTCCACTGTATCTTCTCAGAGTTGAATACAAGAAGCTGTTGGTCTTTTCAATTTGGCTTTTCTTGGACATGTTGTGATGAGATTGCTGGCTACTGCAGGATTCCCGTGTTATCTCGTGATGCAATAAGTTTCTTCTGAACTATTTTTTGTCTTTTCTCTATTTACAGAAACCATCTATGTTATATGTTTAATACTCTTGGCAGTAAGGAAAAAGAATAGTTCAGGATTTGTCCGTTGAGGCACCCTAAACTCAATCTTCATTGCTAATTATGTTTTCTTCAGAACTAGTTATAAATGTGGAATTCTTAAATGCTCCCATTTACTCTAACTTTTCCATGGTGAAATCTATTCAGGAATTCTTAATTGCTCTCGAATAGCATTCAACCCTTTATTCTCATTTTCACAGTGAAAGAAAACTTCATTGCCTTTCATTGTGAGGGTTCTGACTGTTTTTTTTCTTTAAATTTAAAGTTTGTTTCATGAATACCTGTCTGGCTCTGTAGTGACACTATCCTTATCACATACTCCAAGTATCATAAAATCATAGACTCCCATTTCCAAATGGAATAAAACTCTCTGAATATTGCATGCCCCTCTTTAGAAGATATCATTCAACCAAACTTCAAACAAAATTCAGTGTTTCATAGCTAGCCTAAAATTCCTAAAACAAAGCTAAATCAGAAAGAGAGAGCCCTCTCTGATTGCAGGTAGGCTAGGACCTGCAATCCAAAGATTGCTTTGTGGTTACCTCGGTTGTATTCCCTTAGGAGTCAAAGGGAACAACCTGAGTGATAACAATAGGGACCCAACATGCCCCTCTCCCTCAAAAATGTGGTGTCCTCAATGCTTGAGAAGTTCTGGATGCTTCTGTATAAAATTCTCATCCTCCCATGTGGAATCTTCAGCGGATAAGTTCTTCCTCTTGATAAGATACTTCGAAATTGATCGATTTCGTAGCTGTCGAGTTTTTGTTTCTGTGACCACTTTTGGTTCCAATATAATTTTTCCTTCCTCGTCAAGTTCTGGCAATATTGTTTGAACTGGGAGCTTGTCGCCTATAACCTTCTTTAAACATGAAACATTGAAAACTCAGTGCAATGGAGAATCTACAGGAAGCTCCAATTTGTATGCCATAGTACCAATCTTTTGCAACACCTTGTATGGACCATAATACTTTGGTGATAATTTATTATCCTTCTTAGCTTTCTTGAGGGACATTTGCTTATATGGTTGTAGCCGTAGGAATACCCAATCACCTACATCAAAACTTCTTTCGCTACAATGTTGATCTGCCTATTGTTTCATTCTATTCTATTCCAACACGAGGTTATCCTTTAAGAGTTGGAGGACTTGTTGTTGATGTTCAATGTGATGTTCCACTGCTTGAACCTTGGGATTTTCTCTTAAATATGATGTGATGGATGGTGGCTGATACCCATAAAGTGCCATAAATGGGGTCATTTTTGTTGCTGTATGGAAGGAAGTGTTATACCACCATTCAACTACAGGCAACCATTTGACCCATTGTGTCTGTTTATCAGATACAAAGTAACGAAGATATCCTTCCAAACATTTGTTTACTATCTTAGTTTTCCCATCAGATTGAGGATGACAAGATGAGCTATGAGCTAACTGAGTACCAAGACAAGGAAATATTTCTGTCCAAAAATTTCCAGTGAAAATGGGATCTCTGTCACTTACAATAATCTTTGGGTTTCCATATAGCTTTTGAATTGTTTCCATAAATGCAGTAGAAACTGTACTAGCTTTAAATGGATGTGAGAATGCACAAAAGTGTGCATACTTGGTAAGCCTGTCAACTACCTCCATGATGACACTCTTTCCCTGAGACTTGGGTAAACCTGTGATAAAATCCATTGAAACCTCATCCCAACGTAGGCTTGGAATGGATAAAGGTTGAAATAGACCTGGTGTCTTAATTGTTTCAACTTAATTTTGTTGGCAAACCAAAATTCCGCCACAAACTTTCGAATATATGATTTAAGGCCATCCCAAAAAAATTCCTTCTTAACCCTGTGGTAAGTTTTTAAAAATCCTGAGTGCCCTCCTAAGGGAGAAGTGTGCAATTCCATAAGAATCTTTTGTTTTAGCTGGGAATTCTTACAGATGTATAAGTAATATTTGTACCATAACGAATCATTTTTCCAGCTAAATGTATCAGGCATACTGGAATCTTGTTGTAACTTTCGAATAAGTGCCCACACTTCTTCATCATTCTTCCATTCCTCCCTTGCTTCGTTTACCCAATCTGGTTGGATAATAGAAATGGCACACAACAATGCTTCCACATCCTCATCCTTTCTTGAGAGTGCATCTGCCACCACATTTTTCTTCCCTTTTTTGTAGATGATTTAAAAGTCATAACCCAACATCTTTGTGACCCACTTTTGTTGCTCTTCAGAGGATAATCTTTGTTCTAAAAAATATTTAAGGCTATCATGATCCATTTTTACCTTGAAGTGTCTTCCCATTAGGTAGGGTCGCCATTTCTTAAGTGCATGGAGTATTGCCAACATTTCCTTCTCATAAATAGCTTTGTGTAAAATATTTCCCTTGATTGGATGACTTTCAAAAGCAATGGGTCCTTCATCTTGCATTAAAACAACACCAATTCCATTTCCTGAAGCATCACATTCCACAATAAATGTTTTTGTGAAGTCCGGTGTAGCTAAGACCAGTGCTTGGCACATTGCCTCTTTAAGATGTTCGAATGCCTTTGTTGCTTCTGGAGTCCATTGAAAATGCATCTTTCTTCAATAATGTTGTTAGAGGTGCTGCTATTCTCCCATAATTCTTAACAAACTTGTGACAATACCCTGTCAACCCGAGAAATTCTCGCAGATGCTTTATGGATCTGGGAATTTTCTATTCCTTAATGGCTTTAATTTTGCTAGGGTCTACCTTAACTCCTTCATGAGATACAATATGACCTAGATATTCCACCTCTTGTACTCCAAAGAAACATTTGGATCTTTTTGCATATAATTGTTTCTCCTCCAATAGTTGTAGCACCCTCTCAACATGTTCAACATGATCCTTCCAAGACTTGTTGTAGATTAGTATATCATCAAAAAATACTAACACAAATTTTCTAACGAATGGTTTGAAAATTGAATTCATCAAACCTTGAAATGTTGAAGGTGCATTGGTAAGGCCAAAAGGCATGACAAAAAATTCATAATGACCCTCATGAGTTCTAAATGCTATTTTTAGAATGTCTTCAATCTTCATTCTGATTTGATGATATCCTGAATGAAGATCCAACTTGGTGAAGTAAATTGATCCATGCAATTCATCCAGTAATTCATCAATGACAGAATGGGAAACTTATCTTTAATAGTGAGCTTGTTGAGCTCCCTATAATCTGGACACATGCGGCATGATCCATCCTTCTTGTGCACCAATACGACTGGAGCAGAGAAAGAACTTTGACTTGGTTGAATTATACCAGCCTCTAGCATTTCTGCAACCATACGTTCAATTTCACTCTTTTGGGCATAGGGATATCTGTACAGCCTAATGTTTGGAGGAACACTTCCTGGAATCAGATGAATAGCATGATCATGATCACGAATAGCTGGGAGACCTTTGGGAGTCTCAAATACCTTGGAATGATTGTCCAAGACTTTTTGGAGATCTGGAGAAATAGATGATTCCACTGTGGACACATCTAGCGAACATAATTGTGCAATTACACCTCTTTGTTCCTGTTTTGGAAGCTTTGTCATACTGTTAGAGCTGATTATCTTTCCTAGTTGCCATGCAATACCCCTTAATTCAACTTCCTTTCCTTCCATAGAAAATTTCATGAAAATTTCTTGAAAATTAAAAGCTATTGTACCCAAGGATTGTATCCATTGGACTCTTAGTACAACATCAGCACCTCCCATTGGAATGGAAAGCATTGGGCTAGTCAATACATATTCTCCCATGGATAGCTTGATACTATGGCACTTTCCCAAGAAATTTATTGTTCCTCCATTTGTAACCATCACTTGACACTCTGGTGCTAGATATAAGAAGCAATTCAATTCTCTTGCTACCTTACAATGAATAAAATTGTGGGTACCTACTAAATCAATCAACACTATTACCTTTTTCTTCTTGATTTGTCCTTCTATCTTGATGGTTTGAGGAGTGGTAATTCCAGCCAATGCATCACAAGATATGGTCAGATTCATTTCTTCTTTATCTAAGATTTGTTCTTGGAGTATATCCTCTTCTTTTGACCTTTCTTGCTCCTTTTCTTCTTCCTCTTCACAATCTATGTAGAATAATTTCTTCTTAGCACACGTATGACCATTAGTGTATTTTCTATCACAACTGTAACAGAGCCCATTTGCTCTTTTTTCTTCCAATTGTTGTGGTGTTAATCTTATAGGTTGTGGAAGAATAGCAGCAACAACACTTCCATATTTATAGTTGTGAGTGGTATGCTTCCTGGTTGCCATAATTTTGCTTTCCATTTTTCTTGCTAACCTGAATGCCTTCTCTAATGAATGAGGTTCCCAAATGTTATAGACATTTTTGGGCACTACAACCCCAAGCATGAAATGCCCATAAAACAAGGGCTCCTAAGTCCCTAAAAGTGTTGTTCTAACCCCTAAAAGAACAAGGTCAATTGATTACAACTTCTCCCAGAAATTCTCCATGAAAAATTGCTCAAAACTGGTCAAAACAGGATCATTTCTGCTGCTCCATAGGCAAACTGCGTTGCATCTCACCTAAATACGCTGTGTGGGTGCGTTGCATTTCAAAAAGCCCTTCTATGGGGTGCGATGGGTGAGAAGTGACAAATGGCAGTGTCATTCTGCGAGGTGGAGAGGCATGGAATCTTCCAGAAACTTCTCCTGTGACACTTGCCTCTCTGAATTCGACCAAGGATGAGTAAGAGATCATCAATCTTCAAGTGGAAGCAAGAACTATCAGAGGGAAGACACTAATCAAATTACAAGCTGACTCGTCTCCCTTACAGATATCTATATATGGATCCCTCATCCCAGAGATCCAGAGGCTAGAATTTTGCATATTGTAAGGAATTGCTGTTGGTTTCTTGAGACAACATCAAATTGTTGGGTGATCTAAGCTTTGTATGAGGTGAAGAGGGGCTTCCTTGCTGAGAGGATGATGCTGGGTCAGAACAACTGGTTGTAACTCCCTTGGCTCATTCTTGTTTATCAATAAAAGCTATTCAAGTTTTACTCCATACTCTTATGTCACTTATGTTTTATGCATTTGTATGGTCAATTTATATCTGATCCATGATTATAGATCCATGTTCTTGTATAGTGCTATGCTACTGTGATCTTACAGGTACTCTGTGAAGCTGAGCGTACAAGGGAGCAAGTAGCGAAAGACTATCAAGAGAGAGAGGAATCAAACTAGGAGATTAGCACAAGACAGAGGTTGGTCTTCTTTGTTCTTCTCTCATCTATATTTCATAAAGGAAAAACGAAAGTAGCTTTACTTTGTTTGTTTCTAAGGTAGCTATCACACCTTAGTGGGATAAGCAGTTCTGTGTAGGCACTTTTCCCTGTAATAAAATGGAGACTCTGCTGGGGACGAATTATTTTGTTTGTTTATCTTCCTTGTTGTCTATTTTATAAACTTACAGATGGAGCCTGAAGTCGAGCTAGGTAGCTTTCGAACTGCATTTGCTATGCAAATGAAAAGTAGATAAATGCCGCTTCAGTCAATCTCTGGTATTTGTTTATAAATTAAACAACTGATTTACAAACTCTCTGATTGCCCCTTGTGGTTGCTCTTAGAGCCTGCTTAGATCTACCCCTGATTGTTGCATTACTGATTACCATTTGCTCAACCAAAACCCATGAACTGAACTGCAAACTATGACCCGGAACCCAAGCAAAATCTCGTCTCTAGCCCATCACAGGTACTGTTCTGTGAATCTAAAATTCAGCACACTTCCCGAGTGTAGTAGGTGCGCTGCATTTCAAATTCCCTGTGTTACAGGTGCACTGATCAGACTAGGCATTGTTCAGTTATGGTTTCTGTGATTCATTCTTTACAGTTCTATTCATAAATTTTGGTGCCTGTAATCAGTATATCTTTGTTTGAAACCCATTTTCCTTGCTGTTATTCCGCCTCCATTGTGCAAAAGAACTGTAAATGTTTTTGTGTATTTGTTGAGTCATTTTCAATTCTCCTTTGCAAAAAGTAACGTAATCGTACTGGCATCCTTTGATTTGAAAGTGTCGCAAGTGTCGTTTTCAGTCATAGGAAAGAGTTTTGTTGCTGTAGATAGTCGATTATCCTATTACTATCGTTTTCTAGTGTCGAAAGAGAGTATTCATTTCCAAATCGTAAAGTGTTGTGATTTTCTCCATTTTTGATTTCGAAAAGAAACTTGTTAGTAATTGTCGCTTGGAAAATAATTCAGATTTGTGCATTAGCTTTCTTTTTACCATTCACATACTAAGAAAGCCGAAAACAAATACATGCATGTGCATTTGCATTTAGACTGTTTGATTGGTTTGATTTAGGACAGTGCATTTAGAGTGTGCTCTTTGCTCTTTGTGAAAGAATCCTATCTCTCTTTCCTTAGTAGCTAGGATTTTCATTGCACAAAGAAGATAAAAGACTGTTTATCATCTTAGGTTGCATTTTAGGAATTATACATCTACATCTCGCGGTGAACCTGAAATGAAAATTTCTTAAACAAGATCAACTATAAAATAAATTCAATGAATCTAACAACGCTTTGGAACCTAACGCAAAACATTTAGAAGTCTAGGCTACAGACGTATTCCGACGTCGTAAATCCTAGTAACTGTTGTTCTCACTGATGGTTGGGTGATTCCTCCACTCTGAGACGATAAGTGCCAGTACAGACTTGTGCTCCCATGTACCGTTGAGTATATTTTGGGAGACCACAATAGGCTTAACCCTTTATCCATAGGAAGCCGTGTCTGCCGCCATATCGATCGCACTGCACTGAACACAGCATTCGGGAAGATTGACTGCCATACCGTAAAAACTATTCTGTAGTTTTGCGATTGGTTTGGTAATCCCTCTACCTAGATTTCCAGAGTAGTCCCTTTCGTTCCTTTTCAGACTCCTTAACGGAAAAGGTCCATCTGAGCACTTGTCGCTTCAGGCTCATTAAAAATCGAAGGCGACTAGAGTCATCTTTTTTTTTTTCTCGACTCTTAAAAATTGAAAAAACAAGTTCTGTCAAAGCGTCTAAAATTCATCTAATTCGGAAACATACTTCCCCTTGATTTTTAGTTGATCGAGTAATCCGCAATCGTGGAAGAAAGTCAATTGAAACCCCGTCGTTCGCGGAGGCTTACGAGTCAACCGTCTTTGTCTCAGGAATCAAAACAAGTACGGACAAAGCGAACTCATTTAACCGGTTCCAAGTCTCCTGGTAAAGTTAGAACAAGTGTTACAACAACATCAGAGACTCCGGTTACTCCAAACATTTCTAGTATCCCTGCCTTTACAGAAGAACTTCAGCAGCCATAGAAGGACAGTAGTAATGATCCTTGTCTGAGGGTAAACACTTGTATCACTGAACCAGTTCCATCTATAACCGGTTCAGAGAGTGTTGCTCCCCAAACATCTATCGCTGCAGATTCCATACCTTCTTCAGCACCAGAAATATTCTACGGACCTGACGGTCTACCCCTTCTACCTGGTCTGATTGCTATAGAAGAGATTGAGGAAGATCCTCCAGTTAGTACTCCATCGCAATTTGGAGTCGGGATCGCTCTGTATCCTTCTTCATCAGAAATTAGTCTACCACCAGCGGAAGCTCCTGTAGAATCGCTAGGTAATCTTTTGGATAGACTAGAAATGTCTGAACAACCGTCAACATCTAGGACTGTGTCGTCTAACACAGTGACGGCAGAACTCCCCGCTATCGCTCCAACAATGTTCGCCAGTATACCATCTGTCCCAACTAGCTCTCAATCGCTAAAAGGAGCCCACTCAGGGGCCATTTCGACGGTATGGTCTGTTCCTGTTTCTTTATCGGGAATAATATCCGGAAACTCTTACGTTGAATCTCGACAAATTGATCCATTTGGAGGTCAATTTGAGCAGTCTGGCCCTCAAGGGCAAACCATTCCCTTAAGTACCGGATTACCACCGTATGGGGGTAGTATACCCTTTCATTATCCCCTCCGGGAGGACAGCCATATGGGAAATCACAACAAAATTCGGGTTATGCTGGAATTACATCAAGCAGTTGGGTACCGATACTACCTCAACAACCAAGAGTTGTATATTCGATGCAATAATGCTTACCTATGTCAAGTATACCAAGTACGCCAGCTATTGTGATGGTGTCGAAAGTTACAGCGTTTCCTGTTGTATGCCAACCTCAGGTTTCTCAGGTTGTAATGCAACAGCCCCTTGACCCTGCAACTCAACCACAATCGCCGACTGGTGGAATGACACAGGTTCAAACGGGTACAATTACCCCTCATCTTGGTCAAACAATTAGTATCGGGCAACAACATATGGCTTCACAACCATGGCTACTGCAATACCAACAACCGCAGTTCCAACAAGTATACCAAGGTTCTGAGCAACAAATCTTTGCGAATAGTGGGCAACCGTATATTCAAAATGGTCAAAATCAACCATTCTACAATGGTCATGCCCACCAACCTTACCAGAGTTACCAGCATCAAATGCATTATGCTGGTATGCAAAGACCAACTACTCAGGCAATCCCATCTTATCCTGGGTATGCTTCCCCTAACCTGAATCAACAGTTACCCTTTGTGGTGACTTTAGAGTTACCTGATTTAAATAGGTTAACAAACGATCCAATCGCTTATGCCCCTTGGTGGCCAGCAATTCCACATAAACTTCCATAAGATATTTCTAAATTTAATGGAAATCCGGGTGAAGATCCGTCGAATCATGTGATGATCTTTCATCTCTGGTGTTCATCAAACACCCTAAACGATGATTCGATTAGGCTTCGCCTTTTTCAGAGGACGTTAACTGGTCCGGCAGCAAAATGGTATATCGAATTTCCTAGAGCTTCATTTGACAACTTCAGTACCCTAGCCACAACCTTTTTAACCCGTTTTCAATTACCAATAAGGTACGAAATGGGAACAGAACTTCTTACCAATTTCAAACAAACAAGAGCCACTCATATATCTGATCATATACATGAGTGGCGACGTCTTCGTAGAATGGTGAAAACGTATGTTTCCGATCAAATTTTAGTTGAATGGTTTATTAAGTCATTATTGCCTTCCATCACGGAAGATGTGGCAAAAGGGGGAGTCATCACCGAAGAGTAGGTTATCACTCATGCGCAATATTTGGACTTGATTTACACTCAGTCCGGCACGCTCTACGATAAAATACCTAACGCTCCTAGACCAGAATTCTCAGTTCCTCCTCCTCCTAAATCAAACAATGACTCTCATGCCGGTGATGGCGTGATTGGCGCAACACACACGAAATCGACAAAGGCTACTTCTAAAAAGGCCCGTAAGATTTCCGGTCAAAATGCAAAAGAGGAACTTCTTGCCTCGGAAGTAAATGTCGTATCGACAGATAAAGGCAAGGAAACCAAACAACCAGGGGGCAAGAAGAAAGGCAAAGGGAAGAAGAAGAAACAAGAAGAATCATCACCTGAAAAATCTTCTGCAAACCCTCCTAGAAATAGGAAACCAAAATATCTGTGCTTCATATGCGATGAGGATCATTGGATCGCAGATTGTCCACACAGAGCTTAGCTTAAAAAATTCTTCAAGAATACAAAGACCTCAGTAGTATTAACTAATCCATTTCCGAATCCAGGAACAAATCTGGTTGACAGTAGAAATGCTTCCTCGTCTCAAGCGCTGATGTTGTCGGTTTCCAAACAGAAAAATGATGCTTTGATATCGACAAGGAACAAAGATTATGGGAATCCACAGCTGTCGAACAACAAGGATAAAGATCAACCTAGTACTTCGACAACAACTTCGACAGAAGTTGCGCCACCCATCATTCCGAGTTGACAATAAAAGCGCCAAAGGGAGTAGTACACAAGTCGACGTTTAATCCCCGCGCAAGAGCGGCACAACATTATAATATAGCGGAATATTTGGCCCAATCGCCATCCGCTATGTCGACTCTTGAGGTACTACAAAATTTCCCATCCCAAAAGCAAGCTTTATTATCAGCCATTGGTGGGATAGAGCCAAAGGATTCCAATCTTGTATCCTTCGATCATAAAGGATACGATCCTCAGTTACCAGCTCAACTAGCTTTCCTCGTTCAAATGAAAGCTCTCAACAAAACTGTTCATCGAACAATTATCGATGAGGGGGCATCTACATGTATTATGTCGATGAGTTGCTGGAAAACTTTAGGATCTCCAACCTTGTCGCGATCTTCGACGACATTAAAAGAATTTGATGGACGAACATATACCCCATATGGTATTCTAAGTAACTTGAAGGTTGAACTAGGAGGAAAAACAGTAGAAATAGATGTTGAGGTAATCGACAGAAATCTCAATTACAACATCCTACTGGGAAGACCATGGATATATGCTATGGCTGCTATTGTGTCGACCTATTTTAGGAAGATTGCATTTCCCTTTCAAGGAGGGATTACAATCGTCGATCAACAAAACTTCCTCCCCAATGGTTCTCAAGTTACGGGAAGCATTCCAATGATCCATGGAAGCCCCCATTCACTTCAAAATATCGGAGTAGGCCTACTAAAAGATCCTATATTAAGGGGAACTTTCACCCTTCCACCTCCAATCAATTTGGTGGAAGTAGCATCAGTAGGAACCTGCAATATGATATCTTCTAAAAAGATCTCAGAAAATGATATCGACATGGATCATGCGCAGGTTTTGCCTCCAAGCCCATCAGAAATATTGTAGCAATCAATGTTCCTAGCATGGGAGGCAAACCGAAATCAACGCTCATCAAGCGTTTGGATAGATAGGTCTAAGGAATATGGTACCCCTTCAGATCCTTGGTCGCGAGTGCATGTCACCGATGAAGGAATTTTTCAATCAATGGTAATTGAAGGGGCACCATGGGATGATTACCACCATCGTTCCCTTCTTCCGGATTGTGAAGAAAATACTCCTGATGATCTTTATCATCCTTCAGTTTTTGATTTTCTATCAAATACTGTAAACACAGTGGATTCCGAGCGAAACTTGTACAACATTGAAGAGACTATCACCATAAATATCTCGACCAAAACAGATGTTGTAGAGAATATTTATGTTGGCAAATGTTGTTCTCCTTCAGAGCTGGAAATATATAACGCTCTTTTTCACGAATTCAGAGATGTCTTTGCTTGGTCATATAGTGAAATGCCAGGCATTGACTCGAGTATCGTTGAAAACGAAATCAAGATGTATCCAGATGTCAAACCAGTACGACAATGGCTACGACAGGTGCACCCCAAGAAAGCCACTGCCATTAAGGTAGAAGTTGAAAACTTCTCCATGCTGGTTTCACTTACCCGGTTCCTCTAACCGATTGGGTATCGAATATTGTCCCTGTTATGAAAAAACAAGGAACAATTAGAGTGTGCGTCGATTATAGGGATGTAAATCAAGCTTGTCCAATAGACAACTATCCTACACCCTTCATCGACCAGATAATTGATGAATGTGCCAGATGTGAAATCTTTTCATTCATTGATGGATTCTCCGGGTATAATCAAATAAATGTTCGCCCACAGGACCAGTCAAAGACTGCATTTTTTTATTGGTGGGGCACATTCGCATATCGAAAATTACCCTTTGGGTTAAAGAAGGCAGGGGCAGCTTTTCAGAGGGCAATGAATTATGCCTTCCATGACATCAAAAACATCGTTCAACCATACCTCGACGAACTACCAGCTCATTCGCGAAAGCGGACTGATCATCCACAACATTTAAGAGCAATATTTCTACGTTGCCGACACTACAAGATACGACTCAATCCACACAAATGTGTATTTTGTGTCAGTTCTGGTCACTTACTTGGCTTTGTAGTCTCGAAAGATGGGATTCGTCTCGACCCATGTAAGGTTTAGGCAATCATAAATTTTCCTCCACCTTCAAATTTGCTTCAGATTCAGAAACTCCAAGGGAAAGAAAACTTTCTGAGGAGGTTCATTCCAAATTATGCCGAACTTGCTAAAGGTTATACGCATCTTTTGAAAAAGGAAGTACCCTTTGTCTGGGATCAGGTTGCACAAGCTTCCTTTGATGCTTTAAAAGAATCCCTAATGAAAGCATCATTAATGTACGCTCCTGATTATCAAAAAGACTTTAACCTGTATCTGGCTGCAGCGGATACAACCATCGCAATGGTTTTAGTTCAAGAAGACAACGGAATTGAACATCCTATATATTATTTGAGTAAGAACTTAAATGATACAGAAATCAAATATTCTTATGTTGAAAAGCTAGCGCTCGCAACTCTTCAAGCGATACAGAGATTTCGACACTATGTCCTCTTTCGAAAAACTACCATTCTATCAGATTGCAACCCCATGACTTATATATTGTCGCGACAGTTGCTGGGAGGAAAATATTCAAAATGGATAGTAATTCTACAAGTGTTTGATCTGGATTTTGTAAAATCCAAGTCAAAGAAAGCCCTGGTTTTCGCAGAATTATTATGCGATCTCCCATCGTCGTCCAACGATGAAACATCCGAAGAAACGATCGTGGACGAAAATTTGTTTCTGATATCTTCAAGCAATCTATGGTATGGGGATATAATCATTTATCTCCAAACCCAAAAATATAGGCCAAATACCTCTCGCTTTGAACAAAAACGTATTCGATACCAAGCAAAAGACTACATGATCGTCGGTGATACACTTTACCGTCGTGGTATCGATACAGTTCTGAGAAGGTGCCTCACCCATGAGGAGGCCGAAAAAGTCCTGAATGATTGCCATTCGGGCGCGTGTGGGGGCCATCAATGCGGTTATGCTACATCGCAAAATTTTTTACGAGTAGGATACTTCTGGCCAATAATGTTCAAAGATTGCATAACCGCAGTCAAAAGTTGCCATGCTTATCAAATTTTCGATAGCAAAACCAGAAAACCACCCGCACCTCTGCAGCCAATAGTTGTTGTCGGGCCATTCGCCAAATGGGGCATCGATTTCATGACATGTAACCCCACCTCGACCGGGGGGCATGGGTATATCATAGTCGCAGTTGATTATTTTACCAAATGGGCCGAGGCGATGCCTACATTAGATAATACTGGTGAAACAATTGCCCTCTTATTTTTCAATCATGTAGTCACCAGATTCGGCGTCTCACAAGCTATAGTCACAGATCGTGGATCACATTTTCGCAATGACATGATGGTTGAATTAGCTGCCAAACTAGGGTTGTCTCACGACAACTCTACTCCATATTTCTCGCAAGCCAATGGACAAGTTGAATCAATCAACAAGGTCCTGAAGCGTATGCTGCAAAAGATGATTGGAGTTCACAAAAGAAGTTGGCACCTAATCCTGTAGTCAGCCTTGTGGGCTTACCGAACATCGGTAAGGAATGCAACCGGGTTTACACCTTTCCAACTAGTATATGGCCTGGAAGCAGTCTTACCAATCGAGTGTGAAATCTCGTCCCTCAAAGTCGCAATTGACCTTCTCCTCGGAACTTCAGAAGAGGAGGCTCGTTTCTTGGAACTAATCCAAGTGGATGAAACCCGTCATGATGCCGCTTTGGCTAACGAAGTCCATAAGAAGCGAGTCAAAGCACAGTTCGACAAGAATGTCAAACCCCGTGTCTTCTCAGAAGGTGACTTGGTCTTGCTTTATGACCAAGAATCCGATAAATTGGGGGTAGGTAAATTCAAGTCTTTATGGATGGGCCCCTACATTGTTAAGCAAGTGTTAGCAAAAGGAGCCTACGAGTTAATGGATTATGATGGGATTCCATTGGCACAACCTCGTAACGGGTTGTACCTCAAGTGTTACTATGCGTGATTCAGTATAGTAACCTGTATGCTTTTGTTATGTTTTTTCTTCGCTAAAGTGTTTGTTCTGGTCAAGTAATCCACTTTTTACATTTATTGCAGATGTCAAGCCTATTGGAGTCATTTGTTGGATATGCCGACGAAGCGAGTCGTAGTTCGCGGAACCTATCTTCTGTGGCCTGGGCCATTTTTGATCCAAGTGGTGAGTTAGTAAGTTTCAGAGGGGTATGTATTGGTCGTTCAACGAATAACATCGCTTAGCACGTTGATAGAACTTCTCTATGATTCCATCACACATGGTATACGCTGACTAATTGTCAGGCTAGACTCACAACTCGTCATACTACAACTCACTGGTATCTACTCTGTCCGAAATCCAGCTATTTATCGCATGTTCCTAAGGGTTAAGATTTTGGAAAGGCAATTTGACTTTATTCAATATCAGCATATTTCCAGAACCTTAAACACATTAACTGACTCATTGGCAAATTATGTGTTAGATAGACATTTTCAACATTTATAAAAAGAAGCATACCATCAATATTTGCATTTGGATCATGTAACTTAACCAAAATAAAACTTCGAAAATCAAAAATATATATAATTGTTTATGGTTTACACATAATGTTCTGTAATCAAAGACAAAATTGGTCAAATGACCCAAAACTCAAAACGTTAGGGGGCACCCTAGTCTAATGATGCTCGTGATAGCAAGTCACAGCCTGTGCCATCATGCGTAAGAGTCGAGTTCGTCGTCTTGGCACACCAGTAGTATGCCGCTGCAACCTCAAGAGTAGCTCATCAGTCCTCACATCTGGAATACCAAGAGTGAGGCCCTCAACCTGTTCCTGTAATGCTGTGAAAGTCTCAGCCACATCGAGGTCGCGAAGGATAGCCCTTCCAACAGCCTCTCCTGCTAGGGTGGCAGCTGGCACTCTCAGGCGTACTACTGGCCGAACGGGACCAACATCTGCATGAACACATGAGTTTGATTAAGTCTTGACATAATAAAGCACAAGGACATTATAAAAGAAAAACGATAAACAGGAATATGGTCAAAGAATTTACCAATGGCGCCCCACTATTCGCCAGCCCACAGTACTAAATCTGGATCACCCCGGAAGTCCATACCAGCATATGGATACTCGGAATAAACCATCTCCTGATGATCAAACCACCCAAAGAAGGTATCAGAAAAGGAAATCTGAGACTGACCAACATGCCTAGACATATGGTCAACCAATCTCTGCATACGTGGTTCAGTCGGTGAAGGTAAATCGAGTGTAATATACTGCGGCTACATCAGTGGTATCTTTTCCAAGGCAAAGGCAGTCAAAATAGAACCATACAAAAATTTCTTCAACCTCCCACTCTTCACCTTGGTCAACTGTTCTCTCATCACAAGAAGTACTGCGTCGCAACAGTTGAACACCTTCGATTGGAGACATTCCAAGGCATACTGCATATAAGATCGGTTGGCTACATGAAGAGCGCACCACCAGCCATCCTACCAAAAGTAAACAGAATAGTCCCGAGGGACCTGTCAGTGACATCATGGATGATGATCTTGCCATCTTTACTCAGTTGAGATCCCTCTTTGCAATACCAGTGAACATAATCTCTCACAGATTCACCTCCTCGAGCCGAACCTGATAAAGAGATGGGGGCACCCCGCCTCAACAAGCCAGTCATGAAATAGATGTCCACTACAGTCAAGGGGATGGATTTTCCCCTAAACACCTGGTTGGTAGGATCCCAAGCATCGAGAAAATACTGCAGCAAGTTGATTTGTTGTCTCATGCTAGAAATGCAAAAAAACTTCAACAAGCCACAGTTCTGCAGTGCGTTTACTGTAACTGGATCATGTGAAGCAAGAATGTCCTCTTCTTCATGCTCACGTTCTCGCTATGTAATATTCATCTTGCTCCAAAAATCTCTGAAAGAAATAAGAGAAGAGTTATATCCTGATTTTGGTAAGAAACAAGCAAAATTTCCATCAAAAATTGTGCATAAAGTTCCCTCCTTGCGCCCATCGCACCTACAATAGTGCTCTGGGTGCGTTGCATGTCAGATGGCCAGTAGACAAGCCAACATCCAATGCACCTTTCGATACACAAGGGGTGCGCTGAAGCCAGGGCGAGTTTTTCAAACCCCACAGGCTCAGAAAAACCATGAATCAAGCTCAGAATGCAAAATGGAAAGCATGAAATGAAAGAGCTGAAGTTTAGCTCCTACCTAGTCCAGACGGTGCCGAGAATCATCCACAGAATCTCCCGAAATCAACTGATGAAAATCAAGGGGGGAAAGCACCTCCAAAGCTCCAACAAACCAAAGTTCAAATGAAATGGTAAAATGAGAGGTAAAAACACTTTTAAATTACTTTTTACGTAATTCGAGTAAAATATTAGTGTTCTAACTCATTTTTCAAACATATATTGTTCATTTCTAACTAGTTTGATGAAGCCATTGAAAATGCAGTACGATCTCTGAAAGAACAAAGCTATTTATGGTAAAGTCAAGAAATGACCGTTGTATCGAGCAGTTTTAGCGCATAGTTCAAGCTCGTTAAAAAATAAACATAAGCCAAGAGCAAATGTTTCCCCCCGTGTTTGAGCTCATTAAAAAATGAACTATTTTCCAGTAGATAATCATCGTGAATGTAGTACTTCAGCCTTTAAAAGCCTTGGTCGTGTTCTCATCATCACCTCCACTCTGTATTGGCCGATCATTCACCTCCATTTGATTGTTTACCCCTTTTGAGGAACAGCTGGGAAGAGTGATCCCACTAGCCATCCTTGTAACCTTACCTGGAATCAGTTGCTACCCAATTTTATCACTCGTTCCTCAAAAGACGAGTCTCCTTTAATCTCTTTTCAATTGATTCGTAAAATATGAAAAGATTGTCGAGCCATTGGCCTCTCCAGCTCGTTGAAGGGACCGGAAGTGCTATCCCTCCTCTAAATTTTAATCTTTTGGACCTGAGGGATTATTACACAAAACGATCGAGAGCTTGTTTTGTTTGGCTCGTTAAAAGTATCAAAAATTGATCCCTTCTGTATTGTTTTATAATTTTTCGGACTTCAGGGATTAGATGACGAAAAAGGAATTTTGGAGTTTCCTTTACGTTCCTTTTCAGACTCTCTAAAATTGAAAAGGACCGAGTTATCTTTGTCGTTAAACTCGTTAAAACTTAATAGCGACAAACTTGTCCATAGCAGACAAGAACGAGTTTCACTATCGCTAGGCTCATTAAAACATAGCGATGGGTTTGCCCGAAGGGAAAATTATAGAACAAGCATATGTTATCCTCCTCAAGCTTGACAAAAATAAAGAGGTACTGGTCAACAATGACTGGGGAAAAATTGGGAAGAAAACTTGAAGAAACTTTGTTGGTAGCAAGTCGCTCTTGAACATGACACTTTCACTCTACATCCAAGTCGGGTTGGGTTGTTTCATTCACCAGTCACATCACCATGGTCCCATCACACCATCCACATTTGGGGTTAATGCTACCAATCCATCACGTCAGTGTCACCGATATGTTCAAGAGAAGTCATTCAGAGAATTCACCTGTGCCTCACCCGCTACAATACATTTACACTCCATTCTTTCATGACCTCCACCCTGAACCTTATGTGATCAGATCGTTTTCACCTCCATTAAATTCATTTGCTCCATTCCGTGTCATTGATGTGGGTTCATTAAGGCCCTCCTGTGACGGATCACTTCTTTTCGACATCAGCTCATTATCCAAGAAGTCGATCTAGGAACACCCCGTTCAGTACTTTGAAGCTTGCATGCCTCAATGGCAAGTTTCTCACTTCCGGCGACAGGTTTACATCAATGGCCTTCGACCGAAAGATTTTGCGTGGTGTTCGACACCAATTCCTTTATTCACACCACGTGAATTGTACTGCAATACCTTGAGGGTCATTATCATTATCGGTGATTCCTCTTGCACCTGTTAACAGCTTACATCATTGGTTGGTAATCAGGCGATGTCTTTCCATGTTCGACTCTAGAACATATCTCACATAGATAGACTTGTACTTCAAGTGAAGATCAAACGAGATTGAAGACCCCGGATCTAGTTTCATCCATCCAGGCTGCGATATACATTCAGGGAAATAAAGACATCAAATGTAAATCATTATTGTACAGATAATCATCCAATCAAAGGAATGATGGCTCTACCAGAATCATAAGTCTACACTCAGACGATTGTCTGTCCTATGTACATGAAAATGAATTTATAAAGCTGAGCATGGGAATGCCCGCCTTAGCTAGATCATGAAAATGTTATGAAGATAATGTATTGTATTGTATCTTATTACAGGTCTCCTCTCATCTTGAAAGAACTTCGGATCCTCATAATAAAGCATTTCACACGACATCAAAAGATTAATGACCTCATGCTTTAGGGGGAAACTGTTATAGACATTTTTGGGCACTACAACCCCAAGCATGAAATGTCCATAAACCAAGGGCTCCTAAGTCCCTAAAAGTGTTGTTCTAACCCCTAAAAGAACAAGGTCAACTGATTACAGCTTCTCCCAGAAGTTCTCCATGAAAAACTGCTCAGAACTGGTCAAAACAGGATCATTTCAGCTACTCCATAGGCAAAGTGCGTTGCATCTCACCTAAATACACTGTGTGGGTGCGTTTCATTTCAAAAAGCCCTTCTATGGGGTGCGATGGGCAAGAAGTGACAAATGGCAGTGTCATTCCGCGAGGTGGAGAGGCATGGAATCTTCCAGAAACTTCTCCTGTGACACTTGCCTCTCTGAATTCGACCAAGGATGAGTAAGAGATCATCAATCTCCAAGTGGAAGCAAGAACTATCAGAGGGAAGACACTAATCAAATCACAAGCTGACTCATCTCCCTTACATATATCTATATATGGATCCCTCATCCCAGAGATCCAGAGGCTGGAATTTTGCATATTGTAAGGAATTGTTGTTGGTTTCTTGAGACAACATCAGATTGTTGGGTGATCTAAGCTTTGCATGAGGTGAAGAGGGGCTTCCTTGCTGAGAGGATGATGCCAGGTCAGAACAATTGGTTGTAACTCCCTTGGCTCTTTCTTGTTTATCAATAAAAGCTATTCAAGTTTTCCTCCATACTCTTGTGTCACTTATGTTTTATGCATTTGTATGGTCAATTTATATATGATCCTAGATTGTTTATGATTATAGATCCATGTTCTTGTATAGTGCTATGCTACTATGATCTTATAGGTACTCTGTGAAGCTTAGCATACAAGGGAGCAAGTAGCGAAAGACTATCAAGAGAGAGAGGAATCGAACTAGGAGATTAGTGCAAGACAGGGGTTGGTCTTCTTTGTTCTTCTCTCATCTATATTTCATAAAGGAAAAATGAAAGTAGCTTTACTTTGTTTGTTTTTAAGGTAGATATCACACCTTAGTGGGATAAGCAGTTCTGTGTAGACACTTTTCCCTGTGACACCAAACGCGAACATCATGTTGGATATTATCCTTTAAAGACCCTATGAACACATCAATCCTATGCTCCTCTAGAATATCTTTTACCCTTATGTTCAATTTTTGGAACTCCTCAATGTGCTCCATTATTGAACCCTTTAGTTTGAGACTTATCAATTGGCTAAAAAAGGTGTTGCTTTTTGTATCGTCATAATGTGCTATAAATTCTTCTGTAAAAATTGCCCAAGTGATAAATTGTTTACGAGAGCAAAGCCATTGATACCATACAAACTGATTTGGTTCCAAATAGAAAGTTTCAATACGTACCTTTTGTGTGTTTTGCACATTATTGAGATCAAAAAATTGGTCCATCTATAATATCCATGTTGCGGGATCCTTGCCATCAAACTTCCTCATATCGATTTTTGGAATATGGTGGGTCTTTGATCCAACATTAGAGTCTATGGAATCATTATTAACATCTCTTTTGTTCTCATCATGAGTTTCCTTTACTACCCTTTCACCATTAGTGATCCTTTCTTGTAGCAACTTATTCATATTTATCTTCAATTCTTCAATGTATGTCTTCAAATCTATCTTCAAATCATCCATCTTAGCTTCCACGTCATTCATCTTAGCTTCTACACCTTTCTTTAAACAATCCATCTTAGCTTCTACGCCTTTCTTTAAACTATCCATATTATATTCTGTTCCTTTTTGTGCAAGGGACAGTTGTTGCACTTGGTCTTTCAATTTTGATATATCATGTTGCATTTCTTCCTCTTCTTCATGAGTCATGCTAGAGCTTTCAGTTTCCTTACTAGGTGTTTGCATTTTCTTTCCTCGGGGCATCAATTACTGATAATAATGCTCTACTATGCCCTTTGAATTCCTTCAAAATAAATTTTCAAGCCAAGCTTAAGCAAAAATTTAAGAAAATCTACACACCTTTTTTCACTTTGTAGGAGCTCGATATTTCCTTTGATGTATCTCTGTACTTTCCAATCATATAGATCTGAATTTGTGACCTGCAGTAGCCCTCTGTGTCCTCTTTCCAATGCCATAAGTCTGACCCAAATTGGATTCTCCAAGAAAGAGTTATGCACAATCTCCCAAGATGACCTGATTATAGACCTTTCCAGAAGAGCGAACTTGTATGAAGTGCCACGTGTCACTGTTTTGACCTTTGGCTCTGAAAAATATCTACAAGAAACTACAATCCGTCCTCTTCCTTTACCTTCTTACAAAATTTCAATCCGATCCCCAGAGAGAAAGTTATGACGATTTTACCCAGGTCACCTATTTGGAATGTAATTCAGGAGTCTCCAAAAGGACCAACTTCCTCAGATCATATCTCCACAAATATAGCATGAAAAGCTCTGAAATTCAGATATGAGGTTTAGTGTGATTTCTTCTCAAATGGTTTTTTTTGGTAACTTCTGAAACGTTGCAAAAAAAAGTTATAGCGAAAATGCCACGATGACCTGTTTGGAGCAGTGAAACCCTAGAATCCAAAGCTCTGATACCAAATGTTATGAAACCAACTCAAGGAGAAGATAGAAAAGATAGATCAAAGCCTTAGAATTCAGCCTCTTGGAGGGGGCAACCTCCTTTACATTACATAAATGAACAATTCTTGGATGATTCAAATGAAAAAACCTCCTTTCTATATATAGGAGTCTAAGGAGTCACAATATAACCCAGCCGACCTAACAATAATAATATAAAGCCACAAAAATAACAATAGAGGGATTCTATGGGGCACAGTAATAACAATATGGGGATAATAGGGGCACAAAAATATTAATAAGGGGTAAAACTACAATAGTAATGGGGTAATCACTAGTATTATAGGGACCCAGCAGAAGAAGAAGAATTAACAAATCATCTTACCTGAAGCATCTATTTAGGATGAATTTCAAATAAGATTTAGAAGAAAAACATAAGTATTTAGAACACCACTGATGATGAATTTTGAATCTCCTTCATTTAATTTAAGGATTGAAGATTCAAGCTTCATATGTTAAACAATGAAAGGAAAGTGTACACAAAAGGGAAAACTAGACTTCGAACACACCATCACACGAATCTCTGGTAGGATGCAATCCTGTACTTCTGCACTTAATATCGTATTAATGCTCATAAAAATAAATATGCCCAGGGGACTCTCCCAGGGACCAAACCCCTTATTCATTTTTCAAATCAATATATATACAAAAGGCTGCCAGAGCTAATCTTAAATAACTATTACAAATTTCTAGGGATAAAATAAAAATAGTTTTAATTTTGTTGCAGAATATTTGGAATTCTGGTACTGAGTAATGGCCTTCAAATCTAGAATATGTGGCCAAAATAAGCTTTGCTACCTTTCAATCATGTTCTCGAGATGATAGTAAATCTTTGACCAACTGTCTAAGAATGTGGGATATGCTCTATCATTATTATCACCATATGGCACTATCTGAGCTTGGAAATCTGATTGCCACATATTCTGGAAATGATCTTCGACCTAATGATTTCAAAACCTGGAAATGCTCAATACCTTTGTTGTAAAAACTAGAAGCAGTTAACTATTTTTAGTTACCCAAAAATCCTGGACTAGATTGCTTAATTAATAGCTGAGTATCTGGAAGTGATATTTATGGTGATCCTCTGTTTTAATATTCTGGAATAGGTTCTCGAATGCTGGATTCTCTAGCTCGATGATAAAAGTATTCAATTTGGAAATGATCTATTTAACGACTAACCCCTTGCCACCTGGAAAATGTATCATCTTCTTTCACACTTGGTATAATTTCCCCTTGATATCTTCTCAAAGTTTGACACTTGTACAACTTTCTGATCTCTTCGAGTGATACTTTTCCCATGTTGTCTGAATGTTGGGCTCTACTAAAATGGTCCGTCGACAAAAACTGGGACTATATATTGCAGAGAAACCACGAAATCAGCCAGAATCATTGACAATTTCAAGAGAATTCTCGCGAGTTAGTTAATTAATGCCCTCCTTCACAAAACCCATGTCGTGGATTTGGAAAATTCGATTCCATTCACCCAGAAATCATAGCCGAAGTTGACCCTCTGGAAACCTATGTGAATCTGTTCTTCAGGGTTTATCTTTGTGTAATCGATCCACCAGCCAGATGTCCCTTGTACGCCTACATATGGTTCACTCGACACCTGTGCATTTGTTATCATGGCATATCTATCCAATTTTGATCTGATCTGCAAGTGTAAATTCAGATGACAGGTAACAAGATTGAAACACCTGCATGCTGTTTTTGTGCACACAAACAGGGGTTTTATCCCACATTGGTGGGATGAACATGTTTTATGGTTTTAATATACACCATGTATTCCCTATTTAAATGACGTGTTGAGCATTATATTTCTCTTCCGAGCTTGGTTTGGCACTAAGAGTGTTTGATTGTAACTGTAACTTGGCATGTGAAATGTAGGTTTTTTAAGTGGTGACTTTAAAAATCTGGTGGTTTCTGGTTTCTTTTTTCAGTGGCGACTCTAAATCTAAATGTGAAATGGTTTCTTTTCATTTTCAGGTGACTTTAAAAGTGGTTTATTTTTTCAGGGTTACATGAATTGTTACATCCCCAGATCTCTGAAATTGATCAATATCACTGAATCAATGGTGATATGGCCGGTTAAGTAAAATGAATACTGGTTCAAGTGAAAGTTCTAGAAATGATACACTGAGAATGCCCCCTAGGCACATGCTCCAACAGGCAGTAGGAATGGACTCAATGAACCAGTGGCATGTAGAAAGTGTTAAATGAGACTCATCTCTGAGAGGAATATAAAACATGGATTCTCAAGGAAAAAAAAGCCCTTGAACAGGCAAACTTTGTGCAGTCAAAGGTGGTTGGGACATGCTCAGAAAACAGTATTATGAATGGGAGAGAGGCATTAAATTTATTCAATCTATTTGGACTTGAAAGAAATATCTAATCGATGAAAATTGTGGATCCTTGTAAGAAGTTCAATTTGTCAGTATTGTGCATCCTTTTATCTCAATTGAAAGTACTTCATGCTTAGATTGTTGATATCATATGCTTAATTTGTTTATATCCCTTTTCTAGTAAGTAATTGTTTCTTTTGCAGGACGTTTTGAATTCAAATTTACAAACGAATTTAAGAGAGAAATTGGGAGGAGGAGATCCTGAAGGTTTTTCTATAGGTTATGGTTCTACAAACTCATCTGTATTTGAGAGTGCCACAAACATGTCTAACTATCTTGTTCAAAGAAACCAACATCTTTATCAAGGTAAGGTTTTGGTTCAAGTTTTTTTATTAAGTAATTTCTCTACTTGTTGGTCTACCAACTTTTACTAGTTTTTTATATTAAAATATACTGAGATGTTCAATTTATGCTTATAAATTGTTTCTATCGAGCCAAAACGTTCTTGACCTTCTAAGAAAGTCAGATAATCCAAAAGAAAGTGATGCATTAAAGCGCACTATATTAGGAACTTCAATGTAGCTAGCTATACTTTTCGCACAACATGCAACAAGATACCCCTAGTCTTATCTCACCATACCTATGCTAGGAGAGATTCTATTGGCCTTCAATTGGTAGCTCAACTTTCATGGCACGCTAGTAAGCAAGCAAGTTTTCCCTAAAGTTGTAGATCCATAAGGCAATCCTTCATCAATTAATGAATGCAGCTAGCTATAGTTTTCCCACAACATGCAACAGGCTACCCCTAGTCTTATCTCACAATACCCTTGATAGGAGATTCTATTGGCCTTCAACTGGTGGCTCAAATTTTATGGCACACTAGTAAGACAACAAGTTTTCCCTAAAGTTGTGGATCCATAAGGCAATCCTTCATTAACTAATCAATTTTAAATAATCATTTTTTAACAATTTATTCAACACATTAGCAAACCATGTTTCTCCGCACATTATTGTAATAATATTACAAGAACAAAGTGAAAGTGAGAGATTACATTGCTCTCCAAGAGTGATGAGGTTTGATATAAATCATTAATCATTTTACAAACCATGGATGTAGTACTATTTCTGCAAGACGAGATATCAATTATATTTCATCTGATAAAGAAACAATAAGTGACTTACAAACCAAAAATAAATAAGTACTTCCTGCAATTTATGGAAATTGTCAGCCAAACATAAACGAGAATTACAGTATGCTTGGTTTTCTATCATTCAGTGCATCACCTTTTTGTAGAACAAAGGGTTGGCCTTCAATAGGTTTAGCATTGTATCGATAAATTCCCCATCCTCTCTTGGATCAAGAAAAAAATCGAAAAAATGTCATTAACATCAAACACCAATAATGAAGAACATTGTGTTGAGACATCTTGTGGGATGGCAACTCCCGAGACCATAAATTCTTGTTCATCCTCAGCATATGCATCATCTATTGGTAGTTTAGGTACCAAGATAGAGTATGACCCTATTTCAGGGGAGATAAGAAGGATAGATGCAAGAAAACAATTCTTAAATAGGCTAAAGGACTCATGCCTTCGATGATTTAGAGATCATCTTCACCTCACATTCTCCAAGATTCCACTTCACCTAAAAAAGATGGTGGTACAGGACATAAATAATGAATTTGGTACTGATTGGTTGGTTAAGAAGATAAAATTACAAATGTCGCTCAACTGTAAGAGGTTTCATTGCAACCAAACAAGAAAAATTAGAAAAAAGCCTCAAGGTCAAAGACTGAAACAAAGACCATTTGACATACCTTTTAAAGTATGGAACGAACTTGTAAAATCATATAAGAAGTTGGATGCACAAAGAAAGGTTGGCAATGAAAGAATTCAGGTATTGAATTTTCAATAAACGTTATTTAGAATGTATTAATACTTATAAGTATCTTAGACGTGTATTTGTGTGAAAATAAATTGAATTGGTTTATGTTTAAGGACAAGGCATCCAAGGCAAGGTTAACCAAGACAAAAGTCACTCATCATAGTGGCCAGAAAGGTTTAAAAGCACTTATAACGACCTTTGTAAGTATATTAAACATATGATATTTTTTGAATAAAATTTGTACTAGAAGAAAGTCATTGTTATCTAATTTCTCCCTATTTACTGATTGACATGAACTAAAATATGGATGACCTCCAAATCATTTGGAAAAGGAGGTGCTGCAGCAAACGAGATGGGTTGAATTTGTTGTTTGAATGGACTCTATGGTACACAATCTTAGTTGGATTTCCAATATACTTTTGAACCATATTTTCATTTTATTTTTTAGTACTATTAGATATTATATCTTACCTCATTTTATGGTTAGCATTGTAAAACAAAAACGTGTGTTGTGTTATGTAATTAATACTAACATGTAATATTGATTTTTTTTGCCAGAATGCTACAGGTAATGATTTCCAAGACGATGATCACGATGATGATCCAAACTATGCTCAACATATATCAGGAGATGATGAGGATGAGGATGGTGGTGGTGAAGGAGGAGATGACGATGATAGTTGTGGTGTTGGTGATGATGTGGATGAGACTAATGAGGATGTTCAAGATGATCATGAGGATGATCTTGGTGGTGGTATCTAGGCATGGACATGCATTGTTTTTTATGAAGGAATTATTGTGTATAATGACATTGTTATGTTTAGATGGGTGTTGTGAATTTACCCTATATCAATGAGACATTTTGATTTGATTAAAGATGTTGTTGATATTATCATTATTATATTTTTATTTGATTTATATATTGGAAAGTATCATCATTATTTTGATAGAGAATTATAATGTATGGTGATATTACCATCTTTGGATGTATGTTGTCAATTTATCGTAGAATAATGATATTCATGAAATATTTTGATCTGTTAATCATATTTTAATTTTAGTTGTTTTGATTAAAAATAATAATGATATTATTAGTATTATGTTGCTATTTTATACATATGTGTTGAAAATTGTCGATGAATCATTGTATATGATGACATTGTTATTTTTTTGGATGAATGTTGTCAATTTTCCTTAAATTTCTTTACAATGATTTTGAATTGTGATATCTTCTTTAATGATATTTAGAAACTATGATATATTTCAGTATGCAATTGAAATTAGTAAAATGAATCTATAAAGGGGGTCATATATGTAAAGAAAAATATACTCTACATAAGAAGTCAAATGCAGATGTAACCATCGATGCAAAATTGAAAGTAAAATTGGATGTTAAACTAGGAATTAATACAAAATGCAAACGATGAAATACAAAGTGTTTTAAACTAGAAGTGAAAAATTGTGCAATAGTTGATAGAAAGAAGGGAAAAAAACATGGCATACAAAAGGATATCAAATTGGGCAAAAACAAGGACACATAAATGGACACTAGCATAGATGAAAAAAAAGACAGACAACTAGATGTAAAATAAGATTCAAAGTTGAGTGCTAAAAGAAGCAAAAAATGTTACAAATTAAGATGCCAAATGATGATGCAAATAATGGTGTAAATTTGGCATGCAAACTTGGGTGCAAAAAAGGAAAAAAAAAGATGTAAGAAAAGACATAAAACAAGATGCAAAATGGGGCTGAAAAAATGTGAAACGAAGGATGCCATATTGGATGTAAAAAATGATGCATAATCAAATGCAAATTTAGGCTCAAAATTAGACACAAAATTGTATGCAAATGTGGACACAAAATGACGCAGAAAAGATGCAAATTTGGATGGTGAAAATGATGTAAAACTAGACACCAAAAAAATGCAAAATTGGATGAAAAAGTGTTCGTAAAAAATGGTGCAACATTGGACACATAAGTAGACACCAAAATTGGTGCAAAAATGGGCATAAAAATAGCTCAAAATTGGATGCAAAAAATGATGCAAAACTTATTGCAAAACCAAATACAAAATTAGACGTAAAAAATGGCTCTAAATTGAATGTACCATTAGACACAAAATAAGATGCAAGGGTGGACACAACACATGACTCAACATAAGATGCAAATATAAATGAAAAATTGGATGCTCAAAATGATGTACCATTGGATGCAAGAAATGGTGCTAAAAACGATGCAAAATTGGATGCAACAAATGACACAAAATATGGTGTAAAATGGGATGGGAAAAATGGAAACAAATCAAACGTAAAAGTCGTTGTAAAAAATGTTCCTAAAAAGGATGCAAAAATGGGCACAAACATGGATGAAAAATTTGGTTCTAAATCAAATTTAACACATGGTGCAAAGATAGGCACCAAATCTAGTGCAAAAATAGGTACAAAATTAGAAGCAAAAACTAGTGTAAGGCTAGATGCAAAGCTTGGCGTAAGACTATATGCAAAAACTGACACAAAATGGATGCAGAAAAAGTCGTTAAATTGGATGAAAAATATGATGTAAACTCGATGCAAATGATGGCATAAAAATGGAGGCAAAGAATGACACAAAATAGGAAGCAAAACCTATCATAAAATAAGATGTAAATCTTGGTTCAAAATTTGACGCAAAAAATGATGCATATTTTGGTGTAAAACATTATGCAAAATATAGCATGAAAAAGGATGCAAAATCAGGCACAAAAAAGGACGCTTTAAAAATTGTACAATAGAGCCAGATTTAGCACCATGTTTCTCATCACAATTACAAAAAAATGCACTAAAATCTGGCACTAAATCTAGCGCAAATCGCTGGTTTTGTTTTCTTGACTTTTTCCATGCCTTGGTGGGCTATCTAGATGATGCCCCATGTTTACTTAGATTTCATTGCTCTTGCAACCCTTGGGAAAATACCTTCATGAATGGCTTCAAAAATATAGAACAGGGATTTTGAATCCTTCTTCCTGTTGTCACTCAAAAAATCCCTTTCTTCTTGAAACAAGGCATTGTATGCTGCTGCATCTGGCCCTTGAAAACCATTCTCCACCAAATCCGAAATGTCTTGAGATGAGAACATGACCTTCATTGTAATAACCTAATAACCATAATTTTTACCATTAATCTAAGGTATCTAAGGATTAGTCAAGCTTGTGCTTGATGTTTCCATTTCTGAGTATAAATAAAACTTTCTATGTGCTGGTAGATTCACTCCAAAGGAGAAAAAAATCTACCCTCAAAACATTTTTTTGAACTATTAGTAAAAACACTTGTTTCTACACTAACAGAGTTTAACCCGCTCTGATACCATGTTAGAAAAATTTTACGGCGTAGAGGAGAGGAGTCTCACTCAGAATTTAGTTGCGGCAAGGTAAATCTTATGAGAATTCAATTGCGTTGAGGTAAGTCTTATGTTGGGGAATGGAAATCACAAATACATAGAGGCTTAATAAAACATAGCAAATAACTCACAACAAAAGAGAGTAAAATAAAAGAGGTTGCGGTAAATTTACTCATGAATGTTTAAGACCACATCGCAACATAACATACTCTTGATTATAATATAAAACATAGCTGCAGCTCCAAGCGAAAATATAAAAGACTTACTGCGGCATCACTCAGTTGCAGAGTAAATGTCTGTAAAACTCCATAAAACTGGTTTCCGCATGCCCACCAATATTTCCTCTACGATTTTCTCCTCACTACCTCAGAGACTCTCACTCTCTAACTTGGCCAAAATAATTAATATGCAACCGTGCATTAGTTGACTGGACAAGCATGGTGTTCGTCAATGTGTTTAAAGTAGTAGTTGGGATTATTGTTTCCAACACTGGATGCAAATGTCTAGAGTTATTTTGAAGGCTTATGCTAATTAAAGTTTATGTGCATTCTAGGGTCAAGGGTCCTTTCGGATTCTTTACTGTTTCACTTTAATACAATAATCTCTTATTCTTGGATGAAAAAAGAAACCTTAGTGAATGCCCAAAATTTTTGAGATGATTAAAAGATGACTAAAAAGAATGAAACTAGAATACATTGCGATTTTACTATATTTTAGTCGATGTGAGTTGATGAAGTGTTGTGAAATTAGACCCAGCTAGTATCAATATGTATGTCCATGTGAGAGGATCTTGTAAAGGGGGTTGGGGGTTCTGATATCCAAATTTGATGTTTAATTAATGTGGTCTTAAATTAGATTATTTCTATAATTACCAAATTAACATGATTGGTATGATTGCAATTATTAACAATCAAGATAGTTGAGAGACCAGAGGATCATATAGAGAAAAACCAAATTTTGGATCAGCAATTCACACAGAATGTCTAGGATGCTGGCCACTCTGAGGCATGAGAATGTGGTGAGATTCATATGGGTTGTAAGAAACCTATGGGTTGGTGTATTGGAGTATGCCAAGGGGGGGTTTGTGAGGCAGTTTCTAGAAAGGAGGCAAAACTGCCGAGTGCCCTTTAAAATTAGCAGTGAAGTAGGCATTGGATGTGGCAAGGGGCATGGAGTATCTGCAGAATATTGGGTTTATTCATAGGGATTTGAAGTTTGATAATCTTCTCATAGCTAAAGACAAGTCTATCAAGATTGCGGATTTTGGGGTTGCTAGAATTGAAGTGCAGATGAAGGGCATGACTCCAAAAAGTGGAACATACAGTTTCGGAGGGTTTATATGTTTTTCTAAAGTGGTTTTTAAAAATAATTTTGAGATATTTGGGTTGCAATGGAAAGTAAGTTGATTGTATCATTTACACGCTGTATGGAACAAAATAGTTTTGAGATGTTTGGGTTGCAATGGGAAGTAAGTTGATCGTATCATTTCACACTGTATGGAAAATTCACCAAGTTTCATACTGCTGTCAAATTTATGCATAGTTAAGGAAATACCACTGAATAATAGTACTATGTTATATCCATACATTTGTTGATATGATAGAATGGTCAGTTTGATGGCACAAAGTAGTATGCATAATCTCTGTTCACAAAGTTTTGAATGGTTATATTGAAATGATAAAGAGGCATATGATCTCTCGCTTCTGCGAGCTTGAAATATGAGAAATAATAATGTGTACACTATTATCTTCTACATTCTCTATTGCTATCCACATTCCTTTGCACCTTTTAATGCAATTGGTAATTTCTTTATTATCTATCTCTTGAGATTTTGTGTTTTGTTTTTTATAAAATTATACTGTATTTATTAACTCATTTTAGAAATATTTATTAATATTATTATTCCTTTAAAAATATAGTTATATTAAAATAATATAATATCAGAATTTGCATTGGTTCGAACCATTTCAGGCCGAGTCTAAAAGCAAGGAAAGTTCAATATTTCATTTGTCTCAACATCTGCTTCTTCCTGAAATTCTAGCATTTGGTCCTGGTACAAGCGTATCCCTTGGAAACTTTAGAATTCATTCTATTTTCCTCTGAATCTGACAAGATGTCCAAGAAAAACGTTGGAAATAATAATCCCAACCACCGCAATAAACATTTAGATAGTAGCCATACCTGTCAGACATACTTTTTGCAGGTTGCATCTCTGCTTGAAGACATTTTTGCAGGTTGCGTCTCAGCGTGAAGATAGAAGGACCGAAGCCAGATGCGAAGCACTTAGAAACTCAGAAAAGGCATTTAAAGAACTTATGTACTTAGATAAACAAATATGGGCAAGCATTAATTCAACAACCTTGTCCACACTCCAGGAACACGTGTGCGACTCTGATCACACTCAACAACAACATCAATATTAATTTCACTCTGTCATGAATTAAACGTAAAAATTGTGTGTTGAGTTAAATACGAATGTAAAATTCATTCTAAAGAGAGAGTGTAGAAGAGTAAGATGGTGTGGAGAGGTTAGAGAGCAAGTAGAAAAAGAGTGCAAGTCTCTGTGGAGAAAATTGTTGAGCAATTTTTGGTCGGCGTGTAAAGTAGCAGTTACTGTGTTTTAGTATGTAGTGTTGTGCGTAAGTTTAAATCATTGTAGTTTTTATTCTACTTGATGAATGAGCGACAGTCTCATGTAAATGTATTTCATGTTTTAGAATTCAATACTAAATTTATTGTATTGCTCCAAAACCTACTTCCTCATTTTGTCATGGGAAAATATTATTCATAAGTCTCTGAAATAGCTGTGTGGTTGTGCGATATTCAACCTTGGAAAACATTCTCATAGTGCGTGAAGGTAGCTCCACTAAATCGGACTCACGGTGCACGAACCTAGTTTTGCGAAAATAGCTTTGTGAAAGTCACAACTCTCTACCTCTCCCCTCTCCAAAAACGAAAATTGAATTCGAAAAATATTTTTAACATGGTATCGGAGCGGGTTAAACTCTGTTAGTGTAAAAACAAGTGTTTTTACTAGCAACGAAAATTGTTTTGAGCACGGATTGTGTTTAACATATTTACCAGCATGTAGAAAGTTTTTTTTACGTTAAAAAATGGCGACATCAAGCACGAGTTTGGCTAATCCTCAAATACCTCAGTTTAATGGCAAAAATTATTATTATTGGGCTATTACAATGAAGACCCTGTTTTCTTCTCAAAATATTTGGGATTTGGTGGAGAATGGTTTTCAAGAACCAGCAGATGCAGTAGCTTACAATCCCTTATCTCAACAAGAAAGAGATGTGCTAAGGGACAACAGGAAGAAGGATTCAAAAGCCTTGTTTTATATTTTTCAAGCAGTTTTTGAAAGTATTTTCCCAAGGGTTGCAGCAGCAACGAAGTCCAAGAAAGCATGGGACATCCTCCAGACAACCTACTAAGGCATGGAAAAAGTCAAGACAACGAAGCTACAAATGTTGAGGAGAGAATTTGAAACACTTTTCATGAAAGAGTCTGATAGTATAGACTCATTTTTTACACATGTAAGTGGGCTGGTTACTCAAATCAGGTCTCATGGTGAGACACTTGAGGAAAGAAGAATAGTTGAGAAAATTTTGAGAAGTTTGTCAGCAAGGTTCGAGGCCATTGTTGTGGCCATAGAAGAGATAAAGGATCTCTCATAGTTTTCAGTGGATGAGCTTAATGCATCACTAATTTCTCATGAACATAGACTTAAAACAGGGGGCAAGCTCCTCATTGGAGCATGCCTTCAAGACACAAGTATCATTTGTTCAAGGTCGAGGCAGAGGAAGAGGAAGAAGCCCACACAGAGGTGAAAGAAGGAGCCCTTCAAGCTAAAATGGAAGAGGTAGCAATAAAAATCCAAGTCAAGGCCCAAGCCAAAATCAAGCACAAGGTCAGAGGTATGATAAATCTCAAGTTCAATGTTACTGTAAGAAGTATGGTCATTATGCAAATGAATGTAGAAAGAAGCAATATGATATTAGTAACAAACCAAGTGTAAATTTCACAAGAGAAAATTAGAACCATGATAGCATGTTTTTAGCTTGTAATGTAGCACAAGAAAAACAGAGTGATATATGGCATCTAGATTCAGGGTGTAGCAACCACATGGTAGGAAACATAGAAATGTTTTCTGATCTAGATGAAAGTGTAAAATCTGAAGTGACATTAGGGACTGATAGGAAAGTCTCTATCATGGGTAAAGGAAGAGTTAATATCCTAACAAAGAAGGGGGAGAAGAAATACATCTCTGATGTTTACTTTGTCCCCGGTCTGAAACATAATCTCATGAGAGTTGGACAGCTCATGCAAAAAGGCTATAGTGTCTTATTTTGAAATGATGTGTGGACAATTTTGGATAGGCCTCCAAGTAGACAGCTAATTGCAAAGGTTCAAATGACAAACAATAGAATGTTTCCCTTGAAAATAAGATCAGATTTGCAGAATGAAGGTTCACAAGAACAACTATCTATGAACTCACAAGAAAATGGAAGAAAAGGGGCAACTGTCACATAAGTAAACTTTCAAGTAGAGGTAAAAGATGAAAACTGGTTATGGCATTTGAGATTTGGACATCTCAACTTTGGAGGTTTGAATTTGCTACATAGGAAAGACATGGTGAAGGGTTTACCACTCATAGAAAAACCAGACAACATATGTGAAGGATGTATCTTGGGCAAGCAATATAGAGAGACATTTCCAGCAGGAAAGTCAGTGAGGGAAAAGGCACCTTTGGAGATTTTCCACTGAGACCTATGAGAACCAATGTAGACACCATTAATTGCTGGCCGCCACTATGTATTGGCATTCATAAATGACTACACAAGGAAGACATGGGTCTTTCTCTTAAAATAGAAAAGTGAAGTGTTTGAGTGCTTTTGCCAATACAAGGCTCTTGTTGAGAAGCAAAGTAGACATTACATCAAAGTCCTTAGGGCAGACATAGGTGAAGAATACATCTCAAATAATTTCCTTCAATTTTGCAGGGAGCATTGAATTAACAAGCAGTTTACAACAAGATATACACCGCAGGAAAATGGTGTGGTAGAAAGGAAGAATAGGACCATTATGGAGATGGCAAGGAGTATGTTGAAGGCAATGCATTTGCCAAATGACTATTGGGCTAAAGCTGTCGCTTGTGCAACATATATCTTGAATATATGTCCAACGAAAAGTGTCCAGAACATTGTTCCTGAAGAGGCATGGAGTGGAAGAAAACAAAATGTCACTCACATGAGAGTTTTTGGATGTGTGGCTTATGCACATGGCCTGGATGAGTTGAGAAAAAAGTTGGACAGCAAGGGGGAGAAATGCATATTTTTTGGATACAGTGATGAATCCAAAGCATACAAACTCTATAATCCATTAACCAAGAAAGTAATAATCAACAAAGATGCGCAGTTCATAGAAGAGGAAGCATGGGATGGAAGTTTAGAAAAAACAATCAATGTTAAAGCATGCATACCACATGAGGATAGAGAGGAATTAACAGGAGCAAGTAATTCCTCAACAGTGACTCCCTCTACTACTATTCAAGCACAACAAAGCAGGCAGAAAGCAACGCCATCAACAAATAATAGGACAGTTTCGTGCAGCCAAGAAAGTGATTCTCCAAGCACATCGCGAAGCGCGACACCAAGTGACATGTCAAGCCCATCTTCAACAAGCACAAGAAGGCCAAAATTCATAAATTTAAATGAAATTTATGAGCAAGATGAAGTTGATAGTGGTGCAAGTTTGAATTCCTTATTTGCATTATTTTGTCATGTAGATGACCCAATCCACTTTGAAGATGCAGTGAAAGAAGAAAAAGGGGTTGTGACAATGGAGGAAGAAATAGAAGCAATAGAAAGAAATGATACATGGGACTTAGTGAGCCTTCCAAAAGCAAAACATGTCATTGGAGTGAAGTGGGTCTATAAGACCAAAAGTAACATTGAGGGAAAGATTGAAAAGCATAAATCAAGGCTAGTTGTCAAAGGATACAAGCAGCGACATGGAAGAGATTATGTGGAGACGTTCGCGCCAGTTGCGTGGATGGAGATAGTGCGTACAGTTGTGGCGATTGTCGCGCAACATAAATGGATAGTGTATCAGATGGATGTAAAGTCAGCGTTCTTGAATGAAGTGCTAAAAGAGGAAGTGTATGTCGCACAACCGCCTGGTTATGAGTTTGAAGGACAAGAAGACAAAGTATATCGGTTGAAGAAAGCTCTTTACGGATTGAAGTAAGCACCGCGTGCATGGTACAACAGGATAGATGCTTACTTCTTGATCAATGGTTTCGACAAATGTGATGGTGAGCCTACTCTCTACATCAAGGAGAGCAATGTAAGATTTTCATTGTCGTCTTATATGTAGATGATTTGATATTTACAGGTAGTGATGATTTCCTCATCACTGATTTTAAACAAGTCATGAAAAGTGAATTTGAAATGACTGATTTGGGATTGTTAAGATATATTTCGGGCATAGAAGTGAAGCAAACAAAAAATGGCATTTTTATCTCTCAAGCAAAGTATGTAGCAGAAATTTTGGAGAGGTTTAAAATGCAGAACAGCACGTGCACACCAACTCCAACTGTAATAGGGTTGAAGTTGAGCAAAGAAGATTGCAACAGCAATGTCAATCCGACATTATACAAAAGCATGATAGGCAGCCTGATGCATTTGATTGCCACTAGGCCGGATATAATGTATGCAGTAAGTTTGGTGTCAAGGTTCATGGAAACACCCAAGGAGACACATTGGCAAGCAGCGAAAAGGATTCTGAGGTATGTCAATGGGACAAAATAGTATGGCGTTTTGTACACAGTAGCTACTAATTTCAGGCTGGTTGGTTACACTGACAGTGATTGGGCAGGCAGTGTCGATGACAGAAAGAGCACGTCAGGATACATTTTTCATTTGGGTTCCAGAGCCATTTCATGGGCCTCCAAGAAGCAGCCAATAGTGTCATTGTCAACAGCAGAAGTTGAATATGTTGCAGCAACAACAGTAGCGTGTTAGGAAGTTTGGATAAGAAGGATGTTGAAGCATCTTTGTCATGACCAAGAGGGCGCGACAACTATTTTCTATGACAACACCTCAGCAATTGCATTGTCAAAGAATTATGTCTTCCACAAAAGGACCAAGCATATTGATGCTAAATATCATTTTATTAGAGAGTTGATTAACAATGATGAAATTGTGTTGCAGCACTGCAGGTCACAGGAACAACTTGCTGATATTTTCACAAAGCCATTGGTAAGAGAAAATTTTGTTTATCTCAGAAACTGTTTAGGAATTGTCAATGGTGGCAGTTGTGATTAAGGGGGAGTGTTGGAAATAATAATCCCAACCACTGCAATAAACAGTCAGATAGCAGCCATACTTGTCAGACGTACTTTTTGCAGGTTGCGTCTCTGCTTGAAGACATTTTTGCAGGTTGCGTCTCATCGTGAAGGTAGAAGAATCGAAGCGAGACGCGAAGCACTCAGAAACTCAGAAAAGGCATTTAAAGAATTTATGTACTTAGATAAACAAATATGGGCAAACATTACTTAGTAATTCAACAACCTTGCCCACACTCTAGGAACACCTGCGCCACTCTGATCACACTCAACAACAACATCAGTATTAATTTCGCTCTGTCATGAATTAATAAGCAGAGGGATGCTCCTCTACCTGTCCACCAACGATCTTGCTTAGCGCGAAAATGCCAAATTTAATAGTTGTTTTCACCCTGAATATATTTAGGTGACCGCCCTAGAAAATTGTGAGTGGTCGGAATTAACGGATTTGTAGTTGTGTCATCCTTTTGCTACAATTTTTTTTGGTTGATTTCATAATATGGACTGCAATATAGTCTATCATGGCAATGGTTTATTGAAAGGCTTCGCATTATTCGCTATCATCATACCTTGATTCAAACATACACTCTTATTTGCTAAGGACTCAACGGCCATGTTAAAATGCCTGCCTTTTAACACGGAATATATCAATACGTTCAATTTTTGCAAGCTGAAGGCTTATTCCGAGAAGAACAGGAGCTTTGATCATGGAATAGATCACTACATTGAAATTTTGGAAGCTAAAGGCTTCTTCCGAGAAGAATAGGAGCTTAAATTCGATCAAAGGCTTCTTTTTTAAGCTTACACATTTTTGGATTGCTACCATATAATCTCCAAAGACTATGAAGTGTTTTTACTTCGATATAGCTAAGTTCAACCCTCACCGCAAACCTAGAAACTCAGTTTACACACCTTTTGGATTAATTCAAATCTTCATAATTTTATTTTAATGGTTGCAGATATACTGATCACAAGTCAATCTCTTTTAATATCAATAAACAACTTATTGCTATAATGGATCCTAATAATTTAATAGAGTATAATAACCATAAGAATACTAATTTTTTATGATTTTTTTGAATAGTTTAACTTTAAATATAATAGGAGGGGATTTACAAAAATCAACGAACACATATATCATCATTTAAGAGCTTATAATAAAATCATTTTTACTTATACCATCTTTGATAATGACTATTTTAATTTAGATTTTTTTTGAATAGTTTAACTTTAAATATAATAGGATGGGATTTACAAAAATCAACGAACAAATATATCATCATTTAAGAGCTTATAATAAAATCATTTTTACAATGACTATTTTAATTTAGAGTTATCTTAACATAGATTCATTTAACATAGATTCATTTTAAGTACATTTAACATGAGTGGAAAGGGATTAAATTTCATCTTATATGATATATATAAAAGACCAAATAAACTTAATTAAAATGATTTTTTATTATTAATATATTTATAAGTATATGTATATATTAATTCATATTAAAATATTTTATTGATAATTCATTTTTAATATTTTTGTATATATAATTTTAAGATAATTTATTTTAAAAAAGCACGTCAACTCTATCAACAAGCTTACACATGGGCTAATACTGAACAATAAAATGAGTCTCTCAGAGTAATAAACCCTTTCATCTCAAAAATATTCAAACTGAAAGTTTTACCAAACTGCATATAAATTACTTAATCCATACAACCAGAGAGGTAGAGATCAAATTAAACATCAACCATAGATAAGATAAAGAAAGTGATATGGAATCACATCAAAAGTTACTTGTGGAACTCCATTACCCACAATCCATTTACACAGCATATGGGCTTAACACCTCCTTCGAATCCTGAGACCCAACTCTTGAAATTCTTGCTCTGTCCTCTCCCTTGCCCTCCGGACTGTATGCCAACATCATCAGATCTAAATAAAATGCCTGTCGAGCATACAGAGATGTCTCTGCAGCGAATGGGAGGATGCTATCTACCACAATCACCTTCTCTTTCTCTGGCAATGCCTTGTGACAATTCTTCAAAAGTTTTACGCAATCTTCATCACTCCAATCACGTAGAATCCACTGAAAAAAAAATCGATAGATATAATCAGGTGATCCATGTCCATTGATTCAATATGAAGCTACCCAACAGTAGAAAGCCATTGTCATACCTTCATAAAAATAGCTTGGCCACTTGGTACGCTATCAAACATGTTTCCACCTACGTGCCTCACAGCTGAACAAAGATACATTCACCAGATTTGGTCACCTGCACTCAGATATAACAAAACTGGTTCAATGGTTGAACTTGGGGAGTGGGATGTACCTGGATAATGAGAAACATCGGCGACCACATGGGGCATGTCCAAGTTGATTCCCGTGATGTGGGGATACCTAGACACTATGAGATTGAGAGTCAACCCAGTTCCTCCTCCCACATCCACCAAATCCTGAACCTCCTTAAAACCCTCGTACGTATCCAAAATCTTGTTCATCAGCATGGTAGAATGCTCAGACATAGCCCTGTTGAAAAGCGTGTTGAATCTTTGGTCGATGGCAAGGTACTCGAACGCATTCATTCCATGGGCTTTGGTGAATGGCTGGGAGCCTTCAAGCACAGCGTCCTTCAGATAATTACCAGGACTCCAGATTCATCCACACCAGTGGAGCCAGAGAGTCTCCATCCTGGTTCTTGACAAGATATTTGCACAGAGGAGTGAGACCATAGAACCTTTCGGGCTTCCCTTTCTCGTTCGTGGTCACAGAGCAGCTCAGAAGCGAATGACTAGCCAGCACTCTGAGGATCCGATCAAGAGTAATGGCGGCATCCGGGTTCGTCGACGGAATATGGGCAACGATTTGTGTTGGCGAGAGTTGGACGCCATTGCCTGCATTTGCTATGATTTGGAGAACATCGAGTTCCACTGCTGCCTTCATCGCCATGGGAAGGCATGAGAAATCTGCGAGCTCCATGCACAGAAGCCATTCATCCTCATTCAAAATCTTAATAAAAGATTCTGAGTTTTTAGCAGCTGTTTTACGCCATTTCGATACCCTTGTTGCTGGGCTGGACATGACCACACTTTAAAGCAAGGTCTCTTTTATCCTCTTTCCTTTTCATGGTAAATTGCTAATGGACAACACTCTGTCGAGTCTACCAAACTACATTAAATGGACACTACTATATCTAACCCAACATACTATTTTTAATGTCATAATATTAACACCACCGACTTTTTCATGTGGACTCTATCGAATCGGCCAAACTTTAGTAAATGGAAATACTGTATTGAACGACCATTACTATTTTAAAGTGATAATATTGACACCACCTACATTTTCTTATGGCGTTAAATTGGTGATGTTTAAATCATAATATCAAAGTGGAGAATACTCTATCCAAACGACCATTGCTATGTTTAAACCATAATGTCAAATGGACAATGGTCTATCCAACCGACCATTTCTATGTTTAAACCATAATGTCAAAGTGGCGGTGAATCTTAATGTAAATGTTATAACTAACGTTGGGAAAAATAATTTAAACACAATACATTATAAGTAATGGTTTCATAAATAAATTAATTTTTAATATTATTTAAATGAATAGATGTTTAATGTGTTTGATATGGTAAATTTATAAGTAATTAAATTTAAGCATTTACATCAACAAGTTACAAGGTTGTTTAGAGGATGCAGGATGTGCTGGCATGATTTTCGCTAGGATAGTCATCATCCTTCTTCTCTATGCCGACGATATTGTTCTTCTCGCAAGGACACTTACACTAATTTTATGTATGACAATAGTAACCTGGAGGACGTGTCTTCTTACAAGTACCTAGGAATTGATATTCATCACAAGCTCAACTAGAACTATAGCATTGAGAAAATGATTAATGGGGGTGGAAAGCTTATTTTGGTCTTGAAAATAATTGTAAAACGACAAACCTCGTAATGTGGGATAGAAAGAAGTTCCTCTTTGAGACTTTAGTCACTCTTGTTATCTTATATGGATGTGAGGTTTGGGGTTGCAACATCTCTAGAGAATCCTTGAGAAAGATTGATCAAATCCAAAAGAGTTTTATAACGTATAACCTCAAAATTAAAAGCAATACACCCTATCATATTCTCCTTATAGAAGTAGCTCTTCCCCAATTGAGAGCCTAGCTATGACTAGGCTTCTGTTGTACAAGCACAAACTCAATAACATAGGAGACCATAGACTTGCTAAACCAGCTTTAAATTCCAGCCAAATCCACTGAAGGCTCAAATGAGGTTGGTATAAAGACACAAGGGCCTTGTTCTCCCTTTCATTCTGGAGCCAATCTTTTAGTCACTTGTACTTCCCCTGAAGTTGATACTAATTTATACTGTCAACTTGTAGGAAAAATTTTGTATCTGACCCATAATCGTCTTAACTTTTCCTTTGTTGTTGGCCTTATTGCTCGGTTTATGCAAAACCCACATGAAAGTAATTGTAAAGAAGCTAAAAGAATACTTTGTTATGTTCGAGGTATAGTCCAGTTTGGGATTCATTACAGTGCAGAAGCATCTCCTCTATTGGTTGGTTTCACTGATTCTGATTGGGCTGGTGACCCCAATGATCGAAAGTCTACTGCAGGTTATGTGTTCACTCTTGGTTCAGGACCTATTACATGGGCTTGCAAGAAACAAAGTGCCATTTCTCTTTCTTCAGCAAAAGCAGAGTATCGTGGTGTCGTAGAAGCTAGTAAGGAGGCCCTGTGGCTTCGTCAGATCCTATCAAAGTTTGGCTTTCAATAGTAGCATCCAACTACACTTTGGTGTGATAATCAAAATGCCATTCAACTATGCAAAGATCCAGTCCAACATCAGTGCAAAAAACACATTGAACTGCACATGCACTTCATCAGAAAGCTCATTCATGACCATGTTCTTGAAGTACAATATTGTTCAACAGATGATCAAGTTGCAGACATATTTACAAAGGTTCTCACAGAGGTGAAGTTTACTAAACTTTGATTTATGATTGGAGTTCAGGAAGTTGTCACTAAGGGGGGATAGGCTCTATGCCCCCTTCCTTCTCCTATTGTGTCATATTTGTACATCCTTCAAGGTAAGGCATGTTCCAGATCTGAAGAAAAATCTAATTTCAAAAGGGAAGTTGGGAGGTGAAGGTTGTGTAACTAATTTTACAGATAAAACCTGGAAGGTCACTAAAGGAGCCTTTATAATAGCAAAAGGAGAAAAGGTTGGTACATTGTATTTATGCAATGGTATTTCTAATTCTGTTAATTCTTTAACCTCTATGGGAGAAGATACGACATCGTGGCATCATAAGCTCGAGCACATGAGTGAGAAGGGGATGCAGATTCTTCACTCTAGAAATTTGTTTCCAGGTTTGAAGCATGTTGATTTAAAATTTTGTGAGAATTGTGTTTATGGAAAACAGAAAAGAGTTAGATTCCTGAGAGTTGGGAAAGAAAAGAAGAGTGAAAAATTAGAGCTTGTGCATACAAATGTATGGGGACCTGCTCACGTATCATATCTTGGGGGTTCTCATTATTATGTTACTTTTATTGATGATGCAACCAGAAAGACCTAGATTTATTGTATTCAAAATATATCTAATGTATTTGATACTTTCAAGAAATGGAAATCTTTGGTTGAATGTGAGACAAGAAAAAGGTTGAAGTGTCTCAGATCAGACAATGGAGGTGAATATTGCAGCAAAGTGTTTGATAGTATTGTTCGGAGAATCGAATTTGTAGAGAAAGACAGTTCCAGGAACACCACAAGGAAATGGTGTGTCAGAAAGGATAAATAAGACAATCATGGAGTGTGCAAGTTGAATGAGATTGCATGGAGGATTTCCTTTACAATTTTGGGTAGATGTTGTAGATATTGATGTTTATATAATAAAATGAGGGCCTTCAAGTTCCTTGGATGGTGGTATTCTAGAGGAGGCGTGAATAGGTAAAAAGGTAAACTATTGATTCTTAAAGACTTTTGGTTGTGAAGCCTTTTTCCACATTATTAAAGAAAATATAATAAAGCTTGAGGGAAAATCAAGGAAATATACCTTTAATGTATATGGTTTTAATGATTTTGGTTATCACTTTTATGATTATGAAAAAAAAAATCATTAGAAGAAAAGATTTCATATTCAATGAAAAGGTTTTGTATAAGGATCAGATGTAGGAAAAGAAATAGGAAAAAGAAAATAGAGAATACATAGTGCTTGATGAGATCACAGAAAAGGTGAAGGTGCCTAGAAATCAAAATGATCAATAGCTAGAACAAAAAGAACAACCACAACACCAATAAGCACCTCAAACACCTAAAAGTGGTGTTAGGAGATCTACCAGGATAAGTAGACCCCCTGAACAATACTCTCTTTTCTTATATTATGTATTATTGATTGGTTCTGGTGAACCAGAGTGTTATGAAGAAGTAGTGCAGGTGGAAACCAGGAAGAAGTGGGAGAAGGGAATTGTATCGCGTCTATGTAGATCTGTATTTGGAGTGAGAAAGAGAGAAAATATTGTGAGAAAGAGAGAGGAGATTGTGTGAGAGCGAAGATGGAATTATGACAGATCTGATGTAGGTTATATCTCTTCAGTTTGATGGATAATATAAAAGGAAGGATTGACTGTTTCTCCATGGATATAGCCCAAATTGGGTGAACCACGTATATATGTGTCTATCTTGTTTTATGTGCTTTATGTCTTTATGTTTCTTCAATATATTTTATGTGTTTCATTGCTCTGTAATATATAATTCTCTAACAGATAACACAAATATATATACATATAAGCTGAATGATTCCACAACATAAAAAATAGGGAGTAAATGTACATTATTTCCCATGCCAGTGAATCCAACTAGATTAGAAGAGAGAAAACCACTTGGAAAACTGAGCGCCACCACCCAACCTAGAACTAAATCTTCTAGTTCACCCCTAAGCCAGGAGTTCTTGCCCTGGATCAACTGTCTACTATTGATCTCTGCAATGGGTATTTAATACCCTCTTGCATGATATGGTTTCCATTAGTGGCGTCCTGCTTTTATGGATCTTTTTATCCGTTTTCCCAGGATTTTCCCAGAAAAGCTCGCCGTTCTCTCCTGCGAGGATTTTCCTCATAAAAGCTTTCCTTTCACTCCCACAAAGCTTTTATGTTTTTCCCAATGGATATTTATTTACAACCCATCAAGCTTATCTATAATTGAATCTAGAAGTTTCATCATGAAAGAATTATCCCTTCCCATTCACTAGTGGGATTTGGCAAGAATCTCATCTCTTTGTGTCTCGCTCTCCAAGTGATTAATTTTTTTTATTTTTTATTTTTTATTTCATAAAGTATTTACTTTTCTTGTTACACATCAGACCTATCTTTTCTGAGCTTAGGTTAATGATGTTTTACATACAAGGGAGGGGTGTTACAATAAATTTGTAAAGGAAATCATTTTTAATTTATTACAATTATAAAGTAGATGATAAAAGTTATTTGAATTTCAAATTTATTCTTTTATCAGGAATAATTCCATTAATATATTGGAATTGATTAGGTTTTGACCATTATGAATAGGTTTCATAATCATGGTAAAGGTTGAAGAAGAAAACCCCTATATTAGCCATCATTGGCATCCTTGTGGCAATATTAATGATATTATTGATGCTGGAGAATTCAGGCCTAGTCAGCAATGTGATAGCATGATCACATGTTGTGACTAGCAAGGGGTTGGAAGACAAAGAGTTTAGTTAATTTTATTTGGTTAAACGTATGAGAGTGTTTATTTATTCTCAAAATGATTAAAAAGGGGCATAGTGGCTCATTGATCCTCCTTGTGTGGAGATCAGGCCAAACTTTTAGATTTAATTGGTTTGAATAGAAAATGAGGAAGCTGAAAGCTTGATTTAGCGGTTCTTTAGAAAAGAGTGGAGATGAAGAGACCTTTTAGGAGAGAGTGAGAGATTTTTGGTTTTGAATTAGAATTGATTCAGGAATCCAATTTTGCATAAAATGTAAGCTTTGGTCTAAATTCAGGGGTTAGCTAGGCTAGGAGAGAGAGATCGAATAGGGAAATAGATAGCATATCGGAGTGTTGTAAGCCTACGGGCATATTAGGAAATAGAGGCCGCTAATATTGAAAATCAGGCCAGGGAGACAGAGATTTATGTTTGTAATTCATTGTTGTAATTATATAGATATTAATCTATAAATGTGTGAATGAGCGTTAAGGATGAAACAATGTGTTTGAGAAGTGTACATATATATTTATGCTGGTGAGTGCAATAAACACAAGGAGGGCGAGTCAAGGTGATTATACAGAGGAGGACCGTGACGAGAAGGATCATAATGGATTGTTAAATCCATTAGAATGCTCAAGCCAAAGCTTAGGAGGAATAGCACAGCTAAAAAACACCGAGAGACCAAGCTTTAAAGAAAGAGGAGCCATAGAAGTAGTGATGAAATAGCATAAATTCACAGTGAAAAGACAAGCGGAGAGTTGAAGAGTTAATACACAGTAGCCATCGGATCTTGAAGATCAACGGCCCAGATTAAATGATCACATCGCAACCAAGTCCTGGATAATTGCAATGACCATGTGCGATTAATCGTGGACCGTTGGATTGTGACTAGATCAATGGTCATGATTTAAACCATAATCGGCAGTCGGAGGTGCGAAGGGTCAGCGATGGTGTTTATCGGAGTTGCGATACTACCGATAGCGATAATCAGCGATCGTTGTGTGGAATTATCGGCGATCAGGCGTCGGAAGGGTGACATGATGAAGAGTCCAGTGATAAGGTGGACCTGACACATTTAGAGGCATGGTTTTAATGCAATTGAAGTCCGATATATTTGTTGTGGAGGAGTTTCCTTTCTAAATGGAATAACGAATATTTAAGTGCCGATGGTGTATTTTCTGGGTTAAAAGAGAAAGTCATGTATCGGAAAGGAAAGGCGATGAGGACCCGTGGAGAATGCGATGGCCGATTGCGATGAGGTTAAACCTCGGGAACTGTGCAAGTCTGTACATGAAGACGAAAAATGTAAGAAACGCGGGGATTTCCTTTCTAATTGATTTAAAGAGGAATTTAGCTCTGATATATGGTTTTGTGCGTTTCATATATGTTAGCCCATGTTATAAGGGAGGAAGGTTAATATTTATGCAACTATGGTCATGTAAAGGTCCTGAAGGGTTGCTTAAGTTCTGATAAGGAATATTTGAGGGAGGCTTCATGAAAAGGGTTAACGGATGTTTAAAGGGTTGATATAGTCCCGATAGGAGGTATTGGCGGGATGGTTTAGTTTCGCTAACAAGGAACCGTTATAAAGGGGCATTAACCATTGACAGTCAAATATTTGACTCCTTAGGGAGTTAAACACTTGGGACAATTGCTTTTATGCATTTCATGCATACTGTGGGTATGTGTGGGGTAACCCTGCATCAATTATGAGGTTTTTTGATTTAGGTGGATATCATTAACCACCCACCTATACCACTTGGCCCATAGCACAATTTCATATTTCACAACATAGATTTTTATTCTGCCATTTTTTTGGTCCTAAATTTCTGGAGTCGTCTTGATGCCCTAAATGGTTTCTTTAGGGGAAATGGCTGGACGAAAGTCATAGACACTGTCATTAGTCAAAAATTTTGCTCCTCATATAGACTTTTCTAATGTGATAACAATTTCCCCAAATAGAGATCATATGCCAGAGTCATGACCTCGGGAAGTTGAATTTCCAACTTACCCCATCAAGGCACATAAGCCTTTAGCGATTAATATTCTAGATTTATGCTTTTGGATGTTTGGGATTTTATATTACTCATTCATAATAAAAAGGCTTAAGATCATCATTCTAATACTAGAGTTGAGGAAGACATGTAGTTGTCACATCTCTTCTAAGAGATAAGCTACCACCCTTCAAGCTAGTTTTATTTCATTATACCTATATACAATTTTCAACATTTTCCTTTATTTAGTTAAATTCAAGTTTTATTGTATCTATATCTTTTTGGTTAGTAATATTTATTTTATTTTTTTCCCTTCAAAAACTTGGGGAAATGGTATCAAAATTGTCTACTCTTTCTCTATTTTTTGTGTACATGTACCTAACAATGTTGAGATATAAGGAGTTGGGACTCGAATTACTTGAACCCTTGCAAGTCCATCCTGACCAACCTTGAAGTCCTCCCATAGCTGATCTAAACTTAAATATGAACACTACAGCTTACATATATAATCATAAACATAGAGATGCAGCAGAAAAATACTTCATTTCGTTAATAGAAAAATACTGAACTATGATTACAAACATAATGGAAATAAGATAGCTCGGGCGATGGTAGCTTATCTCTGAGAAGATATGTGGCTGCTACATGCCTCTGAATTGAGTTACAATGAGGCTCAAGGGCCTTTTTATTATTGAAAAATAAGAGAAAACCCTAAAAAACCAAAACCCTAACTGAGGAGATGTAACACCAAGATTTTATGGGCCCCATTGGGGTTAGCTAAGCAGCAAACTTCCCATGGTCATAACTTGGTCATATTATCTTTATTTGACGTGCATGATACCTCATTAGAGATATCTCTTTGAGAACTACAAGTTTAGATGCAATTTATATAATATTTGTCGAAATTTTGCCTAAAAACATCATTTAGGTCCTCAAAATGGCTTCAGAAGTTCAGGACCTGAAAAACGACCAAAAATAGTAAATTGTGCTACAATTAAGGAAAATAAAAAACTGAAAGAAATAATGGCAAGGGTCCAAGTGGAATAGATGGGTGGCCACCAATATCCAGCATGATCAGTCCTGGCCCCTTAGGAAGTAATGGTCCCCATTGCGTTGAGTTCCTAAATGAGGTGAGGAAACTTTTGCTAAACTTGATCCCTGTTGAGCTGTTTGCCTGGGTGGAGCAGCTGGACTGCCTTTGACAACTCGATATAGTTGTATCCTTTGTTCCTGAGTTCTCTTGATCTATGTGTCCATGATTTGATTGGTTGTGTCATGTTCCATGCAGTCCGGGTTGAGCTCTGTTGATGTGAGTTGTTTTGCAATGTTAGATGTGTCCAACAATGGTGGAAAGTATGGCTGAATGGAATCTACATTGAACACTAGGTGAAGACCAAGGAATGGTGGGATGCTGAGATCAAAGGCATTGTCATCGAAAACCTTGGTGATGGTGTATGGCTCATATCTGTGCGGGCAAAGCTTGTGGTGGGGTCCAGCAAGGCACTCCTTCTGCAAATGTAGCCAAACTTTGTCGTCCACCTGGAACTTGTGCGACACTCAATGTTGATCATGGCATTGCTTGTACTTAGCATTAGCTCTGTCCAATATATCACAGACCTATTGGCGGATGTGTTGAATGCACTCAATGAAGTTGTTAGCCCTTTCAGCTTCGGATTACACGTGAGCCGAAGCTACCTGAGTGGTTGCAAATGGTATGGCCACATCAATGGGGCATAATGGTTGAAATACCAACCCTACATGAACGGGGTTGTGGCTTGTTGAGTTCTAGGGATATTTTTTGTAGCTATGTTGGATGTAGGGAAGAATTTCATCCCATGTGTGTGGATGCTTTGAGTTGTACATGTGCAGAATGTGTATGATCATCTTGTTGACAACCTCTGTTTGGCAATTAGTTTGGGGATGAAAAGTTGTGGACTTAGTAAGTTTTGTATCCAACATCGAATAGAGACTTGACCAAAATGAACTCAGGAATCTTTTGTCTCGATCTGAGATAATGGACTGTGGGATCCCAAAGTGAACCCACACTCACTCAAAGAAGAGCTTACCAGTGGCCTCTACTGTGATACTCTTCTTGCAGGCTGCCATGATGACCATCTTAGAGAATTAATCAATGACCATGAAAGCGTAAACGTCGCCATGCATAGTAGAAGGAAGGTCCAACATATAATCCATGGAGATAGATTCCCAGGCTGACAAGGAGTAGGTAGAGGAGTATATAGACCTTTATTCTTGATGGTTGGTTTGGAAATGGTGCAGGCGATGCAAGATCTAATGTACTTCCCAACATCTTGATGAAGTTCCAACCAATAAAAATAATTTTGTAATATCACCACTATTTTCTCTACTCCAAAATGTCCAATGACTCGACTATAGTGTGCCTCTCAAATTATCTTAGCACACTCACTTGAAGGAACACAGATGTGTCCCAAGTGGCATAAAAGTGCATCGTGAAGATGAAAATTTGCAACTTGTTTCCCTTCCAGCAGAGTCTAGTTTATGTTGCCAAATTCTAGATCACTCTTGTAAAGATGCAGCCACCCTGATGTATCGTGCCCACATGAGTCAAGCACAGTGATTAGCACCACGAATAGTGGTTGGCTGAGGAAATCATCGAAATTATTGGTGCTACCCTTCTTATAATTAATGTTCAAATGGAAATTTTGTAGATAGGTGGACGATTTTTTATAGTGATCGTTCTACAACTTCCCTTATTTCTGTATGAACTAAAGAGGTCAGTGGTCTGTGTGGATGGTTGTTTACTTCCCCCTAATGTAATGCTTCCATTGACGACATAACTACATAATGGAATACATTTCTTTGTCATAACTGGGGTACTTTCAGATTGTGTTTGAAAGTGTCTCACTGTGGTAAGCCACTGGTTGCCCATGTTGAGTAAGAACTACACCAATATCATAGTCGAAGGCATCTGTCTCAATCTCAAATGGTTGTTGTAGGTCTAGTAATTTGAGCACTAGTGTAGAACAGAGGCAATTCTTCAACTCAAAGAATTATCACTGTTGGGTTTCCAACCAAAAGAAATTTTCTTTCGTTCCGCTCTTGGTGACTTGACTTAAAGGCCAAGTTATATGAGAGAACCCCAACACAAACCTGTGGTAGAAATTTGTAAGACCCAAAAATCTGCGGAGCTCTGTTAGAGTGGTTGGAGCTGGCCAATCCCGAATGACTTGTATCTTGGATGGGTCAACATGTACACCTTGCTTATAAATGATGTACCCCATATATTGAACCTGGGTCAGGCCAAAGGTGCATTTCTCCAAGTTAGCACATAGCGTGTGTTGTCGAAGGGTTTGAAGGACTTGTTGAATATGGTGGAGGTGCTCTTTCCAACTTTGCATGAAGATCATGATGTCATCTAAATACACAACCATGAATGCATTGGTGAAGGGTCAAAATATGTCTTCCATTAGTCTCTTGAAGGCTACAGGGGTGTTTGTCACTATGAATGACATGACCAACCATTTGAAAAGGCCCTCCTTGGATTTGAAGACAATATTTCACACATTGGAGGGTTGTATAGGCACCTAGTAATAACCTGACTTCAAGTAAATCTTGTTGAAATATTTTCCCCCTTAAGCTGGTCCAGAAGGTCATCAATTCAAGGGATTGGGTACCTATTCTAGAAAATGATCATGTTCAGTGCCTGATAGTCAATACAGAGTCTCCATGTCCCTTCCTTCTTCTGTACCAATACAATCGGGCTCCCATAGGGTGATGAACTTGGCATGATGTGCCCTTTTTGTAGTAGCTCTTGAATCTATCTCTTGATCTCATCGTTCTCCAGAAAAGAGTGTCAATAGATCGTTCCATTGGGCAGGGGTGCACTTGGGATTAGATCAATGGAGTGCTTGACGTGAAAGTGTAGAGGTAACCCTGTGGGTGAGGCTAAAATATCCTTGTACCACTCCATGACCCTGTCCATATTTTGTTGATGTGCATAGGAGCCCTTTGTGGAAGTCGTGGCCACAACTTTCTTCTTTCCTTTGGGGATAATCATAAGAAAACAAAATTTCCTGGTCTGGGAAATGATGTTACTACATTTCTTTGAAGTGATCAAAGAGATGATGGTAGGTGGGGCTACCTCTAGTATCTTGTACAACTTATTAGCCAAAGTAATAATCAAAAATTAAGGTCTAGAATCATAGACAACATGTTGTTCCCAAAAGTATGTTTATCCTAACAATACATAAGAAAATTCAAGAGGAGCAACATCACAAAATACCTCATTCATGAAGGGCTTGATGATGTAGGGAAGATGGCTCTACTAGCTGATGCGAAGATCTCATCCTTGGTGAATCCACCCAATGGTGTACGATTGTGGATGTGTTGTAGTCTTTAGGCCCAGTCGCTTCACGACCTCTATAGAAATGAGGTTTTTCTGGCTCCCTCTGTCAACAATGAACTACAACAAAGAACCCTTCACCCATATCTATGAGTGGAAGAGGCATTCCCCCTCCTCTACATATTTAGGATCAATTTTATGGATCTTTGTGGTGGCCATGGTGTTATTGGGCTCCACATCAATGATTTGCTTCCCTTTGTTAGTGCCCTTATCGGGTTCTGATTCAGAGTCATAAACTGTGTCTGATTGAGAAGCATTCAACTCAGCTACCAATGAATGCTTGTCCTGACACTCACTTGTATTGTGAGTAAAGTTCTTATGGAACTAACACCATTTTATCGTGTCCTTCTTCATCTTCATGGTGTTGTTCCTTTCTTACAGCTTCGATGGGTTGTCTTGAGTAGCCCCACCTTATCTTGGTCCTTTGTTCTATGGTTTGGGGGCAGCTTTCCCTTGCTTTGGATTCGTAGATCCAAAGTCCCGCTTCTTTTGTTTAAACTTCTGCTCAATCTTTACAGTGTACCAATACATCATGCCGAGCGAGGAGATGTCCACGAACTCCATCTCGTCTTGGATGCATTTTTGTAGACAACCGTGGTACTTGAACAACGAATTCCATTAAGTATCCTTGATACCCAGCTTTGTGTGATGAGTATGGAAAGCATCTATGAACTCTAGCACATCTTGGTCCCTGCCTTGTCATAGGGTGGTGCACTTTATATATTTATCTTCATAGCTCCCAACAAGGTAATACTCTTCCTTGATGGCGTCTTGGAAGAATTCCAAGTGGGAGTGGCTGAAAACAATGAGGGTTCACTCTCGTATTTTTGTTCACAGTAGGTTTCCCACCAGTCCTTCACATGTGGGGTGGCTTTGAGAAGTGTAAGAATAATCTTTCCCCAATTGGAAAAGTCATGAACTAAAAAATATCCTTCAAATATATTTAACCATTTATCTATGACGTTTTCATCTATTAGGCCTTTGAATATGGGAATATCAAAGTTAACTTGTACCTTAAAAGGAGTAGCACCTCCAGAGTGGTTGCTAGATGAAGATGCATCACCTATGGGTAGTCGTCGAAGGACCTGGGTAAGGTTATGCATCATTGCATCCCTATGTTGCTCGAGGGCTTCCTCGAGCAACATTTTGAAATGATCTTGTTACACTAAAAAATGTCACCATGACTATTTGCAGTTAGTATGGCTCAATCAACAGTCATGCTACCCTCTTAGGCAAGTCTTATGCCTCTGCTCTCGATGTCAAACTCCAAAAAAGAGAGAAAGTCTTGTATAAATGTATTTATCTCTGGGGACGCAGGTTCTCTCAAGCCTTACCTGCGGGGACGCTCACAATGTTCACAAAGGCTGCGTCCTTGGACGCTCTGTATGTTAAGGGACAGGTGCGTCCTTCTGTAAAAGGCAAAATGCGCAAGTTTCATCTTAAAAAAGTTACTTGTGGTTACTTCTAGAACTTTCTAGAGGTCGGTTTGATGAAATGGATGCGCCTCCAGTTGGTTCATGTATCCCTATTAAGGAGGAACTTATCCCATCAATAAGGGAGCTATCCCACCTAAAGAGGGGGATTATCCCATTGATGGTGGACCTGAATAACCTCTTTACAGCACTATAAATAAAGGCATTGAGCCAGAGGGAGGGGAGGTTGAAGCTATACATTTTCTTTGGGTAAATGCTGCAGGAATTAGGACTCCCATTTAGAACCTTGTGAGGAGAGATTGTCTTTGCTTGATTCTACTTGGAAGTGGGTGAGCTTTGTCAAAGTAGAGGAAAACCCTTGATGGACCCTGGGAGGAACTTGCACAACACCAAGGCCAGGTTGTAAGAGTTTCTTTGTTTCGTTATTAATACAAATTGGTTCATTTTTCTCAATAGCTTGTGTTAATGAGTTATTTCATGTGTTCCTTGGTCTGCATGTTGAATATATGTTTTATTATATGAGATGCAAGTGCTTGGTAATTGTTTGATTGTTTGTGGTTGCAGGAATTGATGTGAAGGAGGAGCTCATCCGAATCGGCAAGGACGGACTACAACAACAGCATTTTGGAATAAGGTAAGCCTAAACACTTGTAGTTTTCATGTTTTAAAAGATGTATTTAGAGAAAGATTGCTCCATTTTGTCTTGTTTGTCGCTAGAGAGTTTAGACTCCTAGGGGGTCAGTTGTGTCCGCACAAACGACTTTTTCCGCCACGACAAATTGGCGACTCCGCTGGGGATCGAACCCAGAATCTCTGGTTTCGCAGACCAACATAGCTTAGGCTAGTGTCTTGGAGTAGGTGAGTACTTAACTCTCCAAGACAGCAAAACGAAACAAGTAGCTGATCTTGTGATAGAATCAAATCCAATTGTTACATTTACACTCTGGGAAAGCTCCTCTTAAAGGAGAAGTACGAGCTCGTGTCCGAACCAGTGAGGGGATCCATCCTCCCTCGTTGGGAAAGACGCCAGACACGCACGTATTACAAACGGTAAACCTCGGATTAACCATTGTCGAGGAGCCAGGGGTCACTTATCGGTAAACCTTGGATTACTGTCAAGGAGCCGGTAAGGGGATTGAGCTTGCTACTCTGCCCTTGCGTGCTGTCGGAGTTTAGACTGTTCCCCCAGGTGTACTTGTGGCCGTTGGTAATCTTAGTGACCATAATCTTTAGGATTCTATCCAAGGTGACGGTGGAGGGAAGATCCCACTGTACCTGGAGCAGACGTCGGTTATACTCACTTGGATTTTCCAGGGGGTTCACTTCACTCGAGACGGTTAAAGTGGAGGAACTTGGTCCGGTCTATTCATTAAGTAGGTTGACGGGGTAACTGTTCCACCCGCCACTTCTGTACTGAATTCTGCGATGTTGGGCTTCATCACCAACTAGTGTTTTTGGTCCGGAAGGCTACTGTTTGTGTATGGTTTGACTCCTAGGTTTGATAGCGCGTGTTAATTTGATTGTTTTTACTTTTAGAGACCATAGGTGTGAATTGTGAATTTTAATTGTTAGGTGTGCATTGTGAATTGTTAATTTTAGTTTTAAATTGTTAATAAAATTCACTGAAGTTGAATATAATGGCAAATGTTCCGGAATTTATCAACCTAGGAACCCCTCCCAATGAGAATCCTAGTACTTTTCCTTACTTTGGAAATGTTGGTCCTCCTTATATGACTACTTTGTCATTACCTGGATTTACAATAGGATTACCGATATGGTTATTTTCAACTTCGTTGGCCCAAAGTACTCCTATTGTTCCATCTCAACCGGATGCTTCACTTCAACAGAGTTCACCATCTCAACATCACCAACCTTCTGTTGACCCTTTACCTTCTTCGCCTAATTTTTCTTCCTCCATTTCTTCCTCTTCGCCTGGTAAAAGCCTTGATGCTAGTAACCAGGAGGCTAAGAAGAAGAAGAAAGGGAAGAAGAAGAAGAAGAAGAAGAAGAAAGATAAGAAAGAAGTCAACCAACCAACCATGGCTGTAAGTGTTAGTTGTGTTGAGGAAAACTCCGACATGCAGCGTAAACCCAAATACCCTTGCAGGCTTTGTAAGGGTGACCACTTCCTTGTCAATTGTCCTGGTATTCCAAAGGTCTTGGAAGTTTGGTCAGAAAAACCTCATCAACTTTCCATTGATCCATCAACCAGTGATAGTCAGGTTCCTGGGAAAAAGGGTAAAGTTAGGTTTCCTTGTAAGTTATGCAAAGGGAGTCATCAAACTCACATTTGCCCTCACATGGATGAAGCCTCAACATTATTGGAAAAACTTACTGTTCCACAGCAAGAATTTCCAACTGGTTACCGTAAACTTTCTCCCAACCTACCGTCAACTGAAGGAGTGATTGATCTAAATTCAAGAACGGTCGATCACACTCTTCCATTGGAGAGTGAAACTCATGTCACTCAGGTTGATGATCAATTAGTTGATCAAGTGGTCGATTCAATTTCACATTCGTTCGATGACACTCTCCCTTTCGAGAGTAAATTTCATACCGCTGATGTTCTTCTTGTTACATCAGATTCTTCTATGTCGGGGGGCATTTCACCTGTTTCTACAGAACCCCCTCCAAGCACTGAGGTCTTTTCCTTTGATTGGAATAGACTGACAGAACCTCGTCTTCCTTCCTCCATCCCCTTCCAAATCATTGTCAAGGTGGGTGGTAGGGACATACATCGTACTCAGGTAGATGAAGGTGCTTCTGTTAGTATTTTATCCTCAACTGTTTGGAAAGCTTTGGGTTCCCCTCAGCTTGCACCTATTACGCAGAATCTGAAAGCTTTTAACAGAACCATTAGTGAACCTTTAGGGATCCTTCCTAAGTTTTCTATTACCTTGGAAGGTAAAATTGTCTGTATTGATCTCATGGTAGTTCGAGGTCCCTTGGATTTCAATTTACTCCTTGGGCGAGACTATGTTTATGCAATGAAAGCTGTCGTATCGACACTCTTTCACGTGATGTCTTTCCCTCACAATGGCAGTATTGTGACTGTAGACCAGCTTTCGTTCCCTAGTCTTGTTTCAACTACCAATAATATGACCCCCCTAAATGTTCCTGATTCTAAAGTGGTATCTACTCCGCCACGGGTTAATTATGTGGCAACCGGTCCCATGTTTTCAGTTACCGATGTAAGTGAGCCTCTCACTGTTGATTTAGATCCGGTAATTGACATGGAAAACTCTATGGGATTATTTGAACACGATGTTCTTATCCCTTTTGAGTCCCTTGACATGTGTTCCTTCCAGAGAAGTATTCTTCCTTCTGATGAAGACCTTTTGGAAGCCATGATCAAGGTGTGTCCACTAACATGTCTTCCTTCCAGTTGGAAGCCATGATCAGTGAGTTACGAGGATAGTTTGTTCCCGTCTCAACCTCGTTAAAAAATGAATCAGGGACGAGGATAGTTTTTTCCTGTATCAACCTCGTTAAAAACTGAAACAGGCTAGAATGAGGATAGTTCTTTTACTGAGTCAACCTCATTAAAAAATGAATCAGGTAGATTTTAGAATAAAGTTTTTGTTAGGTAGCTTGTAGCGTAGTTATGAGCATAGTTCCTTATCTTGTGTCAAGCTCGTTTAAAAAATGAAACAAGGGTTACGAGGATAGTTTTTTCCTGTATCAACCTCGTTAAAAAATGAAATAGGCTGTTGTGAGGATAGTTTCTTCTAGTCTCAACCTCGTTAAAAAATGAAACTGGAAGTCATGAGCATAGTTCCTTGTCTTGTGTCAAGCTCATTAAAAAATGAAACAAGGAGTTGAAGAGGATAGTTCCTGTTACTGAGTCAACCTCATTAAAAAATGAATCAGGTAGATTTTAGGATTTGTAGATAGATTGTAGAAAGTAGGGTTTTGAGGATAGTTCCTGTTACTGAGTCAACCTCGTTAAAAAATGAATCAGGTTTGAGGATAGTTCCTGTTACTGAGTCAACCTCGTTAAAAAATGAATCAGTTATGAGGACAGTTCTTTTCTTGTGTCAACCTCATTAAAAAATGAAACAACTCCCTTTTCAAGTCGAATCTTTACACGATCTTGAAAGTAAAGCTTCATTCCATCCACTCATTCAATGCAATGAAGCTTGGGGGGCATGTACCTCGTTTTGCATCATTAAACTGGGGGCATGCGAACTTTTTGAGCATAGTTCCTTGTCTTGTGTCAAGCTCGTTAAAAAATGAAACAAGGGTAGGTTAAGTAGGTAGATTGTAGCGAGTATTCATGAGCATAGTTCCTTATCTTGTGTCAAGCTCATTAAAAAATGAATCAAGGATTTTAGAGCATAGTTCCTTGTCTTGTGTCAAGCTCGTTAAAAAATGAATCAAGGTTTTTAGAGTAGAGTTTTTGTTAGGTAGATCGTAGAGAATAGTTATGAGCATGGTTCTTTGTCTTGTGTCAAGCTCGTTAAAAAATGAAACAACTCCCTTTTCAAGTCAAGTCTTTCCAAGATCTTGAAAGTAAAGCTTCATTCCATCCACCTCATTGAATGCAATGAAGCTTGGGGGGCATGTACCTCGTTTTGCCATCATTATGCTGGGGGCATGTGAACTTAGAACAAGCATAGTTTTTCGTTTCAAGCTTGCATAAACATGAAACCGAATCCGAGCATAGTTCTTTTCCTGTGTCAAGCTCGTGAAAAAATGAAACAAATCCTCCTCTAATTGAGTCGAGAGTTTGACTAGACCTCATAGATGTTAGGTTGTATGTTTAGGTTAGTTATTTCAGTTTTTACAGTTTTAGGTCGAGTCTTTCAAATGATCTCGTACTTGACCCTTCATTTCATCCATCGTAGTTCAATGAAATGAAGCAAGGGGGGGCATGCGCTCTAGCAGTTACGCTTAGGGGGCATCAAGCACAGTTTTATCTCTGTTTCAAGCTTGTGTAAAAATGAAACTACTTTGAAGCATAGTTTTTGTCTGTTTCAAGCTTTTTGTAAAAATGAAACCTATCTCGAGTCAATTTCAGTTATTTTCAAGACTCGTTAAACTCATGAAAATCCTGAGATTATTTTGCTATCTTTCATTCTCGTAAAACAAACGAAAATGCCGAGTTCTTTCCGTCTTTTCCTGCTCGTAAATTAAATTGAAAGTCAGCCACATGAGTACATTTTTATCCCTTTTTCGAACTCGTTAAAATTTACGAAAAAGTGAAACCTTAGAGTTCTCTTTTAAGCCCTTTTCAGACTCCTAAAACATGAAAAGATTGCCGAGTTTTTCTTTTAAACTCGTTAAAACGGAATTAAAAGACGGTCCCCTTATAGCCCTTTTCTGACCGTAAAAACAGGAAAAGTTTGCCGGGTTTTTGTCGTTTCAAACTCGATACGGAAATAAAACGACGTGTCCTTGATCGCTTTTTACTTTTCAGGTCAGTGGCACTAATTATGAAAGTACTCCTTGGTCGCAAGACTAAGCGGTTCCCCTAGGTATTATTTTATACTTTTTCGGGCTTGAGGGACACAAATCTACGAAAAAGTTCAACTTGGAGTCTTCTTAAGTTTTTCAGACTCTCTAAAATTGAAAAACGCCGAGTTTCTCCTATACTGGGCTCGTTAAACATTTCACAGTAAAGGACCTGTTCAATTACAAATAGGAACGAACCACTCCTTCCTAGGGTTCGAATTTAAACTAGGTTGGACTCGTCCGAAGGATGAGCTTATAATCAAGCATATGTTATCCTCCTCAAGCTTGTTAAAAATAAAGAGGTACTTGCCAGAAATGGTGGGGGAAAAGAGAGAAGAATGAACCTATTTGTCACCTTTTGTCTCAAAAGAAACTTTATTACCACTCTTGAACACGACACTGTTTCATTCACCTGGGTTGGGAAATCTTTTACCTCACAGTTGATCAAACCACTTTGAAAGTCTTTAACCGGGTTCCGGGGATTAACTTTGAGTTATTCGTCACCAAGCCATCTGTCGTGTCGTTATGTGTTCAAGAGGTCTGCAAGCAAAACTTTCATCTGCAAAATACTTGTCATCCATTTGACCATCCCTGAGTCAGTCCTTACAGCAACATTTCTTCAACTTGAACAATGATTTCGTGTTGCGGGCTTGCCTGCAATGGGTCGCTTTCTATCGACATCGACACATTATCTAGAAAGATGACTTAGGAATCGACAGTACCTTGAAGTCTGCATGCATCAATGGCAGGTTTCTCGCCTTTGACGTCAGTTTACATCATTGACTTTCGATCAAAGGATTCCGTGAAGTGTTCGACATCAAAATATCTATTCACATTTCACGGGTTGTGCTTGGTACTTTGAGAACCATTGACATTACTGGTGGTCTCTCTCACGCTTGTTAACAGTTTACATCATCGACTGGTAATCAAGTGGTTTCTAACATGTTCGACATCAAATCATTTATTCACATGGCTAGAATCGTACCAATTCGGGAAGTAGAAATGAAGACCCTGGATCTAGTTTCCACCATCCAGGCTGCGAGGAGTTTTGTATTAATTATCTAAGTAGACTAATCATAAACAGATGGTTGCGTCCATACTGTGTCTACAAAAGTCTATGATCGTGATGTACTGCAAGATCATTCCTGTATTAGAGTAGTTAGTCTGTTAGTTAAAGTTTTGATCTGAGTATGGGAATGCCTACCTCAGTGATGATATAATCTTATACATGTATTTTGTGTTGAAAATTGCAGGTTCCAACCAGGTCATCCACAAGACAATCCTTGAAATGATAAAGCGCTTCACCCTTCCTAGAATTACAAAACCCTAATCTATTCCAGGCTTTGCACTTTAGGGGGCAATCTGTTACACTAAAAAATGTCACCATGACTATTTGCAGTTAGTATGGCTCAATCAACAGTCATGCTACCCTCTTAGGCAAGTCTTATGCCTCTGCTCTCCATGTCAAACTCCAAAAAAGAGAGAAAGTCTTGTATAAATGTATTTATCTCTGGGGACGCAGGTTCTCTCAAGCCTTACCTGCGGGGACGCTCACAATGTTCACAAAGGCTGCGTCCTTGGACGCTCTGTATGTTAAGGGACAGGTGCGTCCTTCTGTAAAAGGCAAAATGCGCAAGTTTCATCTTAAAAAAGTTACTTGTGGTTACTTCTAGAACTTTCTAGAGGTCGGTTTGATGAAATGGATGTGCCTCCAGTTGGTTCATGTATCCCTATTAAGGAGGAACTTATCCCATCAATAAGGGAGCTATCCCACCCAAAGAGGGGGATTATCCCATTGATGGTGGACCTGAATAACCTCTTTACAGCACTATAAATAAAGGCATTGAGCCAGAGGGAGGGGAGGTTGAAGCTATACATTTTCTTTGGGTAAATGCTGCAGGAATTAGGACTCCCATTTAGAACCTTGTGAGGAGAGATTGTCTTTGCTTGATTCTACTTGGAAGTGGGTGAGCTTTGTCAAAGTAGAGGAAAACCCTTGATGGACCCTGGGAGGAACTTGCACAACACCAAGGCCAGGTTGTAAGAGTTTCTTTGTTTCGTTATTAATACAAACTGGTTCATTTTTCTCAATAGCTTGTGTTAATGAGTTATTTCATGTGTTCCTTGGTCTGCATGTTGAATATATGTTTTATTATATGAGATGCAAGTGCTTGGTAATTGTTTGATTGTTTGTGGTTGCAGGAATTGATGTGAAGGAGGAGCTCATCCGAATCGGCAAGGACGGACTACAACAACAGCATTTTGGAATAAGGTAAGCCTAAACACTTGTAGTTTTCATGTTTTAAAAGATGTATTTAGAAAAATATTGCTCCATTTTGTCTTGTTTGTCGCTAGAGAGTTTAGACTCCTAGGGAGGTTAGTTGTGTCCGCACAAACGACTTTTTCCGCCACGACAGATCTCCTGCCCCCTCATTTTTTGTTTCTTCTGCCATGGAAGTCATCGTGTTTTGTGAGGTTGATCCTGCAATGATTCAATTGGATCGAAACTTAACTCCTTATACCCTGACCTCGTTGGAGACATGCAAAGAAAAATAGAGAAAGAGGAGACTGCTTTGATATCGTTGATCCGAACTAAAAAAGGAATGCTACAACTTATAGATATAATCATAAACATAGAAATGCAGTCAGAAAAACTTCATTTTGTTAATAGAAAAACATTGAACTATGCTTACAAACATAATGGAAATAAGATAGCTCAAATGATGGTAGCTTATCTCTGAGAAGAGATGTGGTAGGTACATGCCTCTGAACTAAGTTGCAATGAGGCTCGAGGGCTTTTTTGTTATTGAAAAATAAGAAAAAACCCTAAACAACAAAAACCCTAACTGAGGACATGTAACACCAAGAGCTTACAGGCCCTGTTGGGGTTAGTTGGGCAACCAACTCCCCGGGGTCGTAACTTGGTCATATTATCTCCATTTGACGCATATGATACCTTGTTGGAAAGATATCTCTAAGGACTAAAATTACTAACGTGATTTCAATAGCAACTACTAGAGGAATTTTGCCAAAAAATATGTAGTTTAGGGACTCAAAATGGCTCTAGAAGTTCAAGACTTGGAAAAATTCCAAAAATAGTAAATTGTGCTACAATTAAGGAAAATGAAAAACTAAAAGAAGCAATGGTGAGGGTCTAAGTGGAATAGGCGAGTGGCAACCAATATCCACCTGGGTCAATAGTGGAATGATGCATGAGAATCTAACCTCAAAGTGAAGTACATTTGACTAGATCTAGGGGTTTTCATTTACTAAGGGAGTTAGTTCCCTAATTTAATTCACTTCTTTAGATTAAATGTATTTTCCTCTGTTTCGTGAGGATATTTTAATATGATCTACTTCTTATAGTATATCTCGAAAATGTTTGGGTGAGTTAGAAAGATTATGAGATTAGTTATATCTCTTGAGAGGAATGCAGATCTGAAGGATCTAAAGATAGGGTTTGTTGAGTGATTAGTCGATCTAAACCACATTATGGTTTTAGAATCTTTTTGTATAATTGTAAGCCAAGAGGTAGAATTAAGAGGTGTGTGAACCAGAGGGGAGTTTTGGCAGTGTGAGTTCAAGTGGTTCCACGAGGCCAAGGGGGCAATTCAATGTAAATCAAGCTAAGATCTAGGGTGAATGCATGATGATTGGTTACACTTTTGGGCCAAATCTGGCGATAATATTTCAAAATTTTACTCTTTTATTCAATTGAAATGCTCAAAATTAATATAAGCATTATGAATTTTAATTTAGTGTAAAAAGACAATATGGAAAATTATGTTGTTGTCCTAATGATATATTTTATAAAAAAATTTAGTGTCATATAATATGTCAATTTTCCAATAAATGGAATGTTTTTCCTTGCAAATTTCTGCACATCTTAAGAGGTATGTGCTTGTTCACATAGCATAACATAGTCTAAAGCGTGCAATTTTAAAAAATATATATGAGCATGATCTACATAGAAAGAACTAAGTTTTTCATATTAAAAAAAAATGTTATGCAAAATTATACTTTTTATCACTTTTGGAAGTTGGAAAAGTAATATTTCAATTACACTTTGCAGACACATGTTTTCACGTGAGTTCTTTTCAACTGTTTAAATAAATTGAAAACCAAGAGTACCCTTTCGAGGAGGACTCATAAATGAAGATAGAGGTATATTTTGAAAATTTTTCATTGTGCATATTTTATGTTAATGATTTTTTTTCATCCTCTTTGAAACAATCCAAAAAACATTCAAGCATTATGTTTAAAAGAACTTAACCATGCTAGAGGAACTAAATATAATTCTCCACGGGGGAGCGAAAACCCTATGGCGATCATGGAGGTAGCGCACAGCGGCTAGGGTAGCTGCAGACCTGCATTGGCAGGCGGACTGCAGGAGCGGAAGCTCACCCTTTACGGCTACGCTGCATACAACAGACAAAAAAGACTGACGGCAGCGGCAATGGACCCCCGCCAGGGGGCTGGAGGGGACCCTCCAAAGAATGAGACGCAGAACGCAAATCAGAAAGATGCAGGAAAGGATCAGAGAACAAATGAACAGGAGACTGAGGATATGCCAGAAGGGCAGAGAGATCAAGCTATGCCAGAAGATCAGAGAGTGAGATCATCCACATGCAAGCCTGTAGCAAAGAACACACCCAAAGTGGAGTTCCCCAGCCACAGAATCAATGCAAGGATCCAATATATGAGGGATCATGCCCTCATAGGTAAGTTTATAGGCATCTGGCCAAATGAGAAAGCTTTGAGGACTTGGATCAACAATAAATGGCACCCAAAAGGACATATATCCCTCCATTTGGGTCCAAAAGGTTTCTTCACAGCAGTCTTTAACTGCTTGGAGGACAGAAACAGAGTTTTCGAGAATGGACCATATTTTTTCAACTCAACGGGTCTATTTCTCAAAGAATGGGTAGAACGCTTCAACCCAGACAAGGAGGATCTGAGCTGCGCGCCCGTCTGGATTAGGCTGTATTCTCTACCATGGGAATACTAGGAGGAAGAATCGCTTCAAGAGATTGGGAAAGCCCTGGGGGATTTTGTCAAGGTATCAGAAGAAACCAAAATGAAGAAGTATACCTCCTATGCCCGGATCTGCGTATATATGGACTTAAAAGAACCCCTGCCTGACAAGATAAGTCTCTCTCATGAGGATGTAGAATGGCTACAGCTAATAGACTATGAACATGTGCCCTTCAGGTGTCGTAAATGCCATGCATTAGGGCACCTGTTCCGAGATTGCCCACTAAATAAGACAAACAATGAACAGGATCAGGACAAGCAATCTACTGATGGTTTCATCAAAGTCGCCAACCGTAGAAGAGGGAATAAGAAATCGACACTCCAGAATAAGCAGGCCTTGAAGGATTCTTCAAAACCTTCAACTAGCAACAGCTTTGCGGTTCTAGCAGAGGAAGAACAACAAATGCACGACCCCCTGTCAGCCAAGCATATCCAGATTCGGGAAACGTCTGAGGAAACTAAAGAAAAATCCAAGGGAAAAAGTCAGGATCATGAAGGAAATCTTCAGACCACTAAAGAGAAGTTCTGGAGTCAACCAGATATGGAGATAGATTTAACTGAATCAGGCTCAGACAAAGCACAGAAAGAGGCGGAAAGACATCAAGAAACCCAGAATATGGATGAAGACACAGAAACATTTGATATAGGTGAACTGGATATTATTGGTCTGGAGACTGCATGTAAAACCAAAAATTTCGACAAAATAACTGAAATGCAACTGCACAAACTCGAGGAGGTACTGCACAAAGCCCAGAAGAAATATTCGCTTGGTGTTCAAACGGGTAGCCAATGGGATGGAAAGTTTATTGCAAAGGACATCAAGAAGCGAGGACGGAAATCTGCGCTGGAAAGAACGATAAAAGTCGGAGAAGTCATGGTAGACTCAGGGAGATATGCCCAGCTATCAAGGTATTTTAACATCAACCCTAAATCTTCCCAATGAAATTGATATCTTGGAACATTAGAGGGCTTAACGGCCAGAAGAAGGGTAGATTATTAAAAAACATGATAATGGCAGAAAAACCAGCAATTATTTTTCTGCAAGAAACCAAATGTAAGAATATAGTTCTAGAAAAGGTAGCAGCCAAGGCGTGGCCTGCAGGGCAGGTCTCGGCGGTGGAAGCTCAAGGTGCCTCTGGAGGCTTGGCAATCCTTTGGGACTCTAGAACAATACAGCTAGACAATATACACGCCAACAGAAACTTCATCCAAGCCAAGTTTCATTTAAATGGCACAAACATTAATGGGCACATTACAAATGTCTATTTTCCGCAAGAAATACAACAAAAAGCCAATATACTGGAGGCATTAACGCAACTGAATGCAACCAGAACACATCCGCTATGGATCTCAGGTGGGGATTACAACATGATAGCGACCCTGGATGAAAAGAAAGGAGGACGCAGCGGAATCAACAGAGATGGCAACCTCCTCAAAGAGTTCATACAAAATAATTGGATGATTGACATTCCAACTGATAACGGTATTTACACCTGGAGCAATAAGAGAACGGAACTGACGCAAGTGTCCTCGCGCCTGGATCGTTTCCTGGTTTCTGATAATGCAGTACATTTGGGGGGAGACTTCACTGCTTCAATCCTTCCTTATTCAGGATCAGACCACTGGCCCATAGTCTTAAACTGGAATAGACCAGGCGTTAATCTAAAAAGACCATTCAGATTCGAATCCTTCTGGCTATCACATCCGGAATTCCATGATTTTATAAGGACTACCTGGACACAATTCAGAGACACAGAAGGCTCAAGAATGGCCCAATTCCAAAAGAAGCTGAAGTATCTCAAAGGAGAAATAAAGCGTTGGAATAAATCCACCTTTGGTGACATTTTTAAATCAAAAGAAATTCTCATCCAAAAAATGAAGGACACTCAACAAAAAATCATTTCTCAAGGCCGATCCGAGGAGTTGACACAACAGGAGCAGGAAATAGAAAAGCAAATTCTGGACAGAGATATGCAGGAAGAAATATTGTGGAGGCAGAAGTCCCGGGTAAGATGGCTCAGGGAAGGCGAAAAGAACACAAAATTCTTTCACAGAACAACAGTACAAAGGCGTATGATCAACCAAATTTCCTTTGTAAATAATGAGCAAGGATGCAAAATCGAAGATCATGAAGCTATTGAAAAGGAGTTCGTAGATTACTTCAAAAGGATGAGTCAAGAACCAAACACAAATAGATCTGCTGCCATTGACAATATTACAGGGCACATCCCCAGAATCATCACTGAAAACCAGAATGCGTTGCTTCTCAAACCGATCAGTCTTCAAGAGGTTGAATTGGCTGTCAACCAACTTAAGGCAGGGAAAGCGCCAGGCCCTGATGGGTTTACGTCAAATTTCTTCCAACATTTCTGGGAATTAATAAAATGGGAAGTCTGGCAGGTGGTGGAGGAATCTAGATCCCTCAGATGGATGTATCCAGCAATGAATGCTACATTTCTGGCTTTGATCCCTAAATCCACAGAATCAAATACTCCAGATAAGTATTGTCCCATTGCTTTATGTAACATTATTTATAGAATTGTTTCAAAGGTCATTGCTTTACGATTGAAACCCTTGCTGCCCCTTATCATCTCTCCTGAACAATCCGGGTATGTAGAGGGACGCCAAATTACTGATGGGATCATCCTTACCCACGAAATAATCCACTCTCTCAAGATTTTAAAAAAGCCTGGGATGCTTCTCAAAATTGATCTATCCAAAGCATTCGATAGCATAAGCTGGACCTATTTGCAAAAAACTCTCCTCGCCTTTGGTTTCGCTCCCCCATGGGTCAGATGGGTTAGCAGTCTCATCTCATCTTCTTTTTTCTCCATTCTCATCAATGGAATCCCCTCTCCTACCTTTCGTCCCTCTCGTGGCATCAGACAGGGAGATCCCTTGTCACCTTTCCTATTTGTCATCCTAGCTGAAGGTCTGGGCAGAAGTATTAAAGCTGCCATCCTTTCGCACAAGCTTAAAGGAATTGTTGTTCATAACCTACCGGCAATTTCTCATCAACAATTTGTTGATGACAATATGTTATTCGGCCACCCATCTGTTCAAGAAGCCCGCACTTTCAAATCAATCCTTGATTCCTTCTCAAAAGCTTCCAGAGCCTGCATTAATAATGTGAAATCCCAGATATTTTTTTTTAACACCCCAATATATACCCAAAGAGCCATTACGCGCATTCTAGGATTCTCAAAAGAGTCTCTTCCTTCATCCTACCTAGGTGCACCTCTTACTGCGTCTGCCCTCAAGCATTCTTCATGGTCTCTCCTGTTAGAGAAATTGGAAGCAAGGTTGCTACTTTGGACTTACAGATCCCTGAATATGGCTAGCAGAGTGGTTCTAATAAAGGCTGTCTTGCAATCTATGCCGCTATATCTATTTTCCATCTTAGCAGCGCCAAAATGGGTTCTAAGGACAATCAAAAATTTGCAGAGGAATTTTTTATGGGGAAGTTCTGGCCTAAACAGAAAATGGGCCCTCATTAGATGGGACAAAGCCTGTCTTCCCAGATTGGCAGGAGGCATAGGGCTCAGGGATCCCGAACAAAGTAATAAGACAATGGGGGCGAAAGTATGGTGGAGGTGGCTCTCAGAATTCAACAACTTGTGGACACGTCTTTGGACTGCAAAATACACAAGGAATCTCCCCCTAGAAGAAAGGATCAGAATGTCGGAAACCAGTAAGGGATCATTGATATGGAACTCGGCTATCCAGCACAGAGATCTAATTCAAAAACATAGCTTTTGGGAGATAAAAGATGGTCAAACTGCCAGGTTCTGGGAAGATTCCTGGCAGCAATTACCCAAACTCTTAGACAGTCTGCAAGCCATCCCAGAAAGGGAGATAACTCCTCAAGAAAAAATAAGTAAATTTTGGAAAGATCCAAACAATCAAGAGCAGAGAGAGTGGAAACAAACAAGCTTGATCTTACCTCACAGCTCAAATGATAACCAACTAGCTCTCCACTCAGAACTAAAAAAACGCAGGATATTAAAGCAAGCAGGGAAAGATACTTTAAGGTGGGGGTATGAGGAGAGGGGTACCTTCACTACAAAGGAAGCATACAGAATCATAATCAGGGACAGGATGGACAAGGACCAAATATGGAGCAAAATTTGGAAACCCCCTATCTGGCCGAAAGTTTCCACCTTCTTGTGGCTTCTATCTTACAATAGAATCCTAACCTGGGATAACCTCAGGAAAAGAGGCTTTCTAGGTCCCTCTATTTGTCTCAATTGCAACAAGGAAGAAGAATCTGTGCTCCACTTAATGCAGACATGCCATCTGAGCCAAAAAATATGGGAGAAGGTGGCTTTCCGCTGTCAGAAGGAAGGGCGAATTCGAGGGGATATAAGAGAAACAATCCGCCAATGGCCTCAAGTACCTTACCAATGCACAATCCTTAATATCCTATGGCAAATTATCCCAGGATTCCTCATGTGGAATATCTGGAAGGAACGTAACAGGAGGATCTTCAAGAAACAATCAATGACTCTAGAGCAGGTCTGGGAAGGATTTCATAATAACATCAGCGAAACTCTCTCAACAAAAGCATGGTCTAAAGAGGATCTTCCGAAGCAACCTCAGGAATGGGCAATCTGGAATAATTGGCAAATAAAGATACAAGATAAGATTCTGGCCAATCCCAACCCAGGGCAATATCGAACCAACACAGCAAAATGGACATCACCACCTGTCAATACATTTCAATTGAACTTCGATGGTGCATCGAAGGGTAATCCGGGCCAGACAGGTTATGGAGGTGTTATAAGAGACCATCGAGGTAATCCTCTTGTAACTTTCTTAGGTACCATTGGCTGGAATACAAATAATGCAGCGGAGCTGGAAGGACTTTGGAAAGGCCTCATTCTGGCGCAGCAGGGCAAGGTTTTTCCCTTGATAGTAGAAGGGGATTCACAGATTCTTATAAACATGGCTCTAAAGCTACAACAGGGATCCTCAGTTCACAAGATTAGTAGAAGTTGGAGATTAGCATCCAGATTGAATCAGGTTCAGCATTGGTTGCAAGAGAACAGAGCAGTCTCTTTCAAGCATACAAAAAGGGAAGGGAACAAGCCTGCGGACTTCCTAGCTAATTTAGGTGTGAATAATGATAAAGATTTCTCAGCTGGACCTCTTCATGAAATAATCTTGAAGGACCATCTTCCCAATCTCCAGGCACTACTAGATGAAGATAGACAGCCACAGGTTGTTTCACACCCGGATGCGGGTGACACTTGGATTCATCCGAACACATGTAATGGGGGGCAGCTGTGGTCTTAAGATCGTCTGGCAGGACGGTCATTTAACTCGCCCCTGCCAAGCATTAACGCTGCTTGCGATGGAGCGGATGGCTCTGCAGAAGAGGGATGGCCTCACGCGAGGCGAATTGATTGTCCTGTACGCAGTTCTATGGAGTTTTGGCTCCATTTCCGCCAGATCGTTCAGTTCCACGTCCTATAAAATGAAGCGTATGAATCAGTTCAGTGATTTGAGGCATTGTTATGTTCAGTTGTCTGGGTGTAAGATTGAGCCGAATGCTGGCGGAAGGGGTAGGGGCCATAGCCTAACCTCTGTTCCATTCGCGTGTTCTGGGCACTCTGTTCCGACTGCGTGTTCTGGGCATCCGCTGGAGGAAGGCTCAGTTAGGCACCAAAATTGGGTAATTGTTATTAAGGAGAACCGGTTAGATAATTACATTCCTGATTTTTCACTGTTTTTTGCTAGCAAAGTGTGCTCTCCAGGGATAATGGCGCCACGACAAAGGGGAGTCCCGAGGCGTGGAGGGGTTTGGGGAATTCGCGGCAGGCAAGAGGCCCAGGCAATTCAGCCAATGGCCATGTTGGAGCCTCAGTCCTCTCCCTCTGAAGAGTCCGACCAGTTGGACAGTCAAGTCCACACTTCTCGTTGCACCTTTCGCTGCCGGAGAAATCAGACCTGTCACTCATTGCTTATCACAGTCATTGCAACGGAGGAGGAGGACGACTCGTCCAGTCAGGAAGAGCCTGACAGGGAGCCGGAGCAATTGAACCCTGCTCGGGCACCAGTAATGGGGGAAAATATTGATAATGAAATTGCTGTTGATGTCACTCTGATGGAGCCTCCTCCGGGATTGAGCTCGCCTCAGCAACCAACTCAAGGTTTGTCTCAGCATCCGGCTCATGGCTCGCATCAGAATCCCGCTTACTCCGGCAATCAGCTCACCAACAGTCTGGAGATGAATGAGGAGGCTTACAAGCCAGGAACTGAACAAGGTGAGCCTCCAAGGGCTTAGTTCATGTTTCTCTCTGATGCTTAATGAAAGTGTTTTGGAATTTTGAGGGAACACCTTCGGGTTCAGAAGGGTCCAGCCACCGGTTTCATAGTAGGGAGTCCTCAAGAACTCTCAGCACTTCCAGACTTTTGAAGAATTTGGACTTCCTACCACAGTTTGGTACGTTAGTTTCTGCAGCAAGCCACACTGGAAAGGCAAACTTCTCAAATCAAATGCTGCTCTTTTGCATGGTCTTTTATGTAAGCCAGAAGTCCATCAGATATAGCTTTGTTATGCTCTCTGTTACTTTCTCCATATATGTAATCTAGGCTGCCTTGAGCACCTGTAGTCTTCTCTGATAGAGGATGCTCCTCTGCATCTTCAGAGGCCTTGGCCTCTTTGTAAATAATTTTCTTTTTCTTAATACAATAGATCAGCCTTTATCCAGAAAAAAAAAAAAATGTTTAAAAGAACTTAGATGAAAAATATCATATGAATTCGAAAATGTCAAACTTGTATGCCATTGGATAGAATATTCCTTCATGAATACAACATGATCAACTCCACCAGTTAAGGAAAAAAATTTCCCTAAGTCTGTTAGATACAAAATTGTGTTGTAGAGAAGTATGCAAAAGGGGTGCTAAAATTGTGGTTTTTAGGACCTCAAAAGCTTTATCGAGTGCTTAAAGAACTTCATCGAGTGCTTAAATTAAAAATTTAAATATCTCTATTGAGTGTTTAAGAAACCATCGATCCAACCATTTTTGTGGTTAAATAGGGGCTCAATCGAGATATATGGCTCAATCGAGCTATTTAGCTTGAATGAGCCTTTTAAAAATAATATTTTTAGGATAGAATCCTTATGTCAATCCCATAGATTTAGAATCAAGAAAGATATAACATTTAATCCATTAATAATTTAACCAAGTTGATATGATATTATTTTACTAAAAATGAAAAATCAATTGGATCTAGGTTACGAACAATATTAAAAAAAGTTATGTTATTACACTGAGAGGTGCATTCTATAACCTAGTATGGGGGCAATGTGTAAGTATGTTTGACCGTGCTCAAAATATACCATATCATATATCTTGAATTTGAATGGATCATAAATTTTCTTTCCACAAAAGTTTTTACCACATTAAAATTCCAAATTATGTAAAATTTTAAACATCTTTTCTCTTCATTAAAGTCAATATCATTTCTTAGATCAAAAGAGAAAGGTTAATTTAACAAAAATAATAAAAAATGCTTTAAGTTTTATATAAAATGATTCCGAAATCTTTTAATATTTAGAAATATTTATAAAATGAATCTTTAAAAGGAAAAACAATCTCTTAGGAATATATTAAAACTTTTAAAGACAAAATATTTTGAGGTCAAAGTTGTAATAAAGTTTTGTTTTTGAAAATATTAATTTGATGTAATTTTATTATAATTTTTGTTATTATGTCATATAAAAACCTCATTAAATATAATAGTAATATTAAAAATTATTATTATTATTATTATTATTATTATTATTATTATTATTATCAAATATGATATTAATATTAAAAATTTATTAAATTTAATAATTTTCGATAAATATAATATTAAATTTAATATAATATAAGATTTATTATATTATAATATATATTAATATATTAGGATGTATATTACCTCCAAATATATATGGGAGGGAAGAAAAAAAACCTAGAGTGCTAGAGGCAGACACATAGAGGGAGTGACATGGGAGAGATGGAGATAAACTGAGGGAGAGAGAAGAGCAGGAGTGAAGAAAGAGAGAGGGAGAGTAGAGAGAGGGAGACACAGAGATGGAGAGAGGGAGAGGAGGAGAAAGTGGATGAGAAAGAGAGGGAGAGAGAGATGGAGTTGGAGGAAATGATAGGGAGGGAAGAAGAGATACATATAGAGAGAGAAAGCAGGAGAGATAGAGAGGGAGTTACAAGGGAGAGATAGAGAGAGTGTGTATGTGTGGGGGTGATATAGAAACACAAAGAAAGAGAGATGGAGAGAAGGGGGAGAGAGAATGAGATAAGGATGGATATAGTGACAGAGTTGGAGGATTGTGTGTCTGTGAGAGAGAGAGATACGGGGAGGAGAGACAGAGGCAGATGGGAGAGAAAGGGAGAGAGATGAAGGAAGAGAGGGAGGAATTTAAAGAGAGAAGGAGAGAGGGAGGATAGAGAGAGATGGTGTAATGTACCTCATGAACATGATTCCATTATTATTATTATTACTATTTATTTATTTTTCAGTGTCATAACTAACAAGGATAGTAGAAACTTTTATTTCATTTATTTATGTTGCCCAAATTCACCGCAAAGATAAAAGTTTATTGTACAATATTCCCACCATTTTTTATCCAGATATTGTGGGGGAGGCCCTCAAGATCTAAAAAATTGAAATAGATCTTGGGTGGGAGGCTCTCAAGATCTGCAAATTTTAAATGCCATAAGAAAATAGGAGAATAAACATTAAACAAAACCACCAATTTTTTTTTTATTAAAATAGAGAATAATGGTAAAAGCTACATAGTGGTGGACAATATGTCCTTTTACAAAATGTGACTTGTTACTTATAGCCTTTTTTTAGTTATAATACCAAGTAAATTCCATGGGTGGGTAAATACCATGGGTGGATGCCAATTACAATACCATGAGTAAATTCCATGAGTGGATAAATACCATGGTAGGATGAATACCAAGAGTGGATGTCACTTACAATACCATGGATAAATGAATACCATAGGTGGATGTCACTTACAATACCATGGGTGGGTGCCATTTACAATACCATGGGTAAATTCCATGGATGGATAAATACCATGGGTGTATGTAATTTTCCATTCAGATCAATTTGATAATTAAAATATTTGCAACTTTTAATTCTTATGCACTAATCTCTTCTCGGGAATTTCAAGGTTAACTTTTAATTCTTATTGTTAGACTTAGGGATCTTTCTTATTGATATATAAATACATTAAATTATAATATATTTAAATTAAGCATCCCTCCACCATAATTCATCTTTCAAAAATAATTTGATTTTTGTTTATGAACCCCTTTCTATCCTCTTTTCCAAATAAGTTCCAATGTCCTATCTCCTTTGAATATAATCCTCTTTTCCAAATAGGTTCCGACGTATTATCTCAGAGGAATATAATATTATAACTTTGGGTGCCCAGATACTAAGATACAGAGTTGTATTTAGTGCGACTTTTTGGAGTTTCTGGTGTCGGAATGGGGCGTAAACATTTGTGGTGAAATCATGATTTGTGTTATTTAAACTAGTTTTTTGACTCTATATATAGATTCAGCACCCTGAAAAACTCCTAGGGCACTTCTATTGTGCAGGGTTTACCCATCAAACTTGTGATTTAAATGAATTCCTGCCATATTTTTGAGAAATTAGACTGTAAAAATCCACCGGAAAAGCTTCCAAAAAGTCACACTAAAGACAACTCCCTAAGATACATATTTAGACAAATTATGCCTTGCATTAATATTATGCATTGAATCGACTTCCCTACGTTTGGCAGGGTTATCATTTAATTCATTTAATTCTTCCTCTGTAACGAACTTGAGTTCACAGTAATTTTTTTTTTCATTCAATAATAGTGAACATGTTAAGGGATACTAAGCTTCTTATCATATTCACCTTGCTGGCACAATATAATGTATTCAGTTTTCATTGACTTGTTATTAGTTTTTCTTTGACTAAAAAAATTTAAATTCTATCGAAATTTTAACATTATGAAATTAAATTTATTATTCTTAAATAAAAGTTATTTCTATTTATCTCAAATATGATTGGTTGAAATGCCTCCCTTCTTATTGTGTAATGATGGTATTATCACTTAAAATTTTCTCAAGGTTAAAGAAAGAAATTTCTGAGGTAACCACAAACCTAATCTTTTAGACTCGGGTTCTAGCCAACCTAAATCTAAAGAGGGCTCTTTATTTATAATTTGACTTTGTTTTGGGTGGGATTTCAGGCTAGTTCTTAGTGCTCATGAGGTTTTGATTTTGGTTGGGTGGTGAAATTCTGGGAACAAATGGGCAGAGCAAGCCTTCAAGCCATTGGGCTATGGAGTCAATTAAAGAGTGGCTTAACTGGATCAGGTCAATTACTAAAGGAGGAGTTCATAGGGTAGGCTAGCACAACAAAAGGCAAATCTACAGGTTCAAATGGATGAGGTAGTCCTAACCATGGTAAAATGGCAATGAAGAATCCTTAGACCAAGATCAAGATGAAGAGTAGAAGGAGATCATTAGAAAAGGGCAACTAAGAATCCTTTACTATGGACCTAGGGGGGAACTAAGGAAGTAAGGGAGAAATTAAGAATTCCCAGACCAAGATAGTTTAGCAGAAAACATAGAGAAAGTAAACAATCGAGACAGAGAGCATTAAACCTAATTATGAAATATCATTCCTTGTTTACCATTTAGATTTCATAGAGACATATGTGAATATTTATAAACATGAAGAGAAAACAATAATAAACATAAGAGATAATACTTATTTGATTTCCGTTGTGCACAAGAATTCTATGAAATGTCTTTAACTTTATTCCATGATTCAACAACCCAATCCAATCTTGATTACAATAGCTCTTTAACTTGATAAGAAATGTCTACAGAAATATCTTTGAATCCACCCAAAATACTTCAAATGAAGAAGTATTTATACTAATTCTAAACTGAAATATCTTGAAGAAATATCAAGATTGGTTTTACAAATATCTCAAACTATTTTACATTAATAGAACTTAAATAAAGGACACTCAAAACTAATGAATCTATTTGGCACTATGTTTATGGATTTATGGTGACAAAGAAGAGAAATTCGAATTTGATAGCAACTCTTAAGTGATGATGAGGCTTCCAAGTCACTAACTGCCTCCTTCCTTTGTGCATTCTGCCCCAGAAATTCTGCAAACTTAGGGTCCAATGATACGCTTGTATATCTCAATAAGAGATAGATATGTAAAAGGTGAAAGAGGCTACTGTAGATAAGTATGTTATTGAGGTACGACTCTCTCAGTTTCCAAAAATTAAGCTCCAGAAATTCACAATATTCTCTGCAAAAAGATGTCTAAAATAGGACTTTACACAGTCTGAAAAATAGGCTGTGAAGATATGCAGTTATCTCACTTTTGGTAATACCTGTGTAAAAATTGAGATAGGTTTTTGTATATTAGCCTTGTAGGAACAAAAAAATCCTCCTGTATCTCAAAATACATCTTGCATTGGCCACAATAGTTACTGCAAAACTATGACTTAAATAGGAAATTTCTAGAGATTGTACCATTTCTGCTCTGATTTCATCTTTAACCTTAAATTTCTTTTAACTGTTTTTCATTTTTACTTTGGATAAACTTCATTGTTGCTGGTGAAAGTGTTTTCATCTATGTTTAACTCTTACTGCCTCCATGTTTACTTTTACTATTCACTTTTTCCGCTCTGTTTTTTCATCTGTCTTCACTTTGACATGAATCTGTATGCTCTGTAACTGTCTTCCCTGCTCTTTATCTTTATGCTAGCTGATTTACTTGATTTGGTCTTTAGTATGATACTCTTTAACCCTGATACACTTTGACTATTATTTAATGTGTCCTTTTACCTTCATTGTATATTTTAGGTTTTTTACTATCTATTTCAACAGTAAATCAATTAATTTCATGTTTCCTCTACTTGTCTTTTAACTGTATGTTTTATTTTTCATCTCTGTTTGAATAGATTTGATAGTAATATTGCAGTAAACAGGTCTTATGACTAGTATTAAGACTGTTTATCCAAGGATGCAATCTTTTGATCGCTTGTAAAACAAAACAAACTGTTAGGAGAGCGTTGGGTTGACACAGAGCGTCATTAATGGCTTTATCGAGGTTTATAGGTCTATGGAGAGAGTCAAAATTGATTTCGGGAGGTAAACCATGTTTTAATTGGTTAGCAGAGGCTTCAAGTGGCATAGAAGTGTTACATAGGGTTTTACTTCACAAACAAGGGAAAACAAGCAAATCTGGGGTTTTTGTGTTTAAACGGGTAAACATTTAATTTGTTTGAATTTTGGCACAAAGTGAATAGTAGATGGTTTCTCGTGTAGCGGGCAACAATATGCGGTTTTATTCGCACCTCTTTTGGGTGCATGGTGGTTTTGGGGGGAGGCTGCCTGATTCCATAGATTGAACAACATGTAGCACAGGGGCTCAACCTAAAACCCATCATATTGGGTGGGTAACGTTCAGACATTGGGCCCACCTGATATGGTTAATAACCATTGGATAAAAGGGGAGGCGATCGCACAGTGATCGGGTTTGGGAGTTGTGCAGAGGGTAATGGAGGGACTCGACTAATGTTTAAGCGCGGTGGTCTTAATTAAATGATAAGTTAAGGCAACGTTAATGCATCAGGCATGATTTGATTGGTTAATGGGTTTGAATTTTTAATTAATCGCAAATCGATTAATTTACACCGTTTTTCATGGTTTATTTATAACGTTTATATTACAAACTTTGGGATAGGGGTAATAATATTAAGGGGGTTTAATAAAATGTACAGGAAAGGGGTATTTTTGGGATTTAATATATAAATAAAATTAAAAGTTAATATGAATGAAAGTCGTAAATGGATTTAGCGTTAAGTACAATGTACATTTATAATTCATTGGCTTTGTATAAACACATTATAACTTATGCTTAGTGTTACTTTTGTGGGTTTTTAGAGGAAAAGAGGTTTACTTGGGGGTAATGGCTTTTTCTTAGGAAAAATGGTGTTTTACCTTAGGAAAAGGGATTTGTTTGGGAAAATGAGGGAGAGTAAAGGGTGGTAATGTTTGTGGGGGCAATTTTAGTACTTAGGACCTATAAGTCATTGAGTCAAGGGTTCGGTCCCTCTAGAAGTCAGAGAAATGATCTAAGCCCCTTTGAATTAAGGTTTTGGGTACTTAAGACTTTGCTTATGGGAAATTAGTAGAATTAAGGGTGAAATGAATGGGGAAATTAATCAGTTGACTTTGTAAGCTTAATGCATGCCCAATTGCTCATTCATACTTGGAATTTTCATGATGAGGGTGATAAATATGCTTTGTCTAAAAATCATCACAATTATGCAACCTTTCTACTACTTACCCATCTACTCATCCTACCATTTTTACTTCTCTTTATTAGAGTGCGCTTAAGCTGGAAAACCCTTATCAAAACATTTTTCTTTTCTTTTACAATATCTAACTAAGCCTAACCTTATTACATCCAAGGGCTCAGATCAAACAGTTGAGCTCCTTTTTATTTACTCTACCTAATCTACTTATCTGCCAAGATTAATCTATTTCGTTAGATTTTATTTCTCTATCTATAAACCTGAAATTGAAACATGAAATAGCCAAGTTTAAAAATTTTGACTCTCATGGATTGTAGCATATGTTACAAACTGCACACAATCATTTATTTTTCACAAAAAGTGAATAGTAGTGGCATTTTAACTTGCTCACTTTCATGGTCTTTTCTTTTCTTCGAGTTCACATTCTTCATCTTTTTTGCCCTTTTTATTCTTTTTTTCCTTTGATTTTTCTTTTAGGACATACCCTCTTTACATTTTTTAATTTTTCAATATGGAAAACATTTGCAGAAAGCAAAGGTATGTACATATTATAAGGCTTAACCTTAGCCATTCAAAATTATGACTCCTATTGGTATAGGAACCTAACAGTGGCTCCACTTGGGGATGGAATTTCCTTGTGAAATGTTAATAACAACGTTGATTAGTAGCTTGATCGATTGGGGCAATCGCACACATGTATATGCTATGTTGTATAATCTTTGTGACTAAAACTTTTGAATTTAAAATACACCCTTTTTTGCAAACTGAAATATGATCTAACATAAACTTGCTGCTGAAATCTGAATTTATTCAAATTGAAATCCTACCTACTTACTCTAATCAGCTTTTTGGCTACTGGTTAGGTAAAATGAAATAACCAAAGCAATCATTCAAGCATCATATACATTGGTGAATTTTGCCGCTTGTGCTTCTTTGTGATTAAAACTGAGATTCTAAAGCCAAATATAACCTTGTCAACCAATGAGAAGATAGGGAAATACTTGATTTCCCTTGTAGACTCTAAAAAATGTACAAAAGGATCTTCCAAAATATATACACTATTGTTCAACTAATTTAAGCAATTGCACACTTGTTCTGGATGGCTTCCATGCCATGAAACTGAAATGTCACTTTTATCTTTAACACCCTGCAGAATTTCAGATGAGCCTTATGATGATACTTCTACTAATTGAAATGTTTGTTTGGTGAAACTATTATCATCTTGATTTTGAATCTCATATTCTATTAATGGAGAAAAATTTTGATTGCATTTATTATCCAACCTATCAACTATTGCATCATAAACAACTTGGAAGGATTGTTGCAACTTATTGCATATAGGTTTGAATAGAACTTCATAGGTTTCTACAAGCTACTCATCCTTTTCTTTAGAGATGTTATACCACATTTCATTTAAAAACTGAAATGACCCAAAACAAATAGGCAAAGAAGCTTCACTTATTTCCAAATTTTTTGCACTTTCTTCTTCACTTTCGTAGCTGATATGGATAAAATGATCACTGTTTTCAAGCTGCTAAAATTGAATTTCCTTATTCCCCAAACTAGCTTCTGATTGCTCTGTAAAGTTAGTTTGGATTTGAAGAACATAATTACTATCATACTGATCATATTTGGGCAAATCATCAAAATAAATAATGTCATCAAACATACACATTAGATCAGGAGATTTCTCCTCCACATATTGCTCTATGAATCTATCTTTTGATCTACGGTAGTTGGAGTTGGTAGGAATTTTTTCATGAATATAAACCTTTTCCTTTTGTGAAATAAATGTGTCATGGTGATTTTGAGCAAAAAATTATTCTTTCATGGTGATCTTCTGCATCATTTCCTCTGTTTTCTTCATCAAAATGTCGAGTTTTTCCTCTTTTTCTGCTTTCAACTTTTCTCTTCTAATTTGCAGATTAACTTCTACATCTACAACAATGTTCTACATCTATTTCATCGTTGAGGGGTTTCTTTCTCTTAGCTGAAATTCTATCTCTGGATCAAATGCTCTTGGGCAATGCAAAAGAGATGAATTAGGGGGAGGTCTTATATTTGATGGCATTGAATAATGAGCTTGATTAAATCTGTCTGAAAATTCTTGTATTGTTTCATCTGGCTATCTTCTTAACTGATTATATTCTTCTATGATAACAAGAAGGTTGACTTTGATTATCCATCTATCAAGGAAAATTTTGACAAACTGTTGGAAATTTGAGATGCTTGCAATAGGTAAATTCTTGAACCAAATCTTTACTCTACTTTGCAAAGAAAGAGCAAAAATCCTGATAATAACATCATCTTCATCAATTTCAAATAATTCTAGATAATTCTCAAAACCTTGAATATGTTTTTGAGCAGTGATACCATTCTGTCCATCAAACCTAGGGAGATGCTCGTAATAATTGTTAGGGAAAGAATGGAGTGTAGGAGGTAAGGTGAGTGGCTTATATCTGTTAGGAATTTTATGAGGTATTGGAATAGGTATAGGAATTGTATGATTAGTCTTGATTTTTTTATGCTCCTCAATTGGAAAATGATCTTAATAAGAGTTAGAAGACTGCTGTTCAAATGTGTAAGGAGACTTTATATCTACAATTTTCAAAGGGAAATAATAAAAAATTAATCTAAAATCTTCTCTAAAATAAAATATACATTGGAAAACTTTATCGATGAGAAAGAACATAATGTCTTGGATAATAATCCAAGTTAAAAACTTGATCTTTTCATATTGTTCTTTCAAGTTCATTTCTCTAGTGGAGTCTTGATTTTGGAATTGATTTGGAGTCGCTAGGTGGATGATTTTAACCTTTGTGTGTCTAATCACTGTCCACCATCATAGATCAGATCTAAACCTGTAAAATAATTCTGAAGAAAATGTTAGTACACCCGAGTAGGGTCGCCACTATGTTATCACTCAGAATTTTCTCAAGGTTAAAGAAAACAATTTCTGAGGTAACCACAAACCTAATCTTTTAGAATCGGGTTCTAGCCAACCTAAGTCCAGAGAGGGCTCTCTATTTATAATTTAACTTTGTTTTGGGTGGGATTTCAAGCTAGTTTTTAGTGCTCATGAGGTTTTGATTTTGATTGGGTGGTGGAATTTTGGGAACAGATGGGCAGAGTAAGCCTTCAGGCCATTGGGCTATGGATTCAATCAAAGAGTAGCTTAACTAGATCAGATCAATTACTAAAGGAAGAGTTTACAGGGCAGGCTAGCACAGCAAAAAGCAAATCTAAAGGTTGAAATGGATGAGGTAGTCCTAACTAGGGTAAAAGGGCAATGAAGAATCCCAAGATGAAGAGCAAAAGGAGATCAGTAGCAAAGGGAAACTAATAATCCTTTACTATGGACCTAGGGGGGGGAACTACAGAAGTAAGGGAGCAATTAATAATTCCCAGACCAAGATAGTCTAGCAGAAAACATAGAGAAAGTAAACAATGAAGACAGAGAGCATTAAAGCTAATTCTGAAATATCATTCCTTGTTTACCATTCAGATTTCATAGAGACATATGTGAATATTTATAAACATGAAGAGAAAATAGTAATAAACATGGGAGATAATACTTATTTGATTTCCGTTGTGCACAAGAATCCTGTGAAATGTTTTTAACTATATTCCATGATCCAGCAAGCCAATCCAATCTTGATTAAAATAACTCCTTAACTTGGTAAGAAATTTATACATAAATGTCTTTGAATCCACCCAAAATACTTCAAATGAAGACATATTTATACTAATTCTAAACTGAAATATCTTGACGAAATATCAAGATTGGTTTTACAAATATCTCAAACTATTTTACATTAATAGAACTTATATAAATGACACTCAAAACTAATGAATCTATTTGGCACTACGTTTATGGATTTATGGGGACAAATAAGAGAAATTCGAATTTGATAGCAACTCTTAAGTGATGATGAGGCTTCCAAGTCACTAACTTCCTTCTTCCTTTGTGCATTCTGCCCCAGAAATTCTACAAACTTAGGGTCCAATGATACGCTTGTATATCTCAATCCGAGATAGATATGTAAAATATGAAAGAGGTTGTTGTAGATATGTATGGTATTGATATTAACCTCTCTTAGTTTCCCAAAATTAAGCTCCAGTTGTTCACAATAGTCTCTGCAAAAAGATGTCTAGAACAGGACTTTACACAGTCTGAAAAATAGGTTGTGACGATATGCACTTAGCTCACTTTTGGTAATACCTGTGTAAAAGGTGAGATATTTTTTTGTATATTAGCCTTTTAGGAACAAAAACCTCCTCATATATCTCAAAATACATCTTGCATTGGTCATAATAGTTTCTTCAAAACTATGACTTAAACAGGAAATTTCTGAAGAATGTACCATTTCTGCTTTGATTTCATCTTTTAACCTTAAATTTATTTCAATTGTTTTTCACTTTTACTTTGGATAAACTTCATTGTTGCTGGTGAAAGTGTTTTCATCTCTGTTTAACCCTTACCGCCTCCATGTTTACTTTTACTGTTTACTTTCACCACTCTGTTTTTTCATTTGTCTTCACTTTGACATGAATCTGTATGCTCTGTAACTATCTTCTCTACTATTTATCTTCATGCTAGTTGATTTACTTGATTTGGTCTTAAATATGATACTCTTTAACCGTGATACACTTTGACTGTTCTTTATTGTGTCCTTCTACCTTCACTGTATATTTTAGGTTTTTTACTGTCTATTTCAACAATAGATCATTTAATTTCATGTTTCCTCTACTTGTATTTTAGCTGTATGTTTTATTTTGCATCTCTGTTTGAATATATTTGATAATAATCTTGAAGTAAATAGGTCTTATGACTAGTATTAGGACTGTTTATCCAAGGTTGCAGTATTTTAATCACCTGTAAAACAAAACAAACTATCAGGAAAACATTGGGTTGACAGGGAGGGTCATTAATGGCTTTATCGAGCTTTATAGGTCTATGGAGTGAGTCCAAAGTGATTTTGGGAGGTAATCCATGTTTGAATTGGTTAGTAGAGGCTTCAGGTGGCGCAAAAGGGTTACACAGGGTTTTACTGCACAAATAGGCGAAAACAAGAAAAATTGGGTTTCTGTGTTTAAATGGGTAAACGCTTGATTTGTTTGAATTTTGGCGCAAAGTGAATAGTAGATGGTTTCTCATGTAGCAAGTGGTAGTATGTGGTTTTCTTCGCACTACTTTTGGGCGCTAGGTGGTTTTGGGGGGAGGCCGCCCGATTCCATAGATTAAACGACACGTAGCATAAGGGCTCGACCTAAAACCACTAACGTTCGGAAGTTGGGCCCACCCGATATGGTTAATAACCATTGGATCAAAGGGGAGGCGATTGCACGGTGATCGGGTTTGGGAGTTGTGTGAAGGGTAATGGAGGGGCCCGAATAATGTATAAGTGCAGTGGTTTTAATTAAATAATGGATTAAGGCGGGGTTAATGCATTGGGCGTGATTTGATTGGTTAATGGGTTTGACTTTTTAATTAATTGCAAATCAATTAATTTACATTGTTTTTCAGGGTTTTATTTATAAAGTTTATTAAAAACTTCGGGATAGGGGTATTAATATTAAGGGGGTTTAATAAAATATATGGGAAAGGGGTATTTTGGGATTTAATATATAAATAAAATTAAAAGTTAATATGAATGCAAGCGGTAAATGGATTTAGCACTAAGTACAATGTACATTTATAATTCATTGGCTTTGTATAAACACATTGTAACTTACGCTTAGTGTTATTTTTGTGGGTTTTCTTAGGAAAATTGGTTTACTTTGGGGTAATGGCTTTTCCTTTGGAAAAATTGTGTTTTACCTTAGGAAAAGGGATTTGTTTGGGAAAATGAGGGAGAGTGAAAGGGGGTAATGTTTGTGAGGGGAATTTTAGTACTTAGGACCTATAAGTCATTGGGCCGAGGGTCCGGTCCCTCCAGAAGTCAGAGAAATGCTCTGAGCCCCTTTGACTTAAGATTTTGGGTACCTAAGACTTTGCTTATGGGAAATTAGTAAAATTAAGGGTGAAATGAATGGGGAAATTAATCAGTTGACTTTGTAAGCTTAATGCATGTCCAATTTCTCATTCATACTTGGAATTTTCATCATGAGGGTGATAAATATGTTTTTGTCTAAAAATCATCACAATTCTACAACCTTTCTACTACTTACCCATCTACTCATCCTATCATTTTTACTTCTCTTTATTAGGGTGCACTTAAGCTGGCAAACCCTTATCAAAACATTTTTCTTTTCTTTTACGATAGTAATCTAACTAAGTCTAAGCTTATTACATCTAAGGGCTCAGATTAAAGAGTTGAGCTCCTTTTTATTTACTTTACCTAGTCTATTTATCTGCCAAGATTACACTGTTTGGTCAGATTTTATTTCTCTATCTATAAACATGAAATCAAAACATGAAATAGCCAAGTTTAAACATTTTGACTCTCATGGATTGTGGCATAGGTTACAAACTGCACATAATCATTTATTTTGCACAAAAAGTGAATAATAGTGGCATTTTGACTTGCTCACTGTCATGGTCTTTTCTATTCTTTGGGTTTATATTTTTCATCTTATTTGACCTTTTTATTCTTTTTGTCCTTTGATTTTTCTTTTAGGACATACCCTCTTTACATTTTTTAATTTTTCAATATGGAAAACATTTGCAGAAAGCAAAGGTATGTGCATATTACAAGGCTTAACCTTAGCCATTCAAAATTATGACTCCTATTGGTATAGGAACCTAACAAATGGCAAAAATTGACTTTTGTGTACTCTATAATTAATTACTATGTACAATAAATATAATTGATTTGAAAAAAAACATTATATATTAATTACTATGTACCATAAACACAAATAGTTTGTAATTAAATTCAAATATTCCATTTTCTCATTCGTGTAAAGTATTGAATAGACCACTTTCATCGGTTTTATTTTTTAATTTAGCAAAAGAAAATTGCCATCATTCAATATTAAATAAATAATTATTAGCTTGTTATCATTCTCTTCAATGTTATATATATATACATATATATATACATATATATATACATATATATATATATATATATATATATATATATATATATATATATATATATATATATATATATATAAGCTCTTACCGTACCGTAGAGCTATGGAAGGAAGTCTAATAATACTAAGTGTTTCCGTAGTTCTTTCTGTACAATGGACTCAACTAGTCTCTATGGAATGGGCGTTTCTTATTCCCCATTGGAGGTCATGATGCATAATAACAAAGTGTAACTCGTAGCTCCATGAAGATAGAGAACTAGTCCCTATTACACCAAGTAAGACAATGCACCTAATGCTCATACTGGTTGGATACACTCACTCATGAGGCTGGCGAGGACTGCTTGTTTCATGAAAAACGCCTTTGACGAAAGTGGGAAAGGAAAGATAAAAGTAAATATCGAGTACAAAGGGGAGAAGGATGGATGGATCAACGAAAGAAATGGGGAGCGCCCATTAGGAAAAGAAGGTTGTGAGACAGGCTAACATTAATTAGTGGAGTAGGAACGTCAATTAGTGGCCTGCCTACTATAATGAATTCATTTGAATAATTGTAGGATCTCAGACACGGTAGACATTCATTATTCAACTAACTGAGACACTGCTAGTTGCGAGTCGAGGTGGATAACTAAGTGCTATATACTGAGCGCAATAGCTTTGGAATTAAGTGCATAGAAACCTACCTGACATTGACACTGGAGGAGTATCAGAATCTAGTGGATCACCACCTAAGGGATAGATTGGTTTTGTATTGCTAGCTATAGTGGGTTGAGTATGGATGCAAGGCAGAAGTGAGAGTGGACGGGGAAAGAGTCCTGATCCACTTAATCAATGGTTGCTTCTGACTAAACTCGGTCAACTGTTGGCTAACATTCATGAAGGAGATATGTAATTTCGCTTTAGGAGACAATGTTGCTATTATATATGTGATTATGGTATCACTGATTGATCGATTGGATGATGTATTTGTGGCCCTATTCAATCGAGGAGGTCGTGCCATTGTGGGTTCCATAGGTTGTCTCCAAGCCTTAGATCTAGTATAGTATGAAGAGCTACAACGTTACTACGCTTGGATGCAAGTAAAGCATAAATAAGAAAGCTTACGTTGAGTAAAACAAGTGGACATTAACTCTCCTATCTCCTCATTCAGAGATGTAGGATGCTATAAAAAATTAGACACCGAAGTGGATGTAGGTTGTTCCTTTGGAAAGAGAATGGATGGTTGTGAAAAAAACTATATGATTCTTCACATAATGTAGTTGTAGCCCCCAATCCATAGAATTGAATAGAACCATGCACTTATATGGTTTATAACATATAAAGCTATGATGATACTTAGAGTAACGGGAAAATAAGCTAGCGTTCAAATCTGGTCATATAAGGTATTGATATTAAGGTAACTAAGCTTGATTATGACTAAAGAACTGTGAGAACTAGCTCTACAAACTATTTTCTTTATGACTATGATAATAACCACTTTGGGGCTGCTACCAAACTATGAGAACTAATAAAACCTTTATCTATAAAAAAATGTATATTAAAAAAATTAATTAAAGAAAGTTAAACAAATATTCATATAATTCATTTTACAATTTTTTTATTGTTTAAAATACATACAACACATCATGACATTAAAATATATTATTATTAAGCTTTTTATTTTCTTTATGTATCATAGACCATATATATTTCATGAACTGTAAATTCAAGTTATAATTTCCCTCATTAATTCTTGCAATGTTATCGATATAAAAAAAAGTGGTGTGGCTTCTTAGTTTATTTATCTTTTTGTTTTTTATTCTTCCCACTCATGCACCTTTCCCTTTATTTGTTTGTTATATAATACTAGTATCACCAAGTGGATTTGAGATTAGTCAAAATCTCTTTGCATCCCAACGTATTAAGTCGTTGTAGAAATATTGGGGGGTTGTAATATACCTCATTATGAATTTAATTGTATATATTTTTTCCTTTTTTCCATGCTTTTGGTAAAAAATTGTGGGAAATTGCCTAATAAATTTCATCTCTTAATGTCCTGTGACCTATAACTCACACTGGACAGTATTTATTATATATATAATTCAAATATAGATCTATTTTAGCCTTTTAATACACTCATTGAACTACGACGTATAAGCCTTTGTGGGTTTCGTAGCTTTTCCACTCATTCCGTCTATTTAACTTGGGTATTCATTTGCATTTTTCGAAGGTAAGATTCCTGGTGTCGGTGATGGGCCCATGCATACACATTGCCACCCTTGATATGTGCCAAGTTGTATATTTGATGTGAATTTCACATTGTTGCCAATCCTTCGCATTTTTAACAATCTGGATTTAACGGTGGAATCTAATGGTGTAATGAGTTTGAGTTTCAACGCAAAAGATAAAACCCTATTTTCTTCACTTCATTTACTGGAAGGTTTGATGTTTGCATTGGTGAGACCACTATAGAGGGATTTTAATCCACTACATCAGTCAAGGTAGCAAAGAGGGAGTTTAATCCACTACATCGGTCAAGGTAGCAAAGGCTGCAGGGTTACAATGTATAGCAATCCCTTAGAAAGGTAAGCCACATTTTATATAATGTGTTATGTATATATAACACATATAAATCAAAATTCTGACACAACACATATATCATTTTGTACATTGCATATTATTACGTGTACATTAAATTATATTGTACTATAGTCCATATAGGTAAAAACAAAACTTGTAACATATTTACCCATGCTCCAACCCTTAGCACTCCAACCCTTAGCACATTTTTAATGCTTAGTTTTACACAAGACTTTCTAGAAACCCTAAACTCTCAATAAACCAAGGGTTAAATCAACGAGTCTATGCTCATTCTTCCATTGGCACAACAAAAATGATAAAGGGAAAACTCAGATTATCACTCGCGTTACCACCGATGGGCATTTTGCCAGCTCCATGTATGCGCATCTTGCCAGCTCCATGTCTTCCTTTCATCTTAGCGTTATCTTGCCAACGCCAGCAACAAACCTTAGGGAGTGCAAACCAAAAAAACTATGATCAATGAATCCAAAATTATCGATGGTACAATAAACTATAACATAATTGGTTAAAATAAGGGAGTTGAAATCCGGTTTACGGCCTCATTTTGATAATATAGTGTTCTCACTCATTCAATCACCCATGATCTAAGATTCGACACTAGTTTTTCATTACTTTGGCCCATGAAATTTTGACATTGTTCAAATAACTAAAATTTCTTATTATAATTTATTTTTGTTGTTGTAGATAGAAGAAATGGAATGAGTGAGATATAATCCGAGCACCAAGGTTGAAGAATAAACTGATTCTGAACTTAATGCACTATATCAGCACCGAGATGCTTCACTGGAGGATTAGACAGAAAATCGGGGATCATTAAACTTGGCTAGAGAACTCAAACCAAAGAGAAGAAAATCAGAAGCCTCATCAGTTGGAAAATATATACCTTGACTGATGTAGTGGATTAAAATCTTACCTTGACTGATGTAGTGGATTAAAATCCCTCTATACTATACGGATTTACACCAAACGTCTACCCTTTTATTTCGTCGGTGTTGTCTACAGGTATGAGGATTACCGATTGTTGGCTTTAGTTGTCAACCTATATCAAGTTGTATAGTAGTGCTTTCGAGTTTATATATCACTCGTCAAACTATCCATTGGTACAGGTAGATTATGGCTCATTCCTTTTTGTTTCCTTATAGTGGATTATGGGTTTATTCAATTTCTCATTGATTATTATTGTTTTTTTTTTTCTCGATAAAGACTAAATCTATTAAGTAAAATATAGTACAATCAGGAGAAGCATGAGACCGGCAGACCGGAAATGATGGACCCATCAACCTCAGTCCCGGAGGAAAGATTCAATTTCAAAGCTTCATCAAATAATTTGAGAGCAAAGACTGACTAACAGACTTTTACCCCAGAGGGTCAGAAACTACAACACAGTGTTTTTTCCCTTTCTTTTTGTTGACTTTTGTCTAGCCATCATGGGGAAAATGAGCTAGAACAACTTGAAGACTGAAATTCTCTATCTTCGGGAACTCCTTTTCTGATTCAGAGGAGGAAGTCTCATGAGCGCGTTTCTCGGAGATTGCTGTGACATGGGTGTGCTCCATAGTATCCGTGGGCGGAACCATCGACTGAGGCGCTTGGTCCGGTTCTGAATCGCTTTCCTCATCCTCCATACTTGGGGAGCTAGAGCTCCCAGCTGGCGGCGGTGGATAGGGAGCCCAACGCTTGGGTTTGGATTTTGCGAATATGCCCTTTTTCGTTCTTTCTGTGAGCGATGGGCAGGAGTTCTGCAGGTGCCCTGTTAGGTGGCAATGGCAGCATCGGAAGGCAGTGTTTTCGTAGTCTAGAAACTGGGTCCAAACAGAGTCATTGATCTTGAGATTGATTTGCTCTGGCAATCCCTTGCTTAAATCTAGCTCCACACATACTCTAGCATATGTATAGAGACCTTGCAGTTCCCTCTTGTAATCTCCCATTAAAAAGCAACCCAAGGTGTTGCCTATTTGCCTGTATACTTCTGTGTGCCACAGGTGTATTGGGAGATTTGGAAATCTGATCCATACAGGGGCTTTAGTGATGATTGCAGAAGCTGGGTCAAAGTCTGGGAACCATGGAGTTAAGAAGAGGCCTGCTGAACCCATGAACCAAGGGCCTTCTTCTAAGGCTTTTTCGTAGTGCTCGGGGTTATCGAACAGCACTATAAAATATCCCTTTGCACAGAAATAAACCTTGCAGCGGTCAGTCCAGTTGTCATTGATCCAGTCATAAAGATCCTTTGAGCGTGGCCAGAGCCCATTGAATCTGCAGATGATGGCCCTTTCAGCAAAGTTTTGGGTGTCATCTGCAAGGTCAGAGTAGGAGATCTCAACAGAGGGAACCTCCTCCATTTTGTCAACCAAAAAAGGCTTGGGTTTGGGAGGTTTCGGGGTTGCGGGTATCTCAGAGCGGACTGCAGCTTTGTAGGAGTATGGAGGAGCAGAAGAGGATTGCCCTGCAGCTCCACCTCTCAACCGAAAGGAAAACACTAAAGAACTGTTGCTTTTTATGCTGTAAAAAGAGAGAGGAAGAGGATCTTCGAGCTGTTTACCTTGGAAAATAAGTCTCTGTAGGGCTGAGGGGATCCCAAGTCTGTGCTCCAGATTTGCTTTGAGGTTTCTGCACCAGATCTGTAGGGTTTACCCATTGCAGAATGGTCGTGCCTAAGATCTGTGCTATTTGAACCTGAAAGGGGCAGAGGAGTTTTCAAAATATTTCTGGAGCAGCACGGGGCCAGAACCTTTTGAGTCTCCCATCTCTTGACGCAAAGAAGGCTGCAGGAGAGAAGAAATCTTCTGCCTGAGGTGTCTTTTGCTCCAACTCGGATCTGTTGCAAAGGGAAGGGCGACAAATCTGTGGAGAGGCTCTTGATCAATGGAGGGGCCAGAGCTACCATGGCTGTGCGCTCCTGAGCTCAACGCATGGACATTCGCCTTTTCCTTCGGCACAACCTCCGCATGGAGCTGCAACTCGGGTTCACGCCTCCAATAGATCCTGAGTTGAGCCCTCCTTTCAGCATCAGGTCCACGCAGAGGCCAAGCAGCGGCCGAGGACAGGGAGGCGACAGCGGCTGCATCTTCGCAGCTGGGTTTCGGCTCCGTAACTCTGCTCAATGCCTGATTCGGCTCTGGCCTTCTTATCTGGAATGGATCTGCCCCTTCAACGGCCGTGAGCCGAGGCCAAACGGAGGCCGAGGGTGCTGCGGCGGCGGCGGCTGTAGGGTTCATCTTTCGTAGCTCGCAATTTTTCTTGAAGATGCTCTACACTCAAGGGTCATTTGATCTAAGGGTAGTGGGCTTGGCCTGGTTTAGACTAACTACTCGCACGACGAGCTACGACCTTGCTCGAGATCGAACACAAGACCGGTCCGTCATGACGAGGCCGACTTTATAAAAATTATAAAGTTACTTTCGGAGAAAAATTAAATTCTTTTGGACACTTTTCCCTAGGCCAAAGATCAAACCCTAAGGGAACCACCTGTCCTCCAGTACCAAATTTCAACACACAAGGAACAGAAAAACAATGTAGTAGCAGATGCTCCATCTCGGAAAGATACCCATTGATTATTATTGTTGCCTGCTATAGGTGACGACAATTCCTCTTCTCACTGAGCTAAAGTGGGGCATCCCATCCCCTAGGTACTAGAGTTCCTCTCTTCATACAAATAGACTCAGATGTACTAACCCTCGTGTTGAACTTGCTTGATTTTACTTTTTGCCTCTGTAACTAAGGTGATGGTAATTTATGACATTCTATCTATAGACAAAGGGTTCCCTTAATCACATAGCTCCATACCCTTTCTTCCTATTTTGTTGTTCTAATACATTTCATTTCGAATACGGTGGGCTGCTTAGAAAAATTTTCCATACGCTTTGTTTATAGTATTAATGTCAAATGTAGCTCACCCCCTTGTTTTTTTTCCATAATACCCCTCTTCTAATTTTATTTTCCCTTTCACATGAAATGCTAAATTTCGATGTTTGCATTTGTTACAAGTACATTATGAGGAAAAAAAAAGAGTTTCCTTTCCATGTCGCAAAGACATTTTTATTCTACTTTCTCAAACCCTACTCGGTCCACAATTGTTAAAATTCCGGCCTTATGCCCTATAGTGGGAGAGAGGTTTTTAGGGTGTTCATTTACACATATATGCGTATAGCATATGTTTATAGTTTTAATAGTCTTGTAGTTGATCGCAATATTTATTTGTGCTAGACCTAAGGGTTTAATTAGCTATGACCATTCACCATTCTTCTTCTTCTTTTTTCTTTCTTTCTCTTTCCTCTTCTTCTTTTTTTTTTTTTGTAAATATCTTACATGTCGATTGTTAGGCCCCTATACTACTAGTGTAACCCCTTATTGTTATTAGTACAACCCACTTATTATATTGATGTACCCATGTAGTGCCCATATAGTTACTATTGTGCCCCATAGAAGCCCACTATTGTTATTATTGTGCCCTTACATTATTATTGTTATGTCGGCTCTGATTATGTTATGACCCCTTAGACTCCTATATATAGAAAGGAGGTCTTTTCATTTGTATCATCTAAGAATTTCCCATTTATGTAATGTAAAGGAGGTTTCCCCTCGAAGAGGCTGAATTCTAAGGCGTTGATCTATCTTTTCTTGAGGTGGTTTCATAACATTAGGTATCAGAGCTTTGGATTCTAGGGTTTCCCTCCTCCAAATAGGTCATCGTGGCATTTTCGCTATAAATTTTTTCTGTGATGTTTCAGAAACTAAAAAGAAACCCATTTTAGAAGATATCGTGCTTAATCTCGAGTCCGAATTTCAGAGCTTTTTGAACTATATTTTTGGAGATATGATCTGAGGAAGTTGGTCTTTTTGCAGACTTCTGAATTACATTCCAAACAGGTGACCTGGGGAAAAGCATCATAACTGTTTCCCTGAGAATTGGATTAAAATTTCGTAAGAAGGTGTAAAAAGAGTATGGAATGTAGTTTCTTGTATATATTTTTCAGACCCAAAGGACGAAACAGTGACTCGTGGCATGTCGTACAAGTTCGCTCTACTGAACTAGTCTATAATCAGGTCACTGTGGGAGATTTCGCATAACTCTTCCTTGGAGAATCCAAATTGGATCAGACTGGTGGCATTGGAAACAGTACATAGAGGGCTACTACAACTCACAATTTTAGAACTTAAAGATTCAAAAGTACAGAGTTACAGTCATTTCCAGATCGAGCTCCTAAAATCAAGAAAAAGCAAGATGAGGAAGTTTGATGGCAAGGATCCGGTAAATTGGATACTTCAGATCGAGCAATATTTTGATCTACATGGTGTACCACTATTACAAAAGGTATGTATTACATCTTCATATTTAGAACCAGATCAATTTTTATGGTATGAAGGGCTTTGTTCTCGTAAACAACTTGTTACGTGGTCAATTTTCACGGAGGAAATTGTAGCACATTATGAGGATACAAAGAGCAACACCTTCTTGAGAGCAACACCACAACAATTGGAAAGAGTAAAAGGGCTTTGTGACATATTGGAAAGAAAAATTATGGAAACCAGGAAGCATACCCCTCATAAATATAAATATGGAAGTGTTGTTTCTCCTAGCCTTCCACAACCTACAAGGGTTACACCACAACAATTGGAAGAAAAAAGAGAAAAGAGACTTTGTTACAATTGTGATAGCAAATGCACTAAAGGTCATAAGTGTGCTGAGAAGAAATTATTTTACATAGAATATGAAGAGGAGGAAGAAAAGGATCAAGAAACACCAAGAGAAGAGGATATACACCAGGACCCCACCCCAGAGAAAGAAGAAAAGAATCAGACCATACCTTGTAAAGCATTGGCAAGAATTACCACTCAAACTCTCAAGATAGAAGGACATATCAAGAAGAAAAAGGTGCAAGAAGTGAAAGATCACATCAAGAAAGAAGAAATGAATCCAACCATATCTTGTAATTCATTGGTCGAAATTACCAATCCTCAAACTATCAAGATAGAAGGACATATCAAGAAGAAAAATGTTCAAGCAGTGAAAGATCACATCGAGCATCAACAACAAGTTCTCTAACTTTTAAAGGATAACGCCACTTCGGTGCAAAATAAAATGAAACAACAGGTAGATAAACCTCGTAGTGAAAAAGGTTTTGATGTAGGTGATTGGGTATTTTTACTGCTACATCTCAAGCAAGCTATTTATGAGAAGGAAATGTTGGCAATACTATATGCACTTAAAAAATGGCGATCTTACCGAATGGGAATACTCTTCAAGGATGAGGATGTGGAAGCATTGTTTTGTGCTATTTCTATTATTCAACCAGCTTGGATAAACGAAGCAAGGGATGAATGGAAGAAGGATGAAGAAGTATGGCCACTTATTCAAAAGTTGCAAAAGATCCCAATTCAAACAATATTGCAAAAAATTTTAAAGGAAGGAAAAATCATATTGGAACCTGGAGCAGTCACGGAAACAAGAACCCGACAGCTACGAAATTGATCAATTTTAGAGTATCTCATCAAGTGTAAGAACTTACCTGCTGAAGATTCCACATGGGAGGACAAGAATTTTATACAGAAGCATTAAGAACTACTCAAGCATTGAGGACAACACTTTTTGAAGGAGAGGGGTATGTTAGGCCCCTATACTACTAGTGTAGCCCCTTATTGTTATTCGTACAACCGACTTATTATATTGATGTACCCATGTAGTGCCCATATAGTTACTATTGTGCCCCATAGAAGCCCACTATTGTTATTATTGTGCCCTTACATTATTATTGTTATGTCGGCTCTAATTATGTTATGACCCCTTAGACTCCTATATATAGTTCTAAAGGAGGTCTTTTCATTTGTATCATCTAAGAATTGCTCATTTATTTAATGTAAAGGAGGTTTCCCCCTCGAAGAGGCTGAATTCTAAGGCGTTGATCTATATTTTCTTGAGCTGGTTTCATAACATCAATATAGACATATCACACCTTTTATAATTATATCTTACACTCTATCCTCAAATCGGTAATAATATATGTTGGTCTGCTGTATTGTTTTTAATCATGTTCCACATTACATCTTCTAGCTCAGTTTATGTCTATTACATGTTTTGATAATGTTGAACTTAGAAAATATCTTCCTCTATTTACCCCTAGTACAATATGGACAAAAACATATTCTAATTCCTAACTTCGTTGATGACTCTGAAGGCCATTCTCGTTGTTGAACTTCACTGAACAATTTCCTCATTTTACTTTCCAAGTATTTTCATTAAATCAACCTTGTAAAAGACCTTTGAAATAATGATTTCAAACATTTTTAAAATAATACATATAAAGGTATATGTTTCTATAAATCAATTTGTTCAACTAGCCTTTGTTAACAAGGATTTAAATTATTTATATTATAGGAAAGCAATGGGTGTTGCATGTTCCCTTAACTAAGGAAGAGATTCAATATTTATTAAATAGAGGGTCCTTTCCTCTATGTAATTCAAATGGTTTTTATATAATATCGATAGTTTAACACATATCGTTATTAAAATTTTGATTTGTTTAATCTTTAGTATATTTTTTGGTTGAATGTGCTCATGTCATTGTGCATAAATATGAATAGAGAACGCTATATTAATTTTCCAAATTTTCATCATTTAACATGACTATTAATAAAAGATTGAAATATTCAATTTGCCTTACTCACATAGACTTAACCCTTATGAATCCTCTTCATCCACAAAATATATAGTATTATTTACAGGTTTGGTCTAACATAAACTCATATGCTGATATTACTATAGCACAAAATCCAATTTGTTGGGATGTACCCTTAAGAGGCAGCTCTCATATCCACTATCCTGGGTTGCATGCAGTACTTAATTTATTTCCAAAGTTTAATTTCATAGTACTTTTCAATTTTATTTTCATAACAATACAAGTTCTAATCACATTCAAGAATTTTGCAATTTAGTTTGTCTATACACTTAAATCTTATTTCATATCTTATTTATTTCATATTTCCTACATCCCTTTATTCATTTCGATAGGAAAATTAACTATCCTAAAAGCATAATATAAGTATTTCTACCATCACATGCCTAACTGAATGGCTGCTTGGAATAACATAGATTTATGCATGCAAAGATAACCAAAGTTAACTCAACATTCTATCTATAGGAAAAAAAATAAAAATTAAAACTACTTTTCAGTAGCAACAGATAACATACCATATGAAATGGATCTAATCGTAGGGGAATATGTAGGAACAAAGAATGTTCCACCCAACCATGAACTATCTCCAACAGTTCCCCCCAAGCTAAGACCTTATTGCCTCTAGGAATCAACAATGTCCGCTTTGATTCCTTAGTGGTTTTATTTTTTATTTTTTCTTCCCAAAAACTTTATTAGCAATGTCTTGTTTTAAGGTCTTCTATCCTTTTGCCTAGGCCTTTTTCCTTTAGTTTTTTCAAAAGATATATATTTTTTTCCTTTAAAGCAGGAGGTTCTCTCTCCCAGTTCTTTATTCCACCCCACTTAGTATTTCTCCCCAACTAAGTTATTAACATAATCTTTCTCTTCCATTATGTTAATTTAATTTCTTTTATTTTTCTCCTAGGGATTTTTAGGAGTATTTTAGGAAATATCCATTGTGTACTTGAACACCATGGATTTTTCTAAGCTAGCAAGAATTCTTTTAAACTCTAGTGCTATTTCCTGAATATTTATATGCAATTCATTTGTTAATTCAAATAACAAGAAATTAATTACATCATTGCATAAGTCTCATCATGGCTTCCATCACCATTAAACCTAATAACAGTTGAATGTATAATAATAGTAATTGTTAAGAAAATAGAACCATATGGGTGTTACATATTCCCCCCCTTTTAATAAACAATGTCCTCAGTGTTTCCTCAATTCCATGTTTTCTTAAGATGGGAAGGAAATGCCTCCATTTCTTGTTTCATCTCTACAACAACCTATTTAGTACTAAAACATTTTCACTTTACTTGATTCTGAGTGACGGCTCAGTTCCAAAGTAAAACACGCTCTTATTTTCATTTCATGCTCATTCCCTAGCATGGTTTCATACATGCTAAACGAGTGCTTCCGATTTTTTTTCATGCATTCCATTGAAGGATCATCCCCTAGCATTGAACAAAGCTATCAACATGTACCCAACAAGGTCATCAACATCAATATAGTATCACATAATACAATAGTTCCTTTGGTACATTTATTTATAGCTATGCTAGTGACATGGGTATTGTTTAATATGAAATTCATAACAGGGAATTTCTAATTTCCTTCCATATCACTTATAGAGAGGCAATAATAATCAAAATAATACTTGCAATGTTCTCTCTTATGTCGTTATTTTTATACCATCGTATCAATAATGTGTTTGTATCACATACTTAAGTTGTTATATTATTGTCAATTCTCCTCTAGATTGGACTTGATTGAGTTCATCCTAGTTTTCTACCACATGTTTTCAAACCTTTTCATAATCCCATAAAGTATGTGTAACAACCCTCCTCCCACATTTACCCAAGTTAATTGTTCCATGGAGGTAAACATGTGATGAGAGGCTACTGCGATGTGATTTAACTCACTATGTGTAGTTAAGAAAGTGGAATTGACAAAACAAAACCATTATGACCTTCCACACATGCTACAAAACCTTTAGGAGCCAACTAACCCTTCCAGGTTACCAACCCCTCAGACCACTTGACATTTCACTTATCTGGACCCCGACTCACTCCCATGAAAAGCTATGCATGCGATCAAGGCCTTCCAATCGCTCCCACGGCAAGGCATGCGAACGATTGTGGATGTTTAAAGCTAGTTTTGTATGAGTGACCATAGATTCTGTGCCATTTTTCTAGGTCTATGACTCATGCCACTACTGAGAACTTCATGAAACTTCCAAAAATGATAAATGACATTGAGAAAAAGGTATTAATGTAAACATTTTATCAATGACTTGACTGGACACCTACTAGCCATTACATGAATTTCATCAAACATATCACAAGCATGAAATCTACAGTTCATAACAATGGATCTAAGCATAAGGGTATCATTATCTGAGATTTGTCAATAAGCATTTTTTCTTTATCAAAATAGCTAAATTATAATATATTAGGTAATATATTCATGGTACGTTCATTTGCAAATCAAAACATGATGAGAGCCATATATTGAGTCTGTCATAAAACATACTCATAACCACAATATAACTAACAAAAATAACAAGGATATAAAAACCATAAGAATTACATATAAACCAGTATATTTACCCATCATATACAAGAGGAAAAATCTATTATTAATGAATGCATAAGCTAACTAGGTCTGGGACTTCCATGAACTAGCCGACCATAGATTGGTTGAACCAACTATTTCTTTTAGCCAATAACACTCGTGCCATATACTATGAATGAATGTAGGATATCATAAAACAACTCAATCAAAACAAAACTAGGTCTTTCAGAGGCCAAACCACCTCAACCCTCCACAAGATATTCTACCTCACGGTCAGATGTCACTAACCATCGCTAGATTGGTCTCTACCCAAGTTGTCGATGGCTCCAGAGCATTTGTTCCAACCAGGGCTTCTAGGACTAGTAATTCAACCCACAACAGTTGTTGGGCTTCGAAAGAATTTTTCCAACCATGGCTTCCATGACTAGTAATTAAACCTACAAAGGGTTTCCAAAGTTTTTTTCCAACCAAGGCTTCCAGGACTAGTAACTCAACCCAAAATGTTACAAGGCTTCCAAAGTGTTTGTCGAACCTAGGCTTCGAAGAAATAATAACTCAACCCACAACCATAAGGAAGATGAGAACCAACAAAAAAGAAGAAGGAAAGACACCCATAACACCATGGATATCCAAAAAATTGAAATGATAGCAAAATACATCGCCAATCTAGGCAATCCTCCATGCCAATGACAGATAATAACAAGGAAACCACATGCATGTGTCATGCATACCAAAACTAGCAATGAAATCATACATGCAACTCGTTACTTGCAAGCGAAACCCATTGTAGTTGTTATTCCTGATGTCCTCTTATGCTTTCTTCTCTTGTTTTTCCTTCTTTCTCCAAATCTCAAATATTCCACACTCCTCCAAGAGTACTCCAAGAAAATTCTAAGTGTCCAAGAGTATGAGAGAGAGAGAGTGGAAAAGGAGAGCTCCAAAATTGAACTAACAAAAGGTTACAAACTAATACTCATAATAGTTTTTATGAATGATGCCTCTATTTTCTTAAATATTCCATTATTTTCCTTCATTTTCCTCCTCACATGCACCCTATGACCTTTCACCTTCCTTTTCTCCTAATTTTATTTATTTTCATAAATAAATTACGAAAAATGCCATTTTGCCTTTACAAAGCCTTTGCCAATTTCCTTAGCCACTAATTAATCACAAGTGATACTTGTCACTATGTTTTTTCCCAAAATTTATCTTGAAATACGTGCCCCATGACCATGGTTATTATTTTTCCTTTATTAACTTTACTACATAGATTTTTTACCAGATTTTTTACAAAACCCTCCCCATTAGGGGAACACCGTCCTTGATGTTCAATGACACCTACAACTGGCATGACTGCTGAAAGAAAAACATACTTCCCATGGAGCTTTATAAATTAGATCATTTTTGTATTTACAATGATCATCCTATTGGAAAGCAAGCCAACATGAGAACATAAAAACATGACAACGATAACAACACGACACCCATACTGCTTATTGGATATTTTTAACACAACTTATGGTAGTATTCACATCCATACACATATATACATATACCAAAACATATATCAAAAACATTTGCTCAACTAGAATATAGAGAATGATACATAGCCCACATATGATTAACCATATCCCATGTAGCTTCATCAGACCAAAAGCGCTTCCATTGCACTTTAACTTTCTCAATTACTCAGTTCCGGAGCATGAGCATCTTTTTATGCAAAATGCACTAAGGTTACGACTATAATTCTCCTTATGGCTCCACCTATGATACAAACCAATCAATCACATGATCGATATATTTAGTTATTAAACGCATACATGGCAGACACAAAGTGTGAATGATAAGCATGAGAGTACATCTATTATTGACAATGATATACATTTATAGTACATGGTGTGACCCTTGGATTCATATTCTAAGTGGTCTCTTGGATTACCTTTGGTTGTTTAGCTTCAACACCAACCCTTAGAGGATTAGGTTTCCAAAATTCGCCCCTTTAATCTGAAGAGGTATGTATGAGTCCAAGAAGAGAGCTATAATAAAAAATGTAAAAAAAATGCATGGTAGCAATAAGCTGAATGTGCTTTGTGAAATGTTGGTATAAGGGAGGTGGTTTAAGGATGACCACCAACACTGGAATGCTTAGTGTAGTTCCCAGAACTCTTCCAGATCTGGGAAGAAGATGAGGTCTTCTGCTAGAGGAAGTGCTCCTGATGTTTTGAAGAGGGAAACCTTCAACCATGAAAGGGAGGTCTCACCCCGCATAAAAGGGAGAACCTCAACTCATGATGGAAAAACCACCTTCTTCTCTAATGTGCAACAAAGCTACAACTTTCTTCCACATGCATGGCTTGTGGGTTATGGGCCTACGAAATTTGTTTTAATTTCTGATGCACTTTCTGTAGTAAGATCTCAAACCATCTCCATGCCATTAACATATTACTAGCATTGAAGAATTCAGAGGATCACAACCACAGGATTTCAGACGAATTTAAACCTTAATCTTATTAAAAACACACACAAACAATGCATGATCCAGAGTACATAAAATACACAGATTTCATTAATGTTTCAAGAATTAATTACAACACACTTCCATGAGCTAGATTGCTCTCTCTCTCTTGATGTTACATGGTGCCTAGCCCCCCCTACAAATGCACGAAGACTATATTTATAACAAATACAATACATCAAATGGATCATTTCAGATCCATTGTTTTCTCATAGGATCTCGTAACAAATTCCTAAAATCACTCACAATCTCTTAAAATAGTAATTTCATTAATAAACAATTAACAAATTCATGAGAAAATCTGGTTCTCATGCCATGCTGACGTTCTATAAGGTTCACGAATTTCATTTTTGGAATTGGGGTGGTTTTGCTCCTACATCATCAACCTGAAAAGGGAGGTCTCAATTTGTGATGGTTTAAGGATTACCACCAACTCTGCAATGCAATTCCTGGAACTCTTCCAAAACTGGAAAGAAGCTAAAGTATTCTAGTGGAGGAAGTGTCCTCAATTCTTTGAAGATGTATCACCAACTGAAGACATGCTCAAGGGCATCTTTGTCTCTGGCTACAACTCTGAATCTGGTATGGCAGGTTGTGGCTCAGGCTCGCTTGATGTGGCTTTGAAACTTGTAGATGACCATCACTTCCCACCCTGTCAGATACAAGGTGAGATGATGGAGAAAACTCAATTGCAATATTGTTCAATACTCTATAACAAGTTTGGACATATGACTGAAATATCTCCTTGGTTGTCAATGCCCATTGACAAGAAGTGATCCATCCAAGATGAATCATTCTTCTTGCAGGAGGCTTGTTTTTGAAGCATTTGTTTGAAGAAATATAGTTTTTATGATAGTGCTTACATGGATGAAGATCAAAATAATGATTTTTCATATGGCCAAATCGGTCACAGTGTTGGCAATTCGCAATATATTGTTGTTGTTGTGGAAGAGGGACAGAATTTGGAATAGCTGAAGGTGAACATTCATGAAGGAATCCAGCACTCTGAAATTGGATGGGCTTTGAGTAATCTGGAATATGAAAGGAAACCTCCTTATGATATCCAAGACCTGTTCGGTGCTTTTTGTGGACAAGCTCTTCCCAAAGTCTGATGATAGGCTTGGGAAGTTCAAACTGAACTTCTGCTTCTGCATGCAATGCTGCTCCTTCGTTGGGTACTAGATCAACATTATTGATCTGCTGATGATGGGAGTTTGTCTCAATGTTACTAACTTGACCACTTGTTGTCTGCTGATGGATGTCATGATGCATATGTTGTTGTAACTCATCTTGTTGATTCAAGCTGCAGAAAATCAATCTTCTCTTTTGTATATTGCAAGCAAGTTTGAATGTCAAAAAGAGTTTCCTTGGTAATGTTCATTGTGCTTTCAGTAGTTGACACCATGATTAGAGTTCTTAATAACTCTAATAGATTTCCAATTTGAGTCATTTTTAAAATTCAATAGATCAACTCAATTCATCAACAATAATCTAAAATAAATAAAACTCAGTTCGCAACCTTCAATGTTTCAAACCAGCACAGAGAGCAACGCCAAACTTTTACAATACTAATGCACATAATACACCTGGTAATTTATCCGAATGGAAAAAGATTGAATGGGCAAATATGGGACTGTTTGAACCCAACTTGGCACTCCAAACAAGTTGCTACAGGAATCACATCAGTCCATCCCCTTCCAAGCATAAGCTGCTATAGGAATAGGAAATGCAGATATGTAGTGATAGGTTGCTAGCTTGCTACAAAGATGACAATAGCTCATCTTTCTCTCAAAAAAAGTTGCTACAGCTGTAATAAATTAACTCGGTATCTGATGTATAGGTGGCTACATGAATAAAAAAAGCAATCCAAGTGGCACACACAAATCTGGAACTATTTAAGGAATAAATCAGACCTAGTATGATGGTGATATATATATATATATATATATATATATATATATATATATATATATATATATATATATATATATATATATATATATATATGTATGTATGTATGTATGTATATGTATATATAATTGTGTGAAAAAGAAAACCCCACTCAGTCCCCTTTCGATAGAATTTTTATCCCTATGAACCAGCTTCCAATATTTTTTTGGCACATACATCAAATCAACCTCTCGAATTAGTGTAGAAACACTACCTCCTTGTCACCAAATCTTTGGGCATTAATAATTGAGAAATGTAACATGGACTCTCCCCTTTTACTTGGAATAATTCAACATGGGTAAAGATCTATTTGGCCCTTGCATTCGGCAATGGAACCAAGAATAAAACGCTCAAGTTCTAATAAGCAATAAAAGAGAGAAGAGTATACGTTATATCTCGGTATACGTTATAATTAGGATTATGGAGATGTTATAAACCCATAGAATGGAAGGCCCTTCAACATAAATGACATTACACCCCAAACCCGGTTAAGGACTCAGCAATGACCATATCTTCTCGGTTCAGCTGATTCTTTTCCACATGAAGCCAAACCATTAGAATACTGGGATTTCATACGGGTATATCCTTTTAAATTTCGTATATTCTCTGGCTCTTTGGATCAAAGATGGTATTTAGGATTACAGATCACTGTGAATTAAGGTAGCAACACATTTGTATGGAGGAGAAACATTCAACTCTGTGTAGTGCTGATAGAATTTAGCAATGTGACAGAGCTGACACACTAAAAACGCCCAGGTATGGCTTGCCCACATACATTCTCCACTCCCTTTTGGTATGCTGATTCTCTGACTCCTCCTATATCGTGTACTCTCCTTCAAGGTAATCAGATCGATCCTCTTACATGGTTGCACCCAAGTTATGTCGATAGCAAGGTACAAATACTCCACACCAATGAAGCCCCCAAAAGCTTAGACTCAACTACGGCTCCATTCGCTCTACTCCTCCATGTGTCTTGCTGCACCGAGTTGCTTTGAAAATAAAGAACCTCGTAGAAGAAACAGTTCGTCTCGCATGAGTCATGATGACGAGTTATAAGAGACAATCCTCTACTATGACAATTGTTTTGGGTTACAATTCATCAACATTTTGTGCGGAAAAAGTAATTTAAATCTCAGGATAAAAGTGCCCCCTTTTTTTTGGAGTTTGAATTTCATTCCAATGGACAAATGTAGGTAGCAAGAAGTTCACACATCAAAATTCTATAAGGAAATAGTTTGTATCTCTAAATGACAAACACCATAAGTTATAAATAACACGCAGGCCAAACCTTATGTTCCCAAACAATTGAAAAGGTCTTGGCTCTATTAATGTGCCAAATTTTATGGACCCTTGGTAATTCAACCATATTACAAAGTATGTTTTTCCTGAAGAAAGAAATCCTCAATAATTTATTGATAGAATTGGCCCTCAATGGAATTCATACATTAACCATGTTAAAAGTGAACCTTGACAACTGTTGTGGAATAGTTGAGATAATCAGGCCATATCTCTGCACATTATCATAGAGCTCAAACAGTGGAACAACAAGCAGTTTCAGAATGCAGCCAATGTGGCGGTGAAATGTGGTTGTATGCAACTTCGCATGGTAGATAATTGAAAGAAGAAAGTGTTTCTAGGAGACAAGTATGCAAAGGAGAGGCAACGAATTTCTAATAGGCAACAAATTAATGGAGCACTATGGACAAGTGCACAATGAGGAATGGCAGAGCACTTAGGTGTAGTTCTGATAGAAAAAATTGACACGCAGAGAAAGGCCACAATACCAGTGGCTCAAATTGGAGCAGGGCAAGAGTATGCTCGTTCTGATACCATGTTAAACACATACATGGCAGACACAAAGTGTGAATGATAAGCATGAGAGTACATCTTATTGACAATGATATACATTTATAGTACATGGTGTGACCCTTGGATTCATATTCCAAGTCGTCTTTTGGACTCCCTTTGGGTGTTCGTCTTCCATACCAACCCTTAGAGGATTAGGTGTCCAACATTAGCATACTCTTTAAGAATTGGCACATGGAAAAAAATCATGGAATTTCATTGTCAGAGGCAGTGCAAGTCGATAGGCTATTGTTCCAATCCTTTCAATAATCTTGAAAGGTGCACAAACTAAGGCACCAACTAATGAGGCTCATCAATAGGTGAACTCTATGGGTCAAAATGCGACTCTCCAACTAATTAAATTGAATTTTCTGATATTTATTTACATATTTTGTTATATTTTTCTTAGTGATAAGAGTAAAGATGAGTTACTATGCCATGTGGCCTAATCTATGTTAAATGCAAGAATTGGAGTAGTTTTTCGTTGACTTAAGTGTAGGAATTCAGAGTAGGAAAGAAAGAGAGATTTTACGAGTTGGTCTCCCTCCTTAACTCCTCAAATCATTCGAAGATTCCTCCACTCTATCTCATCAGCTCTATGTCTCTAACAACCAAGCGAGTGATAGTCAAGGAAGCATTATTCTCGAGTTAGGGAGCCAAGTATCCCTATTTTCTAGGGAGTTGTTTGTAGCTTGAGTTTTGTATAAATAAGAGTGCCAAGGGACTCATTAGGATTCGATTTTTTGTTGTTTCCAAGAGGCCATTTGAGCTGAAACATTTTGACTATTATTGTTATGATGTACTTGGAATTTTTATGATGATGAGAAATTCTGTTTTGATCCCGCACTCAATTGACTCAGAGGGTTGAAGCTCTTCAACTAGGGCCCAACACTAGCAGAAAAAGTTCCTCTTTTGTATATGTATTCTTAGCTTAGGATGATAGTTAGCTCTTGAAGTTTATTTATGTTTTCTGTTTAGCTTAGCAAGTTACTTAAATTGTTGCTTAACTTTGTTTCCATTAGTTTAAAGAGGTAGATTCTTACTATAGTCTAGTGAAGGAAATTATACCAGAAAATCTTCTGACAGTGGCCCCTATCTCATCTCCCTCATGGGATCATGATTAGAGGACTCGACTCTCACAGCCCCAAAAACAAAGTTTGTCTTTTGTTTATTGCATAGATTAAGTTTCATTCTTAGCTAGATAATTGTTTATGATTTCTTGGAAGAATATGTAGTTGTTATATTATTTTCTTAAGGTTTATGTAGCTTAAAAGGAAATCCATTTCATAGATCTTGTCCTTACCATTAGATAGATCAACTTCCTCAAATTAAACTCATCTTTTCCATGTGGACATGTAGTGATTTATAAATGAAAAGAGAAACATATTTCATTGCAAGGATTGTTGATCTATAAGAAGGGACACCTCCAACCAGCTTCACCTAGGTCTTCTCCACCTTTTGTCGAAACATATCAGCCCATAGTCTGAACCTCTATTTTCCAGCCACTGTGAGAAAGTTACCTTAGGAAAATCTGACATCCTTCGGGTGCTAGGATTGGCCTTGGGAAATTTCCACCTTCCCTACACATTTTATCACTGTTATGCACCCCTCCAAAACCTCATATCACTATTCTTACCCTTGAAACCTCTCAGCTAACTTCCTGTAGCAGTCCAGGACATCCTGTACTAGATCATGACATCATGTAGTAGTTTCCTACAACAAACTTGTAGTAGCTTGTTTTGACCTGGAATGATAGGATAGCCTAGTATAGGAGTAGGTTAGCCCCTCAGCTTGGACTCCATCACTAGAAGTGCTACCTAGACCAGCCTTCCCATTCCTTTCCCTCCTACAAGATCATATAACATTAGGTTTTATATTTTGAAGTTAGTAATTAAGACATTTTCTACAAATGTGAATGAGATAGTTAGTGCATTCATGCTTGAATTCTGAGATGATAGAGTAACTTTCTATTTTCAAGAAGTATTGATAGCTACATGATCAATTGTAAGATTAACATAATTTCCTTTCTACAAGTAACTTTTGTCATTTTATTGCTAGATTATTTATGACTTTTCATAGCATTTACCATTTCAAAACTTTCATTTCCTAAATAGACAAGCATTTAATTTCCCTACTCTAGAACTAGCTTTACATTCACTGTTAGTATTCATACTCCCTTTAGTTCAATAGAGGACTCATTTGGAACCCTAATGGTAAAGTGCCCCAGCTGAAAAGTGCCATGAGTAGAATGATGCATCTATTTGTATATAGCACTATCACCTCCAAGTTTGTACAAAACCCTAGGTTGATAAAGTAAATTTGGTATCCCTAGGAGTTGCAACATTCTGGCTACAATACTGAGGCTCATCACCTTTTGGCACCATTGCTGGGGAGGTGTCTAGGTAGATGTAATATCTACTTTTCTTTCTAATTTTCATTCAGTAGGTAGATGTTATTCTTATTCCCTTTATTTTTTATAATTGATTCTGAAAAATACATAAAAATAAAAAAGAAAAAAAATCATGCCTCGTACGAGTAGAGACAATTTAGGGAAATTCTTGACAAATACCCCCACACCATCAAACAGTCAACCTTCCCTCTTCTTCGGTGGCTGTCCGCTTCCCTCTCTCACTGCAAGGGAGTTGGAGGACCCATTAGATGAACAACGAGAGATCTTTGAGGATCCTATTGGGGAGGAAGAAGAAGAAACCATTCCACACACTTACATCATGGTTTAAAATAGAAATGAGGGTGTTTTTCCCTTTAGAGAGACAAATATAGATTCTAGGATGAAAAAAATAAGCCACTCTCCCCTTCCTCACTTACATGGCTTAACCTTAGAGGACCCTAATACCTTTTTTTTTTATTTTACTATGATCCGGAGAACTTATTATTATACCTATGATGACCAGAAGTTGAAGTTATTCCCTCCACCCTTAAGGATGCAACATTGTGTTGGTTCATGGGTTTACCTAGGGACAACATCAGTACTGGGCTGAAATGAAACAAGCCTTCAACAACAAGTACATGGACTATTGTAGGTCTAAAGACACCAAAGATGAAATATTCAAAATGACCTTGGGACATGATGAATCCTTGGAAGATTATGAGGAAGGGTTCCAACTCAGTTACAAAAGGGCTAGATGCATCCTTGATCTTGAATCACTCAAGTTAGTCCTTCTTATAGGAATTAGGGAGGAAATTCTGGAAACCCTAAACATGTTTTCTATAGGGGACATTTATCATCTATCTTATGATGATATCAAGAAAATTTTCAAAAACCATTCTAGGGCTGCTAGAAAGAAGGGTAGGGATAGACAAGCTTTGGCAAATTCCTCTTCCTCCAACACATCTATCAAAAGTGAAATTGGAAACATGTTAGAAGACTTTAAAATTGATATGTTGAACACCCTTTCTCTACAAATGGGCACCATACACATCAAGAGGAAGCAGGAGGAAGTAGAGATATCCTTGATTATCCTCTTTCCTAGATGCACTAGAAGGCACCCTAGAAATGAATGTCCATTCAATGTTATAGAGGTCTTCTCAGTCTGTGAGGAAATACATTCCACAGATAATAGCCATTGTTTGCCTATATTGAAGGCTATATAACAAGGGGTTGAAGGTGAGGTTGAAAAACTCTGTTATATCAATCAAAGGAGGCATCAAGAACCCCAACCATACCAACAGGGTATGCAAGGGGCATCCTATTCCTATGAAAATCCCAATTAGAATGCACCCCTTCCCCCTTGGTGTTCTCTTTCTCATTCTTCATGGTTCACACCATCTCCTTGGTATTATGCACCTCAATACCCTTCCCAACCTGCTAATCATTCATTTAAGCCATATGTGTTTTGGAGAATTTGGTATCTACGGATAAATACTAATTCCCTAGATAAGTAGCTATATCTAGAACAACAGTTTAAAGTATTTTAGTCTTTTCCTATAAGAAATAGATAAGATGAGAAGATGAGAAGACCTACTTGTAGTTCCTCTTTCCTCTCATCTCCCTTGTATCGATCCTGCCGCTCCTTCCCATACTTAATACGCTTGAGAAGTACTTGCAAACACAACAGAAAACAAAGAATCGAGCAAAGCACATGATCTATTGAATATAAGTGAAAGGAATCATATGAAATTCACACATATAAGCATTATGAAACAATACAAACATATGGGAGAAAGGTTCAAACACTTTTTTGAATAGAAGAAGGAATTACAACCATTGGTGTCTAATTTAAAGCCATTCCTCCAGCTTGGATCCCATCCACATTACATCAAAAGCATGAAAAACTTGTAGCATTACAATACTTGCTTCAAAGCCAAATCTCATAGCAACATTATCTCCTTACAATTCAACATAATCCAGCCGCTGATCACTTAGATGAGTGGTCAATTTATAAGACAATGAAGGAGGTTTTATCATAAATGGTGGCATTGAATGGCCTTCCATACTTAGAATTAGTTCCATGGAGGAAGGGATGAGAGTATAGGATGCACCTTAAATCATTCCTCATCCATTTTCGAGCTCATAGGAGTTGATAAGTGAGGGAACCTTTTAGATGACTCCAAAAGATAAGAATATTCCCCAAACCCTATGTGAATTTCGCTCAATCTCTCCCATCGCAGGTGAAAGGAAGCCTAAGTGCTCTGTAGAGCACCCTAGAATGGACTTAATTGCTTGGCAGCACACCCTTACAAGGGCTTACCTGCATTGGTCCCTCTAGAGGCTATTTCTAAATGTCGTCAAGTCATGAAATTGTCTGGGAAGGAGGCATTCAAAGGGGTGACTTGTTTAGGGAATGTAGCAACTGAAATTAGGGTTTGATGAACCCTAAAACACTGATCTGGATGATGGGATTGATGTCCCCAAATGGATCTGTAACAACTTCCCCCTAAAGCATGAAGTCAGAAAAATTCCAATGTCAAATGAAATTCTTTACGATGTGATAAGGAGGTATCGAAGTGGAAGGTGACCTGGATCAATTACAATGCATATATCATGATATTTTATTTTACATGAATTTTTGAGGGATGGCATACCCATGCTCAGCTTATAAACTTTCATTACATGTACATAAATAGTCGTCTACAGATATAGACCCATGATTGGAATGACTATCAATGTAAAGCCATTGTACATATGATTTAGTACTCCTGAAATCGTAGCCTGGATGGACGAAACTAGATCTGGGGTCTTCTATCTCGTTCAATTGTTTGCTCAAGTACGAGTATAACCATGTGAATATATGTCCTGAAGTTGAACATGGGAAGACACCATATGATTACCAACCAATGATATAAGTTGTTAACAGATGCGAGAGAAATCACTGATAATGATAATGATCCTCAAGGTACTGCAGTACATTCTACATGGTGTAAATGGATGATTTGATGTTGAACACCATACAAAGTCTTTTGATCAGAGGCCACTGATGTCATCCTATTACCAGAAGTGAGAAACCTTCCATTAATGTATGCAAGCCTCAAGGTACTGGAAGGGTGTTTCTAAGTCAACTTCTTGGATAATGAGATGATGTCAACAAGAAGCAACTCATCACAGGAGGGCCTTGATGTATCCCACATCAACGACATGAAATGAGTGTAGTAATTTTGGAGATGGAATTCGACTGATGACATAAGGTTGAGGAATGGAAATCATGAAAATGAAGTTTTATGGTACTGTAAAGGATGACTTCTCTTGAACATATGGGTGACACTGAATGAATTGGCAGCTTTGACCCAAAACAAAAGTAATGGATGGTGTGATAGACCATAGGTATGATAACCATCAAGTAGATAACCCAACCCAAATAGTCTAAATGAACGACAGTGTTGACCCAAAACAAAAGTGATGGATGGTGTGATAGACCATACGTATGATAACCGTCAAGCAGATAACCCAACCCAAATAGTCATAGAGATGAAGTGGAAGTGTCATGTTCAAGAGTGACTTGCTACCATAAAGTGGTTTTCCCATTTTCCCATTTTCCCTAGTGATTGTTGACCGGTACCTCTTTATTTTTATCAAGATTGAGGAGGACAACATATGCTTGTTGTATAATTCCACCCTTCAGGTGAATCCATCGCTATGTGATGTTTTAACGAGTCTAGCAAAAGTGAAACTCGGTCTTGTTTACATGGACAAGTTTGTTGCTATGTGATGTTTCAATGAGTTTAACGACAACGATAGCTCAGTCCTTTTCATGTTTAGAGAGTTTGAAAAGGGACAAAAAGAAAACTCCACAAGTTATTTTTTGTAAATTAATCTCTCAAGCCCGAAAAAACATAAAATAATAGAAGAGAGATTTCATTTCCAATCTGTTAACAAGCCGAAAAGGACAAGCGCTCGACAATCTTTTAATATTTAGAGAATCTAAAAAGAGCTTAAAGAGGACACCACTTTCAGGAATGAGTTGTGTCTATGATATAAATTGGTTCTAGTGATGTTGGAAGTTCTCAAAACATGTTGATTTATGTGAGAGGCTGGCTAATAAGACCACTCATTGCAATTGTTCCTCAAAAAAGGTAAAACAACCAGGTGAAAGCGTATGATCGGTTGAATGGATGGTGGCGATGGGATGAAAACCACCAAGGCTCATTTGATGAAAAAGGCTGATAGAATGGCAATAACAAGGGTTAAAATGGAGATGGGTTCATTTTTACACAAGCTTGAACCATGGGGAACTATGCTTGGATTTAGTTTCATGTTGTTACAGGGAAAAGTGTCTACACAGAACTGCTTATCCCACTAAGGTGTGGTAGCTACCTTAGAAACAAACAAAGTAAAGCTACTTTCGTTTTTCCTTTATGAAATATAGATGAGAGAAGAACAAAGAAGACCAACCTCTGTCTTGCACTAATCTCCTAGTTCGATTCCTCTCTCTCTTGATAGTCTTTCGCTACTTGCTCCCTTGTATGCCCAACTTCACAGAGTACCTGTAAGATCACAATAGCATAACACTATACAAGAACATGGATCTATAATCATAAACAATCTAGGATCAGATGTAAATTGACCATACAAATGCATAAAACATGAATGACACAAGAGTATGGAGGAAAACTTGAATAGCTTTTATTGATAAACAAGAAAGAGCCAAGGGAGTTACAACCAGTTGTTCTGACCCAGCATCATCCTCTTATCAAGTAAGCCCTTCTTCACCTCATACAAAGCTTAGATCACCCAACACTATGATGTTGTCTCAAGAAACCAATAGCAATTCCTTACAATATGCAAAATTCCAGCCTCTAGATCTCTGGGATGAGGGATCCATATAAAGATATCTGTAAGGGAGATGTTTCAGCTTGTGATTTGATTAGTGTCTTCCCTCTGATAGTTCTTGTTTCCACTTGGAGAATGATGATCTCTTACTCATCCTTGGTTGAATTCAGAGAGGCAAGTGTCACAGGAGAAGTTTCTGGAAGATTCTATGCCTCTCCACCTCGCGGAATGACACTGCCATTTGTCACTTCTTGCCCATCGCACCCCATAGAAGGGCTTTTTGAAATGCAACGCACCCACACAGTGTATTTAGGTGATATGCAACACACTTTGTCTATGGAGCAGCTGCAATGATCCTGTTTTGACCAGTTCTGAGCAGTTTTTCATGGAGAACTTCTAGGAGAAGCTGTAATCAGTTGACCTTGTTCCTTTAGGGGTTAGAACAACACTTTTAGGGACTTAGGAGCCCTTGGTTTATGGACATTTTATGCTTGGGGTTGCAGTGCCCAAAAATGTCTATAACAGTTGCCCCCTAAAGTATGAGGTCGTTAATCTTTTGATATTGGGTGAAATTCTTTATTATGAGGATCCGAAGTTCTTTCAAGCTAAGAGGAGACCTGTAATAAGATACAATACAATACATTATCTTCATAATATTTTCATGATCTAGCTGAGGCGGGCATTCCCATGCTCAACTTTATAAATTCATTTTCATGTACATCGGACAGACAATCCTCTGAGTGTAGACTAATGATTCTAGTGGAGTCATCATCCCTTTGATTGGATGATTATCTGTGCGGAAATAATGTACATTTGATGTCTTTATTTCCCTGAATATATATTGCAGCCCGAATGGATGAAACTAGATCCGGGGTCTTCAATCTCGTTCGATCTTCACTCGAAGCACAAGTCTATCCATGTGAGAGATGTTCTGGAGTCGAACATGGAAAGACATCGCCTGATTACCAGGCAATGATGTAAGCTATTAACAGGTGCGAGAGGAATCACCGATAATGATAATGACCCTCAAGGTACTGCAGTACAATTCACGTGGTGTGAATAAAGGACTTGGCGTCGAACACCACGCAAAATCTTTTGGTCGAAGGCCATTGATGTAAACATGTCGCCAGAAGTGAGAAACTTGCCATTGGGGCATGCAAGCTTCAAAGTACTGAATGGGGTGTTCCTAGATCGAATTCTTGGATAATGAGCTGATGTCGACAAGAAGCGATCTGTCATAGGAGGGCCTTAATGAATCCCACATAAATGACACGAAATGGAGTAAATGATTTTAATGGATGTGAAAACGATTTGATGACATAAGGTTCAGGGTGGCGGTCATGAAAGAATGGAGTGTAAATGTATTGTGGCGGGTGAGACATAGGTGAATTCTCTGAATGACTTCTCTTGAACATATCGGCGACACTGACGTGATGGATCAGTAGCATTAACCCCAAATGTGGATGGTGTGATGGGACCATGGTGATGTGACCGGTGAATGAAACAACCCAACCCGACTTGGATGCGGAGTGAAAGTGTCATGTTCAAGAGCGACTTGCTACCAACAAAGTTTCTTCAAGTTTTCTTCCCAATTTTTCCCCAGTCATTGCTGACCAGTACCTCTTTATTTTTGTCAAGCTTGAGGAGGATAACATATGCTTGTTCTATAATTTTCCCTTTGGGCAAACCCATCGCTATGTTTTAACGAGCCTAGCGATAGTGAAACTCGTTCTTGTCTGCTATGGACAATTTGTCGCTATTAAGTTCTAACGAGTTTAACGACAAAGATAACTCGGTCCTTTTCAATTTTAGAGAGTCTGAAAAGCAACGTAAAGGAAACTCCAAAATTCCTTTTTCGTCATCTAATCCCTTAAGTCCGAAAAAGTATAAAACAATACAGAAGGGATGAATTTTCGATACTTTTAATGAGCCGAACAAAACAAGTGCTCGATCTTTTTGTGTAATAATCCCTCAGGTCCAAAAAGATTAAAATCTAAAGGAGGGATAGCACTTTCTGTCCCTTTAACGAGCTGGAGAGGCCAATGGCTCGGCATATTTTCATATTTTACGAGTCAGTTGAAAAGAGCTTAAAGGAGACTCGTCTTTTGAGGAACGAGTGACAAACTTGGGTAGCAACTGATTCCAGGTAAGGTTTGGAATTTTCCAATCACGATAGTGTTACAAGGATGGCTAGTGGGATCACTCTTCGCAGCTGTTCCTCAAAAGGGGTAAACAATCAAATGGAGGTGAATGATTGGCCAATACAGAGTGGAGGTGATGACGAGAACACGACCAAGGCTTTAAAGGCTAAAGTACTACATTCACGATGGTTATTTACCAGAAAATAGTTTATTTTTTAATGAGCTTAAATGTGGGGGGAAACATTTGCTCATGGCTTATGTTTATTTTTTAACGAGCTTGAACTATGCGCTAAAACTGCTCGATACAACGGTCATTTCTTGACGATGGACTCGCCTCTTATGCACGATCGCATAAGATGTGACTTGCTATCACAGGCATCATTAGACTAGGGTGCCCCCTAGCGTTTTGAGTTTTGGGTCATTTGACCAATTTTGTCTTGGTTACAGAACATTATGTGTAAACCATAAACAGTTATATATATATTTTTGATTTTCGAAGTTTTATTTTGGTTAAGTTTCATGATCCAAATGCAAATATTGATGGTATGCTTCCTTTTATAAATGTTGCAAATATCTATCTAACACATAATTTGTCAATGAGTCAGTTAATGTGTTTAAGGTTCTAGAAATATGCTGATATTGAATAAAATAAAATTGCCATTCCAAAATCTTAACCCTTAGTAACATGCGATAAATAGCTGGATTTCGGACAGAGTAGATACCAGCGAGTTGTAGTATGACGAGTTGTGAGTCTAGCCTAACAATCAGTTGGCGTATACCATGTGTGATGGCATCAAAGAGAATTTCTATCAATGCGCTATATTCAGTGATGTTATTCGTTGATCGACCAATACATACCCCTCTGAAACTTACTAACTCGCCGCTTGGATAAAAAATGGCCCAGGCCGCGGAAGATAGGTTCCGTGAACTACGACTAGATCCGTCGGCATATCCAACACATGACTCTAATAGGTTTGACATCTTCAATAAATGTAAAAAGTGGATTACTTGACCAAAACAAATACTTTAGTGAAAACAAAAACATAACAAAAGCATATAGGTTACTATACTGAATCACGCATAATAATGCTTGAGGTACAACCCGTTACGAGGTTGTGCCAGTGGAATCCCGTCATAATCCATTAACTTGTAGGCTCCTTTTGCTAACACTCGCTTAACAATATAGGGGCCCATCCATAAAGACTTGAATTTACCTGCCCCCAACTTATCGGATTCTTGGTCATAAAGCAAGACCAAGTCACCTTCTGAGAAGACACGGGGTTTGACATTCTTGTCGAACTGCGCCTTGACTCATTTCTTATGGGCTTCGTTAGCCAAAGTGGCATCACGACGGGTTTCATCCAATTGGATTAGTTCTAAGAAACAAGCCTCCTCTTCTAAAGTCCCGGGGAGAAGGTCAATTGCGAGTTTGAGGGATGAGATTTCACACTGGATTGGTAAGATTGCTTCCAGGCCATATACCAGTTGGAAAGGTGTAAACCTGGTTGCATTCCTTATCGATGTTCGGTAAGCCCACAAGGTTGAGTACAGGATTAGGTGCCAACTTCTTTTGTGAACTCCAATCATCCTTTGCAGCATGCGCTTCAGGACCTTGTTGATTGCTTCAACTTGTCCATTGGCTTGCGGGTAATATGGAGTAGAGCTGTCGGGAGACAATCCTAATTTGGCAGCTAATTCGACCATCATGTGATTGCGAAAATGCGATCCATGATCTGTGACTATAGCTTGTGGGATGTCGAATCTGGCGACTACATGATTGAAAAAGAAGAGGGCAGCTGTTTCACCAGTATTATCTAATGTAGGCATCGCCTCGGCCCATTTGGTAAAATAGTCAACTGTGACTATGATATACCCATGCCCCCCGGTCGAGGTGGGGTTACATGTCATGAAATCGATGCCCCATTTGGCAAATGGCCCGATAGCAACTATTGGCTGCAGAGGTGTGGGTGGTCTTCTAGTTTTGCTATCGAAAATTTGACAAGCATGGCAACTTCTGACTGCGGTTATGCAATCTTTGAACATTGTTGGCCAGAAGTATCCTGCTCATAAAAATTTTTTCCGTTGTAGCATAACCAGATTGATGCCCCCCACACACGCCTGAATGGCAATCATTCAGGACTTTTCGGCTTCCTCATGGGTGAGGCACCTTCTTAGAACCGTATCGATACCACGACGGTAAAGTGTATCACCGACGATCATGTAGTCTTTTGCTTGGTATCGAATACGTTTTTGTTCAGAGCGAGAGGTATTTGGCCTATATTTCTGGGTTTGGAGATAGATGATTATATCCCCATACCACAGATTGCTTGAAGATATCAGAAACAAATTTTCGTCCACTATCGTTTCTTCGGATGTTTCATCGTTCGACGACGATGGGAGATCACATAGTAATTCTGCGAAAACCAGAGCTTTCTTTGACTTGGATTTTACAAATTCCAGATCAAACTCTTGTAGAATTGCTATCCATTTTGAATACTTGCCCCCCAGCAACTGTCGCGGCAATATATGAGTCATGGGGTTGCAATCTGACAGAATGGTAGTTTTTCTAAAGAGGATATAGTGTCAAAATCTCTGTATCGCTTTAACAGCTGCGAGCGCTAGCTTTTCAACATAAGAATATTTGCTTTCTTTATCATTTAAGTTCTTACTTAAATAATATATAGGATGTTCAATTCCATTGTCTTCTTGAACTAAAACCATTGCGATGGTTGTATCCGCTGCAGCCAAATATAGGTTAAAGTCTTTTTGATAATCAGGGGCGTACATTAATGATGCTTTCATTAGGGATTCTTTTAAAGCATCAAAGGAAGCTTGCACAACTTGATCCCAGACAAAGGGTACTTCCTTTTTCAAAAGACGCGTATAACCTTTAGCAAGTTCGGCGTAATTTGGAATGAACCTCGTCAAAAATTTTGCCTTCCCTTGGAGTTTCTGAATCTGAAGCGAATTCGAAGGTGGAGGAAAATTTATGATTGCCTGAACCTTACATGGGTCGAGACGAATCTCGTTTTTCGAGACTACAAAGCCAAGTAAGCGACTAGAACTGACACAAAATACACATTTATGTGGATTGAGTCATATCTTGTAGTGTCGGCAACATAGAAATATCGCTCTTAAATGCTGCGGATGATCAGTCCACTTTCACGAATGAGCTGGAAGGTCATCAAGGTATTGTTGAACGATGTTTTTGATGTCATGGAAGGCATAATTCATTGCCCCCTGAAATGTTGCCCCTGCGTTCTTTAAACCCAAAGGGTAATTTTCGATACCCGAATGTGCCCCACGGAACAATAAATGCAGTCTTTGACTGGTCTTGTGGGTGGATATTTATTTGATTATACCCGGATAATCCATCCATAAATGAAAAGATTTCACATCCGGCGCATTCATCAATTATTTGGTCGATGAAGGGTGTAGGGTAGTTGCCTTTTGGACAAGCTTGATTTACATCCCTATAATCGACACACACTCTAATTGTTCCTTGTTTTTTCATAACAGGGACAATATTCGATACCCAATCAGTTAGAGGAACCGGGTAAATGAAACTAGCATGGAGGAGTTTTTCAACTTCTGCCTTGATGGCAGCGACTTTCTTGGGGTGCACCTGCCGTAGCTGTTGTCGTACTGGTTTGACATCTGGATACATCTTGATTTCGTGTCCAACAATACTTGAGTCAATTCCTGGCATTTCATTATATGACGAAGCAAAGACATCTCTGAATTCGCGAAAAGGAACATTATATATTTCCAGTTCTGAAGGAAAACAACATTTGCCAACATAAATATTCTCTACAACATCTGTTTTAGTCGAGATATTTATGGCGATAGTCTCTTCAATGTTGGACAAGTTTCGCTCTGAATCCACCGTGTTTACAGTATTTGATAGAAAATAAAAAACTGAAGGATGGTAAAGGTCATTAGGAGTATTTTCTTCACAATCCTGAAGAAGGTAATGATGGTGGTAATCATCCCATGGTGCCCCTTCAATTACCATTGATTGAACAATTCCTTCATCGGTGACATGCACTCACGACCAAGGATCTGAAGGGGTGCCATATTCCTTAGACCTATCTATCCAAACGCTTGATGAGCGTTGATTTGGGTTTGCCTCCCATGCTAGGAACATTGATTGCTACAATATTTCTATCGGGCTTGGAGGCAATACCCGCCCATGATCCATGTCAATATCGTTTTCTGAGATCTTTTTTGAAGATATCATATTGCAGGTTCCTACCGACGCTACTTCCGCCAAATTGATTGGAGGTGGAAGGGCAAAAGTTCCCATTAATATAGGGTCTTTTAGTAGGCCTACTCTGATATTTTGAAGTGAATGGGGGCTTTCATGGATCATTGGAATGCTTCCCGTAACTTGAGAACCATTTGGGAGGAAGGTTTGTTTATCGACGATTGTAATCCCTCCTTGAAAGGGAAATGCAATCTTCCTAAAATAGGTCTACACAACAGCAGCCATAGCATATATCCATGGTCTTCCCAGCAGGATGTTGTAATCGAGATTTCCGTCGATTACTTCAACATCTATTTCTAATGTTTTCCCTCCTAGTTCAACCTTCAAGCTGCTTAGAATACCATATGGGGTATATGTTCATCCATCAAATGCTTTTAATGTCATCGAAGATCGCGACAAGGTTGGAGATCCTAAAGTTTTCCAGCAACTCATCGACATAATACATGTAGATGCCCCCTCATCAAATTTTTCGATGAACAGTTTTGTTGAGGGCTTTCACTTGAATGAGGAAAGCTAGTTGAGCTGGTAACTGAGGATCGTATCCTTTATGATCAAAGGATACAAGATTGGAATCCTTTGGGTCTATCCCACCGATGGCTGATAATAAAGCTTGCTTTTGGGATGGGAAATTTTGTAGTACCTCAAGATTCGACATAGCGGATGGCGATTGGGCCAAATCTTCCACTATATTATAATGTTGTGCCACTCTAGCGCGAGGATTAAACGTCGACATGTGTACTACTCCCTTTGGCGATTTTATTTTCAACTCAGGAATGATGGGTGGCGCAATTTCTGTCGAAGTTGTTGTCGAACTACTAGGTTGATCTTTATCCTTGTTGTTCGACAGCTGTGGATTCCCATAATCTTTGTTCCTTGTCGATATCAAAGAATCATTTTGCTGTTTGGAAACCGACAACATCAGCACTTGAGACGGGGAAGCATTTCCACTGTCAAGCAGATTTGTTCCTGGATTTGGAAACAGATCAGTCAATACTACCGAGGTTTTTGAATTCTTGAAGAATTTTTTAAGCTCAGCTTTGTGTGGGCAATCTGCGGTCCAATGATCCTCATCGCATATAAAGCATGAATTTCTTGGTTTCCTATTTCCAGGAGGGTTTGCAGAAGATTTTTCAGGTGATGGTTCTTCATGTTTCTTCTTCTTCCCTTTGCCTCTCTTCTTGCCCCCTGGTTGCTTGGTTTCTTTGCCTTTATCTGTTGATAAGGCATTTACTTCCGAGGCAAGAAGTTCCTCTTTTTCATTTTGACTGGAAATCTTACAGGCCTTTTTAGATGTAGCCTTTGTCAATTTCGTGTTTGTTGTGCCAATCATGCCATCACCGACATGAGAGTCATTGTTTGATTTAGGAGGAGGAGGGACTGAGAATTCCGGTCTAGGAGCATCAGGTATTTTATCGTAGAGCGTGCCAGACTGAGTGTAAATCAAGTCCAAATATTGCGCACGAGCGATGACTTGCTCTTCGGTGATGACTCCCCCTTTTGCCACATCTTCTGTAATAGAAGGCAATAATGACTTAATAAACCATTCAGCTAAAAGCTAATCAGGAACATACGTTTTTACCATTGTACGACGTCGCCACTCATGTATATAATCAGATATGTGAGTGGCCGTTGTTTGCTTGAAATTGGTAAGAAGTTTCGTTCTCGTTTCGTACCTTATCGGTAACTGAAAATGGGTTAAAAAGGTTGTGGCTAGGGTACTGAAGTTGTCAAACGAAGCTCTGGGCAATTCGATATACCATTTTGCTGCTGGACAAGTTAACGTCCTATGAAAAAGGTGAAGCCTAATTGAATCATCGTTTAGAGTGTTTGATGAACACCACAGATGAAAGGTCATCACATGATTTGACGGATCTTCACCTGGATTGCCATTAAATTTAGGAATATTTGATGGAACTTTATGCGGAATCGCTGGCCACCAAGGGGCATAAGCAATTGGATCGTTTGTTAATCGATTTAAATAAGGTAACTCTAAACTCGCCACGAAGGGTAACTGTTGATTCAGGTTAGGTGAAGCATATCCAGGATAAGATGGGATTACTTGAGCAGTTGGTCTTTGCATACCAGCATAATGCATTTGATGCTGGTAACTCTAGTAAGGTTGGTGGGCATGACCATTGTAGAATGGTTGGTTTTGACCGTTTTGAATATACGCTTGCCCACTATTTGCAAAAATTTGTTGCTCAGAACCTTGGTATACTTGTTGGAACTGCGATTGTTGGTATTGCATTAGCCATGGTTGTGAAGCCATGTGTTGTTGCCCGATACTAACTGTTTGACCAAGATGAGGGGTGATTGTACCCGTTTGAACCTGTGTCACTCCACCAGTAGGCGATTGTGGTTGAGTTGCAGGGTCAAGAGGTTGTTGCATTACAACCTGAGAAACTTGAGGTTGGCATACAACAGGTAGTGCTTGAACTTGCGACACCATCACAATAGCTGGCGTAGTTGGTATATTTGACATAGGTAAGCATTGTTTCATTGAATATACAACTCTTGGTTGTTGAGGTAGTATCAGTACCCAACCGCTTGACGTAATTCCAACATAACCCGAATTTTGTTGTGAACTCCCGTATGGCTGTCCTCCCGGAGGCGACAATGAAAGGGTATACTTCCCCCCATACGGCGGTAATCCGGTACTTAAGGGAATGGTTTGACCTTGAGGGTCGGACTGCCCAAATTGACCTCCAAATGGATCAATTTGTTGAGACTCAACATAAGAGTTTCCGAATATTATTCCGGATGAACAAACAGGAACAAACCATACCGTCGAAATAGCCCTGAGTGGGCTCCTTCTAGTGATTGAGAGCTTGTTGGGACACATGGTATACCGGCGAACATTGTTGGTGTGATAGCAAGAAGTTCTATCATTTCTGTGTCAGATGACACAGTCCTAGATGTTGACAGTTGTTCAAACATTTCTAGTCTATCCAAAAGATTACCTAGCGATTCTACAGGAGCTTTCGCTGGCGGTTGACTAATTTCTGATGAAGAAGGATACAAAGTGATCCCGACTCCAAATTGCGATGGAGTACTAGATGGAGGATCCTCTACAATCTCTTCTATAGCAATCAGACCAAGTGGAAGGGATAGACCGTCAGGTCCGTAGAATATTTCTGGTGCCGAAGAAGGTATGGAATCTGCAGGGACAGATGTTTGGGGAACAACACTCTCTGAACCGGTTGTAGATGGAACTATTTCAGTGATACAAGTGTTTATCCTCATACTAGGATCAATACTACTGTCCTTCGGTGGCTGTTGAACTTCTTTTGTAAAGGCAGGGATACCAGAAATGTTTGGAGTAACCAGAGTTTCTGATGTCGTTGGAACACTTGTTCTAACTTTACCAGGAGATTTGGAACCAGTTAAACGAGTTCGCTTTGTCCGTAATAGTTTCGATTCCAGAGACAAAGATGGTTGACTTGTAGGTCTCCGCAAACGACGGGGTTTCAATTGACTTTCTTCCACGATTGAAGATTACTCGATCAACTAAAAATCAAGGGGAAGTATGTTTCCGAATTAGATGAATTTTAGACGCTTTGACACAACTTGTTTTTTCAATTTTTAAGACTCGAGAAAAAACAAAAGATGACTCTAGTCGTCTTCAATTTTTAATGAGCCTGAAGTGACAAGTGCTCAGATGGACCTTTTCCGTTAAGGATTCTGAAAAGGAATGAAAGGGATTGCTCTGGAAATCTAGGTAGAGGGATTACCAAACCAATCGCAAAACTGCAGAATACTTTTTATGGTATGGCAGTCAATCTTCCGAATGCTATGTTCAGTGCATTGCGATCGATAGGGAAGCAGACATGGCTTCCTATGGATAAAGGACTAAGCCTATTGGGGTCTCCCAAAATATACTCGACGGTACGTGGGAGCACAAGTCCATAGTGGCACTTATCGTCTCAAAGTGGAGGAATCACCCAACCATCAGTGAGAACAACAGTTACCAGCCTTTACGACGCCGGAATACGTCTCTAGCCTAGACTTCTAGATGTTATGCGTTAGGTTCCAAAGCGTTGTTAGATTCATTAAATTTATTTTATAGTTGATCTTGCTTAAGAAATTTGCCTTTCAGGTTCACCGCGAGATGTAGATGTATAATTCCTAAAATGCAATCTAAGATGATAAATAGTCTTTTATCTTCTTTGTGCAATGAAAATCCTAGCTACTAAGGAAAGAGAGACATTATTCTTTCACAAAGAGCAAAGAGCACACACTAGATGCACTACATGCATGTATTTGTTTTCAGTGTTCTTAGTATGTGAATGGTAAAAAGAAAGCTAATGCACAAATCTGAATTACTTTTCAAGTGACAATTACTAAAAAGTTTCTTTTCGAAATTAGAAATGGAGACAATCACAACAATTTATGATTCGGAAATGAATACTTGCTTTCGAAACTAGAAAAACTACAATTTCAGACCAAATACAATAGTAACATGGTAATCGACTATCAATAGCAACCAAACTCTTTCCTATGACTGAAAACGACACTTGCGACACTTTCAAATCAAAGGATGACAGTACAATTACGTTACTTTTTGCAAAGGAGAACTGAAAATGACTCAACAAATACACAAAAACATTTACAGTTCTTTTGTACAACGGAGGCAGAATAACAGCAAGGAAAAGGGGTTTCAAACAAAGATATATTGATTACAGGCAGCAAAATTCATGAATAGAACTGAAAAGAATGAATCGTAGAAACCAAAACTGAACAATGCCTAGTCTGATCAGTGCACCTGTAACACAGGAAATTTGAAATGCAGCGCACCTACTACACTTGGGAAGTGCACTGAATTTTAGATTCACAGAACAATACTTGCACTGGGCCAGAGACGAGACTTTGCTTGGGTTCCGGGTCACAGTTTGCAGTTTAGTTCATGGTTTTTGGTCGAGCAAATGGTAATCAGTAATGCAACAATAAAGGGTAGATCTAAGGAGGTTCTAAGAGCTACCACGAGGGCAATTAGAGAGTTTGTGAATCAGTTGTTTAAGTCATAAACAAATCCCAGAGATTGACTGAAGTGACATTTATTACTTTGCATTTGCATAGCAAATGTAGTTCGAAAGCTACCTGGCTCGACTTCAGGCTCCGTCTGTAAGTTTATGAAATAGACAACAAGGAAGATAAACAAACAAACTAATTCGTCCCCAGCGGAGTCGCCATTTTGTTACAGGGAAAAGTGTCTACACAGAGCTGCTTATCCCACTAAGGTGTGGTAGCTATCTTAGAAACAAACAAAGTAAAGCCACTTTCGTTTTTCCTTTATGAAATATAGATGAGAGAAGAACAAAGAAGACCAACCTCTGTCTTGCACTAATCTCCTAGTTCGATTCCTCTCTCTCTTGATAGTCTTTCGCTACTTTCTCCCTTGTACGCCCAACTTCACAGAGTACCTGTAAGATCACAGTAGCATAGCACTATACAAGAACATGGATCTATAATAATAAGTAATATAGGATCAGATGTAAATTGACCATACAAATGCATAAAACATGAACGACACAAGAGTATTGAGGAAAACTTGAATAGCTTTTATTGATAAACAAGAAAGAGCCAAGGGAGTTACAACCAGTTGTTCTGACCCAGCATCATCCTCTTAGCAAGTAAGCCCTTCTTCACCTCATACAAAGCTTAGATCACCCAACACTATGATGTTGTCTCAAGAAACCAACAACAATTCCTTACAATATGCAAAATTCCAGCCTCTGGATCTCTGGGATGAGGGATCCATATATAGATATCTGTAAGGGAGATGATTCAGCTTGTGATTTGATTAGTGCCTTTCCTCTGATAGTTCTTGTTTCCACTTGGAGATTGATGATCTCTTACTCATCCTTCGTCGAATTCAGAGAGGCAAGTGTCACAGGAGAAGTTTCTGGAAGATTCCATGCCTCTCCACCTCTCGGAATGACACTGCCATTTGTCACTTCTCGCCCATCGCACCCCATAGAAGGGATTTTTGAAATTTAACGCACCCACACAATGTATTTAGGTGAGATGCAACGCACTTTGTCTATGGAGCAGCTGAAATGATCCTGTTTTGACCAATTCTGAGCAGTTTTTCATGGAGAACTTCTGGGAGAAGCTGTAATCATTTGACCTTGTTCCTTTAGGGGTTAGAACAACACTTTTAGGGACTTAGGAGCCCTTGGTTTATGGAAATTTTATGCTTGGGGTTGCAGTGCCCAAAAATGTCTATAACACATGTTTACACAAGCTTGAAACGAAAAACTATGCTTGGATTCAGTTTCGTTTTTACACAAGCTCAAAATGAAAAACTATGCCTGGATTCAATTTCATTTTAACACAAGCTTGAAATAAAAAATTATGCCTGAGATTGGTTTACATGCCCCCAACATGATGAAAGGGAGAGTCTCCTATAACCAGATGGAAGTCGCTGCGGTGAAGTAGGAAAATTATCCAACACCTTCTTGGCTTCGTCCAGATAGGGACATAGGTGAATGGGGTGATTCCCTTCACGTAACCTACAGGGGAACTTAACTTTACCACTAGGTGCATTCCCCCCAAGCTTCATTACATTCACCTAAGTAGACTACTTGTGGCTATCAGGTGGATGGAATGAAGGTTAATTTACAAGATCAAGTGAAAGACTCGACTGGGATTTTACAAGATCTAATCAAAGACTCGACTTGAAACTTTACTCCAGGGGACCTTTTTCATTTTTTAATGAGCTTGACACAAGACAAGGAACTCTGTTCAGATTCCTTGTTTCATTTTTTAATGAGCTTGAAACAAGACAAGGACCTATGCCCATACTCCTTTGTTTCATTTTTTAATGAGGTTGACAAAAGACCAGGAACTGTCCTCATATCCTTGGTTTAATTTTTTAACGAGGTTGACACAAGACAAGGAACTATCCTCATACTCTTTGTTTCATTTTTTAATGAGGTTGACACAAAACCAGGAACTATCCTCATATCCTTGGTTTCATTTTTTAACGAGGTTGACACAAGACAAGGAACTATCCTCATATCCTTCGTTTCATTTTTTAACGAGGTTGACACAAGACAAAAAACTGTCCTCATATCCTTGGTTTCATTTTTTAATGAGGTTGACACAAGACAACGAACTATCCTCGTTCCCTTTCTCACGAGTCATAAGAGGTCATGACTTCCAAGAGGTTCTCATAAGATGGGAGAACAATGATATGGAAGGAGAGGTCTCTAGTTCCAATGCCCCCAGTATATAATATACAACATCATGGGATTGATCGTCCGTTGATGTAGGCATAGAACAGGTTGCCACATAATTAACACGTGGCGGGGATGATACCATTGGTACGAAAGGACCACTTAGGGAAGATGGTTGAATGAAAGCCATATTTGGACCAAGAAATGAAAGCTGGTCAATGGTGACAATTTTGCCTTCATGCGGGAAACACATCACTCAAAAGAGTGTGGCAACAATAGCTCCCATGTCATAAACATAGTCGCGCCCTAGAAGTAAATTGTAATCTAAAGGGCCTGGGACTACCATCACATTCAGATAAATGATTTTTCCTCCAAAAGTAATAGGTAATTGAGGGAAGATCCCTAATGGTTGACTGGTTCCTCTATTAAAAGCCAACAGATTCTGGGTAAAAAGCATAAACAGTGGCGAACCGAGTGCTTGCCAAGTAGTTTAGGAAAGGATACTCATAGATGCACCATCATCTATAATAGTGCATGATAAAATCATATTACAAACCCGTACTATGATCTAGAAAGGCACATAAGGAGGAGGACGAAATCCTACCAGTCGATTCCAATCAAAGGAAGTGGCCAGACTACTTGGGGGGGGTACCATAGAAACACAAGAATTAACCCCTTGTTTTTTTTCCATAATACCCCTCTTCTAATTTTATTTTCCCTTTCACATGGAATGCTAAATTTCGATGTTTGCATTTGTTACAGGTACATTATGAGGAAAAAAAAGAGTTTCCTTTCCATGTCGCAAAAACATTTTTATTCTACTTTCTCAAACCCTACTCGGTCCACAATTGTAAAAATTTCGGCCTTATGCCCTATAATGGGAGAGAGGTTTTTAGGGTGTTCATTTACACATATATGTGTATAGCATATGTTTATAGCTTTAATAGTCTTGTAGTTGATCGCAATATTTATTTGTGCTAGACCTAAGGGTTTAATTAGCTATGACCATTCAACATTCTTCTTCTTCTTTTTTCTTTCTTTCTGTTTCCTTTTCTTTTTCTTTCTTTCTTTTTCTTTGTAAATATCTTACATGTCGATTGTTAGGCCCCTATACTACTAGTGTAACCCCTTATTGTTATTAGTACAACCCACTTATTATATTGATGTACCCATGTAGTGCCCATATAGTTACTATTGTGCCCCATAGAAGCCCACTATTGTCATTATTGTGCCCTTACATTATTATTGTTATGTCGGCTCTGATTATGTTATGACCCCTTAGACTCCTATATATAGAAAGGAGGTCTTTTCATTTGTATCATCTAAGAATTTCTCATTTATGTAATGTAAAGGAGGTTTCCCCTCGAAGAGGCTGAATTCTAAGGCATTGATCTATCTTTTCTTGAGGTGGTTTCATAGCATTTGGTATCAGAGCTTTGGATTCTAGGGTTTCGCTGCACCAAACAGGTCATCGTGGCATTTTCGCTATAAATTTTTTCTGTGATGTTTCAGAAACTAAAAAGAAACCCATTTTAGAAGATATCGTGCTTAATCTTGAGTCCGAATTTCAGAGCTTTTTGCACTATATTTTTGGAGATATGATCTGAGGAAGTTGGTCTTTTTGCAGACTCCTGAATTACATTCCAAACAGGTGACCTGGGGAAAAGCATCATAACTTTTTCCCTGAGAATTGGATTAAAATTTCTTAAGAAGGTGTAAAAAGAGTATGGACTGTAGTTTCTTGTATATATTTTTCAGACCCAAAGGACGAAACAGTGACTCGTGGCATGTCGTACAAGTTCGCTCTACTGAACTAGTCTATAATCAGGTCACTGTGGGAGATTTCACATAACTCTTCCTTGGAGAATCCAAATTGGATCAGACTGGTGGCATTGGAAACAATACATAGAGGGCTACTACAACTCACAATAGAACTCAAAAGTACAACAATATCTCCAAGCAAGATGAGGAGGATCCGGTAAATTGGATACAGATCCAGGATCTACCCACCCCAGAACCAGAAAGAAGTCAAAAGAATCAGACCATACCTTGTGAAAGCATTGGCAAGAATTACAATTGTGATAGCAAATGTCAAATCAAGAATCTCCAAGATATACACCAGGACCCCACCCCAGAGAAAGAAGAAAGAATCAGACCATACCTTGTAAAGCATGGCAAGAATTACCACTCAAACTCTCAAGATGGAAGGACATATCAAGAAGAAAAAGGTGCAAGAAGTGAAAGATCACATCAAGAAAGAAGAAATGAATCCAACCATATCTTGTAATTCATTGGTCAAAATTACCAATCCTCAAACTATCAAGATAGAAGGACATATCAAGAAGAAAAATGTTCAAGCAGTGAAAGATCACATCGAGCATCAACAACAAGTTCTCCAACTTTTAAAGGATAACGCCAATTCGGTGCAAAATCAAATGAAACAACAGGTAGATAAACATCGTAGTGAAAAAGGTTTTGATGTAGGTGATTGGGTATTTTTACTGCTACATCTCAAGCAAGCTATTTATGAGAAGGAAATGTTGGCAATACTACATGCACTTAAAAAATGGCGACCTTACCGAATGGGAAGACTCTTCAAGGATGAGGATGTGGAAGCATTGTTTTGTGCTATTTCTATTATTCAGCCAGATTGGATAAACGAAGCAAGGGATGAATGGAAGAAGGATGAAGAAGTATGGACACTTATTCAAAAGTTGCAAAAGATCCCAATTCAAACAATATTGCAACAAATTTTAAATAAAGGAAAAATCATATTGGAACCTGGAGCAGTCACGGAAACAAGAACCCGACAGCTACGAAATTGATCAATTTTAGAGTATCTCATCAAGTGTAAGAACTTACCTGCTGAAGATTCCACATGGGAGGACAAGAATTTTATACAGAAGCATTAAGAACTACTCAAGCATTGAGGACAACACTTTTTGAAGGAGAGGGGAATGTTAGGCCCCTATACTACTAGTGTAGCCCCTTATTGTTATTCGTACAACCGACTTATTATATTGATGTACCCATGTAGTGCCCATATAGTTACTATTATGCCCCATAGAAGCCCACTATTGTTATTATTGTGCCCTTACATTATTATTGCTATGTCGGCTTTGATTATGTTATGAACCCTTAGACTCCTATATATAGTTCTAAAGGAGGTCTTTTCATTTGTATCATCTAAGAATTTCTCATTTGTTTAATGTAAAGGAGGTTTCCCCCTCGAAGAGGCTGAATTCTAAGGCGTTGATCTATATTTTCTTGAGTTGGTTTCATAACATCGATATAGACATATCACACCTTTTATAATTATATCTTACACTCTATCCTCAAATCGGTAATAATATATGTTGGTCTGCTGCATTGTTTTTAATCATGTTCCACATTACATATTCTAGCTCAATTTATGTCTATTACATGTTTTGATAATGTTGAACTTAGAAAATATCTTCCTATATTTACCCCTAGTACAATATGGACAGAAAAATATTCTAATTCCTAACTTCGTTGATGACTCTGAAGGCCATTCTCGTTGTTGAACTTCACTGAACAATTTCCTCATTTTACTTTCCAAGTATTTTCATTAAATCAACCTTGTAAAATACCTTTGAAATAATGATTTCAAACATTTGTAAAATAATACATATAAAGGTATATGTTTCTATAAATCAATTTGTTCAACTAGCCTTTGTTAACAAGGATTTAAATTATTTATATTATAGGAAAGCAATGGGTGTTGCATGTTTCCTTAACTAAGGAATAGATTCAATATTTATTAAACAAAGGGTCCTTTCCTCTATGTTATTCAAATGGTTTTTATATAATATTGATAGTTTAAAAAATATCTTTATTAAAATTTTGATTTGTTTAATCATTAGTATATTTTTTGGTTGAATGTGCTCATGTCATCGTGCATAAATATGAATAGAGAACGCTATATTAATTTTCCAAATTTTCATCATTTAACATGATTGTTAATAAAAGATTGAAATATTCAATTTGCCTTACTCACATAGACTTAACCCTTATGATTCCTCTTCATCCACAAAATATATAGTATTATTTACAGGTTTGGTCTAACATAAACTCATATGCTGATATTACTATAGCACAAAATCCAATTTTTTGGGATGTACCCTTAAGAGGTAGCTCTCATATCCACTATCCTGGGTTGCATGCAGTACTTAATTTATTTCCAAAGTTTAATTTCACAGTACTTTTCAATTTTATTTTCATAACAATACAAGTCTTAATCACATTCAAGAATTTTGCAATTTAGTTTGTCTATACACTTAAATCTTATTTCATATCCTATTTATTTCATATTTCCTACATCCCTTTATTCATTTCGATAGGAAAATTAACTATCCTAAAAAGCATAATATAAGTATTTCTACCATCACATGCCTAACTCAATGGCTGCTTGGAATAACATAGATTTATGCATGCAAAGATAACCAAAGTTAACTCAACATTCTATCTATAGAAAAAAATAAATAAATTAAAACTACTTTTCAGTAGCAACACATAACATACCATATGAAATGGATCTAATCATAGGGGAATATGTAGGAACAGAGAATGTTTGACCCAACCATGAACTATCTCCAACAGTTCCCCCCAAGCTAAGACCTTATTGCCTCTAGGAATCAACAACGTCTGCTTTGATTCCTTAGTGGTTTTATTTTTTCTTCCCAAAAAATTTATTAGCAATGTCTTGTTTTAAGGTCTTCTATCCTTTTTCCTAGGCCTTTTTCCTTTAGTTTTTTTCAAAAAAGATATTTTTTTTCCTTTAAAGCAGGAGGTTCTCTCTCCCAGTTCTTTATTCCACCCCACTTAGTATTTCTCCCCAACTAAGTTATTAACATAATATTTCTCTTCTATTATGTTAATTTAATTTCTTTTATTTTTCTCCTAGGGAATTTTAGGAGTATTTTAGGAAATATCCATTGTGTACTTGAACACCATGGATTTTTCTAAGCTAGCAAGAATTCTTTTAAACTCTAGTGCTACTTCCTGAATATTTATATGCAATTCATTTGTTAATTCAAATAACAAGAAATTAATTACATCATTGCATAAGTCTCATCATGGCTTCCATCACCATTAAACCTAATAACAGTTGAATGTATAACAATAGTAATTGTTAAGAAAATAGAACCATATGGGTGTTACATCTTCCCCCCCTTTTAATAAACACCCCCCTTTTAATAAACAATGTCCTCAGTGTTTCCTCAATTCCATGTTTTCTTAAGATGGGAAGGAAATGCCTCCATTTCTTGTTTCATCTCTACAACAACCTATTTAGTACTAAAACATTTTCACTTTACTTGATTCTGAGTGATGGCTCAGTTCCAAAGTAAAACATGCTCTTATTTTCATTTCATGCTCATTCCCTAGCATGGTTTCATACATGCTAAACAAGTGCTTCCTATTTTTTTTCATGCATTCCATTGAAGGATCATCCCCTAGCATTGAACAAAGCTATCAACATGTACCCAACAAGGTCATCAACATCAATATAGTATCACATAATACAATAGTTCCTTTGGTACATTTATTTATAGCTATGCTAGTGACATGGGTATTGTTTAATATGAAATTCATAACAGGGAATTTCTAATTTCCTTCCATATCACTTATAGAGAGGCAATAATAATCAAAATAATACTTGCAATGTTCTCTCTTATGTCGTTATTTTTATACCATCGTATCAATAATGTGTTTGTATCACATACTTAAGTTGTTATATTATTGTCAATTCTCCTCTAGATTGGACTTGATTGAGTTCATCCTAGTTTTCTACCACATGTTTTCAAACCTTTTCATAATCCCATAAAGTATGTGTAACAACCCTCCTCCCACATTTACCCAAGTTAATTGTTCCATGGAGGTAAACATGTGATGAGAGGCTACTGCGATGTGATTTAACTCACTATGTGTAGTTAAGAAAGTGGAATTGACAAAACAAAACCATTATGACCTTCCACACATGCTACAAAACCTTTAGGAGCCAACTAACCCTTCCAGGTTACCAACCCCTCAGACCACTTGACATTTCACTTATCTGGACCCCGAATCACTCCCATGAAAAGCTATGCATGCAATCAAGGCCTTCCAATCGCTCCCACGGCAAGGCATGCGAACGATTGTGGATGTTTTAAGCTAGTTTTGTATGAGCGACCATAGATTCTGTGCCATTTTTCTAGGTCTATGACTCATGCCACTACTGAGAACTTCATGAAACTTCCAGAAATGATAAATGACATTGAGAAAAAGGTATTAATGTAAACATTTTATCAATGACTTGACTGGACACCTACTAGCCATTACATGAATTTCATCAAACATATCACAAGCATGAAATCTACAGTTCATAACAATGGATCTAAGCATAAGGGTATCATTATCTGAGATTTGTCAATAAGCATTTTTTCTTTATCAAAATAGCTAAATTATAATATATTAGGTAATATATTCATGGTACGTTCATTTGCAAATCAAAACATGATGAGAGCCATATATTGAGTCTGTCATAAAACATACTCATAACCACAATATAACTAACAAAAATAACAAGGATATAAAAACCATAAGAATTACATATAAACCAGTATATTTACCCATCATATACAAGAGGAAAAATCTATTATTAATGAATGCATAAGCTAACTAGGTCTGGGACTTCCATGAACTAGCCGACCATAGATTGGTTGAACCAAATATTTCTTTTAGCCAATAACACTCGTGCCATATACTATGAATGAATGTAAGATATCATAAAACAACTCAATCAAAACAAAACTAGGTCTTTCAGAGGCCAAACCACCTCAACCCTCCACAAGATATTCCACCTCACGGTCAGATGTCACTAACCATCGCTAGATTGGTCTCTACCCAAGTTGTCGATGGCTCCAGAGCATTTGTTCCAACCAAGGCTTCTAGGACTAGTAATTCAACCCACAACAGTTGTTGGGCTTCGAAAGAATTTTTCCAACAATGGCTTCCATGACTAGTAATTAAACCTACAAAGGGTTTCCAAAGTTTTTTTCCAACCAAGGCTTCCAGGACTAGTAACTCAACCCAAAATGTTACAAGGCTTCCAAAGTGTTTGTCGAACCTAGGCTTCGAAGAAATAATAAATCAACCCACAACCATAAGGAAGATGAGAACCAACAAAAAAACAAAAGGAAAGACACCCATAACACCATGGATATGCAAAAAATTGAAATGATAGGAAAATACATCGCCAATCTAGGCAATCCTCCATGCCAATGACAGATAATAACAAGGAAACCACATGCATGTGTCATGCATACCAAAACTAGCAATGAAATCATACATGCAACTCGTTACTTGCAAGTGAAACCCGTTGTAGTTGTTATTCCTAATGTCCTCTTGTGCTTTCCTTCTCTTGTTTTTCCTTCTTTCTCCAAATCTCAAATATTCCATACTCCTCCAAGAGTACTCCAAGAAAATTCTAAGTGTCCAAGAGTATGAAAGAGAGAGAGTGGAAAAGGAGAGCTCCAAAATTGAACTAACAAAAGGTTACAAACTAATACTCATAATATTTTTTATGAATGATGCCTCTATTTTCTTAAATATTCCATTATTTTCCTTCATTTTCCTCCTCACATGCACCCTATGACCTTTCACCTTCCTTTTCTCCTAATTTTATTTATTTTCATAAATAAATTACGAAAAATGCCATTTTGCCTTTACAAAGCCTTTGCCAATTTCCTTAGCCACTAATTAATCACAAGTGATACTTGTCACTATGTTTTTTCCCAAAATTTATCTTGAAATACGTGCCCCATGACCATGGTTATTATTTTTCCTTTATTAACTTTACTACATAGATTTTTTACCAGGTTTTTTACAAAACCCTCCCCATTAGGGGAACACCGTCCTTGATGTTCAATGACACCTACAACTGGCATGACTGCTGAAAGAAAAACATACTTCCCATGGAGCTTTATAAATTAGATCATTTTTGTATTTACAATGATCATCCTATTGGAAATCAAGCCAACATGAGAACATAAAAACATGACAGCGATAACAACACGACACCCATACTGCTTATTGGATATTTTTAACACAACTTATGGTAGTATTCACATCCATACACATATATACATATACCAAAACATATATCAAAAACATTTCCTCAACTAGCATATAGAGAATGATACATAGCCCACATATGATTAACCATCTCCCATGTAGCTTCATCAGACCAAAAGTGCTTCCATTGCACTTTAACTTTCTCAATTACTTAGTTCCGGAGCATGAGCATCTTTTTATGCAAAATGCACTAAGGTTACGACTATAATTCTCCTTATGGCTCCACCTATGATACAAACCAATCAATCACATGATCGACATATTTAGCTATTAAACACATACATGGCAGACACAAAGTGTGAATGATAAGCATGAGAATAAGTCTATTATTGACAATGATATACATTTATAGTACATGGTGTGACCCTTGGATTCATATTCTAAGTGGTCTCTTGGACTACCTTTGGCTGTTCAGCTTCAACACCAACACTTAGAGGATTAGGTTTCCAAAATTCCCCCCTTTAATCTGAAGAGGTATGTATGAGTCCAAGAAGAGAGCTATAATACAAAATGTAAAAAAAATGCATGGTAGAAATAAGCTGAATGTGCTCTGTGAAATGTTGGTATAAGGGAGGTGGTTTAAGGATGACCACCAACACTGGAATGCTTAGTGTAGTTCCTAGAACTCTTCCAGATCTGGGAAGAAGATGAGGTCTTCTGCTAGAGGAAGTGCTCCTGATGTTTTGAAGAGGGAAACCTTCAACCATGAAAGGGAGGTCTCACCCCGCATAAAAGGGAGAACCTCAACTCATGATGGAAAAACCACCTTCTTCTCTAATGTGCAACAAAGCTACAACTTTCTTCCACACGCACGGCTTGTGGGTTATGGGCCTACGAAATTTGTTTTAATTTCTTATGCACTTTCTGTAATAAGATCTCAAACCATCTCCACGCCATTAAGATATTACTAGCATTGAAGAATTCAGAGGATCACAGCCACAGGATTTCAGACGAATTTAAACCTTAATCTTATTAAAAACACACACAAACAATGCATGATCCAGAGTACATAAAATACACAGATTTCATTAATGTTTCAAGATTGAATTACAACACACTTCCATGAGCTAGATTGCTCTCTCTCTCTTGATGTTACATGGTGCCTATCCCCCCCTACAAATGCACGAAGACTATATTTATAACAAATACAATACATCAAATGGATCATTTCAGATCCATTGTTTTCTCTTAGGATCTCGTAACAAATTCCTAAAATCACTCACAATCTCTTAAAATAGTAATTTCATTAATAAACAATTAACAAATTCATGAGAAAATCTGGTTCTCATGCCATGCTGACGTTCTATAAGGTTCACGAATTTCATTTTTGGAATTGGGGTGGTTTTTCTCCTACATCATCAACCTGAAAAGGGAGGTCTCAATTTGTGATGGTTTAAGGATTACCACCAACTCTACAATGCAATTCCTGGAACTCTTCCAAAATTGGAAAGAATCTAAAGTATTCTACTGGAGGAAGTGTCCTCAATTCTTTGAAGATATATCACCAACTGAAGACATGCTCAAGGGCATATTTGTCTCTGGCTACAACTCTGAATCTGGTATGGTAGGTTGTGGCTCAGGCTCGCTTGATGTGGCTTTGAAACTTGTAGATGACCATCACTTCCCACCCTGTCAGATACAAGGTGAGATGATGGAGAAAAATCAATTGCAATATTGTTCAATACTCTATAACAAGTTTGGACATATGACTGAAATATCTCCTTGGTTGTCAATGCCCATTGACAAGAAGTGATCCATCCAAGATGAATCATTCTTCTTGCAGGAGGTTTGTTTTTGAAGCATTTGTTTGAAGAAATATAGTTTTTATGATAGTGCTTACATGGATGAAGATCAAAATAATGATTTTTCATATGGCCAAATCGGTCACAGTGTTGGCAATTCGCAATCTATTGTTGTTGTTTTGGAAGAGGGACAGAATCTGGAATAGCTGAAGGTGAACTGTCATGAAGGAATCCAACACTCTGAAATTGGATGGGCTTTGAGTAATCTGGAATATGAAAGGAAACCTCCTTATGATATCCAAGATCTGTTCTGTGATTTTTGTGGACAAGCTCTTCCCAAAGTCTGATGATGGGCTTGGGAAGTTCAAACTGAACTTCTGCTTCTGCATGCAATGTTGCTCCTTCGTTGGGTACTAGATCAACATTATTGATCTACTGATGATGGGAGTTTGTCTCAATGTTACTGACTTGATCACTTGTTGGCTGCTGATGGATGTCATGATGCATATGTTGTTGTAACTCATCTTGTTGATTCAAGCTGCAAAATCAATCTTCTCTTTTGTATATTGCAAGCAAGTTTAAATGTCAAAAAGAGTTTCCTTGGTAATGTTCATTGTGCTTTCAGTAGTTGACACCATGATTAGAGTTCTTAATAACTATAATAAATTTCCAATTTGAGTCATTTTTAAAATTCAATAGATCAACTCAATTCATCAACAATAATCTAAAATAAATAAAACTGAGTTCGCAACCTTCAATGTTTCAAACCAGCAAAGAGAGCAATGCCAAACTTTTACAATACTAATGCACAGAATACACCTGGTAATTTATCCGAATGGAAAAAATTGAATGGGCTAATATGGGACTATTTGAACCCAACTTGGCACTCCAAACAAGTTGCTACAGGAATCACATCAGTCCATCCCCTTCCAAGCATAAGCTGCTATAGGAATAGGAAATGCAGATCTGTAGTGATAGGTTGCTAGCTTGCTACAAAGATGACAATAGCTCGTCTTTCTCTCAAAAAAAGCTACTACAGCTGTAATAAATTAACTCGGTATCAGATGTATAGGTGGCTACCTGCATAAAAAAAGTGATCCAAGAGGCACACACAAATCTGGAACTATTTAAGGAATAAATCAGACCTAGTATGATGGTGATATATATATCTATATATATATATATATATATATATATATATATATATATATATATATATATATATATATATATATATATATATATATATATATGTATGTATATATATGTATATATAATTGTGTGAAAAAGAGAACCCCACTCAGTCCCCTTTCGATAGAATTTTTATCCCTATGAACCAGCTTCCAATATTTTTTTGGCACATACATCAAATCAACCTCTCGAATTAGTGTAGAAAAACTACCTCCTTGTCACCAAATCTTTGGGCATTAATAATTGAGAAATGTAACATGGACTCTCCCCTTTTACTTGGAATAATTCAACATGGGTAAAGATCTATTTGGCCCTTGAATTCGGCAATGGAACCAAGAATAAAACGCTCAAGTTCTAATAAGCAGTAAAAGGGAGAAGAGTATACGTGTATATCTCGGTATACGTTATAATTAGGATTATGGAGATGTTATAAACCCATAGAATGGAAGGCCCTTCAACATAAATGACATTACACCCCAAACCCGGTTAAGGAGTCAGCAATGAGCATATCTTCTCGGCTCAGCTGATTCTTTTCCACATGAAGCCAAACCATTAGAATACTGGTTTTTCATACGGGAATATCCTTTTAAATTTCGTATCTTCTCTGGCTCTTTGGATCAAAGACAGTATTTAGGATTACAGATCACTGTGAATTAAGGTAGCAACACATTTGTATGGAGGAGCAACATTCAACTGTGCCTTGAGGAGCTTCAAAACTGAGAAGGAAGAATTATATGGGCACAAAAAAACGCTTCGATGCCAAGGTATGAGGAGCATATGGATTGGAACGAGATTCAATGTAATGGCAACATGGTATACAGTGAGCGATGGTAGATGTAGTGCTGATAGAATTTAGCAATGCGACAGAGCTGACACGCTAAAAACGCCCAGGTATGGCTTGCCCACATACATTCTCCACTCCCTTTTGGTATGCTGATTCTCTGACTCCTCCTATATCGTGTACTCTCCTTCAAGGTAATCAGATCGATCCTCTTACATGGTTGCACCCAAGTTATGTCGATAGCAAGGTACAAATACTCCACACCAATGAAGCCCCCAAAAGCTTAGACTCAACTACGGCTCCATTCGCTCTACTCCTCCACGTGTCTTGCGGCACCGAGTTGCTTTGAAAATAAAGAACCTCATAAAAGAAACAGTTCGTCTCGCATGAATCATGATGACAAGTTATAAGAGACAATCCTCTACTATGACAATTGTTTTGGGTTACAATTCATCAACATTTTGTGCGGAAAAAGTAATTTAAATCTCAGGATAAAAGTGCCCCCTTTTTTTGGAGTTTGAATTTCATTCCAATGGACAAATGTATGTAGCAAGAAGTTCACACATCAAAATTCTATAAGGAAATAGTTTGTATCTCTAAATGACAAACACCATAAGTTATAAATAAAACGCAGGCCAAACCTTATGTTCCCAAACAATTGAAAAGGTCCTGGCTCTATTAATGTGCTAAATTTTATGGACCCTTGGTAATTCAACCATATTACAAAGTATGTTTTTCCTGAAGAAAGAAATCCTCAATAATTTATTGATAGAATTGGCCCTCAATGGAATTCATACATTAACCATGTTAAAAGTGAACCTTGACAACTGTTGTGGAATAGTTGAGATAATCAGGCCATATCTCTGCACATTATCATAGAGCTCAAACAGTGGAACAACAAGTAGTTTCAGAATGCAGCCAATGTGGCGGTGAAATGTGGTTCTATGCAACCTCACAGGGTAGATAATTGAAAGAAGAAAGTGTTTCTAGGAGACAAGTATGCAAAGGAGAGGCAACAAATTTCTAATAGGAAACAAATTAATAGAGCGCTATGGACAAGTGCACAATGAGGAATGGCAGAGCACTTAGGTGTAGTTCTGACAGAAAAAATTGACACGCAGAGAAAGGCCACAATACCAATGGCTCAAATTGGAGCAGGGCAAGAGTATGCCTGTTCTGATACCATGTTAAACACATACATGGCAGACACAAAGTGTGAATGATAAGCATGAGAGTACATCTTATTGACAATGATATACATTTATAGTACATGGTGTGACCCTTGGATTCATATTCCAAGTCGTCTTTTGGACTCCCTTTGGGTGTTCGTCTTCCATACCAACCCTTAGAGGATTAGGTGTCCAACATTAGCATACTCTTTAAGAATTGACACATGGAAAACATCACGGAATTTCATTGTCAGAGGTAGTGCAAGTCGATAGGCTATTGTTCCAATCCTTTCAATAATCTTGAAAGGTGCACAAACGAAGGCACCAGCTAATGAGGCTCATCAATAGGTGAACTCTATGGGTCAAAATGCGACTCTCCAACTAATTAAATTGAATTTTCTGATATTTATTTACATATTTTGTTATATTTTTCTTAGTGATAAGAGTAAAGATGAGTTACTATGCCATGTGGCCTAATCTATGTTAAATGCAAGAATTGGAGTAGTTTTTCGTTGACTTAAGTGTAGGAATTCAGAGTAGGAAAGAAAGAGAAATTTTACGAGTTGGTCTCCCTCCTTAACTCCTCAAATCATTCGAAGATTCCTCCACTCTATCTCATCAGCTCTATGTCTCTAACAACCAAGCGAGTGATAGTCAAGGAAGCATTATTCTCGAGTTAGGGAGCCAAGTATCCCTATTTTCTAGGGAGTTGTTTGTAGCTTGAGTTTTGTATAAATAAGAGTGCCAAGGGACTCATTAGGATTCGATTTTTTGTTGTTTCCAAGAGGCCATTTGAGCTGAAACATTTTGACTATTATTGTTATGATGTACTTGGAATTTTTATGATGATGAGGAATTCTGTTTTGATCCCGCACTCAGTTGACTCAGAGGGTTGAAGCTCTTCAACTAGGGCCCAACACTAGCAGCAAAAGTTCCTCTTTTGTATATGTATTCTTAGCTTAGGATGATAGTTAGCTCCTGAAGTTTTTTTATGTTTTTGTTTAGCTTAGCAAGTTACTTAAATTGTTGCTTAACTTTGTTTCCATTAGTTTAAAGAGGTAGATTCTTATTGTAGTCTAGTGAAGGAAATTATACCAGAAAATCTTCTGACAGTGACCCCTATCTCATCTCCCTGATGGGATCATGATTAGAGGACTCGACTCTCACAGCCCCAAAAACAAAGTTTGTCTTTTGTTTATTGCATAGATTAAGTTTCATTCTTAGCTAGATAATTGTTTATGATTTCTTGGAAGAATATGTAGTTGTTATATTATTTTCTTAAGGTTTATGTAGCTTAAAATGAAATCCATTTCATAGATCTTGTCCTTAACATTAGATAGATCAACTTCCTCAAATTCAACTCATCTTTTCCATGTGGACATGTAGTGATTTATAAATGAAAAGAGAAACATATTTCATTGCAAGGATTGTTGATCTATAAGAAGGGACACCTCCAACCAGCTTCACCTAGGCCTTCTCCACCTTTTGTCGAAACATATCATCCCATAGTCTGAACCTCTATTTTCCAGCCACTGTGAGAAAGCTACCTTAGGAAAATCTGACATCCTTCGGGTGCTAGGATTGGCCTTGGGAAATGTCCACCTTCCCTACACATTTTATCACTATTATGCACCCCTCCAAAACCTCATATCACTATTCTTACCCTCGAAACCTCTCAGCTAACTTCCTGTGGCAGTGCAGGACATCCTGTACTAGATCATGACATCATGTAGTAGTTTCCTAAAACAAACTTGTAGTAGCTTGTTTTGACCTGGAATGATAGGATAGCCTAGTATAGGAGTAGGTTAGCCCCTCAGCTTGGACTCCATCACTAGAAGTGCTACCTAGACCAGCCTTCCCATTCCTTTCCCTCCTACAAGATCATATAACATTAGGTTTTATATTTTGAAGTTAGTAATTAAGACATTTTATACAAATGTGAATGAGATAGTTAGTGCCTGCATGCTTGAATTCTGAGATGATAGAGTAACTTTCTATTTTCAAGAAGTATTGATAGCTACATGATCAATTGTAATATTAACCAAATTCCTTTCTACAAGTAACTTTTTTCATTTTATTGCTAGATTATTTATGACTTTTCATAGCATTTACCATTTCAAAACTTTCATTTCCTAAATAGACAAGCATTTAATTTCCCTACTCTAGAACTAGCTTTACATTCACTGTTAGTATTCATACTCCCTTTAGTTCAATAGAGGACTCATTTGGAACCCTAATGGTAAAGTGCCCCAGCTGAAAAGTGCCATGAGTAGAATGATGCATCTATTTGTATATAGCACTATCACCTCCAAGTTTGTACAAAACCCCAGGTTGATAAAGTAAATTTGGTATCCCTAGGAGTTGCAACATTCTGGCTACAATACTGAGGCTCATCACCTTTTGGCACCATTGCTGGGGAGGTGTCTAGGTAGATGTAATATCTACTTTTCTTTCTAATTTTCATTCAGTAGGTAGATGTTATTCTTATTCCCTTTATTTTTTATAATTGATTATGAAAAATACATAAAAATAAAAAAGAAAAAAAATCATGCCTCGTACGAGTAGAGACAATTTAGGGAAATTATTGACAAATACCCCCACACCATCAAACAGTCAACCTTCCCTCTTCTTCGGTGGCTGTCCGCTTCCCTCTCTCACTGCAAGGGAGTTGGAGGACCCATTAGATGAACAACAAGAGATCTTTGAGGATCCTATTGGGGAGGAAGAAGAAGAAACTAATACCTTTTCGTTTGATTTTAATATGATCCGGAGAACTTATTATTATACCTGTGATGACCAGAAGTTGAAGTTATTCCCTCCACCCTTAAGGATGCAACATTGTGTTGGTTCATGGGTTTACCTAGGGACAACATCACTACTGGGCTGAAATGAAACAAGCCTTCAACAACAAGTACATGGACTATTGTAGGTCTAAAGACACCAAAGATGAAATATTCAAAATGACCTTGGGACATGATGAATCCTTGGAAGATTATGAGGAAGGGTTCCAACTCAGTTACAAAAGGGCTAGATGCATCCTTGATCTTGAATCACTCAAGTTAGTCCTTCTTATAGGAATTAGGGAGGAAATTCTGGAAACCCTAAACATGTTGTCTATAGGGGACATTTATCATCTATCTTATGATGATATCAAGACAATTTTCAAAAACCATTCTAGGGCTGCTAGAAAGAAGGGTAGGGATAGTCAAGCTTTGGCAAATTCCTCTTCCTCCAACACATCTATCAAAAGTGAAATTGGAAACATGTTAGAAGACTTTAAAATTGATATGTTGAACACCCTTTCTCTACAAATGGGCACCATACACATCAAGAGGAAGCAGGAGGAAGCAGAGATATCCTTGACTATCCTCTTTCCTAGATGCACTAGAAGGCACCCTGGAAATGAATGTCCATTCAATGTTATAGAGGTCTTCTCAGTCTGTGAGGAAATACATTCCACATATAAGTGCCCTTGTTTTCCTATATTGAAGGCTATATACCAAGGGGTTGAAGGTGAGGTTGAAAAACTCGGTTATATCAATCAAAGGAGGCATCAAGAACCCCAACCATACCAACAGGGTATGCAAGGGGCATCCTATTCCTATGAAAATCCCAATTAGAATGCACCCCTTCCCCCTTGGTGTTCTCTTTCTCATTCTTCATGGTTCACACCTTCTCCTTGGTATTATGCACCTCAATACCCTTCCCAACATGCTAATCATTCATTTAAGCCATATGTGTTTTGTAGAATTTGGTATCTATGGATAAATAGTAATTCCCTAGATAAGTAGCTATATCTAGAACAACAGTTTAAAGTATTTTAGTCTTTTCCTATAAGAAATAGATAAGATGAGAAGATGAGAAGACCTACTTGTAGTTCCTCTTTCCTCTCATCTCCCTTGTATCAATCTTGCCGCTCCTTCCCATACTTAATACGCTTGAGAAGTACTTGCAAACACAACAGAAAACAAAGAATCGATCAAAGCACATGATCTATTGAATATATGTGAAAGGAATCATATGCAATTCACACATATAAGCATTATGAAACAATACAAACATATGGGAGAAAGGTTCAAACACTTTTTTGAATAGAAGAAGGAATTACAACCATTGGTGTCTAATTTAAAGCCATTCCTCCAGCTTGGATCCCATCCACATTACATCAAAAGCATGAAAAACTTGTAGCATTACAATACTTGCTTCAAATCCAAATCTCATAGCAACATTATCTCCTTAAAATTCAGCATAATCCAGCCCCTGATCACTTAGATGAGCGATCAATTTATAAGACAATGAAGGAGGTTTTATCATAAATGGTGGCATTGAATGGCCTTCCATACTTAGAATTAGTTCCATGGAGGAAGGGATGAGAGGATAGGATGCACCTTAAATCATTCCTCATCCATTTGCGAGCTCATAGGAGTTGATAAGTGAGGGAACCTTTTAGATGACTCCAAAAGATAAGAATATTCCCCAAACCCTATGTGAATTTCGCTCAATCTCGCCCATCGCAGGTGAAATGAAGCCTAAGTGCTCTGTAGAGCACCCTAGAATGGACTCAATTGCTTGGCAGCACACCCTTACAAGGGCTTACCTGCACTGGTCCCTCTAGAGGCTATTTCTAAATGTCGTCAAGTCATGAAATTGTCTGGGAAGGAGGCATTCAAAGGGGTGACTTGTTTAGGGCACGTAGCAACTGAAATTAGGGTTTGATGAGCCCTAAAACACTGATTTGGATGATGGGATTGATGTCCCCAAATGGATCTGTAACAACTGCCCCCTAAAGCATGAAGTCAGAAAAATGCCAATGTCGAATGAAATTCTTTAGGATGTGATAAGGAGGTATCGAAGTGGAAGGTGACCTGCATCAATTACAATGCATATATCATGATATTTGATTTTACATGAATTGTTGAGAGATGGCATACCCATGCTCAGCTTATAAACTTTCATTACATGTACATAAATAGTCGTCTACAGATATATACCCATGATTGGAATGACTATCAATGTAAAGCCATTGTACATATGATTTAGTACTCCTGAAATCGTAGCCTGGATGGACGAAACTAGATCTGGGGTCTTCTATCTCGTTCAATTGTTTGCTCAAGTACGAGTATAACCATGTGAATATATGTCCTGAAGTCGAACATGGGAAGACACCATCTGATTACCAACCAATGATATAAGTTGTTAACAGATGCGAGAGAAATCACCGATAATGATAATGATCCTCAAGGTACTACAGTACATTCTACATGGTGTAAATGGATGATTTGATGTTGAAAACCATACAAAGTCTTTTGATCAAAGGCCACTGATGTCATCCTATTACCAGAAGCGAGAAACCTGCCATTCATGTATGCAAGCCTCAAGGTACTGGAAGGGTGTTTCTAAGTCAACTTCTTGGATAATGAGATGATGTCAATAAGAAGCAACTCATCACAAGAGGGCCTTGATGTATCCCACATCAATGACATGAAATGAGTGTAGTAATTTTGGAGATGGAATTTGACTGATGACATAAGGTTCAGGAATGGAAATCATGAAAATGAAGTTTTATGGTACTGTAAAGGATGAATTCTCTTGAACATATGGGTGACACTGAATGAATTGGCAGCTTTGACCCAAAACAAAAGTAATGGATGGTGTGATAGACCATAGGTATGATAACCATCAAGCAGATAACCCAACCCAAATAGTCTAAATGAACAGCAGTGTTGACCCAAAACAAAAGTGATGGATGGTGTGATAGACCATACATATGATAACCGTCAAGCAGATAACCCAACCCAAATAGTCATAGAGATGAAGTGGAAGTGTCATGTTCAAGAGTGACTTGCTACCATAAAGTGGTTTTCCCATTTTCCCATTTTCCCTAGTCATTGTTGACTGGTACCTCTTTATTTTTATCAAGATTGAGGAGGACAACATATGCTTGTTGTATAATTCCACCCTTCAGGTGAATCCATCGCTATGTGATGTTTTAACGAGTCTAGCAAAGGTGAAACTCGGTCTTGTCTACATGGACAAGTTTGTTTTTGATGTTCCAATGAGTTTAACGACAACGATAACTCAGTCCTTTTCATGTTTAGAGAGTTTGAAAAGGGACAAAAAGAAAACTCCACAGGTTCTTTTTTGTAAATTAATCTCTCAAGCCCGAAAAAACATAAAATAATAGAAGAGAGATGTCATTTCCAATCTGTTAACAAGCTGAAAAGGACAAGCGCTCGACAATCTTTTAATATTTAGAGAATCTAAAAAGAGCTTAAAGAGGACACCACTTTCAGGAATGAGTTGTGTCTATGATATAAATTGGTTCTAGTGATGTTGTAAGTTCTCAAAACATGTTGATTTATGTGAGAGGCTGGCTAATAAGACCACTCATTGCAATTGTTCCTCAAAAAAGGTAAAACAACCAGGTGAAAGCGTATGATCGGTTGAATGGATGGTGGCGATGGGATGAAAACCACCAAGGCTCATTTGATGAAAAAGGCTGATAGAATGGCAATAACAAGGGTTAAAACGGAGATGGGTTCATTTTTACACAAGCTTGAACCATGGGGAACTATGCTTGGATTTAGTTTCATGTTGTTACAGGGAAAATTTTCTACACAGAACTGCTTATCCCACTAAAGTGTGGTAGCTACCTTAGAAACAAACAAAGTAAAGGTACTTTCGTTTTTCCTTTATGAAATATAGATGAGAGAAGAACAAAGAAGACCAACCTCTGTCTTGCACTAATCTCCTAGTTTGATTCCTCTCTCTCTTGATAGTCTTTCGCTACTTGCTCCCTTGTACACCCAACTTCACAGAGTACCTGTAAGATCACAATAGCATAGCACTATACAAGAACATGGATCTATAATCATAAAAAACCTAGGATCAGATGTAAATTGACCATACAAATGCATAAAACATGAATGACACAAGAGTATGGAGGAAAACTTGAATAACTTTTATTGATAAACAAGAAATAGCCAAGGGAGTTACAACCAGTTGTTCTGACCCAGCATCATCCTCTTAGTAGGTAAGCCCTTCTTCACCTCATACAAAGCTTAGATCACCCAACACTATGATGTTTTCTCAAGAAACCAACAGCAATTCCTTACAATATGCAAAATTCCAGCCTCTAGATCTCTAGGATGAGGGATCCATATATAGATATCTGTAAGGGAGATGTGTCAGCTTGTGATTTGATTAGTGTCTTCCCTCTGATAGTTCTTGTTTCCACTTGGAGATTGATGATCTCTTACTCATCCTTGGTTGAATTCAGAGAGGCAAGTGTCACAGGAGAAGTTTCTGGAAGATTCCATGCCTCTCCACCTCGCGAAATGACACTGCCATTTGTCACTTCTTACCCATCGCACCCCATAGAAGGGCTTTTGAAATGCAACGCACCCACATAGTGTATTTAGGTGATATGAAATGCACTTTGTCTATGGAGCAGCTGAAATGATCCTGTTTTGACCAGTTCTGAGCAGTTTTTCATGGAGAACTTCTGGGAGAAGCTGTAATCAGTTGAGCTTGTTCCTTTAGGGGTTAGAACAACACTTTTAGGGACTTAGGAGCCCTTGGTTTATGGACATTTTATGCTTGGGGTTGCAGTGCCCAAAAATGTCTATAACAGTTGCCCCCTAAAGTATGAGGTCGTTAATCTTTTGATATTGGGTGAAATTATTTATTATGAGGATACGAAGTTCTTTCAAGCTAAGAGGAGACCTGTAATAAGATACAATACAATACATTATCTTCATAATATTTTCATGATCTAGCTGAGGCGGGCATTCCCATGCTCAGCTTTATAAATTCATTTTCATGTACATAGGACAGACAATCGTCTGAGTGTAGACTGATGATTCTGGTGGAGTCATCATCCCTTTGATTGGATGATTATCTGTGCAGAAATAATGTACATTTGATTTATTTATTTCCCTAAATATATATTGCAGCTCAGATGGATGAAACTAGATCCGGGGTCTTCAATCTCGTTCGATCTTCACTCGAAGCACAAGTCTATCCATGTGAGAGATGTTCTGGAGTCAAACATTGAAAGACATCACCTGATTACCAGCCAATGATGTAAGCTATTAACAGGTGCGAGAGGAATCACCGATAATGATAATGACCCTCAAGGTACTGCAGTACAATTCACGTGGTGTGAATAAAGGACTTGGCGTCGAACACCACACAAAATCTTTCGGTCGAAGGCCATTGATGTAAACCTGTCGCCAGAAGTGAGAAACTTGCCATTGGGGCATGCAAGCTTCAAAGTACTGAATGGGGTGTTCCTAGATCGAATTCTTGGATAATGAGCTGATGTCGAAAAGAAGCGATCTGTCATAGGAGGGCCTTAACGAATCCCACATAAATGACACAGAACAGAGTAAATGATTTTAATGGATGTGAAAACGATCTGATGACATAAGGTTCAGGGTGGCGGTCATGAAAGAATGGAGTGTAAATGTATTGTGGCGGGTGAGACATAGGTGAATTCTCTGAATGACTTCTCTTGAACATATCGGCGACACTGACGTGATGGATCGGTAGCATTAACCCCAAATGTGGATGGTGTGATGGGACCATGGTGATGTGACCGGTGAATGAAAAAACCCAACCCGACTTGGATGCAGAGTGAAAGTGTCATGTTCAAGAGCGACTTGCTACCAACAAAGTTTCTTCAAGTTTTCTTCCCAATTTTTCCCCAGTCATTGCTGACCAGTACCTCTTTATTTTTGTCAAGCTTGAGGAGGATAACATATGCTTGTTATATAATTTTCCCTTTGGGCAAACCCATCGCTATGTTTTAACGAGCCTAGCGATAGTGAAACTCGTTCTTGTCTGCTATGGACAATTTGTCGCTATTAAGTTTTAACGAGTTTAACGACAAAGATAACTCGGTCCTTTTCAATTTTAGAGAGTCTGAAAAGGAACGTAAAGGAAACTCCAAAATTCCTTTTTCGTCATCTAATCCCTTAAGTCCGAAAAAGTATAAAACAATACAGAAGGGATGAATTTTCAATACTTTTAATGAGCCGAACAAAACAAGTGCTCGATCTTTTTGTGTAATAATCCCTCAGGTCCAAAAAGATTAAAATCTAAAGGAGGGATAGCACTTTCGGTCCCTTTAATGAGCTGGAGAGGCCAATGACTCAGCAATATTTTCATATTTTACAAGTCAGTTGAAAATAGCTTAAAGGAGACTCGTCTTTTGAGGAACGAGTGACAAACTTGGGTAGCAACTGATTCTAGGTAAGGTTTGGAATTTTCCAATCACGATAGTGTTACAAGGATGGCTAGTGGGATCACTCTTCGCAGCTGTTCCTTAAAAGGGGTAAAAAATCAAATGGAGGTGAATGATTGGCCAATACAGAGTGGAGGTGATGATGAGAACATGACCAAGGCTTTAAATGCTGAAGTACTACATTCACGATGGTTATTTACCAGAAAATAGTTCATTTTTTAATGAGCTTAAATGCGGGGGGAAACATTTGCTTATGGCTTATGTTTATTTTTTAACGAGCTTGAACTATGCGCTAAAACTGCTCGATACAACGGTCATTTCTTGACGATGGACTCACCTCTTATGCATGATCGCACAAGATGTGACTTGCTATCACAAGCATCATTAGACTAGGGTGCCCCCTAGCGTTTTGAGTTTTGGGTCATTTGACCAATTTTTTCTTGGTTACAGAACATTATGTGTAAACCATAAACAGTTATATATATATTTTTGATTTTCGAAGTTTTATTTTGGTTAAGTTACATGATCCAAATGCAAATATTGATGGTATGCTTCTTTTTATAAATGTTGCAAATATCTATCTAACACATAATTTGTCAATGAGTTAGTTAATGTGTTTAAGGTTCTGGAAATATGCTGATATTGAATAAAATCAAATTGCCATTCCAAAATCTTAACCCTTAGGAACATGCGATAAATAGCTAGATTTTAGACAGAGTAGATACCAGTGAGTTGTAGTATGACGAGTTGTGAGTCTAGCCTAACAATCAGTCGGCGTATACCATGTGTGATGGAATCAAAGAGAATTTCTATCAATGCGCTATATTGAGTGATGTTATTCATTGATCGACCAATACATACCCCTCTAAAACTTACTAACTCACCGCTTGGATCAAAAATGGCCCAGGCCGCGGAAGATAGGTTCCGTGAACTACGACTGGATCCGTCGGCATGTCCAACACATGACGCCAATAGGTTTGACATCTGCAATAAATGTAAAAAGTGGATTACTTGACCAAAAAAAATACTTTAGCGAAAACAAAAACATAACAAAAGCATATAGGTTACTATACTGAATCACGCATAGTAGTGCTTGAGGTACAACCCTTTACAAGGTTGTGCCAGTGGAATCCCGTCATAATCCATTAACTTGTAGGCTCCTTTTGCTAACACTCGCTTAACAATATAGGGGCCCATCCATAAAGACTTGAATTTACCTGCCCCCAACTTATCGGATTCTTGGTCATAAAGCAAGACCAAGTCACCTTCTGAGAAGACACGGGGTTTGACATTATTGTCGAACTGCGCCTTGACTCATTTCTTATGGGCTTCGTTAGCCAAAGTGGCATCATGACGGGTTTCATCCAATTGGATTAGTTCTAAGAAACGAGCCTCCTCTTCTAAAGTCCCGGGGAGAAGGTCAATTGCGAGTTTGAGGGATGAGATTTCACACTGGATTGGTAAGATTGCTTCCAGGCCATATACCAGTTGGAAAGGTGTAAACCCAGTTGCATTCCTTATCGATGTTCGGTAAGCCCACAAGGCTGAGTACAGGATTAGGTGCCAACTTATTTTGTGAACTCCAATCATCCTTTGCAGCATACGCTTCAGGACCTTGTTGATTGCTTCAACTTGTCCATTGGCTTGCGGGTAATATGGAGTAGAGCTGTCGGGAGACAATCCTAATTTGGCATCTAATTCGACCATCATGTGATTGCGAAAATGCGATCCATGATCTGTGACTATAGCTTGTGGGATGTCGAATCTGGCGACTACATGATTGAAAAAGAAGAGGGCAGCTGTTTCACCAGTATTATCTAATGTAGGCATCGCCTCGGCCCATTTGGTAAAATAGTCAACTGCGACTATGATATACCCATGCCCCCCGGTCGAGGTGGGGTTACATGTCATGAAATTGATGCCCCATTTGGCAAATGGCCCGACAGCAACTATTGGCTGCAGAGGTGTGGGTGGTCTTCTATTTTTGCTATCGAAAATTTGACAAGCATGGCAACTTCTGATTGCGGTTATGCAATCTTTGAAAATTATTTGCCAGAAGTATCCTGCTCGTAAAAAATTTTGCGTTGTAGCATAACCGGATTGATGCCCCCCACACGCGCCTGAATGGCAATCATTCAGGACTTTTTCGGCCTCCTCATGGGTGAGGCACCTTCTTAGAACCGTATCGATACCACGACGGTAAAGTGCATCACCGACGATCATGTAGCCTTTTGCTTGGTATCGAATACATTTTTGTTCGGAGCGAGAGGTATTTGGCCTATATTTCTGGGTTTGGAGATAGATGATTATATCCCCATACCACAGATTTCTTGAAGATATCAGAAACAAATTTTCGTCCACGATCGTTTCTTCAGATATTTCATCGTTGGATGACGATGGGAGATCGCATAGTAATTCTCCGAAAACCAGAGCTTTCTTTGACTTGGATTTTACAAATTCTAGATCAAACTCTTGTAGAATTGCTATCCATTTTGAGTACTTGCCCCCCAGCAACTGTCGCGACAATATATGAGTCATGGGGTTGCAATCTGACAGAATGGTAGTTTTTCTAAAGAGGATATAGTGTCAAAATCTCTGTATCGCTTTAACAGCTGCGAGCGCTAGCTTTTCAACATAAGAATATTTGCTTTCTGTATCATTTAAGTTCTTACTTAAATAATATAGAGGATGTTCAATTCCGTTGTCTTCTTGAACTAAAACCATTGCGATGGTTGTATCCGCCGTAGCCAAATATAGGTTAAAGTCTTTTTGATAATTAGGGGCATACATTAATGATGCTTTCATTAGGGATTCTTTTAAAGCATCAAAGGAAGCTTGCACAACCTGATCCCAGACAAAGGGTACTTCCTTTTTCAAAAGACGCGTATAACCTTTAGCAAGTTCGGCGTAATTTGGAATGAACCTCCTCAAAAAATTTGCCTTCCCTTGGAGTTTCTGAATCTGAAGCAAATTCGAAGGTGGAGGAAAATTTATGATTGCCTGAACCTTACATGGGTCGAGACGAATCTCGTCTTTTGAGACTACAAAGCCAAGTAAGCGACCAGAACTGACACAAAATACACATTTATGTGGATTGAGTCGTATCTTGTAGTGTCGGCAACGTAGAAATATCGCTCTTAAATGCTGCGGATGGTCAGTCCGCTTTCACGAATGAGCCGGAAGGTTTTCAAGGTATTGTTGAACGATTTTTTTGATGTCATGGAAGGCATCATTCATTGCCCTCTGAAATGTTGCCCCTGCGTTCTTTAAACCCAAAGGGTAATTTTCGATACGCGAATGTGCCCCACGGAACAATAAATGCAGTCTTTGACTGGTCTTGTGGGCAGATATTTATTTGATTATACCCGGAGAATCCATCCATAAATGAAAAGATATCACATCCGGCACATTCATCAATTATTTGGTCGATGAAGGGTGTAGGGTAGTTGCCTTTTGGACAAGCTTGATTTACATCCCTATAATCGACACACACTCTAATTGTTCCTTGTTTTTTCATAATAGGGACAATATTCGATACCCAATCGGTTAGAGGAACCGGGTAAATGAAACCAGTGTGGAGGAGTTTTTTAACTTCTGCCTTGATGGCAGCGACTTTCTTGGGGTGCACCTGCCGCAGCTGTTGTCGTATTGGTTTGACATCTGGATACATCTTGATTTCGTGTTCAACGATACTTGAGTCAATTCCCGGCATTTCATTATATGACCAAGCAAAGACATATCTGAATTCACGAAAAGGAACGTTATATATTTCCAGTTCTGAAGGAGAACAACATTTGCCAACATAAATATTCTCTACAACATCTGTTTTGGTCGAGATATTTATGGCGATAGTCTCTTCAATGTTGGACAAGTTTCGCTCTGAATCCACCATGTTTACAGTATTTGATAGAAAATAAAAAACTGAAGGATGGTAAAGGTCATCAGGAGTATTTTCTTCACAATCCTGAAGAAGGTAACGATGGTGGTAATCATCCCATGGTGCCCCTTCAATTACCATTGATTGAACAATTCCTTCATCAGTGACATGCACTCACGACCAAGGATCTGAAGGGGTGCCATATTCCTTAGACCTATCTATCCAAATGCTTGATGAGCGTTGATTTGGGTTTGCCTCCCATGCTAGGAACATTGATTGCTACAATATTTATGTCGGGCTTGGAGGCAATACCCGCCCATGATCCATGTCGATATCGTTTTCTGAGATCTTTTTTGAAGATATCATATTGCAGGTTCCTACCGACGCTACTTCCGCCAAATTGATTGGAGGTGGAAGGGCAAAAGTTCCCATTAATATAGGGTCTTTTAGTAGGCCTACTCCGATATTTTGAAGCGAATGGGGGCTTCCATGGATCATTGGAATGCTTCCCGTAACTTGAGAAACATTTGGGAGGAAGGTTTGTTGATCGACGATTGTAATCCCTCCTTGAAAGGGAAATCCAATCTTCCTAAAATAGGTCTACACAATAGCAGCCATAGCTTATATCCATGGTCTTCCCAGCAGGATGTTGTAATCGAGATTTCCGTCGATTACTTCAACATCTATTTCTAATGTTTTCCCTCCTAGTTCAACCTTCAAGTTACTTAGAATACCATATGGGGTATATGTTCATCCATCAAATGCTTTTAATTTCGTCGAAGATCGCGACAAGGTTGGAGATCCTAAAGTTTTCCAGCAACTCATCGACATAATACATGTAGATGCCCCCTCATCAAATTGTTCGATGAACAGTTTTGTTGAGGGCTTTCACTTGAATGAGGAAAGCTAGTTGAGATGGTAACTGAGGATCATATCCTTTATGATCAAAGGATACAAGATTGGAATCCTTTGGGTCTATCCCATGGATGGATGATAATAAAGCTTGATTTTGGGATGGGAAATTTTGTAGTACCTCAAGATTCGACATAGCGGATGGTGATTGGGCCAAATCTTCCACTATATTATAATGCTGTGCCACTCTAACGTGAGGATTAAATGTCCACATGTGTACTACTCCCTTTGGCAGTTTTATTGTCAACTCGGGAATGATGGGTGGCGCAATTTCTGTCGAAGTTGTTGTCGAACTACTAGGTTGATCTTTATCATTGTTGTTCGACAGCTGTGGATTACCATAATCTTTGTTCCTTGTCGATATCAAAGAATCATTTTGCTATTTGGAAATCGACAACATCAGCACTTGAGACGGGGAAGCATTTCCACTGTCAAGCAGATTTGTTCCTGGATTTGGAAACAGATCAGTCAATATTGCCGAGGTTTTTGAATTCTTGAAGAATTTTTTAAGCTTAGCTCTGTGTGGACAATCTGCAGTCCAATGATCCTCATCGCATATAAAGCATGGATTTCTTGGTTTCCTATTTCAAGGAGGGTTTGCAGAAGATTTTTCAGGTGATGATTCTTCCTGTTTCTTCTTCTTCCCTTTGCCTTTCTTCTTCCCCCTGGTTGCTTGGTTTCTTTGCCTTTATCTGTTGATACGGCATTTACTTCCGACGCAAGAAGTTCCTCTTTTGCATTTTGACTGGAAATCTTACGGGTCTTTTTAGATGTAGCCTTTGTCAATTTCGTGTTTGTTGTGCCAATCACGCCATCGCCGACATGAGAGTCATTGTTTGATTTAGGAGGAGGAGGGACTGAGAATTCCGGTCTAGGAGCGTCAGGTATTTTATCATAGAGCGTGCGAGACTGAGTGTAAATCAAGTCCAAATATTGCGCACGAGCGATGACTTGCTCTTCGGTGATGACTCCCCCTTTTGCCACATCTTCTGTAATAGAAGGCAATAATGACTTAATAAACCATTCAACTAAAAGCTGATCAGGAACATACATTTTTACCATTGTACGACAACGTCGCCACTCATGTATATGATCAGATATGTGAGTGGTCATTGTTTGTTTGAAATTGGTAAGAAGTTTCGTTCCCATTTCGTACCTTATCGGTAACTGAAAATGGGTTAAAAGGGTTGTGGCTAGGGTACTGAAGTTGTCAAATGAAGCTCTGGGCAATTTGATATACCATTTTGCTGCTGGACCAGTTAACGTCCTCTGTAAAAGGCGAAGCCTAATTGAATCATCGTTTAGAGTGTTTGATGAACACACATGATTCGACGAATCTTCACCTGGATTCCCACTAAATTTAGGAATATCTGATGGAAGTTTATGTGGAATCGTTGGCCACCAAGGGGCGTAAGAAACTGGATCGTTTGTTAATCGATTTAAATTAGGTAATTATAAAGTCGCCACGAAGGGTAACTGTTGATTTAGGTTAGGTGAAGCATACCCAGGATAAGATGGGATTGCCTGAGCAGTTGGTCTTTGCATACCAGCATAATGCATTTGATGCTGGTAACTCTGGTAAGGTTGGTGGGCATGACCATTGTAGAATGGTTGGTTTTGACCATTTTGAATATACGGTTGCCCACTATTTGCAAAAATTTGTTGCTCAGAACCTTGGTATACTTGTTGGAACTGCGATTGTTGGTATTGCATTAGCCATGGTTGTGAAGCCATGTGTAGTTGCCCGATACTAACTGTTTAACCAAGATGAGGGGTTATTGTACCCGTTTGAACCTGTGTCACTCCACCAGTAGGCGATTGTGGTTGAGTTGCAGGGTCAAGAGGTTGTTGCATTACAACCTGAGAAGCTTGAGGTTGGCATACAACAGGTAGTGCTTGAACTTGCGACGCCCTCACAATAGCTGGCGTAGTTGGTATATTTGACATAGGTAAGCATTGTTGCATCGAATATACAACTCTTGGTTGTTGAGGTAGTATCAGTACCCAACCGCTTGACGTAATTCCAGCATAACCCAAATTTTGTTGTGAACTCCTGTATGGCTGTCCTCCCGGAGGGGACAATGAAAGGGTATACTGCCCCCCATACGGCAGTAATCCGGTATTTAAGGGAATGGTTTGCCCTTGAGGGCCGGACTGCCCAAATTGACCTCCAAATGGATCAATTTGTTGAGACTCAACATAAAATTTCCGGATATTATTCCGGATGAACAAACAGGAACAAACCATACCGTCGAAATAGCCCCTGAGTGGGCTCCTTCTAGCGATTGAGAGCTTGTTGGGACACATGGTATACCGGCGAACATTGTTGGTGTGATAGCAGGAAGTTCTGTCGTTGCTGTGTCAGATGACACAGTCCTAGATGTTGACAGTTGTTCAGACATTTCTAGTCTATCCAAAAGATTACCTAGCGATTCTACAGGAGCTTCCGCTGGCAGTTGACTAATTTCTAATGAAGAAGGATACAAAGTGATTCCGACTCCAAATTGCGATGGAGTACTAGATGGAGGATCCTCTACAATCTCTTCTATAACAATCAGACCAGGTGGAAGGGGTAGACCGTCAGGTCCATAGAATATTTCTGGTGCCGAAGAAGGTATGGAATCTGCAGCGACAGATGTTTGGGGAACAACACTCTCCGAACCGGTTGTAGATGGAACTGGTTCAGTGATACAAGTGTTTATCCTCATACTAGGATCAATACTACTGTCCTTCGGTGGCTGTTGAACTTCTTCTGTAAAGGCAGGGATACCAGAAATGTTTGGAGTAACCGGAGTTTCTGATGTCGTTGGAACACTTGTTCTAACTTTACCAGGAGATTTGGAACCCGTTAAACGAGTTCGCTTTGTCTGTAATAGTTTCGATTCCAGAGACAAAGACGGTTGACTTGTAGGTCTCCGCAAATGACGGGGTTTCAATTGACTTTCTTCCACGATTGAAGATTAATCGATCAACTAAAAATCAAGGGGAAGTATGTTTCCGAATTAGATGAATTTTAGACGCTTTGACACAACTTGTTTTTTCAATTTTTAAGAGTCAAGAAAAAACAAAAGATGGCTCTAGTCGTCTTCGATTTTTAATGAGCCTGAAGTGACAAGTGCTCAGATGGACCTTTTCCGTTAAGGAGTCTAAAAAGGAATGAAAGGGACTGCTCTGGAAGTCTAGGTAGAGGGATTACCAAACCAATCGCAAAACTGCAGAATACTTTTTACGGTATGGCAGTCAATCTTCCCGAATGCTATGTTCAATGCATTGCGATTGATAGGGCGGCAGACATAGCTTCCTATGGATAAAGGATTAAGCCTATTGGGGTCTCCCAAAATATACTTGACGGTACGTGGGAGCACAAGTCCGTAGTGGCACTTATCGTCTCAAAGTGGAGGAATCACCCAACCATCAGTGAGAACAACAGTTACCAGCCTTTACGACGCTGGAATACGTCTCTAGCCTAGACTTCTAGATGTTATGCGTTAGGTTCCAAAGCGTTGTTAGATTCATTAAATTTATTTTATAGTTGATCTTGCTTAAGAAATTTTCCTTTCAGGTTCACCGCGAGATGTAGATGTATAATTCCTAAAATGAAATCTAAGATGATAAACAGTCTTTTATCTTCTTTGTGCAATGAAAATCCTAGCTACTAAGGAAAGAGAGACATTATTCTTTCACAAAGAACAAAGAGCACACACTAGATGCACTATCCTTAATCAAACCAATCAAACAGTCTAAATGAAAATGCACATGCATGTATTTGTTTTCGGCTTTCTTAGTATGTGAATGGTAAAAAGAAAGCTAATGCACAAATCTGAATTACTTTTCAAGCGAAAATTACTAACAAGTTCCTTTTCGAAATTAGAAATGGAGACAATCACAACACTTTATGATTCGGAAATGAATACTTGCTTTCGACACTAGAAAAACTACAAATTCAGACCAAATACAATAGTAACAGGGTAATCGACTATCAATAGCAACCAAACTCTTTCCTATGACTGAAAACGACACTTGCAACACTTTCAAATCAAAGGACGACAGTACAATTACGTTACTTTTTGCAAAGGAGAACTGAAAATGACTCAACAAATACACAAAAACATTTACAGTTCTTTTGTACAACGGAGGTGGAATAACAGCAAGGAAAAGGGGTTTCAAACAGAGATATATTGATTACAGGCAACAAAATTCATGAATAGAACCGAAAAGAATGAATCACAGAAACCAAAACTGGACAATGCCTAGTCTGATCAGTGCACCTGTAACACAGGAAATTTGGAATGCAGCGCACCTACTACACTCGGGAAGTGCGCTGAATTTCAGATTCACAGAACAGTACCTGCACTGGGCCAGAGACGAGACTTTTCTTGGGTTCTGGGTCACAGTTTGCAGTTTAGTTCATGGGTTTTGGTCGAGCAAATGGTAATCAGTAATGCAACAATCAAGGGTAGATCTAAGGAGGTTATAAGAGCTACCACGAGGGCAATTAGAGAGTTTGTGAATCAGTTGTTTAAGTCATAAACAAATCCCAGAGATTGACTGAAGCAACATTTATCTACTTTGCATTTGCATAGCAAATGTAGTTCGAAAGCTACCTTGCTCGACTTCAGGCTCCGTCTGTAAGTTTATGAAATAGACAACAAGGAAGATAAACAAACAAACTAATTCGTCCCCAGCGGAGTCGCCATTTTGTTACAGGGAAAAGTGTCTACACAGAGCTGCTTATCCCACTAAGGTGTGGTAGCTATCTTAGAAACAAACAAAGTAAAGCTACTTTCGTTTTTCCTTTATGAAATATAGATGAGAGAAGAACATAGAAGACCAAACTCTGTCTTGCGCTAATCTCCTAGTTCGATTCCTCTCTCTCTTGATAGTCTTTCGCTACTTGCTCCCTTGTACGCCCAACTTCACAGAGTACCTGTAAGATCACAGTAGCATAGCACTATAAAAGAACATGGATCTATAATCATAAATAATATAGGATCAGATGTAAATTGACCATACAAATGCATAAAACATGAATGACATAAGAGTATTGAGGAAAACTTGAATAGCTTTTATTGATAAACAAGAAAGAGCCAAGGGAGTTACAACCAGTTGTTCTGACCCAGCATCATCCTCTTAGCAAGTAAGCCCTTCTTCACCTCATACAAAGCTTAGATCACCCAACACTATGATGTTGTCTCAAGAAACCAACAACAATTCCTTACAATATGCAAAATTCCAGCCTCTGGATCTCTGGGATGAGGGATCCATATATAGATATCTGTAAGGGAGATGAGTCAGCTTGTGATTTGATTAGTGCCTTTCCTCTGATAGTTCTTGTTTCCACTTGGAGATTGATGATCTCTTACTCATCCTTCGTCGAATTCAGAGAGGCAAGTGTCACAGGAGAAGTTTCTGGAAGATTCCATGCCTCTCCACCTCGCGGAATGACACTGCCATTTGTCACTTCTCGCCCATCGCACCCCATAGAAAGGATTTTTGAAATGTAACGCACCCACACAGTGTATTTAGGTGAGATGCGATGCACTTTGTCTATGGAGCAGCTGAAATGATCCTGTTTTGACCAATTCTGAGCAGTTTTTCTTGGAGAACTTCTGGGAGAAGCTGTAATCATTTGACCTTGTTCCTTTAGGGGTTAGAACAACACTTTTAGGGACTTAGGAGCCCTTGGTTTATGGACATTTTATGCTTGGGGTTGCAGTGCCCAAAAATGTCTATAACACATGTTTACACAAGCTTGAAATGAAAAACTATGCTTGGATTCAGTTTCATTTTTACACAAGCTCAAAATGAAAAAGTATGCTTGGATTCAATTTCATTTTTACACAAGATTGAAATGAAAAATTATGCTTGAGATTGGTTTACATGCCCCCAACATGATGAAAGGGAGAGTCTCCTATAACCAGATGGAAGTCGCTGCGGTGAAGCAGGAAAATTATCCAACACCTTCTTGGCTTCGTCCAGATAGGGACATAGGTGAATGGGGTTATTCCCTTCACATAACCTACAGGGGAACTTAACTTTACCACTAGGTGCATTTCCCCCAAGCTTCATTACATTCACCTAAGTAGACTACTTATGGCTATCAGGTGGATGGAATGAAGGTTAATTTACAAGATCAAGTGAAAGACTCGACTGGGATTTTACGAGATCTAATCAAAGACTCGACTTGAAACTTTACTCCAGGGGACCTTGTTTCATTTTTTAATGAGCTTGAAACAAGACAAGGAGCTATGCCCATACTCCTTTGTTTCATTTTTTAATGAGGTTGACAAAAGACCAGGAACTGTCCTCATATCCTTGGTTTCATTTTTTAACGAGGTTGACACAAGACAAGGAACTATCCTCATACTCTTTGTTTCATTTTTTAATGAGGTTGACACAAAACCAGGAACTATCCTCATATCCTTGGTTTCATTTTTTAATGAGGTTGACACAAGACAAGGAACTGTCCTCATATCCTTGGTTTCATTTTTTAACGAGGTTGACACAAGACAAAAGACTGTCCTCATATCCTTGGTTTCATTTTTTAATGAGGTTGACACAAGACAACGAACTATCCTCGTTCCCTTTCTCACGAGTCATAAGAGGTCATGACTTCCAAGAGGTTCTCATAAGATGGGAGAACAATGATATGGAAGGAGAGATCTTAGGTTCCAATGCCCCCAGTATATACTGTACAACATCATGGGATTGATCGTCCGTTGATGTAGGCATAGAACAGGTTGCCACATAATTAACACGTGGCGGGGATGATACCATTGGTACGAAAGGACCACTTAGGGAAGATGGTTGAATGAAAGCCATATTTGGACCAAGAAATGAAAGCCATATTTGGACCAAGAAATGAAAGCTGGTCAACGGTGACAATTTTGCCTTCATGCAGGAAACACATCACTCAAAAGAGTGTGGCAACAATAGCTCCCATGTCATAAACATAGTCGCACCCTAGAAGTAAATTGTAATCTAAAGGGCCTGGGACTACCATCACATTCAGATAAATGATTTTTCCTCCAAAAGTAATAGGTAATTGAGGGAAGATCCCTAATGGTTGACTGGTTCCTCTATTAAAAGCCAACAGATTCTGGGTAAAAAGCATAAACAGCGGCGAACCGAGTGCTTGCCAAGTAGTTTAGGAAAGGATACTCATAGATGCACCATCATCTATAATAGTGCATGATAAAATCATATTACAAACCTGTACTATGATCTAGAAAGGCACATAAGGAGGAAGACGGAATCCTACCAGTCGATTCCAATCAAAGGAAGTGACCAGACTACTTGGAGGGGGTACCATAGAAACACAAGAATTAACCCCTTGAGTTACGAGAGTGGGAGGATGTTCCTCCTATCTTGATGGAACAGGAGGACCGCTCCCAAGCTCATTAGAATCTGAAGAAACAAAAAGAACTTGAGTGGTACCATATTCACTTTCTTTGGGAAAGGTAGGGTTAGAGAAGGTGAAATCAGGTCAACTGTTACCTCGACCTCTTGATTTGGGTCAAGTATAGACTCACAGGATTCACTTATAGAGAGAGTGGGTTTGACTGATAGCTGATTTTTGTCAGTCAATTCATCAACTAGTGAAGGATTTAGGGAGAGTTTCTTGTAACTATATGGAAGTCACTATGGCGAAGTAGAATGGTTATCCAACACCTTTTTGGCTTCATCGAGATAGGGAAAAATGTGAATGGGGTGATTCCCTTCATAACCTACAGGGAAACTTAACTTTACCCTTTTTTCCATGAACTTTACTACCACTAGTTGATGGTGTGTCACCAACATGATCTCCAGAAGTTGATGACATAGGATGATGTGAATGAGAAGAACATTCTTCTAAGATCTGAGGAATATTAGGACAATTTTGAAGAAGATGGTCTCCTGCACAAAGTTTGCATGCTTATCGAACATTTTGATGCTTGACGGATAGTTTCTTATCATATGTTGCATTCAAAGCAATGGTTTCTTGGTTGCCCCTCTGTTGAATTTGATTCTTCTTCTTCTTGTTCTTAGCCACCTGGTTACTAGTAGCAACACTTTCAACAGGTGAAGAGGAAGAAGGGGAGGAAGAAACAACTCAGGAAGAAGGCAAAGGGTCAACTTTAGGATTAACCGGAGATTGATTTTTTCCAATTGGAGGAGTACTTGATTGTGGAGAAATCACGACATTTTGAACCAAGGAGCTTGAAAACAACCATACTGGCAAGCCAACAGTAAATCACAGAAGGGACAATGTAGCCATATAAGGAGCACGAATATTTCTGAAAGGAGGAAAAGGACTAGGATTGCCATCAAAAGGAATTCCTTGATTGGTGGACTCCGGATTTGTCGCCATATGTTTCAACCTAAGATCAACTAAGGAGTGAGCGTGGAGGATATTATCTGCGATCAATTAATTTTATTTTAATCAAAGTAACATAACAAAACAAAAGAAGGATAATCTATGCAAAAGTTTTACCAAGCAACTCTGAACTGCATAATACCTCCCAGCGGACCGCAAATTACGGGCAGGCAATGTCCCTGAATGCTGTGTTTGGTGTATCATAGTGTACAAGGCAACCAACCTGGTTACCTAAGGATGGATAGAAACCTAGTGTTGTCCTCCCATATATACCCGAAAGTACATGCAGGCCCAATCCGTATAAGTGTTGTCTAATGCAAAACTGCACAGTGAGAGCATTCCCATATACTTTACATATTGTAACACCTCCCTATATACCCGAAGGTACATGGACAAGCTATGACATACTCACGTACGTGGAATTAGGTATCACACTCGGGATGTATTGCAAACAAGTTAGTGAGAGTTGCTTTGTTTTACGACACCGAAACACGTCTCTAGCCTAGACCTCTAAATGTTTTTCATTAAGTGACAATGCTCCATTAGGTAAATTCAGATAAATTTTAAGTTGACATTATTTAGAATTTTCCTTTCAAGGTTCACCACGTGATATATGATTTGCAATTCATAAAATGAAACTAATATGATAAGAATTATTTTCATTCAATTGAACAATGAAAATCCTAGCTACTTAGGGATAGAGAAATCAAATCTTTGACAAAGAGCAAAGAGAACATCTAATGCAATTTCGCTAGCTATTCCTTTCAAGCATTCACAAACTAAGATGTGAATTATGCAAGTTTTTCTTTTCGAATCCCTTAATTTTATGATGAACAAAAAGGAAATATGCACACACAATCAATCAATCTTTAACAAGAATGAAGACTTTTATGATAGTTCTGTTTCAAAGGAAAAGAAGAATTTAAAACACTTTCTTTTGAATAAATATTAATCAACCATATTCTAACTTTGACTATAGACCGATAATGACAAAGAAAAAATTTAAGAAACATTAATCAATCAAATCAAAGTAGGGCTAGACAAGGAGATAGAAACTTATTTTCTGAGACATGACATTCATTGATCAATCAGCAAGCAATCAAACAAAAGAAATTTGGCAAAAACTCAATCCAAAAGTGGGAATTTGACCTAAGATGGATCAGTGTAGGTCAAAGAGTGCCTAACTACACTGTAGAGCACTGTCTCTCACTCAAGGGTGCTCTGCAGAGCACTGTCACCTGACCGAGCCTACGCTGATTCCTGAGAGGCCACTTAAGAGTCATCTAACCTCAATTTTTGACCAAAATTCAATGCAAAAGAGATGAAATACAATCAATGAACACAAGTAGGGTCTACAAGAATGTCCTAGGAGGTGAATAAGCTACTAGAAAGGATGATATTCCCCAGTATGGTCACCAATTTGTTTTGGAAAATTTGGTATCGACGGATAGATACTAATTCCCTAGATAAGTAGTTGTATCTAGAACAACAGTTTAAAGTGTTTTAGTCTTTTCATATAAGAAATAGATAAGATGAGAAGATGAGAAGACCTACTTGTAGTTCCACTTTCCTCTCATCTCCCTTGTACCAATCCTGTCACTCCTTCCCATACTTAATACTCTTGAGAAGTACCTGCAGACACAACAGAAAACAAAGAATCGATCAAAGAACACAATCTATTGAATATAACTGAAAGGAATTAGATACAATTCACACATATAAGCATTATGAAACAATACAAACATATGGGAGAAAGGTTCAAACACTTTATTGAATAGAAGAATGAATTACAACCATTGGTGTCTGATTCAAAGCCATTCTTCCAGCTTCGATCCCACCCACATCACATCAAAATCATGAAAAAATTGTACATTACAATACTTGCTTCAAAGCCAAATCTCATAGCAACATTATGTCCTTACAATTCAACATAATCCAGCCCCTGATCACTTAGATGAGTGGTCAATTTATAGGACGATGAAGGAGTTTTTATCATAAATGGGGGCATTGAATGGCCTTCCATACTTAGAATTAGTTCCATGGAGGAAGGGATGAGAGGATAGGATGCACCTTAACTCATTCCTCATCCATTTTCAAGCTCGTAGGAGTTGATAAGTGAGGGAACCTTCTAGATGACTACAAAAGATAAGAATATTCCCCAAACCCTATGTGAATTTCACTCAATCTCACCTAGCGCAGGTGAAAGGAAGCCTAAGTGCTCTACAGAGCACCCTCGCATGGACTCAAATGCTTTGCAGTGCACCCTTACAAGGGCTTACCTACACTAGTCCCTTTAGAGGCTATTTTTGGATGTCTTCAAGTCATGAAACTGTATGGGAAGGAGGCATTCAAAGGGATGACTTTTTTAGGGCATGTAGCAACTAAATTTTAGGTTTGATGATCCCTAAAAAAGTGATCTAGATGATGGGATTGATGTACTCCCCCACATCCTTAGTGGAATGCCCCATCACAAGGTTGGAGGTCTCCATTCAACCAACCTCTAGCCTTACTATCTTGACCTCCATCACAACCAAATCTCCTTTATCCTACTCCATCTAAGCAACCTCAGATGCTTTCTCAATCAAATCCGAACCCAAAAAGCAAACTTGCACAACAGGTCTATAGTGGAGAGACATCCTACCCTACATATGTTGTGGAAATTCAAGAAATCGACCTCATGTATGGAAGAGTGCTTCCAGATAACCAGCCTCCATCTCCACCTAAGGGTCTTGAAGAGGAAAAGGAAGAGAGTGTTCCTAAAGCCAATCCACCTCCTTTTCCTAAATATTGACCCATCATAGTTAGGACACCCCACAAGAGATTGAAATTATGGGAGAATTGAAAAAATTATGTGTTATAGTCCCACTCCTTGAAGTCATCAAGGATGTCTCCATCTACCAAAATATAATCAAGGAGGAATTCTTCAAACATCCTAGGAGGAGAAACGAAGACACCTTGTTGGCTTAGGGAGGCCTGACCTAGGTTCGGAGTTATTTAGCCAAACAAATCCCTACACTGCTAGCCCTTTGGGCATCAGCCCATGAAGCGTGGACTGAGGTCTCGCCCGAAGTATTATGGGGGATGCTAGAACCAAGTTTCCGCACCCTTGAGATTTATGTGACGTCGGTTTAGTCCAACTATGTCTGCCTTCTCGCAGGTCGTTTTGCGCACTGTTCTAACCTTAAATACTTTCACGATCTGTTATAATCATCTTTCGCGCAACCCTAACTAGGGGTTGAGATGCTTTCGCACTGCTATGGTAGCAACCCGCACTATTTCCCTAAACTACACTGCATATCTTACTTATATTCTTAACAGATCTTAGTTAACTTCATGTAAATAGATATTCTATCTTGCATTCACTTAATCAATACAATTATACACATTCGTGCATCATATAAGTATTAGAAGTGAATTTCATACCTAAGATAACAGATGCATAAGACAGGAAATAAATACACAAAAATGATAGGAAACTTCTCTCTATTAATACTTCCAACTGTTACAGACTTGACTCACCTTGCTCACTCAGTTGCGTACTACTAGGCCTCTGCGCACTCAACTGCAGAGCCTTCTCCTACTCTACGACCCAAAACTGGACTTTACACTTTAGATATCACTCAACTCTTCATCATTATCATGATTAGATTGATTGATGCTTAAATACTTAGAGCCTCTCTCTATTTATATAATCCCATGGTTCGCGGACCATGGGTAAATCTCTACAGCCGACATTACATTAACAAAATTAAGGGCGGACAACCCTATGAATATTTTACAAACTACACGCTCTGTGCCCACAAAATACGGAGTCTTTACATTTGAATTACAATATTTGACCAAAATCTGGGCTCTAAGCCCCAAAACTTCCCTTGGGGATCCCGTGCCCAATAGGCCCCCAACACAAACATCGTGACTCACCCTTGAGTCACTCTGTCGGTGCAGAGATCTTTGCGTGAAGACCTCCCAACTCCTACTAGATCGCTACAAGTTCGGCAGTGTACTAAGTAGCTCGCTGCTGTACTTCCTCGACGCACTGTTCAGTGACTGTTGTTGTTGACCTGCTGCCTTGGATCCTTTCCTGCGTTGCTTGTAGCTGCGTGAGCTTTGCTTCAATGGAGGCTGTAATGGTGTATGCCTTATCGATCCATGGTTGTAGATGCGCCTTCAAAACTTCTTCCTTATGCCAAGCAGCATCCACCTACTCCTTGAGCTCTTTAGCCTACTGCATCCTCGCGAGCCTCTGTGTAAGGGAAATCATATACGTGGTACCTTTTACTTCATCGTATCTTTGCTGCAGCTCGTGCACCTGTGTCTCTAGGTGTTGTATGTTTAGCTCCTCCTATATGGTGGTGAGGGCCTCAAACAACTGTTTGAACAACTTTGTGTAGTCTGTCACTATAGGGTTGACCACCACCATTGTTGTGGTAATCGCGGTGGCGCATTGTTCCTTAACCTTCGGTGCAGTTGAAGGTTGTGCCTTCAACTATAGTTCTATTATCTGAAGGTTCAGCTCCAGCTGAACCCTACCCATTTCGTCCTTTGCCTCACTCACCCCTACTGCTAACTTCTGGATGCGCATCTCCACTGGTTCTTCTGCTTGAATGGCCAACTCCGGGACCATCTGGCAGGCCTCCTCCACCACCTGCACTATTTGTCTATTCTGCACCACTACCTCATCACGCTACAGTCTCAACTGTTCAATGTCGATGTGCTACTTGCTCATTACCTAGAGTGTGCGACCCTCCTTGGCTCATAGTTCTGTAATGACTCCATCCTGTAAAATATAGAGTGTCGGCCGAAGGAGCGCAACCAAGATTAATCTGATTCCCTTGAACCTACTGACCATAGGCCTGTTGACCTCATTTTCTATAACAAGTGTGCCATCTGGTAGCACTATTGTGTTAGTCATCCGAGCACGTAGAATTTCCTTAGCCGCTCACGTGCGTACTGTGAGGCTGGTTGACATAGTACCAACCTATGGAGTGTGCACCTGAAACTCTTGTATCTACGTCCAGAGAGCCCCCAACACAATCTAGTGTTGCTCCTCAAACTGTTAGAGGGCCTCCGCGGTGACGTCCCTCACCATCTTGCCAATATCATGGAGATCCCCCTAAGTGAGGGTGATTGAGTCAAATGAAGTCTTTGAAGCCTTTGACTTCTATCGCGGCCCTACCTACTCTCTTGGTCGTGGACGTTTTAGCTGGGTGGACGCTGTCTGCTGGTCCATGCCACCTTACTCTATATCGGTCTCTAGCTCAGACGAAGGTGACTTTTATCCTTTGCACTCTTCTTCTGATGTCTTTTGCTCCTCTTCGACCAACTTCACAGCGTCGTGCGCTAATGCATGGGTCCCCCAGCATATAACCATACTTAGCAATATGATGTCAGGGTTACCCACCATATACCCACAGTATGCATTTATCAATGCATCCACAATTGCCTAGGTATTTAACTCTACAATGGAGTCAAATCTTCAAACCATAAATGGTCAAGGCCCTTTATAAGTTCCTTTCGCTATCAGAACTTCAACCACCCTGCCGAACCTTCCTATCGGGAATAAAAAACACTTCAGAACCTTAATATAATCCACAATCCATATCTATATATATATATATATATATATATATATATATATATATAACCATACTCCTTTCACATGCCTTGGTTACATATATATTAACACAAACCACTATCGGCGCTAATTTTCCCTGTGTAATCCTACGAGTTGTATTTGACTTCTAACTCTTGCCATTTATTCACCACTCATGTTCTCATTTATTTGTTTTGAGAGCATTTACATATTCTCCTATTATCTAATTAAATCACACTTAAAGGCCTAAATATTGAATTAACTTGATACTTAGGAAAACTATTTCCTAAAATCCATGACCCCCTATGTCTACTATTTACAATGATTTTCCCTTGGGTGAATTCTCCTGCATCAGACTCCCAAAGTAGAAAATATTCATGATCTTCTGATCATGTATCTTCTGATATTTGTCTTCCTAGATCCCACACTTTGTTCTGTAACTACACAAATGCCTTGTACCTTTGCTACTACTGTATGTCTATTGTCTTCTGGTTCTTGTCAATCAGGTTCAAGTTCTAATTGATCTTGCTTCCCACTGCTACCACATTTCTCCATTTGAATTTCTTCATCATCTGCTGCCACATTTCTTCAATTTCTATGTCCAGCATATCTTTGGGCTGGTCCATCTTCTGCTTCATATTTTTTCCTCCTTCTCTTTGTTTCAGGTTGATGTTGCCGTCTTCTATGGTGACTTTTCCTGTGCTGCTCCAACTTTTGGTTTGCTTGCGCTTGCTGTGACTCTTACGCTGAATTCTATTTTACTTGTTTCATCCTTTGGTTTACTTGTTGTCTCCCTATCATCCTTACCCTCTTTCACGATTGAATCATGACCGTTCAAAACTCTTTCTAGCAAATTAACATTTATTTTCCATGGATTAAATTTTCCCATGGAGACTTCTTCTTCCATCTTTATTTGGCTACTCATTTGTTCCAAATTTCCTCCGACATCTGTGACAAAACCTACACTCATAAAACACTTGTTAAAATTAAAAACATGAGGCCTTGGTGCCCCTTCTTTCTTTGGCAACATTTTAGTTTGTTGCTTTATTTCCTCCTCCTCTATCAGCATATCAGTATCTGGATTCAAATTCTTAGCAAAATTCGTGAGACTGTCAGTCAGTCTCTCTTCCACACCATCTATGCTAATGATGTCTTCCTGCTTGGGTTCACAGTAGTGAACTTCTCCTCCTTTAACCTATTGCTGGTTATCTTCACTTTGAAATTATTTGATTCCTACTACCTCTTTACCATCTTCGAACAATCTCTACTCAATCTCTTTGATCACATACTCATACTCATTCATGCCTTTTAATGAACCTACAAAAAAATTATTACATCTTCTTGTCTCCATGGCTACTTGAGACAGATCTTCTTCTTCAGAAACTATAACTGCAGCATTTGTTCTACCGTCAGGTTCTCTCATCAGTTTCTCCAACAGTTTAATTTCCTCTTCACACTTAGTAAGAACATCATCACTATGCTCTCTTCTTCTAGCTTCATCCTTTACATGCTATGTTATAGTATTAAAACACTGTCCTCCTCTGACCCTTGTAATCTTAAGGTCTTTATGCAGTAGCAAATCACTACTTCCCTCATTCAAGAGGTCTTCTCCATCATACTCTGTTCTCCTAGAGTACTCCTCCAGAATTTTGACATCTTCAAAAGATTGTCCATCCTCTTCAAAACACTCCTTTGTTAGTGTTCCTTTTCCCAAGGTTAAATCATTTTCATAGGGTTCCTCCTTAACATCTTTCAGTATATTTCCTTCTTCCCTACTATCTGTCTCAACAGTTTCCATGGCTATCTCCATTGTGCCTATCATAATAGTGAATTGATGATCCTTTACTATGTTTTCATCTAACATAGTCTCTTCCTCAAGTTTGCCTTCAGTCCCTTACTGTTTACCTTCTCCAAGAGCTATCCTTTTCCCATCATATGCATTAATATTCTTCTACATTTGTTCTACATCCACAGAAAAACTATTAGTCTTAAAAATATAAGACCCTATGGTCTCACTTGATGGTTCATCCATCATATCTCCTTGCTATTCTAAATCATTCATATGATTAAGAAATTCTTTGATAGTCTCTTCTTCAATCTCCTCAAGCCCTTCACTTGGTTCCTTGATATCTCCTTGTTCAGGTTCACAAATGGACTCTTTCATTTCCATTTCCAACTCAACTTCCTTGAGTTTTCCCATCAGCCATTTTACTTGCTTTTGTTGTAGCCTTCTCTGCATCTCATGCCATTCCACTGGCTTCTTCCTCAAGACCCAACCTTGTCTCTGGCTTTCCTCAAGCATTCTCCTTACGACATTGAGTTGTTCTTTTAATTCAACAACCTCTTTGTCAATTTCCTCTTGACTCATTCTCATGCCATTTGCTTTGGCATCCTCTTTCTTATATCCGCTGTTGTGGCTTCTCTTTGAACCTCTGCTATGACTATCAGTAGTCATTTTCTTCTCCTCTTTCTTCATGAGCTTCTCACTTATCTGCAACAAGCCTCTGCTATAGCTAGTCCTCTTGGCTGCAGTCTTACCTCAGTAAACTCTTCTCACTCAGTCTTTTGGTAAGCATAGGTCCTCTGTCTGGAACCTATCACTTCCTCTTGAGAACACTTCAGCTGTCCTCTCTGTCCAATCTCTTGTTGGATTCTTCAGGTTCACTGACACTTTCTTCTTCAAAGTATTCTCCTTACTCTGCCTTCAAGAACACATTTGGTTCTTCTCTCACAACTCCTCTTGCTGTCACCTGTGCAATAATATAAAAACAAACATTCTTAATTTAAAACAGAACATATTACCTCACCTTCAAGATCTCAGCATCATCTTGTTTCACCCATTCTTCTGCACTTTGAAAGGCTTGTCCTCTGGTTGGTTTCCAAGTCCTCTTTCCTTTAGAACTTTCATTAAGCAATAATGCTTTCTCCTTCCTCCAAGGAATCCTCTGTTCCTGTTTACTCCAAGCCTCTACTAGAACTGCTATAGTCTTCCAAAAACTTCAAAGTTCCCTCTTACAGATTACAAACTTGCTCTGATACCACTTATGATGCGATGGTTCCCCAGCATATAACCATATTTAGCAAGATGATGTCAGGGTTACTCAGCATATACCCACAGTATGAATTTATCAATGCATCCACAACTGCCTAGGTATTTAACTCTACAATGGAGTCAAATCTTCAGACCATAAATGGTCAAGGCCCTTTATAAGTTCCTTTCACTATCGGAACTTCAATCACCTCGCCAAACCTTTCTATCGGGAATAAAAAACCCTTCAGAACCTTTATATAATCCACAATCCATATATATACATATACATATATATCTATATATATATATATATATATATATATATATATATATATATATATATATATATATATATATATATATATATATATATATATATATATATATATATATATATATATATATATATAACCATACTCCTTTCACATGCCTTGGTTACATATATATTAACACAAACCACTATTGGCGCTAATTTTCCCTATGTAATCCTTACACAAAGGAATTCCACGCAATACACCTTTTTCCTTCTCTAGTACGGGTTCTGCATAGAACTCAAGGTTAAAATCCCATCGCAATCGCTATCGGATATCTTCCCCAACCTTACCACATATGTGGTTCATCACCTCTCCGACTTTGATATTCAACTATCAGAACATATTATATATGTTTTAGTCTTGGTAGACTCAGCCCATACTTTATGCCAATACATAGGAAAACTGCTCTAAAACACATATAACGGATCTCAAAGGTTATAAATGCACCACTATAACCTCTGTTCGGTTTGTGTCTTTATCGCTCAACAGCGCTGCTCCAACCTCTATCTTCTCCAAACGCCGATACATTTTACCTCTGATCAATGACACCTCCAACTTCGCTTATCGGCTATCGCTCTTCTCCTCCCTCTAATGGGATCATATCTTCGGACCCGATAGGGATTTAAATCCACCGTTATGACCTTCAGGTTTGGTTATATGGCCCTATCGGTGTTCAGCAATTCCATAGGCCTGTTGTCTTCCACTTGCACTGATGCGATGCGATATTTTTGGTCGATTCGATCTCAGTCATTGATCTTCCCAGATCTAAAGGTTCCTGAGAATCAATCTTCGCTCCTCTGTTCAATCCTTTTACTGTGAAGTTTTCTGCTTTTTCTTCAATTCTCTGGTGATTTGGTTCTTTTGAAGATTTTGATCCTTTGCTACTTCTGCTGTGCCACTCTGATCTAAGCTTAGATATTCGAACTCTCAGCTTTGCTGTCTCTCCAGAGCTTCGCTCTGCTGCTCCAATTGGACTCAATGATCCCTTCAATTCTTCTGAATCATTCTTCTCTCTCTCTCTCTCTCACTCTCTGCGTGTTCTGTATAACTCTATCTGTAACCCCCTGTCACAAAGCCTATGAGTTCACATACAAATCAATGCTTAAAACACGCATTCAACTCTTTTTCACAATCAGGAATAACTTTGAATATATATTAATGTAAACACAAAGATTACATTCGAAACTCTTAAGTCTCACACACACACACACACACACAGGCCTAATTCTACTATTAGTGGCCTCCTCCTTCTACCCGTAGGCTTACATATATTTATATGGAAACTTTGGATTGGATTACTATGAAGGACCTGATCCCATCCTTTAACAAAAGCCCTAAAGCTCGCTACATGCATACATATGTGGCAGACTTTATCCACTCCATCTTTTTCTCTGTTTTAAAATAGAAAAGTCCCCTTATTAGCTCAATGGTCCACTTATACTCTAATTAATTCCTAAATGCTCTCTCTTGTTCCTTGAATCATGGAACTGTCTAGGAGTTGGATTTGACTTCTAACTCTTTGTTATTTATTCACCACTCATGTTCTCATTTATATGTTTTGAGAGCATTTACATATTCTCCTATTATCTAATTAAATCACATTTAAAGGCATAAATATTGCATTAACTTGATACTTAGGAAAACTATTTCCTAAAATGCATGACCCCCCTATGTCTACTATTTACAATTATTTTCCCTTGGGTGAATGCTCCTGCATCATGCCCGCCTGGGCCTTAGCCGCTACATATTCCTTCCTACGTTTCTTTGCCAACTGCGCCATCCGCAGTTTCGTCTCTTCCTTCTTCTGCTTCATGGTAGACTTATCTACTTCCACCATGGAGCCACCTGGAGCACTCCATTCCAGTGGTCACGAATCAAGGACCATGAAGATGAAATCATTGGTCACCAAATAGGGTAACTCGTGCCACATCTTTGCGAGGTCCTTTTGCGCCCTGATGTAGACATTGTGGAAATCTACCTTGAACTCCACGAAGCTCTGTAGACTGTTGTAGGTTGTGGGTGATAACTACAACTTGTGATTAATCCCCATTCTGATGTTCATCTCCATGAACACCCATAATATTTTGCTGTCCCTTATCCTTTGCACATCCTTGGTTGCCCACAACGAAGCATACTTTGCTGCCTTTAGAAGGTCCTGTGTGATTGTCAGTAGCTGGTTATCTTCGGGAAATTCCTAAGCCACCAGTACTATGTTGGCATTGTGACATAGGTTTGGCACTATGAGATAGGCGTTTTCCTTGATGGCAACTCACTCAAATGACAGATCATAGTTCAGGCTCTCAGAATGAAGGAAAAAGAGATATACATAGGTTCCTCTTAACCAAGTTGCGTATACATGCAGGATAGACGATCAAAAGGCGCATATACATATGCACACACTTTCATGCAAGGAAAAGCATGTACATGAGGGAAAACTTATTTTTTGTTCCAAGGTATTTAGTCCTTGGTACTTGGACCTATGGTTTTGGACCATGGTATCTCGTTCAAAGTGTTGAACCCAGGTATTGGGTCCATGGTATTGATTCTCTATGGTTTTGGATCATGTTATTGAGTAAGGCCTAAGACTATAAAAGGGGAAGGAGATCATTAGGCAAAGGAATTCACTCAAGCATTGAATATCTAATGAAGAACAAGATCTAGAATACTGGTGATTGGTTTGTGGTGCATAGTTGGATTTGAATTAAGGAGGAACCTAAGTGCTAGAGAAGGATAAGTTCTATTGATGGGTCAAGATCTTAAGGCTTGAATAGAGGTAACTTTGTGTGATTTTGATCTATTATATTTGGCGCATGACTTCATCTATAAAGTTGAAAATGTGGGTATAACTGATGTCTGAATAATTGAAAACGGTAAATTATATTTTATAGATCTATACACAGGTTCGACATAGAAAAGGTGCGTATACATGCAGGTTCTCAAAATGTCTTATACGCAAGTTTGCCTTAATACAGAAGCGTCTGCATGCAGGTTCCACATATTTAAGTAGTGTACGTCTCAGCTACTTCTGTTTATTACTGCAGTGTTCTGGGTTCAGGATTGGTGTCTGGTTACTGTTATTGTTTTTTGGTTGCAACATTCAGATAAGTGATTGTCTGAATCAGGTTTTTGTTTGGTGCAGATATATTTGATATTTGATTAATGTTATTCATGGATCCAGTCTCAAAATTTATGAAACATGGTCCCTGGAAGAACGAGAGAAGGTTGAGAAGCTGGAGAACGAGAGAAGGTTGTAGCCTTTTGCAGGTAGAAGCCTGCGTACTGGTATAAGACTGCACCAGTATAGAAACATTGTAAAAAGAAGTTTCTAATTAAAAGAAGATAGAGACAAATTGCAGCAGGTGGTTTTCACCCACATTGGGATTCCACCTTATATCTTGTGTTCTTGTGTGTGACTATCTGCTCTGTTTTACTGTTCTTGGTTACTATTTATATGGTTATGATGCAAAGATTAATGATCAACATCTGAAGAATAAATTAAATTATAAGTCTACAGGTTATATGTTGGTTTCCTTAACTGAAGTTTCATATATACGTAGTTTTTACTAATTGAAGTAGCGTATACAAAACTAATTGTGAAATGAAAAATAATTAACTTGATAATACTGATTCATCCCGCCCTCTCAGTATTATATCCAAAAATTGGTATTAGATCAGGTCCTTTAGAAGAAGCTTGATCGCTTGAAGGAAGATCTATCATCATGAGCAACTACGAAAAGGAGGCATCTATCAGGCCACCAATCTTTGATGGGAGCAACTTCGTCTATTTGAAGGTATGAATCACATCCTGTCTTCAATCTATTGGTACAGAATTTTGGGATATCGTGGAAGGAGGATACACATTTCCATTAGCAACTCCCACTAATACGGCTGGTAAAAAGCAATATGAAACAAATGCAAAGGTTGTAAATACTCTATTGGGGAGTTTATCTCAATTAGAATTCGTCAAGGTTATGCAGCTCAAAACTGCCAAGGAAATATGGGACAAGATCGTTCTAAGCTATGAAGGAGATGATCAGGTAAAACATGCAAAACTATAATTTCTCATAATTCAATACGAAACACTCAGAATGCAAAATGATGAAAGTGTGGCTAATTATTTCTTACGTATAGATGAGATTGTTAATCACATGAAAAACTTGGGTGAAGAAGTAAAAGAAGTCATTTTAGTTGAAAAGGTTCTAAGATCTTTGTCCTCTAAGTTTGAATCAAAGGTTTCTGCCATAGAATAAAAGAAAAATCTGCAGAGTATTACCATGTCACAGCTGCATGGAATCCTAATTGCTTTTGAAATGAGAAAAGGAGGGCCATTAGACATGAGAGAAGATGAATTCAAAGCCTCAGGAAAAGGAGAATACAATGAGTGAGGACATATGTCAGAAGGAGAGGAAGAATCAAACTTTGTCAACAACCTTCAACAGGGTTCTGGAAGATTCAGAGGTAAGCTACCTTTTAAATGCTTTGCTTGTGGAAGAGTAGGTCACTATGCAGCCAAGTGTCCTCATAAAGATAAGCTTGACAAAGGTAAGGAACTAGTTAGATGGAACAGAAAAAAGAATGTAAGTAAGAATAGTTATTATACACATGAAGACAGTGATGGATTTTCAAATAGTGATGAAGATGAACAATGTAATGATTATAGACTTTTGATGGCTTTTGAAGATGATGATTTCTTGGATGCTATAGATGAAGAAGGTCTTTATGAAGAAATTTCTAAACTTAAAATTTGTTTAGAAGAAAAGAATATGATTATAGATACTCTGACATTCCAACTTGCTGAAATAGAAAAACACAATGAAAAGTTAGAATGTGAAATTGTGGGACTTAGAAAAGATATTGAGAAAACAAAAACTCTTAATCTTAGATTTGCTAAAGGATTTGAGACTTTAGATGATATTATCAAAGTGGAGTGTTCTCCTCTAATCAAGATAGGTCTTGGATATACTGAAGAAGCATCTCAAGCACAGAAGCCATCCACCTCCAAAAGATATCTTAATGCAGCAAGGAGAAGTGAACAGGTTGACAATTGACAGCAAAGGCATAAAGCAGATCACCAGGTAAATCAGGGACAATTTACTTCAAGGATGAACAGAGATCACCAAGTAAATCAGAGGCAATCTACTTCAAGGATTAATAGAAGCTACAACCAACTGCAGGTAAATCATTCTCAATTTGCCTCAAGAATGGATTTCAATGGAAACTACAATCATTTGGTCGGTAGGTTTGATAATTGCAGGAATCTCTTCAATGGCCAATGTTTCTCTTGTCATAAATTTGGCCACAAAGTTACTCAATGTGTTGCCTACAAGACCATCATGACTAGAGAAGCACAAAAACAAAGGAGTATGATTGGGATCATGAAAAGGAAATAGAATGTTCTATTTGTAGCAACTTCAGTCATGAAGATTCTAAATGTAGGAGTAGGTTTCGGCAAACAACTCAGAAGGAGAAAGCTTCATTGAGTCCCAAAACATGGGGAAAGAAAGAAACGCAACCAGAAAGATGTGGTATAGCCTTCTATGTGGAAGGACAAGAAAATCAGTGGTACATTGAGAGTGGGTGCTTGAAACATATGACAGGTGATAAAGAAAAACTTCATTCATATAGTGCCTTAGAAAATGAAAGGAAGGTCTCATTTGGAAATGACACCCCTGCACTCATAAAAGGTAAAGGTTCTGTTATTTTGAAAGAAAAAGTCAAAGCTGGAAATGTTATGTATGTTGATGGCTTAAAGCATAATATATTAAGTGTTATCCACATGTGTGATCAAGGAAATGAGGTAATATTTTGATCAAATGGATGTATTGTTCGTGAGCTTGATATAGGAGAAACAGTGATCAAAGGCATAAGAACTCCAAATAATTTATACATACTCAAGGGAGGACAACAACAATGTTATCTAAGAAAAAATGATGAACACTAGCTATGGCACAGAAGATTGGGGCATCTGAGCTTCCCTCAGATAAGGAAAGCATGAAAATATCATGCTGTTGGCAACCTTCCAGACATCAGAATACCAGACAATACAATATGCAAATCATGTTAGTTTGGTAAGCAAACTAGAACACATTTTCCTGAAAAAGAAGGATTAGCTAGTAAGCCACTTGAACTTGTCCATACTGATTTATGTAGTCCATCAAGGAAAAAGTCACCTCGAGGAGAAGAATACTTTATATTGTTCATTGACGACTTTTCCAGGATGTGTTGGATAGGAATTCTGAAGCATAAAGATGAAGCTTTCGAAAAGTTCAAAGCTTTCAAAGCCTTGGTTGAAAATAAATCAGATCTCAAAATCAAATGTCTCAGGTATGATCGAGGAGGAGAATTTACCTTGGATGAATTTTTCGATTTTTGTGAAGAACATGGAATAAGAAGGGAATTCTCTACTACAAGGACTCCTCAACAAAATGGAGTAGTGAAAAGGATGAACAAAATGGTTCAACAAATGGCTCGTGCTATGCTTGATGAGTCTAGAACTCCCGCAACCTTCTGGGGTGAAGCTGCATTTGTTGCCATTAATATTCTCAACAAAAAAAAACATCCGGGTGAACAGCACTCAAACTCCTCATGAACTTTGGTATGGTAAGACTCCTACAGTAAAATACTTCAAAATTTTTGGAAGCAAATATTACATCAAAAAGACTGACGAAAATCTTGGCAAGTTTGAACCTAGAGCTGATGAAGGCATTCTCCTTGGTTACTCTTCCCGAAGTAAAGGATATAAGTGTTACAATAAAAGACTTGGAAAAATTGTTGAAAGTACTGATGTAGTGGTTGATGAAGCAGGAAACAATCCAAGGCAGGTAAAATCCAAAGATTTCGAAGATGATGAGGACTATCCTTCAACATCAAATCAAACTAATGATGAAGAAGAAACCTATGAGGCAGCAAAATAATAGATAAGGGTAGAAGAAAAGACTCCATCCAAGTAAGTTTAGAAGAATCATCCATAAAATCAATTTCGGGGCTGAAAGAGGCAGGTGTTCAAACAAGAAGAACTATTTCAGAAGCTTCAAGCTATCTAGCATTTCTCTCCTTCATTGAACCACAAAATGTAAGTGAAGCATGAAAAGATGAATGCTGGGTCAAGGCCATGAATGAAGAACTTGAGCAGATTGAAAAGAATAACACTTGGGAGTTGGTTCCTAGACCAAATGATAACAATGTCATAGGGACAAAACTTGAGATTTTCGGCTTTAATAAACTAGGCAAAAATCTCAGTAGGTGACACCAATCAGATTGTGTTGCTATATTAGCTCTATTTTGTTGGGAGAGAGTTAATGCAACCTATATTTGTTGTAAGAGGATTTATGAGGCATTTAGATTCTCTTAGCTATAAAACAGGTGTCCATACGGATTGGTGTGGGTGTGAGAGTTTGTGAGGAAATTGAATATCTTGTAATCTCCTGTTTGATAATAAAGATTGTTGATGCCTATGTTTGGTGTACATAGCCCAGAATGGTTGGGTGAACCACATTAAACTCATGTGTCTTTTGTGTATGGTTTATTTTTGCTGTTTTTTGTCTTTTATTTAGCTGTACACTGATTGTTCCAACAAGTGGTATCAAAGCAAGTTGGAAGAATGGTGCAGTAGAGGTGTGGCAAGATCACATTGGTTGGATGCTAGAGGAGCATTGATGTTAGCATGGCTATCCATGAACTACGCAAATGATGTTAGCGGCTGTCTATGAACTACGTTTTCCAAACTATTATGCGTATGTCTACGTATGACTGCATAGATATTTCCTGTCTATGAACTGCGCTCCCAAATAAATAAAACGGTTGGCTGAAACAACACGTGAGCCAACACATGACCGAATGGTTGCTGCGTGGAGGTTTAAATTATATATGACAACGTTGAAAATAGCAACGGCACAGCGTTGAATTAAACATTGCTGGGTGGACTTGCGTGTTGAATTAAACATTGCTGCGCGGATAGCAGTTTGACAACATTGTTGCGTGGACCTGCAGCGTTGAATTAAACATTGTTGCGCAGATAGGAGTATTGTTTCAAGTTTTTTTTTGATTGGCGCGAGCAGTGATAAAACAGTCGCGCCAAAACTAGAAAAGGCGCGGATACGATTTTATTAATAGCACAAGTGCACCAATTTTCAGATCAATGCAGATCTGAAATTAGAAAGCATGCCATTTTTGTCACTTAAGTGTTTTGGCTGCCAGCGTGGTCTTTCTGGAGTTTCGAGAGTGCCAACGCGCCAACGATTGCGTTGGTAAAAAATTGCAGTTGATTTTTTGGGTTTTTTATTGTAATTCGCACGATTTTTTTTTTTTTTTAAAAGCAAAGGCAGTGTAATATAAGGCATAAGCGATTTGTATATATTAACTTATTTTATGTAAAAGTTGGATTTGGAGATTTTTTGTTTTAAACGAGATGGCGAAAACTCAGAGTGCCCGGTTTGAAATCGAGAAGTTTAACGGCAAAAACAATTTCGAGATCTGGAAGGTAAAGATGCATGATCTCCTAGTATAGCAAGACGTGACAAAGGCGCTATCGGGAAGATCCAAACTGCCTTACCCCATGACAGATGATGAATGGAGTGAATTGGATGGAAGAGCCTTGAGCAGCATTTGACTTTGTTTGGCTGATGATGTTTTATTTAACATCGTGTCAGAGAAGACTGCTACTGGTTTGTGGACGAAGTTGGAGAAGCTGTAAATGAAAAAATCCTTGAAAAATCAGATTCTCTTGAAGCGGTAGCTATACAGTTTGCAAATGAAGGAAGGTACTTCCATTACTGATCATTTGAATGCTTTTAATACTCTAATGGTGCAATTAGAAAGCATAGAAGTAAAATTTGAATCCGAGGATAAAGCCATAACTTTATTATGCTCGTTGCCCGAGTCGTGGGATCATTTTGTTACTTCTATAAGTCTTAGTTCATTCGAAAGCATTGAATTTGATGATGTTGTCGGAGCTTTGTTGTCCGAGGAGACCAGGAAGCAGTTGAATGCTGACACCTCTACATCAGAGGCAATGATGGCTAGAGGTCGTTCTAGAGAAAGGCGCTCGAGTAAGAACAACGATTCGCGTTCAAAGTCGAAAGGAAAGAAGAGTAAAGTAAAGTGCTGGTTTTGTGGCAAATCGGGGCACTTGAAGAAGGATTGCTGGAAGCGAAAACAAACTTCTAAAGAAGCTTCATCGACAGAAAAGAAGGAAGCAAACACGACCGATACAGGTTCAGCATCTGGTCAGGTATGAGCGACGAAGTCTTATCAATTAATTTGTCAAATCATGATCAACATTGGTTTTTAGATTCCGGTGCATCAAACCACATGTGTATTCATAGAGAATGGTTTAAGACGTATAGATCAGTTAATGATGGAGTCATGTACATGGGTAATGATGTCACATATAATATTGTGGGAATAGGGAGTATACAGCTGCAAATGTTTGATGGGACAACTAAAATGTTAACTGATGTAAGACATGTACCAGATTTAAGGAAAATCTAATTTCACTAGGAGCACTTGACACAAATGGATATAAAACTGTCATTCAATGTGGAGTAATGAAAATTTACAAAGGTATTTTACTAGTAATGAAAGCTAAGAAAGTAGGAAATCTGTTTCAGTTAGAAGGAAGAACAAGGTCAGTTCATGTGTCTACGACGTCCGAACATGACAGTAGTTCCATTCGCCTATGGCATCAAAGGTTGGGCCATATGAGCGAAAGAGGGTTAAAGATTTTGGCTGATCACAAGTTACTTCCTAATCTAAGGTCTGGAAAGTTAGATTTCTATAAACATTTTCTGTTTGGCAAACATAGTAAGAAAAAGTTTAAAACAGACAAACATACTAGTAAAGGAATACTTGATTATCAGATGTTTGGGGTCCATCACCTACAACCTCGTATGGTGGCTCTTCATATTTTGTATTATTTATTGATGACTTCTCTAGGAAAGTGTGGGTCTACATGTTGAAAATGAAGTCTGATGTTTCTACAGTTTTCAAGCAGTTTAGAGCATTGGTAGAAAACATCACTGGTAGAACTATAAAATGTTTAAGAACTGACAATGGTGGTGAGTTTACTTCCAAGGAGTTTGACAACTATTGCAAGGATGCAGGGATCGAGAGACATAAGACTATTGTTTATACTCCTCAGCAAAATGGAGTTGTTGAACTCATGAATAGGACTCTTTTGGAGAGAGCGAGGAGTATGCTGAGTAACGCTAGTTTTCAGAAGGAGTTGTGGACAGAAGTGGTGGCTACAACTTGTTATGTGATAAATCGGTCACCATCGACAGCGATAGGTTGCAAGATTCCTCAAGAGGTATGGAAAGGTCACCCTTGTGATTATTCTAAACTCAGAGTGTTTGGTTGTGATGCATATGCTCTAGTGCCTAAACATCAGTGAACTAAATTAGATCCAAAATCAAAAAGGTATATCTTTGTTGGGTATGGTGATGGAACAAAGGGATTTAGATTGTGGGATCCTACTACCCACAAAATCATCATCAACAGAGATGTAAAGTTTGATGAATCCTCTCTTGTACAGTTAGATGTAGATAATAAATTGAAACAGTATGATGTATTTGATTTTCAGCACATTCAGTTTGACATCACTTCTAATGATAGTCATGATGACCATAGTTCAGATTCTAGTCATGAACAGGTTTCTGAATTAGATTATGAACAGGGTTTAGATGTAGGTCATGAACAGGTCTCAGATGGTGATCATGAAGAAGTTCCTACAGATGGTAGTCAGCCAATTGTGGAAGCACCAGAAACATCCTTAAGGAGGTCTACAAGGATCAAACGCCCTCCGAAAAGGTATGATGATTATGTTACTTCAGTTGCATTTACCGCTAATGACGATGAACCTTTGTGCTATCAGGAAGCTATAGAAGGTTCGAAAAGTGAAAAATGGAAAGCAGCTATGAAGGACGAAATGATGGCCTTAGGTAAGAATGGCACATGGGATCTGGTTGAACTTCCCAAAGGCAGGAAAACTGTGGGATGTAAATGGGTTTTCAAGGTAAAACGGGGTGTGAATGATTCAGAGGACAGATACAAAGCAAGGCTGGTTGCAAAAGGGTTTTCTCAGAAAGTAGGCATTGACTTTCATGAGATATTTTCACCAGTTGTTAAAATAGTTTCAATTCGCATTGTGTTAGCATTAGTCGCTTTGCTTGATTTAGAATTACAACAACTAGATGTTAAGACTGCTTTTTTACATGGAGATTTAGATGAGGAAATTTATATGGAACAATCGGAAGGGTTTGTTCAGCATCGCAATAAGAAATTTGTCTGCAGGCTCAAGAAGTCATTATATGGTCTGAAGCAGTTTCCTCGACAATGGTACAAGAAATTTGATTCTTTCATGATCATTGTGTTTACTTTAAGTAGTTAAGTAATGGCATGTTCATTATCTTAGTGTTGTATGTTGACGATATGCTTTTAGCAAGCAAAAGCATTCAAGATATCAATAGGTTAAAGACTCAGATGGAAAGGACAATTGATATGAAAGGTCTAGGAGCAGAAAGACAGATTTTGGGCATGGATATTTTCAGATACAGGAGAAATAGTAAGTTGTGGCTATCACAATAGAAGTATATTGAGAAAATACTTGTGAGGTTTGGTATGAACAATGTGAAGCCTGTGTCAGCCCCTTTAGCTTCCCATTTCAAGCTTTCTTCCAGTTTATGTCCTAATACAGATGAAGAAAAGGAATATATGTCTCGAATTCCATATGCCAATGTAGTAGGATGTTTGATGTATGCGATGGTTTGTACTCGACCAGATATCTCACATGCAGTCGGGGTTTTCAGCAGGTATATGGCAAATCCAGGTAAAGAACACTGGTCAGCAGTGAAATGGGTGCTTCGGTATTTGAGAGGCACAAGTAGTTATTGTATCACTTACAATAAGAGTAGTGAATTTGTTTGCAGGTATGTTGATTCTGATTTTGCAGGTGATTTAGATAAGAGAACGTCAACTTTAGGGTATGTCTTTACTCTTGCAGGTGGAGCTATTAGCTCGATGTCAAAGCTACAAAACATTGTTGCTTTATCCACTACTGAAGCAGAATACATTGCTGCTTCGCATGCTTGCAAAGAGGCGGTTTGGCTAAAAGGTTTGCTTGGTGAGTTTGGTAGGTTACAGGACAACATCAAGTTACTTTGTGATAGTCAAAGTGCAATACATTTGGCTAAGAATTGGCCTATCATAGTAAATCAAAGCATATTCCAATAAAGTACCATTTTGTTAGACAGGTTATCACTGAAAGGGGAGTCTCCTTTGAAAAGGTGCATACAAAGGAAAACTGTGCAGACATGTTCACGAAACTAGTTTTGTTAGAGAAGCTGCGTTGGTGTTTGGCTTCTCTTGGCTTGCAGAAAAAATAAGTAATAAAGGAACAGGGCATCAGGCTAATTGTTGTCAAGGTGGAGATTGTTGAGATTTTTGGTTTTAATAAACTAGGCAAAATCTCAGTAGGTGACAACAATCAGATTGTGTTGCTATATTAGCTCTATTTTGTTGGGAGAGAGTTAATGCAACCTATATTTGTTGTAAGAGGATTTATGAGGCAGTTAGATTCTCTTAGCTATAAAACAGGTGTCCATACGGATTGGTGTGGGTGTGAGAGTTTGTGAGGAAATTGAATATCTTGTAATCTCCTGTTTGATAATAAATATTTCCGATGCCTATGTTTGGTGGACGTAGCCCAGAATGGTTGGGTGAACCATGTTAAGCTCTTGTGTCTTTTGTGTATGGTTTATTTTTGCTGTTGTTTGTCTTTTATTTAGGTGCACACTAATTGTTCCAAAAACAAAATGGATATTCAAAAACAAGTTGAAGGAAAATGGAGATGTTATTAGAAATAACGCCAGACTTGTTTGTAAAGGGTATGCTCAATAAGAAGGCATAGACTTTGAAGAAAAATTTACACCAGTTGCTAGACTTGATGCCATAAGAATGTTCCTTGCTCTTTCTAGCTTTCAGAAGTTCAAAGTATATCGAATGGATGTGAAATCTGCCTTTCAAAATGGAGACTTAGAAGAAGAAGTGTATATTGAGTAACCAGATGGATTCATCCTTGGAAATGATCCAAAACTTGTATGTGGACTTAAGAAGGCACTCTATGGTCTTAAACGGGCTCCAAGGGCTTGGTATTTTCATTTGGAAAAATACCTCCATCAACAAGGTTTTTCAAAAGGATCAACAGATAGAAATCTATATATAAAAATTGACAATGATACATTGCTAATACTTGTTGTGTATGTTGATGATATCATCTTTGGTAGCAACGAATAGACCATGAGTCAAAAATTTGCATTGGTGATGTAGAAAGAATTTGAAATGTCCTTACTTAGTGAGCTCACATATTTTCTTGGTTTACAAGTCCAACAAAGCAAAGATGGTACCTTTCTATCACAAACCAAGTACCTCAAGTAGATCTTGAAGAAATATGGGATGGAGGATTTGAAACTAGTATGTACCCCTATGGTAACAGGATAAAGTCTCAACGCAAATGATGAATCAGCAGCAGCGCATCAACCAACCTATAGATCCATGAGTGGAAGTCTGATCTATCTGATAGGTACTCGACTAGACATCATGCATGCAATGGGAATAGTTGGAAGATTCCAGGCAAATCCAAAGGAAGTACACCTTCATGCAGTTAAGAGGATTTTCAAGTATTTTCAAGGAACACAAAACTATGGTTTATGGTATCCTAGAGACACAGATCTCACACTTCATGAATATAGAGATGCAGATTGGGCATGAAGTGTGGATGACAGGAAAAGCACTAGTGGTGGTGCATTCTTTATGGGTTCCAGATTAGTATCTTGGTTCAGCAAGAAACAAATCTCAATAGCATTATCTACAGCTGAAGCAGAATATGTGGCTACTGCAACTTCCTACACACAACTCCTTTGGATGATGCAAACTTTACAAGACATTAAAATCACTTGTACTCCACCCATCTCCATTCTATGTGATAATACAAGTGCAATCAATATTTCAAAGAATCTAGTCATGCATTCGAAGACCAAGAACATACCTATTAAATATCATTTTCTCTGGGAACAAGTGCTTGGACAAAAGGTCAAATTGGAGTATGTCACCTCCAAGGAACAAGTTGCTGATATATTCACCAAACCACTGCCTAGGGAGACATTTGAAGAACTCGGACAGAAGCTGGGAGTAGTTGATGCATCATATTGCTATTGAAATTATCTATTTCAGAGAACAGTGGTTGTACGCAAGTTTCATGAAGTGTATCCATGTACATACGCTGGTTTTTGTGGATACAATCGCGTATGTGTTGGCTTGAAGAAAAATAGTGGGGCCAGACTCAGGATGAAAAGAGTCTGATATGGATATGACAGAGACCATCTAGCACAGGTTCAAGGGGAGCATATACTTCTAATAATGCATTGTTGGCATTGTTTTAGAAGATCTTGGTTCAATTTCACAGTTGTCTTTGTTCAAGTGGAACAGGTGCAGAGGAAGATCATGGTTACCAGTCTGAATGATGATTGACATATGCTGCTGATGTTAGTTTCTGATGACTATCAAAGTCTTTTCTTAGACATTTAGTCTCTATGTCATGTATTTCTTTTATTATCTAGGTCATGTAAAGGCCTATGTTGGTTTCCTCACTATGCCTGGGATGGATGATATAATACTCTTATTTTATCATGCGTAAACATTTGGTGTATCCCCACTTGGTTGGGTGGATGACTCAATATTGGTATATCCCCACTTGGTTGGGAGATGGATGTATGTATAGAGTCTTTCATGATAGGAAGGTCATTTATGATGTATAAAGTCATGTTTCTTCTTGTAGAACATCTTTTTGCAGACCTTGCCTATAGTCAGGGGGAGCATGGACAAGAAAGTAGAGTAGAGATTTTAGCATGTACTCAGGGGGAGCATAACCCTTTGCCCTCGATGACAAAGGGGGAGAATGACTTTGAGTGACTTAGGGTTGCCATCAAGTCCAAAGGGGGAGATTGTTGGCATTATGACACAGGTTTGGCGCTATGACATAGGTGTTTTCCTTGATGGAAACTCACTCAAATGACAGATCATAGTTCAGGCTCTCAGAATGAAGGAAAAAGAGATATACGCAGGTTCCTCTTAACCAAGTTGCATATACACGTGGGATAGATGATAAAAAGGCGCGTATACGTATGCACACACTTTCATGCAAGGAAAAGCGTGTACATGAGGGAAAACTTATTTTTTGGTCCATGGTATTTAGTCCTTGGTATTTGGACCTATGGTTTTGGACCATGGTATCTCGTCCAAAGTGTTGAACCTAGGTATTGGGTCCATGGTATTGATTCTCTATAGTTTTGGACCATGGTATTGAGTAAGGCCTAAGACTATCAAAGGGGAAGGAGATCATTAGGAAAAGGCATTCACTCAAGCATTGAATATCTAATGAAGAACAAGATCTAGGATACTGGTGATTGGTTTGTGGTGCATAGCTAGATCTGAATCAAGGAGGAACCTGAGCACCAGAGAAGGATAAGTTCTATTAATGGGTCAAGATCTTAAGGCTTGAATAGAGGTAACTTTGTGTGATTTTGATCTATTATATTTGGTGCATGAATTCATCTATAAATTTGAAAATGTGGGTATAACTGATGTTTAAAAAATTGAAAAGGGTAAATTATCTTTTATAGATCTGTACGCAGGTTCGGCATAGAAAAGGCGCGTATATACACAGGTTCTCAAAACAACATATATGTAGGTTTTCCTTAATACAGAAGTGTATACACACAGGTTCCACATATTGAAGTAGTGTATGTACCAGCTACTTCTATTTATTACTGCAGTGTTCTGGGTTCAAGATTGGTGCCTGGTTACTGTTATTTTTTTCTGGTTACATCATTCAGAGAAGTGATTGTTTGAATTAGGTTTTTGGTTGGTGCAAAGGAGATTGGTTGATGCAGATATATTTGATGTTTGATTAATGTTATTCATGGATCCAGTCTAAAAATTTATGAAACGTGGTCCCTGGAAGAAAAGAGAAGGCTATAGCTTTTTGTAGGCCAGCACCTACGTACTAGTACATCAGCTAGTACAAGAGCTAAAGGGGGTTGTAGCTCCCTTCCAAGAGAAGCTATAGAATGAGAGAAGGTTGTAGCCTTTTGTAGGTAGAATCTTTCATATTGGTATAAGACTGTGCCGGTATATAAACATTGTAAAAAGAAGTTTATAATTAAAAGAAGATAGAGACAAATTGCAGCAGGTGGTTTTCACCCACATTGTGTTTCTACCTTATATCTTGTGTTCTTGTGTGTGATTGTCTGCTCTGTTTCACTATTCCTGGTTACTATTTATATGGTCATTATGCATAGATTAATGATCAACATCTGAAGAATAGATTAAATTATAAGTCTGCAGGTTATACGCTGGTTTTCTTAACTAAAGTTGCATATATACGAAGTTTTTACTAACTGAAGTAGCGTATACAAAATTGATTATGAAATGAAAAATAATTGACTTGATAATAGTGATTCACCCCCCTCTTAGTATTATTTCCAACATACTGTTGACAATAGAAGCCATGTATAGTGAAAAAAATTTCCCTGCTCCTGTGCTTTGCGACAGTTCTCAAGGAACTCTCTGCATAAATACTTTTCCTATTTGAACTGGACCCCTTCTGCACATTGCACTGCTAGTGCAACCACCAGCACAAGCACCTTATCCGTGTGGCACTTCCATATAACCTTCCCTACAAATATCTACGTCACAACTTTAACCATAGGGTTGTTGATGTTGGAAATGGCATAACCTCTCTTCTTCTTCTCGAGCTTAAACTTCTTCTTCATGGCCTCCACGATGGCCAAATCATCACTCTTTCCCTTCGAGATGTTTGTTGGGTCTTCACCTTTGCAAGGGAGTTGGGTAATTCTATGAATCAAATGGTCTGTGACGGGGATGGGCTCCTCCAGCCACAAGCACCCATCATGTACAAGGCAGAGAAGTTTCCTGATGAAAATAATGGTCACTGGGGCACGATGGTAATGCAGCACCCAGAGTAGGTTTAACAATCCTGCCTTCTCAACTCCTCTTAGCCATTTGCGTGGCTCCAACTCTTTGAGTCGATTCGGTGCGTCTTTCTTCTGGCGCATTAGCTACATAGTTGCCAAATGTGGGAACTTCTCGTGGTCTGCAAGATCCCAGTCTTCAAATTTCAGTACGAGCACTTGGCCCAAGTGCGCTCCTTCAAAAATAATGTCATCATGGAGTAGTGGAGTATACAGAGAGCTCTTGCTCTCATCTATCTCTTTGGGCACCTTTTCTTTACCCTTCTGTGGAGGAACATATGTGGGAAACCTGGTAAGAGGGTCTGCACCCTAGGTTTCAACCTCCATTTCTACATCCTCCTCCTCTACCAAGATTTCTTCAAATTCTTCCTCCTCATCGGCCTCCAAATTGAAAGCCTTCCCCTTTTCTTCCTTGGTGAGCCTAGTCCTTAATGGATTTCTAGGTGATACGTGCACTGGTACCATGGCCTACTTGTCTTTCGTCGGTCTTAGCGTGCGCAACGATTTAGGGATTATTGCGACTATCCAGCACTTTCTGGGGCTTCCACTTCTATAATGGCCTGCACAACTTCCTCGACGGTCATTACTCTAGTATCCATGGCTTCTTTAGGTGCTACCATAGTGCGATTCCACAATTCTCTCAACATCTCGGGTAATTTCTCAAGCAATGAATTCACCTTCAAAAGGTCGAACAAGTCTGGGTTCATGAATGTCTAAGCACGCAAAAAATCAGTTCTCAAATTTCCAAGTGTTGTTTGCTGGACAACCCTTTATAATTTATAATGCCTTTTGAATTTAAATTCGACCATTCCCCCCACATTTGGTCCATTAATGCTCAATTTGTGGCAAATTTTCAAGAATCTAGCCCATAAAGTTTGCCTTTAAATGCCTGTCGCCCACTCCATTTGGTCTCAAACTAAGCATAACATTGTGAATAGTGATTGTAACTGTTACTTTCCAGCTGGCCCACGTGCCAGAGTTGTTACCGTCGCGCTATCACAGACCTTGTGACACTTCGCTACTGCGTGCAGTCTTGACATCGCGCAACTCCTGGGCAGAGTAGTTTATAGTCTTATGCCTCCTTTCAACTGCCTAGAGTGCTAAGACTATGCTTTTGTCAGCTAGTCAAATGGCCGAGCCCCCTGTGTATGGTTTGAAATGACTTCCTTTGACTTTTCCTGGGAAGAGTTCTTCGTTTAACTTTACCAACTGCACCGCACCACCATCTGTAATTTCCTTAATAACATACGTTCGCAGCCAATGCATTCTAAGCTTCCCTGGAATTTATCAAACTTACTATCATACAACAACACCAAATCATTCACCTTGAAGGCGTGCAACTTAATATTTCGATCATGCCAAGCCCTTTCGCGCTGCTTTTTTACTTGCTGGTGAAATCCAACCAAAAATGGTTCTTCCTCAAGCTCTTCCAACTGTGCAAGCCTCTCCTCCAAGGCTCTGCGATCTGTCATACCTGTGAGTGCTGCTATGTGTAGACTAGGCATGATGTATTCCATGGGAATTATGGCTTCCACTCCATAGACAAGCCTAAAAGTTGTTTGTCTCGTCAGTTTCTTGATGACGTTCAATAAGCCCATAATACTACAAGTACGTGTAGGTCCCAATCACTCCCCTGAACGTTGCATACCTTGGTCAGCGTGGTCTCCAGTAATTTGTTGAATGATTTTACTATCTTGTTAGCCTATGGTTGATATGGTGTGCTTTTCTGATGACACACCTGAAACTCTTCCGTCAGCACGCTGATCGTTTCATTTAAGAAATGTGTATTGCGATCACTCATTAAGGTCATCAGACATCCAAATCGCATTCATACGTGTTCAAACAAAAACTTTGTTGCAGTTGCAGCTGTGCAATCCTTCATCGACTGCGCTTCTGCCCAACGAGTCAGGTACTCTATTGGAGTGATAATATATCTCACACCTATTTTTCCTTGAGGTTTGCTACGTCCTACAAATTCTATTTCCCATTTTTTGAAAGGTTGTAACATCATTTGTGGGTTTAAAGGAATTTCATCCCTTCGTGATGGCTTACCTATTCTTTGACATACATTGCATGCCTTGCAATGTGCTTTTGAATCCTGATGAAGGGTTGGCCACCACAAACCTGCACAGAGAATCTTCTGCGAAGTTACTCTCCCTGCATAATGTCCTCCCACAACGCCCCCATGAGTGTCTATGAGGATGTTGCTTTGTTCAAACTCAGGTACATACCTTCGCATTATCTCATCATTCTCCATCTTGTATAGATGCCCCGCAATGACAGAGAAATCTGTCGCGCGCATCACTAATTCCTTCTTCTACTGGACAGAGTATCCTTTCGGCACAGTTCTAGTTGTTAGAAAAGTGAATTATATCTTCAAAATGTCCATCCGCTACGCGCATAGAAAGAAGTTGCACATCGGGTAATCCTTCCTCCATACTAGTAGGTTCCTCTCCTGTCTCAATGCATGACAGGTGATTTGGTCCTACGTTCAATCATCCAATCTTCACAACAACTTCAAAATCATATTCTTGTAACAATAAAAGCCATCTTCATATGTGCACCCGCAACACAGGATTATTAACCAAGTACTACAGTGCGGAATGATCTGTATATATCTTAAATTGTCCTCCTAGAAAGTAGTGTCGATACTTTTGGAGTGCATACACCATAGCTAGTCCCTCGTGCTCAATGGTGGAATAGTTCTTCTCTTCTTTAGATAATCTGTGACTCGCGAATGCGATAGGGTGATCCAAGCCTTCTCCACCATCTTGTGTTAGTACTGCCCCCAGCGCTATACATGACGCGTCCACATGGACATGAAATGCTTTCTTCCAATTTGGGAAGTCAAGAATCAACGCAGTAACCATCGTTTCTTTCAATACATCCAATATTTTCTTACAGTCATCGTTCCAACAAAATGTGACATCCTTCTTCAATGGCTTTTCCATTGATGCGTTGAACTGGCCATAGCCTTTGATAAAAATTTTGTAGTACACCACATGTCCTAGAGTAGTGTGTAGCTGTTTCGCACTTCACGGCGCTTCCAAATTCAGAATCACCGTGGCCTTCACGTGGTCTATCATCAACCCTTGTTTACAAACCACATGCCCCAACAGGTTCCGAAAAGGAACTAGGAATAGACACTTGAGGTTGAGCACGATTCGGTATCTTTGGAAGGTATCCAACATCAAGTGCAAGTTCGCTACATGGCACCTAACCAGCCCAAATATAGTTCAGTCATCAAAATAGACCTCTAAGAAGTTATGAATATATTCCCTAAATGCCGCAACAACCACATGAAAAAAGGTAGCAGGGGCATTATTCAATCCAAAGTACATGACAGTATATTGAAAGCAACCCAACTCAGTCGTGAAGGTTGTCTTGCTCCTATCCTCTGGCGTGATTTTGATTTGGTGGTACCCTAAGAACCCATCACTGAAAGAATATTCTTCCTAGTCACCTACATTGTCCAACACCTCATCCGTGAACAGAGTTGGGAATGGATCATGTACACACGCGTTGTTGAATTTTCTGAGATCCATGCATATTCTTATTTCATCCCTCTTCTTCTTCTCTTGTACCACCATCGTGCTTACCCAATCGGATTCCTCCACAGACTCAATCATGCCTACCACAAGCATCTTATCTAGTTCTACGTGGACCTTCTCCTTGTATTTCCGATTTAAGCGACATGACCTCTACTTAACTAGCTTCATGTTGGGTTTTAACATGATCTTCATTACCCCTAAATCTCCGATTATTCCCTTCAAATCTGTAAACTTTGTCGGGAATAAATCCTGATAGTCGCAGAGTAATGTAGTGACATTATCCACCATTGCATTGTCCCTGAACCTCGTGGTGGCCTTCCGTCTCTGGAATGTTAATTTTCCGTGGATTTTCATCTTCTTCTTCAGCAGTTACATTATAACATTCTAGTGCGCAACTCAGTTGAGTAGCCCATTCAAGTTGAATCAGTTCTACTAGCTCCTGTGGTATCCTAAAGATGGCTGCTTTTACCTCTTGTAGCACTACACAATACTGTCCCACCCATCATCAAAACTGAAGGTCATCACGAAGCCTTCGTGCGGGATATCCCATTCACCTATCCCATGGCATAGTTCTGTTTCTATATTCCAGTTCATTAGTATAACATCTAGGGTATGACAAAACAGGTGCACCCAGTTGTGGAGTACTAAAGAAGGTATGTTTTTGGTAATTATTTCAACATGTTTTCATTAGAACTTACAAACCTTTTGCATCATGAACTAGGAAAATGATAAGGAATTGTAATAAAACTTGTGAGATTAATGTGCAAAGAGAAAACACTGAAAATTGTCATTTTCTTATGCAGAAAGAAGGGAAAATAAAAGATTGTCGTTCTGAAGGAAAGAACAAGGCCGGGTTAACCATTGTCCCTTTGATGGGGAGCCGTATGCAAACAAGGAAAAATAGATCAAAGCGAATCAACCTTGGAAAGGAAGTGGAGATGTTAACTTGGGGCAAGAAGGAAAATAGATAACTGAGAACTAACGTTCGTCGAATCCCTCAGGATCCTTTGATCCTGAGGGATCATTGCTTTAACTATTTTTGCACCTAGACATCTCCGCCTTCATCATTATAAAAGGGGCAACATTGTTAGCTCGAGGGGGCAGTCGAATCCTTACGTTTTATGTAATTTCTTTGAAGATTGAAACTTTTATCATCGAGTCTCGTTGAGAACTAATCTACTGTAATTCCATTTTATGAATTAATACAAACTCAGTTGCTATTTCATCCCTGAGTCTGGAATAACTTCAAGCGGTGTACCCCTGGAGGCTAAGGGCCCAGCCCTGGAGGACACTCGCTCCTGTACTATTACGTTTGGTTTATGTGTGGTTTTCTTATCAGCGTTATTTGGTAATCTGATGTGTTTTGTTAGTTTACATCATATGCATTGTTATGTTTACTTTACTGAGACAGAAATATTGCATTGACTCTGCAACATATCACTATTCTTCTAAGTGTTGATATAATATTGTCAGTCTTTACAGAATATTGTTGTTGTTCAATTACAAAGCCTCTGTGTTATGCACTTATTCATTGATATTACGGAATTCATCTTAGTGATTATGTTCTTTGCGATTGTTGGATCTATAGACATTGCTGTAACACGTGCAGAAATTGGAAATCTATTGGAAAATTTTAAAACTGGTATACTAGGGATGCTAACTACACAACTTGATGTTATGCAGGCCAAGCAGAAGCAAATGGAGGCAGAACAGAATTTGGCAATCTTATGTCCCCGATGCACGAAGAAACATAGCCATAAGGAGTGTGCACTAGATGCAGTCTGAACATGCACCATCTCCAGAAAAGATCACCTTGCGGAAATTTGTCCCTCACTTCTCAGATTAAAAGCAGTATATAAGGAAGCAAAAGAAGAGCCAGAATCGGTATATTTGCTCAACCAACGCCATCAGTGGCAGCCGCGGCAATCTGGTGCATTTTCGGACCCGACCTCTTCTTACCAATCTCCGCAATATAATGCTCAACAATATAATATGTGGCAAAGTCAATCCCAACCCCCACCCCCAAACTGGTCACCTCAGTCGTTTCCTTCATCAACCCCGTGGTTGAATCAGGCAAGCCCATCTGGTTGGCCGAATTTTTCCTATACTCCACCATATTGGCAAAGTAATGCATACCCACCATAATAGACTCCACCTACTTTACAAAGTTCAGCCTGGCAGGCAAACTAGCAAATACTGATGCATCAGACAGTAGGAACCATGCCGCTCCCTCAACCTACACTGCCAGCCTTACAAAAAAATCCCCAATCTAATCTTAGACCGCAACTCCCACCCCAACCCAACCCAAATCCAAATAACACACCGGTCCAATCCGTCCAAATAATTGAAACATCAGAAATAGGAGCCGATCTGAGGGAGTGTAATGATCTTCAATTAAGATCTGGGTGTATTATTGAAATTGAGGGAGAAAAGACAGCCCATGTTGAAAATCAGTTACCCAGAGAACATCTGTCACAAGAAGAGGATGTGAACAGAGAACAAACTCATAACCAAAAAACCACATCCTCTCCCCCGTTCCTAGAACGATTAATCATACCTCGACCTACACAATATCTTGATTTTGACATTTTGGGAGAATTACAAAATTTGTACATAAAAATTCCATTCCTCCAAGCCATTCAAGACATTCCGATATATGCAAAGACTATCAAAGAATTGTGTGTAAAGAAATCAAGGAGGAATGCAGCAAACAATCCAAGAGTCCAAGTAGTTGGCACTCTATCTGACTTATTATCAGGAAAAGAAACACCCATTAAATACGAAGACCCAGGAAATCCAATAGTCACCGTACAAATTTATGGTCAAACCTTCCCTAATGCCTTAGTTGATCTAGGAGCTGCAATCAACATCTTAACTCTTGTCAAAAGCTAGGCATTACATTTGTAGAACCCACCTCTACCTTGTTAGAGCTGGCTGACCAATTTGTGGTTAGGCCAGAGTGCACGCTACATGATGTCATGGTATCTGTTGACTCCTGGGAATATCCGACTGATTTTCTGGTAATAAATCTCAAAAGCCGACTTGATGGACACCCATTGATTTTAGGTAGACCTTGGCTTGCAACAGCTGATGCCTATATTGGCTGCTGACAAGGCAATATGACCATAACGAGGGGAGCGAATATCAAGAACTTAGACTTATATCCTCCAGCACAGCCAAGTGTCACAATGATCAAAACTAATAAGAACCCTATATCATACCTTACTGACAACATTAGATCTCCATTAACTATACAAGAGGAACTTGATTTTAAAGATCAAGCAGAGGACGATGCCATTAATAAATTTATTAGTCAAACTGAATCCAGATTCTGCACAAAATTCCACATGGTAGAGGCAGCATTCGATAACGAATCAGAAGAAGATCCTCTTAAAGATACACGTGATCAAACGATACCTGTTACCTCTGTTGCAAATAGCAAAATTGTGGAAATCGAACTGGGAAAAACCTTAAACATTAATGCCAACCTCACCTCCGAACAAGAAACGAAGCTCATCCATTTGTTGAGGAAATATAAAGAAGCATTTGCATGGGACTATCCTGATATGAAAGGAATTGACCCTCAATTATGTACCCACCACATTTACATAGAAAAAGATGCGAGACCTGTTCGCCAGCCTCAGAGGAGACTTAATCCTCATCTAAAAGATGTGGTAAAAGCTGAACTTCAAAAACTTTTAGATGTCAACTTCATCTATCCTATCTCCGATAGTAAATGGGTCTCTCGACTTGTGGTGGTACCAAAAAGAATGGAAAATGGAGAATTTGTGCAGACTACAGAGAACTAAATAAAGCAACACAAAAAGACCAATTCCCTCTCCCATTCATCGACCAAGTATTAGACACTTTGGCAGGAAAGAAATTCTTTTCTTTCCTGGATGGCTTCAGTGGATACAATCAGGTCCAGATTGCTCCTGAAGACCAAGACAAAACCACTTTTACTTGTCCTTGGGGAACATTTGCCTACAGAGTTCTACCTTTTGGCTTATGCAATGCTCCTGCCACATTCCAAAGGGCTATCCTCAGCATTTTTGCAGACTTAATAAATGAAGGACTTGAAGTATACATGGATGACTTTATACTGTATGGAGACAATTTCGATCCAGCATTGGATACACTGGAAAAAGTCCTACAACGCTGCATTGCTACCAGACTTTGTTTAAGCCATGAAAAATGCTATATGATGATGACTGAAGGACTTATTCTCGGACAATATATTTCAGTAGCTGGCATTCAGGTAGACCCAACCAAAATCCAAATAATTTTTCTTATTCCCAATCCTACCACTCAAACGGAGGTACGCAGTTTTCTTGGATTTTCTGGTTATTATAGGAGGTTTATAGAACATTTTTCGCATATTGCTGCACCTCTGTATGCACTAATTGGTAACATTGATTTTCTTTGGACAGAAAAATGTGAACGTGCTTTCCAGGATCTAAAGAAGCTTGTGTCCACAGCCCAAGTCCTTCGAGGACCAAATTGAGATTTTCCATTTCAGATATCATCTGATGCCTCAGATATAGCCATTGGAGCAGTCCTTGGGCAGGAAGAGGATAAAAAACCATATCCAATTTATTATATTAGCAAAAATTTATCCCTGCTGAATTAAATTACACTGTTACTGAGAAAGAATTTTTAGTTGTAATACATGCTGTCAATAAGTTTAGACATTACATTATTGGATACCCTGTTATCTTGTATACAGATCATTCTGCCATCAAATATTTTGCAAACAAGCCTATAACTAATGGTAGAATAACTAGATAGCTGATTTTATTGCAAGAATTTGATATTACAATCAAGGATCGACCTGGAAAAGAAAATCATGTAGCCAATTTTCTCTCAAGAATGCCAAAGCCAATTGATGCAGCAGTAGTTGAAGATCAACTTTTGGACAAGCATTTGTTTGATGTTGCTGTTCAAACACCCTGGTATGTTGATGTTGCCAATTACCTAGCAGTAGGTAAACTACCAAAACATATAACCCCTAATGAGCGGAAACAGATTGTTCAGAAGAGTGTTCAATTGTCGTGGGTTGGAGGCTACCTGTTCCACACAGGGGTAGAAATGCATATCAAAAGATGCATTTGAGAGGATGAAATCTTCGACATTTTAAAAGCCTACCATGACAGACCATGTGGCAGACATTTCGCCGATCACAGAACTGGACATAAGGTCTTGCAAACAGGGTATTATTGGCCTAAAATTTTCAAAGATGCAAAGAAATTTGTCCAAGCTTGTGACAGTTGCCAGAGAGCAGGACGCCCTGGTCAGTTCGATGAGATGCCCTTGAACCCACAGTTAGTCATTGAACCATTCGAATGATGGGCCCTTGATTTCGTCAGACCAATTAACCCACCCTCAAACCAGAAAACATATATTTTGGTGGCAACAGAATATGTCACCAAATGGGTTGAGGCAGAGGCGTTCCCGAGAGCTACAGAATATTTTGTCATACAGTTCTTGCTCCATATATTTGTGCATTATGGCCTTCCATGAGATATAATTACAAATGGTGGACCACAGTTTGCTGGGAACAAAATAGCTGCAACACTCAAAAACTATCATGTCCAGCATAAAATCACTACTCCATACCACCCACAAGCAAATGGTCAGGTAGAGAGCAACAATGAAATAATAGAAGCAATCCTAACAAAAACAATCGCGTCACATAGATGTGATTGGGCTACCAGACTACCAGAGGTACTGTGGGCTTACAGAACAACATGGAGAAGTACCACTGGTTACTCACCTTATCAATTAGTGTTTGGCAAGCAACCCATTTTTCCCATAGAATTCGAAATCCAAACACTGTGAACAACACATGAAGTTGGCTTAGATTTAACTGAGGCACAGATTAATCAATTGCCGAAGATCAATGAGCTCGATGAAATCAGGCTCTCTGCACTCCAAAATACTGGACTTATCCAACAGCAGCGAGCTAAATGGCATGATGCTCTCATTAAAAATAAAGTCTTCCACGAAGGAGACTGGGCACTTTTGTACGATTCCAGGTTTCAGGACTTTCCTGGGAAACTCCAGAATCATTGGTTGGGACCATACGAAATCCAAAAGGTACATGACAATGGTACTCTTACTCTAATAATTATTGACAGTTCTAGATATGCCTTCAAGGCAAATGGCCACCGAGTTCACCTTTATCTCAAACCACTCACTCAGGAGTCCTTCTGCCAGCAGCTACGCCAAGACTCTGATATGGAAATTTTGGGAGAGGGAGAGAAGTCTTCCTCACGTGTGATTCATTAAGTAATTTATTTCTTTTCACAGTTTGTACGTAATTTCTTTTGTTTTTGTACATCTTTTTGAATCAAATGCTTTGCCTTTACTTTTCGAAGCAGCAGCAATGTTATTATTTTTGTTGTTCCTTTTCTCAAAGGGACAACATTTTTCATTCTGTTTTTCCTTTTTCAAAAGAACAACAACTGTTGGATCAGCCGTCATTATGCTTTAGTTTTTTTCTTTTTCTTTATTTTTGCTTTCTGTTGTTCCTTTTCCAAAGGAACAACACTTTTGCTTTTTGCTGTTCCTTTTCCAAAGGAATGGCATTTGTGTGTTTTGCTGTTCTTTTTCCAAAGGAACAACATTTTCTATTTTTGCTGTTCCTTTTCCAAAGGAACGGCACTTGGGTGTCTCCCTGTTCCTTTTCCAAAGGAACAACATTTTTTATTTTTGTTGTTCCTTTTCCAAAGGAACAACATTTTTGTGTTTTTCTGTTCCTTTTCCAAAGGAACAACGGTTTCGATTTTTGCTGTTCCTTTTCCAATGGAATGACATTTGTGTGTTTTGTTGTTCCTTTTCCAAAGGAACAACGGTTTCGATTTTTGTTGTTCCTTTTCCAAAGGAATGACATTTGTGTGTTTTGCTGTTCCTTTTCCAAAGGAATAGCATTTCTGATCTTTGTTGTTCCCTTTTCTAAAAGGAAAACCACTTGTATTCTTTTGCTCTTCCTCTTTGAAGTAGCAACATCCTCGTATTCCTTTTACTTATGGGTGTTTCCCTTGCTATTTTAAATTAAGGATGCTTATTGTTCCTATTATTTCAAGTCTTTTGGAATACAACTATGCACTTATGCAATGGATACAAAATCACAACATACTGAAATCAGGTGAATTATAAAATCGTTATTTTTATAAGAAATTGCTCTGAATTGGTAAAAGGACAGAGGGAAGGACACACTTACCCATTATCTTTTGCTATCATTGCTTCACTAACTCTGCTCTGATTGGTTATCTTTATCATGTTGGTTCCTTTTAAATCCTCTTTGATTATTATTCAGGAATAAGAGCAAAGGGTTTATATCTTCTTGTTGAGATGTTAAGACTTCTTCTACCATTCCTACTCTTAAGGAGCGTTGAACCACCCTTTGTGTATAAATGGGTGTTGGCCGCTCTAATTGTTTTCACAATTCGAGCTCCACATAAATTGTCAACCCGAGAAGGTCTTTTTATTCCAAAGGTAATAGCGCACTGGATATGCTCAATTTCAAAAGCAGTTCAATGTTGTAGTAAAAGAAAGTCACACACAATTGTTAAATTCAGCAATCTATCAATTCACAGTCTACTTAATTAAAGCTGAAGTCAATTAACTTATAGCAGACACGATTTCTCTGTTACAACAAAAGGGAAATAAATGTATAAGAAAAGAAATCATTCAACTATAGCAGGAACAGGACCCTATTCCTTGGTGGGAACTTCAGCACCTGCTGCCTGGCACTAATCACACTGCAAAAGAAGTAACCTTAAGAGGTCAAGACCCTATTCCCAGGAACAGGAATCTTCAGCACTTGGCCTCTCTGTTCTAATCACACTGCAAGTAAAAGAAAGCAATCAATGGAGCAAGACCCTATCCCTCTGTACAGGGATCTTCAGCACATGCTCTCATCATCCACTCGTGCAATCAATACATGTAGCGCTAAGAAACAGAGTATCACAAACCATGTAACTAGTGTTCCAGCAACAGAACTAAATACAATGCAAATACATAAGAAATAAACAACTACAGGAATAAAGGGGTGGATCTTGTGAGGAAGGCGGGCCCTTTCCTTCTCACAAGATTCCCCAAGAGAAAGAATTAAACTAGAATGCTCAAAACAGGTCTTTATTCATCTGTCAAGAAACTGGTACATACAAAAAGGAGACTAGCTCCTGTCTCACACAATGCTGTTCTCAAAATTACAGTTCGATCCCCCCTAATGATGATGTCTCCTCTTTTTAAAGAGGAGACATCATTTACAATTTTACACAAGAGCGGATATCTCGATTCTATTCAAAACAAGACTATTCTGTTCTTCTTTAAAAAGAGATACTGTTACAACCGAGACAACAGTCATGCTATCTTTACAATAATTCAGGTAACCGTATCTTCGGCCTGCTGCTATTATCCACAAAAAGTTCTTCAGAATCGCAAATTACGCATAACGGAATTTGCGTGCTTTGTCGGCTGTTTCAGCAGCTGAGTTAACTGTTTCAGCATCGGGACCAGCTGTTTCAGCAACGGGACCAGCTGTTTCAGCAACAGGACCAGCTGTTTCAGCAACGTAGTCGGCTGTTCCCGCAACTCAGTCAGCTGTTTCAGCTACAGCCGCTCGTTCTCATCAAGGCATATAACTTTATCTGCGATCTTCAACTTATGTTAGCAACAATGCACTTCAATAATTGATAAAATATAAGAGTATTATGGAATTAATATGTAAGACAGATTAACCATATAATAAAGAGAAGGTTTCCATATACCTTAGGATATAGTGAATGAAAAAGACATTGGAGCTTATGGTTTTGAGAGTAAAATGATATCAAAATATATAACAAAATGGTACATATTGGAGTCCTAACAATGGGATAGTACTTTATGAAAAAGAAAAAAGAAGAGAAAAAAGAGCAAATTGACTTGTTTATATAAAGTTGTCAAATGCAGGATAGGGGGTCTCACCAAGAGCTAGCCTACCATGATCATGAGGAAGAACGTGAAGTGGCATTCCCACTATGGCCACCACACCAGGGATATGGTCCAAAATGTATATCAAATAAAGAACCCTTGGAATAGGAGGTCTCATCACCAGCGGCCTGCTCAACTTTCTTTCCTTCCTCGTGAATGGCATTATGACAAACTGGTTACCAAGCCAGCATAATGGCCTACATTTTGAAATCACACAACACTTCCTAAGCATACACAAAGGATCATGGTACATTGGGTGAAATAAACAACTCTGCCAAGGTTATGGACACCTGTCGGTAGCAGAGCACTGTTAATGGTATTGAAGTCACAGTATTTACATGAATAGGTAGTTATTAGCACCCTTTTGTTTCTTATACCTTAGTAATCAATCACATAAGATGAATGCATATTATTTTCCGAACCATACAATGCATGTAAATCTATTATCACCAATCATTACAGAGCAGTTGACAATGACCGCATGAGACTCGGTATGTATGGCAGATGTCCTATCCTCCCAGCGTCGCATCATATCACAGCAGTCTCTTACGTATTAAGCGATCCAACTTGACACCTTGATTTTGGTAATCTGCTACCTTTGTAAACATGGCATATTGCCATACGTTGTTCCTTTATGACTCTGCTTCAGAACAGACCGGCACGCCACTCCTTTATTTGACGGCCGGGATGGCCTATCACATTGCGGGGGGGAGGTTAACCTCATCATTTCTTGGATGATGTGTCAGACCGCTATTCGGGAAAATGCGTACTTGGGAATAGCATGGCTCAACGGTATACTATTTTTTATTTTTTGCATGACTTGCTATTCCTAAGCCATTTCCATTGTATATCCTACAGCATTAGATTTTGAGTGATTCTCGCGTCTGTCAGCCTCTCTGTGTTTCTAACAGCGTGAGTAGCTGTCGTTCCATTGTCAAATTCTGAGATTTCAAAGCAAAATCATAAACATGGGAGGGAGATCGATTCGGAGAGAATCGGTGGTGTTAACAGTATTTGATGCTGCACGGGAAATCCTGGCAAGAGCCGGGTGGTTATCTTATCTCAATCACTTACAGGAATCCAACGAGACTGTAGCAATTGAATTCTTGCAGAACTTGCAAAAGGATCACTCCATAGTGAGGGGGAGACTGTTATGAAACCAGCTCAAGAAAAGATAGAAAAGATAGATCAACGCCTTAGAATTCAGCCTCTTCGAGGGGGTAACCTCCTTTACATTACATAAATGAACAATTCTTGGATGATACAAATGAAAAAACCTCCTTTCTATATATAGGAGTCTAAGGAGTCACAATATAATCCAGCCGACCTAACAATAATAATAATATAAAGCCACAAAAATAACAATAGAGGGATCCTATGGGGCACAGAAATAACAATATGGGGGTAATAGGGGCACAACAATATAAATAAGGGGTATAACTACAATAGTAATGGGGTAATCGCTAGTATTATAGGGACCCAACATGCCCCTCTCCTTCAAAAAAGTGTTGTCCTCAACGCTTGAGTAGTTCTGGATACTTCTGCATAAAATTCTCATCCTCCCATGTGGAATCTTCAGCGGATAAGTTCTTCCACTTGATAAGATACTCTGAAATTGATCAATTTCGTAGCTGTCGAGTTCTTGTTTCTGTGATTGCTTCCGGTTCCAATATAATTTTTCCTTCCTCATCAAGTTCTGGCAATATTGTTTGAATTGGGAGCTTGTCACCTATAACCTTCTTTAAACATGAAACATGGAAAACTGGGTGCAATCAAGAAGTTGCAGGAAGGTCCAATTTGTATGCCATAGTACCAATCTTTTGCAACACCTTGTACGGACCATAATACTTTGGTGATAATTTATTATCCTTCTTAGCTTGCTTTAGGAACATTTGCTTATATGGTTGTAGACGTAGGAATACCCAATCACCTACATCAAAACTTCTTTCACTGCGACGTTGATCTGCATGTTGTTTCATTCTATTTTGTGCCAACACGAGGTTATCCTTTAAGAGTTGGAGCACTTGTTGTTGATGTTCGATGTGATGTTCCACTGCCTGAACCTTAGAATTTTCTCTTAAATATGATGTGATGGATGGTGGTTGATAACCATAAAGTGCCATAAATGGGGTCATTTTTGTTGCTGTATGGAAGGAAGTGTTATACCACCATTCAGCCAGAGGCAACCATTTGACCCATTGTGTCTGTTTATCAGATACAAAGCAACGAAGATATCCTTCCAAACATTTGTTTACTATCTCAGTTTGCCCATCAGATTGGGGATGATAAGATGAGCTATGAGCTAACTGAGTACCAAGACAAGAAAATAATTCTGTCCAAAAATTTCCAGTGAAAATGGGATCTCTGTCACTTACAATAATCTTTGGGTTTCCATGTAGCTTTTGAACTGTTTCCATAAATGCAGTAGAAACTGTACTGGCTTTAATTGGATGTGATAATGCACAAAAGTGTGCATACTTGGTAAGTCTGTCAACTACCACCATGATGACACTCTTTCCCTCAGACTTGGGTAAACCTGTGATAAAATCCATTGAAACCTCCTCCCAACGTTGGCTTGGAATGGATAAAGGTTGTAATAGACCCGATGTCTTAATTGTTTCAACTTTATTTTGCTGGCAAACCAAACATTCTGCCACAAAATTTTGAATATCTGATTTAAGGCCATCCCAAAAAAATTCCTTCTTAACCGTGTGGTAAGTTTTTAAAAATCCTGAGTGCCCTCCTAAGGGAGAAGTGTGCAATTCCATAAGAATCTTTTGTTTTAGCTAGGAATTCTTACAGAGGTATAAGCGATCTTTGTACCATAACGAATCATTTTGCCAGCTAAATGTATCAGAAGTACTGGAATCTTGTTGTAGCTTTCGAATAAGTGCCCACACTTCTTCATCGTTCTTCCATTCCTCCCTTGCTTCGTTTATCCAATCTGGTTGGATAATAGAAATGGCACACAACAATACTTCCACATCCTCATCCTTTCTTGAGAGTGCATCTGCCACCACATTTTGCTTCCCTTTTTTGTAGATGATTTCAAAGTCATAACCCAACATCTTTGTGACCCACTTTTGTTTCTCTTCAGAGGATGATCTTTGTTCTAAAAAGTATTTAAGGCTATCATGATCTGTTTTGACCTTGAAGTGTCTTCCCATTAGGTAGGGTCGCCATTTCTTAAGTGCATGGAGTATTGCCAACATTTCCTTCTCATAAATAGCTTTTCTTAAAAACTTTCCCTTGATTGGACGACTTTCAAAAGCAATGGGTCTTTCATCTTGCATTAGAACAACACCAATTCCATTTCCTGAAGCATCACATTCCACAATAAAGTTTTTTGTGAAGTCCGGCGTAGCTAAGACGGTGCTTGGCACATTGCCTCTTTAAGATGTTCAAAGGCCTTTGTTGCTTCCGGAGTCCATGAAAATGAATCTTTCTTCAATAATGTTGTTAGAGGTGCTGCTATTCTCCCATAATTCTTAACAAACTTGCGATAATATCCTGTCAACCCAAGAAATCCTCGCAGATGCTTTATGGATGTGGGGATTTTCCATTCCTTAATGGCTTTAATTTTGCTAGGGTCTACCTTAACTCCTTCATGAGATACAATATGACCCAAATATTCCACCTCCTGGACTCCAAAGAAACATCTGGATCTTTTTGCATATAATTGTTTCTCCTCCAATAGTTGTAGCACCCTGTCAACATGTTCAACATGATCCTTCCAAGACTTGTTGTAGATTAGTATATCATCAAAAAATACTAACACAAATTTTCTAAGGAATGGTTTGAAAATTGAATTCATCAAACCTTGAAATGTTGAAGGTGCATTGGTAAGGCCAAAAGGCATGACCAAAAATTCATAATGACCCTCATGAGTTCTAAATGCTTTTTTCAGAATGTCTTCAATCTTCATTCTGATTTGATGATATCCCGAACGAAGATCCAACTTGGTGAAGTAAATTGATCCATGCAATTCATCCAATAATTTATCAATAACAGGAATGGGGAACTTATCTTTAATAGTGATCTTGTTGAGCTCCCTATAATCCGGACACATGCGTCGTGATCCATCCTTCTTGTGCACCAATACTACTAGAGTTGAGAAAGAACTTTGACTTGGTTGAATTATACCAGCCTCTAGCATTTCTGCAACCATACGTTCAATTTCACTTTTTTGGGCATAGGGATATCTGTACGGCCTGATGTTCAGAGGAACACTTCCTGGAATCAAATGAATAGCATGATCATGATCATGCATAGGTGGGAGACCTTTGGGAGTCTCAAATACCTTGGAATGATTGTCCAGGACATTTTGGAGATCTGGAGAAATAGATGATTCCAATGTGGAAACATCTAGCGAACATAATTGTGCAATTACACCTCTTTGCTCCTTTTTAAGAAGCTTAGTCATGCCATTAGAGCTGATTATCTTTCCTGGTTTCCCTGCAATACCCCTTAATTCAACTTCCTTTCCTTCCATAGAAAATTTGATGAAAAGTTCTTGAAAATTAAAAGCTATTGTACCCAAGGATTGTAGCCATTGGACTCCTAGTACAACATCAGCACCTCCCATTGGAATGGAAAGCATTGGGCTAGTCAGTACATATACTCCCATGGATAGCTTGATATTATGGCACTTTCCCGAGCAATTTATTGTTCCTCCATTTGCAATCATCACTTGACACTCTAGTGTTGGATATAGGAAGCAATTCAATTCTTTTGCTACCCTACAATGAATAAAATTGTGGGTGCTTCCTGAATCAATCAACTCTATTACCTTTTTCTTCTTGATTTGTCCTTCTATATTGATGGTTTGAGGAGTCGTAATTCCCACCAATGCATTACAAGATATGGTCGGATTTATTTTTTCTTCATCTAGGCTTTGTTCCTGGAGTATATCTTCTTCTTTTGACCTTTCTTGCTCCTTTTATTCTTCCTCTTCACAATCTATGTAGAATAATTTCTTCTCAGCACACTTATGACCTTTAGTGTATTTGCTATCACAACTATAACAAAGCCCTTTTGCTCTTTTTTCTTCCAATTGTTGTGGTGTCAACCTTATAGGTTGTGGAAGACTAGGGGCAACAACACTTCCGTCTTTATAGTTGTGAGTAGTATGCTTCCTGGTTGCCATAATTTTGCTTTCCATTTTTCTTGCTAACCTGAATGCCTTCTCTAATGAATCAGGTTCCCAAAGGTGAACATCATGTTGGATATTATCCTTTAAAGACCCTATGAACACATCAATCCTATGCTCCTCTGGAATATCTTTTACCCTTATGTTCAATTTTTGGAACTCCTCAATGTGCTCCATTACTGAACCCTTTTGTTTGAGACTTATCAATTGGCTAAAAAAAGTGTTGCTTTTTGTATCTTCATAATGTGCTATCAATTCTTCCGTAAAAATTGCCCAAGTGATAAATTGTTTATGAGAGCAAAGCCATTGATACCATACAAACTGATTTGGTTCCAAATATACAGTTGCCATACGTACCTTTTGTGCGTTTTGCACATTATTGAGATCGAAGAATTGCTCCATCTGTAATATCCATGTGGCGGGATCCTTGCCATCAAACTTCCTCATATCGATTTTTGGAATATGGTGATTCTTCAATCCAACATTAGCATCTATGGAATCATGATTAACATTTCTTTTGTTCTCATCATGAATTTCCTTTACTACCTTTTCACCATTTGTGACCCTTTCTTGTAGCAACTTCTTCAATTCTTCCATGTATGTCTTCAAATCTATCTTCAAATTTGCCATCGAATCCTCCATCTTAGCTTCCATGCCCTTTACCTTAGATTCCACTCCATTTATCTTAGATTCCACGCCACTTATCTTAGCTTCTGTTAGCTTTTGTGAGCGTGACATTTGTTGCACTTGTTCTTGTAATTTTGACATATCATGTAGCATTTCTTCCTCTTCTTCATGAGTCATGCTAGAGCTTTCAGGTTCTTTACTAGGTGTTTGCATTTTCTTTCCTCGGGGCATCAGTTACCGATAATAATGTTTTACTATGCCCTTTGAATTCCGTTAAATCAAGCTTACACAAAAATTAAAAAAGAACTACACACCTTTTTTTCACTTTATAGAAGCCTGATATGTTCTGAAATTGCTACTTGTAGTAGCCTTCTACGTCCTCTTTCCAATGCCACAAGTCTGAGCCAAATTGGATTCTCCAAGGAAGAGTTATGTGAAATCTCCCACAGTGACTTGCTTTTAGACTGATTCAGTAGAGCGAACTTGTACGACGTTCCACGAGTCACTGTTTCAACCTTTGAATCTGAAACACACACCCAAGAAACTGCAGTCCGTCCTCTTTCTATACCTTCTTACGAAATTTCAATCCGATCCCCAGAGAGAAGGTTATGATGATTTTCCCCAGGTCACCTGTTTTGAATGTAATTCAGGAGTCTGCAAAAAAGACCAAATTCCTCAGATCATATCTCCGCAAATATCAGGCAAAAAGTTCTGAAATTCGGACCCCAGGTTTAGCACGATTTCTTCTCAAATGGGTTTTTTTTGCGACTTCTGAAATGTCACAGAAAAAAATTTATAGCGAAAATTCCACGATGACCTGTTTGGAGCAGCGAAACCCTAGAATCCAAAGCTCTGATACCAAATGTTATGAAACCAGCTCAAGAAAAGATAGAAAAGATAGATCAACGCCTTAGAATTCAGCCTCTTCGAGGGGGTAACCTCCTTTACATTACATAAATGAACAATTCTTGGATGATACAAATGAAAAAACCTCCTTTCTATATATAGGAGTCTAAGGAGTCACAATATAATCCAGCCGACCTAACAATAATAATATAAAGCCACAAAAATAACAATAGAGGGATTCTATGGGACACAGAAATAAAAATATGGGGGTAATAGGGGCACAAAAATATAAATAAGGGGTATAACTACAATAGTAACGGGGTAATCGCTAGTATTATAGGGACCCAACAGAGAGACATAACAGTCACCGATGACATAATCGCAGAGGTCTCGAGACTGCCAGCCACTAGGCCTGTATGGACGCTAAAGAAGGAGAGATTGTAGAAGATTATAGAAACCTTCCAGGAGGAAAGCTAGAGCCTGACAATTAGAGGAAAGGGGGTTCTTCCAGCACCATTAGGAGAACCGTGGGCGGAATTGGCAAGGACCATTCAAAGCTACATCACCTGTGAAGGAAGAAAAGACGTGGTAAGACCACGGCATCTTAAACTTTTAGCTATGTTAAAACAAAAATGCCTTGTAAATTTACTTGCATTCTTGAATTCATTACTGCATAATGTTGCATGAAGCATGAAAAAGGCACATCATGTAGAATCAATTGTTAGTCATCATGGGTTGATATGGTTAATAGTCAGCCATAGCCTTACCCAGCAACAGAGCAGCTGGGAAGAGCTAATTGCCATGACAGATGGAAGATTGATCACACCATCCCCAAAACGTAAACATGCCACCAGTACACCTGAGCATCTAGAAAAACAAAGGAAATCGGACTGACTAGCATGGCTACGAGGTAGGTTGGAGAAGCCCCAATGAAATACCAGCCAACCGGTAGAGATCGAAGATACAGGGGATGAGAAACCCCCACGATTAGAAGGAGAAGACAATGAGAAAGTAATGCAGGAAAACGAGGAAGGAGAAAATGAGGAAGAAACCGAGCAATCTGAGCAGGAGGAGGAAACGGAACAGCAGGAAGGCAGCCCAGTGCAGGATCCATTGAGAGAAGATGAATTGGCCAAAGTTTTGGCCAATATGGGCGAATATGGCCAATCTTCCAGCCCATCAGACCTCCATGCTAAAGAAGAACCAAAAGAACACTCTGCTCAGGAGGGAAATGCACCTGAAGAATCACATGCAGAGGAAGTAGAAGAGGAGAGTCAATCCATTCATGATGAAAACATGACAGGAGATGCAGAACAAGAACAATCCGTTCCTAGCCAGACGACACCAGAAGAAACTCCAGAGGTAGGGGGGCAGAAAAGGAAGTCACCAAAGAAATAACATAACCAACTAGGGTTCCTGCCCCAGAGCAGCCAGAGCAAAGCAACAAAGAAGCACCCCAGAAACAAAATCAGGGAATTGATCATAGTCCAGGCTGAAGTGAACAGTCTGTTGTTCCTTCTAAGGAAATTGAGGAAATTAAGAAATTACGGAAAGAAAAACAACGACTACTGAATGTAATAGTTCAGCTTCGATGGAAAATCAGGATTTTGAAAGCAGGGAAAAGGGTAAAAAGGACTTCGAGGAGGAAAAATGCAATCGATCCAGCAAAACCCCTCAAGACAAAGGATCGGAGGACCAGAGTCCACCTTGCTGTTCAAAACCCTGTCAAAAAATGGGCTGTTGTTCCAAGTGTTGTTGAGAAGCATACTGTTGTTCAAATTAAGAAGGAACATCATTTGACTGATATCCACGTTAAGATAGAAATGGATTATAGATTGACCTGCCATAAGGAAATTCAGGCATAGGTACCACCCTCGGGAGTGATAAGGGTCATGAACGCAAGACAACGCAATAGGAAAATTCAGGTAAAACTCCCAGTCTCCACCGCCGCATGGGAAAGAGATCCGAGAACGAAAACCCTACGGGAGGGTTTGACGCAAGCTCAGCAAGCAACAGAAAAGCTCATAGAGCAAACAGTCCCTTGGGAAAGGTATGAAGAGCTACAGCAACAGCTTAGGAATGTCAATCTATCCGAAAGCCAGACCTTCGAAGGGTGGCAAAGGGAGGAAGAAAAATTCGCGAAGGTAACTCATAGGTTAGATATAGTTATCAAGCAGATGGATACCTTATGTTCTTTGTACAATGATGTCCTAGCATGTAGAGCCCCTGCTAAGAATTATGCCTTGTTTTTAATGGAACGATATTTGGAATTGAAAATAAAGGCTATTAAAGCAGGTGCTCCCATACAAATTAATACCCTTGATGATTTTATAAACTACTGTAAGCACTATGGGGTAAAATTTCAAAGACTACTGTGTGAGTTTTATTTACATAACCTTGTATTAGACTAGGAGACCGAGTTGAACTCTCAGCCTTTTGTTGGGGATATCCAATTGTAGGCATTTATTTCATCTGGGGTTAATCAAATTAAATGGCTTAAAGCCTATAATGCTTTCCAAAGGCAAGAAAACAGATTATATTTGTGGGTAAGAGCTGAGCCTAGGAATCCAGTACAATTGTGGAGAGAACATAGGAACCTCATGAAGACTCCAGGTGTAATTGAAGCATTAGGACCCATTCACACAACAATCAATTAGCAAGGAATAGAATGCTTTTTCACTATTAAAGACCTTGCCATTGATGCGGTTAAATTTCGATATCAGATCTCTAATCCGAATATCCAACTCAGGGAGCCATTTAAGTATGAAAATTTTAAGTTAGCTGCCAACCGCTTGCACCTCTATGGCAAAGTCATTTTGAGGGCAGGTCCATCCTGGTTAGGATATAGGTTCCGAAGTCCAATTATTTGGCACCCTACACCTGGGTACCAAGCCCTGTATGAGATGCCTGAGGGTCAGACATGCCATTTCTTTGAACACCTAGTTATGCATCATGGTTGTAGACCTCCACATGAGATTCCATCTCTAGCCTAATCTCTCACTACCTTACATGTCAACTACAATGTTTTCATGAGGGCATGAAAAGGGGTAAGCAGGGGGGTGTGTGGAGTACTAAAGAAGGTATGTTTTTGGTAATTATTTCAGCATCTTTTCATTAGAACTTACAAACCTTTTGCATCATGAACTAGGAAAATGATAAGGAATTGTAATAAAACCTATGAGATTAATGTGCAAAGCGGAAACACTGACAATTGTCATTTCCTTATGCAGAAAAAGGGAAAACAAAAGACTGTTGTTCTGAAGGAAAGAACAAGGCCGGGTTAACCGCTATCCCTTTGATGGGGAACCATATGCAAACAAGGAAAATCAGATCAAAGAGAATCAGCCCTGGAAAGGAAGTGGAGATGTCGGCTCAGTGCAAGAAGGAAAAGAGATAACTGAGAACTAACGGTTCAGTGAACCCCTCAGGATCGTTTGATCCCGAGGAATCACTCTTTAACTATTTTTGCACCTAGACATCTCCACCTTCATCATTATAAAAGGGGCAGCACTGTTAGCTCGAGGGCGCAGTCAAATCCTTAACTTTTATGTAATTTCTCTGAAGATTGAAACTTTGATCATCGAGTCTCATTGAGAATTGATATACTGTAATTCCATTTTATGTATTAATACAAACTCAGTTGCTATTTCATCCCTGAGTCTGAAATAACTTCAAGTGGTGTACCCCTGGAGGCTAAGGGCCCGGTTCTAGAGGACACTTGCTCCTCTACTATTACGTTTGGTTTATGCGTGGTTTTCTTATCAGCATTATTTGGTAATCTGATGTGTTTTGTTAGTTTACATCACATGCTCTGTTATGTTTACTTTACTGAGACAGAACTATTGCATTAACTCTGCAAAATATCACTATTCTTCTAAGTGTTGATATAATACTATCAGTATTTACAGAATATTGTTGTTGTTCAATTACAGAGCCTCTGTGTTGTGCACTTATTCATTGATATTACGGAATTCATCTTAGCGATTATGTTCTTTGCGATTGTTGGGTCTATAGACATTGTTGTTCCATTCTAAAACACAGTCGTAATCTTTTATAGCTGAGAGTGATAACTGGTTTACCAAGATCAAGTTACTATTAAGGTGTGCTATGTGCATATATGGTTTTGAAGTGTTTTTATATAATTCATCATTAATCAGTGTTGTTCCATTTTCGTGTGTTGTTCAATTCGTCCTTAAGAGTGAAGGATTGCCATTTGATTCCTGTAGGTCACGATTCATGCATTTGATCTTGTAGACTAAGGTGTTACTGCTTGATAGACTTAGTTGCTGTTACAATTTCCTGTTTGTTGTTCAATTTTAGATTTGTTGTTCCATTTCAAATTTGTTCTATTTCTTATTTCATTGTTCCATTTCTTATCTGTCGTTCCATTTCCTGTCCTTTGTTATTTTAGTGTGAAGAACGATCCAAGGTTGTAGTGAGCACTAACATTTACTGCCTGGCTCCCAGATCCATGATCTTTTCTCGCTTACCTTAGTTCCATCAGTTTACAAAGGGATGAGTTACTGCTACTGAACCCTTGACTGATAAATTGCTTAGTTTTCTGAATGTGTAGTTTAATCTTTTAAAGTAGTTTGCTGTAAACAAGCATCTGTTTACTCCTGTATTTCTGAACACTGTACTACTAGCATTACTCTGGAAAATCATAGCCTTAGACTGAGAAACTCTTTGAAATAACAAAACATTCCTGGATTGACAACTAATGTGAGGTAATTAGAGGTGAAAGAGACCCTTTTTATAGCTTGACACCACTCAGGTTGTGGCTTTTCTCCATAGGCTTGTGTCCACTTAGCCAGATGCGCGCGTGGATCATGCTGCCCATTTTACTTATTTGTTAGTCACACCCTAGGCTTCCCAAATCATGTGTGCATCATTCTCCTACATTCGCACCAGTCGTCAAAACTCCCCTTGTGCATACCCCACCATCTCGCAGGAATATCGTGCAATACCCAGTCCAAGGACTGTAATTGTTGCTTTTCTGGAACCTCCCTTTCAAATGCATCCAAGAAGGTATCTACCTCATTTAGACCATCATAACTAGGCAGATATGTTACTTCTGTCAACATAGAGCGCAGCGACCTTGTCATCATATTATAATTCAGTGTGGTTACCTCATGTAACCGATTCTTCCATCGTTGTATTTCCTCATGCGAATTTGAAGTACAAGAGCTTTCGAGCTCCCATGCAATCCACCCATCCGCTATGATATTCACCCAGTCTTGGTCTTGTGTTGGTATCTTATAGATGTAGTCTAAATCATCATCACTTTCATAGTTATGCACCATCTCCGTATAGCGCGATCCTTCAGCAGGGTCGAGGGGTATAGTTATGCGTAGTGACTTGTTTTCAAAAATCATTTTGCACTTCTTCAGATTGATTACCTTGTTCATATCAGTGGCCTAGTCAGTTCCTAAGAGTGTGAGGTAGGTATTGCTATTATCAACAATCTCTATCACTTCAAAATCCTCCATCGCACTCACTCCCTTAATATCCATAGTTATTCCTTGTAATCACCCCATGGTTATTATTTTCTATTGGTTTGCCATCCTCAGCTGAATTAGAGACCACTGCAGCTTAGGTTGCCCCATTCATTCGCATGTCTACTTCGGCAAAACATTTGCATCTGATCCTAAATCTAGAATTACTTGGTCCACCTCATATGCTCCGGTCTGCATGGTTAGTCTCATCTCTCTTCCCATTCTTATCTTATGCTTTCCTATCTTCTGGACTATGCGCGGTTCTCCAGGCGCGATCCTAGTGCATCTATTGATGAGTTCCTGTAACCCTTTCACCACCTTATTGTCATGCAGTAACTTCATACATGTTTCCAAGAATGTTGTGAGCATTGATGGGTCCATCTCCGGCTCCAGTTTATCTTTGCTTCCTGAAGTGGAGGCATCAACGAAGCTCTTCTTAGCTTCCATGAAGGTTTCCCGAGTGCGCTCGAAATCAAACTCCACTTCTTTCGCTGGAGCCTTATGAACCCAAGTACTATCTTCTAGCTATTTGCCTTTGTCATCTCCCATCATGATTCCACTTCGGAGCATAATGTTCACATTCAAATCTTCCTCGCACGGCTTAGACCTCATCATCTACAGGTTCTGAGTCTGCGGAGGTGGTAGTGCTCCTTTGTTGCATATCCTAGCTATCAATGTAGGACAACCTTCTGTCTCATAATCAAGCAAGGTTCAATACAAACATGTTCAACATGTTGGATTCATGCAATCATGGGCATAATATCCTGGCCCTACGCAATTGTAGCATATCAACTATCTGCGACCTCGTCCAGGTCCTCCTCTTCCTCGGTCTCGTCTGTGCCCCTAAAATCTTGTTCGTGCCACTTCTGCATTCTAGTGAAGGGGCTGCATTTTAGCCTGAACTCTGTAGGTGGGAGTTCTATCCATCATCAACTCATAGCTTCTGCAAGTGCGCTTGTCATGTCCCACTGACCTACAAAAGTTGCAGAACAACTGTTGTGAATTTCATGTATACTTCTGTAATAAGTGACAATCATTCGTGGCATGTTTTCCTGCTATTTTACAAATCACGCGCCACAAAGAAGTCGTCGTGCTAGGTCCTTCTTGTGCTTCCAGCCTTAAGGGCATCATCCCCCTCTTGCGAGGCAATTTGTGAAAACCAGGCAGTGGTCCTTGTCATGACCTTGACCCTTACATTTTACACAACATACCTCTTCATGCTTCTAGTTGAGCTGTCTTGTCCCATTTCAGACTCTGCATCTCAAGGCATAAATTCTTTAGCTGCGCATGAGTTTGTTGAACTCCTAAGTTAGGATATTGCATCAGTGTCTCATGTAGACTCATGGAAATCTCCAAGGCTTCTGCTTGAGTTGTTATGTTCTGCTGTGATAGCGCACTCCTTAAATGTGGCATTAGCGAAGCTACAAACCACTCGCAATGTTATCCATCCATCAGATTCATATTAGCTTCATGAATCATACATTTTAGCCTCTAATCTAGCTCCCAAGGAGTCTTGCCTGGTAGCATTGTGATATCTTTGAATCTAATGATCGACTATGCTTCAGACTTCGACCTGCTAAATTCTCTATATAGTGTTGCTTTCGTATCCGTGATTCCTGCATTTTGATTATCATTGGAGTGCTTAATATACCAGATCAATGCGTGGTCTTGTAGGGCGCTAACCAGTGTCTCTTTCTTTATATTGTCATCTGTAACTCCTTTCACTTCCCATATAGCCCTTACCATAAACCAGAATTGGTCTGGATCCTCATTTCCCAAACCTTTGTACACATGCAACTTCACTGTGCTTTCCATATTGAATCGTGGTGGTGGTGGAGTGGGTACAGGTGAAGATGGAGGTGATGGTGGTGAAGCTAGTGGAAATGTGGGTGGGGGTAGTATTCGCGAAATTATTCATCTTATCAGGTGGATCGCACTTCACTGTGAGACCTTCGCGAGCTCTTCCTCATCCCCTCGCGGGGGTGAAATCAAGGGGCTAGTTTCTGGTCCCTTATTTCCTTTGTTCCTGTAAGATTTTCCACTTCACGTAGCCCCAAACATCAAGGTAACTGCATAACCCTCTTTTCATACAATAGCATTTTAATCCAAGTATTCAAAGACTTTACGTACTTACCTCGCAGTTGATTGAGAAAGCGTCACTCTGCTTCGCTATAGCTAACTGAGTTGTCAACTGCAAACTGAGTAACGAATCCTCCTATAATATGATCAAGCCAATGATCAACGACACACATGATCATATCCTTTGATGCTTCCAAACTTCGCACTAACTCTAGGGTCCACACAACAGGAACATCAAGCTTCCACCTTCCTTGGCTATCTGCTAGCTTTGCGATCCACTCGTATAGCTCAGTAGGGAAGGACGTGAAGAAGATTTCGTGGATCTCCATGTAGAGGTAGCAGTCTAACCACTTGTTTTGACAGTCATGGGTTCCTGTTCTCCTGCGTGTCTAACCAACCTTTAATTTCTTTCTTAGTTGGATTCCAATGATACAACATCAGACATCTCTAAGCAGATTCTGATCCCAGCAACGGAACCATTTTTTGGCTTATGGGGGCCTGATCCAGGTTTAGAGTTATTTAGCCAAACAAATCCCTAAACTACTAGCCCTTTCGGCATCAGCCAGCGGAGCGCGGACTGAAGCCTCACCCGAAGCAGTATGGGGGGGTGTTGGAACCAAGTTTCCGCACCCTTGAGATGTTTGTGATGTCGGTTTAGTCCAACTATGTCTGCCTTCGCACAGGTTGTTTCACGTAGTATTTTAACCTTCAATATCTTCGAGATCTATTATAATCATCTTTTGCACAGCCCTAACCAGTGGTTGAGATGATTTTGCTTTGCTATGGCAGTGACTTGTGCTATTTCCCCAAACTACACAGTGTATCATACTTATCTTCTTAACAAATCTTAGTTAACTTCGCGTAAATAGATATTCTATCTTGCATTGACTTAATCAATACAATTATACACATTTGCACATCATATAAGAATTAGAAGTGAACTTCATACCCAAGATAACATATGCATAAAATAGGAAATAAACACATAGAATGTTGGGTGTGGAGCATGATTATCATCCTAATTTAGATGTCTTTTGTTTCAGCCAGATGTTTACCCCATGAAGATTGTACACCCCTCCATGCGGGGGGGACTTGTCCCCCCCGCAGGGGTTCGGTGGGGGCCATCCCCTCGGCTGAGGGGTCTAGGGGCCAGTGGTCCCCCAGTGGGGGTTTCAAGGGCAGCGCCCCTGAAGCTAAAAACAAATGTAAAATTGCCTTGTAAAAGTATAGTAATTTCTAGTCAATCTGGGCCATTCATTAGGTGGATGATCTGATGGTAGAATTTATGTTTATTTTGGGTTTTTTTCCCTAGAAGGCAACCCCTCTTTCTTGTATGAGGGTATTGTATTGAGGCTGTTGAAGATATGTGTATTCTCAGAGCGAGAAAAAGATAGGTGAGACTGTGAGAGAAAATAGAGGATATTATAGCAGATCTGCTGTAGGTTGTGTCTCTTCATTTTGCTGGATATTAGAAAGGAAGGACTGGCTGTTCAGGGTGGATGTAGTCCAAACTGGGTGAACCACGTATATTTGTCTCTCTCTGGTTTTATGTGTTTGTGTTTTTCCAGATATTATATGTCTTGCATTTCTTTGTAATATATAATATTTTTCTAACAATTGGTATCAGATCCGAAGGTTTATTTGGCTGATAAACTCGCTAGAAAGAAGGGTTTTCCGTTTGAGTGGGAGAAATGAAAGAAGATGGTAAGTTTAGGGTCGAGAAATTTAACGGCCAAAACTTCCTGCTATGGAAGATGCAGATGGAAGATTATCTGTATCAGAAAGATATGTACCTACCATTGAGTGGAAAAACAAATATGCCAACGGGTATGATAGATGAAGAATGGAATATTCTCCATAGAAAGGCAATCAGAACAGTATGGTTGTGCCTCGCAGCATTCATCGCCTTCAAAATTCCAAAGGAAACAATGACAAAGGGTTCAATTCAGGCGTTTGTGAAACTATATGAAAAAACCTTGGCCTCAAACAAGGTATTTCTTATGAAACCGTTATTTAATATGAAGATGTTAGAAGATGGATCTATTGCAGACCATTTAAATGATTTTAATGCAGTTTCAAGTCAGTTAAGTTCTATAGGGGTAAACTTTGATGATGAAGTTATAGCTCTGTTATTCTTGTGCTCATTGCCAGAAAGTTGGAATGGTTTAGTAATGGCCATTAGTAACTTTGTTTTTGGATCTAGTACTTTAAAGTTTGATGATGTTGTTGGTGCTATCCTTAGCAAGGAAATGCGACGGAAAAGCTCCAATGACACATCGAGTAATGCTTTGAGTGTAGAGTCTAGGGGAAGAAGAATGGAAAGAGGAAAGAGCTCAGGATATCACAATAAATCAAGGAAAGGTAGATCCAAGTCGAGATCAGGGATAGTGTGCTGGAAATGCGAAAATAAAGGACACCTAAAGAAGACTGTAGATCTCAGAAGGGAAAAGAAGGAGATGCACAACAAGAAAACAATCATGAAGCAAATGTGACAGGTGAGGTGTTACAAGATGCTTTGATTCTTTCTTTCGAAAATATTATTGATTCCCGGGTGGTAGATTCAAGGAGATTTTGGACTAGTCCGTTTGGGTGATGATAAACCTATAAAATTGTTGGAATGGGTAAGGTTCTTGTAAAACAACAGAATGGAAACCAATGGCTACTAAAGGAGGTAAGGCATGTTCCAGATCTGAAGAAAAATCTGATTTCAATAGGGTTAGGCGGTGAAGGTTGTGTGACAAATTTCACAGATAAAGCTTGGAAGGTCACCAGAGGAGCCCTGGTAATAGGAAAAGGCGAAAAGGTTGGTACATTGTATTTTTGCAATGGTATTTCTAACTCTGTTAATGCTTTAACTTCCAAAGGAGCAGATGCAACATTATGGCATCATAAGCTGGGACACATGAGTGAGAAGGGGATGAAGCTTCTTCACTCAAGGAATTTGTTACCGGGTTTGAAGAATGATGATTTGGACTTTTGTGAGAATTGCATTTATGGAAAATAGAAGAGAGCTAGATTTCTCAGAGTTGGGAAAGAAAAGAAAAGTGAAAAATTAGGGCTTATGCATATAGATATATGGGGACATGCTCAGGTATCATCTCTTGGTGGCTCTCGTTATTATGTTACTTTTATTGTTGATGCAACTAGAAAAACTTGGATTTATTGTATTCAAAATAAATATGATGTATTTGATACTTTCAAGAAATGGAAAGCTTTGGTTGAGATTGAGACAAGAAAGAAACTGAAGTGTCTCAGATCAGACAATGGAGGTGAATATTGCAACAAAGAGTTTGATAAGTACTGTTTAGAGCATGGAATTCAGAGAGAGAAGATAGTTCCAAGAACAACACAAGGAAATGGTGTGTCAGAAAGGATGAACAGAACAATCATGGAGTGTGCAAGGTGCATGAGATTGCATGCAGAATTGCCTTTACAATTTTGCGCAGATGCTGTAGATACTGTTGTTTATCTAATAAATAGAGGGCCTTCAAGTACCTTGGATGGTGGTATTCCAGAGGAAGCATGGACAGGTAAAAAGGTAAACTACTCCTTTTTAAAGCCTTTTGGTTGTGAGGCCTTTTTCATATTAATAAAGAAAATGGAACAAAGCTTGAGGAAAAATCAAAGAAATGTACCTTTATTAGATATGGTGTTAATGATTTTGGTTATCGCATATATGATTATGAAAATCACAAAATCATTAGGAGCAGAGATGTAGTATTCAATGAAAAGGTCTTGTATAAGAATCAGTTGCAGGAAAAGAAACAAGAAAAAGAAAACAAAGAATACACAGTTCTTGATGGGATCACTGAAAAAGTAAAGGTTCCTGAAAATAATAATAATCGACAAGAGCAACAACAACAAGCACCACAACAGCAACAGACACCCCAAACAGCTGAAAGTGGTGTTAGAAGATCTACCAGGATAAGTATACCCCCTGAATGATACTCTCCTTCATTATATTATTTATTGTTGACTAACTCTGGTGAACCTGAATGTTATGAAGAAGAAATGCAGGTTGAAAGCAGGAAGAAGTGGGAGCTAGACATGGAAGAAGAGATGGATTCTTTAATGCGTAACCAGACTTAGGACTTAGTTAGGTTGCCTGCAGGTAAAACTACATTGCATAATAAATGGGTTTACATGCTGAAGGAAGAATATGGAGGAAAATAGAAGTACAAAGCTAGACTTGTGGTGAAGGGGTTTGCACAAAAGAAAGGTATTGATTTTGATGAAATATTTTCTCCTGTTGTTAAAATGACTTCAATCAGAACTATTTTAAGTTTAGTAGCAGTTGAAGATTTGCATCTTGAGTAGTTAGATGTAAAGACAACCTTTCTCCATGGGGATTTGGAGGAAGAGATGTATATATAGCATCCACAAGGAATGAGGTAAAAGTGAAGGATAAACTAGTGTGCAAGTTGAAGAAGAGCTTGTATGGCTTAAAACAGGCTCCAAGGCAGTGGTATCTAAAATTTGACAAGTTTATGTCTGAAAAAGGTTATACTAGATGTCACTCTAATCATTATGCTTATCTGAAAAAGAAAAATCATGCCAGCTATATTATATTGTTATTATATGTAGATGACATGCTTTTTGTAGGGTCTAACATGCTAAAAATAAATGTGCTCAAAAGAAAATTGGCAAATTCATTTGCAATAAAGGATTTGGGAGCTACAAAACAAATCCTTGGTATGAGAATAACTAGTGACAGGAAAAATCGCAAATTAACATTGTCTTAGAATGAGTACATACAAAAGGTGTTGAAAAAATTTAATATGCACAATGAAAAACCAGTTAGTACATGTTTTGCTAGCCATTTCAAACTTAGTAAGGAGATGTGCCCAAAGACCCAAGAAGATATGGATTGTATGTCTAAAGTTCCATATGCATCAGCATTTGGAAGCTTAATGTATGCAATGGTCTGCACAAGGCCTGATATTGCACATGCAGTGGGAGTTGTAAGCAGATACATGAACAATCCAGGAAAAGAACATTGGATTGCAGTGAAATATTTTCTCAGATATTTGAGAGGTACCACAAATCAAGCATTATGCTTTGGTGGTTCAAACATTTCTCTATAGGGATATGTTTATGCATATATGGCAGGTGATGGAGATAACAGGAGGAGCACTATAGGATATGTATTTACTATAGGTGGAACAACTGTCAGTTGGGTTTCAAAAATCCAAGGTGTTGTTGCACTTTCAACAACAGAAGCAGAGTATGTCGCTGCTACAGAGGCTAGTAAATAAATGATTTGGTTACAAAGGTTTATGGAAGAATTGGGTAAGAAGCATGATATGGGCACGTTATACAGTGATAGCCAAAGTGCCATTCATCTTGCAAAGAACTCAACGTTTCATTCCAGGAATAAACACATATAGCTCAAGTACCATTTCATATGATCAGTGTTGGAAGATGGAGAGTTGAAGCTGGAAGAGATACACACTAGCCAGAATCCTACAGATATGCTAACAAAAGTTGTAACCAGGGAGAAACTAAGAATATGCTCAGTTTCAATTGGTCTTCAAGGATGACGATGAAGATGAGAAACAGCCAGGTCCAAAGAGTAGTCATTGTCTAGCAAATGAAGCAGTGGTGGAGTTTCTACAATCATTCTCCAAGTGGGAGATTGTTGGGTGTGGAGCATGATTATCATCCTAATTTAGAGGTCTTTTGTTTTAGCCGGATGTATACCCCATGAAAATTGTACACCCCTCCATAGTAATTTCTAGTCAATCTGGGCCATTCATTAGGCGGATGATCTAACGATAGAATTTATGTTTAGTTTAGGGTTTTCTGCCCTAGAAGGAAACCCCTCCATTTTGTATGAGGGTGTTGTATTGAGGTTGTTGAAGATATGTGTATTCTCAGAGTGAGAAATAGATAGGTGAGACTATGAGAGAAAACAGAGGATATTACAGCAGATGTGCTGTGGGTTGTGTCTCTTCATTTTGCTGGATAATAGAAAGGAAGGATTGGCTGTTTGGGGTGGACGTAGCCCAAACTGGGTGAACCACGTATATCTGTGTCTCTCTAGTTTTATGTGTTTGTGTTTGTGTTTTTCCGCATATTATATGTCTTGCATTTCTCGGTAATATATAATATTTTTCTAACACAGAAATGATAAGATACTTCTCTTCATGAATACTTACAACTATTACAAACTTGACTTGCCCTACGCACTCAGCTGCAGGGGTCCATGCACTCGACTGTAGACTACTAGGGCTCTGTGTACTCAACTGTAGAGCCTTCTCCTACTCTGTGACCCAAAACTAGACTTTACACTTCAGATATGACTCAAATCTTCATATTTATAGTGATTAGATTGATTGATGTCTTAACTACTTAGAGCCTCACTGTATTTATATAATCCGATGGTCTGCGAACCATGGGTAGATCTCTACAGCCGACATTACATTAAAAAAATTAAGGGTGAACAACCATATGACTCTTTTAGAAACTACGCACTCCACGCCCAAAAAATGTGGAGTCTTTACATTGGAATTACAATATTTGACCAAAATCTTGGCTCTAAGCCCCAAAAATTCCCTTGGCAGATCCCGCACCCAACACATCCCTACCATTTATTATTGGACATTTTTCTGACTTAATGTTTGGGAGAGTGATTTTACCAAAGTATCTAGACCCTAGAAGCGTTGTGGTAGATGTACATATTGATGGCATCATTGTCCCCCACACCTTCATTGATCTTGGGCTTTCCATCAATGTGATGACCAAGGAGACCATGCTCAAATTGAATCTACAAGGATCCTCAAGAAACACCAGAACAATATTTCAACCTGTAGATAGATCCACAGTATCTCTTGAGGGAGTTTTTAAGGATGTGATGGTCTTTATTGATTTCTTAGAGTACCTTGCTGACTTCTTATTTCTCCAGCCCAAGAAAATATTCAATGGTTATCCTCTCATACTTGGAAGGCCATGTCTAGCCACTATTGATGCTTACATAAGTTGTAGAGATGAGAACATGACCATTAAGAATGGGATTTTTTCCAAAACTTTCATCTTGTACTCTCCCGCTCAACCATCCCCAGAGCATGACTTACCCTTATGGTTTGAAGAGGAGGAGGAATATGAAGTATACCATACCACATCCTACCCAATCTGTACCCTAGATGATATTATAGGAGGGGGGAAACATGATGAAGATGAGCTCATTTATCAAATCCTTTAGAACCAACCCCCCAACACCATGCCTCTTGATGAGTTGGTGAAGAAATGTAAAGATAACCCTCAAACTAATTTGTGCCTAGTTGACTCAAGTCCTGCTCATGTCAAAACGGTACAATTTGGTCCATCTAAAACATTTAAAATCAACCTCTCTCTCTCAGTAGATCAGGAGAGAATTTGTGCAACATGCTAAGAGAGCACTTGGATGCTTTTGCTTGGAGCTATAAGGAAATGAAGGGAGTGAATCCCTCGGTGTGTACTCACCACATCTACATTAAGGAAGGATGCAAACCAGTGTACCAACATCAGAGGAGAATGATCCCAACCCTCAAATACATAGTCAAAGAATAATTGTCAAAGTTGTTGGATGCAGGGTTCATTTACCCCATCTCGGATAGTGAGTGGGTGTCCCCTCTAGTTTTGGTCCCAAAGAAGAATGGAAAGTGGAGGACATGAGTGGATTACTAAGAGCTAAACAAAGCCACTAAGAAATACCATTTCCTCTACCTTTCATTGATCATGTCTTGGACGATATTGCATGGAAGAAGTTTTTATCTTTCTTGGATGGATTCAATGGTTATAATAAGATCCAAATCAGCCTAGAAGACCAAGATAAAACCACCTTCACTTGTCCTTGGGGTACCTTTTCTTATAGTGTCTTTACTTTTAGATTATGTAATGCCTCTGCCACTTTTGAAAGGGAAGTTCTGAGCATCTTTGCTGAGCTAGTCGATGACTCTGTAGAGATCTACATGGATGATATCACTGAGTATGGTTGTCACTTCTTGGAGGCTCTCTCTAACTTGGGGAAAGTATTAAATAATTGCCTTGAAATGAACCTATCGCTTAGTCCTAAGAAGTGTGAATTCTCGATGAATGTAGGGATTGTTTTAGGTCACTCAATATCCCAGGAAGGACTACAAGTGGACCTAAATAAAATTTCCATCATAAAACGGGTTCCTACTCCTTAAAAGCAAAGGGATGTCAGGAGTTTCTTCGACTTAGCTCGATATTATAGGATATTTATCAAATAATTAGAAAAGTAGCCTCACCATTATTTGGACTATTGTCCAAGGACTCTGAATTTTACTGGTTAGAATGTTTCCAAGAGGCCCTAGAAATCTTGAAGGACAAGTTGACTACTGTACCCATAATTAGAGGCCAAAATTTGGATATTCCTTTCCACATCCATGCAAATTCATCTGAAAAAGCTCTAGGAGAAGCTCTAGGCCAGATAGATGACAAATTTCCTTATGGCATTTACTTGATTAGCAAAATTTTGTCCAAGGCTGAATTGAACTACACTGTGACTGAAAAGGAACTCCTAGTCGTTGTCCATTCCTTGAACAAATTCAAACACTACATTACTCGTTATCAAACCTTTATTCATACTTACCATGTTGCTATCAAATACTTAATGAACAAGACTGATGTGAATGCTAGAAGTATTAGATGGTTTCTTTTATTACAAAAATTTGATTTAACTATCATTGATAAGCCAGGTAGAGAAAATGTAGTTGCTGATTTTTTGTCTAGAATTGCTTTGCCTACAGGTGAGGAAGGAATGGCTGATGATCAGCTACCAGATGATCATTTATTTTCTATTTCAGTTCGCTCTCCATGGTTTGCTGACATAGCCAACCACCTAGTTTCTGCAAAGTTCCCTCGAAATCTGTCATCTAGGGAGAAGAGAAGAATTGTAAGGAAGAGTGCCCCATTCACTTGGATTGGGGGCAATCTCTTCAAGCTGGGCCCAGATCAAATTTTGAGGAAGTATGTTAGAGAGGACGAAGTCTTTTACATCCTTCTTTCCTGTCATGATGGGCCTTGTGGAGGTCACTTTGTAGCTAAGAGGACAACTTTCAACGTACTGCAAGCTGGATACTACTAGCCCACTCTCCACTAAGATGAAAGAATATACACCAGACGATGTGATCAGTGCCAGAGGATGGGAAAACCTACTCCCAAGGATGAAATGCTCTTGCAACCTTAGGTGACTCTAGAGCCATTTGACAAGTGGGGCATGGATTTCATTGGGCCCATTGATCCACCATCAGGGAAGAAAAAGTACATAATTGTATGCACTGCTTATTTGAAAAAGTTGGATGAGACCAAGGTTGTCAAGGTATCAATAGAGGAGAAAGTGGTTGAGTTCTTAAGGTAGAACGTATTCTACAAGTTTGGGTACCCTATAGAACTAGTCACAGATCAAGGAGCTCAATTTACATCACATTGGATCGAAAAATTGTTGAGGCAACATGGGATAAAACAAAGGAAGTCAACTACCTATCATCCTCATGCCAATGGACAAGTAGATGTCAGCAATAGAGCATTGGAAGGCATATTCACCATGGTTGTGAGCAGTAGTAGAAAATATTGGGCTGATAGACTAGTGGAGGCCACTTGGGCCTATAATACAACGTGGAAGACAACCATTGTTTTCCCCTCTTATGACTTTTTCTATGGAATGAAGGTTCTTCTCTCCATTGAGTTTGAGTACAACACCTTGAGAATGGCAGCACTGTTGGATTTGGATGTAACAAAGGAACATTAGGAGAGGCTGCTCCAGCTAAATGGTCTGGATGAATTCAGGATACACGCCTTCCTACACACTAATGTTATCCAAGTACATAGGAAGGTTTGGCATTACAAGAACATCAAGGACAAGGTTTTTCAAGAAGGGGATTTGGCTCTGCTATATGAATCCAGGTTCAAGGAATTCAAAGGAAAATTGATGATTAGGTGGTTAGGCCCACACCTGATAGAGAAGTGCCATGACAATGGGGTTGTCCAAATTAGGACCATTGAAGAGGATTGTATTCCCTTTATTTTCAATGGATACAGTTTGAAAGCTTACAAAATATGTTTGTCCAGGGATGAGTTCATTAGCACCATGAGTAAGGAGGTAAATTTTATTGGAAGTGCCCAAGCTTCCAAGTCACACCATTCTTGAAAACTTTTTTTTATTTGTGACAACAGAAAAAGAAAAAAAACAATAAGAGGCCTGGATGAAAACCTCTATGAGGAATTCGGGGCCAACTCTTGGGTTGAAAACCTCCTTGAGGTAGCCCATGAGTGAAAAAAATAGAAAATGAAAAGATCCCTGGGTGAAAGCATCCCTTAAGGCACCCAGGGCAGGTAGGTAGGTTGAAAAATCTCTTGAGGCACCCTGTGCTTCTTTCAAAAAAAAAAGAAGAAAAAAATACCATGGGAGGGAACTCAAACCTATCCACTAATAAATTATGTCACTTTGTAGGTTTTGAAGGCAGTGAAAGATGCAGAGATACAAGGACAAGATTCCAAGTTTCTTTCCATTTCTCCCTACATCAACTCCATCTTATCCATTCAAACCATGTCCCTAGCACATATCCATTTCCAGGCATCAAAAATGACTTTTTTTTGTATTTTCTAGCTTGCTACAGGATGTCCTGTAGCTGCTATAGGAAGATATTGTAGCTGCTAAGAAAAGGGTACATAATAAGAAAATCATTATGCATACATATTCTAGGTTGATTAGGGACCTTACACTTCATCAAACTACTCACCCATCATCCATGCATCCCTGGTCCAAATCACCATACACATACCTAGCTATGTCTCATTAAAGAAACAAAGCACAGGAAAAAGTCAAAAATATAATGAAAAAAACTAGAGGACATGTCCTCCCTTGCCTCAACCATTCACTACTCCATCAGAGCTCTTCCATCATCCTCCAACCCCTACACCACTACCCAACATCCCTCTGAGAAAAAAATCATTGTAAAAGGAAGAAAAGAGGCAGCTATAGGATCTCCTGTAGAAACTACATGATTTCTTTTAGCAGCCTATTCCATTACTGCAACCAGCCTGAGACTCCATTTTTCTTCCCAGCCAGAGCATGGAGGAGTGCAATCATCTCTGGACACCTTTTTTCTCTTAGTTAGGATCCATAGGAGCAACAACAACAAAGATATATGAAGCACCTGCACACATGAACAGACAAGTAGTCAACTATACAAGTAGGAAGAAATACACAAGAAGAGAGAAAAGGAGCACTTCCCTAAGAAGCAACATAGAAGGAAAATACTCCAACATGCATCGATCAACAAAAAGTAGGCATAGGTATGGAAAATTACCTAGCTCTTCCCTAAGTATGATATAATGGAAAATTTATAAATGTTGAAGAACAATCTTCTTATAAGCTGGAGGTGGCCAGTTAACTTGACCACCCTCAGCTCATGATCAAAAGGTGAACTCTCAGTTAGTATACATGTTGGAGTGTCACATCAAGGGGAATAATTAAAAAAGGTGGTTGAATATGTTAAGAGGAAGTGTGTCACGATTACAAGGACCAGTTGTATTCTCACCAACGGTGGGCCAATGGTCCTAATTAGGAAATTGCGTACCACTGCCAGATAGGTCAACAGTCCAAGCCTCGACCATAAATAGCATAAAACTAAAACTTTCATGAACATTTTTTCTCATTTCAAGATCAAATATAGGGACAGGCTCAGGAAGCCATTGAAAAGTGAAACACTGCTCTAGCCACAATAAAAGAGACAAGTATAGGAAACAACTATAGGAAACACAAAAGCCTACAAGAAGCTACAAGAAGCACTAGAATTCCACAAAAATTCAACAAGGGGGTGCGTAGGGTCAAATTGGTCATCAATTGGCATAATCCCTATCATTACAGTGAGAATTAACTGGCCCATATCTCATCTATCCATTATTTGATAATTGATAAAATTTGCACTCTTTTAATAATAACAGTCATCTTCAGAATTAGACAGAGTTTGGGGCTATATAAGAAAGTTTTCATAGCTATAAGGAATTACAATCATCGACTAAAATGGTTATGCTCTTAGCCACCCTAAAATCGATACTGAAGTTAACCTACAAAACCTATTGCAATTAGCTAAAACCAGAGAATAAAATGGGAGGGGTATTCAATAGAAGAGAACCCACAGATACATCATGAATTCACCTTCATCCCCCTGTGGTAGATATCTTCAGGAGGCATCACTGGTTAGGCTTCTTTGAGTTGCTCAAATGATACAATGATGATATAGCCTTTGAGTTTTCCACCGCACTAAACTGTCAAGAAAGAACAAGTGCTACCACTATGGTGAGAGGGTTGCAAATTACCATCAACCCCGGTGTATCAGCAGAGTGACAACACTTCCTCTACTGGTTCAATGGAGAAAGGAGGAAAATCCCAACAACACCTTTGCTAAAAAATAAATATTCCTAAATCATGAAAATCCAATTGAAGAAAAAAATGGGGTCAGAAGGGAGAGCCTTCCCTGTCCCCAGGATGAGGTGGGATACCACATCCTTAAGTACATTTCATATGAAGGGAGACTAAGTATGGTCTATGGCTACCAATTCAGACTCCTCGATGAGTTGAGATTCAGAGTGAGAGTACCCATAAACCAAAGGCTCATTGTGCATTATTTCCCTTTACAGTCCATTATAGACATGAGTCAGAAGGTGAAAGAGAGGAAACACCAACGTTTAGCACATCATGGTCTCATCAAGCTAGTAATGGAAGATGCCGTAAGCCAATTGATAATTCATGTTCTCTAGTCCGCATTTAGGGACATGGAGAGAGAATTCTTCCTTGAAACCCGAGCCATTGAAATGGTGGGACCCCAACCTATAGTGATAAAGAGGAAGAGGAGGAAGAGGAAGGAGAAGAAGAGGAAGGAGAAGAGGAGGAAGAGGAAGGAGAAGAAGTGGAAGGAGAAGAGGAGGAAGAGGAAGGAGAAGAAGAGGAAGGAGAAGAGGAGGAAGAGGAAGGATAAGAAGTGGAAGGAGAAGAGGAGGAAGAAGGAGAATAAGAATCGGAGGAAGGAAAAATAGAGGAAGAAGAAAAAGGAGAGGAGGAGCAGAAGGTAGAGACCAACCTTGAGAAAGATATTGCACTTGAAGAAGAATATATATCCCCAAGATTGTCTCCTGAACCCACTAAAAAGGAGGCAACTTCTACCTTGGCTTCCTTGAGCACATGCATCAAATCCAAGTGGAAAAGGCATAGGTAGAATCCCCTCTATTTCAAAACAAGAAGAAGCACTAGGATTAAGTAGGGGAAGCCACAAACACCAAAAAAAACCCCCATCATAATTGAAGAATCACCAAGCAAGCAGGAGGAGCTAGAGTCCATGGGAATGAAGGTTGAGAAAGTCACATCACCAGAAGCAACCCCAAAGGCTACCATCACCTATGTCAGGAATCCTGTCACCAGGTCAACATCATCTAAGAAAACCAAGGCACCTGTAACCCTCCAATAGAAAGGAAAAGGCCTACTACAGGATCCCCAAACAGTGCTACAGGAAACACTGGCAGTGCTATAGGAAAGATAGAAAGAGCCACAAGAAGAGAAGTAGGGGCAGAAAGAAGGAAAGGAAGAAAAACCATGGGTATAGGAGGGGGAAACTTCTCTAGAGACAATTGAGGGGCATTTTCCAGAGTTGTAGGAGCCTAGCCCATAACCAAGTCTGAGCTCCTATTACAAGTTCATTGAGGGAGGCAGAGTGATACCATAGAAATTTTCAATCCCTCTCTTCTTTACACTTGAAAATAAAATATGAAGGACACATCAATGGATGCAAACTTTAAGTTAAATAAAGTTGAATATGTGGGCCATATGGAATAAAAATTCCTAGAGATGGGAAGGGAGTTGAGTGAAATGATAGAGAATGAGTACACCATGGGAACACACTTTTAGGTAGAAAACACATGGCTGATGAGGAAGTTGCAAGAAAAGGTGAGCCAATTGGCCACCATGGCAATCCTCTCCTTGGAGGTACTTCAATGCAGGCTTCCATCCAAATTAGATGCATTATATCTCAAAAATCAACGGATGTAGTTTCAAATTAAGACATTGGCACAACAGGGGACCATGCCATTCCAAGATTATAGCAAATTCATTGAGCTATGTGACAAGAGCACCCTTGAAGACAAGGCCAAATTATCTGAATTCTACTTTCACAACCTTGCCTTGACAAGCTTGAATGTCTGGGACCCTAATGCAAAGTTGGGGGACTTGCAGTTGATGGCACTTGGATCATGGATGAGTCATGTGGAGATTAGTGATGAGGGGGTGAAGAGAATAGTAGAAAAAGAGGAAAGAGAGCCCCTCTACATCAAAGTAGAGTAAATAAATTCCATGGTTCTTATTAGTAACCACAACATCATTTCCAATGATGCTCAACTTGCACCAAGATACCTCGCTACCCAAGAACATGTCATATCACATTTGGAGAACACTTTAAGATTGTAGGGGACTGAGAGCCAAGAAGAATTCCAAAGGAGATGGAATAAAATTACACATAGTCTCTGGATCAGGGAGTACCACTCTCCTGAGATATTGATAAATTCATTAGAAAGGACACCCCTATATAAGAATACCATGTAAAGATTAAAGATCAATTAGATTTGGCTAAAGTTCAGTCCACCTTTGTTGTTGGGTTTGTTGGAAGGTAGGAAGGAAGAGGAGGAAGAAAATGAGTGGGAAGAGATAGAGAAAAATGCAGGGTTCTATCATCAAGAAGAGATACCATCCACAAAAGCCTGGGATGTCAGAGAGGCCACCAGGGCTATGAAAGTTATGGATATAGATGACCAGGTTGCTCAGAGGATGAGCAACAATTTTATTAGAGGGGTGATGATGATGCTCATCAATAGGTAAACTATATTGTTCACAATGCCACTCTCCATATCATTAAATTGACTTTTCTCACATTTATTTACATATTTTGTTATATTTTTCTTACTGAGAAGAGTAAAGGTGAGTTACTATGTCATGTGGCCTAATGTGTGTTAAATGCAGGAATTGGAGAATTTTTGGGTTGACTTTAGTGCAAAAATTCAGGGTAGCAAAGAAAGAGAGATTTTAGGACTTAGTCTCCCTCCTTAACTCCTCAAATCATTCGAAGATTCCTCCACTCTATCTCATCAGCTCAATGTCTCTGACAGCCAATCAAGACGAGTTCATTAGTAGCCAAGCTAGTGACAATCAAGGAAGATTTATTCTCAGGTTAGGGAGCTAAGTATCCCTATTTTATAGGAAGTTGTTGGTAGCTCTGTTTTTCTATAAATAAGAGAGCCAAGGCACTCATTAGGATTCAATTTTTGTTGTAGCTAAGTGGTCATTTGATCTCAAACATTTTAACTTTTATTGTTATGATGTACTTGACATTTTTATGATGATGACAAATTTTGTTTTGATCTCGCACTGATTTGACTCAGAGGGTTGAAGATGTTGAGTTAGGGCCCAACCCTAGAAGCATAAGTTCCTATTTTGTAGTTGTATTCTTAGCTTAGAATAATATTTAGCTGTTGAAGTTTATTTATGTTTTCTTCTTATCTTAGAAAGTTACTTAAGTTGTTGCTTAACCTTGTTTCCATTAGTTTAAAGAGGTAGATTCATATTGTAGTTTAGTAAAGGAAAGTATACCAGAAAATCTTGTGACAATGGCCCCTACCTCATCTCTCACATGGGATCATGATTAGAGGACCCCTCTCATAGCCCCAAAAATAGAGTTTGTCTTTTGTTTACTGCATAGATTAAGTTTCATTCTTAGCTAGACAACTATTTATGATTTTTTGGAAGCATTTGTAGTTGTTATCTTGTTTTCTTAAGATTTTTGTAGCTTAAAAGGAAATCCATTTCATAGATTTAGTCCTTAACAGTAGATAGATCAACTTCCTCAAATTCAACTCACCTTTTCCATGTGGACATGCAATGATTTATAAATTAAAAGAGAAACATGTTTCATTGCAGGGATTGTTGATATGTAGTAAGGGAATCCTCCAACCAGCTTCACCTAGGTATTATCTAGCTTTTGTCGAAGCATACCAGTCCATAGTACGAACCATTGTTTCATAACCACTGTGAGCAAGCTACCTTCGGAAAATATGACCTCCTTGGGGTGATGGGCTTGGCCTTGGGAAATATTACCTTCCCTACACCTTCTAACATCATCATGCACCCCTCCAACACCTCATATCACTATTCTTACCCTCCAAAACCTCTCAGCTAACTTCCTCTATCATTTCAAGACATCTTGTAGTAGATCAGAACATCCTGTAGTAGTTTCTTGTAGAAAACCTATAGTAGACTATTTTGACCATGTTTTGACCTAAAATGATAGGATAGCTTGGTATAGGAGTGGGTTATCCCCTTAGCTTTGACTCCATGACTGGAAGTTCCACCTAGACTAGCCTTCCCATTCCTTTCTCTCCTACAAGATTAGAATTAGCTTTTATATTTCTGAAGTTAGCAATTAAGACCTTTTAGACAAATGTGAATGAGAAAGTTAGTGCATGCATGTTTAAATTTTGAGATGATAGAGTAACTTTATATTTTCAGTAAATCCTAATAGCTAGTTAATCAATTGGAAGATTAGCATAGTTTCCTTTCTACAGGTAATTTGTGTCGTTTCATAACTAGATGATTTATGACACTTCATAGCATTTACCATTTGACAGCTTTCATTTCCTAAATAGACAAGAATTTAGTTTCCTTGCACTATAAATAGCTTTACATTAACTATCAGTAGTCATACTCCCTTTACCTCAATAGAGGACTGGTCTGGAACTGTAATGGTCAAGTTCCCCAGTTAAGAAGTGACATGAGTAGAATGATGCATCTGATGTGTATATAGCACCTTCACCTACATGTTTGTATGAAACATCGGGTTGATAAAGTAAAGTTGGTAGTTGAGGAGTTGTAGCATTCTTGGTGCAATACTGAGGCTCATCACCAACTTGGCACATTATCTAATTCTCAAGGAGCTCTTCTTGGGCTTTATGCGTAAGTACACATGTTCCCCATCCTAAAACTCCTTAAACAATATGTTCTAATCTACATAATGCTTTTACCTATCCTATGCCGCATTTAGATTCTTCTTGATTATTTGCATTTCCTATTCCATTTCTAGCAACATGTCCTGTCATATCAACACCTTATTCACTGGATCACTCCTATTGATGGGTGTTTCACAACTCCACCCATACAATGCCTCAAACAAAATCATCCTCAAAGATTCTTAATACCCATTCTTGTAAACAAATTGAACTAGTGGAAGATACTCTTCCCACTTGCAATATTGGTGCATCACATACATCCTCAAAATATTCTCCAATATTCTCTTCACCCTTTCTATTTGTCCGTTCATTGGTGGATGATAAGTTGTGTTGAAGGCCAACTCTATCCCCAAATCTCCTGAAAACTCCTTCTAAAACTTGGAAGTGAACTTAGCATCCCTGTCCGACATAATATTCCTCAGAACATGATGCAATATTACTACATCTCTGATGAAGACCTGTGCTACATCATTAGTTGAATATGTAGACTTCACTAGAATGAAGTGCGCTACCTTTGTCATTTTGTCCACCACAACTATGATGGAATCAAGTTGCCTAGATGTCCTTGGCAAACATGTAATGAAGTTCATAAAAATGACCTCCCATTTCCATTCTAGAATCAAAATTGAATGTAGTACACAACCTGGATGCTTACACTCTTCTTTTACCTATTGATAATCCAAGCACCTACCCACAAACTCTGCCACTTCTTTCTCCAATTTCTCCCAATAATAGAACTTATTTACCGTTTTCAATGTCCTTTGATATCCTCAGTGACCCAAATATATTTTAACATGAAATTCCATTAAGATACATTTCTCGATCTCACTGTTTTTTGACACATATATCTTGTCCCTAAATTTGAACAATTCATCTACTGTGAGATGATATTCCACATCCTGGTCACCTCTAACCTACTATAAACTATGCATAAGCTTCATATACCTATCATCATGTTGACTTGCCTGCAAGATTTGATACTGTAAATCTGTCCTATAGGAGCTTATAGTGGCTATATGATTCACCTGTATCCTTCTGTTAAGAGCTTCCGCATCATGTTCTCTTTACATTTAATGTACTTCATCTTAAAGTCCAACTCACTGATCATGGATAACCATCTAGCTTCGCTAGAATTTAGATTTGGTTGGTCAAATAGATACTGCAATCCACTATGATCACTCATCAATATGATTCTCCTTCTAAGATGATAGTGCCTCCACATCTTTAAAGCATGAATGATCGCTACCAACTCAATATCATGTGTCAGGTAATTTTCTCATTCTCATTCATTTTCCTTGATTCATAGTGTTAGTGTCTATGAGTCACCAATGATCAAATTTACTCTTTCAAAGTTTTTGATAGGGTCCTAGGTCACATTTTTATAGTTTCAAATGAGTTTTAAAATAAAATTTGATCATTTGTTATTATGTCTAGGTATATTACTACTCCCATAATTTCATGGTCACCAAATGCCATCTTGGTCATTCCGTCACTCCTTGTTATAGGTCATTAGTAAAGTGTCTTGATCACCATTTCAATCATCATCTCATGGGAATTCATACTGCAAGGTACAAAGGTCCAAGTCATCAGTTTTTAAAGCCATTACGTGTCATTAATAGGTCAAACCATCAAAAAGATTCATGCAATCACCTAGGTCATCATTATGGGAGTAGTAATTAGGGAAAATGTTCTAAAATGATTCCTAAAGTACATTTTGATCCTTATGAAGATGTAACTATGCATACTAAAGTTGTAAAGCTACAATACACTAGCTTATCATTTCATTTTTCAAAAAGACAAGTGGTGTCACATCATGAGCCAATGAAAAAATCGACTTCCAGCCTATAAAAAAACCAAAAAAGCACACCAATTTCTCATTTCACTCTCATGAAGCATCTCTCCACCATTAGAGTGCACTCTAGCCACCAAAGCATCGAATTTTTTCCTCCAAGTTAGCTATTCTCCTTCTTCGCTGCACTTTTGGCTACCTTCGCTACGTTTCTGGCTTCTATGCTACATTTTTGTATTTGGAGGCCAAGCAAGCATCAAAATGGTTCCTTTCATCATTTCACATGTTCTATCATATCCTTCGCAAGTAAGCAGACATTTGTCACCTTTTTTATGCATCATTCTTCTTAGAAAAGTGAGTGAAACACCCACTCCTAGGGTTTTCCTGCACTTTTGGTTTCTAGGGCATTTTGTTTCATTGTAATGGTAAAACCCTCACATTTTTTGCTCAATCACCCTCCCATACACTTTACTTACCTCCCCTTAGTGTTTCCCATACCTATTCCCCTCATCTACCTCACTTTCCAATAAACCCTAACCTATGCTACACATCTTGACAATTTCCTAGTCTAGGACTATATTTTGAAGCTCTCTACTCCTTCCCCTCACTCATTCCAAAAATTTTCACTTCCCTACACTCCCTAACACCTATCCATAATCCCCAAAATTTCTGCAAAATGTTACATCACCCCTAACCCCTTCATTCCATTCCCTAAACAAAACAATACCAAATCCCCTATTTTCCCAAATCAAACCCTATCCTTCCTCCTTGTGAGATAAGGTTTTACCATTCATAATGAAACCTCAAACAATGAGAATCTAAGTTACAAAGGAGGGAAATGTTTTAGGTATGGGCCTACTCAGGTCCAAGAAATCATGGCCTCACCTTTCACTAAGAAATATTTCCAAGATGTAGGTTGCCTAGTTTTCTGTGAGAAGATTCAAGAAGTAGGTTCCAATGCGAAGTTGACAAGCCTCTTTGCCACCAACTTCAGGAGGGATAAGGCCAGCATAGCAGGGGTTGACTTCACCATTTTAGAAGATGCCATTGATGTTGCCTTGTTGGGGCTTGGCCTAGGTTCGGAGTTAATTAGCCAAACAAATCCTTGTACTACTGGCCCTTTCGGCAACAGTCTGTGAAGCATGGACTTAGGTCTCACCCGAAGTAGTATTGGGGGATGCTGGAACCAGGTTTCCATGCCCTTGAGATGTCTGAGGGGTTGATTTGGTCCAACAGTGAGAGTCTTAGTTGAGGTTACTTCGTGCACTTCCCTGGTCTTCGTTCCCTGACATATTTTCCTTCGCACAACCCTAACAAGGGTTTGTGGGGCTTTCACACTCCTCGAGCAGTAATCTGCACTATTTCCCTAAGTCACACCCGAGATCTTTACATATCTTCTTATCACAGTGAGTTATCTTTGCATAAATAGATGCCTTGTATTATATTTACTTATTCAGCACATTTTTATGAGTTCGTGCAGTGAATAAATAGTAAAATTTCAATTCATACCCAGTAATACACAAAACAGGAAGAGATACACAGAAATATGGTCAAACTTCTCTTTATTAATTCTTCCCATGGTTACAGACTCCACCTGTGTTGGAAATAATACTGAGAGGGGGGGTGAATCAGTATTATCTAGCAATTTAATAAATCTTCCTTATTTGATCTTTGAATTATTTTAGCATGTCAGTACCATAAAATAATGAGCATGAAAAACAGATAGTCACACCAAAGAACACAAGATGTAAGGTGGAAACCCAATGTGGGTGAAAACCACCTGCTGCAATATGTCTCTATCTTCTTTCAATTTAGAAACTTCTTTTACAATGATTTTGTACTGGTGCAGTCCTTTACCAGTACGCAGGCTGCAACCTGCAGAGAGCTACAACTCTCTCTCTCTCTCGTTTTCCAGTCTACTCCTGGAAGGGAGCTACAACCCCCTACTTCTTTTCATAAAGCATCAGATAATCAACAAGTACATAACAGATATAGATCACTACAGATATCAGATCAGCAACAACAGAACTAACCTAGAACACCTTATCAATAGAGAAATTCAATCAACAGAACATCTTAAAACAGAGACGCAGTTTTTCTTTCTGTGGCCTGCGACCAGACGCCGTTAACCTTCTGCTACTCTGCGTCCACACGCAGATATCCTTCTGCTCCGCTGCGTGCCCACGCACTGTTCCTTTGACTGCTCTGCGTTCTGTTGCACCCAAAGATACTATCGCGCTGCGTCTTTCGCTACAGAGACGCACCTGAAAACACTATCGTGCCGCGTCCTTCTGCTTCAGAGACGCACCTGAACCTTGATCGCCCTGCGTCCCCACGCAGGTCTCTCTCTACTGTGCTGCGTCTCGGCGCACTTGCCCTTTACAGTACCTGCGTCCTGGCGCACTTTCCCTTCACTGAACCTGTGACCCTTTAGATATAAATGATATGAAGGCTTCAGGACAAACCCAAACAGTCAGATCTACAGATCTGATCATGCGCCATAGAGATCACAGTCCATTAGAAGATTCGCCCTCTTAGATCTGGACTAGATCTCACCAAATAAGATATTCAACCCAAGACCATTGCACAATCCAAATGAACTTCTTTGCTTTATATAGGCAAGCTCCTCCCCAAAACATGGAACAATACCACGAGCCGACACCATAGAAACATAAAACCGTCGGCTAGATACCACACAAGAAACCCCCACGTGCTTTTCTCTGCCTTGAAATGTGTGCACTGGGTAGACGCACCCCCTGAACGGCTGGCCGGCGTCCCTGGATGCGGGTTCTGCATGGTATACCTGCGGGGACGCACTTTCTGAACCGATTGCCTGCGTCCTTCTTAATTTTTCAACAAATTGAGAGCCTTACCACTGGAGTTGCCATCAAGTACAACATCTGTAACATACAGTCATACCAGATAACATAATGCCAACAATCTCCCCCTTTGGACTTGATGGCAACCTCAATCTTACAAGCTTCAGCTTCATTCTCCCCCTTTGACATCAAGGGCAAAGGGTATGCTCCCCCTTAGCTCATGCTCCTCCAGATCTGCAACAAATAACCAGAAATCCACCATGAAAGAGATAGAGACATATTGCAGCTATTTCCAAGATCTCCTTCTCCATAATGCCAACAATGCATTATGTGCTCCCCCTGAGCCTTGTACCACCAATAAGAAGATGTTCAACAATAAGATGATGCATCAACAACCCCCAGCTTTTGCCTGAGGTATTCAAATGTGTCCCTGGGCAATGGTTTGGTGAAAATATCAGCAACTTGTTCCTTGGAAGGAACATACTCCAACTTGACTTTCTGTTCAAGCACTTGTTCCCGGAGAAAATGGTACTTGATTGGTATGTGCTTGGTTTTTGAATGCATAACAGGGTTCTTTGAGATGCTGATTGCACTTGTATTATCACATAAGATGGGGATTGGTGGAGTACAAGTGATTTGAAAATCCTGCAAAGTCTGCATCATCCAAAGGAGTTGGGTGCAACAAGATGCAGCAGCAACATATTCTGCTTCAGCTGTAGATAAGGCAATGGAACTTTGTTTCTTGCTGAACCAAGATACCAGTCTGGAACCCATAAAGAACGCACCACCACTTGTGCTTTTCCTGTCATCCACGCTTCCGGCCCAATCTGCATCTGTATAAGCATGAAGAGTAAGATCTGTATCTCTAGGATACCATAAGCCATAATTTTGAGTCCCTTGAAGATATTTGAAAATTCTCTTTACTGCCTGAAAATGAGTCTCCTTCGAATTTGCCTGAAATCTTCCAACTATTCCAACTGCATGCATGATGTCCGGTCGGGTACCTGTCAAATATAGTAAACTTCCAATCATAGATCTGTAGGTTGGTTGATGTACTGCTGCAGATTCATCATTTGCACTGAGACTACATCCTGTGACCATGGGTGTACATACTGGTTTTGCATCTTCCATACCATATTTCTTCAAAATCTGCTTGAGATATTTGGTTTGAAATAAAAAGATTCCTCCTTCCTTTTGTTGGATTTTCAAACCAAGGAAATATGTCAGTTCTCCTAGCAAGGACATTTCAAATTCTTTCTGCATGACTGAGGCAAAACTTTGACTCATAGCTTCTTCATTGCTGCCAAAAATAATGTCATCTACATACACAACAAGTATTAGCAATTTGTCATTTTCAACTTTTATATACAGATTGCTATCTGCTGAACCTTTTGAGAAACCTTGTTGATGAAGATATTTGTCCAACCGGTAGTACCAAGCCCTTGGAGCTTGTTTGAGACCATAGAGAGCCTTTTTCAATCGGCATACAAGATTTGGATCATTTCCAAGAATGAACCCATCTGGCTGTTCAATGTACACTTCTTCTTCCAAGTCTCCATTCAGAAAGGCTGATTTCACATCCATTTGAAATACTTTGAAGTTTTGAAAACTTGAGAGAGCAAGGAACATTCAGATGGCCTCAAGTCTTGCAACAGGAGCAAAAGTTTCTTCAAAGTCTATTCCTTCTTGCTGCACATACCCTTTACAAACAAGTCTGGCTTTGTTTCTAATTACTTCTCCATTTTCATTCAATTTATTTTTGAAGACCCATTTTGTTCCGATAACATTCTTATCCTTTGGTCTAGGAACCAGCTCCCAAGTGTTGTTCTTTTCAATTTGCTCAAGTTCTTCATCCATTGCTTTCACCCAACATTCATCTTTGCATGCTTCTTTCACATTTTGTGGTTCAGTAGAGGAGAGTAATGCCAAATAGCTTGAGGCTTCTGCAACTGTTCTTCTTGTTTGTACACCTGCTTCTTTCTGCCCCACAATCTGAGATTCTAGATGATTCTTCTGAACATATCTGGATGGAGTTTTCTCTTCTATTCTTGTCTGCTCCTCTGGTTCTTCTTGAGGTTCTCCTTGGGGTTCTTCTTCTTCATTATTCTGTCTTTGAGGGTAGCCTTCATCTTCTTCTATATCTTCATGATGTACTTTCCTAGGAATATATCCCTTCTCATCAACCACTACATCAATGCTGTCAACAATTCTGCCAAGTCTTTTATTGTAGCATTTGTATGCTTTGCTATGTGGAGAATAGCCAAGAAGAATGCCTTCATCTGCTCTAGGTTCAAGTTTGCCAAGCTGCTCATCAGTATTCTTGATATAGCATTTGCTCCCAAAGATTTTGAAGTGCTTTACCGAAGGAGTCCTGCCACTCCAAAGCTCATGAGGAGTTTGAGTGTTGTTCACCCGGACATTTTTTTTGTTGAGAATAACAACCACAGCATGTGCAGCTTCACCCCAGAAAGTTGTGGGAGTTCCTGATTCATCAAGCATAGCACGAGCCATTTGTTGGATTGTTCTGTTCATTCTTTCAACAACTCCATTTTGCTGAGGAGTTCTAGCTGTAGAGAATTCTCTCCTTATCCCATGTTCATCACAGAAATCGAAAAATTCATTTGAAGTAAATTCCCCACCTCTGTCGGATCTGAGGCACTTAATTTTGTGACCTGATTCATTTTCAACCAAGGCTTTGAAGGATTTGAATTTTTCGAATGCTTCATCTTTGTGCTTCATAAGTCCTAACCAGACAAACCTGGAGAAATCGTCAATAAATAATATCAAGTATTCCTCTCCTCTAGGTGTTCTTTTCCTGAATGGACCACATGTATCTGTATGTACTAGCTCAAGAGGCATGCTAGCTGATCCTTCTTTCTCTGGAAAGTTAGTCCTGGTTTGTTTTCCAAACTGACATGATCTACATATGGTGTTGTCAGGAATTTTGATATCTAGAAGATCGCGAACTGCCTGATATTTGCATGCTTTCCTTATTTGTGAGAAGCTTAGATGTCCCAACCTTCGATGCCATAACCAGTGCTCTTCATCCTTGCTTAGATAGCATTGTTGTTGTCCTTCTTCAAATATGTACAGATTATTTGGAGTTCTTTTGCCTTTGAGTACTGTTTTACCTGTATCAAGATCACGAACAATACATCCATTTGATCTGAAAATAACCTCGGTTCTTTGATCACACATCTGGCTGACACTTAGAAGATTATGCTTCAATCCATCAACATACAAAACATTTCCAGCTTTGACCTTTCCTTTTAACTGAGCAATGCCTTTTCCTTTTATAGTTGCAGGAGTATCGTTTCCAAAAGAGACTTTCTTTCCTTTTTCTAGAACAGAATAAGATTCAAGTTTTTCTTTATCACCTGTCATATGCTTCGAACATCCACTGTCAATGTACCATAGATTTTCCTGTCCCTCTGCATAAAATGCTATTCCACATCTTTCTGTTTGAGGTTCCTTTATTCTCCATGTTTTGGTGCTTGAGGCTTGCTCCTTTTTCTGCTGAAACCTGCTCCTGCATTCAGATTCTTCATGACCAAAGTTATTGCAAATAGAACATTCGACTTCATTTTCAAGAACCAAAAAGTTGTTATAGGTCCTTTTTGTCATCCCTGTCATACTTCTTTGTTTTTGAGCTTCCCTAGTCATGATTGTTTTATATGCAACACATTGAGCTGCTTTGTGACCAAAATTATGGCAAGAAAAGCATTGTCCATTGAAGAAGCTTCTGCGGTTATTGAATCTACCTGCCAACTGATTGTAATTTCTATTTTCATCTATTCTTGAACCAAACTGAGAAGATTTTACCTGTGGCTGGTTGTAGCTTTTGTTCACCCTTAAGATGGATTGCCCCTGATAGTTTCTATTTGTATTTTGTCCCTGCTTTACCTGATTATCTTCATTGTTCTTCTGCTCATTTCTTCTTGCCGCATCAAGATAACTTTTTGAGGTGGATGCTTGAGAGGTTTCTCCATTGTAACCCAAACCTGTCTTGTTTAGAGGAGACTGCTGCACATTGATAATCTCATCCAAAGTTTCAGATCCTTTGACAAACTTAAGATTAATAGCTTTTGTTTTCTCAATTTCTTTTCTGAGACCAACAATTTCACCTTCTAGTCTTTCAAGATGTTTTTCCTTTTCACCAATTTGAAATTGTAGAGTATCAATGATCACATTCTTTTCTTCTATACATCTCTTGAGTCTAGTAATTTCATCATAGAGGTTATTCACATCTACAGCATCCTTATAATCATCATCTTCAAATGCCATTAACAACTTATATTTATTACCTTGTTCATCTTCATCACTGTTTGATAAACCATCACTATCTTCATGGGTGTAGTAGCTTTTCTTATTTGCACTTTGTTTCTTGTTCCATCTAGCAGGTTCCTTTCCTTTATCCTTATAAGGACATTTTGCAGCATAATGACCTACTCTTCCACAAGCAAAGCATTTGAAAGGTAGCTTACCTCTGAACCTTCCAGAACCCCTTTGAATATTTCTGACAAAATTTGATTCTTCTTCCTCTTCTTCTGGAACATGGCTTGCTTCATAGTAATCTTCTTTGCCTGATGCCTTAAAAGCAGCTTCCCTTCTGTCTGATGGACCTCCCTTTCTCATTTCATAAGTAGTTAGAATTCCATGTAGCTGAGACATAGTGAGAACACGGAGATTTTCCTTTTCTTCTATTGCAGATACTTTAGATTCAAACTTGGGGGATAATGATCTTAGAATCTTTTGAACTACTATAGCCTCTTTTATTTCTTCACCCAAATTTTTCATACAATTAACAAACTCATCTACCCGAAGAAAATAATTAGCAACACTTTCATCATTATACATCTTGAGAGTCTCATATTGAATCCTGAGAGTTTGAAGTTTAGCTTGTTTTACCTGTTCATCTCCTTCATAGCTCGTGACCATTTTGTCCCATATCTCTTTTGCTGATTTGAAGTGCATTACCTTCATGAATTCTGTTTGGGATATACTTCCTAATAGAGTACTGACTGCTTTTGCATTTGTTTCATACTTCTTTTTCTCAGCTGGATCTGTAGGAGTAGCTGAAGGAAAAGCATAGCCTGTTTCTACAATGTCCCAAACTTCCGTACCAAGAGATTGAAGATATGCAGTAACTCTTACCTTCCAATAATTGAAGTTTGTCCCATCAAAAATCGGTGGCCTGATTGATGCTTCTCTCTCGTAGTTGCTCATGATGAACGATCTACCTTCAAGCGATCAAGCTTCTCTGAAGGACCTGCTCTGATACCAATTGTTGGAAATAATACTGAGAGGGGGGGTGAATCAGTATTATCTAGCAATTTAATAAATCTTCCTTATTTGATCTTTGAATTATTTTAGCATGTCAGTACCATAAAATAATGAGCATGAAAAACAGATAGTCATGTTAACACCCAGGTTGTTCCCTATGACTCCCAAGGGAATACGGCCGGGGTAACCACTAACCAATCTTTGGATCACTGTTCCTAGCCAAACTGTGATCAGAGAGGGCTCTCTCTTTATGATTTGCAACTGTTTGTTATAGGGTTTTAGGCTAGCTATTATGTACTGATTTTTTTTTTTTTTTTGTTTATGTTTTGGTTGATGAAACTCCTTTTTTTTTGTTTATGTTTATGTTTTAGGTTCTATTGATGTAGTTTTCAGAGAGGTTGAGTACCATTGGGCAATGGAGTCTGTGGCTACAAGTGTTTAAAGCTTTGAGATGAAAGATGGAACTTACAGGGCCATTAGAGTGCTTAATAGAACATGTTTTTTTGATTAAATTACTGGAAACAGGTAATACATCAGTGAAAGCATTTAAGAATTTTCACTTGTTATCTATATGTTCCCAACAGACAGCTTTAAGAGGAGAAAACAGAGGTCTTAGGGGCAAAATTGAATCCCTGAGAATGACTGTCACAGTAAAAGACACAGTTTTGAAATGCAGCAATTAAGAATTACAATTCTGTCACTGTATCTGAGGAAAACATGTATAATAGCTCAGTTTGAGTCCAGGGTAAACATTGTTAAATCCTGGGACTATCCTTTCACCTTGCTATCAAGTGTAAAAACATTTAAACAACAAAAGAGAACAAAAGACTCAAAAACACATGACAAAGAGATTTGAGAATACTTGCTGTTTTATGCAACACCCTGGAATCCTGTAACATTCATCTCTCACCACCATACATCAAATAACACCCAGCCTTGGAAATTCCATTCTTCCTTTGTATTAATTCTCTCAAAATATTACAATGAGCTAGAGCCTTTTCAAAGAAAATAACAACAACCCTTTTCACTGCTGTGAAGGGTGAATATATACTTGCGGTCATTTACAAAATATCTGAGTCCTGAGTTATCTCAGATTTTACTTTCTTACCAACTACTTAAGATATTATGGCCAAAATCTAATGCAGTATTGACTACAGAGTACAGGCATTTTAATGCTCTGTCAGAAGATATTTTAGCCTTTGGAGACAGCTAAGTCGGTCGAAATATTCTGAGTAAATGTTGGAACATCTGTCTTTAATGCTTTGTACGCTGTGCTTTGGACTTGTCACCTGTGCCTGTGACTGTTGCTTGCGGTGAGTCAATGGTCCAGCTGAGTTGGCTTAGCCTCTGCTTCTTCCCTGTGTCTATCTTTCCTCAAAACTGTGCCTGCGCATGTATGCTTATTTGCCTGTAGAAATAGCGTTACTGATTCTGGCCTGACAGAACTGTTTGTGTCAAATTTCTCCAGGCATCCTGTGTGGGCAGTTGGTGTGCTAGGATTGCACCCAGAGTTTCATCTGCTTCTGTAAATTTGAAGAAGTTAGGTGGTGTGTCAAACAGATGGTCCACTTCATTCATTAGGAAAAACAGGTTTTCCACCCTGTCATACATACTCTGCCCTGTGGCTGGCCCTGGCTCTGCTGAAGTGCTGGGTGGTTGTGCAATTTCTGCCACTGCATGGGCATCAATCCTCTTGTTATAATTGTCCAAGGTGAGCAGTCTTCCTACACTGCTTAAGATGCTGGGGAGGCCTCTGTTCTGCAGAGTCACGAATTTTTCCAGGAATCTATTGATCTCAGTTTGCATATCCTGGGTCCTCCTCTCCAATGTTCCAACTAAGTTCCTTAATGTAACGACTCTCTTCGCTACAGCAATTGCTTCTGTCCTGTTAGTGATTCCCATGACAGCTAATTGAGAGCTAGTCTTATAGTTCAGAGTGTTGATTATCCTTGTAGCAGCTTCTGGCATGTGTCCAAGGCTCGCCCTGGCTCTCTGTATTTCTTTATTTGCTTTAGTGATGAGCACCATTTGCTCATCCATGGTCTCAATATATTGCCACTGTTTGGCAATGGACCTTCCAATGTTGCTCCATAGCACTGCTTTCATTTCAGCTGTCACCTTTTCTAGTGCAAGCTCCTTCTCTAGTTCAGCAATTCTCCTCTTAAGAGCTTTTACCTCTCTGTCCTTGGCTGCCTCATTCTGTTTGCTCTTGTCAAACCTTTCATTTACCTTAGTCAAGGTTTTCTTAAGCTCGTCCAGCTCTTTGATTTGAGATTCCATGGCTTGGATCTCAGCTTGCAGCTTTTGCATGTCTAAGCTAGCAGCCTGTTCTGATGTTGTAGTTGTTGCTGCTGTGGATGGTGCTGTAGCTTCTGTTTGCTGAGGGGAGGAGTAGTCTTTGGAGGGATTTCCTCAAGATTTATTATGACAGGAGGAGGCTGGGAGGGTTGGCCCTCTTCTCTTTGCTTCAGTGTTTCCTGTAGTGCTGCCTTTGCAGCTTCAGTTTGTCCCAGCTGGTCTTGAGTCCTAACCAGCTCTTTGTATAGGGATACCAGCAGATCTGTAGCATCTTTCTCTTGCCTTTGCTGGGCAACTTCATCTGTCTGTGGGTGGATGGTGGCCGGGAGTTTGATTTTCTTTCTTAGGGCTGCCATGTCTGCATCCCTTATCTTCAGGAGCTCTTGAATGCCTTTGACATCTTTAGGGTCATGCCCTATCTCTATGATTACCTCTTCCAAGGACTTGATCCTATTGTCCTTGGCTTGTGATGAAGCTCTTTCTAACTCCAGCTGAGAAGCTGTGTTGTCCAGGCTGCTCTTTAATTTATAATTCTCCAATGTCTCATCTGCCAGGGAGGCATACACCATTTCACCAGTATGCTTATGTAGTTCAATCTTGTCCATGGGGTGTATGTCTTTGGCAAGAACCTCCATGTTGGTTCTCAGATAGTCTGAGGTGGACTGAGGCTGCAAAGTTGTAGGCATGAAGTGGCTCATTATCATTTTGCCTTCGCTCACATCGAAAGCAGACATGAGTCTTTGCTGGTTGCTAGGAGCTAGGTTCAACAAGTGATCGTACAGCTGCACTTTTATTGGATCACTCCTCCTTTTTATGTCAATGAATTGCTGTTTTATACTTGACTGCCCCTTTCTTGTTTGACCGGAGGAGCTGACCTCTCCTCCCATTGTCATGTCATGTCCTCGCTGGGATGAGCTGGCCGAAAGTTCTCCACTAGGTGGGCCCATGCCCATGGCTTGCCTTACTGCAATGTCCTCCTCTTGGGAGTCATTCAGTCTCTGTCTCTTCTCACCCCTGATGAAAGATGAGGTGTGGGGGGTCTCTCTCTCCCTTTTCCTTGTCACATCCTCCTTTTGTGGTGTTTGGAGGACTGATGTGTCAATATTGGTATCTGTCCTGGGAGGCACATTTGTTTGAGGCTGCTGCTCAGTATTGCCAGGTTGATCTGTCCCCTTTTCCTGCTGCAAGGGCTGTTCACTGGACTGTGCCTTTTCTTGTTGCTGTCCCAGTTCTTGCTGTTCCATTTCCTCTTGCTGCTGTAGCAAGGTGTCCACTTGTTCCTCTGTCAATACAGGTGGCTGTTCCACCTGTTTACCTTTGTCTTTGCTTGCTGCCTGGGATGTCTTCTCAGTGGTTTGCTGCTGTGCTGCTGAAGATCCAGCAGCTGTTCCACTTTGCTTTCTGTAGGAGTGGGGCACCTGTGCACAAGTTTCCAAGTCAGTTTCCTTTTGTACATTCCTGGCTTCTTTCTCAAGCAGTTCTACCTCAGTGAGTTGTTCTATTAGTGTACCCTCTTCCCAATCTAGTGCATTGGCATACTTTTCTATTTCCGGTTGTCTTTTATGTGCATAGTTGCCCAGTCTGTATCTAATTCTCCTGAGGGAAATACTATGATTGGGGTCATAAGGAATCCACTCAAAACTGGTCTGCGATCTGAGGCCTTCCAGCATGCTGTGTGCCTCTTTCCATCCTTCCTCTTTCTTGTTATACAGGAAGGAACCTAGCTGACTTCTTACCTTCAATTGTGACTTCTTGTTTCTACTCTGAAAGTGAAGGTAATCTGAGTTCCCAAACTGCCTGAAATACTCCAGGGCAAAAAGCCTCATGGGGACATACCTTGGCAATCTAAATGGGTTCAATTCACAGCCATATATCCTAATGACTGTGTGGTTCTGGTAGAAGTACCAGTTGCCAATGTTGTAGGATTTGTTCAGATGTAGAATCCTCCTCATTTCATCGGTTAATCTAGGAGGAGGAGTACCTTGCAGAACTGTTAGGGCCGGATGAACAAATAGATCAATGAACTCACAGTATGTATAGGGTGATACTGAGGTAAAATGAAACACAGAGGTCCAGAAAACAACTGATCTTGGGCTTCCTTGGGCATTGAGTGGCCTCAAAGGAACTGAGAAGGTAGCTGGCTGATAGAAAAGAAATAAATGATAGATATATGAGGAGTACCTAAACAGCCTCTCCCTTTTCAAATTCATGAACTGATCATGGATTTTCTCTGCTATGTAAGTTGCATAATCATATTGCACAGCTGGAGGCTTACCAGGGGCAAACATGGACAGCATTGCCATTATACTTTCATCTACATCTTCCAGCCCCCTGAACCCTAGGACATAGCTAATTAGGTCCACCAGCATTCTGCCCAACTCATTCAGACAATGGTACCCAATAGGAGGGGTTCTGACTGTTTCAGAGCCTGATATGACGAACAGTTGGTTGATTTTGATAATCTGGTCACTGGACAGCTTGATCCCTGTGTTAATCAGATTCTGCATGGACAGAGGGGTCAATTTCTTGGCTGTATTGAAGTGCAGCATCTGGTTTATGCTCTCTGGGGTGATCTGGAACAGGACTAGGCCTGTGGGGCTTATGACTGCCCTTTGGCTGGGGTCATAGCATTCCTGGCAGCTGTAAATGAGCTCTGGCATTGGATTGACTTGGGGAAGGTTGTATATGGGCAAATTTGACTCCCAAATCCCCAAGATATCTTCTCCACTATGGTGCTGGGCTCTTAGTTCATTCAGCATTAACACATTATACTTGGTTCCCATAGGAAACCAATCCAGCATTTGGTAGTCCATGTCTCCCAGGGCTTTCCATGCTAGTTCTTGGTGAGGTGCATTGATGGGCTTAATGTTTAGTGCAATAGGGGTCTTCATAGCTGTTCAAGTTACTAGAATTGCAAATAGATAGGTGGAGTGGTGAAAACACAGTCTGGAGGCAATCTTCTATGGATATAGTTTGAGGTTTTGAATGTTGAAGGGGAATTCTCTCAGTAGCAATTGAAATACTACTGGATTCTAGCGATAGAACCTCTCTGTGGTGTGACTGAACTCTCTAACAGGGTGGAATATGTCTATTAGCAATTTCTGCCGGGAAAACGCAGAATTACAGAGGTTTAATGAGAATTGCAGGTTTTTAGAGCTCTGCCAGCGTTTCTTGGCCCTCACAGTGACAATGCTGGATGAATGAAAGGGAATGAACGGTGTAAATCTAGTCTTTATGGTCCCATTATCCCTGTGAGCAATTTTGAGCTTAATGAAGGTCGTATGGAGGGCGAAATGGTCTAAATACCTGTAATTCGACGAGCAGAGGTTGAAACACAGGTGCACAGGTGCTTTTTGAGGAGGTCGCCCGGGCAAATCAACTGGTTGGCGAAAATTCGAGCTCAAACGGTCAAGCAGAGCGCTCAGTAAAAACACAGTGTAAATGGTAAAAATACGGGAAAATTTGGTAAATATGGCTCATTTTACCATTTGGCGCTTTTTTCTGCTGACGTCAGCATGACGTCATTGGTGGGTCATGGTGAGGTGACGTCAGCTGACGTCATCAGGCGACGTGGCGGTGGGCGACTGGTCAAAGGTTTAGGCGAGGTGGCAGCCCAGTCAGCAGTGAGGTGGGCCAATAATATAAGCGGGTACGGGCAAGCAACGACGTGGCGGTGAATTAACGGCGGGTAGGTGGCGGTTTAACGTGCAGCGGTCACGGTTAAGGCCTTAACCGTTGCAGTCTCCCGGGGCGGTTAAGGTACGGCACGGAGGATGTCAGAGCGGGCTCCGAGATAGTTTAACGCCCGACGCGTGGAGGAGGCGTGACAAGGCGCAACGTCACTTCCCCGGAAGTTAACGTGCGGTCACGGGAGGCGCTCCGATATTGCTGTAGGCCGTCGGATCTGGTGGGCTTGATCCGACGGCTGGCGGAGGGGTAACATGCGCCTTTGATATTATGGGCGGAAAAATCAAAATTTGTGGGTTTTATGTGGGTTTTTTCAAATGTTTTGATTAAACCACAATGCGGTAGGATTGGGAAACGTGCCAGAGGCGGGCATTTGACCTTTGCAAAGGTTTTATAGGCAAAATGGGTTCGGAAAGTGGGTTTTAGCAATGCAGAGGTGATTTGAAGGCAAATTGTCTTGCAGCAAAAGGGAAATGGGTGGAAAAGGTTCACCAAAGTGGCCAGATGCCATTTGGCCCCTTTTTTGAAAAATACACGGCTATTATGCCTAGGGGAGGGAATATACATAAGATTTGGGGTTTTATACACCTTAGTGTTAATACTATTAGGGGTAGGGGTAAGATAAGGGATGTTATATAGTAGAATTAGGAGTTAATATGAATGAAGGAGGGGGATTTAGAAAGGGAGTGTTAGTGATGGAGTAGAGAGGGAAAGAGAGGAAGTTAGTGATGCTCTTTGCTGTAATTTCATGAACTTCACCACTTTGCTTGCTGACAGATCGATTGCCTTGGCAAGAGACCTATGGATACTTGTGTAATGGTGATCATATTCTTTCTGCAACCACAACTGCCTACCCAACTATTTTGCCTAGCATTTTTTGTTTCTTCTTGAAGGGGCACTTGAACTTGCAACCCTCAATTGCCTTTTCTTTTCTTTGGCTTTTTCCTCTTTTTCTCTATCTACTTCTACCCTTATGTCCTCCAAGGTCCCAGATTAAACTTTTGGGAACCTTTGCTTCTCTACCTAAGCTACTTGTCTGCCAAGATTAAGCTGTTTGGACAGACCTCTTTCTCTATTCTACAACTCAAAATTGAAACATGGCATGATCCAGATTAAACTGTTGAATCATCCACAAAAATTGAAATAAGGTCCTCAATACTTGAAACACTTACCCAGCTCTTGCTTTCTAGGAAATATGGGATCTTTGGGATACCAAAGCAGAGCATATTTGGCTTTTCTCTTGCCAATCATGAAATATGAAACCTATTACTATAGGTATCCAACAGTGGCTCCACATGGGGATGGTTTTTCTTTTGAAAGACCAAGAACAGCAGGTCAGATTGCCTTGTTGCATGACTGCCCATCTTTGTCTTTAAAATCTGCTGCATATAATCTGTCAAAAATAATGTGCTTCTTTCTTGGAGAACCTCTGATTCTATCTGCCTGTTGCTGTTAGGTGCAGCATTTGGGAAAACCTCTTTATACAATTTAAATCACAAGAGAATATGTACAATTGCATATATACAATGAACCTCTGAATTTCTATCATAGTGAACAGTCAAAATAGTGCTTCAGCATCCTGCCATTGACAGGACCTTCATCCAGCTCAGTTATAGTCAAGCTTTTTAGGAAGTAGGTGTTATTACCTTGTACTGCTTGGACAGCAAATGGTCCTTTCCATAAAGAATCAAACTTCCCATGTTTTCCTTTCTCTTCTCTTCTTGCATCCCACTTTAAAACTTTGTCCCCCACATTGAAATCTTCAGCTTTAGTTCTTCTGTCAAAGGCCTTTTTCAGTTTCTCTTGTAGTATCTGCACTCTACTGAAAACTTGTTCTCTGGTCTGCTGTAGACAAATTATCTGGTTAATCCTTCTTTGCATGTCATTAGGCTCTGCTTGGCTTTCTTGTAGAAGTTTCATAACTGGCACTCCTAGTGATGAAGGAAATCTGGCCTCTAATCCATAGACTAACTCATATGGGCTGGTCCCAATTGATCTTTTGGTGGTTAATCTGTCTGCCCATAAAGCATTTACTAGTTTCTTATGCCAGTTCTTTTTGTTCTCTTCCAGCACTTTCTTTATGATGTTTATCAGGCTTTTGTTTGATGATTCAGCGAGACCATTTCCTTGAGGATAGTAAGCTGTAGAATGGCCCAAAGTAATGTGAAATTTATGGCAAAAGTTTACCATCTTCTTGGATCTGAAGGCAGCAGCATTGTCTGTTATTATCTTGTCTGGGCAGCCAAATCTAGCCAGTATATTGTTCTCCAAAAATTGAATGATTACTGAATCATTTGCTTGTCTGCATGGGGCAGCTTCAATCCACTTGGTGAAGTAGTCTGTTGCTGTTAGAATCCATCTGTGTTGTCCTGAAGATGAGGGGTGAATTTCTCCAATGAAATCCAAGCCCCATTGTTGAAAAGGTCTCTCTGTTGCAATGGGCCTCAAAGGGAGTGGCAGCAATTGTCTTTTGCCTTCAAACAGTTGGCACTTGTGGCATGATGTTGTGAATTTCTTCATATCTGAGAACATAGTGGGCCAGTAATAACCAGCCCTTAATATCTTGTCCACAGTGGACTTCCAGTACAAATGTCCACCACAGTCTCCAGCATGGAATTCTTGCATAATATTGTCAGTTTCATTCTCAAGAAGACAGTGCAGCAAAATACCTTCGTGGTTTTTCCAGAGTAGATTCTCATCTATCACACAAAATTTAGATGTTTTCATTTTTAGGAACCTAGACTTAGTTCTGGACAGTCCTGGGGGAGCACACAGGTTTTGTAACACATAACAGATATCAGAGTACCAGGGAGATTGTTCAAAGGCTACATTGATCTTTGGAGTCGCCAGCTCTGTTTCACTGTCCATTTGGTTGATATCTAAAGCTCGGAAATTTGCTTCTGTCATTAACTTGGCCAAACCTTGCCCTTTTATCAGCTTTGTAGGCTTTATTTCAATGTCAAATTCAAGTATGTTTGCAATCCATTTTCCTCTCCTTCCCTCTAAGTTTTCTTGTGTGAGAATGTCTTTGACAATAGGACTTGGTACATAAGCTACAACATGGGAGTAAAGGATGTAAATCCTAAAGTCTTTGATGGCTTTGATCAAGGCATAGGCTTGTTTCTCCATTATTTGGTACTTTAGGGGGGCATCCCTAAGAGCTCTGCTGAAAAAAGCAATGGGCTTTTCATTCCCTTGGTCATCTTTCTGCAATAAAACAGCAGCAATAGTGTGTTGGGAGGCAAAGGAGAAAATGACGAAGTCTCTGTCAAACTGAGGGTTAGTTAACACTGGGGTTTGAGTCAAGGCCAATTTTATACTTTCAAAAGCTTGTTTTGCTTCAACAGTCCATTTGACCTTTGAATCTTTCTTTAGCATATTGTTTAATAATCTGATTAACTCTGCTAAATTTGGGATAAACCTTCTCAAAAAGTTGATTTTTCCCAAGAATCCTTGCAGCGCTTTGACATTCCTTGGGTGAGGCATTTGTAGGATAGCTTGTATCCTATCTGGATCAATTCTTATGCCATCTTTCGAAATGATGTGTCCTAGAAGTTTCCCTTCTTCTAAACCAAATAAAGACTTCTTGGGGTTTAAGGAAATACCATATTTCCTGCATGTTATGAAGATTTGTCTTAGATGTTTCAAGTGTTCTTGGTCAGATTTTGAAAAGGGTGTAAGATCATCTAAGTAAATGACCAAGAAATCATGAATTTCCTTTGCAAAAGCAATGTCCATTGCTCTCTGAAATGTTGCCCCTGCATTTTTCAATCCAAAGGGCATCTTCACATACTTGAAAGTACCCCATGGGGTAGTAAATGCAGTCTTGTCTTGATCATCAGGGTGTACCAGGATTTGATTGAAACCTGAGAAGCCATCCAACAATGATATTCTTGAGGCTCCTACTACTCTTTGAAGGATGTGGTCCATTTTGGGTAAGGGATAATTGTCTTTGAGTGACACTAGGTTCAAATTTCTTAAGTCTACACAAAGTCTAATCTCACCAGTTTTCTTTCTTGTAGGGACCAAATTTGAAATCCACTCAGAAAACCTGATTGGTGCTATGATCCCAGCTTTGAACATTTTTTGTAATTCCTTTTCAATGGAAGGAAGAAGCACAGGATTAATTCTTCTCAATTTCTGTTTGAATGGTTTTTGATCAGGCTTGAGGGGAATGGTGTGCTGGATAACAGAGGTATCATAAGACTTCAAGTCTTCATAACCCCAGGCAAAGACATCTTGGAATTCTTTAAAGAGATCAACATATTTGGGTTTTTGATCAGGGGGCAAAGCAGCAGACAGCTTTATTATTTTAGGCTTGTCAGTGGTACCAATGTTACATTCTTCAATTGTTGCATCTAATGGCTGCATCTTTGGTTTCCTGGGGACATCATTTGAGTCAAAAATGTCCTCTAGTGGGGTAAGGCCTGCTGGAAGAAGATTGTCTTTGAGTTGTATGATTTCATCTTCAGCGTTGCTCAGCTCTTCACAGTCAATTTGGTGAATTTGCTGAATGTTTTCTTTGTCGAAAATGGTTGGACTAAGTAGTTGTTTTGCTGTCCTAGGTGACATTGGGTGGGCAGACTGTTGAAACTGTAATTGTGATTGACTTGCCCCATCAACTGTTTGAGATTGACTTGCTGTCTCAAGGTCAATATTTAATCCTGTAAACTCTTGTTGCAAAGTTAAAAAGTTGTTTATTTGCCTATCATTCTCAAATACTTGCCATTCTTTGACATTGTTTGGAATAGAAGGCCTATATTTGACTTCTGCTGTGAAACAATTGTTGGGTTGTAGTGGGAATTTGAAGGTGCTGGCAAATGTTGCCAAGCTGTGAGCATGGAGATTGTGGCCCCTAGGAATCTTTGTGAGAACAAACTCGGAGAAAGTTTCTAGTATTTCAATTACAGCAGACCTATAGGACCTTAATCTTTTGTCATTGGTGACAAAATCCCCTTTTACTTGTTGAATTACTAGATCAGAGTCCCCCATGATTGAGAGGCTATGTGCTTGTAATGATTTTGCAATCTTGAGGCCTAGTAGCAGAGCTTCATATTCTGCCATATTGTTAGTGCATTTAAAGTTCAATCTATAAGCCCGGCCTTGTGCACAGGCTTTCTCTTTGTTATGTATCCATACTCCAGCTCCTGCCCCTAACTTGTTAACTGAGCCATCAAACTCTAGGACCCACAGACTATCTTGCTGGTCAGGAGATTTTAAATTCTTTTCATGGGATGGCCATGTGAGCATGAGTTGAGGTTTCTTTTCCCATTTGTCTCCTAGGATAATTTCATCATTTGTTTGACAATTTTTGACAACTAAAGGAGGGTGAATGGGTATTGTTGGGCTGATTAAATTTTGGCAGGTGCCACTTGTTTGATCGATGTTTTGTTCTTGTATGGGTGTTTCGGTCTTAATGTCATTGCTTAAGGAATTTGTGCTGTCATTGAAAAGGATGAAGGAGTCTATGTCCGAGTGGACAGCATATATTGGAAAATTTTGAGGCTTTTCTTCACTGCTGACCATATATTTCATGAGTGTTTCCCTATAAAGTCTCTTGGGTTGTCCAAAGACAGAGATGGTTGCATATGACATGTCTAATTGCAGGGAGCCTTGGAGCTTGGCTCCCCATGATCTTGATAGGAGCATTCCATATTTGGGTGGGATATCAGCAACAACAACATCCATTAGAATGGTTTTGTTGGGGAATTGAACCAGGGACACACATAAATCCTTAATTAGGCCCAAGCATTTGACTTGACTAGAATCAAAAGAAAACAGGTCTTTGTATGGTCTTGTTATATCCAAGTTTAATCTTTCCATGACTGCTTTTGGCATAAGGTTGTGAGATGCACCTGAGTCAAACATTGCATTATGCAGTATTTTATCATGAACATGCAAGCTGACATAAAAAGGCAAAACTCCTGTGACTACTGTTTTTCCATCTACCTCTGGGCCAAACAGTAATTCTGGAGTGTCATCTAGCACATTTACATCATCTTTGTTGTTGGTGAGCTGAAGGGATTTTTTGATCTGTTGCTTATATATGTCATGCTTGGCTAGCTCTGAAAGGGGAATTGCTATCTTTAACTTTCCAATTTCTGTTCCTAGGTCAAAAGGTTTATCCACCTGAATTTTAGAGTCACGGATAGCAGTCCTTTCTCTGTTCATTGAATCTTCTTGTTGGATTTCATCTTGATTTTGGAGCCTGCCCCTCATGTTGATGTCTTGAGGGGTAATGTTCGGACTTGGGTGGGATGATGAGGTTGCCAAGGGTTGTTGTGGTGTGGACGGTATTTCAGTGACCTCCTCAACCACTACTTCTTTTGTAGGTAAGTTTGTTTTGTCATTAGGTTCAGTGACTAAGGTTTCTTTAGATTGTTGTTTCTCCTTTATCTTCTCAGGCTGATTTGCATTTACAGTCCGACTTCTTAGTTTGTATTGTTTATGGACTTCATAGACAGCAGTATCATACCCTTGTTTAAAGTCAAAAGACTCTCCTGATTGTGTTTGGAATGTTTTGTTTTCATCCTCCTCATGGTCTTCTTGTGTTAAGAAAACATGGCTTTTACCATCCAGACCTATTAAGTTGATGTCAGGATCTTCATTGAGCTGATTAGCTGAAGAAGTTTCTGCATAATTTTCTTGAAAAGGGGGTCTGATATCTTGGTCAGCGCCTGTCTTCCCTATATTGGGGTTCTGTGTTCTCCTAAAATTTGGGTTTCTAGGAGGATTGTTTTGTGGTGCCTCCCATGATGACTTTCTTTCAACTGATTCCACTCTTTCACCTAGTCTCTTCATGCTGTTTAGTATTGCATCCAACTTTTGATCAAAACCTGAGGGCTCTTCTTTGAAACCAACCTTCTTTTCCAGCTTTGCCCTGTTTCTTTTGGCAATTAGGTTGGCCTCTACAGTGACTGCAACTCTTTGGGCTTCTGCAAGGGTTGGAGGGTCTCTTTCTCTCAACTGATAGGCCATATCAGAATCAAAACCATCAGGGAAGTTATAAAGGGCCAAATCAGGAGGGGGCCTTAAGTTCTGGGGAATAGCATTGTATATGTTGTTAAACCTAGCACAATACTCCAACACCGTTTCTTGGGGACCTCTTTTAATAGTGTTATATTCACCAAGTATATGGTGCGGATCTCTCTTTTTCTCCCATCTGTTGGTGAATTCCTGGTATAGAACTTCAGGGGTTGCAATGGAATTTGCATTTAAGGATCTAAACCAAGTTCTAACATCCCCAGTTAAGCTTTGAACAAAAATTCTCATCCTAACACTGTCATCATCTATTTCATAGGTCTCAAAGTGGTCTTGCATCTTTTTAGCATGCTGGATGGCTGTCAAAGGGCCATGGGAGTCAAAAAATGAGAGTCTAGTTTGGTAGTCTTGGGGTAGAGCTGGAGCATTGGCTGGTATCTGCAGCGGTGCATATCTGTTAGCCATGTTTATGGGATTTATAGGGTTAATAGGAACAAATGGGACAACAGGGATTACAGGTGTAACCGGGTTAAGAGGATGGGTAATAAGTGGGGAACTGGTTGAGGGAGTGTGTGCAGATGGTGAAGATGGGAGAGAAGGGCTGTGAGGTGTTGATGATGAGCTAGGGGAATTAGGTGTGGAACGGAAAAGGACTTTACAAGGAGTTGGAATGAGGATAGGTTGGTCTAAACTTATATCTGAATCAGCAAGCTTCTCCTGCTTTTGCTGTCTCCTTATGTTCTTTGGTATGATATTTGGGTTATCGACGATGATGGGTTGATTAGGGTCAGGGTTTGCCCTAGTGTGCCTTGGGTTTCTTTTGGGAGCCAGCTTCTAAGTATTCTTTAGAACTTTATACAGAAAGTTTTGTATGTACAAGGACTAGGTAAGAATTCTGGAATGACTATATATTTCTCAAAGCTAGTATGAAGTTTCCCTAGTTAGCTCTTCCCTAAAGCTGTCCCTGTGTTTACAGAAACAGTCCTGAGGCCTCTTGGCTAGTTTCAGGCTTGATGGTAGCTTTTGGAAATAGATAGTAATTGAAGAAACCTTAGTGTCCCCAGTGGAGTCGCCATTTATGTTAACACCCAGGTTGTTCCCTATGACTCCCAAGGGAATACGGCCGGGGTAACCACTAACCAATCTTTGGATCACTGTTCCTAGCCAAACTGTGATCAGAGAGGGCTCTCTCTTTATGATTTGCAACTGTTTGTTATAGGGTTTTAGGCTAGCTATTATGTACTGATTTTTTTTTTTTTTTTGTTTATGTTTTGGTTGATGAAACTCCTTTTATGTTTTAGGTTCTATTGATGTAGTTTTCAGAGAGGTTGAGTACCATTGGGCAATGGAGTCTGTGGCTACAAGTGTTTAAAGCTTTGAGATGAAAGATGGAACTTACAGGGCCATTAGAGTGCTTAATAGAACAGGTTTTTTGATTAAATTACTGGAAACAGGTAATACAACAGTGAAAGCATTTAAGAATTTTCACTTGTTATCTATATGTTCCCAACAGACAGCTTTAAGAGGAGAAAACAGAGGTCTTAGGGGAAAAATTGAATCCCTGAGAATGACTGTCACAGTAAAAGACACAGTTTTGAAATGCAGCAATTAAGAATTACAATTCTGTCACTGTATCTGAGGAAAACATGTATAATAGCTCAGTTTGAGTCCAGGGTAAACATTGTTAAATCCTGGGACTATCCTTTCACCTTGCTATCAAGTGTAAAAACATTTAAACAACAAAAGAGAACAAAAGACTCAAAAACACATGACAAAGAGATTTGAGAATACTTGCTGTTTTATGCAACACCCTGGAATCCTGTAACATTCATCTCTCACCACCATACATCAAATAACACCGAGCCTTGGAAATTCCATTCTTCCTTTGTATTAATTCTCTGAAAATATTACAATGAGCTAGAGCCTTTTCAAAGAAAATAACAACAACCCTTTTCACTGCTGTGAAGGGTGAATATATACTTGCGGTCATTTACAAAATATCTGAGTCCTGAGTTATCTCAGATTTTACTTTCTTACCAACTACTTAAGATATTATGGCCAAAATCTAATGCAGCATTGACTACAGAGTACAGGCATTTTAATGCTCTGTCAGAAGATATTTTAGCCTTTGGAGACAGCTAAGTCGGTCGAAATATTCTGAGTAAATGCTGGAACATCTGTCTTTAATGCTTTGTACGCTGTGCTTTGGACTTGTCACCTGTGACTGTGACTGTTGCTTGTGGTGAGTCAATGGTCCAGCTGAGTTGGCTTAGCCTCTGCTTCTTCCCTGTGTCTATCTTTCCTCAAAACTGTGCCTGCGCATGTATGCTTATTTGCCTGTAGAAATAGCGTTACTGATTCTGGCCTGACAGAACTGTTTGTGTCAAATTTCTCCAGGCATCCTGTGTGGGCAGTTGGTGTGCTAGGATTGCACCCAGAGTTTCATCTGCTTCTGTAAATTTGAAGAAGTTAGGTGGTGTGTCAAACAGATGGTCCACTTCATTCATTAGGAAAAACAGGTTTTCCACCCTGTCATACATACTCTGCCCTGTGGCTGGCCCTGGCTCTGCTGAAGTGCTGGGTGGTTGTGCAATTTCTGCCACTGCATGGGCATCAATCCTCTTGTTATAATTGTCCAGGGTGAGCAGTCTTCCTACACTGCTTAAGATGCTGGGGAGGCCTCTGTTCTGCAGAGTCACGAATTTTTCCAGGAATCTATTGATCTCAGTTTGCATATCCTGGGTCCTCCTCTCCAATGTTCCAACTAAGTTCCTTAATGTAACGACTCTCTTTGCTACAGCAATTGCTTCTGTCCTGTTAGTGATTCCCATGACAGCTAATTGAGAGCTAGTCTTATAGTTCAGAGTGTTGATTATCCTTGTAGCAGCTTCTGGCATGTGTCCAAGGCTCGCCCTGGCTCTCTGTATTTCTTTATTTGCTTTAGTGATGAGCACCATTTGCTCATCCATGGTCTCAATATATTGCCACTGTTTGGCAATGGACCTTCCAATGTTGCTCCATAGCACTGCTTTCATTTCAGCTGTCACCTTTTCTAGTGCAAGCTCCTTCTCTAGTTCAGCAATTCTCCTCTTAAGAGCTTTTACCTCTCTGTCCTTGGCTGCCTCATTCTGTTTGCTCTTGTCAAACCTTTCATTTACCTTAGTCAAGGTTTTCTTAAGCTCATCCAGCTCTTTGATTTGAGATTCCATGGCTTGGATCTCAGCTTGCAGCTTTTGCATGTCTAAGCTAGCAGCCTGTTCTGATGTTGTAGTTGTTGCTGCTGTGGATGGTGCTGTAGCTTCTGTTTGCTGAGGGGGAGGAGTAGTCTTTGGAGGGATTTCCTCAAGATTTATTATGACAGGAGGAGGCTGGGAGGGTTGGCCCTCTTCTCTTTGCTTCAGTGTTTCCTGTAGTGCTGCCTTTGCAGCTTCAGTTTGTCCCAGCTGGTCTTGAGTCCTAACCAGCTCTTTGTATAGGGATACCAGCAGATCTGTAGCATCTTTCTCTTGCCTTTGCTGGGCAACTTCATCTGTCTGTGGGTGGATGGTGGCCGGGAGTTTGATTTTCTTTCTTAGGGCTGCCATGTCTGCATCCCTTATCTTCAGGAGCTCTTGAATGCCTTTGACATCTTTAGGGTCATGCCCTATCTCTATGATTACCTCTTCCAAGGACTTGATCCTATTGTCCTTGGCTTGTGATGAAGCTCTTTCTAACTCCAGCTGAGAAGCTGTGTTGTCCAGGCTGCTCTTTAATTTATAATTCTCCAATGTCTCATCTGCCAGGGAGGCATACACCATTTCACCAGTCTGCTTATGTAGTTCAATCTTGTCCATGGGGTGTATGTCTTTGGCAAGAACCTCCATGTTGGTTCTCAGATAGTCTGAGGTGGACTGAGGCTGCAAAGTTGTAGGCATGAAGTGGCTCATTATCATTTTGCCTTCGCTCACATCGAAAGCAGACATGAGTCTTTGCTGGTTGCTAGGAGCTAGGTTCAACAAGTGATCGTACAGCTGCACTTTTATTGGATCACTCCTCCTTTTTATGTCAATGAATTGCTGTTTTATACTTGACTGCCCCTTTCTTGTTTGACCGGAGGAGCTGACCTCTCCTCCCATTGTCATGTCATGTCCTCGCTGGGATGAGCTGGCCGAAAGTTCTCCACTAGGTGGGCCCATGCCCATGGCTTGCCTTACTGCAATGTCCTCCTCTTGGGAGTCATTCAGTCTCTGTCTCTTCTCACCCCTGATGAAAGATGAGGTGTGGGGGGTCTCTCTCTCCCTTTTCCTTGTCACATCCTCCTTTTGTGGTGTTTGGAGGACTGATGTGTCAATATTGGTATCTGTCCTGGGAGGCACATTTGTTTGAGGCTGCTGCTCAGTATTGCCAGGTTGATCTGTCCCCTTTTCCTGCTGCAAGGGCTGTTCACTGGACTGTGCCTTTTCTTGTTGCTGTCCCAGTTCTTGCTGTTCCATTTCCTCTTGCTGCTGTAGCAAGGTGTCCACTTGTTCCTCTGTCAATACAGGTGGCTGTTCCACCTGTTTACCTTTGTCTTTGCTTGCTGCCTGGGATGTCTTCTCAGTGGTTTGCTGCTGTGCTGCTGAAGATCCAGCAGCTGTTCCACTTTGCTTTCTGTAGGAGTGGGGCACCTGTGCACAAGTTTCCAAGTCAGTTTCCTTTTGTACATTCCTGGCTTCTTTCTCAAGCAGTTCTACCTCAGTGAGTTGTTCTATTAGTGTACCCTCTTCCCAATCTAGTGCATTGGCATACTTTTCTATTTCCGGTTGTCTTTTATGTGCATAGTTGCCCAGTCTGTATCTAATTCTCCTGAGGGAAATACTATGATTGGGGTCATAAGGAATCCACTCAAAACTGGTCTGCAATCTGAGGCCTTCCAGCATGCTGTGTGCCTCTTTCCATCCTTCCTCTTTCTTGTTATACAGGAAGGAACCTAGCTGACTTCTTACCTTCAATTGTGACTTCTTGTTTCTACTCTGAAAGTGAAGGTAATCTGAGTTCCCAAACTGCCTGAAATACTCCAGGGCAAAAAGCCTCATGGGGACATACCTTGGCAATCTAAATGGGTTCAATTCACAGCCATATATCCTAATGACTGTGTGGTTCTGGTAGAAGTACCAGTTGCCAATGTTGTAGGATTTGTTCAGATGTAGAATCCTCCTCATTTCATCGGTTAATCTAGGAGGAGGAGTACCTTGCAGAACTGTTAGGGCCGGATGAACAAATAGATCAATGAACTCACAGTATGTATAGGGTGATACTGAGGTAAAATGAAACACAGAGGTCCAGAAAACAACTGATCTTGGGCTTCCTTGGGCATTGAGTGGCCTCAAAGGAACTGAGAAGGTAGCTGGCTGATAGAAAAGAAATAAATGATAGATATATGAGGAGTACCTAAACAGCCTCTCCCTTTTCAAATTCATGAACTGATCATGGATTTTCTCTGCTATGTAAGTTGCATAATCATATTGCACAGCTGGAGGCTTACCAGGGGCAAACATGGACAGCATTGCCATTATACTTTCATCTACATCTTCCAGCCCCCTGAACCCTAGGACATAGCTAATTAGGTCCACCAGCATTCTGCCCAACTCATTCAGACAATGGTACCCAATAGGAGGGGTTCTGACTGTTTCAGAGCCTGATATGACGAACAGTTGGTTGATTTTGATAATCTGGTCACTGGACAGCTTGATCCCTGTGTTAATCAGATTCTGCATGGACAGAGGGGTCAATTTCTTGGCTGTATTGAAGTGCAGCATCTGGTTTATGCTCTCTGGGGTGATCTGGAACAGGACTAGGCCTGTGGGGCTTATGACTGCCCTTTGGCTGGGGTCATAGCATTCCTGGCAGCTGTAAATGAGCTCTGGCATTGGATTGACTTGGGGAAGGTTGTATATGGGCAAATTTGACTCCCAAATCCCCAAGATATCTGCTCCACTATGGTGCTGGGCTCTTAGTTCATTCAGCATTAACACATTATACTTGGTTCCCATAGGAAACCAATCCAGCATTTGGTAGTCCATGTCTCCCAGGGCTTTCCATGCTAGTTCTTGGTGAGGTGCATTGATGGGCTTAATGTTTAGTGCAATAGGGGTCTTCATAGCTGTTCAAGTTACTAGAATTGCAAATAGACAGGTGGAGTGGTGAAAACACAGTCTGGAGGCAATCTTCTATGGATATAGTTTGAGGTTTTGAATGTTGAAGGGGAATTCTCTCAGTAGCAATTGAAATACTACTGGATTCTAGCGATAGAACCTCTCTGTGGTGTGACTGAACTCTCTAACAGGGTGGAATATGTCTATTAGCAATTTCTGCCGGGAAAACGCAGAATTACAGAGGTTTAATGAGAATTGCAGGTTTTTAGAGCTCTGCCAGCGTTTCTTGGCCCTCACAGTGACAATGCTGGATGAATGAAAGGGAATGAACGGTGTAAATCTAGTCTTTATGGTCCCATTATCCCTGTGAGCAATTTTGAGCTTAATGAAGGTCGTATGGAGGGCGAAATGGTCTAAATACCTGTAATTCGACGAGCAGAGGTTGAAACACAGGTGCACAGGTGCTTTTTGAGGAGGTCGCCGGGCAAATCAACTGGTTGGCGAAAATTCGAGCTCAAACGGTCAAGCAGAGCGCTCAGTAAAAACACAGTGTAAATGGTAAAAATACGGGAAAATTTGGTAAATATGGCTCATTTTACCATTTGGCGCTTTTTTCTGCTGACGTCAGCATGACGTCATTGGTGGGTCATGGTGAGGTGACGTCAGCTGACGTCATCAGGCGACGTGGCGGTGGGCGACTGGTCAAAGGTTTAGGCGAGGTGGCAGCCTAGTCAGCAGTGAGGTGGGCCAATAATATAAGCGGGTACGGGCAAGCAACGACGTGGCGGTGAATTAACGGCGGGTAGGTGGCGGTTTAACGTGCAGCGGTCACGGTTAAGGCCTTAACCGTTGCAGTCTCCGGGGCGGTTAAGGTACGGCACGGAGGATGTCAGAGCGGGCTCCGAGATAGTTTAACGCCCGACGCGTGGAGGAGGCGTGACAAGGCGCAACGTCACTTCCCCGGAAGTTAACGTGCGGTCACGGGAGGCGCTCCGATATTGCTGTAGGCCGTCAGATCTGGTGGGCTTGATCCGACGGCTGGCGGAGGGGTAACATGCGCCTTTGATATTATGGGCGGAAAAATCAAAATTTGTGGGTTTTATGTGGGTTTTTTCAAATGTTTTGATTAAACCACAATGCGGTAGGATTGGGAAACGTGCCAGAGGCGGGCATTTGACCTTTGCAAAGGTTTTATAGGCAAAATGGGTTCGGAAAGTGGGTTTTAGCAATGCAGAGGTGATTTGAAGGCAAATTGTCTTGCAGCAAAAGGGAAATGGGTGGAAAAGGTTCACCAAAGTGGCCAGATGCCATTTGGCCCCTTTTTTGAAAAATACACGGCTATTATGCCTAGGGGAGGGAATATACATAAGATTTGGGGTTTTATACACCTTAGTGTTAATACTATTAGGGGTAGGGGTAAGATAAGGGATGTTATATAGTAGAATTAGGAGTTAATATGAATGAAGGAGGGGGATTTAGAAAGGGAGTGTTAGTGATGGAGTAGAGAGGGAAAGAGAGGAAGTTAGTGATGCTCTTTGCTGTAATTTCATGAACTTCACCACTTTGCTTGCTGACAGATCGATTGCCTTGGCAAGAGACCTATGGATACTTGTGTAATGGTGATCATATTCTTTCTGCAACCACAACTGCCTACCCAACTATTTTGCCTAGCATTTTTTGTTTCTTCTTGAAGGGGCACTTGAACTTGCAACCCTCAATTGCCTTTTCTTTTCTTTGGCTTTTTCCTCTTTTTCTCTATCTACTTCTACCCTTATGTCCTCCAAGGTCCCAGATTAAACTTTTGGGAACCTTTGCTTCTCTACCTAAGCTACTTGTCTGCCAAGATTAAGCTGTTTGGACAGACCTCTTTCTCTATTCTACAACTCAAAATTGAAACATGGCATGATCCAGATTAAACTGTTGAATCATCCACAAAAATTGAAATAAGGTCCTCAATACTTGAAACACTTACCCAGCTCTTGCTTTCTAGGAAATATGGGATCTTTGGGATACCAAAGCAGAGCATATTTGGCTTTTCTCTTGCCAATCATGAAATATGAAACCTATTACTATAGGTATCCAACAAGTCACACCAAAGAACACAAGATGTAAGGTGGAAACCCAATGTGGGTGAAAACCACCTGCTGCAATATGTCTCTATCTTCTTTCAATTTAGAAACTTCTTTTACAATGATTTTGTACTGGTGCAGTCCTTTACCAGTACGCAGGCTGCAACCTGCAGAGAGCTACAACTCTCTCTCTCTCTCGTTTTCCAGTCTACTCCTGGAAGGGAGCTACAACCCCCTACTTCTTTTCATAAAGCATCAGATAATCAACAAGTACATAACAGATATAGATCACTACAGATATCAGATCAGCAACAATAGAACTAACCCAGAACACCTTATCAATAGAGAAATTCAATCAACAGAACATCTTAAAACAGAGACGCAGTTTTTCTTTCTGTGGCCTGCGACCAGACGCCGTTAACCTTCTGCTACTCTGCGTCCACACGCAGATATCCTTCTGCTCTGCTGCGTGCCCACGCACTGTTCCTTTGACTGCTCTGCGTTCTGTTGCACCCAAAGATACTATCGCGCTGCGTCTTTCGCTACAGAGACGCACCTGAAAACACTATCGCGCCGCGTCCTTCTGCTTCAGAGACGCACCTGAACCTTGATCACCCTGCGTCCCCACGCAGGTCTCTCTCTACTGTGCTGCGTCTCGGCGCACTTGCCCTTTACAGTACCTGCGTCCCGGCGCACTTTCCCTTCACTGAACCTGCGACCCTTTAGATATAAATGATATGAAGGCTTCAGGACAAACCCAAACAGTCAGATCTACAGATCTGATCATACGCCATAGAGATCACAGTCCATTAGAAGATTCGCCCTCTTAGATCTGGACTAGATCTCACCAAATAAGATATTCAACCCAAGACCATTGCACAATCCAAATGAACTTCTTTGCTTTATATAGGCAAGCTCCTCCCCAAAACATGGAACAATACCACGAGCCGACACCATAGAAACATAAAACCGTCGGCTAGATACCACACAAGAAACCCCCACGTGCTTTTCTCTGCCTTGAAATGTGTGCACTGGGTAGACGCACCCCCTGAACGGCTGGCCGGCGTCCCTGGACGTGGGTTCTGCATGGTATACCTGCGGGGACGCACTTTCTGAACCGATTGCCTGCGTCCTTCTTAATTTTTCAACAAACTGAGAGCCTTACCACTGGAGTTGCCATCAAGTACAACATCTGTAACATACAGTCATACCAGATAACATAATGCCAACAACCTGCCCTATGCACTCCACTGCAGTGGTTAGTGCACTTAGCTACAGATTACTAGGCCTCTGTGCACTCAGCCGTAGAGTCTTCTCCTACTCTATGACCCAAAGAAATGACTTAAACTTCGACTCAATCAATTTATTAGATTCATATTGCTTCCTTCATCTTTATACACTTAGAGCTTCGCTCCATTTATACAATCCCATGGTCCGCAAACCATGGGTAGATCTTTCAAATGGACATTACATTACAAAAACAAGGGCAGACAACCCTATGACTCTATTATGACTTCGAGCTTCGCGCCCAAAAATCGCAGAGTCTTTACAATGGAATTAGTCAAAACTTGGGCTTTAAGCCCCAAAAAATGCCTTAGGGGGATTCCATGCTCAACGGGCCCCCAACACAAACATCGTGACTCACCCTTGAGTCACCCTGTCGGTGCGGATATCTTCATGCGGAGAGCCTTCAACTTTGCTCGAACAACTGCAAGGTCGGCAACACACTGAGCGGCTGCCTGCTGAATATCATGTACATGTTGTTCTGAGACCACAGTGTCAGAACTGCTTCCCTGGATCTATTCCTACATCCCCTACATTTGTTTATAGTCCCACTCCTTCTTCTGGCTACTTGGAGCACAAAGACTGTGCTTCTCTCAGCTAGTCAGATAGTCGGGCCACCCATGTATGCCTTCAACCGACTACCATTCACTTTTCCTAGGAAAGGTTCTACATTTAGCTTTACCAGCTACATCGCACCTCTGTCTGTGACCTCCTTAACAACATATGGTCCTAGCTAATGCATTCTGAACTTTCCTGAGAATTTATCAAACTTACTGTCATATAGTAAAACTAAATCTTTTACCTTGAAGGTGCGCAACTTAATATGGTGATCGTGCTAGGCCTTTTTGCGCTGCTTTTGTACCTGCTGATGGAAGCCAGCCAAGAACCGTTCCTCTTCAAGTTCTTCCAACTGTACGAGCCTCTCTTCCAGGGCTCTGCGGTCCGTCATACCTGTGAGTGCTGCTATGCATAGACTAGGCACAATATACTCCATTGGCATGATAGGTTCTACACCATAGACCAACTGGAAAGGTGTCTAGCCTACTAGTTTTTTTCACGTTGTCCTATAAGCCCATAGTACTGTAGGAACGCGCAGGTCCCAATCACTCCACTACGCGTTGCATACTTTGGTCAGCACAGTCTCCAGTATTTTGTTAAATACTTCTACCATTCCATTGGCTTGGGGGTGATACGGTGTGCTTTTTTGATGATACACCTAAAACTCTTCTGTCAGCACACTGATTGTTTCGTTTAGGAAATGTGTACCGCGATCGCTCATCAGGATCTTCAAACATCCAAATCGTTTCAATACATGTTTGAATAGAAACTTCACAATTGTGGTGGCCGTGCAATATTTTACCGGTTGCGCTTCTGCCCAATGAGTCAAGTACTCTGTCGCAGTGATAATTTATCTCACACCCGTCTTTCCTTGAGGTTTGATAGGCCCTACAAATTTGATCACCCACTTTTCAAAGAGCTACAATGTCGTTTGCAGATTCAAAGGAATCTTGTCCCTCCGTGATGGTTTACCTGTTCTTTGACATATATCATAGGCCTTACAGTGTGCTTTTGAATCCTAATGAAGGGTTGGCCACCACAACCCTGCGTGGAGAATATTTTGTGCAGTCACTCGCCCTACATAGTGTCCTCCTGCAGTGCCTCTATATGCTTCTGTGAGGATCTGACTTCATTCGAATTGAGGTACATACCTTCGGAGTATCTTGTCATTGCCCATCTTATATAGGTGCCCCACAATGACAGAAGAATCTGTTGCGCACACCACCAGTTCCTTCTTCTGCTAGACAGAGTATTCTTTCTGTGCAATTCTAGTCGTGAGAAAGTGGATTATGTCTTCAAAGTGCCCATCTACTATGCACATAGAAAAGAGCTGTGCATCAAGTAATCCTTCTTCCAAACTAGAAGGTTCCTCTCCCGTCTCAATGCGCGACAAGTGACATGGTCCTGCATTCAGGCGTCCCAACTTCACAACGACCTCAAAATCATATTTTTGGAACAATAAGGTCCATCTGCATATGCACTACCCCAACAAAGTCTTATTGACCAAGTATTTTAGCATGGAATAGTCTGTATACATCTTGAAGTGTCCCGCTAGAAAATAGTACCGATATTGTTGGAGTGCATACACCATAGCCAATCCCTCGCATTCAGTGGTGGAATAGTTCTTTTCTGCTTTAGAAAATCTTCGACTCACGAACGTGATAGGGCGATCCAAGCCCTCTCCACCCTCCTCTGTTAGTACCGCTCCCAGTACTATACACGATGCATCAACATGGACATGAAACTCCTTGTCCCATTTTCGGAAGACGAGCTTTTAGTACATCTAGGCTCTTCATGTAGTCATCATTCCAGCAGAATGTAACATCTTTTTTCAACAGCTTCTCCATTGGTGGGGTGATCTGGGCATAAATTTTGATGAACTTCCTGTAATACCCCGTATGACCCAAGGTAGTGTGCAGCTATTTGACACTTTGCGGTGATTCCAAATTTAGAATTACCGCAATCTTCGCGGGGTCTACCATCAGTCCCTATTTGCAAACCACATGTCCCGACAGGTTCTCAAAGGGAATGAGGAACGTACACTTCATGAGATTCAACGTCATTTGGTGTCATTGGCAGGTATCTAGCATTAAGCATAATCTCGCTACATGGTGCTTAACCAAGCCAAACATAGTCCAATCATCCAGATAAAGTTCCAGGAACTTGTGGATATATTCCTTGAATGTTGCAACAACTACGCGCAAAAATATGGTCGGCACGTTCTTCAACCCAAACAGCATAATGGTGTATTGAAAGCAGCCCCACTCAGTCGCGAAGGTGGTCTTGCTCCTATCTTGCAGCACGATTTTGATGTGATGGTATCATGAGAACTGATCAGTAAAATAATATGCTTCTTGCTCGTTGACATTTTCCAATACTTTATCTATGAACAGAGTTGGGAATGGGTCATTCACACATGCATCATTCAATTTTCTGATGTCCACGCATATTCTTATCTCACCCTTATGCTTCTTTTCCTGCACTACCATAGGGATTACCCAATCGGATCCTTCCACAGGCTCAATGATTCTAGTTGCGAGCATCTTATCTAGTTCTATGCAGACTTTCTCCTTATACTTCAAATTCAAATGGTAAGGCCTCTGCTTAACTGGCTTCGCGTCAGGCCTTAATTTGATTCGCATCATTCCTAAATCTTTGATGATTCCTTTCAAGTCTGTGATCTTGGTGGGGAATAGGTCCTGGTACTTGCAGAGTAACTGAGCGACTTTATCAACCATCGCATCATCCCTGTAATCGCCGAGTGTTGTGTACTTATGTTCGGCTCCCATGCCAACGTTTACCTGCTTTTTTTTAGGGGCATGTTTATGTCAGGGTCTTCAATTAGTGGCCCTTGAACCTCGCGATAACCTTCAGTTTCTGGAATGTTAACTTTTCACGGATCCTAGTCATCTTCTTTAGTTTTTATGTTATAACACTCCAGCGCGCAGCTCAGCTTATTCGCCCATTCTGGCTGAATCATTTCTATTGGGTCTTGTGGTGTTTTAAAGATAGCTGCTTTTATTGCTTGTAGCACGTCATCAATAATATCCCACCAATAATCCTCAAATGTGAAGGTTAACAGGAACCCTTCGTGCAAGATATCCCATTCACTCATCCCATAGTGGAGCTCCATCTCTACGTACCAGTTCATGGGTATAACATCTAGGGTTTGATAGAACAGGTGCACCCAATCAGGTTGCGGCTCTTCCCCATAGGCCTTTGTCCACATAGCGAGGTGCATGTGTGGATCATCCTGTCCATCATACTTGCCTTTTAATCACTTCTGAGGCTTCCCAAACCGCATGCACATCATTCTTCTGCATTCGTGCCAGTCCTCAAAGCTTCCTTGCTGCCTACCCCACCACCTCGCGGGCGTAGTGCACAGTACCCATTTCAAAGCCTCAAACCGTTATTGTTCTGACACCTCTCTTTCAAATCTGTTTAGGAATTCATCTACCTCACTTAACCCATCGTACATAGGCAGATCCCTTACCTCTATCGATATGTAGTGTAATGATCTCGTCATCATGTTACAGTTCAACATGGTTACCTCGTGTAATGTGTTCTACCATTGCTTTATCTCCTTGTCAGAATTTGATGTATAGGAGCTTTCGCACTCCCATGAGATTCATCCATCCGTATTGGGATTCACCCTGTCTTGCTCTCGCATGATTATCTTGTAGATGCAGTCCAAGTCATCATCACTTTCATAGTCACACACTGCCTCCGTGTAGCACGATCCTTCTGCAGGGTCCAATGGTACTACTACGCGCAAAGATTTTTTCTCAAAAATCATCTTGCGCTTCTTCAGATTTATCACCCCATTCATGTCAGTGGCCCAATCTATCCCTAATAGCGCAGGGTAGGGATTGCTGTCATTAACAATCTCTATCACCTCAAAATCTTCGAGCGTGCTTACTCCTTCAATATCCACTGTGATTCCCTACAATCTTCCCATAGGTAAGATCTTTTGCTGGTTCACCATATGCAGTTGCATAAGAGACCATTGCAGCGTAGGCCTTCCAATGCACTCCCATGTTTGCTTCGACAGAATGTTCGCGTCTGATCCTAGGTCCAGAATCACTTGGTCCATCTCAAATTCCGCAATATGCATGATCAATCTCATCTCTCTCCATATCCTCGTCGTGTGCTTTCCAATCTTTCGGACTATGCGTGGTTTGCTTGGAATGGTCACAATGCATCTATTTATGAGTTTGTGTAGTCCCTTTACAGCCTTGCTGTCACACAACGGCTTCATGAATGTTTCCATGAACATTGTGAGCATCGATTGGTCCATGTTTAGCTTCGGTCTGTCTTTGCTTCCTAAAGTAGAGGCATCAACGAAGCTCTTCCTTGCTTCCATGAAGGTTTCCTTAGCGCGTTCCAAATCAAATTCTGGTTCTTTCATTGGAGCCATGTGAACCCAACTACTATCCTCAGGTTGTTTGCCTTTGTCATCCCCTGTTGTAATTCCACTTTGGAGCATAATGTTCACATTGGGGCCTTCCTGTGCGTGCCTCAAACCTCATCACTTGGAGGTTCTGAGTCAAGGGAGGTTGGAGCACTCTCTTGTCGCACAACCTTGCTATCAGTGTGGGACAGTCCTCTATCTTATGATCAAATAATGTACAATACAAGCATGATGGAATCATTGGATTCATACAATCATGGGCATAATGTCCTAGCCCTCTAAAATTGTAACATATCAGCTGTCTGTGACTTCTTCCATGTCCTCCTCCACCTCGACCTTGTCCGTGCCCCTAAAATCCGGTTCACACCATCGCTGCGTTCTAGTCAAGGGGATGCATTTCAGCCTGAAATCTGTAGGTGGGAGTCCTATCCATCATCAATTCGTAACTTTTATAGGTGTGATCATCATGGCCCACTAATCTATAGAAATTATAGAATAACTGTTGCGAATTCTGCGTGTACTTCTGCAATAAATGGAAGTTGTTCATCGCATGGTTTCCCCCTATTTGAAAAATTGCACACCATAATGTAGGTTTTGTGTTGTTTCCTACTTGTGCCTCTAGTCTTAATGACATTATTCCTCCTCCTACGAGGTAATCGCGAACACTTGGCAATGGTCCTTGTCATGACCCTGACACTTACATTTAACACACCATACGTCGTCATGCACCTCTGGGCGAGCTGTCCTATCCTGGTTCAGACTCTGCATCTCAAGGCACAAGTTTTTCAACTGTACATGGATCTATTGAACTCCCAGGTTAGGACCATATATCAGGGTCTCATGCAGCCTGATCGTGATCTCCAAGGCCTCAGCCTGAGTTGTTAGCCTCAGTTGTGATAATGCGTTCCTTAAATGCGATGTTAGTGATGCTACAAACCATTCACGGCGTTTTCCATCCATCAAATTCATGTTAGCTTCATGAATTGTGCAATTCAGTCTTTGATCCAACTCCCAAGGAGCCTCTGACTTTGGTTTGCTAAATTCTCTATTCAGCGTAGTTTGGATGTCTGTGATCCCTGCATTTGGATTGTCATTAGAATGCTTAATGTAACAGGTCAGTGTACAATCCTGTAGAGCGCTGACCAACATTGCTTTATTTATATTGTCATCTGTGAATCCCTGTGTTTCCCATACAACTTTTATCACAAACCAAAATAGGCTGAATCTTCATTTCCTACTCCCTTGAACACTGGAAATTTTATCGTGCTTGTAATATTGGTTCACAGTGGTGGCAGAGGTGGTATGGGCGAAGATGGGAGTGAACATGGTGAGACTGGTGGCGGTGTCAATGGGGGTGGTATGCATGGAATCCTCTTCCTTATCAAATTGATCGCACTTCTTGGTGAGACCTTCACGAGCTCTTCCTCATTTCCTCATGGAGGTGAAATCAAGGGGCTAGTCTCTAGTTCTGCACTATCCTCGTTTATGTAAATACTCCCACTTTGTGTAGCCCCAAACATCAACGTATTCACATAACCCAGTTTTCACACAGTAGCATTTTAATCCAAGTTTTCAAAGACTTAAAGTACTTACCTTGCGGTCCGTTGAGGAAGAGTTGTTCTACCTCGCTATAGCTGACTAAAGTATCTACCACGAACTCAGTGATGAATCCTCCTATAATTCGATCAAGCCAGTGATCAGCAACACACACGATATTATCCTCTGATGCTTCTAACCTGCACACCAATTTTGGAGTCCACACAATGAGTCTATCAAGCTTGCACCTTCCTTGGCTATTTGCTAGCTTCGCGATCCACTTGTATAGCTCAGTAGGGACAGATGTGAAGAAAATTTCATGCATCTATGTGTACAGGTAGAAGTCTAACCACTCTTCTTTTGATAGTCGTGAATTCCTATTCTCCTGCATCGCAAACTCGTGAATCTTCCTATCTAACCAATCTTTAATTTCTTTCCTAGTTGGATTCCAGTGATATGACATCAAACATCTCTATGTAGATCCCGGTCTCGGCAACAGGACCATTTGTTGGCTTGTTGGGGCCTAACCTAGGTTTGGAGTTAATTAGCCAAAAAAATCCATATACTACTGGCCCTTTCTGCAACAGTACATGGAGCACAGACTGAGGTCTCACCCGAAGTAGTATGGGGGGGTGCGGGAACCAGGTTTCCGCACCCTTGAGATGTCTGAGGGGTCGATTTGGTCCAAATATGAGTCTCTTCATGCAAGTTACTCCATGCACTTCCCTGGCCTTTGCACCCTGATATATTCACCTTCGTGCAGTCCTAACTAGGGGTTGTGGGGCTTTCCCACTCCTGGAGCACCAATCCGCACTATTTCCCTAAGTCACACCCGAGATCTTTACCTATCTTCTTATAACAGTTAGTTATCTTCATGTAAACAGATGCATTGTATTATATTTACTTATTTAGCACATTCATATGAGTTCACGCAGTGAATAAATAGTAAACTTGCAATTCATACCCAATAATACATAAAACAGGAAAAGATACACAGAACTATGGCAAAAATTCTCTTTATTAATTCTTCCCACAGTTACAGACTTGACCTTCCCCACACAGTTAGCTGTAGGGGTTCGCGCACTTAGCTACGGACTACTAGGCCTCTGCACACTCAGCCGTAGACCCTTCTCCTACTCTACGACCCAAAGACACGACTTACACTTTGACTCAATGAATTTCTTATATTCATCTTGCTTCCTTATTCTTTCTGCAATTAGAACCTTGCTCTATTTATACAATCCCATGGTCCACGAACCATGGGTAGATCTTTCAAACTAGCATTACATTACAAAAACAAGGGTGGACAACCCTGTGACTCTATTATGACAAATCGCAAAGTATTTACAATGAACTTAGTCAAAACTTGGGCTTTAAGCCCCAAAACATGCCTTGGGGGCATTCCACGCCCAACAATTGCCATAGCCATTGGAATCCCTAACCATGGAGAAATATGTTTCAAAGAGATGGATCTAGATATTGAGAACTACACAGCATTCTTAAAGCCACCTATTGTAGCGACTACAACAACCCTCCAAAATTTTGGCCTGCACCTAAATTCGGAGCCTCCCTTGAGAGTTTCACTTGATGGTTTCATACACTCAGGTTCACTCCATGAGCTCATGTGAGCCTTCACACCCACCTTTCTTATTCATTCCACCCAAGCTTCTACATGTTGATGTCAATGTCTTGCTTGTGACTATGTTCTGGTCATGCTTGAGGTTTTTTCTTCATGTGTACATGTTATCTTCACTATGAAATCATTTGTCAGACTCACACACGAAGTCACATCCACTGTCGCACAAGCGTTGTCATGGTCTATCAATGATCAATCATGAGTGTCATGCTTGTATCTTGCATGTCGGACAGTCATGTTGAACATTTGTGTGTGGATGGTTTGGGTCATGTTGGTGTGTGTTCGCAAGATCACATGTCCATCTTTCACTCATTTACACACAGTCATTTTTCTGAAGTTTCGATGACCAGACTCCCCTCTGACAGTCAGATCATCATCTTGCCATCGTCTTGATTGATTGTCACCCAGAATAGTGCAGTAGCACCAAGCATGTCATTTCAAGTTGCGCTACCCGCAAGCAATCAATAAGCTTCCAGCTGGTCAAACAAAGGATTTAACTTGATAGCCACCCTACGACTCATTCCCCTCAAAATTGCACGAAGGCTACAAATATTTTCTACTCCACTAGCTGGGAAAATTGTGCAAATAGGATGGATAGACACCCAGTGTCTGTACCTATCTCCCTTAGAACATTGCGCAGTTTTTCCAGCCATTCCTCCCGATAGTCGACCAACTACTCATTTAGAAATTTGTGCAGTTTTCATGAGCAAGCCTTCTACTTCCTAGCAGTCCACTCATCTCAGGAATTGTGCACAGATGATTAGTAGGCTGACCTCCTAGCCTCAATGCAGTTTCCCTTGCCATCAGTTCCCAGCAGCAGACAGCCAATTCCCTCCATGAATTGCACAGTTTCTACTGCCAAGCTCCCAACAGCTGACTGCCTGTTCCCCTTGGGAATTGTGTTGTTTTTACTACCAGTGACCAAGCAACCAACTCCTAGTTCCCTCTAGGAATTGTGCAGTTTTGGCTACCAGGCTCCCGCCAATTCCTCTGAAAAACTGAGTAATTTCTGCCTGCTGATCATTCATGCAGCCCGACCTATTCTTCTAGAAAATTGCACAAATTTTACTGTCAAATCCTTGCTTGCCTTCTTGTTCTAGAAAATGCACAGAGTTTGTCTACCTTGCATTCCCTTATCCATGACTGTCCCTCCCAAAATTTGCATGGTTTTCCCTTCTAGCCGAGCCAGACCTTGTGGACAGTCACTGTCGAATTCGATTGCTCATTTTCATCACCAGTGTCTCTTGTGCAGTTTCCATTAGCAGTGCCTCAAGCCATCATCCCACCTCTTGACCTTGCAGCCTCTCCCAATCACTTGTATTCGAAATGATCATGTTTCATGGCAGACTAGGAGGTTTTTGGATTTGATGTCGTCTCGTCATGAGTGACTGTAGGTTAAAAGCCCAAGTTTTGCATAAGAAGTGTAAAGTCTCTACATTTTGTGGCCGTATAGCACGATGATTTAAAAAGTCATAAAGAGTTTCCCCCCTTAGTTAATGTAACTTTTGTCGGTTTTAAGAGATCCACCCATTGTCTGTGGACAATGGGATTTTATAAAAAGGAAGTCTTAGAAGAGTCTAAGGCAATGGATTGCAGTTCAATGCAACTCAGTAGAGTCTTGATATGTCTTGAGTCTCGGAGAGCTAAGAGCAAAGGGTCTTAGTGTAGGAAAGAGGCTCTGCAGGTTAGTGTGCAGAGGCCTAGGGTAGAAGTCCGCAGCTGAGTGCGCAGACCCCTGCAGCTGTGTGCATAGTGTGGTTAGAGTCTGCAAAGAATATCTAAAGCATAAATATAGAGAATTATTCTGGAATTATCTACGTATGATCTATTTTACTTCTGTTATAAATGCATATGATTATGTTATGTTTAGTACCGGGTTTATGTTTTAATGTTGTATTGATGCATGAATCCATATGTTTTTCTTTTCTATATGAACATAAGTAAGTATATATGTTTACGTGAAGATCATCCTAATGCATGTTGAAGTTATTCAATACTTAAGCTAATCTAGGTAAAAACAAAAGTAAGGATAATTACAAAGGTGCGTAAGTGTCTGATCTGCCTATCTAGGGTATGCAAAGGAAGATGGCAGACCTTCGTGAAGGTTTGAAGGACGGATAAGAGAAGTATACCGATAAGCCCTAAAAGGCTTATGGACCTACATGAAGGAAGGTTTAGGTCATTAAACGACATCACTACCATCTCTGGATGCTAAAACTTGGTTCCTCCATTACCCCATAATGCTTCAGGTGAGACCTCAGTCCATGATCCGCGGATTGATGCCGACAGGGCTAGTAGTGTAGGGATTTGGTTGGCTAATTAACATTGAACTTGGGTCAGGGTCCATCAAGAAAACAAATGGTTTTGTTGTGGGGACTAGGATCTGAATAAAGAGATGTGCGATGTTGCATCACTGGAATACAACTAAGAAGGACATCAAAGACTGGTTGGATAGAAAGATCCACGAATTCCCCACACGAGAAAACAGAATTCTGCAATTGACGAAAGAATAGTGGTTGGACAGATATTTGTACATAGAGATACACAAAATCTTCTTCTGTTCCTTCCCGGTTGAATTATATGAGTTGATCGCGAAATTGGCAGACGGCCAAGGAAGGTGGAGGCTTGACAGTCCACTATTTTGGACCCCAGAGTTAGTGCAGAGATTAGAAGTCCCTTTAGATAAGATTACATGCACTATCAATCATTTGCTTGATTGTATCATAGGAGGATTCCTAACAGAGTTTGTAGTCGATTCTTCGGTCAGCCATAGTGAAGCAGAGCTCCACTTCTTCAAGGGACTGCGAGGTAAGTATTTAAGGTCTTTAAATACTTGGATTAAGATGGTGAAAAGAAAGTTACACAACTACCTTTATGTTTGGAGGTATGGGAAGTGGAAATATCTTCAGGGATAGAGGGAAAACAGGCCTTGAATATAGCCTGCTGATTAGACCTCCTCTGAGTGACGACGAGGAAGAAACACAGGCTTCTCCACGGAGAGCTGTTCAATTGATAAGACAAGGGTTCCCGCAAACACCCCATCCACCCACACCACCTCCATGTTCACCTTCACCGCATACGCCTTCACCCACACCACCGTCGTCACCTCCGCCACCATCCAATACGGCAAATTCAGTAAAATTGTCTGTATTCAAGGGGTTGGGAACTGAGGCTTTGGACCAAGTTTGGTTTGTCGCAAAGGCCGTATGGGAAGCTCAGGGCATTATAGAAGATCATATGAAGAAAGAGACATTGGTTACTACTTTGCAAGAATGTGCACTAATATGGTACATTAAGTACTGCACTGATAATCCATCGGCTGCATTAGCAGATATTTAGACCACGCTAAATAAGGAATTCAACAGGCCCAAATCTAAAGCTTATTAAATTGTGGGATTCAATGAGATCATCATGAGGCCTAGTGAGTCACCTTGGGATTTGGATAAGAGGTTGAAGTGCACAATCTGCGAAGCCAACATGAATCTCATAGATGGGCAGCACCGCGAATGGTTTGTGGCTTCACTCCTGCCTCATCTAAGGGTTGCTCTGTCACAACAAAATGTTGGAACCCAGGAAGAAGCCCTGGAGATTGCAATGAGATAGCACAAGACACTGATCCAAGATGCTAATTTAGGGGTTCAATAGATTCACATGTAGTTGCAAAAGTTGTGCCTAGAATTTCAGAGTCTGAAGAAAGATAGAATAAGTCAGCCAGAGGTGCACGAAGAAGTTTGGTGCCTGAAGTGTAAAAGTTAGGGGCATGATAAAGATCATTTTCTAGTCTTCGTGAATTATGCTGCAGCAAGGGGACCAATGCATCTAAGGAAAAAATCTCCAGCAAGGCCAAGTACAGGGCCCGCACTATGGTGTGCTATTTCTCAGGTAGCTAGAAAACATGCGACAACTCTTCTACAAAAACTCTTCTGTAACTTCTGTCAATCGGTGGGTCATGATGAGTGTAATTGTCATAGTTATGAGCTAATTATGGATAGAATGCCCGCATATAGGGTACAGGCATAAACTTGGCCTATGAACCAAGGTGTTGGGGGAGCGCGAGGCAAATATCAGGGGCACAGATGAGGCCGAGGTGGAGGAGGACCAGCTAGAGGTCGAGGATATGTTATTTGTTACAACTGTGGAGGAGTGAGACACTACGAGTGAGACTGCACAAATCTAACATGTCTGTCATGCTGATATTATACTCAGTTTGACCATGTGATGAAGGAATGCCTTGTATTATTAGCTAAGATACATGAAAAAGGGGCGCAGCCTCAACAACCAACTCAGAACATGTAGATGATGAGGGATGAGCCTCATGAGGAGGATCCTAAGGTAAATATTGTGTTGCAGAGTGGAATGACGACTAGAGAAGATAAGGGGAAGTAGCCTGAAGAAGGTGAATAGGTCCACAAAGTGCCATAAAAGGAGATCAAATTTGATATAGATCATGTAAGGGAAACATTTATGGAAGAAAAGAAAAGCTTCGCTGAGGCCTCTACCTCAGGAAATCAGGATAAGCCAGTTGAAGAGATGGATCCTTGCATGCTTACTACTTTCTTGGAGACTTGTATGAAGTTACTGTGTGATAGCAAGGATGTGAAAGGACTACAGGAGATGATTAATAAGCCTGTTGGAAAAGAAAACGCTGCTAATGGACCGTGCGTAGTCAGGAATATTGGTAGGCATAAGGAAAGAACGGGGCATGAGATGAGGCTCACTGCGCAGTTAGGAGAATATGAGATGGATCAAGTTATTCTAAATCTGGTGCCAGATGTGAATGTTTTGCCTAAATAGACATGGGAGAGGATGGGGAGACCTATGCTATAGTGGTCTCTAATTCAGTTAAGAATGGAAAACTAGTAGAAAATCATCCCCATGTGAAGGTTGCATGGAGTGACAGTGGATATTGAGGGTGTGAGCGCATTGACTGATTTTGAAATGATAGAGATTGTGGATGATAACAATCCCTACCCTATGCTCCTTAGGATTTATTACCCTACTGACATGAATCGGATAATCAATTTGAAAAAGCACAAGATGATATTTGAGAAGAAAGCTCTCCACGTAGTAGTACCCCTGGACCCTGCAGAAGGACTGCGCTATACTGAACCTGTCCACGATTATGAAAGTGATGACCATTTGGACCATATTTATAAGATAATGGTGCGAGATCAAGACTGGGTGAATCCGATAGAAGTTGGATGCATTTCCTGGGACAAAAAAAGTTCCTTCACATCAGATTCAGATGAGGAGTTGGAGCACTGGAAGAACTAGCTGCATGAAGTATCTACGTTGCACTGTAATATGATGACCAAGTCGCTATGCTATGTATCATTGGAGGTAAGGAGCCTACCCTATTATGATGGTCTAACTGAAGTCGATAAATTTTTGGATGCATTCAAAATGGAAGTGCCAGAGAAGCACCACTTCCAGGCCTTATATTGGGCGCTATGCGCTACGCCTACGAGATGGTGGGGTATGTAGAAAGACAGTTTTGATTATTGGCGCATGTACAGAAAATTTAATGAGGTTGTAGTTTTGTCACCCACAAGTTAGGTTAATAGAGAAATATGATGGAAGGAATGACCCGCGCAATCACGAGGCCAAATGGAATAAGGTTTATGGAGCAGAGCCTCAACCTGAATGGATGCATCTGTTTTATCATACTTTTGATGTAGTACCGATGAACTAGTACTTGGAAACAGAGCTCCACCACGGGACTGAAGAATGTGATGTTTTGCAACATGGATTCTTGATGACATTTAGCTTTGAGGATGGATTTGAAATTATTGATGAGGCATTATAGGGAGTCAAGACACCAATCTTCAGAGTACTGCAGGAACCATTGGACTTAATTCAACTAGATTGGACCACCCAGCTACGCCATGTGCTCGAGTGCTACAATGTGGCTACTGAAGACGAGGATGAGGATCCAAGGAACATCAATATCCCAGAGACTAAAGGTCACCGCTAAGTTGAAGGACTGCAAATTGAAAATCCAGATGTCACCGCACTGTTGAAAACAAGACAAGTGAACATTGGGATAGAGGTGGAGCTGAAATTTTCAAAGATTGGGGACTACTGGGATGACACAATAGTAGATAAGGTCGCTGAATTGCTCCATGAATACCAGGCTTTGTTCTCTATGAAGTTCTCAGACTTAAAGGGGATAATAGGGGACCTGAGAGTTATGAAAATTACTAGCTAAATCCAAAGTATAAAGAATGGGTCTGCTTGGAGTTGGATAAAATGCTTGCGGTAGGTATTATTGAACCAGTAGAAGAGTCTGATTGGGTGAGCCCAACAATAGTTCAGGAAAAGAAGCGGAAGGATGAAATAAGGATATGCATAGATCTCAGGAAGTTGAATGACGCCTGCGTACATGATCTCTTTCCAACTTCGTTCACCGACAAAATGCTGGATAATCTAGGAGGAAAGGAAGCATATTCGTTCATGGATGGGTTCTCAGGGTACCATAAGATCAATATCGCGCCAGAGGATAGAAGCAAGACGACCTTCGCTACAAAGTGAGGGTGATTTTGGTATACCGTAATGCATTTTGGACTGAATAATGCTGCGGAAATCTTTTCACGCGTAGTCATCGCGACATTTAACGACTTCATTCACAAGTTTTTGGAGGTATACTTTGATGATTTGACGGTGTTTGGGTTGGAAAAATGTCATGTGGCCAGCCTACGATTGATGTTGGATACATGTCGGAGGGATGAGATCGTGCTCAATTTGAAGAAATATTTGTTTTGTGTTCCTTTCAAAATCTTGCTGGGCCATGTGGTGTGTAGACAAGGATTAATGGTTGACCCAGCTAAGATAACAGTTATAATTAACTTAGAGGCACCAGGAAGTGTGAAACAACTACGTGCAATGCTGGGGCATACAGGATACTATAGAAAGTCCATTAAGAGCTATGCCCAGGTTACCATGCCGATGGAGAAGTTGCTAAACAAGGATGCTACATTATGTTGGAATGAAGAATGTCAGCAAATCTTAGAAGTGTTAAAGGAGAAGATGGTCACTGCACCGATCCTAGCCTTCCCAGATTGGAAGAAGGACTTTCATGTGCATGTCGATGCATCATTTATTTCACTCAGGGCAGTACTCACATAGGGCAGTGAGGAAGAGTTGGATCAACCTATAGTCTTGGAGAGTAGGAAGTCGTCTAATGATGAGAAGAATTATTCAAGAACAGAGTGTGAATGTTTGGCGATCGTATACATGCTCTAGAAGTTCAGACATTACTTCCTAGGTAGACACTTTAAGGTGTATACAAACCATTATGCAGTGAAGTACTTGGTTAACAAGCCTGTGTTGGGGGGGAAGATATGCAGATGGATGTTGTTGTTTCAAGAATATGATTTTGAAGTTATTGTGAAGCCAGGATGATTGAATGTCGGACTGGATCATCTGTTGTGCATTGAAACAGGAGAGGAGCCTACTAATTTGGAGGAAGTGATGCCTGACGCACATCTCTTTGTAGTGCATGTCACGGAAAATCACTTTGCTGATATTATACACTTCTTGATGATGGGAATGACTCCGGAGGGGTATACTAGTCACCAAACGAAGGAGCTAATAGTGTGCATGCTAGAGTTTTCTGTCATTGCAGAGCACTTATATAAAATTGGGTCTGATGAAATATTGTGATGTTATGTGCCTAAGTTTGAATGAAGTAGAATCCTCGCTGAAGCTCATGGAGGAGCTGTGGGAGGACATTATTCAGGAAAATTAATGACACAAAAGATTTTACGTGTTGGGTTGTGGTGGTCGACGCTGCATAAGGATTCCAAGGCTTATTGTAAGGCATGTGATGCATGTAAGACAATGGGTAGGCCATCACAGAGGGATGAGATGCCTTTGAATCCACAACTGTCATTATACCCATTTGAGAAGTGGTCGATTGATTTTGTAGGACCAATTCAGCCTCCACGAAAGAATATAGGTGTGTGATACATTATCACCGTGACTGAATATTTGACCAGATGGGTAGAGGTGCAACCTGTGAAGGACTGTACTGGAGCAAAAAAAATAGATTTCATCTTTGAGTATGTACTGACTAGGTTCCGTTGGCCGAAGATTTTGATGAGTGATCGCGGTACGCATTTCCTTAATGAGACGATCAATGTGTTGATGGAGGAATTCCAAGTTTATCACCAAAAGAGTACGTCGTATCACCTACAGGTTAATGTTACGGTTGGAGCATTTAATAAGATATTGGAGAACACACTGATGAAGGTTTTCAATGCACAAATAAATGACTGGGATGTGTGTGTACCTATGATGATATGGGCTTACAGGATGACTTGGAAAAATATGACTGGACAAACGCCTTTTAGGCTGGTTTATGGCGTAGAAGCTGTCATGGCGATGGAGTACATTGTACCTAGTCTGTACATAGCGACATTTAAAGGAATGGTAGATCGTGGAGCCCTGGAAGAAGGGCTCACATAGCTCTCAAAGTTGGAAGAGGATAGATTTTTAGCTGGATTCCATCAGCAAGTTCAAAAGGAGCGCGAAAAGTCATCGCACGATCGACACATAACACTGTGCACCTTCAAGGTAAACGATTTAGTGTTATTATATGACAGCAAGTTTGATAAATTTCTAGGAAAATTTTAGATGCATTGGCTAGGGCCCTATGTCATCAAGGAGATTACCGATGGTGGAGTAGTTCAGCTAGTGAAGTTGAATGGAGAGCCATTTGTAGGGAAGGTAAATGATAGTCAATTGAAGCCATACACCGGGGATCCGACCAGATGACTATATGGTGGAAGCACAGTCTTAGTGCTCCAAGTAGCTGAAAGGTGACACGAGACTATAAACTACACTACCCGAGTTGTAGAGCTACGTGGTTGGGGCATTGTGTGGAAAGGAGGAATGTCAGAGCATCAACAGAAGCGCAAAGGGAGCTACGCTATAGGAGGAGAGACTGCGCAGGGCATCCAGAAAGTGATAGCTATGGTCACTGTTCATGAGTTAACAGTGAGAAACGACTAAGTGGAGTGGGGGGACGAAATTTAAGTTAGAATTTAAGAGCAATATATTTGAAAATCTACCACCAATCTAGCATTTATGAGTGGATTTTTGGGGGAATGGTTGGATTCGAATTCAAATTTTCCTATAAATTAGAGATGGTTTACCAAAGAAAAGCACTTTTAATTCTGAGAATTGAGGTGTTGAGCTATCAGGCGTGCATGAACCTTGATAATTTTGAGGCTTTCGTGGCTAGTTCAGTATTTGCCAAGTTGCCTAAAGCAATCCAAGGGGTTCTTACTAGCCTCATGTCAGTTCCCGTGGAAATCACAAGTGCTGGAGGATCAATGGCATTTGAGGGAGACACCCCTGATATTGCAAGTGTAGAGGTGCTCGCAAAAGTGAAAAAATCACTGAGGCTTATGCCGAACAGAGAGGGTCCAAAGATGAAGATTTACAAATAGAAAGCACCATAGTCGGTGTATATGTCACCCAGGAAACACCATAAGAAAGAGAAGCCCACCGCGCAGGAGAAGGGAAAGGTGGTAGACCTAGAACCTGACGAGGACATAGAAGAAATTGATATGGGTGCAAAATACATTGACGTTGAGGGCATAGACCCTATTTCAAAATTACATGAATACATCCCTCTGCACTAGGGTAAAGTGAAGATCATGAAAGATCCGGATGAGGGGAAATTTATGCTCAACACGCCTCTGCTACGAGAGAAAATCACGTTCGAAGGACTGTGCCTAGCGTGCGTCCCCCATTTAAAACTTAAGGATTGGGACCTAGCGGATACTGAGTGGTTCCCCCATTTGGCCATTGATAGCTTTATGCACTGTGTCTTATAAAAATATTCTGGTGTGACTGCACTAGAGCCGAGGCAATGGATTAAAGGGGTCGACAAGGTAGGGTTGTTGAATCTCCTATGGGTGGCACATTACCAACGCACTGCCATAAACATGATTGCGATCAAACAATTGGTGTTTCTGGTGCACAACGGGTGCCTATGGTTGGAGGATGCAATATACACTGATCCATAGGATCAGTTTGTTGCCACATTCAAGGCTGAACCGAGCCAAGGCATTTGGCGGCAAGGAGGGCGAGCGCAACCTCGCCAAAAGAATGAAGGAAAAGTTTAAACTTGTCAAGAAACCACACAGATACTCCATATCAAGCATAACTAACCCCGCAGTCAAGGTAGCCACCCAGATTTTGGCTGGGAAGATAATGCGGAAGTGTCGCACAGATGAGGTGCCATCCCTAGTTGTGTCACTAGTGGCCCAATATGTGGAGGGCATACAATTCAATTCGGCGTGTTATCTCTATAGTGAGCTCCTCGCGAACTGCAGAGAAGCACAATACTAGTGTAATACCTTTCACTACTCTTGGATACTGTTATCAATTGTGTTGGTCACATGGTAGTTGCCGGAGGACAGTCAGTTCCCTCTGATCATGAAGGATTTACTAGAAGCAACGAAGTTTTCTTAGCTATGGGCCACAAAGGATGCTATGTGGAGAGCAAGGTATTCAAGGTCTTGATGGAGATGAGTATCATTATGGCCATCAAAAGGAAACCACGGTTGTCGCTAACCGTCTTCAAGTAGTTTTCAAAGTATGCGGATTTCAAGGCAGACTTCCACTATGTCTCCATGTGGGCACAGAAGGATCTTGAGGAGAAATGGTATAATCTTCCATAGCTGGCGAAAGACGATGAAATCATAGCAGTCCTCAATCGCTGCCTAGCAGAGTGGTGCGCAGCCTAAGATTTATCCGTGGGATCTAGCAATTCCAAAGGAAAGCAGAAGAAGGAAGAGGCCTGGTTGAAGATGCAACAATTCGCTGATAAGATAGAAAAGGAGGCTAAGGAAAAATCTAGAGTAGAGGGCACTACTAAGGAGAAGGCAAAAGAGAAGGAAGATGAGGAAGAGCACGACTTTAACAGAAGGCAGAAGCCTCCTTCACTGTAAACGGAGGCAGAAGAGCAACAATCATGATAGGGTGGGATTAAGCGCACTAAGGAGCAAGAAAAAGAAGGGTCGTGAAATAATTCCAAGGCCAGTAAATCATCGCTTGACCCGATCATTTTGAAGGAAGGTGATATGAATGGAATTAAGGAAATAGTAAGGGACATGACTGTGGAACTGCTATAGCAATTTGAGCAGTAAAAGAAACAAGCCCTGGTCACCGTTCAGACAGTTCTACATGAGTTGTAGATCCAGACTACTCAACTGCAGACCAGTGTAGGTTGGGAAAGTGCAGCATTGAGTAGTTTGGTGCTTGAAACCTCAGAAGAAGCAGAGATGGTTTGCCCTGTGGATCCTCAGGCTGTCGTGTTTCCAGATGGAGCTTTGATTATAGAAGCAGAAGATGGCAGGGCCACTGTCAATTCTCTCAAGAAGGTTTTGTTGAACTTGGCTGCGCTTCCAAATGAAGCCCTTCACACCGTGCAAGATGGGGTGATCGGGAAACGTCAGGCCCGAGAATAGCGCGTGCTGAATGTGATTAGTGAATAGAAGGTCAAAAGTGCCCAAATGTTTATAGTGAAGACTTCCACAATTGATCTCCTTAAGAAGATTCAGGAGAAGAATGAGTGCACCACAATCGTGGTATCGGAAGCATGCAAAACCATTTCGGAGCTGCATATCCCTGAAGATGCTTTGGTCGATGCTAGAATTTGGAAGCTCGTTACAGGGGTGTATGATGCTAGGACAGAATTGGCTAAGGTTTAGTTTGAGCTGAACCTTAAGATCACAGACCTTGAGTTGAGGGCCTAGCCTTCGACTCCACCAGAGGTCAAAGAGTAGCACACAACCGCTATCAAGGATGTAGTTGCAACAGTAGATGTTGCAGTGACAGATTGCAGTACGCTCTTCGAGCAGTCTCTCATAGTAGTTACCAGTCTGTAGGAATATCCCAAATTGTAGAGATTAGAGACTGAGGTGAGGGAATTGCAGGAGAATTATCACGATGTCAAAGTGACAATGTGCACCGTTGCCATTACACAGAGGTTGGAAAAGATGTAGGAAGCAAAGGCACTGAAGGAATATGCGGATGCAGCACAGTGTAGGTAGGATGTAGCGAAGGCCAAAATGGGGCCTTGGCTAGATGAATCCTATTTGCTCATGACCACCATTGAAGGAAAGGTGGCGAACCTACAATAAACAAAGTAGCAAATCCCGATAGATAGCGCAGGACCAACAATGGAGTAGCTAATGGAACAGGTTAAGCAAGTGGCGATGTAGTGTGTCATTGAAGTTGTAGTTGTACAAGTAGAGCTGGGAGGTCTTCGTGACAATATCTTTGAACTAGCAGAGTCACTCAGGGCCAAGTCACCATATTTGTGTTGGGAGCCTGTTGGGAACGGGTCCCCTAGGGTAAATTTTTGGGTTATAAGCCCAACTTTTGCATAAGAAGTGTAAAGTCTCTGCATTTTGTGGGCATGGAGCGTGAAGATGTAAAGATTCATAAAGGGTTTTCACCATTACTTTATGTAACTTGTGTCGGCTTTAAGAGATCCACCCATGGTCTGCGTACCATGGGATTGTATAAAATGGAAGTCTTAGAAGAGTCTAAGGCAGTGGAGTGTAGTTTAGTGCAACTCGGTAGAGTCTTGATATGTTTTGAGTCTGGGAGAGCTAAGAGCGAAGGGTATTAGCGTAGGAAAGAGGCTCTGCAGCTGAGTGTGTAGAGGTCTAGCGTAGAAGTCTTCAGCTGAGTGCATGGACCCCTGCAGTTGTATCCGCAGGGTAGTTAAAGTCTGTAAAGAAGATATGAAGCATAAATAAAAAGAATTATTCTGGAATTATCTATGTATGATCTATTCTACTTCTGTTATAAATGCATATGATTATGTTATGCTGAGTACTGGGTTTATGTTTTAATTTTGTATTGATGCATGAATCCATGTTGAAGTTATTTAATACTTAAGCTAGTATGGGTAAAAACAGAAGTAAGGATAATTACAGAGGCATGTAAGTGTCTGATCCACCTATCCAGGGTATGCAAAGGATGATTGTAGACCTTAGAAAAGGTTTGAAGGACAGATAAGAGAAGTATATCGAGAAGCCCTAAAAAGACTATTGACCTGCACGAAGGAAGGTTTAGGGAATTAAACGACATCACTAACATCTCTAGATGCATAAACATGGTTCCTGCATCCCCCCATACTGCTTCGGGTGAGACTTTTGTCTGCACTCTATGGATGATGGTGAAAGGGCTAGTAGTGTAGGGATTTTCTTGGCTAATTAACATTGAACCTGGGTCAGGACCCATCAAGCCAATAAGTACACCAATAAACATGGTGCGACAGTGAGTGGGATGAAAAAAGGGAGTACATGCAAAATGGCAGGTTCACCAACACACAAATGAACGATGTATGTGAAGAGATGTGCTCGCGAATGGATGATTATGCAAATATGTGTTTGCGGATGGACAAATGATCAAACATGAAAGATGTGCTCAGGGAGGGACGAACGAACAAACATGCACCTTTCGCGAACATATGAGCCTGTCAAGCCTTCCAACATACAAGCAAGGAGCAATGTGCCGAAGCAACATCAAGCGAACCAACGACCATCAAACACTCCGTGCACTTTTCCATGTAGAGGTGTAGTTGTGACACACCATGAAGACATCCATCACCCAACATAACTACAACTCAACATGCACTCTAGCCGTAGCATGAATGTACCAACATTGTCATATCGAGTCATGTCATGAGTCATGTTTTCCACATCTCCACTATGGGTGATGTTGTCAAATCAATGTAATGTAATGTGGAATTCCAAGAGCCCCACTTCTTGAACAAAGAGTCATGTAAATTTGAAACATCATGCAAGTCAACTAGTCATGAGGGTAGTCAAAAAACCACAAGGGCTAGTTTCACCCTTGGCTATAAATACCTCCTCATTTGTACATGAAAAGGACTTTTCACCTTATATCCTCCCACGTAGCCAAGAGACTCTGTAATATTTTCTTTGAGGAGTAAGCAGTGGCTCCAACACCCCTCACATGGGGTTAGTGATGTATGGTGAAATGATGTGTCTTGGAATGTTCGCTTAATTCAAAAGCCTAGTAATAGGCCAGCACGTTTTCACACATGTATTATATATGTTCTAAGACTAATTTTTAACACTTGTAATGCATGTTTCTTTAACCTCTGTTGAACACTTGAACTATTTAACTTTTTGTAATACATAATATGTTAAGAAAAATGTGTTGTATATGTTGTTAACACTATCTTGCCCATGTAGACTACTCTCTCAAACATCAAATGGAACTTTCACATGGAACTTCTACAACAACCATTGTACTCACGGGGACTAATCCACTGAGTGTTATACGTGTTATCTTCCCTTGTGTGTTTTGACTACTGCATCCATTTGGACTGTTCTGCTGGAAGCTATGCATGTCCTGTTGTGTTGTGTGTTCCTATTAGAGTTGGGACTTCTCCCAACCAACTTGGGGCTAACTGCCACCCTCTCCCTCTATGGTGAAAGAACCATTGACGTAAGTGACACTTACACTCACCAGGCACGTGAACCTCACTTCTCGGAAGACAAAGAAGACCCCTCTCCTATGCTGACAAGTAAGAGTTGAGGAAAATCTTTAAGATAATGGCAACTAGGCCATCGTACCGGATGGGAAATATACACCAAATGGTGTGAGGTCTAGTTGGGACTTCATACTGGGGAGATCCCTTGATGTTGGTGGGTCCAACACCATCAACATTTTGGTGCTAGGAGGGCCAGATGACAAGCTGAGCCCATACATCTGGGTTGAATCTCTTACCCAATAAATAATACATAATTCATGCTCCTGGGGTGCTTCTCTCATTTTTCCCTTAACAATTATCAATCCCCGATGAGCTTCTCGATCAGTTGTCCTTGTTAAATTTTGATAGTGAGGACAGAACGTCTGTAACCGAGCACATTTATGATTTTCTTCATTTCTATGAATCTCATGAAATCGATAGTGATGAGCTTGTTTATATACCCTTTTTTCCTCACCCTTGAAGGTTGTGCTAATCGGTGGTGTCATACCTTGCCACCTACTTCTCTTCATTCCCTTCTCACTTCCCTCAAGGAGATCCATCAAGCCTTCAATGAGTGTGACCACCAAGATGTCTATGAAAGAATCTCTCATTTAAGAATGAAGCCTGGAAAATCAGTTGAAGACTTTTCTACCCGCTTCCTTCACCTATGTCACAAAATTCCTCAGAAGTTTGTGGACCTTGACTTCATGAGCCAAGAGCTGAAACACTTGGTTCATGTCTTCGAAATGGTGAAATTCCTGATCTCCCTTCATCCTCAACTCTTGTGCATCATGAGACACCTCATGTCTCAAAGAGGGTGACCCCTCGCAGAAACCGCAAAACTAATATATCTGTGCAGCGGTTCCACCCTTCCTAGTGGTTGCGAAGCTTAGAAATCTGTGCAACATGTTCCCAATCCATCTACTCAGCCGTCTCTCGCCCCAATGGAGGAAATTCCAGAATGGTTAGGAAAGCCTATGTGAAAAACTCATCCCTCCATTCTGCAAGAGGACATCATCATTCCTAACCCAAGTCTTGATTCTAATCTGCATCTCTTCCATCCTCCATCATCTACAAGCCATGACTCCTTGCACCATGACTCGCTTGAGCAATCTACTTCACAAGCTAGTTGTGTGCACTCTCTTAATTATTGAGTTGTTGGCTCAAGTTACATTCATGAGCAAGGCAGTCTCATCATACAAGCAAAGGAGTAGGACAGTGAAGACATAATCAATTCCTCTCAAAACATTGAGCTTCCATTCTTGATCAATCCTTAATCTGCGAATCTTGGTGAAACATCATGCAAATCAATTCTTTTGATCAACCTCCAGTCTTGGGCTATTATCACTCCCACACTTCCATATGTTGTGATGAATGCCCAAGCACATCATATTATCTATTCTCGTGTACACTCTAACTCAAATCTAGAATGCGCACCAGTCAAAGTAGACATCCATATCGAAGCTTCCTCCATGCCTCACTTTCTTGTGTGTACTATCATTCACAACACATCAACATGCATCGGAGACACTCCGCATTCTCTTGATTCTTCATCTTACAAGTTATCTCCTTGATTAACACAAGGCAATAAGGTTTTCCATGATGAAAATAGTCTCAACACACATGACTCTTCTCACTCGTCATCATCTTGTGTGTTGCATGAAGACAACTTGCCAAGTCAGCTTGATGAAGATTCTAATGAAGCCTGTGATAGAGATGGCTGTCATCCTAAGAGAAGTTTTGAAATCAGTAACAACAACCATCTTCAAGCCATGCAAGATCTAGTTCACATCCCAAAATGTAATTTTTCAATTCTGGAAAGTTCTGGGATGTGCCAGGGAGTCGAGGCACTTCAACATCCGTTGATGGTTATGTCAGGACCCCGTGACTCTGGTAAGCCCGTGTTGAGCCCCAAACCTGCATCTTCCTATACACCCTCTCAGCCTACTTTTTCCACTTACTTCATCCACCAAGCTGTTAAATCATTGCATTATAGTCTAAAAAGAGCTTCTGACATGGTTTTCTAACTATGCTTGTGACTGTTGTTTGGTTTAGATTTTTGTTCAGGCAGCTGCGGAAACTTGTCAGTTTCCGCAGCTAGCATAGGTTTCCGTAGCTAGCACAGGTTTCCGCAACCATTTTGTTAAAGGCTATGCTAAAGGTGTCCTATGAAGAAACAAGCCACATGGGCAAGCTACAGGTGACGTGTACATGGAACGTGTCCCTTCAGATCAGCCAAATCATCCATAAACGGTCACGGTCAACGAGGGTCAAAGGCAAAGCCAACCAAGGAATTTAGTGGTGGCACGTCTTTGTTTTAAGCACGTGAAGGTTTACGTGGCACAATCCTCAGCTCACGGAGATATCGACACACCTGGAGATCAACCCCGTAACCTGAATCCAACAGCTACCACTCTGAGGATTTAATGGACACGATGACCATTACGCTAGATCTCGGGCTGAGGAGATCTACGTGTCTCTGGAAACGCAGTTAAGAGCATAGGATTTAGGAGTTAGTTACAACACTTTTCATTATAAATAATGAGTTGATAAACGTTGTGTGGTTAAGCTTTGGAGATGTAATTTTGACTATTGTTATCACCCCACTGTACTCTGTTTTACGTGTTTTTGTTGTTGCTTTAATACATGAGAAGACTACTTTCCCGAGCTCATTTTTGTGACTGTTCATTGACTGGCTGAGGTGGCAGACGGCCCATACACACTAAAGCCCTGTATAGCTCTCATTTGATTTTATTATGTTTTTGCTTTCCTAATTATTAGCTTGTATATAACATGATGTTTTGATGCTTTTAATTCACTGTTGTTTACATTTTCATTTATGTTTTCTTATAGTTGTCAGCTGATCAGTGCTTTTCTACAGGTTTTCTTAGGCAGCCCAGGCAAATTTTCATCTTTTTGATAACTACTGACATATGAGATCATCTTGTCCTTCCTGCTAATTTTCATTTTCTGAAGTTTAATTCCAGCATTGTCATTTTTCAAATTGTGTCTTACTTATTTATTTTTCTTCTACTTAGACATCATACTACTCATTTGTTTATGGTTTCTTTCTATATTCAAGTGACTCTATTAGTAAGGAATCAGAATATTACTTATTGTAGTGTGATTTAGTTTGCTTTCTTGTAATTTAGATATCATATTGCTTAAACTTGTTCATGATTGCTTCCCATAAGGCATATTGAGTTGAAGGGTAAAGGATCATAAGAGTTGAAGTAGTGTGATTAGTTTTCTTTATGCAATTTAATTTCCTGCAATTTAGATATCATATTGCTTAACTTGTTCATGATTGTTTCCCATAACGTAGATTGAGTTGAAGGGTAAAGGATCAGAAGAGTTGAAGTAGTGTGGATTAGTTGCTTTGCTTTCAGTCTTTGAGTTGCTTTAAGTTCAGTTTTTACTTTCTTTTTCATACAGTAGTAAGGGTACTGGGCCATTGTCATTAGTTCACTATTTGATACATTTACTTCCTCTTAAGAATTGATTTCATTACAGTTCTTTTAGAGCTTTCTTTTTGAACACTTTTAAGTTTGAAAAATCACTGTAGAAATCACCATTACCATCCATACTTAACTTTCATTTTCACCATCACACATTAGGGAATCCATAAAAGATAAATCCAAAAATAAACTAAAAAACTAAAAAACGACAAAAGACTAAGAAAATGGTTATCTTGTACATATAGTACACTTCACTTCGTCAGTTTACAAATCCCGGATTGACATTTTAATCAGCAATTTAGAACACACTAAATTGACCAAACATTTTGGCGTCGTTGTCGTGGAAGTGAAACTAGGTAGCCAATTTCTTAAAAAAAAAGAAAAAAATTCAAAGAAGGAAAATTGATAACCTCTCAAAGTATGCTCTCCTCTTGCACTTAGTGTGATCTGGAGGATCAAAAAAGAGAAATTTATTGGTTTAATAGTTTCTTGCATATGCTCTCTTCTTGCACCTAGAGTGACCTAGAAGATCAGAAAGAGAATTATTAGCCTGACTTGAAGAAAAAAAAAATGATATGCATAGAGCAAGAGATTCTAGGGGAAGGTTTTTAGCTAGAGCCAAGAGTTCGATTTTCACAACTCCTTCTACCTCAAGGAATAGACAAGAGACACCTCCATCATCTCCAACCTACACTCCTAGCCCTAGGATTCCTGAAATTCAAGAGGCAGTAGTTGAGTTAGGAGACTCTTCCTCACCATCCATCGAATCTGAATTAGGAAAAGATCCTTTCTTTTCTTCTACAGGGGGACACATTGTAATTGAAGAAGTAGAATCATTTGAGGAAGAAGAGGGAGAAATTCCTCCTCGTTCACCATTAGTAGAGGAACCAGAGGACTCTGAAATCTCTGAGAAAACTACCATGACAGAAGAGGGAGTTAACGGATTTGGTAGAGGTAGAGGATGGGGAGGAGGAAATAATGGAGGAGGTAGAGGTAACAATGGGGGAAATAGGGATGGAGATAACTCATTTGGATTTCCTATAGTCGATGAGGATTCTCGAGCAACAATGAAAAATATTTCACCATCTGTCCTCCCAAAATTTCATGGGTTAAGAAATGAAGATCCTGAAACATTTCTATTTGATTTTGAGGTCGTGTGTCGAACCTATGATTATTTGGAAGACTCTCAAAAACTCAAACTGTTTCCTTCAACATTGAAAGGAGCTGCTTTGAAATGGTTCATGGGATTACTCACTCAATCCATTAGGACTTGGAGTGATATGAAACAAACATTTCTGGATAGATACATGGATTATTGTATGCCTACCAACCACAAGGATGAAGTATTTAAAATGGTACAAAGAGAAGATGAAAACTTGGAGGATTTACTTGAAAGATTCCAATACAATCTGAAAAGAGAAAAAATGAGTAACTTAGATAAGGAAACCTTGAAAGCCCTTCTATTAAAAGCCATTAGAGATGAATGGATAGATATTTTGAACACGATGGGAAAAGGAGACATATCACAACTTCCACTTCATGATATAGTAGAACTTTGTGTCCATCTCTCAAGAGGAAAGTCTAAAACTGGAAAAGGGCCTAGAGATCCTTCTCTCATCAGAGCAAACAAATCTGCAACTGGATCAGTAAGTAGGGCTGAGATTGGCAACATGCTTGATGAATTCAAAACTGATATCTTAGGGAGTCTTAGTGAGCAACTAGACACTCTTAAGATCCACAATAAGCAGAAAGCAGAAGTTGAAGCTTTAGCCATCTTTTGCCCAAAATGTAGAAAAGAACATGCTCTCAGGGAATGTCCCTTGGATGCAAAAGTTGTAGAAACATGTGCGATTTGTTCAGAGAATCATGAGACCAAGGATTGTCCTTCAATTCTTGGGCTCAAAGTTGTCTTCCAAGAAGATCCAAATACAATTGAGTCTCTCTGTTTTGTTGCAAGGAGACCTTGGCAGGGGCAACAAAACCAAGGGTTTAATAACTCTATGAACTTTCAAACCCCACCAAATTGGAATCATTGGAAACAACCTTGGTCCCAACCTCAAAATTCTTTTCAATCATGGGTACAAGGCATGCAAAATCCTTATGGGAGATTTGCTCAATTTTATCAATATCCTCCATCTTTTCAAAACCAACAAGCTCCACAAATTCCAAATCAAAACCCACAACTATCATTGCCATTTCAACAACAACAACCCTCTCAACAGAACCCAAATTCTCAACTCTTGCTTCCATTCCAACAGAAGTGAAATCAACTTCCTTCTCATCCATTTCCAAACCCCAATAATAAAAACCCTCAAAATGCTTACATGGTAGAAGGTCAACAATTTCTTGCCTATATGATTGTTCCTCTCAATGATGTACAACTCATATCTGGTAGAGTTCTAGATAAACCTTCTATAGATGCCCAAAATCAAAGCATTTCTAAGGAAGAATCTCTTGAAGCCAATAAGGTTTTTGAGGCATCTTTCCCCAAACACTCAGAAAGAAAAAGAAAAAGAGCTAACCCCCACAACTCCTATAGTTGAGCAACCTGCATCTTCATCTACACCTCCTTTTCCTGAAAGATTACAAATTGACAAAGGGGTGGAAAAACAAATCTTGTTGCCTGACTATGATTTTCTAGATGAATTGAAGAATGTTTGTATCAAGATTCCCTTGTTACAAGCCATTAGAGAGATTCTTATTTTAGCAAAACCAATAAAGGAGTTGAGTCTTAAAAGACCAGGAAGGAAACCTAGAGACACAAGAAGAATCCACCTAGTAGGGAAAATTGCAGACATCATGATGGGAAAAATTACTATGAAAAAATATGCAGATCTCGGTAGTCCAATTGTCAAAACACATATCAATGGGGTTGAAATTCCAAATACTTTGATTGATTTAGGGGCTGCTATCAACATTATGAGTAGACAGACTATGGAACAACTGAAACTTCCTAATCTTCTCTTTACACCTACTTTACTGCAACTTGCAGATCGATCAATTATTAAACCAGATGGTGTATTAGAAGACATTTCAGTCTCCTTAGACTCTTGGGAATATCCAGTAGATTTTATGATTTTAATCCCCAAGAGTAATTTAGGACACCCTCTCATCTTAGGAAGACCTTGGCTAGCCACAGTCGATGCTTTCATCAGTTGTAGCTCTGGGGATATGTATATTTCTAATGGTAATTCGACAAAGAAATTCAATATGTATCCTCCAGCAAAAGGAATTACAGAAATAGGAGATAATGAGTGGATTGATGATGAAGATACTATACAACCTGTCCTTACCATTTCTGAAGTTAGTGAAGATAGTCAAATTCTGAACACATTAGAAAACTTTGAAACATCTTCAGAATATGACCACACACAATTTTAGTTGTTCCGACATTGAGTATTTATAATCTAGAAAAATGTCTCTTTTCTCTATGGAAGAGTTTGGAAGTTTCTTCATTGAGATCTTTCCAGGAAAAACATTGAATATCAACAAAAATTTGGAAAGATCACAACAGGAAGAACTAACCAAAATCTTGCAAAAACATTCTACTGCATTTGCATGGGATTATACTGATATTGAAGGTATTGACCCTAAGATTTGCATTCATCACATCTACATTGAGGAAAACAGTAGACCAATCAGACAACCTCAGAGAAGGATGAATCCAAACCTTAGGGAGATAGTGAAAGAAGAGATCCAAAAGCTACTTAATGTGAACTTCATTTATCCAATTTCAGATAGCCGATATGTTTCTCCTTTGGTTATAGTATCTAAAAAGAACGGTAAATGGAGGGTATGCATTGATTACAGGGAATTGAACAAAGCAACTTTGAAGGATCACTTTCCTTTATCCTTTATCGATCAGGTATTAGATACTTTAGCAGGCAAAACGTATTTTTCATTTTTGGATGGTTTTAGTGGTTACAATTAGATTCAGGTAGTACCAGAAGATTAGGACAAGACCACATTTACTTGTCCATGGGGAACTTTAGCTTACCGAGTACTTCCTTTTGGATTATGTAATGCACCCGCAACATTTCAAAGGGCAGTACTAGGAATCTTTTCTGATCTAATCCATGATTGTGTAGAGGTTTATATGGATGATTTTACAGTTTATGGTAATTCGTTTGAAGAGGCATTAGAGAATTTGGAAAAAGTCCTTATAATATGTAAAGAAAAAACCCTATCATTAATTCATGAAAAATTCTTTATGATGTTTACTGAAGGGATTGTTCTAGGACATCATATTTCAGGAGATGGGATTAAAGTTGATAGATCAAAAGTTGAAGTCATCTCCAAGTTGCCTATTCCAAATTATCAAAAAGATGTTAGAATTTTTCTTGGATTTACTGGATACTATAGAAGATTTATTGAAAAATTAATCAAAATAGCATCTCCACTCTTCAAATTACTTACAAAAGACTGTGAATTCAAATGGGATCCTGATTGTCAATCTGCACTTGAAACTTTGAAAACAAGAATATCTGAAGCACCCATTTTGAGATGGCCGAATTGGAAACTTCCTTTCCATATTTCCACAGATGCTTCAGATACAGCTCTAGGAGCTGTGTTGGGACAAAAGGATTTAGTTCCTTATGCCATTTACTACACTAGTAAAAATTTGACTCCCACTGAGTTAAACTATACTGTGACTGAGAAAGAGTTCTTAGCTGTTGTTCATGCAATCAATAAATTTAGACACTATATAACTGGCTATGAAACTTTTGTCCATACTGATCATTCTGCAATTAGATATCTCATGAATAAACCTGTTACTAATAGCAGAGTTACAAGATGGCTTTTACTTTTACAAGAATTCAATATTACTGTGTTGGATAGACCAGGGAAACAAAATACAGTAGCTGATTTCTTGTCTAGAATCCAAAATACTAATGAAGATTCTCCTGGAGAGGATAAGTTCTCAGATGAATATTTATTTGCAACAACTACTAAGACTCCTTGGTATGCAGATATTGCTAACTATTTGGCTACAGGAAAGTGTTGTGCCCTACAACAACCCCCCATTTCATAATAATTTTATCACAAACAAGTTACATATGAAATGGGTCCCTTTTAAAATTTTTAATTGGCATTAATAAACCTGCTCAAATAAGGTATGATAATCAAATGAATTTAGGAAAAAACCCTTATTGAGCAAAGTGTTAAGCAATTTTTGGTTAAGTCCAAAGGTGTAATCGCATGTTCGGTTGCCATCTTGGTTTTTCCCGACGCGATATCGCTATCGGCCATCGGCAATAGCAAATGCACACACAAAAGGGCACATGCCTTTTCCCCGATGCGACGCGATATCGGCGATCGGCTATCGGCATGCCACTATGTCGTGTGGAAAACATTCTAACACTCCGGCCCGATGTGATATCGGCTATCGGCATTCGGTAAAAGCAATTGAATCACATTTGGGGTTATGTTCGCGCACCGAATGCGATACAGCAATCGGCGTTCGCTTGAAAACTTTCCCAAACGATAACGCCACACACACATTTCCGATGCGATATGATGACGCATAATGATGACCTTAGTTTCAAAAGGTGATTATTTCAAAGCATTAAAGTTATATTTAAATTGATTTGACAAAATCACAGATTTCAAAAAGCCGTTAAATAAAGGGATAAGGTAATGCATGCGTATTTAAAAGCCTTGCCCCTTCGAATCAACGAACAACTACGATTAGACCTTTGAAGGATCTGTTACACGCTTTAAGGAGTCATTCGGTTTAATAACTTAAGTAATGGTCATTTATGAAGCTGAAGGCCGTAAAATCACCATCATTACATCTACGACGCCTGCTCAAATCATTAAATCCGCAGCCTCTTTTTAGAATAATCTCGCCATGCTTCAAATCATATATGTATCCCGTTATGGATTATCATTGTTATTTCTTTGTTACGGTTTCTATTGCACTTGTGTAGAATTCGACTGACGAGAGAAGTCTGAATATGATGGGGAAGAAGTCCAAAAAGATGGCAGGTTCTACTGCGATACCCGCCTCAGGCCAAGCTGCTACACCGTCAAGGAAGGGCTTAATCTCAGATACTACATGCACTGGTCTTACTGGTACTACATGGCAAGGGACATACAATTTGCTAGAAGGAGAACAACCAGAAGTAACAGTAGCGGAGGCAAGTGTAGATGAATTAAGAAAGTCTGAGGCAACTCTTAAAGATTTGGCGGACTCTTTTCTGCACAGAATAGCAGCCAGGGAACAAGTCCTGCCTTATACTGACGTGGTGCGTTGGGCAATTGAAGAAGTTCCTCTCACTAATAGGACCTTCGTTTCTAAGGATAGAAGGATTTTCGGCTCCTTCAAGCCCGAAGACTTAAGACAAATGTATCATCTGCCCAATCCCGAGCAAGTCTATAACAGAGCATTTGTGGAAAAATTTGCCAGAGAGAATGAATCACCAGCCGAACCTCTACGAGAGTGGAGGCAAAATCCAGCAAAACACAAACAAGATATGTCGGGTAAGTACTCCAATGCTTCTCTGGCTTCACCTTACTGCTATGCTGGAATTATGATGTGTAGATTATGGGGACTTCACGATTCTGCAAATATCCATGTTGATATGGTTCCCTTGATGGAAGCAGCTGTTAATAGTATAATTATGGATTGGGCCACTATCCTGTCCGATAAGTTGGTCTTAGCTATTCGCGAGTTTAGGGCCAAAACCAGAGTCAGTGAGAGGAAAGTCCAACCTTTTTACTATTCTGCATATATTATGGATGCCCTTTGTTTTAATTCTGAGTTCCCTGTCCTTGGTTGGAGATGGACAACCCATGACCCAACACCTATTCATTTATATCATCGTAAATTGTGGAAACCTTCTCACAAAGACCATTTATACCAAATTTGCAATGGTTTTATGGTTCCCGTTCATCATTCTATTTTTGACAGACCTATCCCTAGGATTTCCTATGAAGCCTCTTTTGACCTGCCAGCCGTAGCCCATTGGTTCGGCGAGGAATGTTTTTCTTATATCAGAGTTTTTGGAAGCAAGGCCAGGCCACATGTTCTTCCCATAATCGTTTCCTTTAAGAATTGGAGTTTATACGCTGCTAAATTATAGACATGCAGAAAAGGAAGCAGCAAAACTCCAAATGCTATCTCTAGTTTCTATTCCAACAGACTCTATGACCCGAACAAGGCTGCTTTCACTGCCTTGGAACAGGCTAAGCTGACAAAGGTGGTTCATCAAGAAGACCAGTTTGACGACCTGTTCATGGGTGCCGATTCAATAAGCCAAGTCGAACAATTTGCTGCAATGAGATATGGAGATATGGAATTAACAGAATTTAATAGACTTAGAAAGCAAAGGTTGCAAACTTTGCCTCTAAAGCTATTATCTACGACCCCAACTTCATCCTCAAGCGAGCCTGATCAGCCAGAGACAAATGTACCTCCCGTTACAATTAGAGAACAGGAGGAAAGCCAAAGAAAACTACAGGCAGAAAGGCAGCAAAAAGCACAAATTGAACAAGAGCAGAGAAGGCAAAGGGAGATAGAAGAAAAGAGAAAGCAAAGGGAGATAGAAGAAAAGAGAAAACAAGAGGAAGAAGAAAAGATAAGGAAAGAACTGGAAGATAGGCAGAAAAAGGAATTGGAGGAACAGCAACGGAGAATACAAGAGGAGCAACAGCAGAAGGCATTCGAAGAACAGCAGAAGGTTGAAAAGGAAAAAGAACAGAGTAAGCAAATCTCTGTCGATACTGAATTAATTGAAGAATGGAACCAATTTGATTCCATTATAAGTCGTAAAGAAGCCTCCAAAGACTCAGATGTCTTAAAGACTCCCGATATTACTGTTTCTCCGGTTCTTGAAGGAACCAGCGGCCCACCCATAATACAGAGTGTTGAAGAAGTTATTCAGGATCCATCAGGTCAAGTTGATCTTCAGGTAGAGGAAATTCCTCCTCTAGACATTTTCTACAGCCCTAAGCATAAAGCCGTTGTAAGGCGCTCAAGGAAGAGACGAAGGCTTGATCAACTTTCTGTCTCGAATGAGCAAACAGTCACGGGCAATGTCGTCTGGAAGGGAGAATTAAGTCCCTCTGAAGATTTAACAAAGCTGTCGCAGTTTGCGGGAGCTTATTCGGCAGCAACCATTGACAAAGCATCCGAAGTGAGTCTTCTTTTGAAGACTAAAGAACATGAGGTATATGCATTGCAAGCAGAAGTGATAGAGGCAAAGAATAAAGCGACACAGGCGGAAGAACAATTGCTGGCTCAACAACAAGAAAATCATTTGTTAATCCAGCAAATTGAGAAACTAAGGATAGACCAAAGTGACATTAAAGCACGAGAATTAGCAGAGGCATTATCACAGTTGGAAGCATCAAATGCGCTGTTAATGAAATCAAAAGAAGATCAAATAGCTCAGCTCTGAGCACAACTTGAAGGTATTAAAAGCGCCAAGAGCATTGAAGATTTCAGAACAGAGGCAACTCTGATAAACAGCGCTTTAATATCTCAGATTAGACTTCTGTGCCGACAGCTAGTTGAGGCTGAGTCACTTTGTGATATATCTACAGCAGTATGTAGTCAAATCGAGAAAGCAAGGACGAACTTGGATCAGGCCGAAGATGAGATAATAGAATATATTGAGTGGCAAGATACTCCAGAAGGGCAAGCTGCTAATTTAGCCCGAATCAGTGAAACATACAAGAATATACTTTTCATGGAATGGGAAACACAGGTAATGAAGGCAGAGAGGGCAGCATCCAGATGCAGAACAATTTCCACGAACATGATCAATATAGTCAATGATACATTGTATCTGGCTAATATGATTTCACAATGCACACCTGGAAACATAGCAACCGCAAATATGCTAGAACATAAGAATTATCTTAAGCTAGAAGAGCAAGGGCGGTTAATTGCTGGAGTAAATACCTTGACCTCCGATGCATACTGGCTTTTCTTGATTAAACCGCATTCTCAAAGGTCGGCTCTCAACTGTCTAACCGACGCTTTACAATACCTGATTGCCGATTTCCAGGATGCCACATATGATGCACAGCTGACTTCTCGCCTTAATACTCCGCCTGAGGTAGAGCCAATGCTGGCTATATGTCAGCGAAAGAATAAAGGCAAAGAGACAGCTGACTGAAGCATCGCCGCCGACTGCCGATTCACCCAAATTACAAGATGATATTTGTTGATGCCGATTTCTTAGTTTTCAGTTTTTAGATATTTAATAGTTAGATTAGAATAGTATTTATAGACCCTTTCATTGTTTTGGAAAGGGTCGTAAAATTTTGTAAAAGACTAAAAGGCTGAAGTTTGCACTATTGTGCTTCAGTTTATATTCTTTTTGAAACTCGACCACCGGTCCTTAATTTTACTTGGAATGCTGTTTAAGTAAATTGTGCACTATTGTCGTTTGCTTGGAATGCTTTCTGGTTGGAAGGAAGGACTGCTACATAGTGATTAATACATTGGATTGATCAAACAGCTTGCATGGTACTATTATCTGTATCTGTTCTCTTTTCAATTATATCAATTGCTGTGTTATTACTTTGCTGTTATTGAATACATGTATGTAATACAACAACAGGTCTTTATTTCATATCACTATTGAATGTTTAGAGATTTGTTATCTTCCACCCATGTATGTATCAATGATATAAATATCGGAGTACAGTAATTCGCTATTATAGCTCTGCGTAACTACTTACGCAGAGCAATCTCAAATGATTAAACATCTATGCTTGTTGTTAGTGTCGTCTATATGCCTGTCATTAAGCATAGTTCATTAAACGCTGTACTGTCCGAATTGATAAGTCCCGGGATTAGTTTATAGTTTTGGTATTTCTTTTATAGTTTAGTTATTTTTGTTTATTATCATTTCATATTTTAAATCATCCATCCATCCCGTTTACTTATGATCTTTGGGAAACTGGTCCCGTTATCCCCAGTCGGAGCCACTATTCCAAACGGAAAAGGAGCTGCACTAAGTTCCGGACCGGGTGGTTTCCCCGATGTTGTTGCAACGAATTTCGGGGCATCAACATTTTTGGCGCTAGAAGGAGGGCCATCAACTGTGAATGGCAAGTAGGTCCAACCCCACAAACCATTCTAAGAGTAATTCCCCCTCCAAACCATCTTCTCCTTCTCAATCACATGCTGGTTTACCAGCACATGATCAAAGAATAGAAGAATCAACCACCACTGCTCATACCCATAATATTTCAGAACAACTGAGTCTTGAATCCCCTGAAGTCCAGTCTCTAATCCAGAAACTTCAGACCTTCTCCATCTCACCACAGAAATCTGAGATATCAGAAAGCAGTGCGACTTCGCAGTTTAACCTCACTCATCCTCTTACCAGACTTCAGAGCGAAAAACTTGGTATTGAACCCATTGAGTTTCCTTTACCCAAAAGGAAAAGGCCAAAGAGAAACACTGAAGGATCTGATAGTGGAGATTTTTCTTCCACATCCTCCATTTCATCTCCTCATCTGCAAAGTCGACCATCCACTCCTCCATTACAGATTGTCGTTCATCAGGGAATAGGAGCTCCCATATCCCAACCTGGTCACTCTTCATTTTTGATACCTCCTCAAATATCTGGAACCCCGACAGTAGTACCAACCCCTGTTGTTAGCACAATGGCAGATCCATGGACTAGGCCAGGTGCAGTTAACATGCCTGGACCATTACATAATCTCCCAGATGCTCCCGAAAAATGGTTGCCTAAATTTAATCCAGACAATGGAACCCAAGCTGAAGAACATATTAACAATTTTATGTTAGCAGTCAACTTGAAAGGAGTGACAGAGCAGGATGTCATTGTAAGACTGTTTCCCTACACTTTACAAGGATCAGCAGGATCCTGGTATTTTTCCTTACCTTCTGGTTTAATTACCAGTTGGAACACATGCCAAGAGGAGTTTCTTACCAAGTATGGAGACGATAGGTCCTTAGCTACTTTAATAAATGATCTCTCCAACTTAAGAATAGAGCATAGGGAACTAATAAAAGAGTTTAATGCTAGATTTAATAAACTCCTGAATAAAATCCCTACTGACTCTAAACCAAGTGAACAAATCAGAAGCGAATGGTATATTACTGCCTTACCTGCCAACATAGCTATTTTTGTAGACAGGGCTGGCAAACCTACCTTAGCTGAAAACATGAAAGAAGCACTTGCTGTTGAAAAGCGCATTAATGCTCTTGAGAAGAAAGCTGCTCTTGAAGACCGAAAAGTTAAAAAAGTCTCGTTTAAAGATGATTCCAAGAAGAAAACCCCAAAGGACCCCTATGATATGGAGGGTTTACAAAAGGTCCTTAAAACATTGTCTAATGAAATGGTTGATATCAAGAAACAGGTGGCTGAAACCTCCAACAGAAAACCATTTAGAACTTTCAAGAAAACAGAGTCAAAGCCACCCAATGTTATATCAAATGCAGACTCAGACCAAGAAGAAGAGGAAGGTGAAACAATTGAACAGACCGATGATGAAGAAGAACTAGTTGAGTGCCATGGAATGTGGGATTTTATACTCCCAAATTCTGATACTGAGAATGAAGAAGAAGCCTTTCCGGTTACTACAAGAAGTAGAAGCGCTTCTGAACCTACTCAAACAAAAAAGAGGAGTGCAGGTGCTGCCACACCAAAAGAAAAAGTCCTTCCAAAGAAATCTCCGGTAGCATCCCCTCAAAACCAGCCTCCAATTTCTAATTCTCCTTCAACATCCAAAACACTAGTGGTATCTGACCATATGGAGTATAATATTATCGATGATATGAAAAAGACCAAGGCAAACATAACTATGTTTGAGCTAGGTAAATTAAAACATCAGCAAAAACTGCTCCTAAGGGAATTTAACGCTGTTCCTTCTTCCCCTCTTCCCAGTTCAAAAGCTGCTAATGATTCAGGACAACCCCCTCCAGATATGGTCGAGGCTACCGATTCGGTTCTGATTGGAGATAGATCCAATTCCCATACCCCACCTTTTTTGCTCACCTATGAAATCTATAATCGAAATCTGCATAACTGTCTAATTGATTCAGGGGCTTCATCCAATATTATGCCAGTTTCAGTTTGTTCTAAGCTGAACATAGAACCCCAGAAATCAACCATCCACATTGTACAGTTAGACAGAACCAAAGTTCAGGTCATAGGAGAAATTAATTCCGTGACTATCAGGTTGTCTGCTGATCCCAGAATAGTACAGAGAATAGACATTTTGATAGCCGACATACCTGAATTTTACGGTTTAATTTTGAGCAGAGACTGGTCTGAGAAACTACATGGATACATTTCCACCGATTGGTCACATATGTGGCTCCCCTACAAGGGTAAGCCAAATCAAATAAGGATCGACCGTGAGAAGCATATGACTCATACAGTAACCGATTTCGAACAAGAAAACCAGCCGGTGGCTTTCAACAATAACATTTTGGGAAATTATTCTTCACAATCATTTTTTGGCAATTTTATTGCCCAATCTTCCCCTTTTCAAGTTAATCATTGTACATCTCAAGTAGAAAATTTTTCACAATCAAATTTATCCAAATGTTTTAATGTAGATCAAAAGGATGTAGATATTTCTGACTCGCCTTTATTTTGGTCTTTGTACTTTGATGGCTCTAAGTCCAGTGAAGGCTCAGGAGCAGGTTGCATCTTGGTTAGTCCAAAAGGCGAAAAGACAATGCTTTCTTGTAGATTAGAATTTGAATGCACCAACAATACCGCCGAATACGAAGCATTACTTCAGGGATTATATAAGGCAATTGACCTTAAAGTCCAATATTTAAAAGTGTTCGGCGATAGCGAGATCATTGTTAAACAGGTAAGGAATACAATCCATTGCCTCTCAAGCCACCTTAAGCATTATCAAACGCTAGTGCAAGATCTCACTTCCCATTTCTCTGCATTCAATATTTTATCAATCCCAAGATCGCAAAACTCAGCAGCTGATTTACTAGCCAACGTAGCTTCCAAGCTTCTCCCTTCCGAAGACTATAGTCTTGATAGATTTTCTGTAGAGTTAATTTTTAGACCTTCAGTTCCTGATAACATCACTAACTGGAGGGTTTTCAACCATGACGAGGATATTCTGCAATTTTTGACCTCTGAAAAATCCTATGATAATCAAATCATTGAAGAGGAAGAGCATGATTCTCAAATGAAGCAAAAGTCTCAAGATAACGTTATTCCTAAACCTGTGGTAAAGCTCGAAGACCTTTATGACATTAAAGATAGGTTTAAACCTGTAATTAATGCTAAACTCCAGAGCTCTACTCTTAGGTTTGAATTGATTAATTTAGGAATGGCTCAAATTCCTCAGAATGTAAATTTAGGATTAGGACTCTCTACAATAGAAAAGGAAGCCTTTATCAAACTTTTAAGAAAAAACAAACAAGTTTTTGCTTGGAAGTATGATGACCTTAAAACATATGATACATCTATCATACAACACACTATCCCTATGCTTCCCGATCAAAAACCAGTCCAACAGAAGTTAAGGAAAATTCATCCAAATTTGGAGAGCCAGATAAAGTTCGGAACTTAATAAGCTTTTAAAAGCTAAGATTATTTTTCCTGTCCGACACTCAAACTGGGTCTCCAATATGGTACCCGTCAGGAAGAAAAACGGCGACATCAGAATCTGTATTGATTTCAGAAATTTAAGTAAGGCAAGCTTAAAGGATAACTTTCCTCTGCCTACCATGGAACAAATCCTTCAATCGGTAGCAGGATCTGAATTGATGTCTTTTCTGGATGGTTTCTCAGGATACAATCAAGTACTGGTCCACCCTGATGACCAATTAAAAACTACATTCAGAACAAAATGGGGAACTTACGCATATCAAAAGATGCCTTTCGGACTCATAAATGCAGGAGCGACATTTCAAAGAGCTATGGATACAGCCTTTAGAGGGTTAATTAACCGAACAGTAGTTGTCTACCTTGATGACATTACTGTATATTCTAAAAAGAGATATAATCACCTGCATGATTTGAATCAGATTTTTCAACGATGCAAAACATATGGTATCTCTCTTAACCCGAAAAAGTCTTTTTTCGCCCTCAACCAAGGCAAGCTCTTAGGGTTTATTGTATCTAAGGACGGCATTTATGTAGATCCTGAGCGAATTACGGAAATTTCTGAAATTCCGTTTCCACACAATAAAAAATCGATGCAGTCATTTTTAGGACAAATTAATTTCGTTAAGAGATTTGTTCCAGATTTTTCACAAATTGTACTACCACTGCAAAAGATGATTAAAAAGAATTCAACCTTCAGATGGGGACTAGAAGAAAAGCAAGCTTTTCATGATATTAAACAATCCATAATCAATGTCCCAGCCCTGAATACTCCAAATCTTTCTAATCATTTTTATTATATACTATTGCATCCGACTTATCTTACGCAGCAGTACTAACTCAGTTGAATGAGGATAATTTGGAAGCGCCTATTTCGTTCTTCAGTTCTAATTTCCAAGGCGCCGAATTGAATTATTCAGAAATTGAGAAACAAGCTTTTGCTGTCTTTAAAGCAGTCAAACATTATCGACCCTTTCTTCTTAAAACCCATACGAAAGTGATAGTTCCTTTCTCAGCAGTTAGGCAACTATTAATTCAAAAAGAATTGGGAGAAAAGAGGGCAAACTGGGTCGCAGCTCTTCAAGAATATGATCTAGAAATAAAGCCAGCGAAATTTGTTAAAGGTCAAGGTTTTTGCAGGATCTTAGCAGGAGCATCAAACATTCCTGAATCAGGTGATACAGAGCAAAATCAAGAAGTCAATCAGCTAAGTATACCGGATTCCGAATCTCAATATTCGGATCTAATCTTTTATTTAAAGAATGGTTATGCACCTACCAATTTGTCCTACAAAAATAAGAGAGCCATTAGATTGAAAGCTAAAAGTTTTTCTCTTATTAACGATGTGCTCTTCAGAAGAAACTATGATTCTGTATTACTAAGATGCCTTGAGAAACCTGAAGCTCAAAAGGTTTTGCAGGAGCTACATGATGGACCGGCAGGAGGACACTTTGGAGCTGATACAACAGCTCATAAAGTAATTCATGCCGGATATTACTGGCCTACTTTGTTTAAGGATGCTCATGAATATGTAAGGAAATGCGTTAAGTGCCAAACTGCCAGTGGAAGACAACGAAAGCCAGCTTTCCCTTTACAACCAATCAACATTGAACAACCTTTTGAACAATGGGGATTGGACATCATTGGAGAAATAAATCCTTCATCTTCCAAGCAACACAAGTATATCCTTACAGCAACTGATTACTTTACAAAGTGGGTAGAAGCAGTTCCATTAAAGACAACAAACTCGGAAGCAATCATCGAATTTATAGATCAATTCATCATAACCAGGTTTGGTGTTCCACACGCTCTTGTCTTTGATAATGCTTCTTACTTCTCAGGCAATGCAATGATTGATTTCGCTATCAAAAGAGGATTCAAATTAAAATATTCTGCCAACTATTACCCTCAGGGCAACGGTCTAGCAGAATCAACTAATAAAAATCTAATCAAAATCATTAAGCGAACAATCGAAGAAAATCATAAGAACTGGCACAAATCCTTGGTATTTGCATTATGGGCCGATAGAATTACACAGAAAGCTTCCATAGGGACCTCTCCTTTTAATCTTGTTTATGGAAAAGAAGCAGTTGTACCAACCAATCTTCTTCTCCCATCTTTGGCCCTAGTGCAATTTATAGACGAGACTCCTTCTTCTTCTATACAGTTTAGACATGATCAAATACTCAAACTTGAAGAAGAAAGGAACAAAGCCAAGGTTACACATGCAAGACATCAGAGAGTCATTAAAACAGCTTTCGATCTAGCCTCATCCAGCCCTAGACAATTTGAAGTCGGAGATCTAGTCCTGAAATGGGACAAAGCCCATGAAGACAAAGGTAAACATTCCAAATTCCAAAAAATGTGGCTGGGACCATTTCAGATTTGTGAAAACGTAGGCCATTCTACATTCATACTTCAAAATCTATCAGGGGTGAGAGATTCTCTCCCTGTCAATGGTCTAATTCTGAAGAAATTCTTTAATTGAGGAGGTAACCCCTTCTCTTTCTAGCTTATTAGTTTTTCATAGTTTGTAGGATTTGTAGGAATAAGAATGTGGGACATTCCCATTGACCTTTCGCTGTAAATAAAAGCTGTCTCGCCATAGTAATATTAATATTTACTTTCTCAAAAAATAGCATCTTGAACCAAGAGAGATCATTTCTAGGAAATTAGATGTCTTTTTATTCTAAGCATTACAGACTCACCTTCGCAAATTTCACTCTAAACAAAGATCTATGAATCATCTTGAGTGGTTGAAATTAGTCCCCAAAGGTTATCTATACAAAAATAGGGGCTAATTCATCTTCAGCATCTTCAACTCTTAAACCTGTCATCCATTTATTCTTAACAAGATAATTGTTCATCCCATTCACCAACAGTTTTTGATGACTCAGAGTGTAATTCTAAAATATAAAGGATTAAAGATAAGAGGTCTTATCACAAGCCTGCTTACCATGTTCATAGGAAAATAATTTAACTGACATTACCAAAACTGCATACCAAACAGGGTAATGGCTTGAAATTTCAAGACAAGGGGTCTCATCACGAGCCAGCTTGTTCAGTTTAATTACTACCCGTGAATGGCATTGTCACCCATCTGGCCACCAAACCAGGACAATGGCTTTTATCTTAAACAAATAAAAAAAAAAAAAAAGGGGAATGAAATTCAAAAAAATACGAGAATATTTTTTGAATTCATTCTGTTTAGTCACACTCTGAGGTGAATGGAACAATGGACAAGAATATGGTTAAAAGGTAACCCTGCCGAGACTATAAACGTTTGCTGGCAGCAGAGGCTCTACCTGTGACAGAGGAGTCTATTTTAAAAGCTGATATGGAAAAGTTTTCTATTTTTACTCTTACAAACCGATAAGGACTTATTTTACTACTCGAAGTGCATTTATAAAAAGAGGAAGTTTAATGAAGGAACCTGTTTTATTTAGAATCAATAGATGTCTAGTTATATTAGAAATTCCCTTTCTTTTATGAAGATTCTATTTGAGAAAATGTAAATATAATTGTTAATTCAGAGATAACTGGTTCTTCCAGCGAATCGCCAATTGTTGTGCCCTACAACAACCCCCCATTTCATAATAATTTTATCACAAACAAGTTACATATGAAATGGGTCCCTTTTAAAATTTTTAATTGGCATTAATAAACCTGCTCAAATAAGGTATGATAATCAAATGAATTTAGGAAAAAACCCTTATTGAGCAAAGTGTTAAGCAATTTTGGTTAAGTCCAAAGGTGTAATCGCATGTTCGGTTGCCATCTTGGTTTTTTCCCGACGCGATATCGCTATCGGCCATCGGCAATAGCAAATGCACACACAAAAGGGCACATGCCTTTTCCCCGATGCGACGCGATATCGGCGATCGGCTATCGGCATGCCACTATGTCGTGTGGAAAACATTCTAACACTCCGGCCCGATGTGATATCGGCTATCGGCATTCGGTAAAAGCAATTGACTCACATTTGGGGTTATGTTCGCGCACCGAATGCGATACAGCAATCGGCGTTCGCTTGAAAACTTTCCCAAACGATAACGCCACACACACATTTCCGATGCGATATGATGACGCATAATGATGACCTTAGTTTCAAAAGGTGATTATTTCAAAGCATTAAAGTTATATTTAAATTGATTTGACAAAATCACAGATTTCAAAAAGCCGTTAAATAAAGGGATAAGGTAATGCATGCGTATTTAAAAGCCTTGCCCCTTCGAATCAACGAACAACTACGATTAGACCTTTGAAGGATCTGTTACACGCTTTAAGGAGTCATTCGGTTTAATAACTTAAGTAATGGTCATTTATGAAGCTGAAGGCCGTAAAATCACCATCATTACATCTACGGCGCCTGCTCAAATCATTAAATCCGCAGCCTCTTTTTAGAATAATCTCGCCATGCTTCAAATCATATATGTATCCCGTTATGGATTATCATTGTTATTTCTTTGTTACGGTTTCTATTGCACTTGTGTAGAATTCGACTGACGAGAGAAGTCTGAATATGATGGGGAAGAAGTCCAAAAAGATGGCAGGTTCTACTGCGATACCCGCCTCAGGCCAAGCTGCTACACCGTCAAGGAAGGGCTTAATCTCAGATACTACATGCACTGGTCTTACTGGTACTACATGGCAAGGGACATACAATTTGCTAGAAGGAGAACAACCAGAAGTAACAGTAGCGGAGGCAAGTGTAGATGAATTAAGAAAGTCTGAGGCAACTCTTAAAGATTTGGCGGACTCTTTTCTGCACAGAATAGCAGCCAGGGAACAAGTCCTGCCTTATACTGACGTGGTGCGTTGGGCAATTGAAGAAGTTCCTCTCACTAATAGGACCTTCGTTTCTAAGGATAGAAGGATTTTCGGCTCCTTCAAGCCCGAAGACTTAAGACAAATGTATCATCTGCCCAATCCCGAGCAAGTCTATAACAGAGCATTTGTGGAAAAATTTGCCAGAGAGAATGAATCACCAGCCGAACCTCTACGAGAGTGGAGGCAAAATCCAGCAAAACACAAACAAGATATGTCGGGTAAGTACTCCAATGCTTCTCTGGCTTCACCTTACTGCTATGCTGGAATTATGATGTGTAGATTATGGGGACTTCACGATTCTGCAAATATCCATGTTGATATGGTTCCCTTGATGGAAGCAGCTGTTAATAGTATAATTATGGATTGGGCCACTATCCTGTCCGATAAGTTGGTCTTAGCTATTCGCGAGTTTAGGGCCAAAACCAGAGTCAGTGAGAGGAAAGTCCAACCTTTTTACTATTCTGCATATATTATGGATGCCCTTTGTTTTAATTCTGAGTTCCCTGTCCTTGGTTGGAGATGGACAACCCATGACCCAACACCTATTCATTTATATCATCGTAAATTGTGGAAACCTTCTCACAAAGACCATTTATACCAAATTTGCAATGGTTTTATGGTTCCCGTTCATCATTCTATTTTTGACAGACCTATCCCTAGGATTTCCTATGAAGCCTCTTTTGACCTGCCAGCCGTAGCCCATTGGTTCGGCGAGGAATGTTTTTCTTATATCAGAGTTTTTGGAAGCAAGGCCAGGCCACATGTTCTTCCCATAATCGTTTCCTTTAAGAATTGGAGTTTATACGCTGCTAAATTATAGACATGCAGAAAAGGAAGCAGCAAAACTCCAAATGCTATCTCTAGTTTCTATTCCCAACAGACTCTATGACCCGAACAAGGCTGCTTTCACTGCCTTGGAACAGGCTAAGCTGACAAAGGTGGTTCATCAAGAAGACCAGTTTGACGACCTGTTCATGGGTGCCGATTCAATAAGCCAAGTCGAACAATTTGCTGCAATGAGATATGGAGATATGGAATTAACAGAATTTAATAGACTTAGAAAGCAAAGGTTGCAAACTTTGCCTCTAAAGCTATTATCTACGACCCCAACTTCATCCTCAAGCGAGCCTGATCAGCCAGAGACAAATGTACCTCCCGTTACAATTAGAGAACAGGAGGAAAGCCAAAGAAAACTACAGGCAGAAAGGCAGCAAAAAGCACAAATTGAACAAGAGCAGAGAAGGCAAAGGGAGATAGAAGAAAAGAGAAAGCAAAGGGAGATAGAAGAAAAGAGAAAACAAGAGGAAGAAGAAAAGATAAGGAAAGAACTGGAAGATAGGCAGAAAAAGGAATTGGAGGAACAGCAACGGAGAATACAAGAGGAGCAACAGCAGAAGGCATTCGAAGAACAGCAGAAGGTTGAAAAGGAAAAAGAACAGAGTAAGCAAATCTCTGTCGATACTGAATTAATTGAAGAATGGAACCAATTTGATTCCATTATAAGTCGTAAAGAAGCCTCCAAAGACTCAGATGTCTTAAAGACTCCCGATATTACTGTTTCTCCGGTTCTTGAAGGAACCAGCGGCCCACCCATAATACAGAGTGTTGAAGAAGTTATTCAGGATCCATCAGGTCAAGTTGATCTTCAGGTAGAGGAAATTCCTCCTCTAGACATTTTCTACAGCCCTAAGCATAAAGCCGTTGTAAGGCGCTCAAGGAAGAGACGAAGGCTTGATCAACTTTCTGTCTCGAATGAGCAAACAGTCACGGGCAATGTCGTCTGGAAGGGAGAATTAAGTCCCTCTGAAGATTTAACAAAGCTGTCGCAGTTTGCGGGAGCTTATTCGGCAGCAACCATTGACAAAGCATCCGAAGTGAGTCTTCTTTTGAAGACTAAAGAACATGAGGTATATGCATTGCAAGCAGAAGTGATAGAGGCAAAGAATAAAGCGACACAGGCGGAAGAACAATTGCTGGCTCAACAACAAGAAAATCATTTGTTAATCCAGCAAATTGAGAAACTAAGGATAGACCAAAGTGACATTAAAGCACGAGAATTAGCAGAGGCATTATCACAGTTGGAAGCATCAAATGCGCTGTTAATGAAATCAAAAGAAGATCAAATAGCTCAGCTCTGAGCACAACTTGAAGGTATTAAAAGCGCCAAGAGCATTGAAGATTTCAGAACAGAGGCAACTCTGATAAACAGCGCTTTAATATCTCAGATTAGACTTCTGTGCCGACAGCTAGTTGAGGCTGAGTCACTTTGTGATATATCTACAGCAGTATGTAGTCAAATCGAGAAAGCAAGGACGAACTTGGATCAGGCCGAAGATGAGATAATAGAATATATTGAGTGGCAAGATACTCCAGAAGGGCAAGCTGCTAATTTAGCCCGAATCAGTGAAACATACAAGAATATACTTTTCATGGAATGGGAAACACAGGTAATGAAGGCAGAGAGGGCAGCATCCAGATGCAGAACAATTTCCACGAACATGATCAATATAGTCAATGATACATTGTATCTGGCTAATATGATTTCACAATGCACACCTGGAAACATAGCAACCGCAAATATGCTAGAACATAAGAATTATCTTAAGCTAGAAGAGCAAGGGCGGTTAATTGCTGGAGTAAATACCTTGACCTCCGATGCATACTGGCTTTTCTTGATTAAACCGCATTCTCAAAGGTCGGCTCTCAACTGTCTAACCGACGCTTTACAATACCTGATTTCCGATTTCCAGGATGCCACATATGATGCACAGCTGACTTCTCGCCTTAATACTCCGCCTGAGGTAGAGCCAATGCTGGCTATATGTCAGCGAAAGAATAAAGGCAAAGAGACAGCTGACTGAAGCATCGCCGCCGACTGCCGATTCACCCAAATTACAAGATGATATTTGTTGATGCCGATTTCTTAGTTTTCAGTTTTTAGATATTTAATAGTTAGATTAGAATAGTATTTATAGACCCTTTCATTGTTTTGGAAAGGGTCGTAAAATTTTGTAAAAGACTAAAAGGCTGAAGTTTGCACTATTGTGCTTCAGTTTATATTCTTTTTGAAACTCGACCACCGGTCCTTAATTTTACTTGGAATGCTGTTTAAGTAAATTGTGCACTATTGTCGTTTGCTTGGAATGCTTTCTGGTTGGAAGGAAGGACTGCTACATAGTGATTAATACATTGGATTGATCAAACAGCTTGCATGGTACTATTATCTGTATCTGTTCTCTTTTCAATTATATCAATTGCTGTGTTATTACTTTGCTGTTATTGAATACATGTATGTAATACAACAACAGGTCTTTATTTCATATCACTATTGAATGTTTAGAGATTTGTTATCTTCCACCCATGTATGTATCAATGATATAAATATCGGAGTACAGTAATTCGCTATTATAGCTCTGCGTAACTACTTACGCAGAGCAATCTCAAATGATTAAACATCTATGCTTGTTGTTAGTGTCGTCTATATGCCTGTCATTAAGCATAGTTCATTAAACGCTGTACTGTCCGAATTGATAAGTCCCGGGATTAGTTTATAGTTTTGGTATTTCTTTTATAGTTTAGTTATTTTTGTTTATTATCATTTCATATTTTAAATCATCCATCCATCCCGTTTACTTATGATCTTTGGGAAACTGGTCCCGTTATCCCCAGTCGGAGCCACTATTCCAAACGGAAAAGGAGCTGCACTAAGTTCCGGACCGGGTGGTTTCCCCGATGTTGTTGCAACGAATTTCGGGGCCTCAACAGAAAGTTACCTCCACATCTATTTCCTGGTGAAAAAAGAAAAATTATTCAGGAGAGTTCAAGTTATTCATGGATTTCTAATGAATTGTTTAAAACAGGGCTAGATTGTGTGATCAGAAGATGTGTTCGAAAATATGAAATGTCTGACATCCTTAAGGCATGTCATGATGAACCATGCGGTGGGCACCTTGCTGACAAAAGGACGGCCTATAAAATCCTTTCTTTAGGATATTATTGGCCTTCCCTTTTCAAAGATGCAAAACAATATGTCAGAAGGTGTGACAGCTACCAAAGAGTTGGGAGACCGACTCTTTCAAATGAAATGCCATTACAACCATAGGTACTCATCGAACCCTTTGAAAAATGGGCTTTAGATTTCATTGGACCTATTAATCCACCATGTAAACAGAAAAAGTATATATTGGTATGCACTGATTATGTCACTAAATGGGTAGAAGCTAAAGCATTGCCTTTTGCCACTGAAAATTCAGTTGTTCAATTTCTTTTTGAGGATATTTTTACTCGTTTTGGTGTCCCAAGAGAAATTGTGACAGATCACGGAAGTCAATTTACATCTAACTTGATGGAGAAGCTGATGGAAGAATACAAAATGAAGCACAGAAAATCTACTCCTTACCATCCGCAAGCAAATGGCTAGGTGGAGTCTACAAACAAAGTTCTTGAAAGCATCATCACCAAAATTGTTCATCTACATAGAAAAGATTGGGTAGAAAAGCTTCCTGAAGCCTTATGGGCCTACAGAACTACATGGAGGAACAAAACAAGACATTCTCCCTATGAACTTGTTTATGGGAAAGAGGTCCTGCTCCCCCATTTAGTTTCAGGTCAAGACTTTCAAGATGACAGTCCAATTGGGGATGAATTTATCAGAAGCCCAAAAGCAGAGAATGGAGCAGCTGAATGAGCTAGATGAGATCAGACAAGAAGCAATTTTAAGGACTGATCTAGTTCAACATCAAAGAGCTAAGTGGCATGACAGATACATCAAAGAGAGAAAGTTTCAAGAGGGAGATTGGGCGTTACTGTTTGATTCCAAGTTTAAATACTTCAAAGGAAAATTTCAGACTCATTGGCTTGGGCCATATGAGATTGACAAAGTCTTTAACAATGGAGCAGTAAGAGTCAAGACCATTGATGAATTTCAGATTTCATTTCTTGTGAATGGCCACCGATTGAAAATTTATCATAAGCCACTCTCAAAAGAACAATTTGTCAAGATGTTCCAAGAGAATTCTGCAATAAGGCTGGTGCAGAAGAATCCTTCTTCCCCACCAGCCTAGCCTTTTATTCTTTTAGATAAAAATAAAAAATAAAAAAAATAAAAAACTTGTATAAGCCTGAAAACCAATCATAGATTGGCAGTCTTACACAGAAAATATGGAGTGAAAATCAAGGACACTTGACACTCTATATTTTCTAAAAAAAATCTCCTCTCCTTCTCTTTCCATCTTCACTCCATCTCATTTTCGATTTCACTTCACCTCCATCTCATTTTCATTTGCCATTTCACTCCATCTCCATCTCATTCTCATTTCCATTTCACTTCACTCCACTTCGTTTTCATTTCATTCCACTCATTCCATTTCAATTCATCAATAAAAGTCCCTTTCAGGACTATTTTCATTTAGTTATTTCTTCTCTAACTATCTTTGTTCAGCTAAGTGAGTGCTATCTCAGTTTCCGCAGCTGGAAGCCATTTCCGTAGCCAGAAGCAGTTTCCGCAGCCACCATCATTCTGTTTTTCAAATTTACAGTCAACTGTTAGTGCAATAATCATGAAATGCAGGTGTAATTGAGCTGAAGACATGGGGCATCTCCAAGACATCAAGGAAGAGAAATTAGTTAGAAGCCTTGAGCAAGAAATGACAAAGTTTCCAAAGGTATGAGCAAATTTTTTTATCAAATAACAATTCAAGTCATAATTACGCATAGTTATCAAACCATAAAAAGTTCTACTACGTGCAATGATTTGATACGATGGCTCCATTAAACCACTCCTATTCCACGATATCACTCCACACACCTTGCATTCATTTCTCCAACGGTCTCATGATTATTTCGAGTTTAAAGTCAAGATTGACTGCACTCTCATTTATTACCCGTACTCTTGAGACGTGACCTATTTTGTTACGGTTCTTCTTAGCCGCATTTTCCGCAGCTGTCCATTGAGACGTGTAACGTTACATACACAATCATCCGATTCAAAATAATCCCCACGTTACTCCATTTGTTTACCACTCCATTAATACCATACTCCTCACATGCATCCGCATTTTATTTATGAACTCGTTTACTGTTGCTCACCCTATGTTCCTCCTGTAATTCAGGTATTTCCATTCCCTGTTCTCCATTTTCGATTGCAGCCACTACAGTTTATTCTAAACCCTGATTGCAGCCACTGCAGTCTATCCTAAACCCTGTAACCGAGCCATTTTTTTTCTCTGAACCCTCACACACAGAAGAGCTCTCATTTGAAATTTAAAACAGAGGATGGGAAAATTACTGAGAGCAGAGCCAGAAGGACCAAAATACTTCGAAGGTTATCCTCAAATTAAAGAATTGTTGAAGAAAGCCAGATGGTTACGATTTATCCAAAAGTTTAAAGGCCATAACAAGGAGGTGACCAAAGCTTTTGCACGGTCTTTTGATGGTCAAACAGTGGAGATTGGAGACTTGAAGCTCATGGTGACTGAAACCATAGAGCAGCTGCCACAGGCCTACCTCAGGAAGGTGAGAGGTGGTTCAAAAATAAAAGTGTGGACGATCAGATATGGAGAATTATGCTAGAAAACCAAGGTATGGATACCACCGTGTTTACAAGAGGCATCCCTGTTCATGCACTAAAAGAGGAATGGTCTAGTCTGTTGTTAGTTATCCAAAAATTTATCACGTGTGAAGGCCCTTTTGGTTCTATGTATATGTATCATGCTAGACTGATGATGAATTTCTTAGAGGGTTACACTCTTAATTTTCCTCATTTTCTACTGTTGAGTTTGAAAAAGATGGGTATTACAGTTCAAAAACACATAGGCAACATTGAACCTCATCTATATCATCATGGACTCATAAAAATTCTTATTGAGGACCAGCTGAAGAAAACTAAAGATACTTGGGAGCAATTCTTGATAAGAAACTACTTCCAAGAGCCATTTGAGGCCTCTTGAAGTAGTCCACCAAAGATTCCAAGAAAAATTAGGAGGAAAGAAAAGGATACCACAATCCAAGACTCCCCTACTACATAAACTCAAGAAGGAAAAGAGAACAGAATTAAAGACAAGAAACAGAAAAAAGGGAAAGGAAAAAGGACCATTCAAGAAGTTTACCCCTCTCCTGAGCAATCCATAGAGGAGGATCATCAAACACTGTCAGAGAGATTAGTACATCTTCAAGAACAAGCTGTTATAGCAAAGAAAAAGGAAAAAGGAAAACAGAGTACACAAGAAAAGAGTACTAGTCCATACTTAAGGAGGAGCACTAGGCTAAGAGGAAAGGGGAGTAAAACCCAAGAAAAACAGCCTCACTTTATCGATTTAGGTGAAGAGACACTTGAGAAATCTCCAGCTCAGCCAAGCATTGAATCAAGTCCTCCACATGATGAAAGCCCTTTTCGGCCAGAAATAGAGAGCAGTCCTCCTCCTCCACCAGATTTTGAGCTTAGTCCGAGAAAGACACCTGAGGTAGATCCCAATCAGCAAGAGGTATATAACTACCTGGAATCCTTAGAACAATCAGCTGTAGGTCCGAGTACCACTCTGCCAGTAGATGCACAAGTTCAGTCCTTGAAACAGGAGGTATTTGAATTAGAAGTCCTAAATAGGCATATCAAGCAGGAAAATGAAGCACTCAAAGAGCAGAGAAAGGTAGATAAGATTATCCATGATAACACTATGCTCCATTTAGGACTGTGGCAAAAGAAAAACAAGAAACTGAAGAAAATGTGCAAAAAGTTAAGCAGAGCATTGATTAATCTCAAGTTCAAATGTCTAGTCAAGAAACCCAGGATGATGTTAGCACCAAAGAAGAAGAAAAGAGGGCTAGATGTCCTAGCAGAAGCTTCAAAACATATGGATTAGAGGGAAATGACTAAATTTTGGTTGCATGAGGACATGCAACACCTTCACAGTGGGGGTATGTTGAGCCTCAAACCTGCATCTTCCTATACACCCTCTCAGCCTACTTTTTCCACTTACTTCATCCACCAAGCTGTTAAATCATTGCATTATAGTCTAAAAAGAGCTTCTGACATGGTTTTCTAACTATGCTTATGACTGTTGCTTGGTTTAGATTTTTGTTCAGGCAGTTGCGGAAACTTGTCAGTTTCCACAGCCAGCACAGGTTTCTGCAACCATTTTTTTAAAGGCTATGCTACAGGTGTCCTATGAAGAAACGAGCCACATGGGCAAGCTACAGGTGGCGTGTACATGGAACGTGTCCCTTCAGATCAGCCAAATCATCCATAAACGGTCACGGTCAACAAGGGTCAAAGGCAAAGCCAACCAAGGAATTTAGCGGTGGCACGTCTCTGTTTTGAGCACGTGAAGGTTTACATGGCACAGTCCTCAGCTCACAGAGATATCGACACACCTGGAGATCAACCCCATAACCTAAATCCAGCGGCTACCACTCCGAGGATTTAATGGACATGATGACCATTAAGCTAGATCTCGAGCTGAGGAGATCTACGTGGCTCTGGCAACGCAGTTAACAACATAGGATTTAGGAGTTAGTTACAGCACTTTTCATTATAAATAACGCGTTGATAAACGCTGTGTGGTTAAGCTTTGGAGATGTAATTTTGACTATTGTTATCACCCCACTGCACTTTGTTTTACGTGTTTTTGTTGTTGCTTTAATACATGAGAAGACTACTTTCCTGAGCTCGTTTTTGTGACTGTTCATTGACTGGCTGAGGTGGCAGAGGGCCCCTGCGCACTAAAGCCCTGTATAGTTCTCATTTGATTTTATTATGTTTCTGCTTTCATAATTATTAGCTTGTATATAACATGCTGTTTTGATGTTTTTAATTCACTGTTGTTTACATTTTCATTTATGTTTTCTTATAGCTGTCAGCTGATCAGTGCTTTTCTACAAGTTTTCTTAGGCAGCCCAAACAAATTTTCATCTTTTTGATAACTACTGACATATAAGATCATCTTGTCCTTCCTGCTAATTTTCATTTTCTGAAGTTTAATTCCAGCACTGTCATTTTTCAAATTGTGTTTTGCTTATTTATTTTTCTGCTACTTAGACATCATACTACTCATTTGTTTATGGTTTCTTTCTATAGTCAAGTGACTCTATTAGTAAGGAATCAGAATATTACTTATTGTAGTGTGATTTAGTTTGCTTTCTTGCAATTTAGATATCATATTGCTTAAACTTGTTCGTGATTGCTTCCCATAAGGTAGATTGAGTTGAAGGGTAAAGGATCAGAAGAGTTGAAGTAGTGTGATTAGTTTCCTTTATGCAATTTAATTTCCTGCAATTTAGATATCATATTGCTTAACTTGTTCATGATTGCTTCCCATAAGGCAGATTGAGTTGAAGGGTAAAGGATCGGAAGAGTTGTAGTGTGAATTAGTTGCTTTGCTTTCAGTCTTTGAGTTGCTTTAAGTTCAGTTTTTACTTTATTTTTCATACAGCAGTAAGGATACTGGGCCATTGTCATTAGTTCACCGTTTGATACATTTACTTCCTCTTAAGAATTGATTTCATTACAGTTCTTTTAGATCTTTCTTTTTGAACACTTTTAAGTTTGAAAATTCACTGTAGAAATCACCATTACCATCCATACTTAACTTTCATTTTCGCCATCACGCATTAGGGAATCCATAAAAGATAAATCCAAAAACAAACTAAAAAACTCAAAAACAACAAAAGACTAAGAAAATGGTTATCTTGTACATATAATACACTTCACTTCGTCAGTTTACGAATCCCGGATTGACATTTTAATCAGCAATTTAGAACACACTAAAGTGACCAAACAACCCGTCAAAATAAATCAGATCTCATTTCTCACGCACAATCTGTCTATATACATGGTTGCACTTGATGTGGATCCCCTTGTAAAGAATATTAACTATTCAGGGTATGATATTTCAAAATTTTAGATTTTTTCTAATGATCGAATCTATGAGTCCATTACAACATGTCCGTCTTCATGCACCTCTCTTACATCTAATTCATGTTGGGAGTGTCTGTCCCTCATCCAATCATGGGACAGTGAAGTTGATCATCTCAAAGACTATCTCTATCTGGAATCATACTTATCATATGTTATCTCTCATAATCAACTCCTTGGCCTTGTTGTAATTTTTTCATGTCAAATCTTCCCACTCATCACACCAACAATCTCCCTGTGTGATGATGAGCACATAACCTATTGTGTGAATCAAGTTACTCTCATTTTGCCATACCCCAACCGGCTTCACACATTCATAATGCTGGCATATTTTCTATATTTTTGTGATGACTGTGATGCCTACGCACTTTTTCACTAGTTGAAGGTGGGTGTTCTATCATTCCTAGCGCACAACGAACTTGGTTTTTCTCATTCAAAGCATTCGAACGATTGTTAAAAAGGTTTCTTTGTTCATGTCAAATTGGGAGTCCGACATCTCAACCAAGTGGTCAGATTTCTCTTCTATCTTGGGTGGTTGTCATGTAGTTTATCATTTTCCAAACAATACATCCAATGACAGTTGCTTCACGCACTGTGATCTTCACCATCTAACATCGTCCCTCTTAGACTTCTATCAAGCAAGTGAGGCACTTCGGCCTACACTAATGGGTATGGTAGGACCTCACTGCCTTGACATGATTGAAAAGAATGACCAGATTTATTTATCCATATCATATTCCCATCGTGATCCCCTCTCTTGAATCAGGAATCCATATTCTCAAAGATCACGAATCTTTCAAAACAGCCATCACGAATTTTATAATCCAATCATTGAATGGCTAGAACAATCTTACATGGTGAGTCATGTTGTAGGTAATAAGATTCAGTCCTTCCTCGCACTCGCTGAGAAACTTGGTGCAGAACAACACACACTCGCAAGAGGCGTCCAAGATTTGTTGAAAAATAGTAGTCACGAAAGAGGTTGGGCATGCCTACGGTGGCTTCATTGGACCTTTCATTTCACGTAACCCCAACCGTTTGATGTAGGAGTAGGAGTAGTGTCTACTTTTTTGCTTTTCTTTGATTTTTGGTTTGCATGTTGGTTTGATAGCTGACTTAGTTTCTTTGCTTGCTTGTTGTTGTTTTCACTTTGTTTGCTTTGCTTAAAATTTTTGCTTTCGTTTGTTTGGTTTGATTAATATCTTAATATTTTTGTTTCTGGAAATAAGTGCTACCAACTACTACATTGTAGCTTTTGAATAGTGTATGTGGCTAAGATTTGAAGAGACGTGTGACACTGTAGCACTTGGCTAGTCTTGTATCCATCTTCTCTATGCTTCGTTATAACCTTCAATTGATGATGTCTTGATAGAAAATACAAGCCATATGGAAGTGAAGTTTTGGTCCAACCATGAACTTGTTTCCACATCAGGAAGCCTCATGCCTGCACTCAACTTTCTTCTCTGTGTGCTGAAGCTCATCCAACTAGTAGAGATGAAGAAGGGGAAGTCTAAATGAGAAAAATTATTTCAAATTTCTTACATGCTTCTCTAAAGGAACAACCTCTTCTACTCTCAATAAGTCGGGATCCCTCTTCCACCCAAAAAATAAATATGTGCCTATGCACAGTCCTCATTAAAAAGTACAAAGGAAAAATAAGAGAAAGGCTTCTTGCACAAAGAGGCGAAGCATGCAACTACACCAAGGTATTGACCAGGCTCGCTGGCAGTGGAGCAATGTGTGTGTCCATGTGTGACTCTACGGGGTATTGGCTAGGCCTACTGGCAGCGGAGAAACATAAGAGATGAAAACTTATACTCTGAAAATATTCAACTCATGAGCTAAACTACCCTTCTCGGATTTGAAACATTGCGATCAAGTTCAAATTTTGTTTTTGTTTGACTGAGTTGGTTGAAGCTAAACCATGTATGTCCATGGGGTAAGTGCAAAAGCTAAAGTAACCCGCACAACAATTCAATACTTCCCAAAAGACCAAGGTCCTATGCTATCATTGAACTAAAACAGAGAAGCTGGAGTTCTCCCAATGTGTCGCCAAGTGTTATAGCGGCTACAACAACCCTCCAAAATTTTACCCTGCACCTAAATTCAGAGCCTTCCTTGAGAGTTTCAGTTGATGGTTACATACACTCAGGTTCACTCCATGAGCTCGTGTGAGCCTTCATACCCACCTTGCTTGTTCATTCCACCCAAGATTCTCCATGTTGATGTCAATGTCTTTCTTGCAACTATGTTATGGTCATGCTCGAGGTTTTCTCTTCGTGTGTACATGTTACGTTCGTTATGAAATAATCTGTCGCACTCACACATGGAGTCGCATCCACTGTTGCACAAGTGTCATCATGCTCGATCAATGATCAATGACGAGTGTCGTGGTTATCGCTTGCACCGTTAGTAAGTCATGTTGAACATGTGTGCCTGGATGGTTTAGGTCGTCTCGTCATTAAGTCATGTTGGTGTGTGTTTGCAAGATCACATGTGAATCTTTCACTCATTCACACACTTAGTCATTTTGTTGATGTTTTGGCAACTGGAATCCCCTCTGACAGTCAGACTGTCACCCCACTATTGACTTGATCAACTGTCACCTAGAATAGTGTAGAAGCACCAAGCAAGTCATTTCAAGTTGGGTTTCCCGCAAGCAATCAATCATATTTTAGCTATTCAAATAGAGGATTTGACCCAGTAGCCATCCCAAGACTCATTCCCCTCAAAAATTTTGTAGAGGTTACAGATCGTGCCCTCTCTACTGGCTGGGAAAATTGCACAGACAGGTCGGACAAACACCCAATGCCCATCCCTATCTCCCTCAAAAAATTGTGCAGTTTTTCCAGCCAGTCCTCTCGACAATCGACCGACTGTTCATCTAGAAAATTGCGCAGTTTTCATGAGAAGGCATTCTACTACCCAACAGTCTACTCAGCTTAGGAATCTCACAGAGATGATCAGTAGGAAAGCCTCCCAGCCTTAGTGTAGTTTCCCTCGCTAGCAGCTCCCAGCAGACTGTTATTTCCCTTTAGGAATTGTGCAGTTTCTGCTGCCAAGCTCCCTGTAGCTGACTACCTGTTCCCCTTGGGAATCACATAGTTTATGCTACCAGTGATGAAGTAGCTAATTTCCAGTTCCCTCCAAGAATTGCATAGTTTTGGCTGCCAGGCTCCCAGCCAGTTCCTCTAAAAAACTGCATAATTTCTGCCTACTGATCCTTCATGCAACGAGACCTGTTCCTCCAGAAAATAGTGCAAATTTTGTTGTCAAGCCCTTGCCACCCATTCATTCTGGAAAATGTGCAGATTTTGTCTGCCTTGCCTTCCTGTAGCCCAGGATGTCCCTTCCAAAATTTGCGAATTTTTCCTTCCAACCGAGCCAGACCTCGCGATAGTCACTATCGACTTAGATTGCTCATCTTCATCACCCAGTGACTCTTGTACAATTTTCATCAGCAACGCCAGGAGCCATCATCCCGCCTCCCAACCTCGCTACCTCTCTCACTCACCTAAATCCGAAATGATCGTGTGTCATGGTCAACTAGGAGGCTTTTGGATTTGATGTCGTCTCGTCATGAACGATTGCAGGTACAGGTACACCAACAAACATGGTGCGACAATGAATGGGATGAACGAATGGAGTAAATGCAGAAGGACAGGTTCACCAATAGATGAACAAACAATGTATGCCAAGAGATGTTCTCACAAATGGATGATTAGGAAAAGATGTGTTCGTGGATCGACGGATGAGAAAACATCCAAGAAGTTCTCACGAATGGATGAACGCACAAACATGCACCTTTCACGAACAGATGATCTTGTCAAGCCTTCCAACATATAAGCAAGTAGAAACATGCAAAAGCAACATCAAGCAAACCAACGACCATCAAAGACTCTACGCACTTTTCCATGCGGAGGTGAAGATGTGACACAACATGAAGACATCCATCACCCATCAGTATTGCAGCTCGACATGCACTCCAGTAGCAAGACGAATGTACCAGCACTTTCTTGTCGAGTCATGTCATGGGCCATGTTGTCCACATCTACACTATGGGCCATGTTGTCAAATCAATGTAATGTAATGTGGAAGTCCAAGAGACCCACTTGTTGAACAAAGAGTCATGTAAAGTCGAAAAGTCATGGAAGTCAAACAGTCATGAGGGTAGTCGAACATCCGCAAGGGTTAGTTTCACCCTTGGCTACAAATACACCCTCATTTGTACATGCAAAGGACTTTTCACCTCAGCTCATCCCACATAGCAAAGAGAGTCTGTAATATTTTCTTTGAGGAGTAAGCAGTGGCTCCAACGCCCCTCACACAGGGTTAGTTATGTATGTTGAAATGATGTGTCTTGGAAAATTCTGTTAATTCAGAAGCCTACTAATAGGCCAACACATTTTCACACATGTATTGTATATGTTGTAAGACTAATCTTTAACACTTGTAATGCATGTTGCTTTAACCTATGTTGAACACTTGAACTATTTCACTTGTTGTAATACATAATCTGTTAATAAAAATGTGTTGTATATGCTGTTAACATTGTCTCGCCTGTGTAGACTACTCTCTCGGACATCAGACAAAACTTTCACATGGAACTTGCTATAACAACCGTTGTATTCGCACAAACTAATCTACTAAGTGTTATACCGGTTATCTTCCCTTGTGTGTTGTGATTGTCGCATCTATGTGGACTATTCCATCGGAAGTTGCACATGTCTTGTTGTGTTCTGTGTTCCTAGAAGACTTGGGACTTATCCCAACAGACTTGGGACTCACTCCCACCCTCTCCCTCTATAGTGAAATAACCATTGACGCAAGTGACACTTACGCTCAGCAAGCACGCAAACCTCACTTCTCGGAAGACAAAGCAGACCACTCTCCTGTGCTGACAAGTAAGAGTTGAGGCAAATATTTAAGATAATGGCAATCGAGCCATCGTACTAGATGAGACTCCTACATGAAACAGTGTGAGGTTTAGTTGGGACTTCATACCAGGGAGATCCCCTGATGTTGAAGGGTCCAGCACCGTCAACACCACCCTAAAAGAATGCTCCCAAAGACATTTTTCCCTTTAGACAATTACTTGACAGGTATTCTCCTTTAATGAATATGATCATGAAGTACTTTACCTATGAGGGTACGGTTTCAAGGCTATACCAGTATCACATAAGACTAATGCATTTCACAACCATCAAACCTCTTAACCTACCTCATTACCTATAGAGAAAGTTGGTCAAGATTATAGAGAAGGTACATAGAAAAGGGAAAGATCACCAAGAAAACCTATTTCTTCATGGCTTGGTCAAAATTATTATTTTGCATTAGTTGTCACAGGTCAACTTATCTTGGGAGGACTTCTTGTGGTCAATTTTTCTTTTGCTTGCTACTAGTCAACTTAGTAGTCAAAGTTCACCATTGGAAAGATCACCAAGACCTGAAGAATTTGGCTCTACAAGAAAAATAGTGACAAGGAAACCTATGGCAGAGGTGAAAAAAACATATAGTAGAGGTAAGAGGCTTGTGTTCGCTCCTAATAGTGTAGAAAGAGTTCAGCCTCCTACTGTTTGACAAGAAGCATCAAGACATCACCATGATGCACCTTTGCATTAATAACAACAAGTACATTTTGATACTCACATGGTGAACCTAGAAGAGCATGAGAAAGATAAGTCACATGAGAAAATAATACAAGAGAAAGAGGAAGAAATCATAGATTTTAAGGATGACTTGGAAAAAGAAAACTTCATGATTGCATTCTTGTAGTAGGAGAAGAGGTAGCTTAAGGTAAATCATTTTTTTCATTCTAAACCTAGGGTTGATTTGGTGGCCAATGATGATAAAGGTAAGAATGTGATAGATGTTGAAGCAGCTTGAAGATAAGGGGCCTCAGATCAAGCCAAGGAGTCCAAAGACTAGAGGACTGAAAAGAAAGGAAGCACTAGGGAGTGAGCCATCTCCTCCACTAGGTCAACAAGACATTGAAGGCACCATTGCAACAGAATTTGAAAAGGACAGAGAGTATTGGCTAGGCAGAGCCAATGAACACTTGGAGATGCTTCTGAAGAAGGCTAACAGGGACACCAAGCTTCAGAGACACATGGCCATGCACTACTACACTAGGAACTGGATCAACAAGATTAAGGTTAGAAATTTGAAGAAGAAACTAAAGAAAACCCTAATCAAGCTAAGGAAGAGGGACAACCTTGATTTTCTTGCTGATGCATAATTTATTACCTAACCTATCATTCACTAACTTAAAGGAGCAAGTTAGAGGCAATTTTGAAGATTTTTTGCAATTTTTTGAGTTTTTGTGCAATTTTGAAAATTCTGGAAATTGTATACTACCAGAAGTGCAGTAAGCTCTCACTTCAATTTTCCCTAGCTGAAAAAAATCAGGATAATATTGTATGTTTGAATAGCTTATGACCTATACATATCAATTATATACTTGTTTTTCCATGTCAGCTTGCAGTTTGAGAGAAAAAAGTCAAAATACATGCTAAAAATCATTTTTCTGCCTCATTTTCAACCTCGTCGTTGCGTTTCTAGATTAGTCTTTGGAAAAATGATTCTTAGCGACCTTGGAAAAGTGTGCTTGCGTTATTTTAGGTTCTAAGGATAGGTAGGCATCTAGGGCTTTGAAGAAGAAACTAAAGAAAACCCTAATCAAGCTAAGGAAGAGGGACAACCTTGATTTTCTTGCTAATACATAATTGATTGCCTAAGCTATCATTCACTAACTTAAAGGATCAAGTTAGAGGAAATTTTGAAGATTTTTTGCAATTTTTTTAGTTTTTGTGCATTTTTGCAAACTCTGGATATTGCATATTGCCAGAAGCGCAACGAGCTCTCGCTGCGCTTTTTCCCAGGGGCACTAATTGGGGAAAATATTATATGTTTGGATAACTTATGACCTATACATATCAAATATATACCTGTGTTGCCATGTTAGCTTGCAGTATAAGAGAAAGTCAAAATACATGCTAAAATCATCTTTCTACCTCATTTTTGATCTCCTTGCTATGCTTCTGGAGTAGTCTTGAGAAAAGTGATTTTTAGCCACCTTGGAAAAGTGTGTTTGCATTATTGAAGGTTCTAAGGACAGGTAGACATCTAGGGCTTTCCAGATCTTCAAATCATTCAAAGATTCCTCCACTCTATCTCATTAGCTCAATGTCTCTGATAGCTAAGCAAGTTGAGTTCATTGGTAGCCAAGCCAGTGACAATAAAGGAAGAGTTATTCTCAAGTTACGGAGCTAAGTATTCCTATTTTCTAGGGAGTTGTTGGTAGCTCCATTTTTTTATAAATAAGAGAGCCAAGGGACTCATTAGGATTTGATTTTTTGTTGTATCTAAGAGGCCATTTGAGCTGAAACATTTTGACTGTTATTGTTATGATGTACATGACATTTTTATGATGATGAGAAATTTTGTTTTGATCCAGCACTGAGTTAACTTAGGGGGATGAAGCTCTTGGGTAAGTGCCCAACCCTAGCAACAAAATTTCCTCTTTTGTACCTATTTTCTTAGCTTATAATTATAGTTAGCTACTAAAGTTTATTTATGTTTTTCCCTTATCCTAGCAGGTTACTTAAATTGTTGCTTAACCTTGTTTCCATTAGTTTAAAGAGGTAGATTCATATTGCACTTTAGTGAAGGAAAGTATACCAGAAAATTTTGTGACAGTGGCCCCTATCTCATCTCCCTCATGGGATCATCATTAGAGGACTCCACTCTCACAACCCCGGAAAGAGATTTTGTCTTTTGTTTACTGCATAGATTCAGTTTCATTCTTAGCTAGATAACTGTTTATGATTTCTTGTAAGTATTTGCAGTTGTTATCTTGTTTTCTTAAGTTTTTTTTAGCTTAAAAGGAAATCCATTTCATAGATCTAGTCCTTAACAGTAGATAGATCAACTTCCTCAAATTCAACTCACCCTTTCCATGTGGACATGTAGTGATTTATAGATGAAAATAGAAACATGTTTGATTGCAGGGATTGTTGATATGCAGGAAGGGAATCCTCTAACCAGCTTCACCTAGGTATTCTCTAGATTTTGTCAAATCATACCAGCCCATAGTACGAACCTTTGCTTCATAGCCATTGTGACTGTCACACAGAATGAGTCCTTCTTGCGGACAAGATCAACCTCCCTAGTATCTAATGATATCTAGTGACAAGCAAGCCAATCAAACTCTATCTTTCTCTAAGTATGCAATTTATAAACAAAGGCAAACAAGTGTTTTAGGCCTACCTTGGGTCCAATGCAAGTTTGTGGAAGCCTCGCTCCTTTGACCCAAACGAGCTCCCTTGTAGCGAATCTACAAACAAAAATAAGCACACAAATTAAATAGCACCTGAAAAGCCAATATAATAAAGCATACTTATCATGATGATCAAGGAATTCATGAAGAAAATGACATAAGACAATTTGTTGAGAAAAATGAATCTGATTGTATTAATTCAAATCAAAGAAGAACTTTACAACCTGTGCCTTGATGTTGTACAAGCTCCTCCCAAGGTCCAATAAGAAGTCTCCTCTACTTTGACAAGTTTCACTCTCTTCCCAATGAAGCCAAAAGGTATGTGATCTCTCCTCTCAAGCTCAACTAGGAAGTCTCAATTCCACCAGCATTTACCATCAAAAATGTTCAGCTTCTAACCTCCCTAGCAACCAGCCCAATGCCTTAATTTATAATGCAATGGAGGGAAGTTACTAGGTCATCCTTCAAAGGGATAAAGCCCTCCTTCAAAGGGATTTCTCCTCTCATCAAGGGATTAGCTCCTTCTCTTTTGGGATGCATGAACCACCTAAGAGCAAACCATCCATGTAAAAATTCCTTCTAGAATTAACCCAAAGTGAGTTTTTTAGAATGAATTTGCGCCCTTTTGACTTTCACAGGGGTCTGCACCCACTCCTTTAGAGACAGAGTGGGCAGGTCCGCAGGTAATATGAACAGGGGGTGCGGGACCACAGGCAACAGTGAGAGAAAGTGCGGAACCACTCTCATTTTCAAAGCTTGACATGAAGAGCTGAGGTCTGAGACTTGCTTAGGAGGACAGTATAAGTGATGATAGACCCATACTGACTACAAATAGTAATGGTGACAATATTTTGTGTAACAGATTGCCCCCCTAAAGTGCGAAGTCTGTAGTAGATGAGGATTTCATTTATCATCTAGGAAGAGTGAAGTACTTTATCATTTCGAGGATCATCTTGTGGAGAGCCTGGTTGGAACCTGCAAAAACATTCAATGCAAAATATATATATGAGATCATATCATCGCTGAGGTAGGCATTCCCATACTCAGATCAAAACTAACTAGAAAACTAACTACTGCTCTGATATAGGAATGATCTTGTAATACATCACAAGTATAGACACATGTAGACATAGTATGGACGCATCCATCTGTTTATGAATAGTCCACAGTATAATGAATACAAAATTCCTTGCAGCCTGATGGTGGAAACTAGATCCAGGGTCTTCATTTCTACTTCCCAAAACGGTATGATTCTATCCATGCGAATGAATGTGTTGAAGTCGAACATGGTAGAAATCACTTAATTACCAATCAATGATGTAAACTGTTAACAAGTGTGAGAGAAACCACCAGTAATGTCAATGGCTCTCAAAGTACTCAGTACAATCCATGAGATGTGAATAGATGTGTTGATGTTGAACATGCCATGAAATCCTTTGATAGAAGGTTAATGATGCAACCTATCGTCAAAGCCGAGAAACCTGACATTGAAGCATGTAGATCCCAAGGTACTGACGATTTCTAGATCATATTTCTAGATAATGAGCTGAAGTCGATAGAAATCGATTCATCGTAGGCAAGCCCACAACACGAAATCATAGATCAAGTTTGAATAAATTTAGTTGCAAGGACTGACTCAGGGATGGTCAAGATGGATGACAGATGTTTTGTAGATGAATGGCTTATTTGCACTGACCTCTTGAACACATAATGACACAGCAGATGGTTTGGTGACAGTTGACCCAAAGTTAATACCCAGAAACTAGTTGAAGACTTTCAATATGGTTTTATCAACTGTTAGGCAAAGGATTTCCCAACCCAGGTGAATAAAAGTGCCGTGTTCAAGAGTGGTTACAAAGTATGACAAACAGGCTCATTTTTCTCTCTTTTCCCCCACCATTTCTGGCAAGTACCTCTTTATTTTTGACAAGCTTGAGGATAACATTTGCTTGATTATAAGCTCATCCTTTGGATGAGTCCAACTTAGTTTAAATTCGAACCCTAAGAATGAGTGGTCCGTTCCTGTTTTTAATTGAACACGTCCATTACTATTAAATTTTAATGAGTCCAATATAGGATAAACTCGGCGTTTTTCAATTTTAGAGAGTCTGAAAAAACTTAAGGAGACTCCATGGTTGACCTTTTCATAAATTTGTGTCTCCCAAGCCCGAAAAAGTATAAAATAATACTTGAGAGAACCGCTTGATCATTACAACCAAGGAGTACTTTTCGTAATTAGTGCCTTTGATCCGAAAAAGTAAAAAAGCGATCAATGACACATCGTTTTATAACCAATATCGAATTTGAAACAACAAAAATCCGGTAATCTTTTCATGTTTTTACGGTCAGAAAAAAGAGTTGTAAGTGGACCGTCTTTTTAGTTCCATTTTAACGAGTTTAAAAAGAAAAACTCGGTGATATTTTCATGTTTTAGGAGTCAGAAAAGAGCTTAAAGGTGACTCTAATGTTTTTTTCATCGAAAATGACTGATTTCGCCTGAAAAATCCGTTATCCTAAACAAAAACTCAAATATTACTCATACCTGTTTAAAATGGATAAAAATGCTGCAAAAGTTACCTTTTTAGAGTGAAACATAAACAAATTAACAACTCATTTATTCAAAAAACTTATAAAAAGGGCTTTCATAAATGCATTTTTACCGTTTGAGTTTTGGGTGAGAAAGTAGAGCTTTCGGTCAGAAACTTCCCGTGAAGATTGTGGAAAATCAGTCTGTTGGAATCAAGTGCCGTCTCCTCCAAGTAATCTACATCATCCTACTCTTTAATTTCATCCGTTTCAGATTGATTTTTAGGGTTTCATTTCATTTTTTAGGAGCATTTAGGTCAAAAAACCCACGCGCGGGGGTCCACAGGTATAACACAGGGGACCCGCGGACCCCGAATTTTTCGCACAAGGAAAAAAGTCTTGGGTCATACCTGCCCTTAAGGCAACGTGCAGACCCACACATTGTCTCTAACAGAGAAGGTGCGTACCCTGCGCAAAGGCTTTTTAAACATAACAAACTCAAATTTCACCCAAAAATTTCAATTTTACATATTCTAATTCGCCTTTTTGGTTGAATGTAGAGTATACATCATGCTTGATTGGCGAGAATGGGAGCATGAGGACGTAGATCTCACCGCAATAAATCATCAACCTTCGATTGATGCATTGAAGGCATGCGGCTTATACAAATTCTGGGCCATACCTGGCATAAGGGCCCAGGTGGACTTTCTGCAGTGGCTGGTAGACAGGTGGAGCATACAGGACCATGGCTTCTTCATTGGTGGTCACCAGCTCAAAATGGAGCTGGCAGACATATAATTTTTGACTGGTTTGCCTAAGAGAGGTGAACACTTGACTCTATTCGAGACTAGGCCAGGTGGCCAGTCTGTCGATAGCCTCCGGCTAGAGTTCTATAACAACCAGACTAGAGACAAAGGGATAGATATCAAAACCATATCCCTTCCTGAACTCAAGGTAATTGCATTTATTATTACCAGGCTCTGCCGGAGTGCAGCACTACATGTAGCCACTAGATTCCAGATGCGGATGGCAGTTGACTTCTTTCGAAGCACCATCTTCAACTAGTGTGATGCTGTGTTGGCTAATATAAAAGGCCAACTGACTAGAGCCAAGAACGGACAACTGAATACTTTTGGATATGGTGCTTTAGTCATGAGCTTTGCTCTAGAGAGGGTCCCAATGTTGGTCCCACAGCACCTCACTGTTGGAGCTGGACTTCCTCGAGAGCCCAAACTGATGCGATGGGTTGCAGTTATGGCCCGTCATCCCTAGGAGGGGATAGAGGTCATTTGATTCACTCCTGAGTATTTCCATTGGTTGGAAAACTAGGTTTTTGCTATTCAGGAATTTCCTTATGCTGGGGTAGATTTTCGCAGTGACCCAGACATGTTTTTTCCACCAGGAGAGCAATGGGATGATTCAGGTAAAATCATTTTCAACATTTTTCTAATTTATTTCTTTTTTTTGTTTTTATCTCGTCCCAAAATTGATAGTAAAAGTTTCAAATGCAGATGTAGGTCCACGACGACCACCTGCTCTCTAACCCTATGAGAGGAAACAACCAGCTGCTGCGGCACCAGCCCCATAGGATGAATCAGTAGAGACCTTGGCCGAATTGGAGAGCCATCTAGAGCATTTGACAGGAGACATTCTGGAGACCAGCATAGATGACATTCCTCTTCGACTACAACGCTATGTGATTGGGGTCCCAGGACCTTTCAGGAGGTTCCTTTGTAAGGTGGCCCGTACAGTGGTTTCTTATCGAGATCATCACCAGTGATAGGATGATTTCCTGTTGTAGACACATATGACATTTTTTCTTTTTGTACTATCATTTTTGCCGATCATAAGGTGTTTTTCAACCTATGATTGAGGACGATGTATATTTTGATACACTCCTATATTATACTATATCACTATTACCGGATTATCTTGTAAAACATGTTATGAAATGTTTTTAAATTTACTTGTATGATTATTGCAAATGTCTACTTAACATTCGAGAAGCAATTGCATCTGCTAATGTATTTAAATATATTGGAATATGCTGATATTCAATATAATCAAATTCACGTTCCAAGAGACGCACTCTCAAAAATAATATTAATAACACTGGATTTCTAATGGCATATACTTTATTAAGCTGTAACACAATGAGTTCAGAATGTAACCTCACTATCAAACTCTGAATCCCAAATGAAATAGATTCAGATAATAACTCAATCACTACACTATACTCAGCAATGTTGTCCGTTGTTTGACTGAGGCTTACCCCATGCATAGATATCAACTTGTCAGAGGGCGAATAGATAACCCAAGCTGCGGAAGAAATGTTCCGTGTATTACGACAAGCACCATCAGCGAAACCAATGTATTTTTGGAGAGGCGTCGACATCTGCAATATCAAGAGTAAAACTAAGATAAGCAGGAATAATGACGAAAAACACTCTCTAAGCTAACCACACTTTTTAAACTAAAACACACTAGCTAGAAAGAAAACTAATCTAACTAAAAATCTCCTCACCTAGATTTTAAGCATAATACCTCTTCAGGTAAAGACCATTTCTGGGTTTACCTAAAGAGACCCTGTCAAAGTCTACCAATTCATAGGCTCCTTTTGCCAGCTTTCACTTGACAACATAAGGACCATGCCACATAGGTATGAATTTTCCAGCGCCTAATTTATCATTTTCTTGATCGTACAATAAGAGTAGGTCTCCTTCCGAAAAATTTCGAGGGGTAACATTTCTATCATACTGAGCTTTAATACATTTGGCATGAGTTTCGATCGCCAATGCAGCATCACGTTGATTCTCATCTAGCTGAGCCAAGTATAACAAACGTTTTTCCTCTTCGGAAGTGGCTGAAAGTAAATCGATGGCCATTTGCAATGACGGGATTTCGCATTCAATGGGTAACACAGCTTCCAGACCATAAACTAGTTGGAAAGGAGTGAACCCTGTTGACGTTTCTACTGAGGTTCGATACACCCAAAGCGCTGAAAATATCATGTTATGCCAACTCGACCTATGAGTCCCAATTATTTTTCGGATCATGATGACTAGAACTTTGTTGATGGCTTCAACCAGACCATTAGCTTGTGGATAATATGGAGTTGAACTATCGTGACACAAGCCAAGCTAGCCTGTAAGTTCAGTCATCATAACGTTTCGAAAATGACGCCCATGATTAGTGATAATCGCTTGTGGAACACAAAACCTAGCAATTATATGATTGAACATGAAAATCGCAACTGTTTTTCCATCTACCTCAAATGTAGGCATCGCCTTGGCCCACTTGGTAAAATAATCTACCGCAAGGATGATATACGCATGCCCCCTAGCCGAGTGAGGGTTACATGTAATAAAATCGATACCCCATTTTGCAAATGGATCGACGCCAATTATAGGGTGGAGACGAGCAGGTGGAGCGTGCATCTTTTGATAAAAAATTTGGCATTTGTGGCATTTTTAGACCGTGTTAATACAATCTTTAAACAAAGACGGCCAGAAGTAGCCAGCGCGCAATATCTTTTGGGCTGTGGCATACCCAAACATATGACCGCCACATGCTCCAGAGTGACACTCATTTAGAACCCTTTCAACTTCCTCATGAGTTAAACAACGTTGAAAAACAGAGTCCACCCCACAACGATAAAGAGTATCTCCAATAATTTTGAATTGTTGGGACTGGAATCGTATTTTTCGAAGTTCTAACCTTGAAATATCTGGCCGAAAGGACTGGGTCTGGAGATAAAAGATGATATCCCCATACCACTGATCTAAAGTGTTGATTAGAAACAAGTATTTGTTCGCAATGGGCTCCTCTGCCCCACTTTCCATGTCAGCACGCAGGAAGTCACACATTAACTCCGCAAAAACTAAAGATTTCTTCGACTTAGACTTTTCAAATTCCAAGTTGAACTCCTGCAAGATGACAATCCATTCGGAGTACTTGCCGCCTAGCAATTTCTTGGTTAAAATATAGATCATAGGGTTGCAGTAAGAAATTACTGTAGTTTTATGTAGTAAAATGTAATGACGAAAACGTTGGACATCTTGAATAGCTGCCAATGCCAATTTCTCCACATGTGAGTATTTTAGCTCAAATGGATTTAAAGTTCGACTAAGGTAATATATCACATGTTCAGTACCGAATTCATCTTCATGAACTAACACCATTCCGATGGTGGAAAGGGAGGCGGCGAGATACAAGAAGCAGTCCTGGTTGTAGTTGGGAGGACGCAATAACGGTGCATGGGTCAACACGTGTTTTAGTGCATCAAAATATTTTTTAGCTATCTCATCCCAGAAGAATGGAGTATTCTGTTTCAACAACCGGGTAAAACCCTTTGTGATCTTGGCGTAGTTAGGAATGAATCGACATAAAACGTTTGCTTTCCCTTGCAAACTTTGGAGTTGGCGAAGACTTGAAGGAGGAGGCAATTTGACAATAGCTTCAAACTTCGAGGGATTGACATGAATGTCGGCTTTCGAAACAACAAACCCTAGTAATAGACCCGTTTCTATACAGAAAACACACTTGTGTGGATTCAACCTAATTCGATAATGCCTACACCTCATAAAGATTGCTCATAAATGGATGAGATGATCAGCTCAATGTAATGAATGAGTAGGTAAATCATCGAGATAGGGTTGCACAATGTGCTGATGTCATGAAACGCGTAAGACATGGCCCTTTGAAAAGTTTCCCTGATGTTCTTGAGCCCAAAAGGTAATTTGCAAAAAGAAAATGTCCCCCATGGACAAATGAAAGTCATTTTTGGTTGATCAGCAGGTAGAATATTGATTTGATTGTATTCGAAAAAACCATCCATGAAGGAAAATATTTCATTGTCGGCACAATCATCAATGATTTGATCGATATAGGGAGTTGTGTAATTGTCTTTTGGACAGGCTCGATTAATGTCCCTATAATCGATGCATATTCTTATTGTCCCTTGCTTTTTGTTAACAGGAACAATATTTGATACCGAATCCGTTAACGAAATTAGATAAATGAAACCTGCTTTGAGTAATTTTTCAACTTCTTCTTTAATAGCAGTAGCTTTTCGCGGGTGGATATGACGCAAACATTGCCAGACGGGTTTAGCATCCGAGTAAGTTTTGATTTCATGAACAACAATTGCGGGGTCAATTCCTAGCATTTCCTCATATGAACAAGAAAACACGTCACAGAATTCTTGAAATAGGGCCTTATATGTTTGAATTTCATCTTCCATACAGGAGGCACCTATATGAATGTTTTCAACAATTCTAGGCTTAACCGAAATATCAATAGGAATAGTTCGGGAAATGTTCCCCAAATTTAACTCTGAATCGGGATCCGAGTTTGATGTTGAAAGTGACTCCTCATGTACCACATTCATTAAGTCAATTTTGGTTGAAGATGGGTCGAAAAACGACTGCATGGTCTGATACGCAATTTCATATGGACTCAAAGGCATAACATCACCAAATGAGTCTATCTCAGATTCAGAAGGTATGATCCAAGGATCGTCATAAACAATAGTGTTTGACGAAATCATATGAATGGTTGTAGTAGAAGACGGTGCGTTGATAAGAGGAAAAGGAAAAGTTCCTAGTAAACCAGAATCTTTAACTAGTCCTACTCCAACATCCTTATACGAGATAGTTGTTTTGCCGACATGCTGAATACTTTCAGAAGAGGCTAGGTCAAACGAAAAGTAAGTCAGCTGGTCTATAATTACAATCTTTCCATTATGAGGGAACTTTATAAGCCGAAAGACCGAGGAAACGATAGCTGTCATGGCGTAAGACCAACTACAACCCAAGAGAAGGTTGTAATCTAGAGGGGCATCAACCACCTCCACATCTAGATTAACAGTTTTGCCTTCAACCCGTATAGGTAAATCCTGTAGAATGCCAAAAGGATGAAACCCACGGCCATCAAAGGCCTTTAGAATTTTCGAGGATTGATTTAGCGAAGGAGAACCAAGTGATCTCCAACACTATATTGACATAATACACGTTGAGGCTCCCTCATCAATCACAGTCCTATAACAAGGTCTGTTTTTCACTAACACTGAGATCTGGAAAGCCATTTGATGAGGTAAGCGCGGTGTACTATTTTCTAGATCGAAAATTATAAGGTTTGAGTCCTGAACGTCAACAGCTCCTATAGCCGACAATAGTAATTTACGTTGTGCTGGGCATGATTACAGCACTTCCAAATCCGACATTTCTGAAGGTGAAACAACCAAATCTTCAAGAATGTTATAGTTCTGAGCCACTCTCGCATGTGGATTGGAAGTTGACTTTCGAAGTATACCCTTGGCGGGCAGTTTGATTACTAGGTCTGGGTTAGGTTTCGTGATCTGTAGCGGATCGGAACCGGGAGCTGAGGTTGATGGGTTCGAATGAGAAGATTTTGATTCTTTACCATCAACAGGACTTTTACTTCCATAATCATGCGATCGAGTCACAATCCTAACATGGGACATCATCATTATGGGTTCTTCGGAGGCATTTGAGGAAGAACCTATCATCTTACTGTCTTGACTTGGAAAAGGATCCTTCAAAACGGCAAGCGTTTGGGAACCTTTGACAATTTTCGCAACCTCTGCACGATGCGGGCAGTGTCTTGTAAAATGATCTTCGTCACAAATGAGACAAGGATAACGAGGTTTGCGTTTCTCATCATTTGATTCCTCTTTTTCTAGTTTCTCTTTCGAATTTTTATCTATTTTATTTTTCTTCTTCCCTTTCTTCTTACCGCAGGATTTTGATTTGGCTGTAGATGACTCTACAACATGAATATCAGTGGAAACTTCCGTGGAAGAATCTCTTGTCGGGGAATCTGGTAAATTTATGATAGGAGAAGAATTCTTGGAAGATTTCTTCTTACTTTTGGTATTAACCGTACCAATCATACCATCAGTGGCATGAGACCCTGAAGGAGCTGAAGCAATTTGATTTTGTTTAGGAATATCGGGGATTTTCTCGTGTAACGTACCTAACTGTGTATAAACTAAGTCAAGGTACTGAGCTTGAGCAATTACTTGCTCCTTAGTAACGACTCCGGCCTTAGCTACATCCTCAGTGATTTTCAGTAACAAAGATTTTACAAACCATTCAGCTAAGATCTGATCCGGAATAAAAACCTTCACTAAATGCTGTCGACGTCTCCATTCATGAATGTGATCTGAAATGTAAATGGACATTGACTACTTTAATGAAGTTAATAATTTCGTGCCATTGTCATATCTGACTGGAAACTGAAAATGAGTTAAAAACGAAGTAGCTAACTGACTAAAATTATAAAAAGTGGCTCGCGGTAACTCAATGTACCACTTGGCCGCAAGACCAATTAGAGTGCGCTGGAAAAGCCTTAAACAGATTGAATCATCTGAAATGGAATTAGATGCACACCAGAGGTGATAAGTCATCACATGGTTCGACGGGTCCTCTCTTGACTTGCCTTCAAACGTAGGAATATCACTAGGCAACTTATTCGACATTGGTTGCCAAAACGGAAGATAGTTAATTGGATCGTTCGTAAGGTGCAACAAGTCAGGAAAATCCAAAGTTGCAATAAATGGTAACTGACAAATAGGGTCCCTAAAACTCTGGGTCATGAGACTATCCCCAGGAGGAGGATATCTAGGATAACTAGGAATTGGAATTGCATTTGGGATATTATATCCTCCCAGAAAACCAAGATTAACTGGACCGTACTGGGGTTGTTGAGGTTGTTGATATGTATACCTAGGGTATGGTTGATACTAATAGACTGGCTGCTGCACAGCAAGACCGAATTGGTACTATCCCTGGTATGGTTGATAAGTAAATTGAGGTTGACTTGTGACAACCATACTTGGACTAGGTTGTCCTACAAGCATTTGAACCGAAGTCTGAATTGTGGATCCAGACTGAGGTAAATATGTCTTAGGATTTGATACAGGAACAGTAGAAACCAGAGCTATTGATACTCCAGAAGTAGGTGGGGTAGATTGAACAGATGTTGCAGTAGTTGTAGAAGTCATTTGAGGTGGAGTACAAGGCATACCAGGCCCAGGATAAGAAACTACAGAAGGTGCAAAAGTTTGAATAGTAGACTGGACCAGTTGCTGGGGTGAACCAGAAACCAAGGGTTTTCCAATTTGAGATGACAACTGTACATTCGGTTACAAGACCTGTTGAGTTTGAGATGGATCCCACACTAAGTTCATTCCGGGGTACAGACCCATAACAGGTTGAGAATATTGAGGACCATAACCAGGTTGAGGGTAGGGTTGATAATTCAAAGGTACATTTCCAGTTCCTTGAACATATGATTGGCCAGAAGGTGGTTGGAAACCTTGGGTTGGGTACTAACCTTGAGGTTGATAACCTTGAGGCACGTATTGATACTGGGGTTGACCTTGAGGTACATATTGATACTGGGGTTGACCTTGAGGTACATATTGAGTTTGGGGTTGACCTTGAGGAACGTATTGTCCCGTAGGTATGTATTGTCCTTGAGGTTGCCCCCCAGGCACAAATTGGGTACCTTGAGGTTGCCCCCTAGGCGATAATTGAGGACTTTGAGGCTGCCCCCCAGGTGGTAACTAGCCACCTTGAGGTTGAGGGTTAGGAATAGTACCTGACATCATGAGAATATCTTCTACACTCAATGGCTTAGTTCCATTATTTCCAGTTAATAACCCTTGTTCAATAGGTTGAGGAGATGCTCACGAAAAAGTACCAGTAAGTGACTAATACCCAGAGGGAATAGAAGGACCGCCGTACAAAAAGGTTTCTAGAGATTGAGAAAACATGGACGACTATCTTGACATATTTAACGGAGGATAGTACCCTCTAGGTGTTGGGTGAAAAGGAATACGAGGTGGTGAAAAACTTAGTCCCGGGTTTTCCAAAAAATTGGTCAATGAAAGATACCAAGCACTGCTCCTAGGTGGACTATAAAAGATTGATTCACGCTCCCTAAGTTCTATAACAGGTTGATTTTCAAGGATAGGGATACCTTCTTCTTCCGGAGTAGCAAGTTCTTCAATAGCTGTAAGTCCAGAAGGAAGATTTTGGGTAATTATTATTTCTACCCTGGGTGAACCAGGACTACTAGAAGTTGGAGAGGTAAATCTCGATGTTGGAGTAGCAGCAAATTCAGTTTCAGGTTCAGATATTTCAGGTTCCTAACCTAAATCACTAGTAGATGAAAAACTACCAGTAACTTCGGAAACAGACACAGATTGTGGATTATAATCTGCTACTAGAGCTTGATAATCAGGATGTACTACTAAATAAGACTGTCCTTCTTCAGGTGATCCAACTCTACTGTCTCTAGGAGTTACAAGGGCTCATAACCCTTCAGGCTAGCTCGGTGAAAACTTAGGAGGTTGGCCCCGAAGTCTACGGGACTTCCTCGGTAATTCAACCACGATTAAATATTTTAACTACTTCACACACAAACAAAGTAAAATCTCAATGAAAACCACCTAAAGCCTCTAAAGAACCAAACAAATTTTGAATCACACGCCTAAAGAATCTAGGAGATCAAACCACACACAAACAGTAACTTTCCGTACTGAAAACACTAGTTGGTGATGAAATCCAACGTCACAGAGTTCAATACAGAAATGGCGGTTGGAACAGTTACCCCGACAACCTGCTTAATGAATAGACTGGCACAAGTTTCTCCACTAAACCGTCTCGAGTGAAGAGAACCCCCCAGAAAATCCAAGTGAGTCTAGCAGATTTCTACTCCAGGTACAATGGGATCTTCTCGCCACCGTCACCTTAGGAAAGAATCCTATAGAATATGGTCACTATGGTTAGCAACGGCAACAAATATACCTGGGGGAATAGTCTACGATCCGATATGCATGCAAGGGAAAAGTAACAAGCTCAATCCCCTTGAAGGCTCCTTGACATAATCCAAGGTTTACCAACAAGAGACCCCAGGCTCCTCGATAATGGTTAATCCAAGGTTTACCGTTTTTAATACGTGAATATCTGGTGTCGTTCCCAATGAGGAAGGATTGATTCCCACACTGGTTCAGACACGATCTCGTGCTTCTCCTTTAAGAGGAGACTTCCCAGAGCATAGATGCAACAATTGGATTTTTCTCCTACCGCAAGATACAACTACTTGTTTGTTTTACTATCTTGGAGAGTTAATTACTCCCTACTCCAAGATACTAGCCTAAGCTATGTTGGTGTAATAGAGCCCTAGAAATAAAAATATTACTAGATAGATTTTACATTAAGCATTACTTTTATTGGTTTTTCTTCAAGTCAAGAGGTGCAGAGATGAAACTTATGGCGTGAAGACTCGACTAGAAATCACTAAAAAAATGCATTTAAGATGATAAGCAATCTTTTCCCTTCAATGAATTTCCAGCTAGGAAAGAGTTTGAGAATGCAAATGCTTGTAAACAAAAATCTTTTCCTTAACAAACAAATCAAAAGAAGAGCTTTTTGTGTCTTTTCCAATGCACTCAACACGAGACAACTAGTTATGCTCACAAAAATTTCCCTTTTCTTTCAAACAATCAAATACTACAAAAACAAACTTTTTCCAAAAGAGATTTTTTTATTTTTTATAAAACACTCAAAACTATGGAAAAATCTAATCTTGAGATTTATAAACTATAAAAAACTATTTGAAGTAAAAGCTTACAAGAAGTATTTTCAAGGATGTCTTACGTAGCTATAAGCAAACTAAGGACTAATTTGTCCAGAATCACAAATCAGTCAAAAAACAACCAATTTTTGTTTCCTTTTCTAAAAATGAAATCCAAACACAAGACAGATTCCTCAAGAAAGGTAGATTTTGCAAATGGTCAGACTCATAAGAAGGCTAGTAAAAACCAAGGTGATCTGCGGCTTCTAAGGCTTCTAAGCTTTGAGCTACTACAAGACCAAAATGAAAATCAAGGCCAGCAACCAAAACTTCTAGGAATTTCACCTAAAACCCTAACACCAATGGAATTAACCTAAGAAAAGTTCCTAACAAGTCACATGTAGGTCTGGGCAGGGGATAACAACATCTAAACAAAAACTAAGCTGACTGAAAGAGAAAATCTTAAGTTTTCCAAAATTTTGACAGGGTCCGCAGGTCCATAGTTCACACAAGTGCGGTACCGCTCTGTGTGAAAAGAAAAAGTGCAGATAGGTCCGCACTGTGTTGCAAGCTGAGGTTGCAGTCCTCTCCCAAAGTTATGAAAAACAAAAAATAATCCAAGATCTACTAAATCTACCCAATTCCACATACAACAAGCCAAAAACAGAAAAAAAAAAAAAAACATAGTTTCTCAAGTCAAAGTAAAGCAAATCAAGAAATCAAGTCCCCAACGGAGTCGCCATTTTGTCACACAGAATGAGTCATTCTTGCAGACAAGATCGACCTCCCTAGTATCTAATGATATCTAGTGACAATCAAGCCAATCAAACTCTATCTTTCTCTAAGTATGCAATTTATAAACAAAGGAAAACAAGTGTTTTAGGCCTACCTTGGGTCCAATGCAAGTTTGTGGAAGCCTCTCTCCTTTGATCCAAACGAGCTCCCTTGTAGCAAATCTGTAAACACAAACAAGCACACAAATTAAATAGCACCTGAAAAGCCAATATAATAAAGCATACTTATCATGATGATCAAGGAATTCATGAAACAAATGACATAAGACAATTTGTTGAGAAAAATGGATCTGATTGTATTAATTCAAATCAAAGAAGAACTTTACAACCTGCGCCTTGATGCTATACAAGCTCCTCCCAGGGTCCAACAAGAATTCTCCTCTACTTTCACAAGTTTCACTCTCTTCCCAATGAAGCCAAAAGGTATGTGATCTCTCCTCTCAAGCTCAACTAGGAAGTCTCAATTCCACCAGCATTTACCCTCAAAAATGTTCAGCTCTAACCTCCCTAGCAACCAGCCCAATGCCTTAATTTATAGTGCAATGGAGGGAAGTTACTAGGTCCTCATTCAAAGAGATAAAGCCCTCATTCAAAGGGATAGCTCCTCTCATCAAAGGATTAGCTCCTTCTCTTTTGGGATGCATGAACCACCTAAGAGCGAACCATCCACGTCAAAATTCCTTCTAGAATCATCTAGAATTAACCCAAAGTGAGTTTTTTAGAATAAACTTGTGCCTTTTTTACTTTCATAGGGGTCCGCACCCACTCATTTAGAGACATAGCGGGCAAGTCCACAGGTAATATGAACAGGGGGTGCGGGACCGCAGGCAATAGTGAGAGAATGTGCAGAACTAGAACTTTAATGATTTTTAAGGTCTTTCTCTCATTTTCAAAGCTTGACATGAAGAGCTGAGGTCTGAGACTTGCCTAGGAGGACAGTATAAGTGATGATAGACCCATACTGACTGCAAATAGTCATGGTGACAATATTTTGTGTAACAGTGACCATGCTACCTTAGGAGAATATAACCTCCTTGGGGTGTTGGGCTTGGCCTTGGGAAATGATCAACTTCCCTACACCTTCTACCATTGTCATGCACCCCTCCAACACCTCATATCACTATTGTTACCCTCCAAAACCTCTCAGCTAACTTCCTTTATTAGTTCAAGACATCTTGTAGTAGATCAGGACATCCTATAGAAGTTTCGTATAGAAAACCTGTAGCAGACTATTTTGACCCTCTTTTGACCTGAAATGATAGGATAGCCTGGTATAAGAGTAGGTTAGCCCCTCATCTTGGACTCCATGACTGGAAGTTCCACTAAGACCAGCCTTCCCATTCCTTTCTCTCCTACAAGATCATATAGCATTAGCTTTTATATTTCTGAAGTTAGCAATTAAGACATTTTCTACAAATGTGAATGAGATAGTTAGTGAATGCATGCTTGAATTATGAGATGATAGAGTAACGTTATATTTTCAAGCAATCCTGATAGTTAGTTAATCAATTTGAAGATTAGCATAGTTTCCTTTGTGCAAGTAATTTGTGTCATTTCATAACTGGATGATTTATGACATTTCATAGCATTTACCATTTGGCATATTTCATTTCCTAAATAGATAATAATTTAGCTTCCTTGCACTAGAAATATCTTTACATTCACTGTCAGTAGTCATACTCCCTTTACCTCGATAGAGGATTGGTATGGAACCGTAATGGTCAAGTGCTCCAGGTAAGAAGTTACATGAGTAAAATGATGCATTTGATGTGTATATAGCACCATCACCTCCAGGTTTGTACGTAACCCTGGGTTGATAAGGTAGAGTTGGTATTTTAGGAGTTGTAGCATTCTTGCTGCAATATTGAGACTCATCACCAACTTGGCACATTATCCAATTCTGAAGGAGATTTTCTTGGGCTTGATGTGCAAGTACACCTGTTCCCCAACCTGAAACTCCTTAAACAACCTATTCTGATGCGCATAATTTTTTTATCTATCCTATGCTGCATTAAGATTCTTCTTGATTACTTGCATTTCCTATTCCATTTCTTCCAGCATGTCTAGTCCTATCAACACCTTATTCACTGGATCACTCCTACAGATGGGTGTATTACAACTCCACCCATACAATGCCTTAAATAGACTCATACTCAAAGATTCCTGATACCCATTGTTGTAAACAAATTGAGCCAGTGGAAGATACTCTTCCCACTTGCACTGTTGGTGCATCACATACATCCTCAAATAATTATCCAATATTATATTGAACCTTTCTATTTTTCCATTCATTGGTGGATGATAAGTTGTGTTGAAGGCCATCTCTGTCCCCAAAACTGCATACAACTCCTAAAACTTGGAAGTGTACTTAGAATCCCTGTCTGACATAATATTCTTTGGAACACCATGCAATATTACTACGTCTCTAATGAGGACCTGTGTTACATCATTAGCTGAATATGTAGAGTTCACTAGAATGAAGTGCACTACCTTTGTCAATTTGTCCACCACAACTATGATGGAATCGGGTTGTCTAGATGTCGTTGGCAAACTTGTAATGAAGTTCATGGAAACGACCTCCCATTTCCATTCTAGAATCAAAATTGAGTGTAGTACACCACCTCGATGCTTACACTCTTCTTTTACCTATTGAAAATCCAAGAACCTACCCACAAACTCTGCCACTTCTTTCTCCAAGTTCGCCCAATAGTAGAACTTATTTACTGTTGTCAATGTCTTTTGATATCCTTGGTGACCCGAATATAGTTTAACATGAAATTTCCCTAAGATAAGATTCTCGATTTCACTGTTGTTTGACACATATATCTTGTCCCTAAATTTGACCAATTCATCTACTGTGAGACGATATTCCACATCCTGGTCACTTGTAACCTACTATAACCTATGCATAAGCTCCATATGCCTGTCATCTTGTTGACTTGCCGGCAAGATTTGATCCTGTAAATATATCCTATAGGAGCTTATAGTTGCTATATGATTCACTTGTATCCTTCTGTTAAGAGCCTCTGCATCAAGTTCTCTTTACCTTTAATGTACCTAATCTTAAAGTCCAACTCACTGATCATTGATAACCATCTAGCTTCGCTAGAAATTAGATTTGGTTGGTCAAATAGATACCGTAATCCACTATGATCACTCATCAATATGAATCTCCTACTAAGACGATAGTGCCTCCACATCTTTAATGCATGAATGATCTCTACCAACTCAATATCATGTGTTAGATATTTTTTCTCATTCTCATTCATTTTCCTTGGTTCATAGTGTTAGTGTCTATGAGTCACCAATTATCAAATGTACTGTTTGAAAGTTTTTAATAGGGTCCTAGGTCACATTTTTATATTTTCAAATGAGTTTTCAAATAAAATTTTCTCATTCCTTATTATGTATAGGTATATTACTACTCCCATCATTTCATGGTCACAAAATGCCATCTTGGTCATGCCATCACTTCTTGTTATAGGTCATCAGTAAAGTGTCTTGATCACCATTTCAGTCATCATCTCATGGTCATTCATATTGCAAGGTACAAAGGTCCAAATCATAATTTTTTAAATCCATTAGGTGTCACTATTAGGTCAAGTCATCAAAAAGAGTCATGCAATCACCTAGGTCATCATTAAGGGAGTAGTAGTTAGGGAAAATGTTCTAAAATGATTCCTAAAGTACATTTTGATCCTTATGAAGTTGTAACTATGCATATTAAATTTGTAAAGCTACAGTACACTAGCTTATCTTTTCATTTTTCAAAAAGATAAGTGATGTGGCACATCATGACCCAATGAAAAAATCAACTTCCAGCCTATAAAAAGAGAAACAAAGAACACCAATTTCTCATTTCACTCTCATGAAGTATCTCTCCACCATTAGAGTGCAATCTAGCCACCAAAGCATCAATTTTTTTCCTCCAAGTCAGATATTCTCCTCCTTCGTTGCATTTTTGGCTGCCTTCACTATGTTTCTGGCTTCTATGCTGCACTTTTGAATTTGGAGGCCAAGCAAGCATCAAAGGGGTTCCTTTCAGAATTTCAGAGGTTCTATCATCTCATTTGCAAGTAAGTAGACATTTCTCACCTTTCTTAGGCATCATTCTTCTTAGAAAAGTGAGTGAAACACCATCTCCTAGGGTTTTGCTACACTTTTGGTCTATACGGCATTTTGTTTCATTATAGTGGTAAAACCCTCACATTTTTTACTCAATCACTCTCCCCTACACTTTATTTACCTCCCCTTAGTGTTTCCCATACCTATTCCCCTCATCTCCCTCACTTTCCCATAAACCCTAGCCTATGCTACACTTCTTGACAATTTCCTAGGCTACGACTATATTTTGAAGCTTTCTACCCCTTCCCCTCACTCATTCCCAAAAATTTCACTTCCCTACACTCCCTAACACCTATCCATACTCCCCAAAATTTCCCCTAAAAGTTACATCACCCCTAACCCCTTCATTCCATTCCCTAAACAAAGCAGTCCCAAATCCCCTGTTTTCCCAAATCAAACCCTATCCTTCCTCCTTGTGAGATACGATTTTACCATGCAGAATGAAAACTCAAACACTATGAAGATAAGGTACAAAGGAGGGAAAAAATTTACATATTGGCCTACTCAGGTCCAAGGAATCATGGCCTCGCCTTTCATTAAGAAATATTTCCAAGATGTAGGCTACCTAGTTTTATGTGAGAAGATTCAAGAAGTAGGTTCCAATGCCAAGTGGACAAGCCTCTTTTCCACCAACCTCAGGAGGGATAAGGCAAACATTGCAGGGGTTGACTTCACCATTTTAGTAGATGCCATTTCCATAGTCCTTGCAATCCCTAACCGTAGAGAAATCTGGTTCAAAGAGATGGATCTAGATATTCAAAACTACAAATCATTCTTAAAGCCACCCTACAAGAATCCTCCCAAACACATTTTTTCCTTCAAACAGTTGCTTGACAGTTATGCTCCTTTAATAATTATGATCATGAAGTACTTTACCTGTGAGGGTAGGTTTTCAAGTTTATACTAGTATCACATAAGACTACTCATGCATTTCACAACCATCAAACCTCTTAACCTACCTCATTACCTATAGAGAAGCCTGGTCAAGATTATAGAGAAGGTATAGAGAACATTTCAACCTAGCAATCAAAGTTCACCATTGGAAAGATCAATAAGACCTAAAGAATTTGGCTCTACAAGAAAAAAAAGTGACAAGGAAACCTATGGAGGGGGTGTCAAAAACATATAGCAGATGTAAGAGGCTTGTGTTTTCTCTTGACAATATAGAAAGAGTTCAACCTCCTACTATTGGGCAAGAAGCATCAGGACATCACCATGATGCACCTTTGCATGAAGAACAATAGGTACATTTTGATACTCACATAGTGGACCTAGAAGGGCGTGATAAAGATAAGTCACCTGAGAAAATAATAAAAGAGAAAGTGGCAAAAATCATAGAGTTTAAGGACAATTTGGAAAAAGCAAACTTCATGATTGCATTCTTACAGTAGGAGAACAGGAAACTTAAGGTAAATCATTTTTTGCTTTCTAAACCTAGGGTTGATTTGTTGGCCGATGATGATAAAGGTAAGAGTGTGATATATGTTGAAGCATATTGAATATAAGGGGTATCATATCAAGCCAAGGTGGCCAAAGACTAGAGGATTGAAAAGAAAGGAAGCACTAGGGAGTAAGCCATCTCCTCTACTAGGTCAACAAGACATTGAAGGCACCATTGCAACAGAATTTGAAAAGGAAAGAGAGTATTGGCTAGACAGAGCCAATGTATAATTAGAGATGCTTCTAAAGAAGGCTAGTAGGGACACTAAGCTTCAGAGACACATGGCCATGCACTACTACACCAGAAACTGGATCAGCGAGATTAAGGTCAAAAATTTCAAGAAGAAACTAAAGAAACCCTAATCAAGCTAAGGAAGAGGGACAGCCTTGATTTTCTTGCTGATTCATAATTTATTGCCTAAAATATCATTCAATAACTTAAAGGAGAAAGTTAGAGGCAATTTTGAATATTTTTTTCCAATTTTTTTAGTTTTGTGCATTTTTGCAAATTCTGGCAATTGCATACTATCGAAAGCGCAGCGAGCTCTCGCTGCACTTTTTCCCAGGGGAACTAAATGAGGAAAATATTATATTTTTGGATAGCTTATGACCTAAACATATCAAATGTATACTTGTGTTTCCATGTTAGCTTACAGTTTCAAATAAAATGTCAAAATACATGCTAACAATCATGTTTCTGCCTCATTTTTGACCTCCTCGCTGCGCTTCTAGAGTAGTCTTGGGAAAAGTGATTTTTAGCCACCTTGGAAAAGTTTATTTGAATTATTGAAGGCTATAGGGACAATTAGACACCTAGGGATTCCTAGATATACCTTCTGTTCAACAAATAGATGAACAAAAGTCCCTCAAAACTACCCTCAAACTTCACATTGTGCTTTTGTCAAATTCGTTGCGCTTTTGTCAGCAAGTCAAATTTTTTATTTTCTTTGGTCAAAGTAAGAATTTTTTGATGCAATTACTCCTCTTGGGTATTCTTGTGATGTAATTAAATTTCGTTGAGCTGGTAAATGTCAAATTCATGTAGATTCATGCTCATCAAAGCTTGTAAAGTCAAAGTGAATTAGTAAGGTCTAAATTGGCAGTGGGTTTATAACCTCCCTAGTCTTAGGTATGGTTGGAGATATTCTTGTAAGAAATTTCTATGATGATGGATTCAACCCTTGAGAGGGTGGAATGTAGATTTTCGTCTATATGTAGGCTGATCTAAGTCATATAGAGGGTTGGATGTTTGGCAATCATAGCTTGGAGCTAGTGTACATTTTTTTGTAGTAATACAACATGCAATTGCAACTATTATCTTGGGATTCTTGTGGTATTCTTTTGTGACAGTATTTTTCTCTGTTTATCATTACATTGAATATTTATTTCTCCTTATTACCATATCTATGCTTTCCTATGATCATCCCATAGGTGTTTAAGCATAATTCATAAGTTATATGCTCTATTTTGATGAGATTTTCATGCTAGTGTTCTATTTCTTCTGATGAGTGAATTCATGGTTACATTCTCATTATGATCCTTTATACTTTCAACCCTACACCACCATAAAAACCTAATTCTTTCACTGATCATGCCTACCTTTCCCCATTATATCTCTGCCATTGATCATTTGAAACCCTAGCCTAGTTCCTAGATCTATGAGCTTCATCCAGAAAACCCTAAAATCAAAACCAAGTGAGATTATCTAGCCTAACATCTGATTTCCTCTCCAGTCACTTCATTGGTTGTGAGATCATAGAGAGAGGCCTATCTGATTTGGTAGGGCTAGCTACCATATCAAAAGGTTGTTTGAGGTTACCTCCATCTGTCTCCTTTCTCAGCCTTGAGACACTCAGGAGTGCTAACACATCGTATACTACCTGTCCTTCCTAAATAAGGACTTCACCAAGCCATCTCTTGCAAGCATCTATACAAATCAAAAACTGTTTGTCGATATCTTCAATCTTTAAAATTAGAGCATTGGTTAATAACTACTTCAATTGTTCAAAAAATGTTGCACATTTATCTGTCCATTCAAACTTCTTACCTTTCTTGTGAAATGATGTGATATGATATGCAATCTGAGAAAATTTCCCAATGAACCTCCTATAATAACCTGCTAGTCCCATAAATGATCTTACCTCATCCAAATTTATAGGAGTTCCCCATTCCATGATAGCCCTTATCTATTTTGGATCCACTAGTATTCCTTCCTTGGAAATCAGATGCCCCACATAGTGTATCTTTGTTTGAAAAAACTGCATTTGCTAAGCTTTGCATACAATTGATGCTCTCTTGGCAATCTCAATACTATTGCTAAGTGTTCAACATTTTCTTCATTATTTTTAGAATATAAAAATATATCAACAATAAATATAATAACAAACTTGTCTAGATAAGCATGCAATACACTATTCATTAAGTACATAAAAGTAGCTGAAGAATTACTCAAACCAAATGGAATTACAACAAAGTCATAATGCCCATAACTAGTCCGGAAATAATTCTTGTAGATGTTCTCTTATTTAATGTGTACCTGATGATATCCTAATCTCAATTCAATGTTCGGGAACACCGACTCTCCCTTCAATTGGTCAAACAAATAATCAATCCTCCGCAATAGATACCTATTCTTGATGGTCACATTGTTCAACTTCTTATAATCAATTCATCACTTGAGAGTTCCATCCTTATTCTTCACAAACAATATCGGTGCACCCCAGGGATACATACTTGCCCTAATGTATCCATTCTCAATAATTTCCTTTAATTGGAACTTCAACTCCACCAACTCCAGTGTTCTCATCTTGAAAGTTTCCATTGACACTGACGTTTCCCTTGTACCAACTCAATAGAAAAGTCCACTTCCTTATGGGGTGGAAACTCTGAAATATCTGTCAGAAACAAATCCTGAAACTATTGTAGAATTAGGTACATGCTAAAGACATTTTCATCCTCAACTTCCTTACCCTTTTAGCTAGAATAATGCACTACAAATAACACACACCCTTTATAATTGTGGAGTACTAAAGAAGGTATGTTTTTGGTAATTATTTCAGCATCTTTTCATTAGAACTTACAAACCTTTGCATCATGAACTAGGAAAATGGTAAGGAATTGTAATAAAACCTGTGAGATTAATATGCAAAGTGGAAACATTGACAATTTTCATTTTCTTATGCAGAAAGAGGGGAAAATGAAAGACTTCCGTTTTGAAGGAAAGAACAAGGCCGGGTTAACTGTTGTCCCTTTGACGAGGAATCGTATGCAAACAAGGCAAAACAGATCAAAGAAAATCAGCCATGGAAAGGAAGTGGAGATGTCAGCTCGGTGCAAGAAGGAAAAGAGATAACTGAGAACTAACGGTTTGGCGAATCCCTCAGGATCCTTTGATCCTGAGGGATCGTTGCTTTAACTATTTTTGCACTAGACATCTCCGCCTTCATTATTATAAAAGAGGCAGCACTATTAGCTTGAGGGGTCGGTTGAGTCCTTATGTTTTACGTAATTTCTCTGAAGATTGAAACTTTGATCATCAAGTCTCATTGAGAACTGATCTACTGTAATTTCAGTTTATGCATTAATACAAACTCAGTTGCTATTTCATCTCTGGGTTTGGAATAACTTCAAGCGGTGTACCCCTAGAGGCTAAGGGCCCAGCCCTGGAGAACACTTGCTCCTGTACTATTACGTTTGGTTTATGCATGGTTTGCTTATCGGTGTTATTTTGTAATTTGATATGTTTTGTTAGTTTACATCACATGCTCTATTTGATTTGTTAAAGTTTCTAAAGACAGAACTATTGCATTAACTCTGCAACGTATCACTGTTCTTTTAAGTGTTGATATAATACTTGTCGGTCTTTACGAAATATCATTGTTGTTCAATTACAGAGCCTTTGTGCTGTGCACTTATTCATTGATATTATGGAATTCATCTTAGCGATTATGTTCTTTGCGATTGTTGGATCTATAGACATTGCTATTCCATTCTAAAACACAACCATAATCTTTTATAACTTAGATTGCTAACTAGTTTACCAAGGCCAGGTTACTATTAAAGCGTGCCATGTGCATATATGGTTTTCAAGCGCTGTTCTATAATGATTCATTAATTAGTGCTGTCCATTTTGGTGTGTTGTTCAATTCGTCCTTAAGAGTGAAGGATTGCCATTTGATTCCTGTAGGTCACAATTTGTGCATTTGATCTTGTAGGCTAAGGTGTTACTACTTGTTAGACTTAGTTGTTGTTACAATTCCCTGCTTGTTGTTCCATTTTAGATTTGTTGTTCCATTTTAGATTTGTTGTTCTATTTCTTATTTCACTATTCCATTTCTTATCTGTCGTTCCATTTCCTGTCCTTTGTTATTTTGGTGTGAAGAATGATCCAGGGGTGTAGTGAGCACTGACATTTATTTCCTGGCTCCCAGATCCTTAATCTATTCTCTGATTTACCTTAGTTCCATCAGTTTACAAAGGGATGAGTTACTGCTACTGAAACCTTGACTGATAAATTGCTTAGTTTTCTGAATGTGTAGTTTAATCTTTTGAAGTAGTTTGTTGTAAACAAGCATCCATTTACTCTTGTATTTCTAAGCAATGTACTACTAGCATTACTTTGGCAAATGATAGCCTCAGACTGAGACACTCTTTGAAATACACAAAACATTCCTGGATTGACAAACTAATGTGAGGTAATTAGAGGTGAAAGAGACCCTTTTTATAGCTCGACAATTTGGCGTCATTGCCGGGGAAAGAGTGTAGCCATTTGTTTCTTTCCAGAGTAGTGTAAAAACCTGTTAGGGAAGAATTGGATTTTAAAAATGGAAGGTAAGAACCTACGTGTGGAGCATGTAACAGCCCTGCTCCCCTGCCTGCTTTCCTACAGATTTGCTGTTGTTTTGTTTGTGTAGAATCTAGCAGTTGATTTGTGTACATGACTAAGCAGAAAAAGCCAGAAAAGAATTCCAAACCTCTACCCAAGCCAGAAGAATCTAAGGGGCTAGTGACCCTTGGCCGATCAACCTTCATAGACGAAATCTTCAAGAAAGCAGAATCTCAGCCTTCAGTAGGACCCAGAAAAGTTATTTCTAGACAGCCTACTAGTTCCCTTCAGGCCACAGGATCACCATATGTAGCCTTTGCTGAGGTGCATAGTCAAACTAAAGAGCAGGACTTCAAGAAATTGAAAATTCTACTCCAGAACTATTGCAAGAAGGGAATTTCAGCAATCTTTGTGAAGGAGGAGGAGAAACATGGGAAACTGAGGAACCAAGGTCTCCTCTTGGGAAAACTCAGCCATTAAACAGCCCAGACAAGGGAAGTGCTGCAAAAATCATTGTTGAAGAAACTCAATCTCCTCAGACATTAGGCACTCTCATTATCCCAGACAGAGGAAGTGTTATTAAAACCATTCCTGTTAAAGCCATTCCTTCTCAACCTAGGAATACCCTCCTAGATATCCCAGAAGGTTATTGGAATATATTCGACCAAATGGCTCAAAACTAGCCAAATGCCAAAACCTATACATTGCATTATCCCATAAGTGCATACTGTATCAAATGTGTCCATGAAAGCAATCCCTCTTCAAGATATCCCTACATTCCATGGTCTTACATCAGAAGATCCGGATGAATTTCTATTTGAGTTCGATGTGCTGTGTAGGGATATGTTTACACCACCGACCACCAGAAACTAAAATTATTTCCCTCTACATTAAAAGGGGCTGCCTTAAGATGGTTTATGGGATTAGGTGGCGGGGTTATAAATAACTGGGATCAAATGAAAGAATCTTTTCTAAATAAATATCAGTACTATTGTAGGTCTATAGAACTAAAGGATGAAATATTCCTTATGGTAGCTAGACCAAATGAAACATTAGAGGAGTATGTGGGACGTTTTCAGTATAATCTTCAAAGATCTCCTTATGCATCACTACCTTTACCTGATAATGTGTTAAAAACATCATTGATTAGGGGCATGAAGGAACAATGGATTGAAACATTAAACATTATGGGAAAATGAGATATTTATCAGGAAAATTTCGTTGACATTATTGACTTTTATGTATCAGGAGCTCGAGAGGTAGCACAAGATTAAAACCGGCAGAACATGATTGGTTTGTAAGAGATAATAAAATTTCGACAAAAGGAGTAACGCGTGCAAAAATTGGAAATTTATTGGAAAATTTTAAAACTGATATACTAGGGACACTAACTACAAAACTTGATGTTATGTAGGCCAAGCAGAAGCAAATGGAGGCAGAATAGAATTTGGCAATCTTCTGTCTCCGATGCAGGAAGAACATAGCCATAAGGAGTGTCCACTAGATGCAGTCTGAACATGCACCATCTGCACAAAATAAAACCTTACGGAAAGTTGTCCCTCACTTCCCGGATTAAAAGCAGTATATAAGGAAGTAGAAGAAGAGCCAGAATCGTTATATTTGATCAAGCAGCGCCGTCAATGGCAGCTGCGACAATCTGGTATGTTTTCGGACCCAGCCTCTTCTTTTCAGTCTTCGCAGTATAATGCTCAACAATATAATATGTTGCAAAGTCAATCCCAGCCCCTATTTCCAAACTGGTCACCACATTCGTTTCCTTCATCAACCCCGTGGCTGAATCAGGCAAGCCAATCTGGTTGGCCGAATCTTCCCTATACCCTTCCATATTGGCAAAGTAATGCATACCCACCATAATGGACTCTGCCTACTTCACAAAGTTCAGCCTGGCAGACAAGCTAGCAAAGACCGATGCATCAGCTAGTAGGAACTATGCCGCTCCCTCAACCTACACTGCCAACCTTACAACAAAACCCCCAGTCTAATCTGAGACCGCAACTCCCAGCCCAACCCAACCCCAATCCAAATAACAGACCGGTCCAATCTGTCCAAATAGTAGAAACATCAGAAATAGGAGCTGATCTGAGGGAGTGTAATGATCTTCAGCTAAGATCTAGGCGTATTATTGAAACTGAGGGAGATAAGACAGCCCATGTTGAAAATCAGTTACCCAGAGAACATCTGTCACAAGAAGAGGATGTGAACAAGCAACAAACTCATAATCAAACAACCACATCCTCTCCCCCATTCCCAGAATGATTAATCATACCTCGACCTACACAATATCCTAATTTTGACATTCTGGGAGAATTACAAAATTTGTACATAAAAATTCCATTCCTCCAAGCCATTCAAGACATTCCGATATATGCAAAGACTATCAAAGAATTGTGTGTAAAGAAACCAAGGAGGAATGCAGAAAATAATCCAAGAGTCCAAGTAGTTGGCACTCTATCTGACTTATTATCAGGAAAAGAAACACCCATTAAATACGAAGACCCAGGAAATCCAATAGTCACCGTACAAATTTATGGTCAAACCTTCCCTAATGCCTTAATTGATCTAGGAGTTGCAATCACCATCTTAACAACTACTACTTGCCAAAAGCTAGACATTACATCTGTAGAACCCACCTCTACCTTGTTAGAGCTGGCTGACCGATATGTGGTTAGGCCAGAGGGTACACTACATGATGTCATGGTATTTGTTGACTCCTAGGAATATCCGACTGATTTTCTGATAATAAATCCCAAAAGCTGACTTGATGGACACCCATTGATTTTAGGTAGACCTTGGCTTGCAACTGTCGATGCCTATATTGGCTGCCGACAAGGCAATACGACCATAACGAGGGAGCAAATATCAAGAACTTAGCCTTATATCTTCCAGCACAGCCAAGTGTCACAATGATCAAAACTAATAAGCACCTTGTATCATACCTTACTGAAAACAGTAGATCTCCATTAACTATACAAGAGGAACCCGATTTTAAAGATCACACAGAGGACGATGCCATTAATAAATTTATTAGTCAAACTGAATTCAGATCCCGCACACAGTTTCACATGATAGAGGTAGCATTCGATAACAAATTAGAAGAAGATCCTCTTAAAGATACACATGAACAAATGATACATGTTACCTCTGTTGCAAATAGTAAAATTGTGGAAATCGAACAGGGAAAAACCTTAAACATTAATGCCAACCTCACCTCCGAACAAGAAATGAAGCTCATCCATCTGTTGAGGAAATATAAAGAAGCATTTGCATGGGACTACCTTGACATGAAAGGAATTGACCCCAATTATGTATGCACCACATTTACAAAGAAAAAGATGCGAGACCTGTTCGCCAGCCTCAGAGGAGACTTAATCCTCATCTAAAAGATGTGGTAAAAGCTAAACTTCAAAAACTTTTAGATGTCAATTTCATCTATCCTATCTCTGATAGTAAATGGGTCTCTCTGCTTGTGGTGGTACCAAAAAATAATGGGAAATGGAGAATTTGTGTGGACTACAGAGAACTAAATAAAGCAACACAAAAAGACCACTTCCCTCTGCCAGTCATCGACCAAATATTAGACACTTTGGCAAAAAAGAAATTCTTTTCTTTCCTGGATGGCTTCAGTGGATACAATCAGATTCAGATTGCCCTTGAAGACCAAGACAAAACCACTTTTACTTGTCCTTGGGGAACATTTTCCTACAGAGTTCTACCTTTTGGCTTATGCAATGCGCCTGCCACATTCCAAAGGGCTATCCTCCACATTTTTGCAGACTTAATAAATGGAGTTGAAGTATACATGGATGACTTTACACCGTATGGAGACAATTTTGATCCGGCATTGGATACACTGGAAAAAGTCCTACAACGCTGCATTGCTACCAGGCTTTGTTTAAGCCATCAAAAATGCTATATGTTGATGACTGAAGGACTTATTCTAGGACACTATATTTCAGCAGCTGGCATTCAGGTAGACCCAGCCAAAATCCAAATAATTTTGCTTATTCCCACTTCTACCACTCAAATGGAGGTACGTAGTTTTCTTGGATTTTCTGGTTATTATAGGAGGTTTATAGAACATTTTTCGCATATTGTTGCACCTCTGTATGCACTAACTGGTAACATTGATTTTTTTGGATAGAAAAATGTGAACGTTCTTTCCACAGCCCCAGTCCTTCGAGGACCAAATTGGAATTTTCCATTTCAAATATCATCTGATGCCTCAGATACAACAGTTGGAGCAGTCCATGGGCAGGAAGAGGATAAAAAACCATACATAATTTATTATATTAGCAAAAATTTATCCCCTGGTGAATTAAATTACATTGTTACTGAGAAAGAATTTCTAGCTGTAATACATGCTGTCAATAAGTTTAGACATTACATTACTGTATATCTTGTTATCTTATATACAGATCATTCTGCCATCAAATATTTAGCAAACAAGCCTATCACAAATGGCAGAATAACTAGATGGTTGATTTTATTGCAGGAATTTGATATTACAATCAAGGATAGACTTGGAAAGAAAATCCTGTAGCCAATTTTCTCTCAAGAATGACAAAGCCAATCGATGCAGCAGCGGTTGAAGATCAATTTCTGGATGAGCATCTATTTTCTGTGGTTGTTCAAACACCCTGGTATGCTGATGTTTCCAATTACCTAGCTGTAGCTAAACTACCAAAACATCTAACTTTTAATAAGCGGAAGCAAATTATTCAGAGGAGTGCTCGATTCTCATGGGTTGGAGGCTACCTGTTCCACACAGGGGAAGATATGCATATGAGAAGATGCGTTCGAGGATGAAATCTTCAACATTTTAAAAGCTTGCCATGATGGACCATGTGGTGGACATTTCGCCCGATCGCAGAACTTGACATAAGGTGCTGCAAACAGGGTATTATTGGCCTACAATTTTCAAAGATGCAAAGAAATTTGTCCAAGCTTGTGACAGTTGCCAGAGAGCAGGACGCCTTGGTCAGTCCGATGAGATGCCCTTCAACCCATAGTTAGTCATTGAACCATTTGAACGATGGGCCCTTGATTTTGTCAGACCAATTAACCCACCCTCAAACCAGAAAACATATAGTTTGGTGGCAATAGAATATGTCACCAAATGGGTTGAGGTAGAGGCGTTGCTGAGAGCTACAAAAGATTCTGTCATACAGTTCTTGTTCCATATATTTGTGCATTATGGCCTTCCAAGAGATATAATTACAGACGGTGGACCACAGTTTGCTAGGAACGAAATAGCTACAACACTCAAAAACTATCATGTCCAGCATAAGATCACTACTCCATACCACTTGTAGGCAAACGGTCAGGTAGAAAGCAGCAATAAAATAATAGAAGCAATCCTAACAAAAAAAATTGCATCACATAGACATGATTGGGTTGCCAAGCTACCAGAGGCACTGTGGGCTTACAAAAAACATGGAGAAGTACCACTGGTTACTCACCTTATCAATTAGTGTTTGGCAAGAAACCCATTTTTCCCATAGAATTCGAAATCCGAACACTGCAAACAACACAGGAAGTTGGCTTAGATTTAACTGAGGCACAAATTAATCGATTGTAGCAGATCAATGAGATCGATGAAATCAGGCTCTTTGCACTCCAAAATACTGCACTTATCCAACAACAGCGAGCTAAATGGCATGATGCTCTCATTAAAAATAAAGTCTTCCACGAAGGAGACTGGGCACTTTTGTACAATTCCAGGTTTCAGGACTTTCCCGGGAAACTCCAGACTCATTGGTTGGGACCATACGAAATCCAGAAGGTACATGACAATGGTACTCTTACTCTAATCACTATTGACGGTTCTGGATATGCCTTCAAGGCAAATGGCCACCGAGTTTTCCTTTATCGCAAACCACTCACTCGGGAGTCCTTCTTCCAGCAGCTACGCCAAGACTCTGATATGGAAATTTTGGGGGAGGTAGAGAAGTCTTCCTCACCTATGATTCATTAAGTAATTTATCTCTTTTCACGGTTTGTACATAATTTCTTTTGTTTTGTTTTTGTACATATTTTTGAATTAAATGCTTTGTCGTTACTTTTCGAAGCAGCAACAATGTTATTATTTTTGCTATTCATTTTCCCAAAGGGACAACATTTTTAGTTCTGTTGTTCCTTTTTCAAAAGAACAATACCTGTTGGATCAGCCGTCATTGTGCTTTAATTTTGTGCTTTTTCTTTATTTTTTGCTTTCTGCTATTCCTTTTCCAAAGGAACAACACTTTTGATTTTTGTTGTTCCTTTTCCAAAGGAATGACATTTGTGTGTTTTGTTGTTCCTTTTCCAAAGGAACATCATTTTCGATTTCTGTTGTTCCTTTTCCAAAGGAACAACACTTTTGCTTTTTGTTGTTCCTTTTCCAAAGGAATGACACTTGGGTGTCTTGCTGTTCCTTTTCCAAAGGAACAACATTTTCGATTTTTGCTATTCCTTTTCCACAGGAATGAAATTTCTACGTTTTGCTGTTCCTTTTCCAAAGGAACAACATTTTCAATTTTTGTTGTTCCTTTTCCAAAGGAAATACATTTGTGTGTTTTACTGTTCCTTTTCCAAAGGAACAACATTTTAGATTTTTGTTGTTGTTTTTCCAAAGGAACGACATTTGTGTGTTTTGTTGTTCCTTTTCCAAAGGAACACCATTTTCGATTTTTGCTATTCCTTTTCCAAAGGAACGGCATTTGTGTGTTTTGTTGTTCCTTTTCCAAAGGAACAACGGTTTCGATTTTTTCTATTCCTTTTCCAAAGTAACGACATTTGTGTGTTTTGTTGTTCCTTTTCCAAAGGAACAACATTTCTAATCTTTGTTGTTCCTTTTTCCAAAAGGAACACCACTTGTATTCTTTTGCTCTTCCTCTTTGAAGTAGCAACATCCTCATATTCCTTTACTTATGCTTGTTTCCCTTGCTGTTTTAAATTAAGGATGATTACTATTCCTGTTCTTTCAAGTCTTTTGGAATACAGCTATGCACTTATGCAATGGCTACAAAATCACAACATACTGAAATCAAGTGAATTATAAAATCGTTATTTTTATAAGAAATTTCTCTAAATTGGTAAAAGGACAGAGGGAAGGACACACTTACCCCTTATCTTTTGCTGTCATTGCTTCACTAACTCTGCTCTGATTGGTTATCTTTATCATGTTGGTTCCTTTTAAATCCTCTTTGATTATTATTCAGAAATAGGAGCAAAGGGTTTATATCTTCCTATTGAGATGTTAAGACTTCTTCCACCATTCCTACTCTTAAGGAGTGTTGAACCACCCTTTGTGTATAAATGGGAAAGTACTTTATAAAAAAAAAAAAAGAGCAAACTGACTTGTTTATATAAAGATGTCAAATGTAGGATAGGGGGTCTCATTAAGAGCCAGCCTACCATGATCATGAGGAAGAAAGTGAAGTGGCATCCCCACTATGGCCACCACACCAGGGATATGGTCCAAAAGGTATATCAAATAAAGAAACCTTGGAATAGGAGGTCTCATCACGAGTTGGCCTGCCCACCTTTCGATCCTTCCTCATGAATGGCATTATGGCTAACTAGTCACCAAGCTAGCATAATGGCCTACATTTTGACATCACACAACACTTCCTAAGAATACACAAAGGATCATGGTTCCATGGGTGAAATAAACAACTCTACCAAGGTTATGGACACTTGTCGGCAGCAGAGCACTGTTAATGGTATTGAAGTCACATTATTTACACCAATAGGTAGTTATTAGCACCCTTCTGTTTCTTATACCTTAGTAATCAATCACATAAGATGAATGCATATTATTTTCTGAACCATACAATGCATGTAAATCTATTATCACCAATCATGATAGAGCAGTTGAAAATGACTGCATGAGACTCAGTATGTACGACAGATGTCCTATCCTCCCAGCCTCGCATCATATCACAATAGTCTCTTACGTATTAAGTGATCCAACTTGAAACCTCGATTTCGGTAATCTGCTACTTTTGTAAACATGGCATATTGTCATACGCTGTTCCTTTATGACTCTGCTTCAGAACAAACCGGCACACTGCTCCTTTATTTGACGGTCGGGACGGCCTATCTCATTGTAGGGGGGGAGGTTAACCTCATCATTCTTTGGATGATGTGTTAGACCGCTATTCGGGAAACTGCGTACTTGGGAATAGCACGGCTCAACGGTATACTATTTTTTATTTTTTCATGACTTGCTATTCCTAAGCCATTTCCATTGTATATTCTGCAGAATTAGATTTTGAGCGAGTCTTGCGTCTTTCAGCCTCTCTGTGTTTTAACAGCTTGAATAGCTGCCATTCCATTATCAAAATTCTAAGATTTTACAGCAAAACCATAAACATGGGAGGGAGATTGATTCAAAGAGAACCGCTGGTGTTAAAGTCTCTGATGCTGCACGGGAAATCCCAGCAATAGCCGGGTGGCTAACTTATCTCAATCGCCTACAGGAATCCAACGAGACTGTAGCAATTGAATTCTTGTAGAACTTGCAAGAGGATCACTCCACAGTGAGGGGGAGACACATAACAGTCATCGATGACATAATTGTAGAGGTCTTGGGACTGCCAACCACTGGACCTGTATCAACGCTAAAGAAGGAGAGATTGCAGAAGATTATAGAAACCTTCCAGGAGGAAGGCCAGAGCCTGACAATTAGAGGAAAGGGGGTTCTACTAGTAGCATTAGGAGAACCATGGGTGGAATTGGCAAAGACCATTCAAAGCTATATCACCTGTGAAGGAAGAAAAGACGTGGTAAGACCATGGCACCTTAAACTTTTAGCTGTTTTAAAGCAAAAATGCTCTGTAAATTTACCTGCATTCTTGAATTCATTACTGCATGATGTTGCACGGAGCATGAAAAAGGCACACCATGTAGAATCAGTTGTTAGTCATCATGGGTTGATACGATTAATAGTCAGCCATAGCCTTACCCAGTAGCAGAGCAACTGGGAAGAGCTAATTGCCATGATAGGTGGAAGATTGACCACACCATCCCCAAAACGTAAACATTACACCAGTACACCTGAGTGTCCAAAAAAACGAAGGAAATTGATCCGACTAGCATGGCTACGAGGGAGGCTAGAGAAGCCCCAAGGAAATACCAGCCAACCAGTAGGGATAGAAGATATAGGGGATGAGAAACCCCCACGATTAGAAGGAGAAAGCAATGAGAAAGTAATGCAGGAAAATGAGGAAGGAGAAAATGAGGAAGAAACCGAGAAATCTAAGTAGGAGGAGGAAATGGAACAGCAGGAAGGCAGCCCAGTGTATGATCCATTGAGAGAAGATGAATTGGCCAAATTTTTGGTCAATATGGGTGAATATGGCCAATCTTCCAGCCCATCAGACCTCCATGCTAAAGAAGAACCAAAAGAACACTCTGCTCAGGAGGGAAATGCACCTGAAGGATCACATGCGTAGGAAGTAGAAGAGGAGAGTTGGCCTGTTCATGATGAAAACATGACAGGAGATTCAGAACAGGAACAATCTGTTCCTAGCCAGGCGACACCAGAGGAAACTCCGGAGGAGGGGGGGGAGAAAAGGAAGTCACCCAAGGAATAACAGAACCAGCTAGGGTTCTTGCCCCGGAGCAGCCAGAGCAGAGAAACAAAGAAGCACCCCAGAGAGAAAATCAGGGAATTGATCACAGTCTAGGCCACAGTGAACATTCTGTTGTTCCTTCCAAGGAAATTGAGGAAATTAAGACATTACAGAAAGAACATCAAAGACTACTGAATGTAATAGTTCAGCTTCGACAACAAATCAGGATTTTGAAAGCAAGAAAAGGGGTTAAAAGGACTTCGGGAAGGAAACATGAAATCGCTCCAGCAAAACCCCTCAAGACAAAGGATCAGAGGACCAGAGTCCACCCTGCTGTTCAAAACCCTGTCGAAAAGCGGGCTGCTGTTCCAAGTGTTGTTGAGAAGCAGACTGATGTTCCAATTAAAAAGGAACAGAATTTGACTGATATCCACGTTAAGATAGAAATGGATGATAGATTGACCTGCGATAAGGAAATTCAGATAGAGGAACCACCCTCAGGAGTGATAAGGGTCATGAACGCAAGACAAATCAATAGGAAAATTCAGGTAAAACTCCTGGTCTCCACCGCCGCATGGGAAAGAGATCTGAGAACGAAAACCCTACGGAACGGTTTGACGCAAGCTCAGCAAGCAGCAAAAAAGATCATAGAGCAAACGGTCCCTTGAGAAAGGTATGAAGAGCTATAGCAACAGCTTAGGAACATCAATCTATCCGAAAGCCAAGCCTTTGAAGGGTGGCAGAGGGAAGAAGATAAAGTCGCGAAGGTAACTCGTAGGTTAGATATAGTTATCAAGCATATGGATACCTTATGATCTTTGTACAATGATGTCCTAGCATGTAGAGCCCCTGCTAAGAATTATGCCTTGTTTTTAATTGAATGATATTTGCAATTGGAAATAAAGGCTGTTAAAGGAGGTGCTCCCATACAATTTAATGCCCTCGATGATTTTATAAACTACTGTAAGCACTATGGGGTAAAAGTTCAAAGACTACTGTGCGATTTTTATTTACATAACCTTGTATTAGACTAGAAGACCAAGCTAAACCCTGGCCCTTTTGTTGGCGATATCCAATTACAGGCATTTATTTCATTTGGGGTTAATCAAATTAAATGGCTTAAAGCCTATAATGCTTTCCAAAGGCAAGAAAATGGATTAGATTTGTGGGTAAGAGCTGAGCCTAGGAATCCAGTACAGTTGTGGAGAGAACATAGGAACCTCATGAAGACTCCAGGTGTAATTGAAGCATTAGGACACATTGACACAGCAATCAATCAGCAAGGAATAAAACACTTTTTCACTATTAAAGACCTTGCCATTGATGTGGCTAAATTTCGATATCAGGTCTCTAATCGAATATCCAACTCAGGGAGCCATTTAAGTATGAAAATTTTAAGTTAGCCGCCAATCGCTTGCACCTCTATGGTGAAGTAATTTTGAGGGCAGGGCCATCCTGGTTAGGATATAGGTTCCAGAGTCCAATTATTTGGCACCCTGCACCTGGGTACCAAGCCCTGTATGAGATTCCTGAGTGTCAGACAGGACATTTCTTTGAACACCTAGTTATGCATCATGGTTGTGGACCTCCACATGAGATTCCATCTCCAGCCTACTCTCTCACTGCCTTACATGTCAACTACAATGTTTTCATGAGGGCATGAAAAAGGGTAAGCAGGGGGGTGTGTGGAGTACTAAAGAAGGTACATTTTTGGTAATTATTTCAGCATCTTTTCACTAGAACTTACAAACCATTTGCATCATGAACTAGGAAAATCATAAGGAATTGTAATAAAACCTGTGAGATTAATATGCAAAGCGGAAACACTGAAAATTGTCATTTTCTTATGCAGAAAGAGGGGAAAATGAAAGACTGTCGTTCTGAAGGAAAGAACATGGTCGAGTTAACCGCTGTCCCTTTGACGGGGAACTGTATGCAAACAAGTCAAAAAAGATCAAAGCGAATCAGCCCTGGAAAGGAAGTGGAGATGTGATTTGGACTTAAACAGAAATGCAACAAATTATAGATATAACCATAAACCTATATAGATATGCAGCATAAATAATACTTCATTTCATTAATGTAAAATACTGAAATATGCTTACAAACAGTAATGGAAATAAACTAGCTAGGGCGATGCTAGCTTATCTCTGAGAAGAGATGTGGTGGCTACATGCCTATGAACTATGTTACAATGAGGCTCGAGGGCCTATCTATTGTTGAGAAACAATGGAAAACCCTTAACATTCCAAAACCTAACCCTAGAAGATGAAACACCAAACTGTGGGCCTCGTTTGGGTAAATTGGTACACCAACTTCCCAGGGTCGTAACTTTGGCATACGATCTCCGTTTGACGCGTACAATAGCTCGTTAGAAAGATCTATCTGCACACTACCACTTTGGGAGGCAACATCGGTCCATGGACCCATGTTGCCATAGATTTCCCAAAAAATTTCGTTTAGGACCTCAAAACAGCTCCGGAAGTTCATGACCCGAAAAACTACTAAAAATAGTAATTTGTGCTACAATTAAGGAAACTGAAAATGGTGAGAGAAACAATGGTGGGGGTCCAGGTGGACTTGGCAGGTGGCCACCAATATCCACCTGGATCATTCCTCCCCCCCTTAGGAAGCAATGGTCCCCATTGCGTTGAGTTCCTCCATGAGATGAGGAAACTTTTGCTGAACTTGTTCCCTAGTGAGCCACTTGCCCTGGTGAAGGAGCTGGCCTGCTTTGACAACTTGATACAGTTGGATATTCTATTGGAGAGTGTTCTTGATCTGTGCGTCCATGATCTGATCAGTTGAAGCTTGTTCCATGGAATCTGGATTTAATTCTGTCGGTGTGAGCTGTTCTGCAATGTCGGATGTGTCTAGCAATGGTGGAAAGTATGGCCGAAGGCGGTCCACATTGAACACTGGGTGTAGGCCAAGGAATGGGGTAATGCTGAGCTCAAATGCATTGTCTCCCATAGCCTTAGTAATGGTGTAAGGACCATATTGGAGTGGTCTCATTTTCCGATAGGCTCCAGTAAGGCGTTCCTTTTGCAAATGCAACTAGACTTTGTCGCCCACCTAAAACTTGTGTGGCACCCGATGTTGATCATGTCATTGCTTGTACTTGGCATTTGATTTCTCCAGAATTTCATGGACCTATTGGCGCATATGTTGGATGCGCTCAATGAAGCTGGTGGCCTTATCTGTTCGAGACTGGACATGAGTTGAATTTATGTGAGTAGCTGCAAGTGGCATGGCCACATCAATGGGGCATAGTGGCTGGAATCCCAAACCCACCTGAAAAGGGCTATGGCCAGTGAAGTTGTTAAGAGCTTGGTTATAGCTGTGATGAACATAGGGGAGGACTCTCATCCCATGTGCATGGATTCTTTGAGTTATACATGCGCAGAATGTGCACAATCATCCTATTGACCACCTCTGTCTGGCCATCAGTTTGAGAATGGAAGGCTGTGGACTTCGTGAGTTTGGTGTCCAGCATTGACTAGAGACTGGACCAAAATGTGTTGAGGAACCGACTGCCCCGATCTGAGATGATAGACTATGGGATCCCAAAGTGCACCCACACTCGTTCAAAGAAGAGTTTAGCGGTGGCTTCTACTGTGAAATTCTTCTTGCAGGCCGCCATAATGGCCATCTTCAAGAACCTGTCGAAGACCACAAAAAACAGTCATTTCCATGCTTAGTGGAAGGAAGGCCTGACATGTAATCCATGGAGATGGATTCCCAAGGTCGACTAGGGTAGGCAACGGGGTATAGAGGCCGTGCTTCTTGATGGTCAGTCTAGAAATGGCATAGGCAGTACATGATCAGATGTACTTCCCAACATCCTGTCGAAGATTCGGCCAATAGAAATAATTCTACAGTACTGCCACTATTTTCTTGACCCTGAAATGCCCAGCAGCCCGACTGTAGTGTGCTTCCCAAATCATCTTGGCATGCTCACTTGAAGGAACACAAAGGTGACCCAGGTGGCATAATAGGGCATCCTAGAGGTGAAAATCTGGAACATGCCGACCCTCCAAGAGTGTCTGGTATGTGTGGCCGAATTCTGGGTCGCTTTTGTAGAGAAGTGGCCAATCAGAAGTCTCGTGCCCACAAGAATTGAGCACGGTGGTTAACGCCATGATCAATGGTCGACTCAGGCAATCTGCAACATTATTGGTGCTACCCTTCTTATACTTGATATTCAAGTGGAACTGTTGTAGGTATGTAGACCACTTCTGATGGCGATCATTCTGCAATTTTCCTTAGGTCTGTATGAACTGCAGGGGTCAGTGGTCTGTGTGGATGACCGTTTCCTTCCCCAAAATGTAATGCTTCCATTGTCGGTAGGCCTGCACAATGGAATACATCTCTTTATCATATGTGGGGTACTTCCGGATTGTGTCTGAAAGTGTTTCACTGTGATATGCCACTGGATGTCCATGTTGAGTAAGGACTGCCCCAATAGCATAGTCAGAGGCATCTGTCTCGACCTCAAATGGTTGTTGTAAATCTGGTAACGTGAGCACTAGTGCCATGCAGAGGCGATCCTTCAACTCAATGAATTCCTTCTGTTGAGATTCAGACCCAAAGAATTTTTCTTTCGCCCCTCCCTTGATGACTTGACTCAAGGGCCAAGTAATATGAGAAAACCCCAACACAAACCTACGATAGAAGTTGGCAAGACCTAGAAAGCTGTGGAGCTTTGTTAGAGTGGTTGGAGATGGCCAATCCTGAATGACTTGGAGCTTGGCTGGATGCACATGCACCCCCTGTTCATCAATGATGTATCCTAGATATTGAACTTGGGTCATGCCAAAAGTGCATTTCTCCAAATTGGCACATAGCTTGTGTTGCTGTAGTGTTTGGAGAACCTGTCGGATGTGGTGGAGGTGCTCTTCCCAACTATGGCTGAAGATCAGAATGTCATCCAAGTATACTACTACAAATGAGTTGGTGAATGGCTACAAGATGTCATCCATTAGCCTCATGAAGGTTGCAGTAGCATTCGTCAATCTCAAAGGCATAACGAACCATTCGAAAAGGCCCTCCTTGGATTTGAAGGCAGTCTTCCACACATTAGAGGGTTGGATTGGTACCTAGTGATATCCTGACTTCAGATCGATCTTGGTAAAATATTGTGCCCCCTTTAGTTGGTCCAGGAGGTCATCAATCCATGGGATCGGGTACCTATTATGGACAGTGGTCTTGTTCAGCGCCCGATAGTCAATACAGAGTCTCCACGTCCCATCCTTCTTCTGTACCAACACGATCGAGCTCCCACACAGCGATGAACTTGAACGGATGTGACCTTTCTGTAGGAGCTCCTGAATCTGCCTCTTGATTTCATCGTTCTCTAGAACGGAGCGCCGATAAATTGGTCCATTCGGTAGCGGTGCACCTGGGGTTAGATCGATGGAGTGCTTGACCTGACAGTGCAGAGAAACCCCTGCGGGGGAGGTCAAGATGTCCTCGTACTCCTCGATGACCTTGTCCATCTGTAGTTGTCATGCAGAGGGGCCCTGTCTAGAGGTTACGACCACCATATTCTTCTTTCCTTGAGGTCGTATCATCAGGAAAACAAATTTCATGGTTTTGGAAATGATCTTACTGCATTGTTTTGCAGTAATCAAAGTGATGGCGGTTGGTGCTACCTCTGGTATCCTGTACAACTTATTTCCCAATGTAATAATAACAGCACGAGGCCTTGATTCATACACAGCATGTCACTTCCACAAGTATGCCTATCCTAATAATACATCACAAACTTCAAGGGGAGTAATGTCACACAATACCTCATCCGTGAAGGGCTTGATGTTGTATGGAAGGCGACACTGCTGGCTCACGCGAAGATCTCGTCCTTGGTGAAGCCACCCAATGGTGTACAGTTGTTGATGTGCTGTGGTCGGTAAACCCAACTACTTCATGACCTTTGTCGAAATGAGGTTCTTTTGGCTCCCGCTATCAACAATGAACTGTATCGGGGAGCCCTTTACCCACATCTGGGGTGGAAGAGATGCTCCTCTGGATCTTCGGGTTCATTTTTCTAGACCTTCGCAGTAGCAATAGTGGTGTTGGGATCCACATCAATTATCTACTTCCCTTTGTCATTCCCCTTATTGGGTTTTGACTCAGAGTCGGAACATGCATCTGATTCTGAAACCTTTAGCTCAGCCACCAGTGACTGCTTGGCCTGACACTCACTTGTGTTGCGAGTGGAGCTCTTATGGAACTCACACCATTTTCCCGTGTCCTTTTTCCGCTTCGCGGCGCTGTTCTTTGCTTGCAGCTTCGACTGGTTTTCTTGGGCTACCTCGCCTTGGCTTTGTCCTTTGTTCTGTGGTTTAGGGGCACCTTTCCCCTGCTTTGGATTCACATATCCAAAGTCTTGCTTCTTTTGTTTAAACTTCTACTCGAGCTTGACGGCATATCGGTATGCTGTGCCGAGGGAGGAGATGTTCAGGAATTGTATTTCTTCCTGGATGTACTTATGCAGGCAACCACGGTATTTGAGTATCAAATGCTGCTCTGAATCCCTGATACCCAACTTTGTGCGAAGGGTATGGAAAAGATTGGTGAAATCCGGCACGTCTTGGTCCCTTCCCTGCCGCAGCGTGGTCCACTTTATGTATTCATCCTCATAGCTTCTGACAGGGTAGTACTGCTCCTTGATGGCATCTTGGAATGAATTCCAGGTGGGTGCAGCTGAAAATTATGAGCCAATACTTTCATCCTTCTGCTCGCAGTAGGTTTCCCACTAGTCGTTGACGTGGGGGGCTGCTTTAAAAGAGCGAAAACAATCTTTTCCCAACTCGAAAAATCATAAACAGAAAAACAACCCTCTAGCGGATTTAACCATTTATATAGGGCATCTCCATTTATCTGTCCCTCGAATATGGGGATTTCAAAATTAACTTGCACCTTAAAGGGCATGGCGTTTCCAGAGTAGCTGTTAGAAGCCGATGCGTCGCTTCTGGGTAGCCGTTGAAGGATCTGGGCAAAGCTATCCATCATCGCATTCCGTTGTCGCTCGAGGGCTTCTTCGAGCAAGATTTTGATAGGATCTCCTGCCCCCTCGTCTTTCTTTTCATCCGCCATGGGAGGCCGTCGGGATTTGCGAGGCTGGTCTTGCAAAGGTTCGACCAGTTCCAGCCCCTACTCCTTATATCCCGACCATGTTGGGGACATGCAAAGAAAAACAGAGAAAAATCAGACCGCTTTGATACCACTGATCCAAAATTAAACAGGAACACAACAAATTACAAAGATAATCATAAACACAGATATGAAGTGGAAATAATACTTCATTTCATTAATGTAAAATACTGAAATATGCTTACAAACAGTAATGGAAATAAACTAGCTAGGGCGATGGTAGCTTATCTCTGAGAAGAGATGTGGTGGCTACATGCCTCTGAACTATGTTACAATGAGGCTCGAAGGCCTATTTATTGTTGAGAAACAATGGAAAACCCTTAACATTCCACAACCTAACGCTAGAAGATGAAACACAAAACTGTGGGCCCCGTTTGGGTAAATTGGTACACCAACTTCCCGGGGTCGTAACTTTGGCATGCAATTTCCATTTGACGCGTACAATACCTCATTAGAAAGATCTATCCAAGCACTACCACTTTGGGAGGCAACATCGGTCCATGGACCCATGTTGCCCCAGATTTCCCAAAAAATGTCGTTTAGGGCCTCAAAATGGCTTCGGAAGTTCAGGACCCGAAAAACTGCTAAAAATAGTAAGTTGTGCTACAATTAAGGAAACTGAAAATGCTGAGAGAAACAATGGTGGGGGTCAGGTGGACTTGGCAGGTGGCCACCAATATCCACCTGGATCAAGATGTCGGCTCGGCGCAAGAAGGAAAAGAGATAATTGAGAACTAACGGTTCGGCGAATCCCTCAGGATCCTTTGATCCTGAGGGATCGCTACTTTAACTATTTTTGCACCTAGACATCTCTGCCTTCATTATTATAAAAGGGGCAACACTGTTAGCTCAAGGGGTCAGTCGAGTCCTTATGTTTTATGTAATTTCTCTGAAGATTGAAACTTTGATCATCGAGTCTCATTGAGAACCGATCTACTATAATTTCATTTTATGCATTAATACAAACTCAGTTGCTATTTCATCTCTGAGTCTGGAATAACTTCAAGCAGTGTACCCCTGGAGGCTAAGGGCCCGGCCCTGGAGGACACTTGCTCCTGTACTATTACATTTGGTTTATGCGTGGTTTTCTTATCAGTGTTATTTCGTAATCTGATATGTTTTGTTAGTTTACATCACATGCTCTGTTTGATTTGTTAAAGTTTCTAAAGACAGAACTATTGCATTAACTCTTCAATGTATCACTGTTCTTTTAAGTATTGATATAATACTGTCGGTCTTTATGAAATATTGTTGTTGTTCAACTACAAACCTCTGTGCTCTGAACTTATTCATTGATATTACGGAATTCATCTTAGCGATTATGTTCTTTGCGATTGTTGGATCTATAAACATTGTTGTTCTATTCTGAAACATAGTCGTAATCTTTTATAAGTGAGATTGATAACTAGTTTACCAAGGCTAGGTTACTAATAAAGTGTGCCGTGTGCATATATGGTTTTCAAGCGCTGTTCTATAATGATTCATTAATTAGTGTTGTTCCATTTTGGTGTGTTTTTCAATTCGTCCTTAAGAGTGAAGGATTTCCATTTGATTCCTGTAGGTCACGATTCGTGCATTTGATCTTGTAGACTACGGTGTTACTACTTGTTAGACTTAGTTGCTGTTACAATTTCCTGCTTTTGGTTCCATTTCATATTTTCTGTTCCATTTCAGATTTGTTGTTCTATTTCTTATTTCACTGTTCCATTTCTTCTCTGCTGTTCCATTTTCTGTCGTTTGTTATTTTGGTGTGAAGAACGATCTAGGGCTATATTGAGCACTGAAATTTATTTCCTGGCTCCCAGATCCACTATCTGTTCTCTGATTTACCTTAGTTCCATCAATTTATAGAGGGATGAGTTACTTCTACTAAACCCTTGACTGATAAATTGCTTAGTTTTCTGAATGTGTAGTTTAATCTTTTGAAGTAGTTTGCTGTAAACAAGCATCCGTTTACTCTTGTATTTCTAAGCACTGTACTACTAGAATTATTCTAGCAAATGATAGCCTCAGACTGAGACACTCTTTGAAATAACAAAACATTCTTGGATTGACAAACTAATGTGAGGTAATTAGAGGTGAAAGAGACCCTTTTTATAGCTTGACAATGACTAATCTTTTCCTGCATAATTGTCACCATTCTAATTGATGTTTCCTTCTTCTTAACTTGCAAGACCCTTTGTTCCCATTGTCATCCAAGCATTCAATATCCTTGTCATAACAATCCACCTTGGTCCTATGAAGAGACAACTAGTCCATACACAACAAAATACTGTATGATCCCAACGTAAGTAGATTCATATCTGTTGATGTAGGCATACCATTCAACTCAAATGCAAAATCCATTACCAAGTGATGAAACCTCTTCTTTGTACCTGTAGAGAACTGTACTAGCCAAGATTCTGCATGCACTTATTTATTCAAACCACACTTATCCACTGATTCAAGATTAACATAACTATAATTAGATCCAGGGTCAATCATAATAGAAGAAACTTGATCACAAAGCTTACCTTCCATCTCGATAATAGACACTTGGTGATATCCCTGCCTATTATTGAACACTGCATAAATATGAGGAACACTTTGTCCAAGATCCCCCACTGTTTGTGCTTCCTGGGCACTCTAAATCTATGGTCCTTGATGCTATGGATAATCTCTCTGACAATGATCCTTGCTACAACTCTAAAACTATAAATTCTTCCAACTTGCACCCTTGTTCTGCTCCTTAGACTGAAATTTGTTTCCTCTGTGAGATGCATTGAACTTCTTTTGTGGTGTTTCAATCTCTTTGTTACTTATGTCCTGAGGCATTGTTTGCTTCTTATCCCATTTTTCTTTATTCTTTTCATTACCTCTTGAATCCTACTTAGTCTTGGACATGGGCTTTGATTGCTCATAAAAATACTTTAGCTTCCAGATGGCCTCCTCTAATGATATAGGCTCATCAAACTAAATCTTGTCTTTGAATGTTGTTGACAACCAATTGATGAATATCTGAATATTTTATTTCTCATGATTTAGATAAGACACATACCTTAATAACTCAAAGAATCTACTAGTGCACTCCTCACCGGTCATAAATCCTATATTCAGCTCATAGAATTCCTTTTCCCTTTCATCATAGTATCTCTTTTCTAGATACTTCTTCTTGAATAGTCTCTCAAACTCACTCCAAGTAAACTTCTCTTCATGAATACCTCTGACATTTTTTACATCTTCCCACTAGATATCTTCTTTAATTTAATACTGAATGTCATTATCATGTCCTTCATGTTTGTTGAGTAAACATGCAATCAGAAAAACTTATTCATCCCAAAAAACCATGGTTTGGCATCCTGTGACTTCTTCATTTCCCCATCAAGTGTAGGTGGATTTTATTTCTTGAACTCATGTGACAAAAATCCCCTGCCACTGCTCCTGTAAGGATGATAGCGATGATGACCATGATACCTATCTAAACCAAAACTAGAATAATGCTCATGTCCACTTCCTTATCTATCAGGTGTATTCAAGAATGTTCCATCTCTAATCATGTCATCTCTATCCAACCTCTGCAATCCATGTGACTTGCTACGATATGCCCCATTAGTCCTATCCTCCTTCCCATGGATGATCTGTAGTGGTCCATGTCTCTGCAAGTATGACAAAATCTAAAGGATAACTGCTTTAACTTCTACTTATTTCTCTTGTGTCTGCATTATCTTATCATTATCTTCATTAAAACTCCTTATTTCTTCCTTAAAACTTCTCAATGTGTTTGCTATGTCAGAAGAGTGCCAAACATCGTGTTACTCATTTGATCCATAGAGAGAATTGCGTGAATTGTAGTCTATCATCTTTCTATTCATCTTTAATCTCTCTTCCGGTAAGGTATATCATGTCAGCTAAACCAAATCATAATCAAACCAACGTACCTCACTATATTTCGAGATGGATATCTGATTTTCAAGGCCAACGAGATTAGCATAATAGAAGTTTAATCATAATCACAACAGTATATCAAGATCATATCCATCATCACCAGTTATCCATGCATGACAATACTGACCACATACCATGACCTCATGCATGACAACTATTACCATGTCAATATGTGCATAACAATGTATAAACACTGACGTACATAACCAACATATACCCATGATGAATACATCTAACAACACATCATCATATTCCACATGGTGAAAAAACTGTAATAATGACCACCACCATGCATACAAAATAAACACATAGACCATAAGCATGAAAAACACATATGTAATCAACATGTATGCATGAGTTAGACACATCGCCCATCCAGTCCAAGGGTTGAACCATGCTCTGATACTGCTCTATAACCACCCTCCCACATTTACCCAAGTTAACCAGCCCACCATGGTAAACATGTGAAGAGAGGCTACTATGATGTGATTCAACTTCCTATGTACAGTTAAGTAAGTTGAATCGACAAAACAAAACCATTCTAACCTTCCAAAAATGCTATAGAAGCCCAAACAACTCTTGTAGGTGACTAACCCTTGAGACCACTTGACATTTCATTGATATAGACCCCCAACTACCCCCATGGCATGCCATTCATACGAATGAGGCCTTCCAGTCACTCCCACAACAAGGCATGCCAAATACAATGGACCTTTTTAGCTAGTTCTATGCTAGCGACCTTGGATTCTGTGACACTTTCTCAGGGCTTGGACTTAGGTCACTACCCAAAACTTCATAAAAATTCGAGAAATAACTATTACATTGGAACAAAGGTACTAATGTAAACATTTTATCAATGACTTGATTGGATCCCTATTATCCATGACATGCATTTCATCAAACATGTCACAAAAATGAAATCTACATGTCATAACAACGGATATGAGCATATAGGTTTCATACATATGAGATTAGTAAATAATCATTGTTTCTCCTTTACAATAGCTACATTATCATCTATTAGGTCATATATTCATTGTACATTCATTTTCAAATCAAAAAATGATGAGATCCATACATCAAGTCCGTCATAAAACATACTCATAACTAGCATGTAACCAATAGAAATAACAAGGGTATAACAACCATAAGAATCACATCTAAACCAGTATATTTACCCATTAAATAGAAGATAAAAGACATTGTATTAATGAATTCAGAAGCCAACTAGGTCTTGTACTTTCAAAAACCACCCAACCATAGATTGGCTAAACCAAAAATTTCTTTTAGCCAATCACCCACGTGCCACATTCCAAGCATGAATGTGGGATCTCATAAAACAACGCAATCAAAACCAAACCAGAGCTTCCAGAGACCAAACCACGTCAACCTTCAACCAGTGATTCCACCACATGGTCAGACATCAATAACCATTTCCAGATTGGTCTCTAGCCAAGCTATCCAGGGCTCTAGAGCATTTATTCCAACCAAGGCTTCCACTACTAGTAACTCAACCCATACCTATTATTGGGCTTCCACAAAATTTTTCCAACTAGGGATTCCACGACTAGTAACTCAACCCGCCAAGCGCTTTCAGAGTGTTGGTCCAACTAAGGCTTCCAAGACTAGTTACTCAACCCAAGGTGTTACAGGGCTTTTAGAGCCTTTTTCCAACTAAGGATTTCAGGAACTAATAACTCAACCAACAACCATAAGGAACATGAGAACCAACCAAAAAACAAATGGAACGACACCCATAACACCATGGCTATCTAGGAAATGGAAAGGTTAGGAAAATTGACCGTCAATCCAAGAATTCCTCCATGCCAATGACAAATCATAAACAAGAAACCACATGCATGTGCCATGCATGCCAAAACTAGCAAGGAAATCATACATTCAACTTGGTACTTACAAGAAAAACCCAATGTAGCTATTGATCTCGATGTCCTCTTGTGCTTTCTTGCTCTTATTTTTCGTTCTTTCTTGAAATCTGAAGCATGCCACACTCCTCCAAGAGTGTTCTAAGAAAACTCTAAGTGTCCAAGAGTATGAGAGAGAGAGTAGAAAATGAGAGATCCAAAACTAAACTGACAAAAGGTTACAAACTGATCCTCATAAGACTTTTTATTAATGAGACCTATATTTTCTTTAATTTTCCGTTATTTTCCTTCATTTTCCTTCTCACATGCAACCTGTGACCTTCCACCTTCCTTTTCTCCTAATTTCCTTTATTTTCATAAATAAATTGCCAAAAGTGTCATTTTTCCTTTCCAAAGCCTTTTCCATTGCCTTTGACAATTTCCTTAGCCATTAGTTAATCAAAAGTGATCCCCATCACTATATTTTTTCCCAAGATTCAACTTGGAATATGTTTCCCATGACCATGGTTATTATTTTGTCTTTACTAACTTTATTACATGATTTTTGACCATCGCTATTAAAGTATGTGGAAACAGAAATAAGAAATTCATAATACCAACATGGATAATTAAAGCGATATTTTGGCATACTCAAGTTTCATGGTCAATACAACAACATGTAACTTCACAAACCTACAACACCTTTATATATAACCATGGAGTGTTTTCCCTTTTCATTTTTATATTTATGGGTTGCGTTAACACCCGACAAGTTAGTGTAATTATTTTTGTGAATTACAGGCATTCCTAGTTTATCTTGTGTATGCTCATTCTTGGTTCAATAAAATTTAATTTGTGGAAACAATAATACTGATCTCTAATACCATAAAATTTTGGGAACAATTCATTCTTAAAATTGATGCCAATCAAGGATTTAGTTTCACTTTTTAGGGTATATTTCAATTATGCTTAAGGAATTACATGTTTTTACTCTTGATTTTAGTTTTGGTCTAGTTTACTCTTACCGATTTTTGTATAGCGCTGATGGTTTCTTCATGTTTTCTGCAGTATTTATGAGTGTTTTGTGTTCTTCTCGATTCATTGGAAACAATGATGACACTATTACTATTATTTTAATCTTAATAATCTCCAATTATTCAATCTACTTTGTTATTTTCATGTTTGATTTTTATTTTTTAGTGACATTCTATTATGTCTCATGCTTCTATCACCTACTTAGTAGGTCCTTCCCATATATGACTATCCAACTAGCTTCAGTATCATTTTTCAACCAACCTCTTGGTTACTATTTATTTCCTCATATATGTCTGTAGACCATTTAATCCTTCTAGTTTACCAATCAAGAGTTTATTTCCCCTTTTAGGACCATTGCAATTTAAAATTTCTAGTCCACAAGGAAATTAATTCCGAAAAGTGATCTTGTTAGCATCCATTTTCTTAATATAAATGTTTCAATTGTGCCAATATTAATAGTAACTATGCTCAAGAAGACTCCTTTCTAAGTACCTGTTGTATTGTGCTATACCTTATTGCAATTCTATTCGGGTTTATATACCCTGTATTTTATGTATGTAGTACCTGTTCTTAGTTCCTATAGTCAAAACCTTTCTTATATAATAATTTTTTCATAAGAACACTTTGTATTGTCGGTTCATAATTTAAGTTCTTCTATTATTGCTATATTATTTATTCATAATGTAAGTTCTTGTACCACTTTACATCGTCTTATTAGCTTATAAGGCTTACCCAAGTCTCTTTAATGAGAAGGCCTGCTAAGTTTCGTTCCATTATATCTCTTTCTCGAATAGAAAAATAGTACATAGCATGATTATTTGTAAATTTTTGGCATTATGACTAATGTGTTTTCCATGATGAAAACATACTTGATAAATATGTCAACATGATGGCTATGTATATGCTAAAGAAAGATAGACAAGGGAATATTAGTTCAGAAACAAGGGAATGATAAAGGTGAAGTTTAGGAAAGTATAGGTGGGTCCTGTGAAGATATATGTGTACATACATAGGTTTGATAAAGATAATTTTCATACAGTTTCCACACTATGGTATTATGGATACGAAGTGTCCTTACCATTATATTGGCCCATTGTAATGAGCGAGACAACAAATATTTGATCCCATCAAATAATACCATCGACATTACTAAAGGATTGGCCTAAGGCATTGGCTAAGGCTTATACTATTTAAGAAGATGGAGATTAAGTGCTAGGGTGTGCATATGATGGATTATTTATGGGTGACATGATTTGAAATAGGAGTACACTAGGGAGCATGGAGATGGATCATATCTAATAGATCTGAAATGACCACATATTGAATAATGTGTTTATGATTTGATAGATATGTGATTATGACATTATGAAGTTTGTCTATAACATTTTTGTATGCTGATATTTGTGTTTGACAGATGTTGTATTGTGCAGTGAAGGTATGAATCAGTGATTATAGATCTGTATGTTGGTTTTCCATTGGGAAGTCATGTACATATGTGGATCTTCTTCTAGTGATTCATGTATATATTCTGCAATAGGGACAAATCTATATGCATGTGTGGTGAATGAGAAGTGCATACATACGCAGGAGTTCTTTATAAGAGTCACATAGATCTACTAGGACTTTACAGTTTGATATTTTATTGATGTCTGGTCAGTTATGTTATGTTTACTATTGTCTATCAATGATGTCACTCTCACGATAATCTATGTTTGACAGTTCTGGTTGGACTGAATTGTTTATGGAATGATATGTTGACTAGAGATGATGCTACTATGTGATTATTTGTATCTGGTTCATTGATTTGTGATGGGTTTAGTATGTGATTCAGTGATTTATTTAGTGTGAAAATGGTTTAGAATCAATTATTCAGTATTTTTATATTTGTACATAGGTCCTCTTCAGGAGAATCATGTACATACATGGGTATGAATTAGAACAATAACATGTATATTCTGAGAGATGGTCGATTAGGGTTTGCAATAGCAGAAGTTGGTTCTATGATAGGTAACAATGTTTGGCTTATTTATGAGTAGATGTAAATTGATATGATCTATCCTAGTCTAGTTTGATCTAGTTGTATGGATTCACTAAGAGTCAGTGATTTCCTTGATGATTCAGTTGACTCAGTGTTTGTGTGATTTGATACAACAATTGGTTTCTTAATTGTTATTTGGTATTGGGCTAAAATGATTGAAGCGGGTAACGAGTCCAGTATGAAAATATGATGAAAAGTGGCCTTCATGTTTGATATTTTGGATGCGGTGGATCCAATATGAAATATTATGAAACATGGTCGATAGAGGTGTTGAGGGTTGGAGCCTTCAGTGAGGGAGTTAAAGCTTCCTTTTAGAGATAGTTGGTAAATCTAATCAGGGGGTTGGAGATCCCTTCTAGTGGGTGCCAGTAAATGAGATCAGGGGGTTGGAACTCTCTTCTAGTGGGTGTTGGAGAACAAGAGAAATTTGTAACCTTCTCTTGGTGGGTGCCTACATACTGGTATTAGTATTCACTAGTACAAGATTGTAACATGTTTTCATTTATAATAAAAGATGAAGACAGTGACGATGACAATGTTGGTTTTCTCCCACATTGGGTTTCCACCTAAAACTCCTGGTGTCCTCATGTGTTGTTTTGTTTATTATGTTCGATGGTTTGTTCCTTTCTAACTGCTCATGGTGACTACTTAATTAAAGGCTAATGAAGTAACAATACACTAGTTAGAGTAGAACAAATGATGAAATGCATGAAAATATAGCTAAATTGATATATGTTTTTTTCCTTCATCATAGTCACGTACATATGATTTTTTACTTAATGAAAATAGTGTAGAAAAATATAAATAAGAAATTGAAAGATTTAAGTGAGTTTTAAAATACTGATTCACCCCCCCAGTGTTTTTCCCAACAATTGGTATTAGATCTAGTCACTTCAGTTGAAGCTTAACCGCTTTGAGTGGATCAAGGATGATGGGAAAGAAGAAGATAACTCGAAGGAAGGAGTCATAAATTTGTGTTAGTAATAGTGATGTATCAGATATGGTAACAATTATAGATGTCAACAAATATTTAGTCTTTGGAGCACCTTTCTTTCTATTGATCAAGAATAATGAAGATAGTAACAAGGAATTATCAGGCATGGGTTTTTGTTATAATTGTGGTACATTTCATTGTCTATGTAACAATGATGATAGAAAAGATGAAAATGAATCAACTGAACTTGAACTCATGGGTAAAAGTTAAAATAAGCATTCTAAAGAGAATTTTTTTTTTAAATGATGACCGTAGAAGTAGAAAAACAAGACAAGTCAGAAACAATGGAAAATGAAAGTGTACCTATGTTAAGCAATGTTAATTATCAACAATGGAAAGAAAATATGAAGTATAATCTAATGAAACTTGATGTTTGGTATTTAGTATGCAAAGGCTTCATCAAGATTCCTCCATCGAAGAAAGAAGTGAAAAAAAATGGTAAGGAATTAAGTGACATCATTAGTAGCATACCTAATTTAGCATCGAACATGGTTATGCATTATGAAATTGCAAGGGAAGTATGGGCTAAGCTATAGGAAATCCATGAAGAAAAACCAAAGAAAGTATGTTCATCAGGAGAACTATGAGGTAATCTTATTTCTAACATTGTGTCAAAATATGAACATGATGATAAAACAACATTTGTTATGTCACATGGAAGTATTGATTCAAAAGAAGAGAGGTTAGAAGAAAATTTTAATCTTAGAAGAAAAATTGATCTTGTTTTGAAAAATATTACTAATCTTAAAGAAAAATTGCAGGAATATGATAACAAGTATCATATTAAATTTGTAAATGTTGTAGTACAATCTAAACAATATTGTGAGGGCCTTGAAGCATAGATTGTCTCTCTAAAAGCAAGTTCTGAAAAGTCAACCAAGTGAAATGAAGAACTAACTCAAGAACTTGAAGAACAAGAGAATGTGATGAAGGAAGAAATTATCAACTTAAAGGAGAAAATGGAAGAAGGAATAAATGTTAAAGAAGGAATGAGAAAGTAGTATCTTCAAAATGAAAATCAATACCAAAAAATGGAGGTTGAGGTAAAAAATCTAAAAGGTCAATAAGAAGAAAAGGATAAACATTTGAGATTTCAAGATAGTACTAATATTTCGGATAACATTGTTAGTAGTCAAAGGTCTCCTTCAATTAAATCTCATGTTGGTTTTCATAAAACTATTAAAGGAGAATCTTGTTCACAACCTAGTGTAAGAAATCTAAATGGTAACAATACAAAATCTGAAGTGCACAATAAAGAGATAAGAAGCCAACCTGATCAATAATCATGGAAAGTGAATGATGTAGTAAATGTTGCAATAAAATCTAAATAATATTGTGAGGGACTTGAAGCATAGATTGTCTCTCTAAAAGAAAGTCGTTAAAAGTCAAACAAGTGAAATGAAGAACTAAATCAAGAATTTGAAGAACAAGAGAATGTGATGAAGGAAGAAATTATAAACTTAAAGGAGAAAATGGATGAGGGAAGAAATGTTGAAGAAGGAATGAGAAAATAGTATCTTGAAAATGAAAAGAAATACCAAAAATGGAGGTTGAGGTAAAAAATCTAAAAGGTCAATAAGAAGAAAAGAATAAACATTTGAGATTTCAAGATAGTACTAATATTTTGGACAACATTATTAGAAGTCAAAAGCCTCCTTCAATAAAATCTCATGTTGGTTTTCATGAAACTATTAAAGGAGAATCTTGTTCACAAGCTAGTGTAAGGAATCTAAAGGGTAACAATGCAAAACCTGAAGTGCTAAATAAAGAGATAAGAAGCCAACCTGATCAAGAATCAAGGAAAGTGAATCTTCAAAGGAAATCATTTTCCCCTAACTATAGAAGTGTTAAACTATTCTCCCCTATGATTAATAATGTTCAATGCTTTATATGTCATAATTATGGACATGTTGAAGCCAATTGTAGAAGAAGATTGTTTCAGGCAAGGAGTCATCTCACAAGAAGTACTTTGACTCCTTGGTACTCAGGTTTATTCAAGGGATATTGTTTTACTTGCAACATATTTGGTCACAAATGTATTGATTGTAATAGAAGGAACATGAAAAATAAATATTATAATTCCTCTGCTCCCTTTTTTGGTCATATGAGATGTTATGCTTGTAACAAGTTTGGACATGTAGCGAAATAATGTAGGAATAAATCGATGAATCGTAAAAGACAACATGGAAAGAAATCAGATAATGTTACAAAAATTAAGAATGATGGATCCACCAACATTTCTCATAATAAGCAGAAAGAAGAAGAACATATAAGATGTGGTATTTCTCTCTACTCATCTGAAGATGAAAATGAATGGTACATAGACAACGGATTCTCTCATCATAGGACTGGAGATAAGAGTAAGATGCAGTATCTTAGGAAAAATCAAGATGGTAAGGTTATTCTTGGAAATAGTTCTCCAGCAAAACTTTTGGTAAAAGGTAGAGCCAAAATTAATAAACATAGAGCAGCTGATACTTTATTAGTTCAAGGGCTAAAGAAGAATATTTGAAATGTAGGTCAAATGGAGGATAAAGGAAATATAATTGTGTTTACATAACCAAATGTAATGTTATGGATGAAGAAACTGGAAAACTCATAGGAGGAGGATACAAAAATCTAGAGTAATTACATGTTTTTAAAGAATTGAATTCTTGCATAAAGGAGGAGGATTCAGACTCTGAGTGAAAGAAGATGATATCTACTGTAGTACATTGTTCTTAAAAGAATACTTCTCATAGTGACTGTAGAACTTATGAGAGGTACATGATCTCATGAAGAGAAGGATATGATTATTAGGTCCTTAGGATCAATGATGTATGATCTCAGGTGGGATTATACATTTATATATCTTGATGATGATTCCCATGTTGATTTGGTATTCATGTTTCTTATATATTGACAATGCATCTAATATAGTAATAGTGAAATAGGAACATATAGTACAGGCTTGGGGGGGCTATGGCTACGGAAGTTCAACATTTTACTTTTTGTACATAGATCTCATAAAGGTAAGTCAGGTATATACATGAGTTTTGGTCTAGACAGTCCCGTATATTTATCTAAGATGATGAAACTGTGGGATAGACTCAGGGATAATTTGTTATATGCTTCAGTTAGTTATTATTTGGATTTTTGGTTTTGACATTGGTTTGTTACAGTTCATTGATGCTCGAATACTACTTAGAAGTAGTATTGTCTTATGATAATTTATGATTTGATGCAATATGACATTGTTGCTTTGGTTCTTTTGATGGATATATTGATTGATGAAGATGTATATGATCATACATCATAGTGAATAGTTGGCATAGGTTCAAGGGGAGAATTTGCTATGCTTCTAATTGTCCATTGTTGGCATTACGATTTCTTAAGAATTTGTTGTTGCATAATGATGCTCATGATAATTATATATATCATTGATGACATGTAGTTGTTTTTTCTAAAGACGCATATGATGTTGTTATTCTATCATTAGTGATGATAAAGTCTTCGATAAAGTTGCACTTAGTGGATTAAATTCTACATGAAAAGGATATGCATGCCATGGTCCTTATTGACATTGGTTGATGATGATAACTTTCACTCACTACTTATATGTTTTTGGCATTATGCCGCTTCAATGATACATAAGTTGCATATGGTGCAGTTATGGATGATCCTATAGTGTTAATCTTGGTTCTCACATATGTTACAAGGTGATACATGTACATGATATGCTAGATATGGTATGTTGCTTAAGGATTTTGGTTCTTGGTATATAAAACATGTTGATCTTGATGAGCTCAAGGATATGGGATACTATTAGAGCTTGATTGTACAATCTAATGCTATTATTGGTTGATGATGATGAATTCTTACATATTGCTATCTCTATGTCATGGGATATCAATAAATTGTAGGTAGGAATCTTATGGATGACCACTTGAGTTTCCTATGGTGTGATGATTCTTCTTGACACACTTGATTGATGTTGAAGGTCGTCCTTTTCTTTGATAGATGCATATGATGACATTAATAGGAGGGTTATTGATATACTACTAAAATTATTGGGTGATGCTTGGAGACATTGCATATTTAGCCACATATTGATAGATTTTGTCACATGGTGATGTTGATGAGGATTGATGCTACATTGTCCTATCTTACCTTATGATTATATTCTTGGTTCTCACATATGTTGTTGTGTTGCAAAATATCTACATGTATTTGATGTGAGTGGATTGAGGTTTCTCCTACTAAGGGAAAGAGAAATTTGACGTTGATGAGGTCAAGGGGGTGAGTTGATAACAGATCTCTACAAAACAATCTTATGTTGTTGCATACTTCTTCATAGGTTGAGGATATTGATGCTACATTGTCTTATCTTGCATATTTATGATGAGGATGTGTATGCTGTTGTTCATATTTCTTCTATCTATGTTGCAAGGTCCTATGATGACTATTATGGTCTTGCTACCAAATGATTCAAGTCCTTGTCTTTGTTTTGGTCATAAATGTCATATTTGTCTCTTGATGTAAAGGTCGTGTGGTAATCATTGTAATATTTAGTCATTTTTGGATTATTGGGGTCAAGTCAATTATGTATGTAATCCCATTATTTTGGGCATTTGATGAGTCAAATATGTAACCCCATTGTGTTGGGTGATAGATATAAGCATGAGTCCTTGGTGATAGGAAAGGTCATATTTGATTGATTCATAGAGCCATGTACTTGAAAATATTCCAGAAGATTGAACATATTCTTAGGGGGATCATGTTCAATGTTCATATTTAGCATATCACACCTATAGTGATCCTCTCTACAAAGGAAGAAAGAAGTCTTTGTCCAGCAATGATCAACCATTTTCCCTTGACGTAAAAGGGGAAGTAACTTGGTGTTTGAAGAAGAGTTCTTGGAAATAATCTTGGTATGTTTACAAATGTGTTTACATGTATCTACAAGTGGTGGTAACCAAACACTAGAGTGGTTTCCATCAAGTCTAAAGGGGGATATTGTTGGAATTATGACTAATGTGTTGTCCTTGATGGAAACCTGCTTGATAAATATGTCAACATGATGGTTATGTAGATGCTACAGGTAATATAGACAAGGGAATATCAGTTCTAAGATAGAGAAATGATAAAGGTGAATTTTAGGAAAGTATACGTGTGTCCTATGAAGATAAGCCACATGCATATGTAGGTTTGATAAAGAGAAGTCGTGTACAGTTTCCACACTATGGTATTATGAATGCAAGGGGTATTATGAATACCAGGGGTATTTATCATGGTATTGTCCCATAGCAGTGAGAACAACAATGGATATTTGATCTCATCAAAGAATACCACTATCATTACTAAAGGATTGACCTAAGTATTGACTAAGGATTATACTATTTAAGGAGATGGAGATCAAGTGTTAGGGTGTGCATATGATGGATTATTTATCACTGAATTGATCTGAAATAGGATTGCACCAAGGAGCATGGAGATGGATTAGATCTAATAGATATGAAATGACCAAATATTGAATAATATGTTTATGGTTTGATATATCTATGTTGATGGTATTACGAAGTGTGTCTGTAACAATTTTGTATGCTGATATTTTGATTTGACAGATGTTTTATTGTGGAGCAAAGGTATGAATCAGTGATTATAGATCTTTACATTGGTTTTTCATTGAGAATTTGTGTACATACACGAAATTACTTTAAAAGGGTCATGTACATCTGCTAGTGTTTTGCAGTATGAGCTTTTATTGATGTCTGATTGGTTCTGTTATGTTTTCTATTGTCTGTCAATGATGTATCTCTCATGATAATTTGTGTTTCACATTTGTGGTTGGATTGAATTATTTATTGAATGATATGTTGACTAGAGATGACGCTATTGTGTGATGATCTGTATCTTGTTCAGTGATCTGTGATGGGTTCAATAAGTGATTTGGTGTGACAATGATTTAGACGCAATTGTTTGGTACTTTGAGATCTAGACACAGGTCATCTTAAGAAGAAGCACGTACATATGTGGGTATGACTCAGAACAATAATATATATATTATGACATATGGTTTATCAAGGTTTGCAGTAACAACTATTGGTTTCTGTGATGGGTAACAATGTTTGGATTATTGATGATTAGTTGTGCATTGAGATGATCTATCTTGGTCTAGTTTGATCTAGCTGTATTGATTGATTAACATTCAATGATTTCTTTGATGATTTATGTGGTTCAGTGATTGGGTGATTTGATAGAGTGATTGGTTTGAAAATTGTTATTTGGTATTGGGCTAAAATGATGGAAGTGGGTCTGGTATGAGAATATGATGAAAAGTCACCTACAAGTTTGATTTCTTAGATTGGGTGGATCAAGTATGAAATATTATGAATCATGGTCCACAAAGGTACTGAGGGTTGGAGCCTTCAGTGAGGAGGTCGAAGCTTCCTTCTAGAGATAACTAGTAAACTTGATCATGGGTTTGGAGCTCCCTTCCGATGGGTGTCAGTAAATGAGATCAGGGGGTTGGAGCTCCCTTCTAATGGGAGCTAGAGAAAGAGAGAAGGTTGTATCCTTTTGTATTTGGGTTCCTGCATACTGGTATGAGTCTGTGCTAGTACAAGATGTTAATATTTTTTCCTTTATAGTAGAATATTAAGACATAAACGATGGAACAAGTGGTTTTTTCCCAGATTGGGTTTCCCTAAAAATCTTAGTGTCCTCATGTGTTGTTGTGTTGCTTATGTGTGATGGTTTATTATATTATTACTTATCATTGTTACTATTTAATTAAAGGAAAATGAAGTAATCATACAATGGTTAAAGTAAAACAGATGATGAAATGCATGAAAAAATAGTTAACTGAATATACATTGTTTTCCTTCATCATAGTCACTTACATACACTGGTTTACTTAATGACAATAGCATACATAAATATGAATAAGAAATTGAAAGGTTTAAGTGAGTTTTAAAATATTGATTCACCCACCCCTTTCAATATTTTTCCCAACAGAAGTATGCATATTAATTTGCATACAATTATAAGCATGTACTTAGTTATTTGTATTCTTTCCTGCATTCCTTTACCATTATGTGTTTAATTATATCCTTAAGAAGTTAAACATATTTTATAACGTATTGATTTTATAATCAAAGTACTACGTACCTACCAAGATATGTTCAATATTAATGAATCATATAGTTTGTAACAACTATTGCTTCAATATCCATTCTATTCTTACTCCTATGACACTGCATTTGCCCTTTCGTACTCCCTATTTTAAGGTTCACTTCCAAGTAATGAATGATAAAGTTGATATTTATGCTTTTTGTATTATACACACAGGTTCTACATCCTTTACAATAGTCTTTGTTACTAGACATATGTCACCAATTAATTCACTACCCAGTATTTTTCAGGACTTACTCGTGTAAAATCTTTATCTATTTTTTTTTTTGGAAGGAAATGTATACCTCACATCATTTTTTGTGTAATTTTTTTTTTGTTGATCACTCTCGTGTTTCTTCCAAATCTGTCTCTACCCCAACTAATCTACCATTACATCATTTCCTTGTATAGATATTGAATTTAACATATAAGAGATCATGTTTATGAGATGAGTCCTTACGTGTAAGGCATCATATCTCCCTTTTACTTTAGATAGAGAAATATACTATAGAAGTATTTTTTTATATAATAGTACACCTTAAAGAACTTCTAGCTTATATACTAATAGATACTTCAGTTTATAATAATGGATTTTATTCCCCTTTCTTGATATTGCATCTATAAAAGTTACTTCTTCCTCTTTATACCCACCCAATTTGGAGTTTAGGATTAATTCATTCCATAGTCTATTATTACTATATTATATTAATTTAATCTTATATTATTCAACTCTAAAGACAAGTGTCAAATATTTAGACAAGCTCAGTACACTCATTACGTCTCTCTTGATATATATATATATATATATATATATATATATATATATATATATATATATATATATATATATATATTTTTTCCTAAACAAATATTACTAGTACTTTTTTTCCTATTTTTCCTTGGTACAGTTATGAAATTAGCAAGAGGAATTTCTCATTTGGTAGTACAAATCACCTTTAAATTTATCATCCATTAGTCTCATCCCATTTCTTTAATTTATTTAACGAAGAATTGTTTTCACTACCACACTCTTTATCAAGTCTATTTCCTTTATGTATCTCATCTTAGCTGTAGCGATAAATAGTATTAGATTAATGATGCCTCTCTTCCTCAAGCTAATCATGAATGATTTTGCTATTGGTTAGTTCCAGTTTTCAAGTCTTTTATACCTGGGTCTAATATAGTAATGCTAATTTCTATCATATAGCCGTGGGTTTGCCCATAGGCCTCAACATTGAACCTATAACTCTAATATCATATGTAATGTACTTCAACTTCATGCATATATCTATATCTATCTATAGATATATATATATATATATATATATATATATAGAGAGAGAGAGAGAGAGAGAGAGAGAGAGAGTCATAAGTAACAAGGAAGCCAAAATTCACCACAAAGTTAAAAGTTTATTGTACAATATTCTTACCATTTGATAATTAAAATATTTGCAACTTTTGGTTCTTATGCACTAGTCGCATTCCATGCATTTCAGGGTTAACTTTTAATTATTATTATTATACTACAGGGATCTTCCTTCTTGATATGTAAAAACATTAAATTATCATATATTTAAATTAATCATCCCTCCTCTATACTTCATCTTTCAAAAATTGATGTTTATTTACGAAACCCTTTCTATCCTCTTTTCCAAATAGGTTCCAGTGTATTATCTCCTTTGAATATAACATTAGAACTTTGGGTGCCCAAATACTACAATGCATATTTCTAGAACTTATTCCTTGCATTGATATTATGCATTGAATCCACTTCTCTACGTTTGGTGGGGTTATCGTTTAACTCATCCTTTGTAATGAACCTCTAGTTCATACTATTCTTTCCTTCATTCAATAATAATAAATGTGAACATGTCAGGGCGATACTATGTCTCTTATTTTCATTAAGTATCATACAAAGTTTATTTCAGTGATTGTAACTTCAAGCTATGAAATATCTATATATAATTTCCCTCATTAATTCCTGCAATGGTATGAATATAAAAAAATGGTGAGGCTTCCCATTCTTTTTTTTGGTTTTTTTTTTAAATACTTCCCACCCATGGACCTCTACCTTTATTTGTTTGTTGTATAATACTAGTATTGCTGGGTTTATAGGTGTATTTGAGATTAGTCAGAAGATCTCTACATCCCAATGTATTAATTCATCGTAGAAATCTTGGGGCCATGCTACACCTCATTATGACTTTAATTGTGTATTTTTTTCATTTCTATATGGTCCTTTATTCCATGGACTTCATAAAACATGGTGGGACATTGCCTACTTGTTTTCATCTCTTAATTTATTATGACCAATAGCTCACACTTGATAGAATTTATTATATATATAATTCATATTATATATATATATATATATATATATATATATATATATATATATATATATATATATATATATATGCTTTTAATGCACTCATTGACTTATGACGTATAATCATTTGTGGATTTTCCTGCTTTCCATCTCTGCCATCTATTTAAATTGGGTATTTGTTTGCATTTTTCAAAGGTAATATTATTGGTGTCAGTGATGGGCCCATGCATAGACATGGCCGCACTTGAAAAGTTCCAAGCTGTAGCATCCATGTGAATATCACATGGATGTCGATCCTTCACATTTTTAATGATTGTTGGAAAAAATACTAAGAGGGGGGGAGTGAATCAATATTTTAAACTCACTTAAAATTTTTTATTTCATATTCTCATTTCCCTACACTACTCTCATTCATGAAAACAATGTATGTATGCAACTTTACTAAAGGAAAATAACATATATCCAGTTAACTAACTTTTCATATGTTTCATCATCATTTCATCTTTAACCAATGCATCATTACTTCATTATTCATTAATTAAATAGCAACCATGAACAGTAGAAACAAACTATATCATCAACACATGAAAAACATATCAACACCCATGAACACTAGGATTTTAAGTGGAAACCCAATGTGGCAGAAAACCATCACTGTGTCATCTCTATCTTCTTATTTTATTCTAAATCAAAACTTCTTACGATATTGTACTAGTGTAGACTCTTACCAGTATGCAGACACCCACCTACAAAAGGCTAAAACCTTCTCTCATTCTCTAGCACCCACTAGAAGTGAGCTCCAACCCCATGATCTCATTTACTGACTCCTACTAGAAGTGAGCTCCTACCCCGTCTACAAATTCTCTAACTACTACTGGATGGAATCTTGTTCTCCCTCACTCAAGGATCCAACCATCCACACCTCTTGTGGACCACGTTTAATAATATTTCATATTGGATCCACCTGACTCAAAACATTATACATATAGGCCACCTTTCATCATATTTTTAGACTAGATCCACTTCCAACGTTAAGACCAATACCATGTAAAAATTATGAAACTAAATACTGAATAAACTCATCTAATAAATTTCAATCAACCAATGCAACTAGACCAAACCAATCCCTAACATATCATATAAATGCAAAACCACTCATCAATATACCAATCCACACTATGTTCACCATAGAAACCAATTGTTGTCAGTGCAAACCTAAATATACTTCAAAAAGTATATGCTACTTATTTGTAGCACACCTAGGTATGTACGCATTTTTTTAGTATCATAATTCTGTACATATCTCAAATTATTAACTACTGAGATCTCTGTTCAAACTGAATCACTGGGTTAGTCAATGAATATTGAATCAAAACAGATACATCAATATTGGCTCACTGAAAACTCAATCACAATGAAGCACCATCACTGATCAATATACCAAGTCTTATTCAACCCAATGAACACTGTGAAACACAAACTATCATGATAGAGAATCATCGATAAACAAAAACAAACAAAATAGAACAAATAAAATCATATTAACAAGCCATACTACAAGACCCTAGTATATGTATCTGGCTTTGACAAAATGTATAAACGTATGTACGCTCTTACCATACATTACACCTGCATAGAAACCTAGAGAAACCAAAAAAACTTCGCAGAATATATAAGCGGCTACCCAGAAGCAGATCCATGTATGTACGTGACTAACCTGAGTAAAACTAGCATACATATATGAAATAACTGAATTATACTTTCACTGCACAACAAAACATCTGCCAAACACAAATCTCGACATACACACATCATTATACCATCATCATAGATATATAAAACCATAAATATATTAAGCAATATGTAATCATTTTAGATCTATCATATTTTATCCATCTTCATGCTCACTAGTGCACACCTATTTTAGATCAAAAAATTCATAAACAATCCATTACTTGCACACCTAACACTTTGATTTGCATCTCCTTATATATATTTAGCCTTAGTCAATACCTTAGGCCAATCCCTTAGTAATTCCATTCGTATTATTTGATGAGATCAAATATCCATTTTTGTACTCATTACTATGGGCCAATTGTTGTGATGGGGTCCCCTAGGGTCATTTTTGGGGAAAAATCCCAATTTTTTTTGTATAAAATGTAAAGTCTCCACAAGTTGTGGTCGCAGAATGCGTAGATAGTTGAAGTGTCATAAAGGGTTTTACCCTTCTTTCATGTAAGTTGAGTTAGCTTTTGAAGATCTACCTATGGTCCCAAGACCATGGAATTCTATAAATAGGTGTGTCTTAGGATGTCTAGGTAAGAAATAGAGATGAAGATGAATGTAATGGATCAGTTGAAGGAGGAAAGTGTAGAAGTATTAGAGTAGAAGAAAGGCTCTGCAGTTGTGTGCGTAAACGCCTAGAGTAGAGTCTACAACTGAGTGCGTGGATCCCTGCAGCTAAGTGCACAGGGAAGCCTTGAGTTTGTAATATTGAACTAATTATCAATAAAGAAGATTGTTGCGGAAATACTTGCGTTATCTCTTTACTTTTGTTTATATGAATACGCCTTATGTTATAATGGGTTTATAAAATAATGATGTATTGATGCACAACTTTACACGATTGATATTCGTACATTAACGCAATTACTCTTAACTATTTATGTGAAGATTATCTTATTGTATGTTGAAGTTATTGAAAACTTAAGCCAATTGAAGTAATTACTTGGTTATAAGTCCTCTTTGATACCTGTAAGTAGTTGATCCACCTATTCAGGGTCTGTGAAAGACGGTCATAGATGTTCACAGAGGTCTAAAGGTCGATCAAAGGGAGTTATATCGATAAGACATAAAGGCTTATTGATCTGCGCGAAGGCAGATTTAGGGCATAAGTCGACATTACACTAATATTTGTGTATGGAAACTTGGTTCCGACATCCCTTCATATTGCTCTGGGTGAGACTTTAGTCCGCGCTACATGGATTGATGATAAAATGGCCAATAGTGTATGGATTTGTTTGCCAAAACTAACTCTGAGCCTGGGTCAGGACCCACTAAGACAAAAAATGGTTCTGTTGACGGGACAAGGATCTGCATAGAAAGATGTGTGATGTCACATCTCTGGAATCCGACCAAGAAAGAAATTAAGGAGTGGTTGGATAGAAAGATCCACAAATTCATGGCGAAAGAGAACATAAACCCATGCCCGATGAAAGAACAGTGGTTGGATAGATACCTATACATAGAGATACATGAGATCCTCTTCTGCACCTTCCCCGTTGAACTATAAAAGTGGATTGCTAAATTGGCAGACGACCAAGAAAGCGTTGGAAAATACTAAGAGCGGGGTGGGTGAATCAACATTCCTTAGAAATTATCACTTTTAAATATTTTCAGAGCATTAGTTAATCTTCAATTATTATTAATGTTTATGCAGTAATAACAGTAAATAAAAGAACCCACGAGGCAGATATATTTTGGGTGGAAAACCCCCTCCGGGTCAAAAACCACCGAATGCTTGTCTAATAAATTCTTTAATCTTCAGCCCCAACTGAAATGAAAGCAACAACTTCCTGGAATTCTAGAAAAGCATTCTTCTCCAGCTTCCACTGGATGGATGCTCCAATGCCTGAGATTATTTAGTAGTCAACTGAACAGATGCCCCAACACCCAATGAGCTACAACTCACCGTAGCACCACCCTACCACCCTATAGAAGAATAAACGAAGAATGGAATCCCATACCAGGGAAAATAGTCCACTTTACAATGATATAAAATGATGTATAAGAATAAGACACACTAGACCATAACCCCAACTATGACAGAACCACTTAATGATGATCCTAGACCTCCCAACACTGCCTCTTCAACTCTTGGCAGATAGATACTTGTACAACTTTTACAATGATGCTTTTACAATGACTTTGTACAATGATACTTTTACAATGATTGTATGCATTGCTTCCCACTTGAAGACTTCATATATTGAACTTCTTGCTGAGGTTTTGCACCTTGATTGCTGCTCTTGTTATGCTACCCTTTCTCACTCTTCATAAAATTAGATTATGCATTCATTCTTCTCTTGATGAATATATAATACCTCCAAAAAGTATTCAAGGAAATACCCATGAGATGATAATAGCAAAACTTACCTCATCCCGCAGAACATATGTCAGTGCTAAACAAAAACGACAAATTATAATACAAAGAAAATAATGCAATTAAGAGATGAACATGCATATAAAGAATATACTTACCTGTAGCTTACCTCTACTACATCATTTTGCTGCACCTTGCTCTTTTCTTCCCTAGAAAGTCTGGTCCTTTGCACCTCTTAACAACAACACTTGATCTAGTTTTCCTTGCCTTCTAGGAGCACGATATTTAACCTAATGTATCTCTATAATTTCAGATCCCCAACATGTAATCCTTGGTCCTATAGAAGCCCTCTGAGTCTTCTTTCCAATGCCATAGGTCTGACCTAATTTAGACTCTTCGAGAAAAGGTTATGCCCAATCTCTCACAATGACCTAATTATGGACTAGTTCAGTATAGCAAACTTGTATTGCGTGCCAGGTGTCACTGTTTCCTCCTTCGGCTCAGAAATTGATACATAGAAAACTAAAGTCCGTGCAATATCTGCCACCTTTTACAGAATTCCAATCCTCTTCTCAGAGAGAGAGTTATGATGATTTTCCCAAGGTCACTTCTTTGAGATGAAACTCGAGAGCCTACAAAAAAACCCTAAATTCCAGAAATGATATATCCAAAAATATAGTGAACCAAGATCTGAAATTCGGTCACAACGTTCATCCGGATTGCAGATCAAATGGGTTCTCATTTTCAAATCTAAGACTTCGCAGAAATGAAGTTATAGTGAAAACACATGATCACTTCATTTGGAGGATATATGAGATTTCTTTTTATAGAGTTGAGAGGGGCTTCTATAGAGAATGTTAGAGGAATTTTAGGAGCTTAAAAAATTATTAATTATTGATTATTAAATGAAAAACACCAATTATGAGTTCCATGCCACAACCGTAGGGTTTTATCCCACTAACTATGGTTACTAACTTCAAACATGAATATCTCTCAAACTGTGAAGAATTACTTGGTGTGTCATATATCAACGAAAACATCTCGATGAGTAGAATCCATCTAGAAGATCCTTGACTCAAAATAGAGTAAGTTTTCAAGTAAAAATTCTCTTGCAAGATTAGGGTAGCCCCTGGTGCTGCTTGGGTTCACATCAATGACAATCTCAGATCATCTTTAGATCAACAAGAAGGTGGAGGCTTGGTGGTCCAATAGTGTGGACCACGGAACTAGTACGGAGATCAGAAGCTTCTAAAGATAAGCTCATGCACACTGTCGATCATTGGCTTTATCGAGTCATAAGTGGATTCATGATAGAATTCACAGTCAATACCTTAGTAAGCTACAACGAAGTAGAGCGACACTTTTTCAAGGGATTGCGAGGTAAGTATTTGAGATCTTTGAATACGTGGATTAAGAGGCTCTTGTGCGAAAAGTGGGTTATGCCATTACCTTGATGTTTGGAGCTATGCAAAGTGGAAAATTCTTCAGGGATAGAGTGAGAACAAGCCCTGAATATATCCCACTGATCCAGCCTCCTCTAAGTGACGACGAGGGAGCAGCACAGGCTTCATCATAAAGCATTGTCCAGCGGATAAAGCAAGAGTTTTTGTGAATACATATTCCGTCCACACCACCTCCTCCTTCACCTCCACAGCATACACCTTCGTCCACACCACCACCACCTCTGCTGCTATTCAATATGTCAAATATGATGAAATTTCCCGTATTCAGGGGCTTGGGAAATGAGGACCAGGACTAGTTTTGGTTCATTGCAAAGGCCGTGTGGAAATCATAGAATATTACAGATGATCATATGCAGAAAGTGCAGTTGGTTACTACTCTACAAGATCATGCATTGACATGGTACATTAAGTACTACACTAACAACCCTGTGGCATCACTAGTGGACACTCAGACTGCTCTGAATAAGGAATTCAGTAAGCCTAAGTCTCAAACACAGTCAGCAGTGGGGTTTAAGGAAATCACGATGAGGATCAATGAAACACCCTGGGAGCTGGATTAGAGACTGAAGTGCAGAATCCATGAAGCCAATATGAATCTCACAGAGAGTCAGCACTGGGTTTGGTTTATAGCTACACTCCTGCCTGACCTAAGGATTTCTCTATCAAAAAAAGGTAGGAACACAAGCAGAAGTGATAGAGATCGCAATGAGGTTACATGAGATGCCTATCTAGGATGCAATGTTGGGAGTTCGGCATATTCATGTGGAGTTGCAAAACCTCTATTTAGAGTTTCATAGATTGAAGAAGGAAAAAGCAACTCAACTGGAAGTGCGCGAAGAATTTTGGTGCCTCAAGTGTAAGAATGAGGGACATGATAAGGATCATTTCCATGTTTTTGTGAATTATATGGCAGGAGGAGGGAACATGCCTCTGAAGCTAGAATCCCAAGTAGGACCAAGTAGAAGGCCCATGCTGTGGTGTGCTATCTGTCAAGTAGAAGGAAAACATGTAACAAATAATGGCCACCTACTGTAAAAATTTGTATAGACACCGCAAGATTTATTCTACAACATTTGTAAATCGGTAGGCCATGATGAGAGTAACTATCATAGATATGAATTAATGATGGAAAGAACACCCATGTATCAGATGAAAATAGAAACTTAGCCTCTAAATCAATGTGTCAAGTGAGTGCGTGGAGGATATCAGGGACGAGGATGAGGTCGAGGAGGAGGAGGACCTAGTAGAGGTCGAGGGCAAGTAATTTTATATAATTGTAGAGTGCTATGACACTATGCGTGGGAGTGTACAAGACAGAAATGCCCGTCATGTTGGTATTGTACTCAGTTTGACCATGTGATAGAAGAATGCCCTATATTGATAGTTAAAATGCAGGAGAAGAAGGTACATCCTACCCAAAACATGTAGATGATGAAGAAATAAACTTGTGAAGGGGATCCCAATGTCAACATTATGCTGCGAAGTGGTGTGACAACTGGTGATGATAAGGGAAAACAACTAAAGAAGATGGATGGGTCCCCAAGGCTGCAGAAAAAGAAGTTGGGTTTGATCTGTAGCATGCAAAGGAGACATTCATCGAAGCAAAAGAAAGCTTTGCTACAGCTTCTACCTCAGGAAGTTAGCATAGGCTATTGGAAGAAGTTGACCCCTCCATGCTTACTACTTTCTTGGAGACTTGCATGAAACTGTTGTGTGACAACAAGGCTGTGAAAGGATTATAGGAGTTGATAAATAAATTTGCTGGCAGGGATAATGCATCTGATGGGCACCGCAAGGTCATAAAGATTGGCAAACATAGGACGAGACCAGGACGCAAGATGAGGCTCACTGTAAAAATAAGAGAATATGAGATGGATCAATTTATTTTGGATATAGGGTCAGATGCGACCTTTTTCCCTAAAGAGACTTGGGAAAAGATGGCGAGACCTGCACTTCAGTGGTCTCCGATTCAATTAAGAATGGAAAATCAACAGAAGATTATCCCTATGGGGAGATTACACGGAGTAACTGCAGATATAGAATGTGTGTGCATGTTGGCTGAATTTGAAGTGATAAATATTGTTGATAACAAAAATCCATATCCTACACTCCTTGGAATTGATTCAGCTATCAACATGAATGGGGTCATCAATTTGAAGAAGCAGACAATGTCGTTCAAAAGGAAAATGCTCCGCTTGGTAGTACCATTGGACCGTGTAGAAGGACCACGCCATACTGAACCTGATCCAGGTGGATATTGGTGGCCACCAACCAAGTCAACTTGGACCCCCACCATTGCTTCTTTCAACTTTTCAGTTTCCTTAATTGTAGCACAGTTTACTATTTTTAGCAGTTTTTCGAGTCCTGAACTTCTGGAGCCATTTTGAGGCCCTAAACGATGCTTTTTAGGAAAACTGGGAGCAACATGAGTCCATGGAATGATGTTTCTCTTCCCAAAGTTGTAGTTCTCAGATAGATCTTTCTAACAAGATATTGTGCACGTCAAACGAAGATCGTATGCCAAGGTTATGACTCTGGGAAGCTGGTGTACCAATTTACCCAAACAGGGCCCACAATTTGGCGTTTCATCTTCTAGGGTTAGGTTTTTGGATGTTTAGGGTTTTCCATTATTTCTCAACAATAAATAGACCTTCGAGCCTCATTGTGAGATAGTTCAAAGGCATGTAGCTGCCACATCTCTTCTTAGAGATAAGCTACCATTGCCCTAGCTGGTTTATTTCCATTTCTGTTTGTAAGCATATTTCAGTGTTTTACAGTAATGAAATGAAGTATTATTTCTGCTGCATCTCTGTATTTATGGTTCTCTGTAATTTTTTGCGTTCCCTTTTAAATTAGGATTAGTGGTATCAGAGCGGTCTGCTTTTTCTCTGTTTTTCTTTGCATGTCCCCAACGAGGTCGGGATATAAGGAGTTACGGCTTGAACTAGTCGAACCTTTGCAAGACTAGCCTCATAAATCCTGATGGCCTCCCATGGTGAATGAAAAGAGCAGGAGATCCTATCAAAACATTGCTCGAAGAAGTCCTCGAGCAACAAAGGAACACAATGATGGAGAACTTTTCCTAGATCCTTCAGTGGCTACGCAGAGGCGACGCATCAGCTTCCAACAACTACTCTAGAAATGCCACACCCTTTAAGGTATAAGTTAATTTTGAAATCCCCATCTTCGAGGGTCAAATAGACATAGATGTCGTAGATAAATGGTTATATCGGCTAGAAGGGTATTTTTCTGTTCATGATTTCTCGAGTTGGGAAAAGATTGTTTTTGCTCCTCTCAAAGCAGCCCCCCACGTCAAGGACTAGTGCGAAACCTACTGCGAGAAGAAGGATGAAAGTACGAGCTCACCATTTTCAGTCGCACCCACTTGGAATTCATTCTAGAAAACCATCAAGGAGTAGTACTACCCTATTGTAAGCTATGAGGATCAATACATAAAGTGGACCATGCTACAATAGGGAAGGGATCAAGACGCGCCAAAGTTTACCAATATTTTCCATACCCTTCACACAAAGTTGGGTATTAAGGATTTACAACAACGTTTGGTACTCAAATACCATGGTTGCCTACAAAAGTACATCCAGGAAGAAATAGAACTCCTGAACATCTCCTCGCTTGGCACGGCATACCGATATGTCGTCAAGGTCAAGCAAAAGTTTAAACAAAAGAAGCGAGACTTTGGATCTACGAATCTGAAGTAAGTGAAAGGTGCCCCCAAACTGCAGAACAAAGGACAAAGCCAAGGCGGGGTAGCCTAAGACAACCCGCTAAAGTTACAACAAAGAATAGCGCTGTGAAGTTGATAAAGGACACGGGAAAGTGGTGTGAGTTCCATAAGAGCTCCACTCACAAGACAAGTGAGTGTCCAGCCAAGCAGTCACTAGTGGCCAAGCTAAGGGTTTCAAAATCGGATGCATGTTCTGACTCTGAGTCAAAACTTGACAAGGGGAATGACAAAGGGAAGCAGATTATCGATGTGGAGCCCAATGCCACTGCTGCCACCACGAAGATCCAGAAGGAGGAACTCGAAGATCCAAAGGAGGAGGAACGTCTCTTCCACTCCTAGATGTGGGTAGAGGGCTCCCCGCTACAGTTCATTGCCAACAGTGGGAGCCAAAAGAACCTCATTTCGGCAGAGGTCATGAAGCGACTAGGCTTACCAACCATATCACATCCACAATCGTACACCATCGGGTGGCTTCACCAAGGATGGGATCTTCATGTAAGCCAGTAGTGTCGCCTTCCATACAACATCAAGCCCTTCACGAATGAGGTATTGTGTGACGTTGCTCCCCTTGATGTTTGTGATCTATTATTAGGACAACCATACTTGTGGAAGCAACATGTTGTGTATGAATCAAGGCCCCATGCTGTTACTGTTACTTTGGGAAATAAGTTGTACAGGATACTGGAGGTAGCACTGCCTACTACCATCTCTTTGGTTATTGCAAAAAGATGCAGTAAGCTCATTTCAAAAACCAAGAAATTTTATTTCCTGATGATACGCCCTCAAGGAAAGAAGAAGACAGTGGCCATGACCTCTAGACAGGGCCCATCTGCATGAAAACTACAGATGGACAAGGTCGTGGAGGAGTACAAGCACATATTCATGTCCCCCGCAGGGGTTCCTCTGCACTATTAGGTCAAGCACTCCATCAATATGAGCCCAGGTGCACTACTACCTAATGGACCAATTTATCGGCACTCCGTTCTGGAGAATGATGAAATCAAGAGGAAAATTTAAGAGATGTTGTAGAAAGGTCACATCTATCCGAGTTCATTGCCTTGTGGGAGCCCGATCATGTTGGTACAGAAGAAGGATCTGACTTGGAGACTCCATATTGGCTATCGGGTGCTAAACAAGATCATTGTCTGTAATAGGTACCCAATCCCACAAATTGATGACCTCCTGGACCAACTGAAGGGGGGAAATTTTTTTAGCAAGAACTATTTGAAGTCAAGATATCACTAGGTACCAATTGAACCCTCCGATGTGTGGAATACTACCTTCAAATCCAAGGAGGGCCTTTTTGAATGGTTGGTTATGCATTTTTTATTGACGAATGCTCCTGCAACCTTCATGAGGCAAATGGATGACATCTTGTAGCCATTCACCAACCCATTTGTAGTGGTATACTTGGATGACATCCTGATCTTCAGCCAGAGTTGGGAATAGCACCTCCACCACATCTGACAGGTTCTCCAAACACTGCAGCAACACAATTTATGTGCCAATTTGGAGAAATGCACTTTCGACATGACCTAGGTTTAGTATCTGGGATACATTATTGATGAACGGGGGGTGCATGTGGATCCAACCAAGATCCAAGTCATTTGGGATTGGCCATCTCCAACCACTCTGACAAAGCTCCGCAGCTTTCTAGGTCCTACCAACTTCTTCCACGGGTTCGTGTTGGGATTTTCTCATATCACTTGGCCCTTGAGTTAAGTCGCCAAGGGAGGAGTGAAAGAAAAATTCTTTTGGACTGAGTCTCAACAGAAGGCATTCATAGATTTGAAAGATCTCCTCTTCTCAACACCAGTGCTCGCATTACCAGACTTGCAACAACTATTTGAGGTCAAGACAGATGCCTCTAACTATGCTATTGGGGCAGTCCTTACTCAACACAAGCATCCAGTGGCATATCATAGTGAGACACTTTCAGATACAGTCCAGAAGTATCCCACTTATGAAAAAGAGATGTATTCCATTATGCAGGCCAGTCGACAATGGAAGCATTACATTTTAGGGAAGAAAATAGTCATCCACACAGATCACCGACCCCTACAGTTCATACAGACCCAAGGGAAATTGCAGAATGATCACCATCAGAAGTGGTCCACATACCTGCAACAGTTCCATTTGAATATCAAGTATAAGAAGGGCAGAACCAATAATGTTGCAAATTGTCTCAGTCGACCACTGATCATGGCGTTAAGCACCATGCTCAACTCTTGTGGGCACGAGACTTCTGATTGGCCACTTCTCTACAAAAGTGACCAAACATTTGGCCACGCATACCAGGCACTCTTGGAGGGTCAACATGTTCCAGATTTTCACCTCTAGGATGCCCTATTATGCCACCTAGGTCACCTTTGTGTTCCTTCAAGCGAGCGTGCCAAGATGATTTAGGAAGCAAACTACAATTGGGCTGTTGGGCATTTCGAGATCAAGAAAATGGTGGCAGTACTGAAGAAGTATTTCTATTGGCCGAATCTTTGACAAGATGTCGAGAAATACATCAGATCATGCACTGCCTACACCATTGCCAAACCGATCATCAGGAAGCAAGGCCTCTATACCCCGCTGCCTACCCCTAGTTGACCTTGGGAATCCATCTCCATGGATTACATGTCAAGCCTTCCTTCTACTAAGCATGGAAACAAATGTGTTTTTATGGTCGTTGACAGGTTCTCGAAGATGGCCATTATGGTGGCTTGCAAGAAGAATATCAAAGCAGAAGCCACTGCTAAACTCATCTTTGAATGAGTGTGGGTACACTTTGGGATCCCACAGAATATCATCTAAGATTAGGACAGCAGGTTCCTTAGTACATTTTGGTCCAGCCTCTAGTTGATGTTGGACACCAAACTCACTAAGTCCATAACCTTTGATCCCCAAATTGATGGCCAGATAGAGGTTGTGACCAATATGATCGTATACATTCTGTGCATGTACAACTCAAAGCATCCACGCACATGGGATGAGAGCCCCCTTTATATTCAGCACAGCTACAACCAGGCTCTCCATAACTCGACTGGCCACAACCCTTTTCAGGTGGGCTTGGGATTCCAACCACTATGTCCCATTGATGTGGCCATGCCATTTGCAGCTACTCATGCAGATTTGGATCATGTCCAGTCTGAAATAGATAAGGAAAAAAACTTAATTGAGCACATCCAACATATTCACTAGTAGGTCCATGAAATTATAGAGAAATCAACCAAGTACAAGTAGCGACATGATCAACATTGGGTGCCACACAAGTTTCAGGTGGGCGACAAAGTCTGGCTGCATTTGCAAAAGGAACACCTTACTGAAGCCTATCATAAACTCAGACCACTCCGATATGGTCCTTGCACCATTACAAAGGTTGTGGGAGATAAGCATTTGAGCTTAACATTCCCCCATTCCTTGGCCTGCACCTAGTGTTCAAGGTGGACCGCCTTCGGCCATACTTTCCACCATTACTAGACACATCCAACATTGCAGAACAACTCACACCCACAGAGTTAAATCCAGATTGCATGGAACAAGCTACAGCCAATCAAATCATGGAAACATAGATCAAGCACACTTGCTAACAAAATATCCAGCTGTATCGAATTGTCAAAGTAGGTCAACTCCTTCACAAGGGCAAGTGGCTCACCAGGGACCAAGTTCAACAGAACTTTCCTCATCTCATGGAGGAACTCAACGCAATGGAGACCATTGCTTTGTAAGGGGGGAGGAATGATCGAGGTGGATATTGGTGGCCACCCTGCAAGTCCACTTGGACCCCCACCATTTTTTCTTTCAGCTTCTTAGTTTCCTTAATTGTAGTATAGTTTACTATTTTTAGCAGTTTTTCGGGTCCTGAACTTCTGGAGCCATTTTGAGGCCCTAAATGAAGTTTTTTGGGAAAACTGGGAGCAACGTGGATCCATAATCCAATGTCTCTCTTTGCAAAGTTGTAGTTCTTAGATAGATATTTCTAACAAGATATTGTGTGCATCAAGCAAAGATCGTATGCCAAAGTTACGACCTCAAGAAGTTGATGTACCAATTTACCCAAATGGAGCCCACAGTTTGGCGTTTCATCTTCTAGGGTTAGGTTTTTGGATGTTTAGGGTTTTCCATTGTTTCTCAACAATAAATAGGCCTTCGAGCCTCATTGTAAGACATTTCAGAGGCATGTCGCTGCCACATCGCTTCTCAGAGATAAGCTACGATCGCCCTAGATAGTTTATTTCCATTTCTGTTTGAAAGCATATTTCAGTATTTTACAGTAATGAAACGAAGTATTATTTCCATTGCATCTTTGTATTTATGGTTATCACTTTAATTTGTTGCATTCCCATTTAAATCAGGATTAGAACCAGTCTGTGACTATGAGGAAAGTGGCGATGATTTGGATCAAATCTATACGATAACATAGTGAGATCAAAATTGGGTTAATCCAACCGCCAATGGATGAATTTCATGGGACCGCGAAAGTTCCTATACATCAGATTCGAATGAAGAATTGGAACAGTGGTAGAATAGGTTACACGAAGTATCTACGCTACGATGTAATATGACGACTAAAGCGATGCACTACGTATCATCCAAGGTAAGAATTTTTCCTTATTATGACGGTCTAACTAATGTGGATAAATTTCTGGATTCATTTGAAAGGGAAGTGCCTAAGAGTATCACCTCGAAGCGGTAGGTTTGGCACCGCGAGCTATGCCCGCATGGTGGTGGGGTACACATAAAGATAGTTTTGAAGAATGGCGCGACTATAGGAGGATGATACAGATGAGATTTGGTCGCCCCAATGTACGGTTAACTGAGAAGTATGATGGGAGAGATGATCTATGTGATTATTTAGCAAAGTGGACTAAGGTTCATGGAACAGAGCTGCAACCAGAGTGGGTGCATATTTTCTATCGCACTTTGGACATCATTCCTATGAACTGGTATTTGGAAACAAAGCTCTGCCACAACACCACAGAATAGGATATCTTAAGAGAGGGGTTCATCAGGACGTTCAACTTTGAAGATGGATTCAAAAGTATCGATGAAGCGTTGTAGGAGGTTAAGGCAACAATATTCAGAATTCCATAGGATCCCTTGGAATTGATTCAACTAGATTGGGGCACCCAGCTGTGCCATGCACTGGAATGCTATAATATGATTGTCGAAGGACAGGATGAGGATCCAAGGAATATTAACATCCCTGAAGCAGAAGGCCACCACGAAGTAGAGGGACCACAGATAGAGAACCCTGACATCACCATGCCACTGAAGGCTAAGTAGGTAAACATTGGTACAGAAGCGGAACTGAAGCTTGCGAAGATAGGGGATTACTGGGATGTTGCTACGGTGGATAAAGTCACTGAGTTGCTCCGCAAATATCATGATTTATTTCCCACAAAATTTTCAAACTTAAAAGGCATCATAGGTGATTTGAGAGTGATGAAAATCACCTTGAAACTAGATTCGAAGCTTGTTAAGCAGAGGCCATACCTCCTTAATCCCGAATAAAAGGAAAATGTATACTTGGAGTTCGACAAGATGCTTGCAACAGGTATTATTGAACCAATGGAGGAATCTGATTGGGTGATTCCAATGGTCGTTTAGGAAAAGAAGAAGAAGGATGAAATAAGCATTTACGTAGATATCAGGAAGCTGAATGATGCTTGTGTTCATGATCCTTTTCCAACTCTGTTCACAGATGAAGTATTGGATAATGTTGGCAGGAAGGAGGCCTATTCATTCACTGATGGGTTCTCTAGATACCATCAGATAAAGATCATGCTAAAAGAGAAGAGTAAGACCACCTTCGCTAAAGAATGGGGATGTTTCTAGTATACAATGAGGCCTTTCGGAATTAAGAATTCACTGACGATATTTTCGTGCGTGGTCATCACGATGTTCAAAGAGTTCATTCAAAAGTTCTTGGTAGTATACTTTGATGACTGGGCTATGTTTGTGCTAGTTAAGTGCCATGTAGGTAGTCTGCACTTGATGCTGGATACATACCAAAGGTATCAGATTGCGCTAAACCTAAAGAAATGCTTTACACCCACAGTATGCATAAAAATGCATAAACACATCTGTCCCAAGTATTTAACTCTCAAAGGAGTCAAATCTTCTACCATAAATGGTTAAGGCCCCATTCATCAGTTCCTTTGTATTGGAACTCAATCACCCCGCTTAAACCTCCTATCGGGACTATTTATCTCCTCATAACATTCATTATCCCTTTTATTAAAGCCTTCCATTAATTCTTCCTTATCGGGACTTTAAAACCTTTTGTAATCTTTGTTAACCCTTAAGGTTGCATATATATAACCCTTTCCCTCTTTAAACCTTGGTTACATATGTGTTTAACACATAAATCTTCTATCGGTACTATTTTCCTTATAAACCATTTACAAAGGAAAACATATGCAAATCTTACCTTTTTCTTCTTTGGTACAGACTTTGCACAGATCCTGAGGTTACATTTATTGAAATCAGCTATCAGCTCCTCCACAGGTCATACTTACATGCCTCATCACCCCTCCAATTCTGATATGCAACTATCGAAATCGTTAATATATGTTTTAGCCTTAAAAAGACTCCGCAACACATCTATTGCCAATACATGGAAATACATTGAAATCCTACTCCGAACACATATAGCAGATCTCAAATTCTATGCACCTACTTCTAATAAATCGTTGGGTCTGCACCTTTAGTCGCTCCACAACACTGCTCCTCTGAAATCTGATAATTCTGATCTCCAATCCCCAAAGCCTCCTATCAAACCTTGACCATCCATTATATCCTCCGATCCAACAGTTGATATTACTCCCAACTATTTAAACTTGCACATCTAGTCTCCATCGTCGATCTGCACCCAATATATCTGATGGTTGTTGTTGATATCAAGTAGATAACAAGCACAAGGTTTAACCACTTGATAAAGTGGTTTCCTCTTGTCCTCTGCTGTCACGTGTCGTTTGATGACTGGAATCAACGCTCGTCCTTCAATACCGTTTACGGTTTTGAAGCCACCTGAAATCCACTTTCACTGTTACAAAACCACCTTCCTTCATTTAAAGTTCGCCGTTACAATATTCTTCTTGCTCCTTAGTGACATCATCTGGACCGTTGATCTTCCAAATCTGACAGCTGCTGAGCACTATCACTTTACTCCTTGTCTCTTCCTTTTTACTTAGTTTTTACGCTAAGTCTTCAGTTCCTTTGTGGTTTTTCTCTTCTTCAAATGTTTCAACATTTTTGTTGTTTTACTACGTGGTTCCTCTTGAGCTTCAGTTTAATCCCTCTAATGGATTCAATGACCCATTATGGTCCACCGAATCACTCTTCTCATCTACGTAGTTCTTCATAACTCCACCTTCTGCTTCCACTGCTCAGCTGCCTTTGAGCTTTACTCTTCTACAAAATCTCAATTCGTTGTTTCACCCCAGAGCTTCCCTCGATTTCCTCAATTGAATTCAAGGATCCATTCATGATTCCTCTGAATCATTATGTTCCTCTGCGTCCCTGTCTGCAACCTGTTATAGAGCCTACGAATTCACAGGTAGTTCATTCATGAAATTCTCTTCAACACACTGACACAGTCAGGAATAAACATCGATATATAAATATAAATAGACAATTACACATCTGAGATTTTGTGTCTCATACAGGCCTGTTCTTCAATATCATGGCCTCCCCTTGAACTCTGCCCATAGGCATACATTTATGCCAGGAAGTTTTGTTGAAATAATCCTGGTTCGACTCCTAAATCCTCTGAACTGACTCCTAAATCCTTTGTCCACTTCTACTTCAATTAATTCCTAAAATCTTTCCTTAGTTCCTTGAATCATGGAACTATTCTAAGAGTCCTATTTGACTTCTGACTCTTGACATTTATTCACCACTTAGGTTCTCCTTTAATTCAAGAGTATTTACCACTTCCTCTCATTATCAAATTAATTCCTATTCTATGCTCAAAATCCTAATATTACATTAATTTATCACTTAGGAATCCAACTTCCTAAAAATACATGACCCCCTATGTCTACTTAATTATAATGATTTTCTCTTGGGTGAATGCTCTTGCATCAGATTCCCAAAGTAGAAAATATTCATGATTTCCTGATCATGTGTCTTCTGGTCTTTGTCTTCTTGGATCCCATACTTTGTTTTGTAACTGCCCAAATGTCTTATTCCTTTGTTGCTGCTACACTTCTGATGTCTTTTCCTCCATCTTCTTCTTCTTGTTAATCAGGTTCAAACTCTGATTGATCATGCTTCCTTCTGCTACCATTTTCCTCCACTTGCAATGCTTCATCAATGCTTCATCATCAACTGCCACATTTCTTCAATTTCCTTTTCCAGTACATCTTTGGACTGGTCCATATTCTGTTTCTTACTTCTTCCTCTTTCTCTTTGCTTCAGGTTGTTGTTGTAGTCCACTAGTTCTTCAATTTGTTGTTGTTCTTCTTGTTCTGTTATTATTGCTCTTGTTTCAACTTTTGCTTTTCCTGCTCAAACTTTTGCTTTGCTTACTATGCTGATTTATATGTTGACTCTTATGTTGACTGCCTCCCTATCATCTTTACCCTCTTTCATGACTGAATCATGACTGTCAAGCACTCTCTCCAGCAATTTAACATTTTTGTTCCATGGATTTAATTCTTCCACAAAATCTTCTTCTTTCATCTTTAAGTAGCTCAACTGTGCCAAATTTCCTTAAGCATCTGCAATAAAACCTGCACTAACAAAACACTTGTTAAAATTAAAAACATAAGGCTTTTGTGCCTTATCTTCCTTTGGTGACAATTCAGTTTGATGCTTTTTTTCTTTCTCCTCTGTCAGCATATCGGTATGATGATTTGAACTCTCAAAAGAATTCATGAGACTGTCCATTAGTCTGTCTTCCACACCATCTGTCCTAATGATGTATTCCTTCTCTTATCCACCATAGTGAACTCCTTCCTCTGCATTCAAACTCTCATACTCTGAATTTCCCAGCAAATACTCTAACAATTCAAGTTCGCTGTGACACTTCATAAGTACTTCATCATTACTTATGATTCCTGCTTTTAGACACAAATTATCAATTTGAAATTTACAAGGTTCAACAACCCCAACTATTGCTTTACATATCAGTTCTTCGGATTGAATTTCATCTACTTCTTTCACAAGAAATTGTTCGTGTATTGTCACAGTTTCAAATATCAATGCATTATTAAGTTCTTTCTGTTGCAATAAATCACTGCTTCTCTTATTTAAGAGATATTCTCCATCCTCCTTTACTTCAGATTTTTTATCTCCTGAAAGATACTTCTTAATACTTCTGACAGCTTCAAAAGATTGCTCATCCTCTATAAAACACTCCTTTATTAGTGTTCTTTCTCCCTTTGCTAAGTCTTTTTCATAGACTTCTTCCTTCTTAACATCTTTCAGTAGATGTCGTTCTTTCTTACTGACTATCTCAACAGCTTCCATGACTATTTCCACTGTGCCTATCATCATGGTGAATAGATGATCTTTTACTATGTTTTCAGCTAACATAGTCTCTTCTTCAAGTTTGCCTTTAGTCTCTTGTTGTTTATCTTCTCCAAGAGCTATCCTTGTCTCACCATCTACATAAAAATTCTCATGCATTTGTTTTACATCCATAGACAAACTATCAGTCTTAAAAACATAAGGCCCTACGGTCCCACTTGATGGTTTAGTCATCATGTCTCCTCACCGTTCTAAATCCTTCATATGATTAAGAAATTCTTTGATGGTCTCCTATTCAACCTCCTCAAGCCCTTCACTTGGTTTCTTGATATCTTTCCCTAATTGTATATGAGACCTATCTATCACATCCTCTTCCAAAACTAAATTTATATTCTTCTTGTCTTCTTCCGTCTTCATGACAATATCAGTGAATTTTCCTTCCTTACATGTTTCACCTGCAAACATACACAAATTATCAGATTTTAAACCATGTGACCCTTTGGTCTCACTTGAAGTTTCAGTCTTCAAGTCTTCATCTTCACTTTCTCCCAAAATTTCTCCCTATTCTAGTTCACAAATGGACTCTTCCATTTCTAACTCAACTTCCTTGAGTTTTCCCCTCAGCCACTTTACTTGCTTTTTTTGTAGCCTTCTCTGCATCTCATGCCATTCCACTGGCTTCTTCCTCAATACCCAACCTAGTCTCTGGCTTTCCTCAAGTATTCTCCTTAATGCATCGAGTTGTTATTTTAACCCTGCAGTCTCTTTGTAAATTTCCTCTTGATTCATCCTCTTTCCATCTACTTTGGCATCCTCTTTCCTCATCTTTCTTTTGCTATGGCTTCTCCCTTAACCTCTATTATGACTATCAGTAATCATCTTCTTCTCCTCTTTCTTCATGAGTTCCTCACTCATCTGCAACAGATAGTTCTCCTCACTGTAATCTTGCCTCATTAAGCTCTCCTCACTCAGCCTTTTGGTAAGCATGGATCCTCTGTCTGGAACCTCCTCTTAAGCAATACCTTTGCTCCTTCTAGGCTTCTGCAATCTCTCACTCTCTCTTGAGAAAACTTCAGCTGTCCTCTCTATCCAATCTCTTGTTGAATTCTCCAGGTTCACTGCCACTTCTCCATCAGAGTATTTTCCTTACTCTGTCTTCAAGAACACATCTAGTTCTCCTCTCACAGCTTCCCTTACTGTCACTTGTGCATTAGTGTAAAAACACACATTCTCAATTTAAAACATAACATATTACCTTGCTTTCAAGATCTCAGCATGATCTTGTTTCACCATTCCACCTATACTTTGAATGGATTTCCTCTGCCTCTTGCATCTGCAAGTTCTCCTACACATCAACTCTATGTGCCTTCCTTCTGTCAGATTAGAATATGATCCTTCCTTGCCCGCATAAACACCTTAATAAATAACTTTAATCCTTTCACATAGAATTTATCTGTTTTATTTAACCCAACGGTTTTAATTACAAGCTTTCTCTATTACCAAATGATGCAAGGTTGCCCCCGTTTTACACCCACAATATGCGTAAAAATCCATAAACACATCTGTCACAGGTATTTAACTCTATCAGGAGTTAGATATTCTACCATAAATGGTTAAGGCCCCATTCATCAGTTCCTTTTTATCGGAACTCAATCACCCCCCTTAAACCTCCTATTGGGATTATTTATCTCCTCATAACCTTCAATATCCCTTTTATTAAAGCCTTCCATAAATTCTTCCTTATCGGGACTTTAAAACCCTTCGTAACCTTTGTTAACCCTTAAGGCCACATATAGATAACCCTTTCCCTCTTTAAACCTTGGTTACATATGTGTTTAACACATAAATATTATATCGACACTATTTTCCTTATAAACCATTTACAAAGGAAAACATATGCAAATCATACCTTTTTCCGCTTTGGTATGGACTCTCCACAGATCCCCAGGTTACCTTTATCGCAATTGACTATCGGCTCCTCTGCAGGTCATACATACGTGTCTCATCACCCCTCTGATTCCGATATGTGACTATCGTAATCATTAATATATTTTTTAGCCTTAAAAAGACTCTGCAACACATCTATCGCTAATACATGGAAATACATTGAAATCCCGCTCTGAACACATATAGCAGATCTCAAATTCTATGCATCTGCTTCTAATAAATTTCCGAGTCCACACCTTTAGTTGCTCAACAGCACTGCTCCTCTGAACTCCAATAATTCCAATCTCTGATCACCGAAGCCTCCAATCAAATCTTGACCATATGTTGTATCCTCTGATCCAATGGTTGATATTACTCCCGACCGTTTAAACTTGTACGTCTATTCTCCATTGTCGTTATGCACCCAACAGATCTGACAGTTCTTTTTGATATCAGGCAGATAACAAGCGTGAGGTTTAACCACCTGATAAACTGGTTTCCTCTCCTCTACTTCGACGTGTCGTTTGATGAGTGGAATCGAGGCTCGTCCTTCAATACCATTTACGGTTCTGAAGCCGCTCAAAATCCACTTTCACTGTTACAAAACCTCCTTCCTTCATTTAAAGTTCATCAATGTGATATATCACTTGTTCCTCAGCGACATCATCTAGACCATTGATCTTCCAAATCCAACGGCTGTTGAGCACTATCACTTTACTCCTTCTCTCTTCCTTTTTACTTAGTTTTTAAACTAAGTCTTCAGTTCTTCTGTGGTTTTGCTCTTCTTTAAAGGTTTCGGCCTTTCTGTTGTTTTATTGGGAGATTCCTCCTGATCTTGGCTTTAATCCTTCTAATGGATTCAACGATCCATTATGGTCCTCTGAATCACTCTTCTCTTCTACGTAATTCTTCAGAACTCCGCTTTCTGCTTCCGTTGCTCAGCTACCTTTGAGCTTTACTCTTCTGCAAAATATCACTTTGTTGTTTCACCCCAGAGCTTCCCTCTGTTTCCTCAATTGGATTCAAGGATCCATTAATGATTCCTCTAAATCATATTGTTCCTCTATGCCCTTCAGAATTATGTCTACAACCTGTTACAAAGCCTACGAATTCAAAAGTATTTAATTCATGAAATTCTCTTCAACACACTCACACAGTCAAGAATAAACATCAATATGTATAAATATAAATAGTCAATTACACATCCGAGACTTTGTGTCTTGCATAGGCCTATTCTTCAATATTGTGGCCTCTCCTTGAACTCTTCCGGTAGGCTTTCATTTATGCCAAGAAGTTCTATTGAACTAATCCTGGTTCGACTCCTAAATCCTCTAAACTGACTCCTAAATCCTCTATCCACTTCTACTTCAATTAATTCCTAAAATTTCTCCTTAGTTCCTCGAAGCATGGAACTGTTCTAAGAGTCCTATTTGACTTTTGACTCTTGTCATTTATTCACCACTTAGGTTCTCCTTTAATTCGAGAGTATTTACCACTTCCTCTCATTATCTAATTAATTCCTATTCTATTCTCAAAAGCCTAATATTACATTAATTTATCACTTAGGAATCCAACTTCCTAAAAATACATGACCTCCTATGTCTACTTAATTACAATGATTTTCTCTTAGGTGAATGCTCCTAAATTAATGGTGGACCATGCTAAAATAACGATTATAATCAATTTGGAGGTGTCAAGGAGTGTTAAATAGCTACGCACAATACTGGGCCATACTGGATATTATCCCAAGTTCATCAAACATTGTGCTCAGATTACCGTGCCTATGGAAAAATTAATGAAGAAGGATGCTACATTCTGTTGGTATGAAGAATGCCAGGGCAGGTTGGATGTCCTAAAGGAGAAAATGGTCACCGTACCGATCCTTGTCTTCCAGGACTGGAAGAAGGAGTTCCATGTGCATGTAGATGCCTCATGTATTGCACTAGGAGTAGTGCTGACAAAGGTCAGTGAAGGAGAATTGGATCAGCCTATTGTGTTTGCGAGCAGGAATTTTTCTAAGGCTAAAAAGAGTTATTCGACGATAGAGCATGAAGGCTTGGCTATGGTGTACGCGCTCCAGAATTTTAGACATTAGCTGTTAGGTGGACATTTTAAGATGTACACAAACCATTCTGCATTGAAATATTTAGTGAATAAGCCTGTGTTGGGGGGAAAGGTATGTAGATGGCTATTGTCGTTTCAAGAGTATGATTTCAAGGTAATTTTGAAGCCAAGAAGGTTGAATGTGGGGCCAGACCATCTGTCACGAATTGAAACAAGGGAGGAGCCAAAATTAGGAGGAAGGGTTGCTTGACGCATAACTCTTCGTGGTGCGCATAGTGGATAATCACTTTATGGACATTCTCCACTTTCTGACCACAGGGACGACTTTGGAAGGACACACTAGTCAACAAAAGAAAGAATTGGTGGTGTGTGCAACAGACTTTTTAGTTATTATAGGCCATTTGTATAAGATGGGATCAGAACAAATACTTCAATGCTATGTGCCCGACTTTGAAAGACACAGTATCCTCACTAAAGCTCTTGGAGGCACTGTGAGAGGACATTATGCTGGATTGTGGTGGACAACACTGCATAAGGATTCTAAAGCATATTGCAGGGCATGCAATGCATGTTAGAGGATGAGCAGGTTGTCACAAAGGGATGAGCTACCTTTGAATTAACAAGTGTCATTGCAACCATGTGAGAAATGGGCAATTGATTTTGTAGGGCCAATTCAGCATCCAGGAAAGAAGACGAGTGCACGATATATCATCACCGTGATTGAATATTTGACTAGATGGGTGGATGCACAACCTGTGAAAGACTATATAGGGGCAAAAACAACAAAATTCCTATTCGAATATGTGTTGATGAGGTTTAGTTTCCCGAAGGTTTTGATGAGTGACTGCGGTATGCATTTTCTCAATGAAACAATCAACACACTGACAGAGGAGTTCCAAGTTTACCATCAGAAGAATTCACCATACCATCCTGAGGCCAGTGGAATGGTTAAGGCTTTTAATAAGATATTGGAAAATGTGCTGACAAAGGTTTGCAATGTGCAGTGGAATGATTGGGACGTGCATGTACCAGCAGTGTTATGGGCTTAGAGAACTACCTGTAAGAAGCTTATGGCTCAAACACCTTTTACCTTGGTCTATGTTGTAGAAGCTTTAATTCTTATGGAACACATTGTGCCTTGTCTACGAATAACATATTTCACAGGAATGGCAGACCGCGGATCCTTAGAAGAACGGCTCGCACAACTAACAAAGCTTGAGGAAGATAGTTTTTTGGTTGGATTCCATCTGCAGGTTTAGAAGGGACGTGAAAAATCTTGGCACGATTAGCACATCACACTATTCACCTTCAAGGTAAAGGATTTAGTTTTATTATATGATAGTAAGTTTGATAAGTTTCGAGGAAAATTTCAGATGCACTGGCTGGGGCCATATGTTATCAAAGATATTACAGATGGTAGAGTAGTTCATCCTATGAAGTTGAATGGAGATCCATTTCCGGGGAAGGTAAATGGAAGTTGATTGAAGCCATACACCGAGGATTCGACCCAATGACTATATGACGGTAGCACAGTCTTAGCACTCCAAATAGCTGCAAGGAGGCACGATACTATAAACTGCACTACCCAGTTTGAAGAACTACGCGACAAGGGAGCTGCGCAAAAATGAACGATGTCACAGTACCAGAAGAAGCATGAAGGAAGTTACTCTATAGGAGGAGAGACAACGCAACGCAACCAAAAAGTAATCGTTACAGTCATTGTTCATGATTTCACTGCCAAGAGATGGTTAAGAGGAGTGGAGGGTAGGCATTTAAGGAATTTAATGCATTTAGGGAATTTAAGGCATGTAAGTCATTTAAAGATGAAATTAAGAGTGAAATCTTGGAAAATTTTCTGCCAATTCAGCATTTATGGACAGATTTTGGGGGGAATGGTTGAATTTGAATTCAAATTCACCTATAAATTATGCGTGGCTGTCCAACAGAAAAAACTTTTCATCCTTAGATTTTATGTGTTGTGTTGTCTGGTGTGCATGAATCGTGATTATTTTGAAGCTCTGATCACAAGTCCTGTGTTTGACAAGTTGCCTAAGTTAGATCGAAAACTCATTACTAACATCATGTTAGGACCAGGTCCTGCTGAAGCTGCTAAAACTGGAGGAACTATCGCCTCTAAGGGAGCTACCCCAGAGGTAATGAGCATGGAGGTTCTAGCTACAGTGCCTACGGCGTCGAGGTCGCCTAGGTCGAAGCCTACGCTGGTGAGAGAGGTTCCCAAGCTGGAGAAAGATAAGAGAAAAAAGTTAGTGTTGGTGTGTGAGTCATCGAGAAAGCATGCTGCCACATAGGCCTAGAGGAAAGAAAATTTGAGTGCTAAGGAGAAGGTGAATTTGGTGGATTTGGAGGCTGAGGAGGGCACATAGGATATAGACACCGAGGGGGTGGATCCTATATCTAAGATGTTGGAGTGTATCCCTTGATGAAAGGGGAAAGGGAAGGTGCCTGAGGACCTAGATGCAGGACAATTCCTCCTCAACACACACCTGTTACCAGAGAACCTAACCTTTGAAGGTCCGCGGTTGGTGCGGATCCCACATTTGAAGCTAGAGGATTGGGATTTGGCAGACCACGAGCAGTTCACACGCCTTGCTACAAACACCTACATGAAGGGGGTTTTCTGCAAAGAGTCAGGTGTTATCGCGTTGGAGCCTGTGGAGTGGATTCACGGAGTGAACTAGTCAGGGTTGTTGAACCTATTGTGGGTGCCCCACTACCACCATTCCAACATAAACTTGATCGTCATTGAGTAGCTACTATACCTGGTTCATGACGAGTGCTTGTGGCTGAGCACATCGATCCCCATCACTAATATGTTGATCCATCAGATCATGCTGTTGCCACACTCAGGATTGAATCTGCCAAAGGCATTGGTCAGAAGACAGGCGAGCAAAACCTCATGGAGAAGATGAAGGACAAGTTCAAGCTTGTTAAGAAGCTGCATGGGTACTCTATGACTTTGATCACTCACCCCATGATATAAGTTTCCATGTAGATTTTGGCTGGCAAGGTTATGGGAAAATGGCACGATGACGAGATTCTGGCACCAGTGGTTTCCTTGGCTGCATAGTGCGTGGAGGGCATGTAGTTCAACTACCGGTGCTAACTACGTGGTCAATTCCTCACGAAATGTAGAGAGGCACGGGATGAGGGAAAAACATTCCACTATTCATGGTTGTTGCTTTTGATTGTGATGGTTGCCTGGGATTTTCCGGAGGACAACAAGTTTCCTCCCGTGGAGAAGGATTTTCCAGAAGTTGTAAAGTTTTCCTCTCTATGGGCCAGAAAATATGTTACGTAGGTCATAGAGGGCAAGGTCTACTGGGTGCTGATGGAGGCGAGCATTTGCATGACCATAAACAAGAAGCCATGGTTGTCACCAATTGTGTTTGAACAACTTCATGATGTGCGGAGTTCAAAGCCGAATTCCACCGTGTATACATCCAGGCATGGAAGGATTCAGAGAAAAATGGTTCGACCTACCCTTCCTTGCCATGGATGACGTTGTCAAAGAGGTCATCAAGCATTGGCCGACAAATTGGCATTCACCATCTGATCTAGCCACAGGAACTAGCAAATCTATGGAGAATAAGAAGAAGGAGACGACAAAGCAGAAGGTTTAGTAGTTGACCAAGAAGAGGAAAAAGGAGGCCGAGGAGAAGGCCCGGGTGGAAGTGGAGCACACCGTAAAGAAACTGGCAGAACAGGAAGAGTGCATCTCCGAGTGGAGTGAGAGGTCCCCTTCGTCCCAAATGGAGGAGGAAGAGCAGTCAGAGTAGGGCGGTGAGAATTAGGATGAGAAGAGCACTTCCTTCTGAGTGAAGCGGTATAGAGAGCAGGAAAAGGAAGGGCCAGAGAAGAAAATAAAATCAACTAAGCCGTCATTGGACCCAATTACTTTGACTAATAGTGACCTAGATGAAATAGGTGATAAGGTGTGGGATACGACTGCAGAACTGCTACAATAGTTCAAGCAGTAGCAACAAAAGAGGTTGAGTGTTATTCAAAAGGATCTATGTGAGCTGCAGATCCAGGCCAATAGGATATAGGTTGGTGCATGGTAGAGCATTGTTGCATCAACAAGTTTGGCACTAGGGATCACTCAAGCAGCCAAGATGGTCTGCTCACTAGATCTCCGACAAGTCGCACTACCAGATGGATCTTTGAGTGTAGAGGAGGCTACTGACAATTTTATTGTCAGCTCTCGAAAGAACATCGACCTCATCCTGGCTGTGCTCCCCAGCAATTTTCTTCACATGTTGCATGCGGGTGTGATAGCAGAGGTTAAAGCTTGGGAGCAGTGCGCCATGAGCCTTATAAGCGAGTATAGAGTAAACAATGAACATATGTTCATTAAGAGATCAATAGTGCTAGAGGCACAGAAGAAAGTCCATGCCCAGCACGACCAACTTGCAACCATGGTGGTAGAAGCCTACAGAACAGTGCCTTAACTACATATACCTGAGGAAGTGCCATTGAAGGCAAAGATCAGAAAGCTAGTTGTAGGCGTGAGTGATGCTAAGACAAAAATTTCTAGAGTTCATTTTGAGATGAACTTGAAGATCACAAAATTAGAGTTGAAGTTACAACCTTCAACTTTGTCAAAGGTCAGGGAACAACGTGAAGCTACTATGAAGGATGAAGTTACGATAGTGGATGTCACGGTGGCAGACTGCACTGTGCTTTTTGACCAATCAATGGAGGTAGTCATGACTTTGTAGGAAAATCCCAACCTGCAAGCCTTGAATATAGAAGCTTGCGAACTCTAGCAATAGTATGATGAAGTCTGAGCAAAGACGCACACCATTGCTCTTACGCAGTGCCTTTCCAAGCTGCAGGAGGATAAATAGCTACGCCTACAGGTGGAAGTTGCACAGAGGAAAGAGGCAGTCCTCAAGGCCAGATTAGGAACTTGGCTAGATGAGGCCTACATTATCTCTACCAACATTTAGGAGAATTTGGCGAGCCTATAGAGCATGTAACAAAAAATCAAGGAAGACAGTGCAGGACCAACAATAGAGTAACTGGTGGAGTAGATCAAATAGGAAACCAAGCAGAGTGCAATTGAAGTGGCAGTGGCACAAGTAATGTTGGGAGGTCTTCGTAGTAAGATCTCCACACGAGCAACATGGCTCGGGGGGTGAGTCATGATCTTTGTGTTGCAATCTTGTTGGGATGGGATCCCCTAGGGTTAATTTTGGGGAAAAAGCCAAAGTTTTGTTGTATAAAACGTAAAGTTTCTGTAAGTTGTGGTCACGGAGTGCATAGATAATTAAAGTGTCATAAAGGGTTTTACCCTTCTTTTATGTAAGTTGGGTCAGCTTTTGAAGATCTACCCATGGTCCGCAGACCATGGGATTGTATAAATAGGTGTGTCTTAGGATTTCTAAGGCAAGAAATAGAGATGAAGATGAATGTAATGGGTTAGTAGAAGGAAGAAAGCATAGAAGTCTTAGAGTAGAAGAAAGGATCTGCAGCTATGCGCGTAGAGGCCCAGTGTTGCAAGGACCCCTACAACTGAGTGCGCAAAGAAGCCTTGAGTCTATAAGATTGAACTGATTATCAATAAAAAAGATAGTTTTAGAAATACTTGTGTTATCTCTTCACTTCTGTTTATATGAATACACCTTATGGTATAATGGGTTTATAAAATAACGATGTATTGATGCGTGACTTTACACGATTGATATTGTTACATTAACGCAATTATTGTTAACTATTTACATGAATATTATCTTATTGTATGTTGAAGTTATTGAACACTTAAGCCGATCAGAGTAATTCCTGGGTTATAACTCATTTTTTATACGTGTAAGTAGTTGATCCACCTATTCAGGGTTTGCAAAAGAGAGTCCTCGATCTTTGCGGAGGTCTAAACGCTGATTAAAGGGAGTTATATCGATAAGCCATAAAATCTTATTGAGCTGCGCGAAGGCAAATTTAGGGCATGAGATGACATTACACTAATCTCTGGGTGTGAAAAATTGGTTCCAACATCCCCCCATACTGCTTCAGGTGAGACTTTAGTCTGCACTCCATGGATTCATGTTGAAAGTGCCAGTAGTGTAGGGATTTGTTTGGAAAAACTAACTATGAACGTAGGTCAGGACCCACTAAGCCAACACCAATACCATGGTATATACCCCTTGTATTCAAGTTACCATGGTGCAAATTATTTATACGACGTTGCTTCACCATATATATGTATGTACATGATCCTTCTGAATAGGATCTGCGTATACTTTCTAAAAATTTACCTTTATCATTCATCTGTCTCTATACTTATATTCTTTTTTCTATCACCTATATCACATATGTACCAACCTTTATAATCACCCTATTACTATAACATTGACATCTTTATCAAGTAGGTTTTCATCAACGCTAACACATTAGTCATAATTCCAACAATGATATGGATTTAACAATGTGATCCAATGGTGTAACGAGTTTGGATTTCGACATAAAAGACCAAACCCTATTTTATTCACTTAATTTATGCTTGGAGGTTTGATGTTTGCAGCGACGAGGGCACCGGTTACCCTATGATACTACAAATCTTTACACTAAGTGTCTACCCTTTTATTCTTTTTGGTGTTGTCTTGGATTCATACATGTATGAGGATTATTGGTCGTTTGTTTCAATTGTTGACCTATATCAATTTGGATAGTATTTATTTCAAGTTTATTTACATGTATATATCTATCACTCGTCAAATTCTTTACCTCTCTTATGACATTTTTCTCATGTTGTTTTTTATTATTTTGTTATTTTTTGTTCTTTTTTTTGGATTTCCTTTTACTGTTTATGAGGGGGTTGAAGTATGGATAGATGTTGCCATTGGTACAAATAGATTATGGCTCATTCCTTTTTTTTCGTTACAGTGGATTATGGGTCTATCAGTTTCTCATTGATTCTTATTGTTCCTTGCTACATGTGACGACAATTCCTCTTCTCACTGTCCTAAAGCGGGGTATCCTACCCCTAGGTATTAGAGTTCCTTTCCATTTAAACATATATTCAGATGCACTAACCCTCATGTTGAACATTGCATGATTTTAATTTTTATCTTTGTAACTAAGGTGATTGTAATTTCTAAACTTCTTTTTTATACATAGAGGGTTCCCTTAATTACATAGCTCCATACTCTTTCTTCCTATTTTATTATTCTGATGTGTTTCACTTCGAATACCCCAGGTTGACTAGAAAAGTCATCCATATGCTTTCTTTGTAGTATTAATGTATGATTTAGCTGACCCTTTTTTTCTGTAGAACCCCTCTTCTGATTATATTTTACTTTTCTCATGGAATGCTAAATTTTGATGTGTTCATTTCTTATAGGTACATTACAAGGAAAAAAAAATGAGTTTCCTTAAATTTTTGTAAAGGCGTTTTCCCTCAATGGAACTTGAATTTGGATTCTTTGATTTTTTAGGTCGACTTTTAATTCAATTACTCATTTTTGACCCATCCTATAATGGCATATGGGCATGAACAATCATGATTTTCTTTTATTCTACTTTCTCAAACCCTATGAGGTTCAAAATTCTAAGAATTTCGTCCTTACGCCCTGATAATGGGAAACATTTGTTTAGGGTGTTCATCTACATGTATATGTGTATATTATCTATTTATAGCTTTAATAGACTTTCTATTTTAGTTGATTACAATATCTATTTGTACTAGATATAAGGGTCTAATTAGCTATGGCAATTCACTCTTCTCTTTTTTTTTTTCCCTTTTGTTGAAAATATATTACATGTCGATATAGACATATCACACCTTTTATAATTATATGCTGCACTCTTTCCTAAAATTGGTAATAAAATATGCTTTTCGGGTGTATTTTTCTCAATCATGTTTTACATTACATCTTCCAGCTCATTTTTTGTATATTACATGTTTTGATAATGTTGAACTTAGAAAATCTATTCCTCTATTTAGCCCTAGTATAATATGGACATAATAATATTCCAATTCCTAACTTCTTTGATGGTTATGAAGGCCATTCTCATTGATGAACGACAGTAAATTATTTCCTCTATTTACATTACAAGTATTTTCATTAAATCAACCTTGTAAAAGACCATTGATTTTTTTTTTCAAACATTTTTAAAATAATACATATAAAGGTACATGCTTATATAAATCATTTGTTCATCTCCTCTTCGCAAACAAGGATTTAAATTATTTAGCTGATAGGAAGGAAACAAGTGTTGCATCTTCCCTTAACTGAGGAAGAGATTCAATATTTATTATAGAGAGGGACTTTCCCCTCTTCTATTCAAATTTTTTTTATATAATCATTAAAATTTTGAATTATTTAATCTTTAGTGTATGCTTTCCTTCCGTATGCTCATGTCATTTTACATAAATATGAACAGAGAATGTTGTGTTTATTTTCTAAGTTTTCTTCATTGAACAGGACTCCCAATAAAAGATTGAAATATTCAATTCTTTGTACTCACATATACCTAACCCTTATGAATCCTCTTCATCCACAAAATATATAATATTATATAGTGGTATGGTCTAACATAAGCTCATACACTCATACTACTATAGAATGATACCATTCATAGAGTCCAGTTTGTTGGGTTGTAGTCTTAATAGGAAACACTCACATCCACTATCCTGGGTTGCATTCGGTACATAATTTATTTCCAAATTTTAATTTTACAATAATTTTCAATTTTATTTACATGATAGTACAAGTCTTAATAACATTTAATCATTTTGCAATTTAGTTTTTCTATACACTTCAATCTTATTTCATCTCATAATGATTCTGATATTTCCTACCTCCCTCTATTCGTTTCCATAGGAAAATTAACTATCATAATAGCATAGCATAAGAATTTCTAATATCACATGCCTCACGGAATGGCTGCCTGGAATATAATAGATTTATTCATTCAAATCTAACCAATATTTAACTCAATATTCAATCTCTAAAAAACAAAAAAAAAAATTCAGAAGAAACACATAAAATACCTTATGAAATGTATCTAACCATAAGTAACTTCTTGGGTAATATGTAGGAACATATCACATTCCACCCAACAATGAACTGCCTCCAATAGTTCCCCCTGAGCTAAGATCTTGTTGCCTCTAGGAATCAACAAACCCCCATTTGATTCTTAGGTGGTTTTATTTTATATATTTTCTTCTCAATAGATTTATTAGTAGTGTCCTACTTTAAGGTATTCCAACCTTTTTCTTAGGAATTTTTGTTTTGGTTTTTTTTTTAAATGGTAATTTTGTTTTGCTTTAAAGAACCTTTTTCTCTCCTGCAGTGTTTTAGTCCACCCCATTTAGTATTTCTCTATAATTAACAGAATCTTTCTCTCCCATTATGTTAATTTCATTTCATTTTATTTTTCTCCTAGGGATTTTTAGGAGACTTTTAGGGAAGGTCCATTATGTGGATTTGACCATGACAACTTTTTCTAAGTTGGCAAGAAGTTTTCTAAATTCTAGTTCTCTTTCCTAAATATTTCCAAGCAATTCATTTATTAATTCAAATAATAATAAATTAATTACATCATCGCATAACTCTCATCATGGCTTCCACCACCATTAAGTCTAATAATAGTTGAATGTCTAAAAATTTTAATTGTTAAAAAAGTAGATCCATAAGGGTGTTACAAATGGAGTTGGTGCGGGAGAGAGAGAGAGAGAGAGGTAAGAAGAAATACATAGAGAGAGAGAGAGAGGTCGATTGTTGGGTCCCTATAATACTACTGATTACCCCATTACTATTGTAGTTAAACCCCTTATCTATATTGTTGTGCCCCTATTACCCCCATGTTGTTATTTCTGTGCCCCATAGAATCCCTATATTGTTATTTTTGTGGCTTTATATTATTATTTCTAGGTCGGCTGGATTATATTGTGACTCCTTAGACTCCTATATATAGAAAGGAGGTTTTGTCATTTGTATCATCCAATAATTGTTCATTTATGTAATGTAAAGGAGGTTTCCCCCTCGAAGAGGCTGAATTCTAAGGCGTTGATCTATCTTTTCTATCTTTTCTTGAGCTGGTTTCATAACATTTGGTATCAGAGCTTTGGATTCTAGGGTTTCGCTGCTCCAAACAGGTCATCGTGGAATTTTCGCTATAACTTTTTTCTGTGACGTTTTAGAAGAAAAAAAAAAACCCATTTGAGAATAAGCGCGCTGAACCTTGGGTCCGAATTTCAGAGATTTTCGCGCGATATTTGCAGAGATATGATCCGAGGAAGTTGGTCTTTTTGCAGACTCCTGAATTACATTCAAAACTGGTGACCTGGGGAAAATCGTCATAACTTTCTCTCTAGGGATCGGATTGAAATTTCGTAAGAAGGTATAGAAAGAGGACGGACTGTAGTTTCTTGTTTGTGGATTTCAGATCCAAAGGTTGAAACAGTGACTCGTGCCACGTCGTACAAGTTCGCTCTATTGAACTAGTCTAAAAGCAAGTCACTGTGGGAGATTTCGCATAAATCTTCATTGGAGAATACAATTTGGGTCTGAATTGTGGAATTGGAAAGAGGACACAGAAGGCTACTATAGGTTGAAATTTTAGAACTAGATGATCTGAAATTACAAAGATACATCAGATTCAATATCAGGCTTCTATAAAGTGAAAAAAGGTGTGTAGTTTTTTTTAAATTTTTGTGTAAGCTTGGTTTAACGGAATTCAAAGGGAATAGTAAAGCATTATTATCGGTAACTGATGACTCGAGGAAAGAAAATGAAAACACTTGGTAAGGAACCTTAAAGGTCTAGCATGACTCATGAAGAAGAGGAATAAATGCTACATGATATATCAAAATTACAAGAACAAGTGCAACAAATGTCACGCTCACAAAAGCTAACAGAAGCTAATATAAATGGTGTGGAATCTAAGATAAATGGTGTGTAATATAAGATAAAGGGCATGGAAGCTAAGATGGATGATTCGAAGACAGATTTGAAGAGAGACATGGCAGATTTGAAGACAGATTTGACAAATTTTCTACAAGAAATACTTACTAATGGTGAAGAGGTTGTAAAGGAAACTCATGATGTGAACAAAAGTAATGTTAATCATGATTCCATAGACTCTAATGTTGGATCGAATACCCACCATATCCCAAAAATCGATATGAGGAAGTTTGATGGCAAGGATCACGCCACATGGATATTACAGATGGAGCAGTTCTTCGATCTCAATAATGTGCAAAACACACAAAAGGTACGTATGGCAACTGTATATTTGGAACCAAATGAGTTTGTATGGTATCAATGGCTTTGCTCTCGTAAACAATTTATCACTTGGGCAATTTTTACAGAAGAATGGATAGCACATTATGAAGATACAAAAAGCAACACTTTTTTTATCCAATTGATAAGTCTCAAACAAAAGGGTTTAGTAATGGAGCACATTGAGGAGTTCCAAAAATTGAACATAAGGGTAAAAGATATTCCAGAGGAGCATAGGATTTATGTGTTCATAGGGTCTTTAAAGGATAATATCCAACATGATGTTCGCCTTTGGGAACCTGATTCATTAGAGAAGGCATTCAGGTTAGTAAGAAAAATGGAAAGTAAAATTATGGCAACCAGGAAACATACCACTCACAAGTATAAAGACGGAAGTGTTGTTGCCCTTAGTCTTCTACAACCTATAAGGTTGACACCACAAAAATTGGAAGAAAAAAGAGCAAAAGGGCTTTGTTACAGTTGTGATAGCAAATACACTAAAGGTCATAAGTGTGCTGAGAAGAAATTATTCTACATAGATTGTGAAGAGGAAGAAGAAAAGGAGCAAGAAAGGTCAAAAGAAGAAGATATACTCCAGGAACAAAGCCTAGATGAAGAACAAATAAATCCGACCATATCTTGTAATGCATTGGCGAGAATTAGCACTCCTCAAACCATCAAGATAGAAGGACAAATCAAGAAGAAAAAGGTAATAGTGTTGATTGATTCAGGAAGCACCCACAATTTTATTCATTGTAGGGTAGCAAAAGAATTGAATTGCTTCCTATATCCAGTACTAGAGTGTCAAGTGGTGATTGAAAATGGAGGAACAATAAATTGCTCTGGAAGGTGCCATAATATCAAGCTATCCATGGGAGAATATGTATTGACTAGCCCAATGCTTTTCATTCCAATGGGAGGTGTTGATGTTGTACTAGGAGTCCAATGGCTACAATCCTTGGGTACAATAGCTTTTAATTTTCAAGAACTTTTCATCAAATTTTCTATGGAAGGAAAAGAAGTTGAATTAAGGGGTATTTTAGGAAAACTAAGAAAGATAATCAGCTCTAATGGTATGACAAAGCTTCTAAAAAAGGAGCAAAGAGGTGTAATTGCACAATTATGTTTGCTAGATGTTTCCACATCGCAATCATCTATTTCTCCAGATTTTTGAAAAGTCATGGAGAATCATTCCAAGGTATTTGAGACTCCCAAAGGTATCCCACCTATGCGTGATCATGATCATGCTATTCATCTAATTCCAGGAAGTGTTCCTCCAAACATCAGGCCATACAGATATCCCTATGTCCAAAAAAGTGAAATTGAGCGTATGGTTGCAGAAATGCTAGAGGCCGGTATAATTCAACCAAGTCAAAGTTCTTTCTCTGCTCCAGTAGTATTGGTGCACAAGAAGGATGGATCATGGCGCATGTGTCCGGATTATAGGGAGCTCAACAAGCTCACTATTAAAGATAAGTTCCCCATTCCTGTCATTGATGAATTACTGGATGAATTGCATGGATCAATTTACTTCACCAAGTTGGATCTTCGTTCGGGATATCATCAAATCAGAATGAAGATTGAAGACAGTCCGAAAATGGCATTTAGAAATCATGAGGGTCATTATAAATTTTTGGTCATGCCTTTTGGCCTTACTAATGCACCTTCAACATTTCAAGGTTTGATGAATTCAATTTTCAAACCATTCCTTAGAAAATTTGTGCTAGTATTTTTTTATGATATACTAATCTACAGCAAGTCCTGGAAGGATCATGTTGAACATGTTGATAGGGTGCTACAACTATTGGAGGAGAAACAATTATATGCAAAAAGATCCAAATGTTTCTTTGGAGTCCAGGAGGTGGAATATTTGGGTCATATTGTATCTCATGAAGGAGTTAAGGTAGACCCTAGCAAAATTAAAGCCATTAAGGAATGGAAAATCCCCACATCCATAAAGCATCTGCGAGGATTTATTGGGTTGATAGGGTATTATCTCAAGTTTGTTAAGGATTATGGGAGAATAGCAGCACCTCTAACAACATTATTGAAGAAAGATGCATTTTCATGGACTCCGAAAGTAACAAAGGCCTTTGAACATCTTAAAGAGGCAATGTGCCAAGCACCAGTATTAGCTACACCGGACTTCACAAAAACCTTTATTGTGGAATGTGATGCTCCAGGAAATGGAATTGGTGCTGTTCTAATGCAAGATGAAAGACCCATTGCTTTTGAAAGTCATCCAATCAAGGGAAAGTTTTTAAGCAAAGCTATTTATGAGAAGGAAATGTTGGCAATAATCCATGCACTTAAGAAATGGCGACCCTACCTAATGGGAAGACACTTCAAGGTAAAAACGGATCATGATAGCCTTAAATACTTTTTAGAAAAGAGATTATCCTCTGAAGAGCAACAAAAGTGGGTCACAAAGATGTTGGGTTATGACTTTGAAATCATCTACAAAAAAGGGAAGCAAAATGTGGTGGCAGATGCACTCTCAAGAAAGGATGAGGATGTGGAAGCATTGTTGTGCGCCATTTCTATTATCCAACCAGATTGGATAAATGAAGCAAGGGAGGAATGGAAGAATGATTGAGAAGTGTGGGCACTTATTCGAAAGCTACAACAAGATTCCAGTACGTCTAATACATTTAGCTGGAAAAATGATTCATTATGGTATGAAGATCGCTTATACCTCTGTAAGTATTCCCAGCTAAAACAAAATATTCTTATGGAATTGCACACTTCTCCCTTAGGAGGGCACTCAGGATTTTTAAAAACTTACCACAGGGTTAAGAAGGAATTTTTTTGGGATGGCCTTAAATCAGATATTCAAAAGTTTGTGGCGGAATGTTTGGTTTGCCAACAAAATAAAGTTGAAACAATTAAGACACCGGGTCTATTACAACCTTTATCCATTCCAAGCCAACGTTGGGAGGAGGTTTCAATGGATTTTATCACAGGTTTACCCAAGTCTAAGGGAAAGAGTGTCATCATGGTGGTAGTTGATAGACTTACCAAGTATGCACACTTTTGTGCATTATCACATCCATTTAAATCCAGTACAGTTTCTACTGCATTTATGGAAACAATTCAAAAGCTACATGGAAACCCAAAGATTATTGTAAGTAACAGAGATCCCATTTTCACTGGAAATTTTTGGACAGAATTATTTTCTTGTCTTGGTACTCAGTTAGCACATAGCTCATCTTATCATCCTCAATCTGCTGGGCAAACTGAGATAGTAAACAAATGTTTGGAAGGATATCTTCATTGCTTTGTATCTGATAAACAAACACAATGGGTCAAATGGTTGCCTCTTGCTGAATGGTGGTATAACACTTCCTTCCATACAGCAACAAAAATGACCCCATTTATGGCACTTTATGGGTATCAACCACAATCCATCACATCATATTTAAGAGAAAATTCTAAGGTTCAGGCAGTGGAACATCACATCGAACATCAACAACAAGTCCTCCAACTCTTAAAGGATAACCTCGTGTTGGCGCAAAATAGAATGAAACAACAGGCAGATCAACATCGCAGTGAAAGAAGTTTTGATGTAGGTGATTGGGTATTCCTACGGCTACAACCATATAAGCAAATGTCCCTAAAGCAAGCTAAGAAAGATAATAAATTATCACCAAAGTATTATGGTCCATACAAGGTGTTGCAAAAGATTGGTACTATGGCATACAAATTGGAGCTTCCTGCAGCTTCTCAATTGCACCCAGTTTTCCATGTTTCATGTTTAAAGAAGGTTATAGGCGACAAGCTCCCAGTTCAAACAATATTTCCAGAACTTGACGAGGAAGGAAAAATTATATTGGAACCGGAAGCAGTCACGAAAACAAGAACTCGACAGCTACAAAATCGATCAATTTCAGAGTATCTTATCAAGTGGAAGAACTTATCTGCTAAAGATTCCACATGGGAGGATGAGAATTTTATGCAGAAGTATCCAGAACTACTCAAGCGTTGAGGACAACACTTTTTTGAAGGAGAGGAGCATGTTGGGTCCCTATAATACTAGTGATTACCCCATTACTATTGTAGTTATACCCCTTATTTATATTGTTGTGCCCCTATTACCCCCATGTTTTTATTTTTGTGCCCCATAGAATCCCTCTATTGTTATTTTTGTGGCTTTATATTATTATTGCTAGGTCGGCTGGATTATATTGTGACTCCTTAGACTCCTATATATAGAAAGGAGGTTTTGTCATTTGTATCATCCAAGAATTGTTCATTTATGTAATGTAAAGGAGGTTGCCCCCTCGAAGAGGCTGAATTCTAAGGCGTTGATCTATCTTTTCTATCTTTTCTTGAGCTGGTTTCATAATGTCGATAGAGACAGAGGCAGTGACAAGGGATATCGAGAGAGAGGGAGAGAGGAGCGTAGGAGGGAAGAGGGATAGAATGGGAGATAGAGGGATAGAGGGGAAGGGGGAGAGAGAGAGAGGGAGAGAAGGGGAAGAGAGAGAGAGAGAGAGAGAGAGGATATATATATATATATATATATATATATATATGGAGAAATAATGTGTATGCTTTCTAGGTGATATAAATAGACAAAGAAGGAGAGGTAAAGGTAGATAAAAATATAGATGGAATGGGGAGAGAGGGAAGAAGAGAGAGATAGAGGGAGGGACATAGGGAGTGATAGATAGATATGAAGAGAGAAAGAGTGTGTCTTTTTGGGTGTGAGATAGAGAAACAAATAAAGAGAGTTAGAGGAATATATAGACAAATATGGAGGGATGAGAGTAAGGGAAGAATATTTCTTTCACTATATGCATTGATTTTTGAGTAGATGTTGGTTTCTAACCCTATTTGATTTCTTGCAGTAGATGCATTAATTTCTATGTAGATGTATATTTCTAATTCTATTTTTTTTTTTTTGTTAAGCTTGGTAGGATCCTTCATTTTCTATTTATAAACAACAAATTTACACCACATATATGAGATAGGTGGCCTCAACTTGCCCAATGGGATGCCATGTCTATTGGCCACCTATCTTCATTATAAGCCATCCAAAAAGAGGAAAGTTTTAGTCTTTTTAATGAAGATAAGTATGTCTTAGTTTCATGAAAATATGTTATATGTCTATCTATCATAAACATGCATAATGTAAAGTAAATGCTACCCACATAAACCAAAAGAAACCGGAATAACTAACTATTCCTCCAGCTCTTCTGATGTTGATTCCACCGGTGCCATATCTTTGATAGTTTCTCCTGGCATCTCAGTTAGTTCAATGATACATGGGATGTGCCTTTGGATTCTATCGAGATGGACATCCTACTTATGGAGCTAGAATTAGATTCGCTTCAAATCCTATTTGTAATTGGGTATGTCTTGGAGGGACAGAGCCATCCCCAATGATATTTGTTCCATGGTCTTCCCTAGCAAGATTTTCATAAGCTAGTAGAGATAAAGGGTCTAATTAAATTGGTTTATTCTTCCTCTGGTATTCCCAGGATTTGGGACTAAGGTCCTCCAGTTCTCTATCTCTTCATCTATCTCAATTTTTTTCTAAATTTCTTCCTCCAATTCTTCCAGATGATTACGGATTACTACATCCGTTCCCTCTTGGTATGCTGCAACGACTTCACTAATGAGGTGTTCCACAGACTTCCTTCCTCTATGCAGTTCTAAAGTGCTTGAATCTTTGGCCTTTGCAGGCTCCCTGCCACATTTGCCATGACCTCTTCCTCTCGCAGGACGAGCCATCTCCGCTTTGTTCGAAACCCATTCTCGCGCTGCAGACATTGTGAATGGTACTAGTGCCTTCCTACTCCAATGCTCTAACTCTAAACTCTGCAAACAACAATACAATTAACACTCCCATGCCTTACCTTAACTGATGCACCTCCCTCCTTGTCCTTGTCATGCCTACCACCTTTCCCACCACCCTTACATGTATTCATGCGAAGGGCCACTGCACCCATCACCTTGAGCGTGTGGGCGGGTGGTGGGTGGTACCTTTCCTTTACTCCACATAACTATCTGTCATCCCTTCCATCCTTCGACACACACCCTGATTGGAGTTTTGGTTGTTTGGATTCCCATTTTCCTGGCTTTTCTTTCAATCTTGGGCTAATATTTCCTCCAGAGCTTTGAAGCTCTCATCCCTGGGCTATATCGGCCATAATTTTTCCAACGATCCTTTTTGTTGATTACATCCCTAGTTGGCCAGGAAGCCAACTAGTTTATTCCCTTCCCTTCTTACATGTTGGACAATTATATAGTCAAACTTGTCAATGAGATCCCCTATGTCATGTATAAAGCGCGTTGTCCTCAAACTTTGGCTCATTTTGTCCCATGAAGTGTTGTTATTTAGTTTCACCAAGGTGGTTGTGACCAAACTAGAGTCCCCTTCCACCATGACGTTCTGATATCAATTCTTATATCTATTTGATGTCCTTGACCCACTGTAGTGAATTATGCCTCGTTTTTGCTTTGTATGCCACACGAGTCAGAAGAGATAAGACGCGTGTTAGCTTGAGTGTCTCAGAATATTCCACTAAGGCCTGCTGCTCCTGAGTTCCCTTTAGAAGTCTCATTGAAATTAAGTTTTATGAAAACTTCCCCAGGGGTAGTGAATTGAGCCGGGGAACTTATATCCATCCTATATTTTTTCCAAGCATTTGGGACCAACATTTCCATTGTTAGGTTAAGTTTTTGTAGGATTATTTCTTCCTAGGGGGAACTTGCTAATCTTCAGGGCTCCATTGTTTTGCTAATATAGTCTCCTTGATGTTTCTAACTATTCCTTCCCACACCTGACCTTGGGTTAATATTTTATTTTTGAATACTCTGTGGCTTCTTTCTTTCCATATGGCCCATATGTTTAAACCTAAGGCCAGTCCCCATGCTAGGTTCAATACTAGACTTGAGAAAATATTGTTATGCCATAGAAGGATTGTTTCCTTTATGTTGTGGCAATCCTGATCCATCCTTTCAAAGACTCCTTGTAGCTGACCCCATTTATGTTCTGCAAACGAACAATAATTCAACATATGCTCCATATCCTCTCTGTTTTGTTAGCACAACCTGCATAAAGACGGGCCTTGAATTCCCTTTTTATGATGTTGGTCCCAAGTTAGAATCATCCCTTTGCATAACAACCATAGGAAATGAGCTGCCTTTTGCCACCACCCCCCTTCTAGATTTTTCTCCATGGAAGTCCTTGCCCATCTTGAGCTTGTTCTTCTTTCAGGTCATACGTTTGTTTACTGGTGACGGTACCTTTTGTGGTGTGGCCCCATCTCAGAATGTCTAGGTCATTCCTAATCGTAATTTTTCTTGATCTCATTTATTTTTCAAACTCTGCCCATTTCTCTGTCTCTATACCCTAGCTCCATTGTTCCTTCTTCTTCCATCTCCTCTAGTTCCCTATTCATTTCTCCTCTTTCCAAAATTGCTCTACATATTGGATATTGTTATCATTGGTAAATCTATGTCTCTGAGGTCTTGCCTATCTATTAGTCTCTCTCTTTTCTGCCATGATTCGTTCCAAAATCTTGCTATTCTACGATTGCGGATTTCCCAAAAAGCATGCTGGTTTATAAGGTCCCTATATTGGCCTGCCAAGTTCCATATTGTCGATCCTTTGGGTGGGTCTCTATTGTTGGGTTGTGTTATATTCTTTCCACCTAGTTAATAGGGGGTTTGAAGGGCACCCGTAACCCCACTTTATGGGGTCCGGGGCAGCACCCAGGAAAATTTTTGTTTTGGACCATATGTTAGGTTGGGCAGACCCACCTATGGTTTTGTGCATGATTTTCACACATGTTTTTTTGGACGCGATGGTTTTCGGTCCATGGTATTGGACGCGATATTTTTCGGTCCATGGTATTGGATGCTTCGGCATGTATAAATATGTATTGTAACATTGAAATGAACATAATGAAAAATCAAGCTGGTAGTCCCAGTTTTGGGATCCAGGGAAAAAACTCTGTGCATGTGTGTTTTATGGGTTATGCTCTCGCATTGTTTATTTTCTTTGTTTAAGAATTTGTATGCAGGTAATTTCTGTACAGGGTTAAAACCTACATTTGGTATCAGAGCTGTTTTGGCTTCAAGGGGACGCCTTTGTTGCTGAGGGGTTTTGCTCGAGCCTGTGGTAGACCCTGTTCAGTGGAAGATCTGCGAGATCGATTCTGTTGGTGAAAGAAGATGGCGAGCAGTGGAAAGATAGAGATTGAGAAGTTCAGTGGCCAGAATTTTGAGTTGTGGAAACTCAAGATGGAGGATCTGTTGGTGGATAAAGATCAGTGGATCGCGGTAGATCTGGGTACTAAACCATCGGGAGTGACTGATGAAGAATGAAAGAAGTTGGATCGGGAGGCAAAGAGCACAATACGATTGTGTGTCTCAGATTCAGTATTGCTGAATGTATCAGGGGAAGCTACGGCAAAGGCTTTGTGGGTCAAGTTAGGGACTTTGCACCAATCTACGTCTCTGGTGAATAAACTATTCCTGCGGAAAAAGCTCTATAACCTGAGGATGAAAGATGGAGACTCGGTGACAGAGCATTTGAATGCGTTTAATACTGTGGTAAGTCAGTTATTATCTGTTGATATTAAAATTTCAGATGAAGATAAGTGCATTAGTCTGTTGTGTTCTCTACCAGATTCGTGGGATAGTCTGGTTATTGCAATAGGTAGCAATGTAACTGCTTTGCATTTTGATGAAATAGTCTCAGCCTTGCTGACGGAGGAGATGAGACAGAAAAATATGGACAACCAGAATGGTGATGCCTTGTCTGTACGAGGACGGTCATAGAACAGAAACAAATATAAGTCATCGAGTGGGAGATCTAAATCTAGAGGGAGATCTAAATCTCCAGGAAAACCTACAAAGGCGGTGTGCTGGAAATGCGGAAAGGAAGGGCACTTCAGAAGGGATTGTAAATCTAAAGCTCCTGATAAAGGAAAGGGATCTGATGATGCTCCTTTTGCAGAGGCGAAAGCCACCTCAGATGAAGGTGGGGATGTGTACTTGGCTTCTTCAAGTACACATGTAGATCATGAGGCATGGTTGATTGACTCAGGTGCATCCCTTCACTTCACTCCCCATAGAGAGTGGTTCTTCGAGTATGAGAAATATGATGGTGGTGATGTTTTCTTAGGAGATGATAGGAAGGCTAGACTCATTGGTCTGGGAGAAGTAAAGTTGAAGTTGCAAGGTGGAAGGGTTAGAACACTTCCGGGTGTTCTACATATTCCTGCATTGGCCAGAAATCTGATTTCTGTAAGCAAGTTGGATGATGCAGGTGTAAAGACAATGTTCGAGAAAGATACCTGCAAGATGGTTCGAGGAGCACTGATATTAATGCAGGGAGTTTGGATTGGAACTCTGTACAAGCTGCAAGGTAGCACTGTTGTTGATGGGTGCAATAGTTCTATGGTTCCTGAAAATGGAGTAGAGAATCTAGTGGTCTCTGGAGAGAAGACCATGTTGTGGCATCAAAGGCTTGGACATATTGGAGAGAAGGGCCTTCGAATAATTCATGGTAAAGTTATGGTAGAAGGTATGAATAATAGCTCTCTGGATTTTGATTTCTGCGAAAATTGTGTATATGGGAAGCAGAATCGGGTGAGTTTCCCCTCTGGTGGTAAGAGGATGAAACAGATATTAGAGCTTGTGCACAGTGATGTGTTTGGGCCTGTGAAGGTTCCATCACTGGGTAAGTCTGTGTACTATGAATCATTTATAGATGACTTCTCAAGGAATACATGGATATATTTCCTTAAGAAGAAATATGAAGTCTTTGACAGGTTTAAAGAATTTAAGGCTCTGGTGGAAAATCAGACAGAGAAGAAGATAAAGGTGTTGAGGACAGATAATGGTGGAGAATTTTGCAGTAAGGAATTTGAAGAATTCTGTAAGAAGTGTGGTATAGCATGGCAGAAGACTACTCCATATACACCTCAGCAAAATGGAGTCACAGAAAGAATGAACAAGACGTTGATGGAAAGGACAAGAATCATGCTCAGTGGTGTTGGGTTAGGACAGGAATTCTGGGCAGAGGCGGTGGATACTGCATGTTACCTGGTCAACAGGTCACCTTCACCAGCATTGGAGGATAAGACTCCACAAGAAGTATGGACTGGTAAGAAACCCTCTCTTTCACATCTGAGGGTATTTGGATGTGATGCATATGTACATGTTCCAAAGGAGAAATGAACCAAGTTGGATAGTAAATCTGAAAAGTGCATCTTTATTGGGTATAAGGATGGTTTAAAGGGTTATAAGCTTTGGAACCCAGTCACACGTAAGGTTGTGTACAACCGAGATGTGGTGTTTAGAGAGGTAAAATATGTTATTCAACATGAAGTCCAACCAAAGGAACCTGAGAAGATAGAGTTTGAGCCAAAGGAGGAAGAATCAAACTCTATAGCAGAGGAGGAATCAGAAGATGAAGAGCCACAAACTCCGGCTGTGAGAAGATTAGTTCGAGAAAGAAGGCAACCAGAAAGGTATAGTCCATCTGCTTTTGCTTTGTCTGTTACTGATGATGATCCCAGAACTGTGAAGGAAGCAGTGGATTCAGAGGATGGAAAAGTTTGGAAGGAGGCCATGGTTGATGAAATGGCATCTTTGCACAAAAATGAGGCTTGGGATCTGGTGGAGTTGCCGGCTGGAAGGAAACCCATTGGCAGCAAATGGGTGTTCAAGAAGAAGACAAATGCAGAAGGAAAGGTGGAGAAATACAAAGCTCGGTTGGTAGCAAAAGGTTATTCCTAGGTGTCGGGAATTGATTTTGGTGATATTTTTTCTCCTGTTGCCAAGGTAACTTCTATTAGATTACTTTTATCTGTTGTTGCTGCTTTTGATTTTGAGGTAGAACAGATGGATGTGAAGACAACATTTCTTCACGGGGATTTGGAAGAGGAAATCTACATGAAGCAACCTAAAGGCTTTATGGTGAAGGGTAAGAAAGAACTGGTATGCAAGTTAAAGAAGCCTCTGTAACAGTCACCAAGGATGTGGTATCAGAAATTTGATACATTTATACAGGGACTTGGCTTCACCAGAAGCAAAGCGGATCATTGTGTGTATTTTAACTTAATTGGTGACCGTGTTATTTATCTGGTCTTGTATGTGGATGATATGTTGCTGGTTGGAAATGACAAAGAAATTATCCAGGATTTGAAGACCCAATTGTCCTCCAAATTCGACATGAAAGATCTTGGTGCTGCAAACTATATTTTGGGCATGGAAATTAAAAGGGATCGGTCAAAGAGGAAGCTCTGGTTAAACCAGAGGAAGTATGTCGAGACAATACTCTAGAGGTTTAATATGCAGGATAGTAAACCAGTGAAGGTTCCTATTCCTGTAGGTGTGAGGTTATCTGCTGAACAGTGTCCCAAGACACAAGAAGAGGAAGAGGACATGTCCCGTGTTCTATATGAAAGTGTAGTGGGTAGCCTGATGTCTGCAATGGTCTGTACTAGACCAGACATTGCACATGCAGTGGGAGTATTGAGCAGGTTTATGTCAAAACCTGGGAAGGAGCACTGGACAGCAGTGAAGCGCGTTTTTAGGTATTTACGTGGCACTAGTGATTATGGTTTGTGCTACCAAGGAAGACTAGGATTGGACAGAGTTTTGGATATTCATGGCTTTGTTGATGCAGACTGGGCTGGAGATCTGGATCAGAGAAGATCTACAAGTGGGTATGTGTTTAACCTATTTGGAGGTGCAGTCAGTTGGATGAGTAAGAAACAATCTGTAGTGGCACTATCAACTACAGAGGCAGAATACATGGCAGCCACTCATGCAAGCAATGAAGCAGTTTGGTTGCAGAGATTGTGTTCAAGTATGGGGTTAGTACAGGGAGCTATAAGAATAGACTGTAACAGCCAAAGTGCAATTTTCTTGGCAAAGAACCCTGCTTATCATTCAAAGACAAAGCACATTGATGTTCAGTATCACTTTGTGAGGGATATGATAGAAGACAGAAAGGTGTTGTTGGTAGAGGTGGACACTTTGAAGAATACTGCAGATGCATTGACAAAATCTGTGAGCTCTGAGAAGTTCTCTTGGTGTAGAGAAGCAACGGGAATCTCAGGGCTGAAAAAATGACTAAGCTCTCCTATGGCCCCCTGTGGAAAGAAAACAACAAGTGGGAGATTGTTGGGTTGTGTTATATTCTTTCCACGTAGTTAATAGGGGGTTTGAAGGGCACCCGTAACCCCACTTTATGGGGTCTGGGGCAGCGCCCCGAAAAATTTTGGTTTTGGACCATATGTTAGGTTCGGCAGACCCACCTATGGTTTTGTGCATGATTTTCGCACATGTTTTTTTGGACGCGATGGTTTTCGGTCCATGGTATTGGATGCTTCGGCATGTATAAATATGTATTGTAATATTGAAAGGAACATAATGAAAAATCAAGCTGGTAGTCCCGATTTTGGGATCCAGGGAAAAATCTTTGTGCATATGTGTTTTATGGGTTATGCTCTCGCATTGTTTATTTTCTTTGTTTAAGAATTTGTATGCAGGTAATTTTTGTACAGGGTTAAAACCTACATCTATACCGTAGTATATCCTCGGTTCTCTCTGGAATGTTATACTTTCTTGTCCAGATTTGTTTCCATAATTCCCTTCCTCCATCAAGCCATCTCCACCATAATTTTTCTCCCATTACTTGGTTTAAATTGTATGGGTCTCTCAGGCCAAGCCCTCCTTCCATCCTTTTTTTAACCAATCCCTACCAAGATATAAGGCCCCATTTCCTTATTTGATTATCCCCTCCCCATAGGAATTTTTTCAAGATATCAAACATTTTGGTGCACGCCCCCTTAGGGGTGCCATGCCTGATAGTTCATATATGGGAATTGACTGAAGCACTTATTTTAGGAGGACAGTTCTGCCCAAAGGAAAATTTTAAGGATGTAAAATTTTCTTGAAGTCTAAAAACATTGGTGAATCTCACTAATCCCTAATATGAAAACTATAAAATTTTTATTGATATATTTGTAAAATTATTCAAATTTATAATGATTATATATATAGTCTCTATATAATGTTGGCAATTTTTAAGGTAAAATAACTTTATATCCTAAAGTCTGGGTGAATAAACTTTTATAAAAATTGGAAATTTGCGAATCTTTTTTGTTGAAAAATCATGGAAAATTAGCCCACTGGGTGAACATTAGCCCAAAAATTTTCCATGGAACTTCTGTCTACTAGGTTGCAGAATCTGAAGGCCCAGCTTCCCAACCTTTCTTGTAGCTTCTGGAGGCTCTACTACCAACCTGATGGTTTTAGAGAGTTTCCAATAAAGTCATGAACATGTATTTAGTGGGGAGGTTGCTTGTACTGAACACCCGGATCCTAGCTTGATAAGTCTTAACATTCCCTTAGGTGTTGAAGAAGAAGGTACATGATTTTTCATTGTTTATTTGGGTCCCCGATGCCATCATGAAGGTGTTCAAGATTTCTTTGATTCTATGTGCTTCTGTAAGTGATACTTGAAAAAAAAGTATGATATTGTCAACGAATTGTTGGTGGTTTATGTCTAGGTCATTCCCCTAAATCCTTAGGCCTTTAATCCTAGACTCATGGGCTTCATCTTTTTATGTATCTTCCTAGTTTCCACAACAATAATGACCAGGAAAGGTGATAGTGGATCACGTTGTCTTGGAACCTGAGTAGGGTTAAATGTTTGGGTAGGGGTCTCATTTAGTAGAACAGAGATGACAAGGGTGGATATCATGGAAATGATCTAGTTTATCCATCTGTGGTTAAATCCATAGGCTCTATGGATGCTCGTTAGATACTTCCAGCTTAACCGATCGTAGGCCTTTGATAAATCAAGTTTAATCATCATTCCATATAGCTTTTTTTCCTTGAGGGAATGGACTACCTCTTGAGAGGTTACCAGCTCATCCAAGATTTGCCTTCCCTAGACAAATCTCGTCTGCTCCAGGGATATGATATTTGACAGGAGAGGTTTTAGTCGTTTAACACTAAGAGTGGCTATAATTTTATATATGACATTACATAGGGATATGGGGCGGAATCCCTGAGGGTCTTCCGGTTTCAATGTCTTAGGAATGAGAGTTATAAAAGTAGAGATCAGGCTGGGTCATACCTTTTGCTTTCACCTTGACTCCTCCATGACTTCCAATATGTCTCTTCCCATGAAGTGCTGAGATGTTTGGTAGAATTCAATTGTAAACCCATCTACACTAGGGGCCTTATTTTTCTTCATACCCTTGATGATTTCTTCCTCCTCTTCAAGTGTAGCTGCTCTCATCAATGCAAGGCTTTGTTCTTATGTGACCCTGTTAGGTATATGTTGAGAAATTCTTTGAATTTATTATGTTATGTCTTCTTGTGGTTCTGATAGGAGATATTTGAAGTGGTTTGCTAGGATTAGCTCAATCTCCTCATGTTGTACTCTATGGTTCCCCTCTTCATCTTTTTGGGAGAAGGCTATATTGTTCTAGTGGCGTTGTACCATGGCCTTATGGAAAAACTGGGTATTACACTCCCCTTCTCTTAACCAATTCACCCTCGATTTTTGTTTCCATAGAATCTCTTCCTATTTTCTCCTTTCCTCCCGCTGACTTATTAATTCATCCTCCTCTGTTGCTAGCTCTTATGATCTCCCTTCCTGGATTATTTTTTGTTGTACCTTTGTCATTCTCTGATTAAGCTGCCACTGGTCCTTCATGATATGCCCAAATTATTCTTTGTTCCATTTCTTTATTTTCTTCTTTATTTCCTTGAGTTTTAATTAGAACATATGCATATAGTTTCTCCCTTGCCATTCACTCTACATCCACCAAGCCTCAAATTTTTTAATGAGGGCTCAATCTCTTAGCCAAAAGGCTTCGAACAAAAAGGTTGATTTTTTGGGCCCACTTTCAGATCCACTTCCAATCGTATCGGCCAGTGATCTGATCCCATCCCGGGCAGATTCGAGGCTTCTATGAAAATGTCTCTGCTGATAACCTACTTAGATGTTAGGAATATATCCAATTTGGAAGAAATTTGGTGATTCCCTCCTCTTCGGTTGTTCCAGTTGTGTACCCCATTGGTTTTTGGGATGACTACTAGGCATTGCTCTGCTATGGTGTCCCCAAATATCTCCATGTATGTGCCCATTCTTCTCATGCCTCCCTTTTCCTCTGCTAGTGAAGTGATCATGTTGAAGTCTCCTCCCACCACCCACACATCTCCCGGGTATATACTTATCATTTTTGCTAAGTTCTGGAGGAAAAACCTTCTTTATCCTAGGATATGGGGTCCATGTACTCCTATGAGGAGAACGCAATCTTTCGATCTGATGACTCTAAATTTTCCTAAGAGGATTCTCAAGATGCAGACCCAGTCTTCAAACCATATTTCTCCTAGGCTCCAAATGATCGCCAACCCTCCTGCATTGCCATTTGCCTCCTGTCTAATAACCTAGTACTGGGGTTTGATGTTCTCCAAAATTTATTTTGTTTGCTTTCACTGATTTTCATTTCCTGTATTATCATTATACTAGGTCTATATTTTTTCAATCTCTCTTTGAGGTATCTCTGCTTGCCTCTACTATTGAGGCCTCTTATGTTCCATGTCGTAATAATCATTTCAATAATTTTGGGGGTTGTTGAAAGACCTCTAATAATGACACTACTCTCCCTGAGTTTACTAGTAGTTCTCCCACCATTTGTATGGATCCATTCATTGGTCTTCTACCCTATTTCTTTCCCCATTTTCCTAGGGTTCCTAGTTCTTTCCCTTGTCCGCCATGGGACCCTAGGTGCTCTGGTTGTGCGATAATAGCCGATCCTTGTTATATCTTGTATTGTTGAAAGGTTTCCTTGTAGAGGTGTTTTTGATCCTCTGGGATAAAGCGTTCGTCTAGATGTCTCCACTCCTGTAGTAATAGTTTCATCACTTGCTCTTCCACACTGAGATCGTCTTTCCAGGAGTCGATATCCATTGAGTTTTTCTCTACCATTTTCATGGTATTCTTGTCTCTTTGGTTTTCAACTATTTCATGTCTCTTTTTATTATTTCCTTTGGCCTCCTTCGTTTGCATGCTTTGCACCTCCTTGGTATGCTCCATGCTTGTCTTCCCCATTTCATCTACTTGAAGGGTGGTGAATCTATTATGTTGCGCTGCTCTTTCTCATTATGATTTTATTTCTAGTTCCCTATCGGTTTTTGCTTTATTTTCCTTCTATGCATGTCTTAGAATCCATCCCCATCCTTTCTTACCATTGCCTCTCCTACCTTATTCTCATTCGACTAGTTTTTTGGGTTATTTAATGGGCAAGCCCGATAGAGGTGGCCATATTCATGACACCACCTGCATCTAAATGGAATAGTTTCATAGTTAATTGGTTGTTGCCATATATCATCATGATATTCTAGCTCTATGTAGTCTAGTAGCGGCTCAGTGATATTCATGTACACATATATTCTTGCGTAGGAGTTGTACCTACCTTTTCTTGTCAAGTCTGCCACTTTGACAAAAGTTTCTATCGAGTTGCATATTCCTTCCAATATTTTGGGGTGCCAGAAGTCCATTGGTAGGCTAAAGAGTCGTACCCAGATAGGTGCTGCCAAAACCTTCTCCTAGTTTGGGTTATAACATTCCTCCCAGTGTCTCATAAACAGGTTAGAATTGTTGAAGAAATATGACCCATCTTCAAAACATTCTCCTCGTCTTCTAGGTTGGAAAATATTATAGAGAATAATCCTTTCTCCCCCAGCTTCAGGTCTATATGCCCCTTTGGTTACCATCATTGTCGGATCCATTTGATCAGTTCCTGCTTAGTTGGCCAAGCCCCAATAAACTTACATATCAGGGCATGTTCCTTCATATATCTTCTATATTCCTCCAGCTTGTTGTTGGGTATCAAAAATTGGAGTTTCTTCATTGCTCTAGGTAGGAATTTTCTTCCTAAGAACACTTGCCATCTATGTCCCGAAACCGGTATCCATTTCCCATGGTTTTTGTTGCCTCTAGCTACACCATTATGGCTCTTCTCCCTTGCAACAACATTTCGGTAAGAGGGGATCTCTACCCCCCTGCCATACCACTCATTTCAACTGTCAGCAATATCCTTTGTTGCTTTTCTCCTGTTGTTTCTCAGACTGTGGTGATTGCAGTTTTGTCAGGCAAAGTCCATGACAACCAAACCCTGGCTACTACCGTTATTCCTCAACCCGCTCCCCCCAAAAAATCGAATCACATCACCTAGATTTCTAATTATATTTGCTTGCTTTATTTAGATGCATTGATTTTAGTAAAGGTGTTAATTTCTAATCCTATTTGATTTCTTGCATTAATGCATTTATTTTAGTGTAGTCGTTGATTCTTTATCCTACTTGATTGGTAGCACTAGATGCAGTGATTTTAGTGTAGATGCTGATTTGTAATCCTATTTGATTGTTTACATTAGATGCATCGATTTTAGTGTATATGTTGATTTCTCATCCTATTTGAATACTTGCATTAGATGTATAGATTTCAGTGAAAATTTTTATTTGTTATTTGATGTAACTAGATGTATGATATACATTAATTTCAAGGTAATTAGATTAAAGTTGTGCACTAATTTCAGTGTAAGAATAAAAAAATTATTAACGATGCGAAATTATTTCTATGTTACAATAATTCAACCATAAATAAAATACTTTAATTTTCATCTCAAATAAAATGTTCACTTAATTGAAATGTTTTCTTCTTGAAACTATAAGCGATTTGTAATTAACTACATTCTTATTATTCTAATTTTCCATGCTTCATATTGGATTTTAAAAAGTGCAAGAAATAGAACATTAGATATATATATATATATATATATATATATATATATATATATATATATATATATATATATATATATATATATATATATATATATATATATATATATATATATATATATATATATAGATATATATATATATATATAATCTCAAATGCAATAAAATTGAATAAAACTTATTTGTAACTTTTACATCTCCACATCTTTTAAAATTCAATAATACTTACTTCAATCATAAAGAATTGATTGAAATACTTGGATAGATAGGAAAATCTAGGAAAATTGATAACATTATATTAAATTATAGAAATGTTATCATCTATTTTTGTTTACAAGACATTTTAAAATTGAATACAATTTATTTCAATCCTATTTGTGTTTTTCAATTAAACCTTCAGACATGGAATTGATTTAAATATACTTAAAAAATTAGACATGCCATGGTATATGGGTGGGTCACAAAATTTTCCATATATAGATTTTTTAAATTATAATATGGATGACTTTAGAATTCAAATAATTTATTTTTAAAATCATTGTAATAACATACATGTTAATTGTAGTAAAAGGAACTTCCTACAAGCCAAAATGAAGCATATTTGTAATTCTTTCCACGCTCAATACTAAATTGATACACGATATATTTTAGTTCATTTTAAGTATCAAAGTAACTTGCATCATAGTAAGATTATATTTATATCATGTTATGACTAAGCTCTTGTAGATGAGCCCAAAAGAAATACAAATGAATAAAAATTATTTCTTATTTACAAGACATATTTTAAAATTGAATAAAACTTATTTCAATTTCATTTGTGTTTTTTAATTGAACCTTGGGATAACCAAGTAAATTTAGGAAAGTTGATATTTAATTATATATAAAATTATAGAAACATATCATTAAATTCTTTTTTTCATATATTAAGTTCCATTGCATATGACTTAAATATCATGATATGATGAAGCTCTTGTACATGACCTCAAGAGAAATAAACTTGAACAAAACTTATTTGTTTTTTACATGACATATTTTAAAATTGAATAAAACTTATTTCAATTTTATTTGTGTTTTTTAATTGAACCTTGAGACAACCAAGTTTTTATCACCAAAAATTCGACCATCTAGCCTAATTTACTAGATGGATCGAAGTATACCATGTAAAGCCAATTTTACCCTAGTAAAATTGCTTCCACTGTGAGAAATTACCTAATAGACCACCTTTTTAAAGTAATTTATAGCTAAACCATTGAAGAATTATTAAATAAATGATTTTTTATTTGATTTTCTTCTAAGAGTAATTAATTTAACCACTGTTTTATTATCATTCCTTGTCAAATTTGACCCAATCATGAAAAATAAATAGATAAATCATTATTTATATTACTTTTCTCTAAGAATAACTAATTAATTATTAATTAATTATTATTCTTTGTAAAATTTGACTAAATCCATTAGGAATAATTAAGTAAACCATTATTTGTTTATTACTCCTTAACCCATTCCTTGAGATAATAAATAATCATTTATTTATTTATTATTTCTAAATAAAAGTCTAAATACTCTTTCCCTCCTAAACAAATAAAATAATATATTCCAAGTGGTTATTCCAAGAATGGGATCAATAATATTTTATTATTGCTCATTATTCGAGGATAACTCAATATTTTGTTATAAAGAGAAGGGTTTTCCATTCATTATTCACTTTTGATCATTTTCATTCTTGCACTCACTGTTGTAACTCTAATTATTTTCATCCTCGCGCACCATATTTTTGTTGGGTCTATGCATTATAGAGGAGGGAGACTCTACAAGAAGCTGAAAACATTTGAGGATAGCCAAGAACCCATCCCATAGAGGGGGAATGGCAACATTTATCTGTTCCCTTCACAAGTGTTATTATTAAATTATTTACATATCTGGTTTCCATTGGATGTTTGGGGTGATTACTATTTCTTTCACTGTTTAACTATGATCGTAGCATAGATCAGAATTTTGGTAGCTTTTGTTTCTATCAATAATTGAATATCTACAATGTTTAGTAGTATTTTCTATTGTTTAGATTGTTTTTCATCCAAAATATTAAGTGGGTTTTTTCGTACATCATTGAGAAGAAAACACTACAACAAATTGGTGACTCCACTGGGTTTTATACTTTAGATCCAGAAACCTAGGTGACCTTTGGTTTTCAGCTTAGGCTTTCTTCTTTTTTCAATTCTATCAATGATTTTAGTGTTTTAACCCTAGATCTAATAAATTTCTGACTTCCGTAATCTTTCTGGTGGTTTCTGCAGGTTATAGGTACTAGTCGCGGCAAAGGCGACACTTTTTTCTAAAATTTGTAGACCAGGAGTCTTGGAACATAAATTGCAGTTTTCAGCCCAAAAGGTGTAATCTGGGCTCTAGAACATAACTTTTTGCCCAAAAAGTATGATTTCATCAAAAAACAACTCAGAACCTCTGATTTCTGGGTTTTAGGGTTTTTCTCAGATCTGTTTCTAGGTTTTGCTGAGAGATGTCTGAAGGGTGTCTGACCTCTGTCTAGTCCCGCTTAGGCCTTGATCCATTATGTTTTACTTGTCGAAGCGGAATTTAGGCTCACTTAGGGCTTTTAATACACTTCCACCTTTGTAAGAGGAGTTTAGCTGAGTGAGAAGTCTGAGTTTCTACAGCACTTTCAACCACAGTTTCACATTTAAACTAGTTTGGTCATTCCCTTAGGGTCCCATCGATTGCCCTACGTGTTTCACCCATCTCCCTATCTTTTTGCAATGATATCCCCCTCCGGTTTTTTTTTGTTACTACACCACTTTCTAGTAGCTTAGGGTCACTTGATCCCAAACACACTGACAATTATATCTCTTGACCATTTTAGTGTATTTTCCATCAATTTAGCCACTAAGAAGTCAGTGTTTTCAAACCGAGTTTCGGTGGGGTTTAGTTAATTGTTTGTTGTTTATTTTCTATTATTTATTTCATTTAATTTGCAGCAAGTTTTTTTCTTTTTTTACAAACATGATGTGGGCTTAATCAATTAATACACTTGCACACACAAGCACACCTTAAGTGAAGGGCACTTGGTTTACACCACCAAGTCACGAATTAACATAATAAATTTATCTCACCGCATCAGAGACAGAAGATATATTATTGATTTCCCTTCACCATTTCCGTGTTCCATTTGTCCTTTCATCATTGCATCACCAAGGCGTGTGTCCCAGAGACTATTAGGCCTTCACCCTCAATTTCTGCTTGGGCGTATTATTCTTCCTCATCGAGTTCAAGTTCATAGCCCTCTAATTCCCCATCCTGACTCTTCTCCTGGTCCTTCTAATTCCTCATCTAATTCTGAGCCTCCTTCACTGCATATCATCACCATGTCTAGACCCACAGCTAGTGCAGGAACCCAAACTAGTGGTGGCTCTAGTAATATACCAGTGGTCACATGAGGCGGAATAGTCTCAGGAACCATTCCAGCTACCCCCATGCTCCCCTTTATGGTTGTGTTAAGTCTACATGATCTTAATCAATTAATAAATGATCTCATACACCATGATGCTAGTTGGCCCTCTATGCTAACTAACCTTCCCTTAGACATCCCAAAGTTTGAGGGTATTGCTGGAGATGATCCTACCAACCATGTTCGATCCTTCCACATGTGGTGTTCGTCCAACTCCATAACTGATGACTCCATTTGTCTTCGTGCTCCTCCAATGCACGCTTAATGGAGACATTGCAAAATGGTATGTAGACATCCATCCCCCTCTCATTCCATTTTCGTGATGCTTGCTAAAGCATCCTTATCTTATTTCGAGTTACCTCTCTGGTACAACACTAGTACTGAACTTTTGACAACATTTCATCAATCCTCCACCACTCACTTTTCTGACCATGTTCAAGAGTGGTGTTAAAGGAGGAGCACATGTCATTCCCCACCTTTTGAAGACCGTGTCTATCTAAATTGGTTTCTTAAGAGCACTTTATCCCCCATTGGGAAAGATGTCGCATCCCATTTTCCTCAGACCAAGGAAGAAGCTCTCTAAACCGCTTTGATATATCATCTGATTTATGCACAATCCGGTTATGTCTATACCATCATTCCAGACCTCCCACGTCCAAGAAGTGCCAATGCACCGAGGACATCTCACATCGCTGACGGTATCATAGGATCCATTTCACACTCTTCACCACATACTCAGCCGAGTTATGGCTATCTACAGGGGGCCACCAGTTCCTCCAAAATCTATGCCCCTCCTGCTAGCAACATGTTTCTAGGCCCCAACCCATCTACCAAACTGTTGTTCTTTCTTACGCACAGTCTGGCGCTACAACCCCTCGAGCATTAGTGCCGCAACATCCCATGCATCCTCAGCCCTAGTAGCCAACCCCTTCAGGGCTAGGTGTTTGCACACTAGAGTGATACCAATCCCCAAAATTCAAAGAAAAGGAATAAGGGGAAGGGTAACAAGGGTAACTAGGATAGCTAAGGTAACCAACATAGTGAGCCCCATGGGAACCAGCCTAACACCAACAACCAGCAACAGGGTGGCCAGTCCAAGCAGAACAAGGATATTCATATGAACAATCCTTGTGCATGTTGTGGTGTACATGGCCACTATAGACATGTGTCCTATTTTTACCTAGATGCACCAATTATGGGAAGCTCAAGCAAGTTCTTGAGGTAAAAAATCACATCAGCATCCTGCGCCACCTCAACTATCCGTGCTCAAAAATCCTTGCCCTCAACAAGGATTTGTTCCTACCCAACCCTAGCCAGGTTAAGTAGCCCACCTCCCCCAACCTCTTGGTCCCAATTACTACCAAATCGTGATGATGAACTTGGATGAGGTTAAACCCTCCAATATCAACCTACAAACTCAGTTGCATCAATACAACAAGCCCTCCACTTCGTCAACTACCAAGTCCAAAACTAAAGTGTCCGTTGAGCCTCTTACAACACCAAATGGTCCTTTACAAATCCATCAACCTAAAGTTAAGGCCATTCCCAAGATCCCAAAAGGACCACTACATTGTAATGCGACTTTTAATAGAGTTACCCATACATACAGTATAGTAGATGACTGGGTGCAATTACCTGCCGCCATGTCAACACTAGAAGTCCTCCAATCATGCCCTTCCCAAAAGAAGGCTCTACTAACTACCTTGGGTGCATTGGATCCTTCCACCGATCATTTGATTTTCTTCCCAGTTGATACATTAGATCACCCCCCCATTACCTTCATCTGTTTCTTTCTAGATACCAGTTAGAGTCCATAATGTCGTCATCTCCAGATGCATTATTAACGAAGGCACATCCACCTATGTGATGTTTGTTTTTGATTGGAAACAAATCACGTCACTTTATTTATCCCCCTCCACCATCACCTTGTGTGCTTTGGATGGGCACTCCTCCTAGCCCCTTGGCATGTACCACAACTGTCTAGTGACCCTTGCGGGTAAGATTTCCCATGTCGACATCGAACTCATTGATGCCCCTTTTTATTACAACATCCTCTTAGGTCACAGTTACACATATGCCATGTCATCTGTCGCGTTTGCGGTGTTCCGCAAGATTTGCTTCCCCCATGAATGGAGTATCATTACCATTGGTCAGTTGACTTACTACGAGCTAACATTGGTGACCTCCACCGAGTCCATCATCTCATAAATGTCCAACAGCTAGTCTTCAACTTCTTGCACTAGTGTCTCACTCGAAGTCTATAAGGATTCCTCATTGTTGGGTGCCTTCCCTGGTCCTCCCCTATCATTTATGAACCTAGTTCCATGAGTGTTTGCATGTTACAAGTTCCACGAGATGCCCTTCAGTAGTCCAGTACATCTGATCAACAAGCAGCTCCTCTGCATCCTACTGTTGCTCTTTCAGCTAAACCCTTTGGACCCACTCCCCCAGGACCTCCTCCGATTTTGGGTGCCTCTACTATGTTCCCTCCAGGAACTATTCCTCCAAGTCTTAACCATCTAGGAGCTATTCCGTTGGGACATTATCCTATCGGCCAGATATGTTTCTTATTTCCCCCTCTGGGAGTTTTTCCTATACCTGTCATGGCTTTGCTGGTCCTTCCTAACATGAATCTCGGGATCTGAGTATGGTACATCGATCCCCCTACAAACATTATTCCTGGTCAGCCAATATCATATCACGCTTTGACCCCGATTCAACCAGTCCCCATGACCCCTATCGTTTCTTCAGTTCCATCACAACCTCAATAAGAACTAGCTCCTATTGCAAAAGCATATGGCCAGGGGGGGAAATCCAAAAGTAAATATTTGAATGACAAGGTTCACCAACCTCCTCCAGCCACTAAGGCCCCATAGCCAACACCCCCATGCACTTTGTGTGACGTTTTTGGGCACACCACCAACAATTGTCTTGAACTTCCTCAACTTAAACTGTTAGTTCATGAAGCATTCCCTAAGTTGAATATTTTGAAAGTCCATGTTAACATACTAGTCCCACCTAAGAAAATCAAAACACTTCGCACAAACCACCCTTGTGCCCTTTGTGATCTTCATGGTCACTATTCCCATTGTTTCCCTTGTCTCGATGAATTTTGTGATTGCCTTGGGTCAATTCGTGTATATGAGGCCACTCATAGTAGAGCCTCTAATCCTCTACTTGTGGATTCTAGTACCACAAGTGAACTGAAATAGGGAAACTCTGGCCCTCCTATTGTGATCCCTCCCCCCGATTTTGAGATGATGGACACCATAGGCCCTATTCTTTACCTATCGTCATTCTTGAGTTCCTCACCGACAAACCTTCTTGAGGTTGTTGCATGCATTTCTACCAAACCTTTTTCAACAAAATCTGAGGTCTCAACATCAATAGGCCCTCCTTCTACCAGTCCATCGTCTGCCATTCAAAATGATGTATATGTGAAACTTATTCCTCAGGTTGATGTACCAGGTAATGCCATTGCATCATGTAGTTAGTCTTCCTCCTTTCCACCCATCTCCTATCCTGATCAGGACACCATGGAAGCTATGCCTACCCCTGATTACCCCTACACTTTAGTAAAGGGGCATTCCTTCACGAGGATTTCGAATGCCATCTCCTTCCTAATTCTCCCAATGCGCTCTACCTTCAGAAATGTTTCTAACCGCACATCCCTTTGATTTGTGTGTCTTTATTTCTACCATTAAGTTAGGTAGATTACATCATATCATCCATTTTATTTTGTACCTTTCAGATGGGTCCATCATCCACAACATATATCGGTCATGTCGACAGATCAGGTTTCTTCTCCCAGAATCTAGCCTCGGTAGCCTGGGCCATTTTTACTCCCTTGCATACATTAGTCCTTTCAAACGGCATATGCATTGGATCTGCCACCAATAATCAGGTCAAATATGATGCAGTGATAGGTTTGTTAGTCGATGCCCTTGCTCATCGCATCCTTCATCTTCATGTTTGTTTAGATTCCTTGCTACTTGTCATGCAATTGACTAGTGTGTATCATGTGCATAACCAATTCCTATTTAGAAAGTATCTACGAGTGAAGCTATTGGTGCGTGAACTTGAAACCCTTACTTCCAATCATGTGCCTAGAGCCCAAAATCACTATGTAGATACCAATGCAAACAAAATTCTAGATTGGCATTTATCACATGTATACCACAGAAGACAACCATAAATAAAACAAATAGAGAACCATCATCGTCATATAAAATTCATAATCATATTATGTATCATATAAGTGTTTGGAGCCTTTAACTCTAAATAAATCTAATATGACCATAGCATACTGGGGGCACATAGTCCCTTACATATCCTTTGGAGGATCTCATGCCAAGTTGGGCCGAGATGCTTGGATCCCTTTTTCAAGCACTCAAAACATAATGGCACTCTACAAACTCCTCTTTCTAGGGGGAATCATTCCCACCTTTGCATACTAGATTAGTATCCCACACTTGGGGGCATGATGGTTTTCCCCTAGACATCTTCTCAATTATGTCTTGGCCCAGATCCCACTAGATCTAGGTATGGTAAATTATCCTCGCATTCATTGGATAGTTTGTCCTACCAACCTCTACGGCGAGCCATATGCCCATCGCATATCATAGACATTTGATACCACATCTTCAAATATTTTACTCTATGTCCACATAGTCCCCATGTTTGACTTAGTGGGCGAGGATGATTCGAGACTTTCTCTAGTTGTTCATTCTCGTTTTACTCTTCCCTTAATTCTTCACTAGAAGCCATCGTTCCAAGAAGCATTAAGGCCATATTTAGACAAGTAAGGTCACTTTCTTGAAATTCATAGGTCCTTATTCCAATGTTCGGTTTGTCTACTACGATTTTGACAAGATTTAGGGCCTTTTCCTCCTCTCCAAATTCACCACAGCTCACTTAGAAAATGAATCCAAATTGAAGGGAAAATGTCCTTTCATAATAAAATCTCCAATTTTTCTGTTGCCCATTGCAACTAGACCATATCTTAGTTTGATGAACTGTCAATACAGTTGGAAATCTCTCACTGAGCTCTATAATGGGTCTTCCTTAGTTTTGGATTATTTGACACTTCCCCAGGAAGCCATTTTTCCAAGAAAGGTCACTTCGTTGCCTCTCAAAATCAGATTTCATCATAAAGAGACACTTTCACTTTGAGTTCCACCTCATCTTAATAATTTTCATACCATATGTCAATTTTCATCATGAGTAACCATCATTTACTCATGTTTTGATGGTCCTCACCAGGCCTATCCTGTGTGGTAGTGTCATCAAGTCACCCTTGTTCAGAGCATCCGCGACGAGTCACTCTTACAATATTGAAGTATATTTCATGCCCCATCATATCATGTCACACTATTCCATCCACATTTTCATATCGTTCATCCTGTGTTGCCCATTTTGGCCTCCTGTCATACTGTCCCCATCCCCTTTGAAGTTGAGTCAGTTGTTGCTAGGTCAACCATGTACTTTACGCTCTCACAAGGGTAATCGTATTTGTATCTTAGTCCCATTTCCCCATTATCCTTGGTGTTCGTGCATCATTCATATTACTATTTTCCCTCGTTCTTTAGTTGAGGATCCTCATTGCCTCATCTATCGCAAGCCCTATTTTTTGACATCAACTAATTTATTCCAGAAGATCAGCCTAGAGGGTGGTGTATCTCAGTTCCATCTTCCATTCTTGTTCGACACCTTGGATCGAGCAGAAGGCCTCATTATCTCCCTTTGACTTGGTTGTTTCATGTTCATGATCCATACACTTGATGGTCTAGTGATGTAGCAGATTGTACCAGTGATTCTTCGGTGGGTGTGAGATTTTTCATACCTCACAAGGGAGTGGCCCTTTAGTTAGGCCCCCACATGCTCAGATGCATACCTACTATGCTACAACCTCAGATGCAGTTCTGCATAGTTGATGGGTTCGTTTCCTACTGATCGTAATGTTCATAGCATGCACATCTCCTCCATATGATCCATTCAGTTTTGCAGAGCCCTTCCTTGTTTACCAAGGCTTCTCCCGTTGTTCTATTCTCCCTCCCACCCATTTTTTGAGGGAAGGGGCTTTGTATCTCATGTACTCAGATAGTATTGTATTCAGTCCTGGCTCATGTTTTTACCAGGTGCATTATGTATATGGGACCCATTGTATTATTTTCTAGCTCTCTTATGCCAACATGTCATGTACCATTCAGCATGTACTTCATTGCTCAGTTTTATATTTCTGCCAAACCATTATTTTTGTACTAAGTTAGGATAGCGGGTATGGGTATGCCTTCCCCGCCTCATTGAGGTCTAGTACCACAGCATAAAAGAAGACTTGCAATAGTCTCACTCCCTACATCACTATGCTCTCTTAGCTTTAGCTTCATTGGTCTCTCTCTCTTTCTCCTTGACTCCCATGTGTTGTCTAAGTGATTGTGTCTTTACAATGTACTTCAGTCATACGTTTTTCTCCTAACACTCATACGTTGGGGGGGAAATCTATTATGACCAAAAATTGATCATCTATCCTAATTTACTAGATGGATCGAAGTATACCATGTAAAGCCAATTTTACCCTAGTAAAATTGTTTTCACTGTGAGAAATTACCTAATAAACCACTTTTATTAAGAAATTTATAGTTAAACCCATGAAGAATAATTAAATAAATCATTATTTATTTGATTTTCTTCTAGGGATAATTGATTTAACCACTGTTTTATTATTATTCCTTGTCAAATTTGATCCAATCATGAAAAATAAATATATAAATCATTATTTTTCTTATTTTTCTCTAAGAATAACTAATTAATCAATAATTAATTACTATTCTTTGTCAAATTTGACTAAATCCCTTAGGAATAATTAAATAAATCATTATTTGTTTATTATTCCTTGACTCGTTCCTTGAGATAATAAATAAACCATTTATTTATTTATTATTTCTTAATAAAAATTTAAATACTTTTTCCCTCCTAAACAAAAATAATAAAATATTTCAAGTGGTTATTCCAAGAATGGGATCAATAATATTTTATTATTGCTCATTATTCAAGAATAACTCAATATTTTGTTATAAATAGAAGAGTTTTCCATTCATTATTCACTTTTGATTATTTTCATCGTTGCACTCACTCTTGTAACTCTGACTATTTTCATCATTGCACACCATATTTTTGTTGGGTTTATGCATTATAGAGGAGAGAGACTCTACAAGAAGCTGAAGACATTTGAGGATAGCACCCATCCTATAGAGGGGTAACATTTATCTGTTCTCTTCACAGGTGTTATTATTAAATTATTCTTTACATATCTAGTTTCCATTAGATGTTTGGGGTTATTACTCTTTTTTTCACTGTTTAACTATGGTCGTAGCATAGATTATAATTTTGGCAGGTTTTGTTTCTATCAATAGATTCAGATCCACAATGTTTAGTAATCATTTCTATTGTTGAGATTGTTTGTCATCCACAATCTTAAGTGGGTTTTTTTCGTACATCATTGAGAAGAAAACACTACAACACAAGTAAATTTAGGAAAGTTCATATTTAATTTTATATAAAATTATAGATACATATATCAATTATTCGGTATATTAAATGCCAATACATATGACTTATATATCATGTAACAACTAAGCTCTTGTAGATGCCCTCAAACGAAATAAAATTGAATAAAACGTTTGTTGTTTAGCAAACATATTTTAAAATTGTATTTAAAACTTATTTTAATCCTATTTGTGTTTTTTAATTCAACCATCGTACATTTTAGTTCATTTTAAGTATCAAAGTGACTTGCATCATAACTATTGGGATGGAGTCCCCTGGGTTAGTTTTGGGGAAAAAGCCAAAGTTTTGATGTAAAAAGATGCAAAGTCTCTGCAAGATGTGGTAGCGGAGTGCGTAGTTAGTTAAATAATAAAAATGGTTTTACCCTTCTTTTATGTAACTTGAGTTGGCTTTGAAGATCTACCCATGGTCCGTGGACCATGGGATTGTATAAAGAGGTGTGCCTTAGGAATGTCTAAGGTAAGTAAGAAGAGGTCTATGGGTACAAGTGAAGAAGTCTAATGCAGAAGTAGAAGTCTTAGAGGAGGAAAAGGCTCTGCAACTGAGTACGCAAAGGCCTAGAGTAGAGTCTGCATCTGAGTGCACAGTCCCCTATAGCTAAGTGCGTAGGGAAGTTTTGAGTCTGTAAGCTTAAGTACTGAATATCAATAAAGAAGATTGTTGTAGAAATTCTTGTGTTTTATCTATTATCTTCTATTATGTATGAATGCACTTTATGTTGTGATAAATAATGGTTTTATGAAATAATGATGTATTGCCGCGTGACTTTACTTGTTCTAAATTTTTATCTGAACATAATTAATTTTATGTGATTAGATGAAAATTATAATGCTTTCTGTTAAAGTTATCCAACAATTAAGTGGATCTGAGAAAATAATGGTGTAAGAATAATCTAAAGTACGCGTAAGTAGCTATTTAACTTGTTCAAAAAAAGCCAATCGTAGACCTTCGTGGAGGTCTAGAGATCAATTGGAGGAATTTACAACAATAGGCTATAGGAGTATAGAGGTCTGTGCGAAAGAATATCTAGGTCGCCAAAGGTCATCGCACTGATATCTGTGTGCAGAAACTTGGTTTTAGCATCCCCCGATATTGCTTCAGGTGAGACTTTAGTCCATGCACCCCGGATTGGTGTCGAAAGGGCTAGTAGTGTAGGGATTTGTTTGGCACAACTAATTTTGAACTTGGGTCAGGACCCCCTAAGCCAACAAATGGTTCTGTTGCCGGGACCAAGAATTGCATAAATATATGTGTGATGTTACAACACTAGAATCGGACCAAGAAGGAAATGAGAAGTGGGGTGATATAAAGATCCACGAATTCACGGCACAAGAAAATAGAAATTTGTGCTTGACAAAAGAATAGTGGTTGGATAGATATTTGTACACTGAAATACACAAGATCTTCTTCTGCACCTTCTTGATCGAACTATACAAGTTGATCACTAAATTGGCAAATGGCTAAGGAAGGTGGAGGCTTGACGGTCTGATAGTGTGGACCTCGGAGCTTGTACAAAGGTTGGAAGCTTCTGAAGATAAGATTGTGTGCACAGTTGATCACTAGCTTGATCGAGTCATCAGAGAATTTGTTACAGAGTTCGCGGGTGATACCTTAGTCAGTTACAGTGAAGCAGAGCAATGCTTCTTCAAGGGACCATGAGGTAAGTATTTAAGATCTTTGAATACTTGGATTAAGATTCTCTTGTGTGAAAAGAGGGTTATGCCATTACCTTGATGTTCAAATCTACGCAAAGTGGATGAAGCATTAGAAATCAAGGAAGAACAGGGCCTGAATATAGTCCATTAATTGGACCTCCTTCAAGTGACGACAAGGGAGCAGCACAGGCTTCACCACAGAGCATTGTCCAGTTGATAAGGCAGGGTTTCCCACAAATACCTCATCCACCTGCACCATCTCCACTTTCACCTCCACAACATACACCTTCACACACACTGCCACCACCTTCGCCATTGGTCATCATCTCGAATACGATGAAGTTGCTAGTTTTGAAGGGCTTAGGAAGTGAGGATCTGGATCAGTTTTGGTCTGTTGCAAAGGCTATGTGGATAACACAACAAATTATAGATGATATTATAAAGAAGGTGTTAGTGTCAGTCTTTCCAGCCTTCCTCCAGTGATCAAATATGCTCTTACAAAGTGATTTTGAAGTGTCAAGGTCAAATTTTGTGATCTCAGTGAGTCTTCAAGTAAAATTTGGTCACTAGGCATTAGGTCTAGGGTTTGCTCTCACTCTTTTCAAAGTTGCCCAAATGCCAATCTATGTCACTATTCAGCTGATTCTATCATCATTCATAGGGTTTTCATTATCATCTCAGTGTCTAATGAGTCATTTTACACCTTGTTCATGCTTCAGTTGCGCCTAGGTAAGGTCATTTCCCTCTCCTAGGGTTTTGAAGGCAATTTCTGTTGGACGGTCAAATCATCGGCAAAACTTCTATCCTGATGTTCATACACCTTCCCCTATCCTTAAAGTACCTTATTAAATGCTTCCCATCCCTTAGATCCGCCAAATTCCTCATTTTCGCACAAACCCTAGTTTCTTGCTACAACTTGGCAATTTTCTAGGTTGGGCATGTGTTTTGGCCTTTTGGACCCCTTCCCCTCACTCGATCTCTGCGATTCCACTTTCCCCTACTCCCTAACATCCCTCCCTACTTCCCAAAATTTCCCCAAGAATTTGCAAGCCCCTCATCCCCTTCATTTCGCTTCATTTCTACAAAATCCCTTGTTTCACACATCGGGATAGGTTTTACTCACATGATGTTTCTGAGCAATAATAGATGAATTTTGGAAAACTGAGAGAGGTTTTGGTCCACAACATGCCAAGGAAGAAAAACCTCGTTCACTTTTTACACAGGTGTCATGGTTTTAGAGAAATGTAAAAAATATCATTGCCTCAGGAGAATCAAATGCACCTATGAAGAGACCTTGGAAAAATCAATTTTTCTCCTAGATTGGTTGGCCAAATGAATTTCTTGATGAGACAAATGATAACTAGACACAAATATATTCCCAATGAGCTATCATGAGCTCAATTTTGAGTTGACGAAGGCATTCAAAAGTTGACTGTAACAGCAATCTGCCTTGAGGCAGCCTCATTTGGCACATTTTGACCAGTCTTAGAAGATTTGATTTTTGATAGGGTAAATGAACTCCAAATTGAAAAATTCCAGTTGTGTTGGAAATTATACTCAAATACCTTTCCAACGACCTATCCTGCGCCCAATTTGGACATCAGGAAGGCCTCCAAACGCCTCCTGCAAAAGTGTGCTACGCACTGAGGGCGCGCTACGCATCAGGTCACTTTTCTCAGTGCAAATTTGCACGTGCGCTACGCACTAGGGGCACGCTACGCACTGAGAATTTTGCCCAAAAACTTGCCAGCAAGCACTCAAAACCTTTCTTAACTCAAGAAAAATTTAGGTAGGCCTCTCCTCCATGGCTAGTTTTGGTTCGGCAAGATGAATGAAAAATTAATATGTTAAAAAATGCCATGCAAATGGGAAGTTGAAACCCTACATTGCTGTGTGAAATTTAAAGACTTAGTTGTGCTAGGGTTTCAAAGTATTTTTCTGTCCAAGGTTGCCCCTTTTTTATCCCTATTTTCCCATATCTTCACCAACATTCTCCTTAAAATTTTCCCATGCAATTATATAATCTTCCTACCAAAATCCACTAAACTCCCTAAACCCTACTAAAATCCTTAAACCCTATGAAAATTCCCAAACCATACTTCACCTTAAATCCCACAAGTTATGATTTTTCATGTTCCCTTCCCTAAATTCCTTTTTCATGTTTATTGTCCCTAATTCCCTCATGTTCCCCTTTCCCTAACAATTCCCTTGTATTTATGTCCCCTTGGTAACAACATTTGAAAAAGTCAAACAATAGTCAATTGTGTGCACAGTTAGCATATACATTTCAGCCATCTCGCCTTCTTCATCGACACAGCGAGTATTATCTCCACATCAGGTGGAATGTGTCTTGCCTTTTACAGCATAGGTACAGGTACAGGACAGAGGCAAGCAACCCATATTTGATGAGTTGCGACGGATCCATGAAGACCGCAACTTGGCTCGCAAGAGACCCGGTGATTTGACACCCATTGAGCGAGAGGCTATGCTCATCCGGGTCAATACTCATTTGGAGAAGTTGCTAGCCAAGGCAAACATGGAAAAAGACATGCTCCGACACATGAAGAATCACTATTGGGCTCGAATGCATGTGTGTAAAGCAAGAATGAAGGTACTCAAAGGACGGTTGGTCAAGGCACTAAAACGGAGGAAAAGGCCTGATCCCCTTTATATTTTGGCTGAGGTTTCCTTGGAGGAGCATGGTACTCAATGATGCACTTCCAGCTCAAATTTCAGGAAATTTTGAGCAATTTTGGTCAATTTTGACTTTTTTGTGCCACACACAGGTTTTTGCTCTCAACGCGTAGCGCGCCGCGCGCTACCCTAAAGATGGGCAAGTCCATTCCCCAAAAACTCAGCATTTTTGGATTTTTCATGACAAATTACACTTGCTCAGCAATTACCAAGACATTTCATCAGGTTTTGAGCCCTCAGAAGGTCAAAAAACATGCAAAAAATGACTTTCTGCCACTTTTTGGACACACAGGGAGCAGTCTTGGGAGATTGCCATTTTGGAGGGGAAAATGACCACCAAATTGAGAAATTCCACCTGGGCTGGAAAGTAGACATTCAGACTTTCCAACAAGCCTACTTTTGCCTCATTTGGATGCCGGGAAGTGCCTCAAAAGTTGGCTCAAAGGCGCGCTACGCGTTGAGGATTAGGGCGCTACGCATCAGGGAAGTTTGCCAGATTTTCACCTACAGCTCAGCAAAACGCAGATTTGACTAGTTTTGACTTTTTGGAGTGATTTTTCATCCTCCTTGATGTAATTGATGTAATTTTATGATGTCATCGCACTTATTTATCTCTTCTAGAAGATTCATTCAAAAAAAAAGTCAAAAATTTAATGAATGAATTGGTTTCGTAGCTTATAGAGGCAAGTTGTTTTGATTGCCTAGATTGTAGTGCTCAGTTTAGAATTAGTTGAAACAGCTCCTAGGATGATGAGCTCGACCCCTAGAGGCAAGGAAAGGTGTTAGCTTGCCTATATTATGTATTTTCTTAGTCATTTTCATGGTTGGACTCTGGAGGGATAAGCTTCTACTGTATTACACTTTGTATCTCTGCAATTTTGGCAAAGGAAAGACCAGGGTTTTGCAGCACTTTTTGGGATTCCTGTGGTTATTTGTGTTGATGGTGTGCTTCTCTCAATGTACTTGTAAGATTTGTTATGTGTATCAATTTCCTTTTTCTGTTTTCTGCACATTAAGTAAATGAAGTGTTAAGGTAGAATTCATAATTTATATGCTCTGCCTTTAAGTTTGCTTAATATCTATGTTTTCCTCTGTCTAAAGAGAACTCTCGATGGTTTATTGCTCTCTTTAGCTCCTCACCGGTCATTCCTATCCATTCACTTAAATCAAAGGCATCAAGACAATCTCCTACCTTGCCCCAAAAAGACCTCTGCAAAAGTTGTGTCTCATCCCTGCACCCAAAATTGCTCTCCCCCTGTTTTCCACCAAAACCCTAAAAATCTGAAATCAAACCTTCTCAATCAGTTTACTAGCCTAAAATCAGTGTTCTTTATTGGTCATCTCCGCCCTTTGAAGACATTTTTCTGAGATTAACCTGGAGAGAGCCCTCTCCTGCCCCGTAGGGCTAGCTACGAGGCTAAGTGGTTTCATGTTGCCTTGGATTTTGTCTTTTTCAGCTTGAGGTCAAATTCAAGCGCTAACAGAAGGCACAATTGGTTACCACTCTACAGGATCACGTGCTGACACGGTACATTAAGTACTGCACTGATAACCCACTGGCATCATTCGAAAACACACAGACCACTCTGAAAAAACAATTTGGGAAGCCTAAGTCTAAATTGCAGTCAGTAATTTGATTTAAGGAAATCATGATGAGGCCCGACAAAACACCCTAGGAATTAGATCAAAGATTGAAGTGCCAGATCCATGAAGGTAATATGAATCTCATGGATAGTCAACATCGTGAATGGTTTGTAGCCTCGCTCCTACCCCACCTAAGGGTTGCTTTATCATAGGAAAAGATAGGAACTCAGGCGGAATCCCTGCAAATTGTGATGCGATTGCATGAAATGACTGTTCAAGATACTTCTTTAGGAGTTCAACTGATTCACGCAGAATTACAGAACCTTTTCTTGGAGTTGGAGAGCTTGAAAAAGGAATAAACGGTTGGGATAGAGGTACGCGAAGAAGTTTGGTTTCTCAAGTGTAAAAACCAGGGGCATGATAAAGGTCATTGCCTTCTCTTCGTGAATTACATCACATGAGGGGGACCTATGCCCCTAAGACAGGAAGCTCTAGCAGGACCAAGTGTGGGGCCTGCGTTATGGTGCGCTATTTGTTAAGTAGCTAGAAAACATGTAACAAATAATTGTCATTTGCTGCAAAAGTTTGTACAGACACCACAACAGTTATTTTGCGATTTCTAAAAGTCAGTGGGCCACGATGAGCTCCACTGTCGAAGCTATGAATTAATGATGAAAATAACACCTACGTATTGAATGCAGGCAAAAGAGGACCCGAATGTGAATATCATAATGCAAAGCAAGATCGTGACTGGTGATGATAAGGGAACACAATGTAAAGAAGGTGAATGGGTCCGCAAGGCTCCAAAAAAGGAGTTTGGGTTTGATCTAGAGCACGCGAAGGAGACATTCATGGAAGCGAAGAAAATCTTCATTGAAGCCTGTACCTCAGGGGGTCATAACAAATTTCTAGATACCAGTGTACCTAGAGAAGTTGACCCCTCTGTGCTTACCACACTCCTGGAAACTTGTCTAAAATTACTGCGTGATAGCAAGGCTATGAAAGGACTATAAGAATTCATAAACAAATGTGCCAGTAATGATAAAACTTTTGATGTACCACGTGTAGTAAGAAAGATCAGTAAGCATAAGACAAGAATGGGGCGCAAGATGACGCTTACTGCATGAATAGGAGAACATGAGATGGACCGGGTTATTCTCAATTTGGGGTGTGACATGAACGTATTTCCTAAACAAACATAGGATAGAATGGGGAGACCTATGCTGCATTGGTATCCAATTCAACTGAGGATGGCAAACCAACAAAATATTCTCCTTATGGGACGATTGCAGGGAGTTACCATAGATATAGAAGGTGCAAGTGTGCTGGCTGATTTTGAAGTAATAGAGATTGTTGATGATAAAAATCCATGCCCCACACTCCTGGGAATTGATTGGGCTATCAATGTGAATGGGATCATCAATTTGAAGAAGTAGACAATGTGGTTTGGAAGAAAATCACTTCGTTTTGTAGTACCATTGGACCCTAGAGAAGGATCGCTATGTATTGAACCAGTCCGCGACTATGAGGAGAGTGATGATGATTTGGATCAGATCTATAAAATAACAGTGCAAAACCAAGACTAGGTTAATCTGGCAGCTGATGGAAGAATTCCATGTGGCCGCAGATTATCTTTAGAAGAATAGAAAACTGGATCACAAATATGTTGGGTTATGACTTTGAAATCATCTACAAAAAATGGAAGAAAAATGTTGTTGCAGATGCACTCTCAAGAAAGGATGAGGATGTGGAAGCATTATTTTGTGTTATTTCTATTATCCAACTGCATTGGATAAATGAAGCAAGGGATGAATGGAAGAGGGATGAAGAAGTGTTGCTACTCATAAAAAAGTTGCAGAAGATCCCAGTTCAATCAATATTGCAAGAACTTGACGAGGAAGGAAAAATCATATTTGAACCTGGAGAGGTCACAAAAAAAAGAACCCAACAACTACGAAATAGATCAATTTCAAAGTATTTCATCAAGTGGAAGAATTTACCTGCTAAAGATTCCACATGGGAGGAAAATAATTTTATACAAAGGCATCAATAACTAATCAAGCATTGAGGACAACACTTTTTGAAGGAGAGGGGCATGTGAGGTCCCTATACTACTAGTGTGACCCCTTATTGTTATTAGTACAACCCCATTATTATATTTTTGTGCCCATGTAGTCCCCATATTGTTATTATTGTGCCCCATAGAAGCCCACTATTGTTTTTTTTTCCAAGGAAAAAATCGAACTTTTTTATAAGAAATAAAAAAGTTACAAAGCATATGAGCGAACATTCTGCAAAAAACTGCATGAGAAGGAGCATATACTCCTCTGTGTAGGAACAGTAGCATACCTACAATCTCTGCTATGACTCCTATATCCGGTCTAAACAGCCACGCCATAAAACAGTAATCCAAACAAGTCTCAAGAACCTGGGTCTCCTTTTATAAGGAAAACAACCCAGAGCATATACAATAAAAACCACAGGTCACTAAAACCGCTCTATCAAAACAGAGCAAACAGTAAAAAGAGAGACACAGATTTCATATGCCACCAGTATCATATAAAACCACTGATAAACTAGTGCATATATATATAGACAAAAAAGTTAAGAGTATGGGGGGAGATCCGACACACGGATCTGGTCCTGGTCCTGTTCAGTTATTCTCCATGTGCCCACAGCTTGCTGCAAACCTTCTTTAGAAAGCCGGTCTGCCTCTTCATTCTTGTCCCTGTAGATGTGATCAATGGAAAAAACATCAAACTGTAACTTTAAATATTGGATTTCTTCTAATAACGGCAACAACACATAATGCTGACATCTATATTTCCCGGTGACCCAGTTAACAACATTCAGCGAGTCTCCAAAAATCTGAACTGTAAGGATATTTCTGTGAATGAGCCAGCAAAGGAGTAATTTCAAAGCTGAGAGTTCTGCAAAATTGTTTGTACCCAAACCGAGACCCACTGAGGCTTTAAGCGAACGAGATGGGCTAATGTGTATAATAATCCCGGCTCCAGTGGAATTATTTTGGGCTGCTCCGTCAAAAAATGCCCAAGGGATCCCATCTCTAATCTGAATCTCCTTCCGGAAATCAGATTTTGAGGGACCATCCGGCTCCGGAATGCTGTCAAGGATGGCCGAGCTTTGAATTGCAATAGTTGCCGCGGGGGTGGATTTTTCTCTAAAAATACTTCGGTTCCTGGCAAGCCAAATGCCCCAGCAAATGATGGGGGGAAGATTCCTCAGATTTTTCACATGAAAATGATTCCACCAGTACTCCCAGGCAGTGGACAAATCTTCCCCCTCCCACCTTACTTTGACGTTTAACAGCTTTTCCGCTTCATTCCAGACTTGCCTTGTAAAGGGACAGGTGAGAAACAGGTGCGAAATGGTTTCTGAGTCTTCGAAACAAAGAGGGCATCTGCCAGGGCCCTGTTTAAAATGAGCTTGTAGAATCTCCCATGAAGGGATCCTATTTTTTAAAGCGCACCAGAAAAAAATCCTAGCTTTTTTGGGACATTTCAGTTTAAATAAAGGCTTTGCCCACCAAACAGGGGGGTCCCATCCCTTTTCCTTCATCAAAAATTTATACCCAGCTTTAGGAGAGTAAAACCCTGTCTCAGAATGAGCCCAAACCAGGGAGTCCGGTCTGTCCTTAAGTCTAACATTTGATCTTCTAAGCTCCTGAAGAAAGAGCTGCCAATCATTCCTCCATATGGGATCTAATCCTAGATCATCTTCGGATTTCCAAACCTGCCCCCATATTGATGACTGCTCCATAATAGCTATCTGGTTTAAGCTTTTGATACCTTTATCATCTAGATGAAAGAGCAAATCAGGAGATAGAGCAAAACCTTCGCTACACCCTACCCACGGATCCCTGCCAATCCTCAAGCTTTCACCATTCCCTACCCGCCAAGCCAGACATTGTTCAATTACTTTAAAAGCCTCTGTAGTGGCTTTCCAAATAACTGAACAATTCCTTCCTTTTTTGTTAGGGCTCCTAATCCACTGTTCAAGAGGAACAGGGTCAATATACTTTCTCTTGACAACCCTAGTCCAGAGATTCTCCGAGGTTATAATTCTCCATCCTGATTTTGCTGCCAAAGATTTACTGAAATCAAAAGGGATTTTTAGGCCCCAGCCACCCCAATCTTTCGGCCTAGCAATTTTATCCCAAGCCACCCAAGGGAGAACTGAGTCCTCCTTAGACCCCGACCATAGAAACCTGCTACAAATCTGTTTGATTTTATGAAGAATCCCTTTGGGAATCCAAGTCAATGCCGCCCAAAAAACCGGAATTGCCTGAAGAACAGAATTTACCAGAGTAAGTCTACCTGCCCGCGATAACCACTTGAAACTCCAGTGAGAAATTTTTTGTTCGATCTTTGCCACTAACCAATTCCAATCCTCCTTTCTATAAGAGGATGGTTTTAGCCAGAAACCAAGATATTTGAACGGCTGCTCCATATTACAGATTCCGAAAGGCAGATAAGAGGAAATCAGGATCTCCTCTTGTCTACTGAAACCTTCGCAAATTAGCTGGGACTTTCTATCATTTATTTGGAGTCCTGTAGCTTTTAGGAACAAATCAAGAATAGATTTAATCTCTTTAATTTCATTAATTTTCCCATTTGTGAATAACAGAATATCATCGACAAAAAGAAGATGAGTTATGAACAAATTAACAGCAACTTCCAGACCTTTGACCAAACCTGATCTCTTTGCATTTAAGATCAACCTACTTAGTCCTTCTGCTGCTAGAAGAAAAAGCAGTGGAGAAAGAGGGCAGCCTTGACGCAAACCTCTTTGACTTTTAAAAAATTGAGAGGCAGCCCCATTGATCAGAATAGCAAAGTTTACATTTGATATGCATCCCATGATCCAGTTTATAAACTCCACCTTAAATCCTAAATGCGTCAACAGCATCCTTAGATAAGTCCAGCTAATCCTGTCATAGGCTTTAGAGAGATCGATTTTGAGCACAGCCCCCTTTTTGTTTGCTTGTCTGATACTGTGGATAGTTTCCTGAGCTACCTCGATAGCTTCATGGATTTGGTGCCCGTCCAAGAAACCAAATTTCTCCTTTGAAATGCAAGAGGATAAGATAGGTTTCAGGCGAACCGCAATGACTTTTGCAATGATCTTGTAGATAGTATTGCACAGCGAGATAGGCCTGAAGTCTTCAAAAGTAAATGGATCCTCTTTTTTTTGAATGAGGGCAATGAAAGTAGAATTAAACGGACCATAGATTTCTCCTTTCTTCCTTGATTCCTCCACTACTTCTGTAAGTTCTGCTCCAATAGATTAAAAAAAATGGGAGAATAATTCGATGGTTCAACCATCTAGCCCCGGGCTTTTATCTTTTGCCATGGATTTTATTATACTTTCTACTTCCTCCTTGGTCACTTCTCTGAAAAGATCTTCTGCGTCCTCTTCCTCCACAAACCGAGGGAAGGCTTGGGCTGTTCGAATGATTTCTGCTAAGGATATCCCCCCAGGATCAGAGAAAAGGGATTGGAAATGGAGCTTCCCCATATTTGATAGCTCTTCAAAAGAAGAGGCCTCTCTTCCTTCCGAATCCTTCAGCTTCCATATGCCAGGTGATAGCATTCCTCCGACCCTTTGCATAGTTATGGAAAAATTTTGAATTTTCATCCCCCGCTTTCAGCCATATAGCCCTACTTTTCAATCTCCACTCCTCTTCTCTATCCAATAAAATCTTTGCTCTACTCTTTTCTAGAGCCAGAATTCTTTCTTTCGACTCCTGAGATGAATAAGCATCCGTCTCTGGGTCTTCTAGCACACTAAGGGCCTCATCAATACTGACCAAATCTTCATTTTGTTTTTTCCTTCTGGCTGAGTCCCATTCGATAGTTGCTTTCTTAAGTATTTTTAGGTTTTCCATGAAAAGAGCTCCTTTATTCTCCGCAAGACCAACCCCCGAATGCCTCCAGGTATCTCTGAAGAGTTGATTAAAAGAATCCTCCTGTAACCAAGAGGCGTTGAATTTAAACAGAGCAGCCGGCTTTGGAGGGGGTTTGGAGAATTCCAGCAGAATGGGAAAATGGTCTGAGTTCCCCCCATCGCCCACCCATTGTCTAAATAAAGGAATATTGGAAGCCAACCTTTCACTGATGAGGAACCGATCCAATCGTTTAGCAATTCTATCCTCCCCAGTTCTTCTGTTCCTCCAAGTCGGTTTGGCTTTTATGATATTTACATCAATCAGCTTATGAGAAAGAAGAGTATTTGAGAAAAAATCAGTCAAAGGGTCCTCCCGCGCCAAAGGTCCCCAGGCTTCAGCAGTCCCCAGGGAAAAGTTAAGGTCTCCCCCAATAATAAGATTTTTATCCTTTAACAGACTTTTTGAGAGAAGATCATCCCAAAAAGCAACCCTCCCCTGACAGGGTCCATAGACATTGACAAACAACAGAGGAATATCAAAATCAGGGGAGACGAGTTCTATGCCCAGAACATTTGGAAACCCCCAGAAATTTGACATCTTCAATCTTCCTTCTTTGAAACCAACAGCAAGCCCTCCCGAATGACCTGAAGCATCTAGGGCTATGAAAAACCAACCCGGAAAAGAAGAACGAAGGGCAGATTCAATATCAGAACTTTTGCCCAAAGTTTCTTGTAGGAATACAATGTCCGGGTTGAGACGAGACAAAAGGTCTTTTAAAGCCAGTTTTTTGGGTTTACTGGCTAAACCCCTGCAATTCCAAGAAAGACAAATCATTTTTTAACCACCTCAGGGGTTTTAGCTGCTCTAAGCGCCCCAGGGATTGACATTTGTTTACCATCCGCCACATCAAAAATAGCTTTAACTTGGGCTTTTGATAGATTGGATTTCCGACCTCTGCCTTTTTTTGAAAGACTCTTAGAAACCTCGGCTCCTAACCCACCTACAGACTCCATAAACTCCGACGAGGAAACAGACTTCTTACTGAGGGATCTGAGGTTGTAATGATAGACAGAAGAGGAAGGACCCGTACCCAGACAAATCGGGGAATAATCCTTACAGTTCAGATTTAAAGAGGGAATAGCAGCTGAAAGGTTTTCAATATTTTGCATGACATCATTACAATTGTTTAACATAGGACTACCCCCAACGATTGATGCAGAAATAAAAGAAGAATTGATCGGGGATGACTGCATACCAGAAGGGACAGCTTCTACATCGATGACCGGATCAGCTGTAGACGGATCTGAGGGCGGCTGGACATCAGATGCACATACCGGGTCCACGCCTTCCCGGTGCTCTTCCTCCTTTGATCGATGAAAGAGCTCTTCCATAGGATCTTCATTTGGAACAGACCCCTCCACCGTTTGCTCGGGCTTTTTCAGAGCGACATCCCACTCCTCTTCTTTGTTTTGAGTCCTCCTTCTTCTCTTCCCCAGCGGACAATCCCTCGCCAGATGTCCATACTCATGACAACGATGGCACCGAAATGGAAGAAGCTCATAGTCCAGAGGCTGTTCGACCACATATTCCTGATACTGCAATGTTATTGATTCTGCCAGGCCTTCCTTCAGGTTATTCTTACTAAAATCCTTGCCACAGCTTTTTCATAAGTATGGAGGAACGATCTATCGGCATCCAAATACGTGCCCAGGAGGTTCCCAATAGATTTGAACACAGAGTTCGCCCAGAGATAAGGGGGCAGATTTGGAGCCCTAACCCATACAGGAAATTCTTCGACTTTTTCTTTTGAGGCATCGAACAGGGGGGACCATCTCTTGAAGAAAACAGGTTGCTTTCCGTAGGCCCAGTTTCTCTCTTCAACCCATTCCAGAGCCTCCCTTCTATCAAAACTAACCATAAACCAACCCTTGACCAAGGTATTGGTTTTGAAGGAAGAAGCCGGAGACTCCAACCACTGGCTCTCCGCCCACTACCTTAAGGACTTGCCTGATACTAGCCGCCCTCTAATTCTACCCACGAGAGTACATTCTGCCACCTCCAGAACCTCCTGCACCTACACATCCATACCAAGAACCAAGTTTGCAAAGCGCTTCTTCTTAAGGGGTTTTGCCTTCTTCCTTTTTTCCCCAGTCTTCTGCGTTTCTGGCTCCGAGGCCTTGTCCCCTACCTCAGGATTTTTCTCCCCTCCCACTCTTTGCGAGCCACTTCCAAGTGCTGCTGGCTTATCAACCCCAGTTCCGGGTGGGGTTTCAATCAGTCCTTCAACAGGACTCCCCACTTCTCCATCCACCAAAACCCCTTCCTCCAACACCTTACCGGAACCTAGAGAAAGAGTAGGCTTCCCCTGCTTTACCGCCTTACCAACCCCTGTAGTAAAACCCTCCGCCCCTACAAACCTCTGAGAGGAGTCTTTAGAAAAGAGAGCCCTGTTAACCGACGGAATATTGCTTTTATCGTCCACCTCTTTCCCATCAAAATGGATGCCCCCTACTGGCCTCCAGACCCCAATGTTTTGGGCCGAGCTAATGATATCCTCCAAACCACCCGACTGGTAAAAAACTTTGGAAGGGGAAAAGGTCTTACCGTCAAGTGGAGCAGTGAACTTGTCTCCCCATCCGCCTAGCTTTGCATGAGGGTTTTCCTCCTCAGAACCCTTGCCAATATTGCCAAGCCCGCCTGACAAGTCCCAGCTCTCGTCCAACAAACCCTTAGCGGTTTTAGAAACGCGCGGACCTCCAGCCGCGACCAGTGCAGATGCATGTCTGTCTGCTTGACCAAAAAACTTACCAATATTCTGTTCGGTGATATCCTTGCCCCAGACAGAGAGAATATCTTCCGGGGTTGGGTCGAGTTCCACCGATTCATTTGCGATTACCATGGTAAAAACACAAAAACCCCGTAATAACTGACACCTCCTCACAACCGTTACCCGGGGTGAGCGCTGAAAACCGCTTGCAAACAAGAGAGTTGACCTCGTGAAGGAAACAATGCAGAAAACCTCCTATACTGAAAACAAAGAGAAAACCACCAGGTAACCGCTCCTTCACTAAAACCCGAACCGTGACAGAAACCGGCGCCCGACTGAAAGATGAGAATATTTTAACCCAGCTGTCTCTTTCTCCGTCAGCCCGCCAACACAAAACGCCTCGTTGGGTCCGCCCGCAGCCCAAACCCCGTACCTGCGTGTCCTTTCCTGCGCCGTCTGCATCACCTAGGCCTAGGGCCTAGGGTTCCCGGATCGAACCCTATTCTCTCCATCGCCCCGTGATTCCTGAATTTGAAATGTATCCATGCCAGAAGCCCACTATTGTTATTATTGTGCCTTTACATTATTATTGTTATGTCGGCTTTGATCATATTATGACCCCTTAGACTCCTATATATAGAAAGGAGGTCTTGTCATTTGTATCATCCAAGAAGTGTTCATTTGTGTAATGTAAAGGAGGTTTCCCCCTCGAAGAGGTTGATTTTGAAGGAATTTATCTATCTTTTCTTCTATTTTGTGAGTTGGTTTCATAACATCTTTTCAAACAAAAAAGAATGCATATTCATTTTAAAATAAATGCAACATAATTAAATCAATTTGTGTTCACTAGAAATGAAATATTTTGAAAAGAAAGTCGCCAAAACTAATATTTATTTAGCCAAAAAAGAATGGGTAGAATTTGTAAGTAACAAAATTTCTTCCAAGAACCCTACAATTTTCCCTTATATTGCACAGTTGACACTGTAGATTTTGGATGAAATGGAGGCACTAAAATTATCTCGATTGTAGGTTTCTCAAGCACATTGATGTGCCCAGTGGGACCCCATTTGTCTCCATTGCCTATTCCATTAATAAATTCAATATTTTGACAAATCCACAACTCTTACGATTTTCGTCACCTCGACAGCTTTGACTCACACAAGCCAATGCAAGAGGTGGATAAGATGTGAACTTAAATGTATTTAATTCTACTTCCGCACTGAGGATTTAAAATGGATTTGAGCTTGGCATTTCAAATTTAAATGTTGTGGGAATAATCTCTGCAACAGGTTGTTGAATAGGGACGTAATGGATCTGTGTTTCGTTTTGAACCCATTCCCTTACTTGATGTTCCTTTGCAGGCGATGATACAGTGCAATAATGTTGAAGGAAGAATGTAGAGGATTAATTTGGCAAGAGCAAAAACAAGTCATTGATAAGCCTATTGTAGGTTATAAAAGAGGTCTTGGATGTCAGATTCAATAACAGGTAACTAGATCCCAGAAGATCACTTTGATGAGGCTGATGTAGCTGCATAGAGAGAAAATATTCATAAGGCCCATTCAAGTAATTCCTTTAGAGTACCAAATTAACATTGCTTGATTCAATTTCAAATATAAATCTTTCAAAAGATACATTTATAAAAGACGTTCTTGGTAGGAAAATTCTTACTATGGATGAATTTACATATCAATTGTATCATTGTTTAGCTACAATATTGATTTTACCAACTATCAAACAAGGAAGTGTTGTCAAATTTTTTACTTTGAAGTTGTTGTTTGAGATGAACTGCTTTCTCTGTATGACCATATTACACTTAATCCATAAAATTCACCTTAATTTTCAGAAAAATAAGTGCATTTTGGTTTTCCAATAAGTTTCCCAATAGATTCTACTCGTGGACTCTTATAATACCAAAACAAGAGCTAGTCTTAATAAGCGGGATGTTGATAAATTCTAAAGCCTAGCGCAAATGTGTAAATTATTCTCAATCGATTAAAAAATTACTAAATCACAAGATCAGACGGACATTACAAGATTCAGTGATGAATGTAGATATTTATATCACATCCTTGTGATGGTTTTAGAACTTTCTATGTTTAGTTGTTGGAAGAAATTTTTTGATAAATAAAACATCTACCGATATCTAGGTATAAAAATAATTCACTAATATTTAAAGTTTCTTCAAGTCCATGGATATAGATTGACTACTTTACTTCCTAGATGTTATAGTTTTTTCTATCATAATTGATCTGTATACATGAGTAAGAACCCAACTTCATTGATTCCAAAACTTCAAAATGAAAATAAAAAAATATGATAAATTAAATGTGCAATAAAAAAAATATTCATTTACTAAATAACTAACTTTTAATTATAGCAGTATAGGTTCGAAGTTAGAAGATTCGCAAATGCAAAGGTTGTCACTTTCATGAAAATTGTGATACCTTTGGGTGCTTAAATAAAACAAGATATTTTCTTGATAATGATATGAAAAAGAAAAGAAAATATTCCATGTATCAAATGATTTATTTATTGCTGGCCATCTCAAAGGTGGGTAAGCCTCAGGTTTGGTGTACAGGGTGCCATATGGAAGGTCACCATATCTTAGAATGGCTCGACTGTTAAGGACCCTTTAGGGGGCTCGACCATAGGGAGAGGAGAGGACCTCACCATATGAATAGTGAGTGACTCTGTCCCTTTAGGTGCTCGACTATTAAGGAGAGGGAGAGGAGTGGATGCGTAAGCAGGCTCGACTGTTAAGGACCCTTTAGGGGGCTCGACCATAGGGAGAGGAGAGGACCTCACCATATGAATAGTGAGTGACTCCGTCCCTTTAGGTGCTCGAGCATATCTACCAATGATGACAAGAGCAGTACCAATAGCATCAGTAGCATACCTTCCAGTTCCATGTCGAGAGCGGCTTAGCCGCCCCCAATAAGTCAAATCAATTTCTTGCTTGCTCGACCAAAGAAAAGGGCGAGGGCCCCATATTACTTAGGGGTCACTCACTCATTCATATGGGTGAGGGTGCGTTAGTACACTCGACTGTCAAGGCCGCCATCGACGAAGTCACTCACTCATTCCGATGGGTGAGGGTGCGTTAGTACACTCGACTGTCAAGGCCGCCATCGACGAAGTCACTCACTCATTCCGATGCCCCCAATAAGCATCAAGGATAGTACACTCGACTGTGCCCATCTCTACCTCCGCAGTGAGTTACTAGACGACACATAGCGGTACGATTTATAGGTGTCCGCCCAGCCGGCCTTCCACCTGCAATATGTGGAGGAGATAAGGCATTTTCCAACCTTACGTGGTTTACCCATGCTAAAGTCGCCCCGAGCCTTCCCGCTATACGGGTTGTATCTTATAAAATCCCTTGACCTCTATGTTGGTAAGAAGAGCTCCCGATATTCCTTTCCACTAACATATAATGAGGCCTTAACAGTAGAGCAACAACCACTTACATCCGTATCCCTCTCATGGTTCGGTCACAGTCAATCCCTCTCTTTGTTCGTTTCACCCGGCTAGCGTAGAGGAACAAGCGCAAGAACTAGCTAGCGAGGTGGGGATGATGGCCCAGGGGACTATTGTACAGGAATAAGCTTATAAGCCAAACTCTTATCGTAAAGGAGGGAGGGCTTATCAGCCCATCAATAGAAGTACGAGACGAGGTAGACCAGCCCAAGAACTATCACGAGGTAAGGATGCTTCTAGCTCTTACTCATATCTCCATATGGCCATAGAGTTAAAGCCTTAAGCAGTAAGTTACATAGCCTTAGTCCGTAGAGTAATTTACATGGACACTTGCTTAGTAAGTTTCAACAGTAAGTTTCATGGACACTAGCCTTAAGGTCATTGCCGAGAGACAGTTGTCATCGTCAATACATAGAGAGCCAGGAGTACTTGTCGGTAGTACTTGCTAATCATTGCTATAAAGGTCATTGCTGGAAGGTCATTGCCAGCTGATAGCCAATTATACGATTCCTTCTAACCAAGAGATTAAACCTTACATTATACCTCCTCATAAGGATATATTAGACATGGTTTTCCACTAAATAAGATAAATGGAAAATGTTTCGGATTAAAGCAGGGTAAAATATCTATAAAATTTTACATCTAATATGCCAAGCCACTCTATAAAATACTTTATTTGTTTTTGTCAATTCGACTTTAGTAAGAAATCATATATCCAAGAAAATATTAAAGGAATATATAAAATATTCATGACCCTTTGTTAATTAAATGTTGTATGGAAAGGCTCTATGTGGTAATGGAATGAAAGCTCTTGTATTGCAATTATTTCATCCTAATTGATATTTATTTAAAAAAAATGAAACATTTAAATCATTTTTTTCATAGAGTATTGTGCACTATGATTGTTTTAATTGATGGGTTTTAAATTACCAAAACTATGTATACTAATTTAAATTAGTAGAAAAGTTGGATATCAACACACATTTATGTATAAAAACATATAAAATTAGAGATAGAAGAATGAACGAAGAATAAAATATATATAATTAAAATAATTTATTAAATTCTGAAAATATAAATATAACTTATTAATGAAGTTATAAGTATATAATCTTTCCTTCTGGTTTCTACCTACTTTTCTATATTTATTTATGTTTGGGGCCCTAGTAATGGAGATTGATTTCATAGATTATGTTATAATGATGAAATATGATAGGATGTAGATTTCATCTACTTTGTGTTGCCATGTTAGTTCCTCACTAAGGGTCTCTTTGGTACACACATCCCTTGAATTATCAAATAATGATGTCTTAAAGGAATTGACGAAGAACTTATCTCTATCATGAGTGGGCTTACTAATTAATGTGTCTAAAAATAGAAATGTATTTGAATTATTATCATCTACCTCTTTAAGGACTAGTTGAGGCAACGTTTTCACCCACTACTTCTTTTTAGGTTGCTTGCCCATGTTTAGCATTTTTGTAGAGCTAGCAAAAAGAGCTAACTATAAGCAGGTGGAAAATCAGAGTTATGGCATAATTTAAAAGTTTGAGGCTTATTCATAACTACGAAACAGGACAATTATTGAAACTTAGACAAATATGAAAGATTTTAAGTATAAAAAAGAAGTGGTTGCATGCATGACGATGTTGGCATGAAACATGAATAAAGCTAATTTAAGTTGAAATGACAAGTGTTTACTTATGGAGGAATCATTATTAAAAAAAATATTAAGGCTAACCATTTGATTAATGAGTTACTAAGATTAACCCTAATTCACATCATGGGAGTAAGCCCAAGTTTAGGTAATATGTTATAATAAGTTCGTGACGGGACAAAGAAATGCCTATTGCTTAAACATAAAATTTTAGTGTCTATGTACAGTGAATACAACAAGTTTTCAAATATTGATGTGGCGTAATGTGACACATGGAAGAATTTGATAAGACTTTGCATAAATCATTCCATGTAGAAACAATGTCCATGTTATCCCAGGAAGGATTTATCCAACGAAAATTTGTAGGTTTTAACCCCGTACAGAAATTACTTGCATACAAATTTTAAGAACATAAAATAAACAATGCAAGAGCATAACACATAAAACACATATACACAAAGATTTTCCCCTGGATCCCAAAACCGGGACTACCAGCATGATTTTTTTATTATATTCCTTTCAATGTTACAATACATATCTATACATGCTAAAGCATCCAATACCATGGACCAAAAAACATCGCACCCAAAACCATTTGCTAAAATGATGCATAAAACCTTAGCTATGTCTGCCCAACCTAATATAGGGTCCAAAAAAAAAAGAAAATTCCTTGAGGCACTGCCCCGGACCCTATAGAGGGGGGCTACCTACCTCACTCAAACCCCCTATGACCCCCCTGCTGCATAATCAACGCAACAAAAGGGTGGCCCCATGCCCCCTCTAACCCCCTCGTTAACTAGGGCAACTAGTCATGGAAAGAATATAACACAACCCAACATTCTCCCAGTTGTTGTTTTCTTTCCACAGGGGGCCATAGGAGAGTTTATTCATTTATCCAACCCTGCAATTTCCATTAATTCTCTATACCAAGATAACTTCTCGTACCTCATATATTTTGTTAATGCATTTGTAGTATTCTTCAAAGTATCCACCTCTACCGGCAACACCTTTTTGTCTTCTATCATATCATCACAAAGTGATACTGAACATCAATGTGCTTTATCTTTGAATGATAAGCAGGGTTCTTTGGCAAGAAAATTGCACTTTGGCTGTCACAGTCTATCGTTATAGCTTGTTTTACTAACCCCATACTTGAACACAATCTCTACAACCAAACTACTTCCTTGATTGCATGAGTGGTTTCCATGTATTCTACCTCTGTAATTGCTAATGCCACTACAGATTGTTTCTTACTCATCCAACTGGCTGCACCTCCAAATAGGTTAAACACATACCCACTTCTAGATCTTCTCTGATCCAGATCTCTAGCCCAGTCTGCGTCAACAAAGCCACGGATATTCAAAACTTTGTCCAATCCTAGTCTTCCTTGGTAGCACAAACCATAATCACTAGTGCCAAACAAATACCTGAAAAATGCCTTCACTGCTATCCAATGCTCCTTTCCTAGTTTTGACATAAACTTGCTCAATACTCCCACTACATGTGCAATGTTTGGTCTAGTATAGACCATCACATACATCAGGCTACCAATTACACTTGACTATGGAACATGGCATATGTCCTCTTCCTCCTCTTGTGTCTTAGGACACTGTTCATCAGTTAACTTTACACCAACAGGAATAGGAACCTTCACCAGTTTACTATCATGCATATTAAACCTCTGCAGTATTGTCTCGACATACTTGCTCTGGTTTAACTAGAGCTTCCTATTTTCCTGATCTCTTTTAATTTCCATGCCCAAAATATAGTTTGCAACACCAAGATATTTCATGTCGAATTTGGAGGACAATTGGGTCTTCAAATCTTGGATAATTTCTTTTTCATTTCCAACCAGCAACATATCATCCACATACAAGACCAGATAAATAACAAGGTCACAAATTAATTTAAAATACAAACAGTGATCTGCTTCGCTTCTGGTGAAGCCAAGTCCCCGTCTAAATGCATCAAATTTCTGATACCACATCCTTGGTGACTGTTCTAACCCATACAAAGACTTCTTTAACTTGCACACTAGTTCTTTCTTTCCATTCACCGCAAAGCCTTCAGGTTGCTTCATGTATATCTCCTCTTCTAGATCCCCGTGAAGAAATGTTGTCTTCACTTCCATCTATTCTACCTCAAATCAAAAACAACAACAACAAATAAAATTAATATGATAGAAGCTACCTTAGCAATAGGAGAAAAAATATCACCAAAATCAATTCCCGACATCTGGGAATAACCTTTTGCTACCAACCGAGCTTTGTATTTCTCCACCTTTCCTTCTACATTTGTCTTCTTGTTGAACACCCAGTTGTTGCCAATGGGTTTCCTTCCAGCCGGCAACTCAACCAGATCCCAAGCCTCATTTTTATGCAAAGATTCCATTTCATCAACCATGGCCTCTTTCCAAAGTTTTCCATCCCCTGAATCTATTGCTGCCTTCGCAGTTCTGAAATCATCATCAGTAATAAATAAAGAAAAATTTGAACAGAAGGAAGATGGACTATACCTTTCTGGCTGCCTTCTTTCTCGAATTGATCTTCTCACACCTGGAGTTTGTGGTTCTTCATCTTCCGATCCTCTTCTACTATAGAGTATGATTCTTCCTCCTTAAGCTCAAACTCTATCTTCTTAGGTTCTTTTGGTTGGACTTCATTCTTAATAACATCTTTCACCTCTCTGAACACCACATCTCGGTTATACACAACCTTCCTTGTTTTTGGGTTCCAAACCTTATAACCCTTTAAACCATCCTTATACCCAATAAAGATGCACTTTTCAGATTTACTATCCAACTTGGTCATTTTCTCCTTTGGAACATGTACATATGCATCACATCCAAATACACTCAAATGTGAAAGAGAGGGTTTCTTACCAGTCCATACCTTTTGTGGAGTCTTATCCTCCAACACCGATAAAGATGGTATGTTGACTAGGTAGCATGTTGTCTTCACCACCTCTACCTAGAATTCCTGTCCTAACTAGGCACCATTGAGCATGCTTCTTGCCCTTTCCATCAATGCCTTGTTCATTCTTTCTGCAACTCCATTTTTCTCAAATGTGTATGGAGTAGTCTTCTGTCATGCTATACCACACTTCTTACAAAATTCTTCAAATTCCTTATTGCAAAATTCTCCACCGTTAGCTATCCTTAGCACCTTTATCTTCTTCTCTATCTAGTTTTCCATTAGAACCTTAAATTCTTTAAACTTGTCAAAGTCTTCATATTTCTTCTTGAGGAAATATATCCATGTATTCCTTGAGAAGTCATATATACATGATACATAGTACACATACGTACCTAGTGATGGCACTTCACAAGTCCAAACACATCACTATGCCCAAGCTCTATTATCTGTTTCACCCTCTTAACACTAAATGGGAAACTCACCTAATTCTACTTCCCATATACACAATTTTCAAAGAAATCAAAATCCAAAGAGCTGTTAGTCATACCTTCTACAATACATTTCCCATGAAGTATTCAAAGGCGCTTCTCTGTAATATGTCCAAGCCTTTGATGCCATAGCATGTTCTTTTCTCCACAAATCATTAGATTTTCTACTCCACTTTCAAGAACCGTAGAACTATTGCACGCATCAATAATAGTGCTACCTTGCAGCTTGTACAGAGTTCTAATACGAACTCCCCACATCAATACGAGTGCTCCCCGAACCATCTTGCATGTATCTTTCTCGAACACTATTTTTACACCTGAATTATCCAGCTTGCTTACAGAAATTAGATTTCTGGCAAATTTAGGAATATGCAGAACCCCTGAAAGTATTCTAACCCTTCCGCCTTGCAACTTCAACTTTACTTTTCTGTTACCAATGATTTAAGCCTTCCTATCATCCCCTAAGAAGACCTCACCACCATTATATTTCACATACTTGCAGAACCAATCTCTATGGGTAGTGAAGTGAAAGGACTCACCTGAGTCAATCAACCATGCCTCATGATCTACATGTGTACTCCAAGAAGCCAAGTATACATCCCCACCTTCATCTGCGGTGGTTTTCGCTTCTATATAAGGAGCATCATCAGATCCCTTTACTTTTTCAGGTGCTTTAGATTTATAGTCCCTTTTGTAGTGCCCTTCCTTTCCATATTTCCAGCACACCTTTATAGGTTTTCCTGGAGATTTAGATCTCCCTCTATATTTATATCTCCCACTCGATGACTTATTTTTGTTTCTGTTCTGGGACCGTCGTCATATAAACAAGGCATCACCATTCTGGCTCTCCATATTTTTCCATCTCATCTCCTCCGTCAGTAAGGATGAGACTATTTCATCAAACTGCAAGGCAATTACATTGATACCCATTGCAATAACCATACTATCCCATGAATCTGGTAGAGAAAACAACAAACTAATGCACTTATCTTCATCTGAAATTTTAATATCAATAGATAATAACTGATTTACCACAGTATTAAATGCATTCATATGCTCTGTCGTTGAGTCTCCATCTTTCGTCCTCAGGTTATACAACTTTTTCGGTAGGAACACTTTATTCACCAAAGACTTAAATTGCTATAAAGTCCCTAACTTGACCCACAAAGCCTTAGCCATAGCTTCCCTTGATACATTCAGCAATACTGAATCTGAGACACACAAGCGTATTGTGCTCTTTTCCTTTCAATCTAACTTCTTCCATTCTTCATCGGGCACTCTCGTTGGTTTAGTACCAGGATCTACCACGATCCACTGATCTTTATCTACTAATGGATCCTCCATATTGAGTTTCCATAACTCAAAACTCTGACCATTAAATTTATCAATCTTTATCTTTCCATTGTTCGCCATCTTCTTTCACCACCAGAATCGATCTCGTAGATCTCCCACTGAACAAGGTCTACCATAGGCCCGAGTGAAACCCCTCAGCAACAAAGGAATCCCATTGAAGCCAAAACAGCTCTGACACCAAATGTAGGTTTTAACCCTGTATAAAAATTACCTGCATATAAATTCTAAGAACATAAAATAAAAAATGTGAGAGCATAACACATAAAACACATATACATAGAGATTTTCCCCTGGATCCAAAAATCAGGACTACCAGCTTGATTTTCCATTATATTCCTTTCAATGTTACAGTACATATTTATACATGTCGAAGCATCCAATACCATGGACCGAAAACCATCGCACCCAAAACCATGCACGAAAGCCATGCACAAGACCATAGGTAGGTCCGCCCAACATAATATAGGGTCAAAAAAAATAAAAAAATCCTTGGGGCACTTCCCCAAACCCCATAGAGGGGGGATACCCACCCCCCTCAAACCCCCTGTGACCCAATCAACGCAACAAAGGGGGGGCTTTACCCCCCCTCTAACCCCCCGATTAACTAGGGCAGCGAATCGTGGAAAGAATATAACAAAACCCAACAAAAATTGGTTTCAACATTTAAAAAGTGTTGAGCTCCTAGAAATAACAGAGTTTGAAAGAAAAAATCTTTTAAGATATTTGTTAGAAAAAGTGTTGTCCCAGTGCGGGGCTGCGTGTAAGGTAAAACACTTGACAAGTGAATAGGTCAGGGTGAGAGTAACATAAAATTTTCTGAAAAAATATCTATATTTTGTTAGGAAAATATTTTTCTTGCCATGGGATGATTAAGAAGTGAACATGGAAGGGTCAACCAGAGAAACGAGAGCCAAGATGAGAACAAATATTGTTAATTGAAGAACAAGGTTTTGTCATTCCCTGGGGATTTTCTAAAAGTTTTCCAATAAAAGAAAGTGTAGTCCAAGATATTGATGTCTTGAGAGATGTGAAAAAGAATGGTTAATCAATGAGACACTTCAAAACTTAGGATTTTTTTTTTTAATATTTTATAAGTTATTTGTCTATACAATATGTACAAGGTGGAAATCGATCATGATTTTACAAAGATAAAATTATATATATAAGTAGGATATAAAAACGTAAAAGGATCCCCATTTTTTATGGATTATGTACAAAATGGGGGGTTTTTGTTTTACTACAACACAACCATAAACTAAAGTATTAATATTTCAATATATCTTGTATTTTGCCTACCCAATGATGACCACCACTAGTATACCAACATAATATGTATTTAATATATATATATATATATATATATATATAGATATATATATTACTCCTACATGTATGTTGGTATGTATCTTAGTATAAATATAAACATAATATGTGAGTATATATATTGGTATATATAATGGCATAATATGTTGTTATATAATAATATGATATCTATATAATATTAGTTTCGTGTATATATACTAGCATATATACTTGTACATATATATATATATATATATATAGATATACACACACATATGTATATATATATATATATATATATATATATATATATATATATATATATATATATATATATATATATATATATATATGCTAACATGTATATGGACATAATATCAATATATCTATGGGTATATATACATACACATATACCTAATTTTGGCTACTCACCCAAGATTGTGTGAGGACTTACAAAGTCTCAGATGTGGAGGAGATGTTGGGCTTTCATTTTGAGTCCTTTACTACTATCAAAAGTGTGAGTTTTTCCCTTTATACTCCCTCTTGCAACCAAATATCACTCTTATTTTCTCACAATGACTTGCATTATGGTCATCACATGTTGACGAGGTGTGATGTTGTTAAATTCAATGATATTCCCTTATTTTTATTGAGTTATTTGAGATATTGCTTGGCTTTTCTAATATGATTATCGAATCCTGGAACCCTACTAAATATCTAGTAACCAAGATCATTACAATGTCATATCTATGCACCCCATGGTGAAATATTTGACATGACTTTCATTGTTAGGTGGCTTGAGATGGATCAATGTTGGTTGGATTACTCCTAGATTAGACAAGGAAGGCACCAACTCACAATTAATGCTAGAGTCAAACGTAGGGTGGTAATGCATACAACATAACAATAGTTGAATAATTAATCAGTTTTGAGGTTTTGGAAACTAGCATGGATATTTTGATGCATTCCATGTCATGAAAATATCTGCTGCCAAAATATAAGAAATTACCCATGTTAGAGAGAGCTATATTTTTCAATGGCATTACACCCTACTCTATTTTTGCGATACAAATAGTTAACATGTATGTGTTTCCTCAAGAGTTATTCAAGGTTTAATGAACCCTGCCTATATTATATAGCATATATAATAAGTAAAGTTCATAGGTCAATGTTTGTAATATCAAAATATTGGTCAAGAAAGTAGTTAATCTATGTATTTCAAAATTGTTCAAATGGTCCAAGATTAAGGCCATATGTTGGTGTATATTGTAGTTTGATGAAAAGGACTATGTGGATCCATGCTATGTCTATGCAAGTTGTCTTTACAATTGTAATGTGAACTTGTATGTTCCTCTTCTAATATAAGTGATGTTATTTGGAGTTTTATTTCACCAAAAATTACTTATATTATAGTTTTCCTTTGTAACACAAGTCAGCAGGTAGCCCCCCACTACTTGGTTTGCATTGCAAATTCATTTATTTCTTAGTTAGATTAGATAAGTAGATAAATTTGTACTTTTATTTATGTTTTGTAGATTAATATTTTAATTCTCTGTAATTTTAGTTCTTGAACATTCACATGTTCTTCATTGTAAAAGTGTGGATTCCCTATAGAGTTTAGGCACTAAAGGTTGAAGAATGAAAGTGATTTTTAAAGAATTTAAAAACCATTTGATGCCTATGTAAAACAAATAACTATGATCAGATACCATAAAATTATTTTGTAAACATAATCCCAATGATCATGCAAACTCGTAGCATTTTACTTTCTTCTTGATTGAATTTTATCTTTTAAGTGTAAAGTTTGGATTCCACGTACAAAAGTTAGGCATTAAAGGTTGTGTTAATGATGTTAGAAATTTGTCAACGAAGGGGGTATCCCCGATGTGAAGTCCCAATTAGACCTCACACCATTTGGAGTAAAATCCCCATCCAAATTATTGACTGTGTTGCCATGCATATTTATCTATTTTCTTTGGCTACTAATTTTTGCACAAGATAGTAATATACAGGGATCTTTTGATCAGCACGTGAGTATACCTTGTGAAATTTTCAGCTACAGAAAATATCAAGGTCCTTTTTCCGAAAGGGAAGAGAAATGTGGGCCCTTTAAGGTCAAGTAATAATGATAATCTAGAAAAGGAACACGAGCATATACATATGACTGAACTGTTGATCAACCAACGAAATAGTTCACAAGGAAGCAATGATTGTTAAAGAAAATACAACACACCTTCCACAAGATAACTACCAAAGCCACTGAAATAGTTCAATTTCCTTAGTATAGATGAAAACAACATACATTGCAAACATTTAAAGAATAATCTTACAATATTCACAACATATGCATGAAAGCATGTTCTCTCAACAAGTTTATGAATTAATTAAAATCTCCAAGATACATCAAGAAAATGAATACAACTATGCCAATAGTGGAGCATTAGAGGAGTCATTGGCTCCTACAAAACAACTATCTTCCTCTCCAATGCCTGGTAGGAGGATCCAAGGGGAATATCCCTTTACTTGAGTAATGAGGGTGTATTTATAACAAATGGGGTGACCATTCACCTCCTTGTGACTCTTGGACTACCCTCATGACTATTTGACTTCTCAATGACCTTCAACTTCCTATGTGACTTTTTATTACATGGATGACTCTTGGACTTACACTTTACATTAAATTTATCCAATATTGAATTTACATAATCCACAAATGATGTGGTAAATAATGACTTGTGATGTCGCAATCCAAAGTTGTCCTTCTTGTTGCTTTATCTTCATTAAAATATATATCCAATACTTTGTCTTCATGAGGGATATGATTTGTTCTTCATATCTACCCTTCAAAGGGTTGTGAATCAGATGGAGTCCCCATGCAGTCCTGATATTTGGTCTTCTGTTGAAATCCAGTGTTCCTTCATCTTCTTGCCTCATGATCATCTTTTCTACTCAGCACCTTAGGTCTATTCTAGAATAGTCTCCTTATCCATCTCCTTCAACGTCATCTTGGCATGACATAATAGAATACCTGTGACTACAATCCATCCATGACAAGAAGATATTAGTCTGATAAACCCCTAGCCTAAAATGCTTCATGAAATCACTTGTTAGGGATAGAACTAGTAATTGGTTGAGTGATTAAGTCAGGGATTGTGTAGTTCCAAAGCCCAAGGTATGGGACTTAGGCTTGAGATCATGAAATGCACAATTTATGATGGCCAGGGTCAAAGGATTGTGCAGTTGCAGTACTCAAGGACTCAGGTTGAATTCTTGACCCTTGAGACTGTGTAATGCACATTTCTGGGGGCTAGGGTAGAGGGAATGCATAGTTGATGGAATCAAGGGCGCTTGAAACTCTGTAGTGCACAGTTCTAAAAGCCTGGGATAAATGACTGAACAATTGAGGAACTCAAGAGGTCAATATTGAGGCTTTAAGTCGCAAAATGCATAGTTTAAATAGGAGAACGGGTTGGGAGATTATGCAGTTGACCGGTTCAAGGCCTTAAGCTTAGGAATTTAATATTGAATTTTCCCAATGCATAGTTTTGGATGGAGAGAGGCTAAGTGATTGCAAAGTTGCACAGTTCAAGAGGTCAAGGCTAAGGCTTGATGCTTGAGGCTACGCAATGTGAAAATAAGGCTATATGGAGGAGGATTGAGTAGTTTTGGAGCTTAAGGACCAGGACTGAGCACTAAGACTATGTAGTGCGTAGTTCCAAGAGGAAATGTTAGAGCTTGAGGGTTGATACTGCGCAATGCATAGTTCAGGGAGTCTAAGTGAATTCAAGTTTCCCTGGGAACGAAATTGTCTCGATAAGGCTAAGTGTTGGATCAGTGAGGCTCAAGTGAGCAAAGGAAAAACTAGATCATGATCACACATTTAGAATAGTCGATAGCAAAACATTTATCACTCAAAAACCAGGACAACATGATTATCTGAATGTGACAACGATAACATACCTCTCCAAGTTAGACACAAAATATACACTTTGTGACGAAAGTGACGACACTTGTGTGACAATGTATGAAACTTTGGGAATGAGTCTAAAACATGTCTACATGATTAGTAGGACTCATCAACACCAAATTTACCCATTGAAACAAACCAAAACTCCACTTAACATGATAAATGACACTTCGCATGCCAAAAGATGAAATTTTCTATATAAAGATAAAAGTGCGAACGAAACTTGAGATATGTGAATGATCGTGAAAACACCACATGGTAGAGCCAAGATAACATGAAAAAAAAGTAATTGATATGAAATCAAGCAAAGACAACAGTTGAGAACATGTAAGCAACGCTCGCGAAAGTGAATGCATGCAAAAGCAACAGTTTGGAAAAATCACCGAAACAAAAGTACAATCGCAACCAAAAGTGAGATATTATCAATGAAAGTGCACACTGATTGTCGCCATGGGTTGATATTTTACAGTCACAATCTTGGCGGACTGTGCTATGCCTGTACAATATTTTGTAAAAGAATGTGCACTTGGACGTTTTGCAAACTGAGCATGTGTGAGTAGGTGACTTCGAAAATTATAATCCAAGTGGAATCTCAAGTCATTAGATGACCAAGAAGTGACTACGGAAGGACTGATCACAAGATCCTCAATAGACTCCAAAATTCAAGTGTAGGAAAACATTTGGAGGGTGTTTTTCGCAGTGACAACAGGTTGAAGAACGAAAGTGCTTCTTAAGGAATCAAAGAATCATTTAATGCCTCGATGCTAAATAAAGGAATATGATTGAATTCCACAAAGTTTTATTAAAGGCATATACTCAATGATCCAACAAACCTATGTAGCCCTTTAATTTTTAGTTTCATGGATTTTTATTGTCAGTTCATGCCTTAGAGCATCAGATTGTAAAAGTTCTTTCCCTGCTAGAGAATCATTTACGTACTAGTTCCACACATAGAATGTTGGTTTTTATAAGTTTACGAAAAAAAAATTGACTATTGAATATAATGGAATTTGAGTAAATAAATTTCTCGACAATAACCTTTTCAACCTAAAGGAGGTTGTATACAATCAATTTTGAGCAACCTCCTTAGATAAAAATAGGTTACTATAATGTAAGGTTCCTCAAATTTAATGTGGATAAAAGCTTGAAAATCTAGGAACCCTCTAGAAATTTAAGAATAGGAGGTGGCACGAAATCTATTTTAAATATCCTTCTCAAAAGTCAATTTCGAACAACATCCTCAAACAAATTTTATGTAGATAAATTTTGGAAAATCTAGGAAACCCTTCAAATTTAAGGACATAATCTTAATAGGAAGCATGTCTATGATAAAAAACACTTTTTAATAGAAAAAAATAATTACAAAAGGACTCATTCTTCCTAACGATTTAAAAAAATCTCAACAACATTAAGTAATTAAGTATTGGGGATTTCACAGTGCATTATATTAGATATCATTTTGGGATTCAACTGCGTTAAGTAAGCCATTCATCTATGACCATTTCCATGAGAGGTAGTCATAACTGACTAATTTCTCCTGATTTTTGAATAGTCCACTTAGAACTCATTGCATCAAGTCTAAACAACTTTAAGTAATTAAGTATTGGGGGTTTTTGTAGTGCATTATATTAGATATCATTTTTGGATTCAACTGCATTAAGTAATTCATTCATCTATGACCATTTCCATGAGAGGTAGTTGTACTTGATTAATTTCTCATGATTTTTGAATAGTCCACTTAGCAGTCATTGCATCGGGTGATTCTCACAGTGGTGAAGAAGTGGAATTGAAATTAGTGAAATGAATCACATAGCGTCAATCATCACTTCTGGGGCTTGCACCTGGTAACCAGGACTTCCTGGGAGGTCACACATCCTGGATCACCTTTGGCTCAAGCGTGCTTAACTGTGGAGTTTCCGCACAATCAAGCCCACTTAGCTTGCTACCCCATTTGCAAAACCTTAGCAAGTATTATGCCTCATTAACCATTCAAGTAGAGTTCCCTTCACTCTTTTGAATTAAGTATTGTGGGTTTTCGCAATGCATTATCTTATATATCATTTTTGTATTAAACCGCATTAGGTAAGTCATTCATCTATGACCATTTCCATGAGAGGTAGCGGTAACTGATTAATTTCTCATGATTTTTTAATATTCCACTTAGCACTCATTGCATCAGGTGATGCTCACAAGGGTTAAGAAGTTGGATTGAAACTAGTGATATGAATAACATAACATCAATCATCACTTCCGAGGCTTGCACCCAGTCATCAAGAGTTCCTAGGAGGTCACCCATCCTAGATCGCCTCTGGCTCAAGCGTACTTAACTATGGAGTTTTCCCCACAATCAAGCCCACTTAGCTTGCTATTCCATTTGCAAAACCTTAACAAGTATTGTGCCTCATGAATCATTCAAGTAGTGTTACATTTGGTCTTTTGAAATAAGTATTGGGGGTTTTCGTAGTGCATTATATTAGATATCATTTTGGGATTCAACTGCATTAAGTAAGTCATTCATCTATGACCATTTCTATGAAAGGTAGTCATAGCTGACTAATTTCTCATTATTTCTAAATAGTTCACTTAGCACTCATTGCATCGGTGATGCTCATAGGGGTGAAGAAGTTCGATTGAAACTAGTGAAATGAATCACATGGCATCAATCATCAATTCCAGGGCTTGCACATGTAACCAGGACTTCTTGGGAGGTCACCCATCCCAGATCATTTCCTGCTCAAGCACGCTCAATTGTGGAGTTTTCCCCACAATCAAGCCCACTTAGCTTGCTACCCCATTTGTAAAAACTTAGCAAATATTGTACCTCATGTACCATTGAAGTAGAGTTCCCTTTACTCTTTTGAATTAATTATTAGGGGTTTCGCAGTGCATTATATTAGATATTGTTTTGGGATTCAATTATGTTAAGTAAGTCATTCATCTATGACCATTTCCATGAGAGGTAGTCGTAACTGACTAATTTCTCATGATTTTTGAATAGTCGAATTAGCACTCATTACCATAAGGGCTTCACTCAATGAACCTCTGACATATCGTGTGTGTTCATGGTATACTAAAAAATACCCCTAATTTGACTACATATTGGAAAATACCTCTAAAAATAAAATTATTTAACCCCCTACTGATATGAAACCAATACACCCCCGAATTTAAAAAACCCCTACATACACTAGATATTGTAGGTATCCATTTTTTCATTAATGTTTTTTATACCACTTTATATTTTTCATTAACTTTGGCCTTCACATTTTATACCTACCAATATAAAAATCCTTTACCCCTATATATCCCCCAACATAATAAGTCATTTTTTCTTCAATAAATATCCTCCAATATGAATCCACGTGGTATGGTATTTCTCCCCCAGTGAAGCCCCCATGCTCATTGCTTTGGGTGATGCTCACAGGGGTGAAGAAGTGGTATTAAAACTAGTGAATGAATCACATAGAATCGTCAATCATCACTTCTGGGGCTTGTACCCGATAACTAGGACTTCCTAGGAGGTCACCCATCCCAAATCGCCTCTGGCTCAAATGGGCTTAGCTGTGGAGTTTTCCCCACAATTAAGCCCACATAGCTTGCTAGCCCATTTGCAAAACCTTAGCAAGTATTGTGCCTCATGAACCATTCAAGTAGAGTTCCCTTCACTCTTTTGAATTAAGTATTGGGGGTTTTCACAATGCATTTTATTGGATATCATTTTGGGATTCAACTCTGTTAAGTAAGCCATTCATCTATGACCTTTTCCATGAGAGGTAGTCATAACTGACTAATTTCTCATTATTTTTGAATAGTCCATTTAGCACTCATTGCATCAAGTGATGCTCACAGGGGTGAAGAAGTGGGATTAAAACTAGTGAAATGATTCACATAGTGTCAATCATCACTTCTGGGGCTTGCACCTAGTAACCAAGACTTACCAGGATGTCACCAATCCCGGAAGTGGAATCCCACTTCTTCACCCCTGTGAGCATCACCTGATGTAAAGAGTGCTAAGTGGAATATTCAAAAATCATGAGAAATTGGTCAGTTACAACTACCTCACATGGAAATTGATGCAGCCCAGGCCGCTCCCAGGCCACTTCTACTAGGATCCTCCAATCACCAAGCATATAAAAGCTTGTTTCATCAAAAGAATAGCGATAATCATAAAGCACAACCAGAATACAGCATAACAATACAGCGGTTTATAAATCTTATGCTTGGCATTAAATCTAATTCACAACTCAAATTCTGGCTATCCAGCCCAATTCCAAGGCAACAAAGCTTTTCAATTGGAATAAAATACCAGTGCTCTTCAAGAAATTCTTAAAAGAATTATTCAATGGATAGACTTACGCAACACCATGAATATACCTTATTATGCTTCTTGGCCTGATTCATATCGATGATTATAATTGTGATTTTACCATGAACGAAGGCATAGATATATCACACCGGAAATGGATATATATATCCCCGCTCCTTCAACCCTTTTACGCAACCGTAGTTGCATATGCCATCCCACTAGGCTGTTCTCTTCTTCAGTTTAATATGGCCGACAGTTATAACCCGACGCTACCATATACAAAACTCGTTATATATAGCACTGTTGACGGTTGCATGCGCTGGCTTTAGTTATGGACGGAGGCTCTTATATCATGGACCGAAGCTCAAATATATATATATATATATATATATATATATATATATATATATATATATATATATATATATATATATATATATATATATATATATATATATATCCGCTTATGGTAGTTAAGGTCGAAATACACAGCAATTTTTATCTCTGCTCTTTATGCTTGGTTTATCACACATATACCATTCGGCGTTCGCTCCAGCAACGTTTCTCAATGAACCCGACGTGCTATTACATAACCTTAATATATCGCTAGTTCCGTTGTTCGCACTTACTCCAACTCTTGGTCTTCCGCTCCTCCGGACCCGTTACAATTATAGACAAGATTTTATACCTCGTTGGTTCCGTAGTTCACAGGTCATTCTAATTCCAGCTTTGCTGTTTCCCCGATGGTGGACTCAGCGAAATATATATACACCAATTTATAGTGGTTCGATTCTAGTTTGGAACTCCTCTTGTTATTACACTATACTCCCTTCCGCCACAGGTCTTTATGAACAGAGCACTACGCCACATATATTATCACCACGAGGTTGGGTTTTATGGTCATAGATTTTTTACTTTGCTGAAACCATCGAATGGAGATCGCAAGAACAATTACGACATCAAACCATATGCGCCCTTGAAGAATCAAGACCGCTTTAAAGTTGGAAATCCATTACAATCAATTAATAAAGCCACGAGAACTCCAAGTATAGACAGAGGCATATATGCAACCGGAATTCAAGCCTGTAATAACATAAAAAGAAAGGGAATCGATTTCTATAATTAATACACACAGAAACTGCGCATTAGAAAAATAGAACCATCAACACCCATGTGATTTCAACATTATATAACATCGATTTCTGCAACCATGTGCAGAACCACATCTCAGAATTTGTCAAACGCAAACATGTTCATATCGAATTGAATTCAACATACTCATAATTACAATAAAACAAACATTCATTCACGGCCAGATATGCAAATCTATGGCCCTTTTACAAACTGCCCGAAGGCTCCCAAGGAGAACCCTTGCTCACTCCTCATGCTCACTCCTCACACACTCCTCCTTCAATGCCTTTGAGGCTCCATAATTTATTAAACTTAGCATGATCTAAAAATCCTAAAATCACTCAACTAAAGCTCTAAGACTCTACATGCAATGCATACATATGGCAAAAGCATCTTTTCAGCTTTATTCCATCTTTTCCCTATTCTAAAATAGAAAGGCTTTCCTTATCACTTAATGGTCCATATCCATTCCTTTTGTGCCTAAAAGCTCTCCTACTTTTATTTATTTATTTTGAGAATATCTAAGTAACTTGGAATTTAGGAAACTAATGCATGACCCCTATGTCTATTATTTACAATAATTTCCTTTTTGGGCTGGATGCTCCCGCATCATACTCCCAAGGTAGAAAATTTTCATGATCTCCTGATCATGTGTTCAGATCTATGTTTGCCTGGATCCCATATCTTGTACTGTAACTTTCCATTTGCCGTTGCTTCTGTCTGTTGTTCTTCTCCAGGTCTCCACACTTTATGCTGCTTTGCTCCACTAGCTGTACTCTTGCAATCTTCTACTGTTTTCCTCTTGTTGCTTCTCTTTTGTTTCACTCCTGCTGGTCTCTTCTAGAATTTCCTCATCATCATCCGCCTCATCATTTCAATTCCCTTGTCCAATAAATCTTCAAGCTGCTGATTTCTTGCCTCTATGTTGCTCTCTGTTCTGACTGCCACCCGATCATCCACCCCCTCTTGTTTTCTGGAACAGAGAACTTCTTTTCTCTTTAACTGACTATTCTGCTGAGTCAAATGTTTCTCAGCACCGGAGACAATTCCTGCATTCACAAAACACATGTTAAAACAAAAATCACAAGGCATTAGTGCCTTACTTCCCTCTGCCAGTATCTCAGTATGCTATTCCATCCCAATCAGCACATCAGTATGCTGATTTGCCTTCACCATGAGACTGTTAGCTAGTCCTTCCTTCTTACCATCTTCTGCTTTATGACTGTCATTCCCAAAGACTCTCTTCCCTTGTTTCTTCATCCAATGAGTCCTTTGTCTCTCCAACTCTCTTCTCTGGAGATCTAGTTTCCTATACAATTCAACAACTTCATTAGGAGTAGACCTTGGAAATTTCACATGATTTTCCATACCTCCACTAGTGTTTGACCAATCATCAGCTGGTCCTTATCTTCCTGCATCAACATCCTGATTAGACCCCTTCTTCTCCATCTGCTTCTGAGATCTTGCTAACTCATTATCGATTTGACCAACCTTCAGGTTCAACTCTTCTTGCACAACCTCTAAAGCTTGTTTATCTTCCTGTTCTGTACCTGCAAACATGCGCAACTCATTAGTTTTTAAATCATGAGACTTTTCAATCTTGATTTCTTCTTTCATTGCTTCTTTTCGAACAAATCTGCATTTGGAATCTTCAATTCCCATCTCTAGAACAAGAACTCTAAGTCCCTTTTTCAACAAGGCAATCACAATTTGCCTCAACCTCCTCTGCAACTGTCACCAAATCACTCTCTTTCCCTTCAGTGGAAAGATCCATTTTCTATTTTGATTTTTCTGCTCTTGTAGCCATTCTTCCAGTACCTGCAATTGTACCTTCATTACTGCAATCTCTCTTTCTCGAACTCCTGCAGTCATCTCATTTCTGTTCCATTTCTCTAGACTTCTTCTCTGATTCTCCATGATCACCTTCTCCAGCTGTATATAAGGCCTATCTACCTTATGCTTTTCCAGATCATAATTTTGATTCTGCTGGTCTCTTTCCTTCTTCATGACAGTATCAGCCAATTGTCTTTCACCTGCAAACATCCACAAATTGTCAGATTTAAAAATATATGACCCTTTGGTCTTACTTGAAGTTTCAGTCTTCAAGCCTTCATCTTCACTATCTCCCAGAAATTCTCCTTGTTCTGGTTCACAAATGTATTCTTCCATTTCAACTTCCTCTGGACTTATATTCTTGCCATTTACCTTGGCATCCTCTTTCTTATGTCCTCTACCGTGGCTTTTTCCTAAACCTCTGCTATGAATATCAGTAGTCATCTTCTTCGCCATGAGTTCCTCACCTATGAGTTGCATGAAGCCTCTACCACAGCAACCTCTCTTGCTGCCACTTACCTCACCAATCCTTCCCTCCGGATCTGGTCTTTTGGTAATCATTGGTCCTCTACTGGAACATTTCGAGCATCCTCTACTGCTCTTTCAGGCTTCTCTTATCTGCAACTTTCTTCAACCTCTGTTGATTCTCCTTTGCAACAAGCCTCTGCAATAGCTAGTCCTCCTGGCTGCAATCTTACCTCACCAAGCTCTCCTTACTTAGTCCTTTGGTAAGCACGGTCCTTTGTCTGGAACCTTCTCCTGAGCAACACCTTTGCTCCCTCTAGGCTTCTGCAATCTCCTTCTCTCTCCTGAGAACACTTCAGTTGTCTTCTTTATCCAGTTCCTTATTGGATTCTTCAGGTTCACTGCCACTTTTCTGCAACCATAAACTTCAATTCACAAATTTCAAATCAGAAAATCATCTTACCTTTAAGATCTTGCGTGATCTCGTCCTCCCTTTATTTCTGCAATCCTGAAACACACTTCAGTTCTCGACTGTACTCATTCAATAAAAACAAACTTTCTTCAACAAAGTATTCCCGCTCTGATACCACCTGATGCAGCCCAGGCCACTCCCAGGCCACTTCTACCAGGATCCTCCAATCACCAAGCATATAAAAGCTTGTTTCATCAAAAGAATAGCGATAATCATAAAGCACAACCAGAATACAGCATAACAATACAACGGTTTATAAATCTTATGCTTGGCATTAAATCTAATTCACAACTCAAATTCTGGCTATCCAGCCCAATTCCAAGGCAACAAAGCTTTTCAATTGGAATAAAATACCAGTGCTTTTCAAGAAATTCTTAAAAGAATTATTCAATGGATAGACTTACGCAACACCATGAATATACCTTATTATGCTTCTTGGCCTGATTCATATCGATGATTATAATTGTGATTTTACCATGAACGAAGGCATAGATATATTGCACCAGAAATGGATATATATATCCCCGCTCCTTCAACCCTTTTACGCAACCGTAGTTGCATATGCCATCCCACCAGGCTGTTCTCTTCTTCAGTTTAATATGGCCGACAGTTATAACCCGGCGCTACCATATACAAAATTCGTTATATATAGCACTGTTGACGGTTGCATGCGCTGGATTTAGTTATGGACGGAGGCTCTTATGTCATGGACCGAAGCTCAAATATATATATATATCCGCTTATGGTAGTTAAGGTCGAAATACACAGCGATTTTTATCTCTGCTCTTTATGCTTGGTTTATCACACATATACCATTCGGCGTTCGCTCCAGCAACGTTTCTCAACGGACCCGACGTGCTATTACATAACCTTAATATATCGCTAGTTCCGTTGTTCGCACTTACTCCAGCTCTTGGTCTTCCGCTCCTCCGGACCCGATACAATTATAGACAAGATTTTATACCTCGCTGGTTCCGTAGTTCGCAGGTCATTCTAATTCCAGCTTTGCTGTTTCCCCGATGGTGGACTCAGCGAAATATATATACACCAATTTATAGTGGTTCGATTCCAGTTTGGAACTCGTCTTGTTATTACACTATACTCCCTTCCGCCACAGGTCTTTATGAACAGAGCACTACGCCGCATATATTATCACCACGAGGTTGGGTCTTATGGTCATAGATTTTTTACTTTGGTGAAACCACCGAATGGAGATCGCAAGAACAATTACGACATCAAACCATATGCACCCTTGAAGAATCAAGACCGCTTTAAAGTTGGAAATCCATTACAATCAATTAATAAAGCCACGAGAACTCCAAGTATAGACAGAGGCATATATGCAACCGGAATTCAAGCCTGTAATAACATAAAAAGAAATGGAATCGATTTCTATAATTAATACACACAGCAACTGCGCATTAGAAAAATAGAACCATCAGCACCCATGTGATTTCAACATTATATAACATCGATTTCTGCAACCATGTGTAAAACCACATCTCAGAATTTGTCAAACGCAAACATGTTCATATCGAATTGAATTCAACATACTCATAATTACAGTAAAACAAACATTCATTCACGACCAGATATGCAAATCTATGGCCCTTTTACAAACTGCCCGAAGGATCCCAAGGAGAACCCTTGCTCACTCCTCACACACTCCTCCTTCAATGCCTTTGAGGCTCCATAATTTATTAAACTTAGCATGATCTAAAAATCCTAAAATCACTCAACTAAAGCTCTAAGACTCTACATGCAATGCATACATATGGCAAAAGCATCTTTTCAGCTTTATTCCGTCTTTTCCCTGTTCTAAAATAGAAAGGCTTTCCTTATCACTTAATGGTCCATATCCATTCCTTTTGTGCCTAAAAGCTCTCCTACTTTTATTTATTTATTTTGAGAATATCTAAGTAACTTGGAATTTAGGAAACTAATGCATGACCCCTATGTCTATTATTTACAATAATTTCCTTTTTGGGTTGGATGCTCCCGCATCAGAAATGGTCATAGGTGAATGACTTAACATAGTTCAATCCCAAAATGATATCTAATATAATGCACTATGAAAACCCCCAATACTTAATTCAAAAGAGTGAAGGGAACTCTACTTGAATGGTTCATGGGGCACAATACTTGCTAAGGTTTTGCAAATGGGGTACGAAGCTAATTGGGCTTGATTATGGGCAAAACTCCAGAGTTAAGCGCATTTGAGCCAAAGGCGATATGGGATGGGTGACCTCTCGGGAAGTCCTGGTTACTGGGTGAAAGCCCCAGAAGTGATGATTGATGCTATGTGATCATTTCACTAGTTTCAATTCCACTTCTTCACCACTGTGGGAATCACCCAATGGAATGAGTGCTAAGTGGACTATTCAAAAATCATGAGATTGATGACTTAATGCAGTTGAATCCCAAAATGATAACTTTAAGTAATCTTCTCAAATTTGAGACAGATTTCTATAGTATACCTACCATATATTATTATAAATATTATCATAACAAAATATAAAATATCATGTAATAATTGTTCTATAACTAATCATTATTACATATTAATGATTAAATTACATAATAGTTATCATATGATTATTGTTATATAATATATATTTATTATATTATAATCATAAATTTAATCTGATAACATATATTAAGTATATTACAATTTTTAGATAATAAAAAGGTGACCATTGGTTAAGAACATGCGTTTCTTTTTAAGAAGTCAAAAGTTCAAATCTTAAGGGATTTTCCCACAAATTAGTGTTTTATACAACAATTTTGGTTTTAGAGAAAAGCTGAAAAAGATGTAAAACTATTTTTTTAAAATTAAATAGAGTTATATTCTTAAACTTAAGTGTATAATATTAACATATTTAAAATAATGAATAATATATCTATATGTTAGGAAATATAGATAATAGTTGATATCTTTTCCATGATAAAATAGTTTTAGTATTTACTAGTATAGATTGATTTCAACCCTGGATTTATCAATTCCCAAGAGGGATTAAGTTCTTTATGTGGTAATTTATTTTAGAATGTAGTATAAAAAATTTAATTGATTTAATTGCATTTTGTTGAAGGAGATTTTAAATGACCCAAAAACATACCCCAAAGGAACCAAAATGTATAATAGTAAAACTAGTTAAAATATTATAACCATTTTTCTTATTTAAATATTTTATTTATAAATCAATATTTTATTTTTTTATTATATATTTTAAATGTCATTAATATTTTTTAAATGTTATAAATTGTTTTTATATTAAGAATTGAACATCTCTTTTATTATTCTTATTCAGAAATAATTGTCTTTTTATTTTTAATTATTTCTTCTCTTTGTGCATTTAAATAGTTCACCTAATTCCTATGTTTAAATATTTTTGTAAAGTATAATAATTATTTTCTTTCCATACATACACAAATACACTTTTAATTACTTTGTTTTTTAAAGTTGATATAAAATTAGTTATTTCACATTAATATTCAAATATTTTGTTTATTGTTGAGAGTGAAATATTTTTACCACATTTTCTGAGTTGAAATCTCAATAATAAATCAAGCTAAGAGTGAGAGTAATATTATTGATATTTTATAATGTTTTTAATTAAAACTGACCAAATAGATATATTCACTTTTGTTTTTAATTATAGTGGTGTAACACATCCATATATTAATCATAGCATTATATATATATATATATATATATATATATATATATATATATATATATATATATATATATATCTATATATATATATATATATATATATATATATATATATATATATATATATATATAATTACCATGTCACCGTACTATTGTTTCTATATAGTTCTTGGCGATATCATTTCTATTATTAACATTATGAATTAATGACAAGGTCTATTATTAAAACATTAAATGAAAGTGGCAGTTGAAACTTTAATGTATATTTATATATTGAAACCATGAATATTGCAAAATCATTTATATGCACATTTGATTTTACTTATGGTTTTTAATTAAATTACATCTATATTATCTTGTACTATGTTGGACTGACACCTAAATGAAACTCAACTCTAGCCTCGAAACCAACCATTTGGCTCTTGCATATTTAATGGATCTGGTTTTTTCGGTCTAGGTGGCCATCCAACATACTCCATGTTGTCCACGTCCCACGCCACCCTCGAGATCCACATTCCCCATGGACGACTCTTGGTTACTCGTTGGATTAAACGGTGTTGGAGGGATTAGACCTTCATTTCCCAGTTGTATTGCCTGTGTCTGGTCATTGTGTCAATCAAGAGCCTCATGAACTTCGGCCCTATTTCAGGTCTTATGATTTTGGTTCTGGTTCATCTGGTTACCTCGCTCGTAGTCGTGGTCTACTTGCATATCCTCTCTGTCCTTCAGCATCTTGGCTTTCCTCTGGCTTGTCTGACATACTCCCATCGATTTCTTCAGTGCTCCGGATTCTAATCTTTTATGACAAGGTCTTCATACTGCTCCTCAATGGTAAGTTTATAGTATTTTTCTGTGTTTATCCCTTCTTGAGATTTATTATAGTTCTTATTTGTGGCTAAGATCTAACGTTGTCTCTCCAACTGTCTTGGTGCAAGGTTTTATAGGTGCAGAGGTTTTTATGTGGCGTTGTGGAGAAACCCTTTCACTAGCTTCAACTTACCAAGGGGCCGAACCTACTTTGCATTGGGTATTTAACTCATTTTTTTTCTCTTTCTATGGAAAGGTCTCACGGACAGGGAGTCGGGGTTTCTAAAATTTCAGATATTGAATTTGTGTAGGCTTCTTGGCTATCTAGAACTATGATCATACTATTCATGTTTTTATTAGTTGTAAAAGTCTTCATGGCTTCAACCCATATATTGAAAATTTGGGTGTTTTTTCTCTGGCCGCCACTCTGTAAAAGGCATATTTTTTTTAACATTAATAAATATATGGTTTTGGCTCAATGTTACAGTCTTTCTCTATGTCAAGACATTGTGAACATATGAAGGGTTCAATAGTTTAATATTATAGGGTTTTAGTAAGGTTTTTAATAATTATTTGAATTGTAAATCTGAAATCTTCGAGCCCTCACAGTTCGGAAATTTCTTAGTTTGATATATGGAAAACATGCATATTATCATTCTGCACAAATTATAGTTATTGATTTTGTTTTTTTTGCTACAAGTTCCAGTCCGCTATCCTTTAGATGTTGTGGTAATTTCACAACATTTCTGCTCTTAATGTTATACCTTCCCTTCTCAATCTTATATGGGACTTGGTACTATATAATTTGCAAAATCTAATAGAATGTATAGTCAACTAAGGTTTTATGACTGAAAATTCATCTATGTATAGGAGAATAATTATTAAAGTATTTTTATTTCTATGGGTTTACTTATGCGAACGAATAGCTATAACCAGTATTGGTTCTTACTCCTTGTATTGAAGCTTTTCTTCTTTATGATAATTATTTTAACTGAGACCTTTGGATTTACTATCATGTGGAGTTATCTTTATTGGGATTCTTTCCAGCTAATTTATTAATTTACATTATATAGCTTTTTCTGAGATTTAACTATACTCGTTATTGATCTCATATCCATTACTAGTTATTCTTTCCTTGAACTGTATTTAGTATTCGCTATCTTTTCTTAATATTTGCACTACAATTCCATTTTGAATATAGAGATGGTTCCTTTTTGCTTTCTGTTATTCATTCTATTCGTAACCCCTTATTCATGGAATACTTGAAGAAGAAATTTATCTCTTAAGTAAAAAATAACCTACTGATGCTTCTCTTAAATTAACTAGTCTAAAGTGATTAAATCATTCAGTAAACTCAGATTATAGACTTATTTATCTAAATAACTTCTATGCTTATCACAAGAAGATTTTCACTTATCTGAATATCCTTCTTCCAGAATTTGGCATACAATTAGACCTGCACTTTGTTTTTCCTCCGTACCGTGAGATTTACTTGCACCAACAAATCTCCCCCCGTGCTATCCTTGGTTCAAGGGAAAATTATTCTCTCCTTAGAGACCTTCTTTTTCCAGCTATCTTGTCTTAACCAGACGTAGCTATCACAGACTGTATCTCTCAGCACAGTTCTTTCACCTCTATCCTCTTACTGATCTCAGAAACCCCTATCCTCTTGATCTCTTGAGTAAAAATACTCCAAGATTTAATTTTGGTACAAATAATTGTCTCTCTTAACTAATTAACCAAAGAGAAATAATATTTACTAATAACAACAAAATTCATATTTCCATAACTAAATTCACGAATAGTTTATAATTTAAAAATAGTAATAGTTTCTTTGGTTGCAATAAAGAAATATTTATATTAACGGGGATATTACATATTTCCCCCCTAAAATGGAACATCGTCTCGATGTTCTTATTTCGCAAATAGACCCGAAAATTTTTCTTTCATAACCTACTCATCTTCCCAAGTGGCCTCTTCCGAACCATAGTGCTACCACTGCACTTTAACCTGGGTGATAACTCGTTTCTAGAGCGTTACTCCTCTCCAATCTAGTACAACCAGATGTTCAACTAAGAACTTGCCTTCTGGTTCAACCTAAACGTAGCAACAAAATGTGTTAAGTCATTAACCAGTTTGTTTTTGTTTAATATCATTTTTAAAGATAATACTATATATATATATATATATATATATATATATATATATATATATATATATATATATATATATGTATATATATATATAACCTTAATGTCTTTCCATTTGATTACATGATTAACATCATAAACATATTTCTTAAGTAGAGAAACATGAAAGACATTGTGTACATGAATGTGACTGGATAAGGCAAGTTGGTAAGCCACCGGTCTGATTCGAGCCAGGATTTGGAAAGGCCCACAAAATCAGGTGATAATTTAGCACACCCATTCCATTGCAAGGTGCTTTTCTTGGGTCGAACTCTAATGTAGACATGATCCCCTACATGAAATTCGGGAAGCTCCTCTTTCAATTAGCAAAGTCCTTTTTCTCATCTTGAGCAACTTTTAAATTGACATGTACCTTTTTCACCGTTTCTTTCATTTCGTCTAACATGTCTGGCACTAACATTAGTTTATCCTCCAGTCCACTCCAACTCAATGGTGTCCCGCACTTGCACCCATATAATACCTCAAAGGGACTCATCTATAAGGATGCATGGTACCCATTGTTATAGGCAAACTCTACGAAGTATAGATAGTCCTCCCACCTGGTGGGTTGCTGCATTACATAGGTTCACAACATGTCTTCAACAACATGATTTACTCGCTCAGTCTGTCCCTCTGTTTGATGATGATATGCAGTGCTGAAGTGAAGTTGTGTGCCCAATCCTGCAAAAAGGGCCTTCCAGAAGGCTGATGTATTTACATCTCGGCCATAAATGATCATCTTGGGGATTTCGTGTAATTTTAAAATGTTATGTATCAATATATTAGCAATTTGGACCGCTTTATAAGTTGATTGGATTGGTATAAAATGAGCATGATGGAGTCATTTTGCTTTATTGGTTTAGGCAGTCCAGTAATGAAATAGATGGATATCGTTTCCCATTTCCATTCTAGGATAGGCAGAGGGTGAAGTAATAATGCTTGTTGTTGGTGCTCAACTTTCACTTGCTCGTACTCCAGACACCTAGCTGAATATTTTGCCACCTCTTTCTTCATACCAAGCCAGAAAAATTCCTTCCGTAGGGCATGAATCATTTTCTAGTATCCGAGGTGGCCTGCATAAGAATCTTATGATATTCATCTAAAATTAAAGTTTTCATATTTATCTTGTTAGGGACATATATCCTCTTCCTATAAATCATCAAATTTTTTTGCATTTATTTCATAACCCAGTGGTTGTTCATGGCTGTTAGGAAATTTTTTACTCCCATAAATGCTTATATGCTAGATCTTGCAAGGCTGATTCATGAATCTACTCAAAAAAAGTAGTTCGTACTTCACTAAAATAAATTTCATATAAACAATTTACCTTCCGACTTAAAGCATCTGCCAATCGATTTTCTTTTCCTTTCAAATGTTTTGATTTCAAAATCGAATTCACTGAGGAAATCTACCCAATGAGCTTGTCTAGCATTTAAAGTGGGTTGTTTGAAGTAGTTAATTAGGCTATGGTGATCAGTCATCAACATAAATTTCTTACTCAATAGGTAATGTTGCCACATTTTTAAGGCATGAATTAATGTTGTCAACTCCAAGTCATATGTTGAATACTTCTTCTCATACTTTTTAATATTTCTTGACTCGTAGGCAACCACTTTGCTTTTTTGCTTTAATACGCCACCTACACCCTCCTTGATAGAATCCATACAAACCACATATTATTTGTTGGGATCAGCAATGCTCAAAATGGGTGTTGTGGTAAGTAGATGTTTGAGCTGATCGAATCTCTTTTGGTAGTTGGGGGTCCATTTGAAGGTTTTTCTTTTCTTTTGTAAAGAGGTAATAGGATATGCCGCTCTAGAAAAACCTTCCACAAATCTCCGAGAGTATCCCTCTATACCCATGAATGATATTATGTTAGCTACATCCTTTGGTACCGGTCGTTCCATAATAGTTCTTAACTTTTCTGGATCTATTGCAATTCCATCCTTGGTGATGATGTGTCCCAAGTACTAGATTTTCTCCTTAAAGAAATCAAATTTACTATACTTGGCGTATAGTTGGTGTTCTCCTAAGACTTGATGAACAATACAAAGATTCTCCTTATGTTCTTCTATGTTCTGAGAGTATATCAATATGTCATCAATGAAGATTAATACAAATTTGTTTAAGAACTGATGGAATATGTTGTTCATGCAACACATGAAGGTTGTCAGGGCATTAGTTAGCCCAAATGGTAAAACCATGAACTCATAATGTCCATAACAAGTCTTGAATGCAGTCTTTGAAATATATTCCTCCTTTATTTTGATCTGATGATATCGAGAGCAGAGATCAATCTTTGAGAATACAGTTGCACCTTTCACCTAGTCAAATAGCTCTTCTATACGGAGAAGGGGGTATTTTCTCTTAATGGTCATCTTGTTTAGCTGGTGGTAATCCATGCACATCCGCAGGGTTCTGTCCCTCTTAACAAATAATACTGGAGCTCCCCAAGGGGACATATTAGGACAGATATATTGTTTATCAAGCAACTCTTGAAGTTGAATTTTTAATTCTATTAGTTGCAGTATGCTCATTCGGTAAGGGGCTGAGGAAAATGGTGCAACTCCCCGAATTAACTCAATGGTAAAATCAATGTCTCTCTTTGGGGGTAGGCCCAATATTTCCTCAAGTAATACATCTAGAAAAATTTGTATCACATGTATTCTCTAGTGATACAGATTTATCTTTAGATTCAACATACCCTACTTGTATTTCATAAACTTGGCACCCTTTTCTGATGCATTTGGCTAATTAGGAGGCTTTTATAAGCCTTAATTGTGGAGGTTTTTGAACACCTTGAATTTCTTGTCTCTCCCCTACCTCATCTTGGTAGCTAATAGTTTTTGTTTTACAATTTATGAAGGACCAATGTTTCTCCAACCAATACACACCTATAAGAATTTTGTATGACCCCAGGGGTAAGACATTCAAATTAGCTATGATAGGTTGACTAGCTAATTTTAAAGGACAGTTACTAACATTAGACAAAACTCTCCCTGTTGCTCCTGTGGCCAGCTGCACTAACCACATATTTTTAAATTTAATAGCTTGAAACTTATCTTGTTGCACTATCTTGGGACTAATGTAACTTAAACTGGCCCCGAGATCTATTAAAATAGAACAGGTTTGGTCAAAAATATTACCTTCATATTCAACCATGGTTGGCTCAAATTCTCCTTGATTATCTTCAAGGACCGTATTAATTTTAGGAATTCTCCTTGCCACTTCTCCCACAGTAGATGCCTCTTGTATTTGTGAGATGTGATCTACTCCCTTGCGGCGAGGACAATTTTTGACATAATGCAGGCCTCCACATCCCCAATGTTATACAGGTGGGCTATTAGTTAATTCTGCTTCATTTCTGTGAGCTTGCTCATTTGTCCTGGTTTCACCTGGTACTTTAAATATGGGTTGATTCATATTCACATTTGAGTTGTTTTGACCTTTATAAAATTCCTTGTTATTTGTGCCCTTACTCCTCTTGTAGCTAGGAATAAATTTACTTCCCTTTTTGTTAGCCCACCTCTTGCTCACATCTCCCTTTTGTTTGCTTTGCTGATAGCAGATCTGTGATTTATGAATAGCTTCGTCCATGGTTTTTGGGTTGTCAAATTCCAGTCGTTCTTTCATGAACAACATCGAAGATTGTTGATAAACCACTGTACTTTTTCTTTTTCTTCATGAATATAAGGGATGTATCATAATAATGATGTAAAATTTGTTATAAACTTGTTCATGGTCATTTGGCCCAAATGGACATCATAAAATATTTTTTCTTTCTCATCATAAAATCTTCCTGTTAGATATTTTTCTTTAAAATATTTCTGAAATTTCTCCCAAGTTATGTTTTACTCGTTGACTCCGCAGACTATTTTCACTTCCTCCCACCACAATGTGGCTTTCCCTTGAAGCTAGAAAATGACCACATGGGCCTTCAAATTATAATCATACTTGTACAACTAGAAATAGTTGTTCATATTAATTAACCATGCTTCCACCACCTCTTCTTGTTCACCATCAAAGAGAGGAGGATTGATTTTATAAAACTCCCCTTGGAGTTCAATTTTCTGCTTCTTCTGAGTCTTATGATCGGACACATTACCTGATTCTTATTCTTGGTTTTCTTCACCTCCTTTCGTCGCCACATTTTCAGTTCAGAACTCTTGCCCCCTAGTAGTATGGCTGTGCTCAGGGCTAGGAACTAGAGGGCAATGATTCTATCTATTTGATAGGATTTTCAGAATCTTTTCATGTTCCTGCAATAATATTTCTATGTCTGCCCAAAGTTAGGCCATTTCACCTTTCATTTCTTGTAAAGTCGCATGGATATATATATTGGGATTTTGCAGATCATCACCTAGCTGCACCCAAACCCTAGGATTGCCTTCGCGAAATGATGTTGGTCCTGTTCCTGTTATGGAACTGTGTGGTAGATTCCAGAGGTCTCAGTTTTGAAAACTTGAGTGCTTTGATACCATATGTAACACATCCATATATTAATCATAGCATTAATATATATATAAAAAAAATACCATGTCACCGAAGCACTATTTCTATATAATCCTTGGCAATATAATTTCTATGATTAACATTATGAATTAATGCCAAGGTCTATTATTAAAACATTAAATGAAAATGACAGTCGAAACTTTAATGTATATCTATATATTGAATCCATGAATATGGCAAAATCGTTTATACACGCATTTGATTTTACTTATGGTTTTCAATTGAATTACATTTATATTCTTATGTACTAAGTTGGACTGGCACCTAAATGAAACTCAGCTCTAGCCTTGAAACCCGCCATTTGGCTCATGCATATTTAATGGATCTGGATGTTTTGGCCTAGGTGGTGGTTTGACATACTCCATGATATCCACATCCTGCGCCACCCTTGGGATCTGCCTTCCCCATCGACGACTCTTGGTTACTCATTAGATTGAACGGTGCTGAAGGGATCAAACCTTCATTTCCCAGTTGTATTTCCTTTGTCTGGTCATTGTTTCTATCCAAAGCCCAATGAACTTCAGCTCTATTTTGAGTCTTATGATTTTGGTTTTGGTTCACCTAGTTACCTCGCCCATAGTCGTGGTCTTCTTTCATATCCTCTCTGTCCTTCGACATCTTGGCTTTGATCTAGCTTGTTTGATATACTGCCATCGATTTCTTTAGTGCTTCAGATTCCAATCTTCAGTGATACGGTCTTCATACTGCTCCCCAATTGTAAGTTTACAATATTTTTCCACGTTTATTCCTTCTTGAGAATTATTATAGTTTTTTTTTTTTTTTTTTTTATGGCTAATCTCTAACGTTGTCTCTCCAACTGTCTTGGTGGAAGGTTTTACAAGTGCAGAGGTTTTTATGCAACATTGTGGAGAAACCCTCTCACTGGCTTCAACTTACCAAGGGGCTGCACCTACCTTGCACCAGGTATTTAACTCCTTTTTGTTCTCTTTCTATGGAAAAGTCTCATTTCTAAAATTTTAGATATTGAATTCATGTAGGCTTCTTGGCTATCTCGAACTATGACCATACTATTTAGGCTTTTTTTAGCTATGAAATTCTTTACATCTTCGACCCATATATTGAAAATTTGGGCGTTTTTCTGTGGCCACCACTCTGTAAAAGGCACAATTTTTTTTGAACTTTAATAAATATATGGTTTCGGCTCACTGTTATAGTCTTTCTCTATGTTGGGACATTGTGAACATATGAAGGGTTTGATAGTTTAATATTATAGGGTTTTAGTAAGGTTTTTAATACTTATTTGAATCGTAAATCTGAAATCTTCGAGCCCTCACAGTTTGAAAATTTCTTAGTTTGATATATGGAAAATGTGAATATTATCGTTCTACACATAGTCTAGTTATTGATTTTGTTTTTTTGCTGCAAGTTGCAGTCCGCTTGGATCCTTTAGATGTTTCCATTATTTCATACCATTTATGCTCTTAATGTTATACTTTCCCTTCTAAACCTTATATGGGACTTGGTGCTATATAATTTCCAGAACGTAATAAAATGTATAGTCAACTAGGGTTTTACGACTAAAAATTCGTATATATATATATATATAGGAGAAGAATTATTAAAGGAATCTTATTTTTATGGGTTTACTTATGTGGACGCATAGGGTTTACTTATGCAGACGAATAGTTATATCCAATATTGGTTCTTTATTCCTTGTATTGAAGCTTTTCTTTTTTACAGTAATTATTTTACGTGAGACCTTTGGATTTAATATCCTATAGAGTGATGGTTATTGGGATTCTTTTCAGCTAATTTATTAATTTAAGTTACATAGCTATGTCTGATAATTAACTATACTTGCTACTCATCTCATATCCATTAACAACTATTCTTTCATAGAACTGTATTTAGTATTCGCTATCTTTTCTTTATATTTGCACTGCAATTCCATTTTGAATATAGAGATGTTTCCATTTTGCTTTCTGTTGTTCGTTCTATTAGTAACCCCTTATTCATGGAATACATGAAGAAGAAATCTATCTCTTAAGTATAATAATAACCTATTGATGCTTCTCTTAAATTAATGTGTTTGAAGTGATTAAATCATTCTATAAACTGAGATTATAGACTTATTTATCTAAATAATTTCTATGCTTATTCACAAGAATATTTTCACTTATCTGAACATGCTGCTTACAGAATATGGCCTACAATTAAACCTTTATTTTGTTTTTCCTCCCTACTATGAAATTTACTTGCTCCAACAAATATCGCCCCATGCTATCCCTAGTTACAAGGAAAACTCTTCTCTCCTTAGGGACCTTGTTTTTCCAGACGTAGTAGTCACTGTCTGACCTCAGCACAATTCGTTCACCTTTGACCTCTTATTCATCTCAGATACCGCTATCCCCTTGATCCCTTGCATAAAAATACTCCAAGATTTAGTTTTGGGACAAATAACTATCTCTCTTAAGTAATTAACCAAAAAGAAACAATTTTTACTAATTACTGCAAAATTCATCTTTCCATAACTAAATTCAAGAATACTTAGTTGGGATAGTCATCATCCTTCTTCCCCCTCTCCCCTACCCTATTTGGCAGTTACATCAACAAGCTTGAAGGTTATTTAGAGGAAGCAGGATGTTCTAGCACGATCTTAGCTGAGATAGTCATCGTCCTTCTTTTCTATGCTTACGATATTGTTCTTCTCGCAAGGTGCCCATCTGATCTTGATAAGCAACTCAGGCTTCTTAAGGATTTATGCTCTACCATGGGTAGGACTGTTAACACTGACAAAACAAAAGTTATGATCATCAAATCTAAGAAGGACACTTACGCTAATTTTATGTATGACAATAATAACTCGGAGGAAGTGTATTCTTACAAGTACCTAGGAATATTGATATTCATCACAAGCTCAATTGGAACTATAGCATTGAGAAAAGGATTAATGGGGGGTGGAAAGCTTATTTTGGTCTTGAAATAATTGTAATACGACAAACCTCGTAATGTGGGATAAAAAGAAGTTCATCTTTGAAACTTTAGTCACTTGTGTTATCTTTTATGGATGTGAGGTCTGGGGTTGCAGCATCTTTAGAGAATCATGGATAAAGGTTCAGAAGCGTTTTATAACGTATAACCTGAAAATTAAAAGCAATACACCCTATCCTATTCTCGTTATAGAAGTAGGTCTTTCCCCTATCGAGAGCCTAGCTATGATTGGGCTTCTATTGTACAAGCACAAACTCAATAACATAGTAGATCATAGACCTCCTAAACTAGCTTTAAATTCCAACCAAAACCACCTAAGGCTCAAGCGGGGGTGGTATAAAGACACAAGGGCCTCGTTAAACCATTGGGAGATCAACGAGAATGATGGATTGCAAAACATTAATAACATTAAAAATATTGTTACTTCTAAGTTCAAAGAAAAAATGTGGTGTGAGAAAGATTTAGCAGCTAAAAGAAAATTAAGTTATTATAAGAAGGTCATCAACCCCACCCTAGAAGATCAAAAGTATCTCTCTGTTTTAACTAGCTCAAAGAAGAAAATTAATATAGTGAAGATTAGAACAAACTCTGATGAGTTCCATGGCGAAACAGGTCGTTGGGAAGTTCCTAAAACACCATGGATGGAAAGGATTTTCCATCTTTGTGAGAATAGGAACATCGAGGATGAAAACCAATTCCTCTTAGAGTGCCCCGCGTAAACCACATTAGATCTCAGTTTCATAATCTTTTTAAGTATGGGGGTTTACACAGTGCATTATATTAGATATCATTTTGGGATTCAACTGCGTTAAGTAAGTCATTCACGTATGACCATTTCCATGAGAGGTAGTCGTAACTGACTAATTTCTCATGATTTTTGAATAGTTCACTTAGCACTCATTGCATCGGGTGATGCTCACAGGGGTGAAGAAGTGGGATTGAAACTAGTGAAATGTGGAGAACGAATCACATAGCATCAATCATCACTTCCGGGGCTTGCACCCGGTAACCAGGACTTCCCAGGAGGTCACCCATCCCAGAACTCCTCTGGCTCAAGCGCGCATCACCTTCATCGACATTGGAGGATAAGACTCCACAAGAGGTATGGACTGGTAAGAAACCCCCATACTTAAATTCAAAAAGAGTCAAGGGATCTCTACTTGAATGGTTCATGAGGCACAATACTTGCTAAGGTTTTGCAAATGGGGTAGCAAGCTAAGTGGGCTTGATTGTGGGGAAAAACTCCACAGTTAAGCGCGCTTGAGCCAGAGGAGTTCTGGGATCGGTGACCTCCTGGGAAGTCCTGGTTACCGGGTGCAAGCCCCGGAAGTGATGATTGATGCTATGTGATTCGTTCTCCACATTTCACTAGTTTCAATCCCACTTCTTCACCCCTGTGAGCATCACCCGATGCAATGAGTGCTAAGTGAACTATTCAAAAATCATGAGAAATTAGTCAGTTACGACTACCTCTCATGGAAATGGTCATACGTGAATGACTTACTTAACGCAGTTGAATCCCAAAATGATATCTAATATAATGCACTGCGTAAACCCCTATACTTAAATTCAAAAAGAGTCAAGGGATCTCTACTTGAATGGTTCATGAGGCATAATACTTGCTAAGGTTTTGCAAATGGGGTAGCAAGCTAAGTGGGCTTGACTGTGGGGAAAAACTCCACAGTTAAGCGCGCTTGAGCCAGAGGAGTTCTGGGATGGGTGACCTCCTGGGAAGTCTTGGTTACCGGGTGCAAGCCCCAGAAGTGATGATTGATGCTATGTGATTCGTTCTCCACATTTCACTAGTTTCAATCCCAATTCTTCACCCCTGTGAGCATCACCCGATGCAATGAGTGCTAAGTGAACTATTCAAAAATCATGAGAAATTAGTCAGTTACGACTACCTCTCATGGAAATGGTCATACGTGAATGACTTACTTAACGCAGTTGAATCCCAAAATGATATCTAATATAATGCACTGCGTAAACCCCCATACTTAAATTCAAAAAGAGTCAAGGGATCTCTACTTGAATGGTTCATGAGGCACAATACTTGCTAAGGTTTTGCAAATGGGGTAGCAAGCTAAGTGGGCTTGATTGTGGGGAAAAACTCCACAGTTAAGCGCGCTTGAGCCAGAGGAGTTCTGGGATGGGTGACCTCCTGGGAAGTCCTGGTTACCGGGTGCAAGCCTCGGAAGTGATGATTGATGCTATGTGATTCATTCTCCACATTTCACTAGTTTCAATCCCACTTCTTCACCCCTGTGAAATGGTCATACGTGAATGACTTACTTAACGCAGCTGAATTTCATAATCTTTGTCGCAATACTCGCGAAGCTTCTCTCCAAGTTTTTTGAGCATAGGAAAAAAATCTTAAACCAAACTAAATAATTTGTTTCTTTAGGTGGGATACACCAAAGTTTGGTCTAAGTGGACGTTAACCATCATCATCATCATCATTATCATCGTCATAATTTAAAAATAGTAATAGTTTGTTTGGTTTAATAATTTTCTTTTTACATTAAGGGGATATTACAAGTGGACATTTCTTTTATTTAAAACTATTTTGTTTTTATTTATAAGGTATACTCTTCAATTTGAATATGAGAGTGTACCTCTTCACACAATAATATTTTATTTTTATTTTTAATCGCTTTTATCTTTTTTAAATTTAATATAAATTTATATTATTTCATCTTAATGTTGAATTTTTTTTATTTATGGTTGAGAGTAAGAATAAAATATTTTTACTACATCATCTAAATTGTAATAATTTTTTTAATTAAAAATAACTATTAACTAAAAAATATATTATTTTTGTTTTTGGTTACCATCAACATTATTTTATATACAAAATAATTCGTTTTTGTTTTAAAAAAATCAACATTATATTTCATTTTCGTTTAAAAAAAAATCAACTCCAAGTTTAAATACATGACAATAAGTCACACAATAACATTTAAGAAATTTAGAAAAAAAAAAATCAAATTTTATAAAATGTTGATATGAAATATAATATTAATTTTTAAATAGATTTTAAAAATATAAAATAAAACTTCTAAAATAATTATCAACAACCATGAAAATATTTATATTAAATTTATAATGTTAACTTTGAATATGACTTTTCCGCAATCGTTTTTAAAATTTTAATTAAAAATTTCCCACAACTAAAAGTTAGTTGACTTAAGACCACTGCGAGTGGATGCCCACAGGATGATATTTTTCCTTCACGCAAATTTACGATGCGTTAACAGGCTAGGAACCGCGGGGCGGTGTAGCTCAGTAAGTTTAATTGAATTCCATGTCTCGACCTCCCCAGCAGCCGGACGGCCCGGAGACAATGACAGATTGCAGACGTGCGTACTATATTTAAATTAAGTGGGCCCAAAAAGGCAGGTAAGTAAGCGATGAGAATCTTCAATCGGGATGAGGGCTGCCAAACTTTTCCGACAATAAGCAATTCTGATGAGAAGTGGGCCGAAACAGGCACGTAAATAAGTAATGAGAATCTGCAATCAGGAGCTGGGTGGCCAGCTGGAGGTGGGTGGCTTCCTCCAAAGTTAACGATGGCGACAAAGCCTGGGTAACACCATTTCAAGGGGGCGGGGGCTTGTTAATCATAAGACAGATTTGATAATTGTGGTGACATTGTGTTAAACAGATAATCAAGGGATACGTTATATAGTTGATTGCAGATTATTAAAATTACATTTGACTGTTTGCATGTTACAAGTTTAGATAAAACTTGTATAAGTATGGATACATTTTTAATAGACATTATTTTCAATGCATGCTTTGTAAATAACTAGGAGCTAAAGAATATTGTTATGGACAAGATCCTGTGCTACCTCGAGCGACCACTGGAGCTGGTAGCGTAGCAAGGCTTTATAGGCCATTTGCACAGATTAGATTTGCTCTCAGGACTAAGAGACCATATTGTTCGAACTTCGCAATACATTGTCGTCAAGCGATAGTCCTACGGAAAGTTATGTCTCTTAACATCCGGCACTCCACGATCGATGGTCACGTTCACTCTGACCTATAAAAGAAATATTGAAGTTTTATATATTGGTAAAGAGATGTAAGAGAGGCTAGTTAATTATAAGACAGTTTCGGTAATTGTGGTGCCATTGTGTTAAACAGATAATCAATGGATAAGTTATACAGTTGATTGCAGATTATTAAAACTATATTGGAATGCTGGCATATTACAAGTTTAGATAGACCTTGTATAAATATGGATACATTTTTAACAGAGATTATTTTCAATGCATGTCTTACAAATAACTAGTTAAAGAATTTTGTTATGGAGAAGTTTCATACACGAAAGGAATTAGGTAGAAAGAAGAAGTACTACATTGAGGAATTCAACCCTAAGTGTGATCTATAACAAAAAGAGTCCATTGGAGCTAACATTCAATGGAGGGAAAGGGTTCTTATTGCTCAATTAAGAACCAATTGGCCTCAACTTCAGTGTGAAACATGTTGGTAGAAAGGGCCTAAAGAAGCTTGGGAAGTACCTAACGAAGCTTGGAAAGTACAGTCTCTCACATTGGAATGGAAAGAACATTTCATTGTAGAATATGATGCATTCAAACACATTAGAGAAAGTTATGGGAATATGTTAACACAGGTTTCTTAGCATTGACTATTTTACCAAATAATTATTAGAAAATTAAACCAGCTCATCATCAATTTAAATAATAATAAAAAATTAAATTAAAAAAAAACTAAAAACAAAAAAATAATAATCTCATAACCTATTTTTAATAGCATAAACATTAAAAATATCATTTCATTTTCTTTCATTTATCATTAAAATTCACTACATAATCATCCTTAGCTTTTATGTGCACACCCATTTCATATCTTCATTTTCGCACGAAAGAGCATCTTGCATTTAAAACTAATTAGAGTTCACCCTCCTACCAACATTTTGCAGAGCTTTAGTATAATACAGGACACCGTGACAAGGCATCCAGAATTTTGTTTTTTTTAAAGACATTTCGGTATCACGAGCGCTACAAGTCCTTCTGTAACTAATTCTTGGTGGCAACTGTTCGAACTACGTTAAGACCATTCAATTCAACCATATTTTTCATATTATTAATTTTAATATATATCCATATTATATTTAATATGGATATGGCTCTTTTAGTTCAGGAAATAGCAGATTCTAGTACATAGGTATGGTTCTTTTCGTTCAAAAAAAATATATATTTTTTCAATATTAAAATTTATTAGTATTATTTTTTATTACACACAAAAACCAATTGAATCAATTCAATTACAACCTATAGGTTGGTTAGTTATAAATTTTAATTTTCATTTTAGATTGAGTTATTTTTCAAATATAAAATTTTATATTTAAAATGAAACCAAGATAATTTCTTAAATATCAAGTAAAATATTAAAAGTCAGCAATGTTAACTTTTTATTGGACATAATAACCAAGGGAATCAATTAAATTACTACATGTATGCTGATTAGTTATAAATGTTAATCTTTTTTACAAGTTGATGAGTTATAAATGTTATTTTTAGTGAGTTATTTTTGAAATATTAAAAACTTTATATTTAAAATGAAATCAAGACATTTTAGATTTCCTAAATGTATTTACACTTATTATGAATAATAATCATTTTAATGAACATTAATTATTATTATTAGTCTAAGTCAAGATTCTAATTATCAATGTGTTGATTTTTATTAGTTTACTTTTCACTAATTTTTTTATAAATTTTGATTTTCAAAAACAAATATTTATTATTAAATATTATGAAAAATTATTTTTCAAACATTTGATGGGACCATAAAGGTATTATTGAACTCTTTTCACAATATGATACCATGTAGATAACATGCATATATGATGCCATGTCGATAACATGCAGATAAGTGCCTGAGATTAGTTTGGCACAACATAATTTTTTGATCCAATTACAATATTTATGCCATCATTTTTAGATTTTTTATTACTAGCTATTTCTCCTTAGAATCTAACCATTGTCATTATAACCGTTAACTGGTCTAGAATGTTCTGCTATCTATTTAATATGCACAAGCGAGATCTGTTCATTGAACTTGTCCTCACAATGAACCACACTAGTTGGTTTGAAATGCGTTGACAAATGAAACATCATGTGATTTATGCCGAAAGAATCTCTCTTAAACTAGATTTTTTATTGTTAAGCTTCATAGAAAAACAATCTAAAATTAATCATACTCATATAAACTACCCACGAAGCAAGTATTTGTATAAAATATTGATAGGAACAAAATGTAAATAAATATACTAAAACAATGAATTGTTACTAGAGATTATTACCCACCAAAAATATTTATGCAAATCTTGGTCCCTTAGTTTACAACTAAATTGGCAGCAATATCTGTGAAAACATAATTTCCCATAAGCTCAAACACTTTTTATTATCCCTTCTGCAAAGATTGAATATTGCAATAGGTTTTTGTTCAAACCCATATTGTTTTGGGTTTGACCTAATAAAACCTCATAAGTATCCAGAATCTTGTTCATCAACATGGTAGAAGTCTCGGACATAGCCCTATTTAAAAGCGCATTGAATTTTGGTCGATGGCCACGTACTCGAACGCATTCATTCCATGGACTCTCGTGAATGGCTGGCAGTCTTCAAGCACAACGTCCTTGAGATAATACAAGGACTCCATCAGCACCTTATCTTGATTTATCAACACCAATGGAGCCAGAGATACTCCCTCCTCGTTCTTGACAAGATATTTACACAGAGAAGTGAGACCATAGAATCTCTCGTCCTTCCCATTCTCATTCATGGTGACAGAGCAGCTCAAAACCGAATGGCTTGCCAACACTCTGAGTATCTGATCAAGAGTAATGGCGGCGTCGGGGTTAGTCATGGCAATATGGGCAATGATTTGTGTGGGCGAGAGTTGGACGCCATTGCGGACATTTGCTATGATTTGGAGAACATCGAGTTCTGTGGCTCCTTCATCGGCATGGGAAGGCACGACAAATGTGCGAACTCCATACCCAGAAGCCTTTCATCCTCATTCACAGTCTTCTTCATAATGGATTCTGAGATTTCAACAGTTGTTGACGCCATTTTGATACCATCGGAGGTGACCAAACTCTCAAGCGAGGTCTAAAGTGGTGACGTTTAAAGTTTAAACCCTAATGTCAAAGTGGCTAAGTGGCTGTGACATGGAAAATACTCTATCTAACTGACTATACTAGTTTAAACTTTAAAGTGATAATGTTAAACACCAGCCACATTTTCCTCTCGTGTTAAAGTGGCCATGAGATATGCGCATATGAGGGCTTTGGGTGAGTCGGCTGGGCAGCCTAGAACTCGCCCTACCATGTGTATATATGAAAGAGCGTTGGCTCTCATTTGGACATCAACATTCGCTCAACATCTTCGCTCAAGGAGAAGGTGTAGTCTAGTGCGTGGGTTCAACAAGGTAGAGGCGCAGAACTTGGAGATGTACCCATTATTGGGTAGGGCTGCAGGATGACAACGTGGTATTGGGTGAAGGCATGGGCAAGAGCGCCCAGTGGTTGGGTGAGGGCGTGCACGGGTGTGCGGCACCCGACGGTTGGTTAAGGCGTGCACAGGTGTGTGGCGCCCGATTTGTGCAAAAGTGCCCGACGGTGAAAAGTAGGATGCCTCGTTTGTGCGACGACTTGGCACGGGTTCTTGGGTGACTTGGGTGAGCGCTCGCTTGTCGTGTAAGTGTGCACGGTGACTTGGTGAAGTGTTGAGATTGTGAAGAGAGGTGTGTCTTGGGTAGAGGCGCCCGTGTGTGGCGACATGGAAGCACGCCCAAGTTAGGCAAACAACACGATTGTGCGACGAGGTGAGCGAAGGGTTGGTGAGTCGTGCGGCAACCGTGCGGTGGCACTGACGAGCTGGGCAACCGAGTTTGCCAAAGATTGGAAATTTGGCTAAGTATGAAACTTAGGGTTTCCAAGTATACTTGTAAATCTTTGTAACTGTTGTAAAAGACTGGATAATATATTGATTCGGGCATACTCATATTGTAGGGAGTTTCCCCTCCCTTTATATTGTTGTGCATTTCTCTTGTATAATGTTGTTTATGTGAATGTTATGGGTTTTCACTTGTATAAAGGAACACATTAATAATAATTGGTTGCGAAACACAAACTAAGTAGGATAAGTGGAATGTTAGGCGTAGTTTACAATCGTAAGTATTGGTGAAAAGAAAGCGATTGGTATTGCCGCACCTCGCTATAAACGGTTGAAAGACCACCACAGGTGTAGGGGCGTGACAGTTAGTATCAAAGTTGGTCCAAGTTTTGTAGGAAACTTAATGAACTGAATCAAGGAGCTGATTCTACAAAGAACGAAGACTTGGTAGGGAGCTCAAGTTTTGCAGGTGACAAGTGGAATATCAGGGTGATTCAGGTGAATTGTGAAACAAGTTTAGGAGAGGAGAAGCTTAGTGCTTGGGCCAAGATGAATGACAAGACATGGAAGGTTTGGAAGAATGCGAAGGGAATCTCTTACTTACCTTATATAGGTTGAAGCGGGTCAAAGAAGAGAATCCTCGGATTCAAGAAAAACATGAAGTCTTGGAAAAGAATGTTGAAGACGAACTTCTTCAACTTGGTTGGACAATGGGGCAAGGTGAAGTTGCAGATTGCGCTGACAAGGTAGAGGATGCCGTGATGATTGAAGATGTTGCAGATGTGACAACGATGGAGGATGAACTTGAGATTGATCAAGTTGGACCAGGATTGTGCAGTTTTCAGACATGGATGAATGAGGATATTCATATGGAGGGGCCTCATGATGATGAAGTAAGTATTGATACTTGTGTTTCACTTGAGCATTTGGTAGATGGGCCGTATGTAGGGAAGAGAAAAATCAGTTTGCTGATGTAGGGGAGCATCTTACCATGGATGTTTATGATGGGACCTTATATGGAGAAGCAAGGATTGTTGACCATTGCAGGACTTGTTGGGGTTGTTTGTGACCTTATGGTAGAAGGTACAAAGGCCCGTGACAAGGGAGGAACATGATGATCATTATGAAGGAATGGGCCTTGCTTTAGCCATATGGAAGCTTAGCTAAGTGCCCGGCATGACTCATGGACATATTGAAGGGGGCACACACTTGAGGTATGATGATGCTTGAGTGTACTTCTCATGGCCGAGACCAAGAGCAAGTCTTGGTGGAACCTTTAGTGGGGGAGCTATGATGGAAGGGACTCGTGAGGATGATGATATGGTTGGGTGACTGAGTTCACTAGACCAAATATTGCAGACTTGGATGAGGATGACCGATCGATGTGATGGGTCTACTTGGTTGGACTACATGGGCAACTTAGTCATGGACACCAGGTTGGAGACATGGAGCATGGCAGCCTTATGCAAGGACATTGTGCATGAGCACTTGTAGAGGTGTCACTTATGGACATCCAATGAGGAGTGCTAAGACGGGGATGTTGTGCAGGTGGATTTGCTAGTGTGACATGGAGACTTATTACTTATGAGCCGATGGAGAGGTTGTGTAGTTATGTACAAAAAGGCCATGAACTTGGAGGGAGTTGTGAGCAGACTATGGAGCATTCCTACTACATGGAGAGCTGAGGCATCTTGCAGAGACCTTTGGGCCGAGACTTGTATGCTTGCTAGAGTGTTGGTTGGAGATGACTAATGGAGCTCATGATGACATGAGGTTGTGACTTTTAGGGACTTCATATATGGTGGACTTAGAGGATCTGATGCATTGAGGAGCTGCGGTCAGAGACTTTGATGCGGGATGGGGTGCATACTTTCAAGTACATGTATGGGAATGGATTGAAAGAATGACTTGATGTGGAGGATCGATATGAGACACTTTGAAGTGATGGAGTTACAACAATGATGATGCCTTGGTGGCAACACTTGGGCATGGGTTGAGCCGAGACTCAACCACTTTTGACACATGAGAGTTGATTGATCTATGATCATAGGCAACACATGGATATATGAGATAGGTATATACATTTTTCTATGGCAGGCTTGAGGGATGGCACATTGCAGATATGATGGAGGTTTCTTCATGGACCTGGATGTGGCACATCGAGAGTCGGAGATTGATGAGATGGTCTCTTCATATTGAGGAGGTACACATATGGATGAGGATGTTGGGGTAGATGTGACTGATTTCATACAGCACATTAGTACCAGACATCATGGACAGCATGTTGCAGATGAGATGGAGACTACTTCATGGACCTGAGCATGGCTTACACTTGTATGGAGATGGATTCTTGATCGAGTTAAGGATGTGATAGGGTGTTCTAAGAAACAATTGATGATGGCATGAGGATGTTCACTCTCATGGTTTGAGCGTGACGGTTGGATTAGCTACCCAACTAGTTCAGACATGGGGTCACGAAGTGTGCAAATATGTGTTGGCATTTCTTGGAGTATCATGGCAGCAATTCACATGAGGCCGATACATCATGAGGTCGACATGAGATGTTGTAGGAAGCATGTAGCTTGAGATGGAGGTACAACCTTCCACGATGGGGAGCAGCATGTGGAGATTGTGACAGGGTGGTCAATGGTCATGGATTGAGATGATTTCTGATGTATGACATACCGAGGGGGTGTATATCTTGGTATGGTGATCTTGGTGACAGATGGTTGTTGGGACAAGACATGATGGAGACAGTGGTTCTACATATGTTGCAGAGATGTTTGCAGTATGTGGAGGAGTTTACATCATAGATGAGACAGTTGTTACTGATCTTGGTGGATGGCTACCAGGATGGTATGTTGTCGAGGACGACAACAACTTCAGGTGGAGGAGGATGTAACGACCTGCAGCTCCACCCGAAGTGTGACCGCAGAGGGCACGCGGTTGAGGCTGAACAAAGTGCGACTGTGGTTGGTGTGCGAGATTCCTTAGGTGTGCGATATTGAGATATTTGCATATGAGGAGGGCGAGCTACTTATATGCGTGGTGGCATGGTGTTAACCTTGTGGAGGCCGACCAACAAGCGTGTGGAGCCGACGAAGGGTGGACGCATTTGAAGGAAAGGCCGACATGATATTTGGGAGCTTTTGCGATGGCGTGAGGGCTTTGGGCGAGTCGGCTGGGCAGCCTAGAACTCGCCCTACCATGTGTATATATGAAAGAGCATTGGCTCTCATTTGGACATCAACATTCGCTCAACATCTCTACTCAAGGAGAAGGCGCAGTCTAGTGCGTGAGTGCAACAAGGTAGAGGCGCAGAACTTGGACATGCGCCCATTCTTGGGCAGGGCCACACGGTGATAGCGTGGTATTCAGTGAAGGCGCGGGCAGGAGCACCCGGTGGTTGGGTGAGGGCATGGACGTGTGTGCAGTGCCCGACGGTTGGTTAAGGTGTGCACGGGTGTGTGGCGTTTGATTTGTGCGAAGGTTCCTAACGGTGAAACGAGGAGCGCCCGGTTTGTGCGACGACTTGGCACGGGTTCTTGGGTGACTCAAGTGAGTGCCCAGCCATCGTGCAAGTGTGCACGGTGACTTGGTGAAGTGTTGAGATTATGAACAGAGGTGTGTCTCGGGTAGAGGCACCTGTGTCTGGCGACTTGGAGGCACACCCAAGTTAGGCAAACAACACGATCGTACGACGAGGTGAATGAAGGGTTGGTGAGTCGTGCGGCGACCGTGCGGAAGCGCCGACGAGTTGGGCAACCAAGTTTGCCGAAGATTGGAAATTTGGCGAAGTATGAAACTTGGGGTTTCCAAGTATAGTTGTGAAGCTTTGTAACTGTTGTAAAAGACTAGATAATATATTGATTCGGGCAGACTCATATTGTAGGGAGTTGCCCCTCCCTTTATACTGTTGTGCATTTCTCTTGTATAATGTTGTTTATGTGAATGTTATGGGCTTTCACTTGTATAAAGGAACACATTAATAACACTTGGTTGTGAAACACAAACTAAGTAAGATAAGTGGAATGTTAGGCGTAGTCTACAATCGTAAGTATTGGTGAAAAGAAAACGATTGGTAGTGCCACACCTCGCTATAAGAGGTTGAAAGACCACCGCAGGTGTAGGGGCGTGATAATGTACGTTAGGAAAATTAATTTAGACATAATAAATTTTAATAAATGACAGCTAATGGTTTAATAATTAATTTATTTTAAATTTTAATTGGTTATATTATTTAAATAAATAAATGTTTAGTGGTTTGATATTATAAGTCTATAAATGTGTAAATTTTAATAATTAATTTTGTATTATTTGGAAGAATAAATTTCCACAATTCGATTTATAAATGGTTAGTTTGTAAATAATTTTTTTAAACTTTATTTAGATATAGGGATATTATATTTAGCATTAAAGATAAATAACATAAATAACATTAAAGATATTGTTACTTCTAATTTCAAAGAAAAAATGTGGTGTGAGAAAGATTTAGCGGCTAAAAGAAAATTAAGTTATTATAAGAAGGTCAACAACCCCACCCTAAAAGATCAAAAGTATCTCTCTATTTTAACTAGCTCAAAGAAGAAAATTAATATAGCAAAGATTAGAATGAATTCTCATGAGTTCCATAGTGAAACAGGTCGTTCGACAGTTCCTAAAATGCCATGGATGGAAATGATCTGCCATATATGTGAGAATAGGAACATCGATGATGAAAACCACTTTCACTTAGAGTGCCCCACATACAACCACATTAGATCTCAGTTTCACAATTTTTGTTACAATACTGACCTTCCTAGCCTTTTACAATGTCAAAATTATAGTGAGCTCGGGAGGCTTCTCTCCAAAATTTTTAAGCATATGAATAAAATCTTAGATCAAAATAAATAATTTGTTTCTTTAGGTTTGATAGATCACTGTTTTGTCTGAGTGGACGTTAACCATCATCATCATCATCATCCTATATTTAAAATTAGATTATAATTTTTTATATTATTTAAATAAAGAAATGTTTGGTGGGTTTGATATTATAGGTTTATAAATAAGTAAATTTAAATAATTATTTTTGTATTATTTAAAAGAATAAATGTCTGTCATTAAATTTACAAATGGTTAGTTTGTAAATAATTTAATTTAATTTTTTATTTTTTATTTTATATATTATTCAATATTTAAAAGTAGATTATAATATTTTTATATTATTAATAATTTATTTGTAAATAATTTAATGTAGAATTATGTTTTTTTAATTATTTAGGTAAATATATTGTCACTATTTATACTTGAAGTTTTACAACATAAATGAGTGTTACAGTGTATCTAGTCTATACAGCTAAATTAAAATAAAATATAATAAACGAATTGAGTTTGTTCAAAGTTAAAGTTGATTGATAATATTTATTTTTTAATAAATTTATATACTTTAAAATAAATATATATCTTACTTTTATGAATTTTATGACTAAAACCTCACAAACTGATTGGGATGCTATATCCACTGCCTTTGTTACTACAAGGGTTTAAATCATGGAAAAATATATTTTAGCCCTTGAAATATTTTCTAAATTAAAAATATCTTCTTACGCATTTCTCAAATCATGTAGGTGTTAATCCTTCCACTATTGAGGAGAGCTTCCCAGCATTTAATTTTTCCATATTTTAAAGAAGTTATTTTATATGGACAAATATTTAATGTCCTTGTATTAATGATCTTGTATTTGAAAATTATCAATATAAAATTTATAATGTTGTATTTGAAAATTATATCTAATTTTTAATTTATAAGTATTATTCTCAAAGTAAAAAAAGAATTAGAAACCAAAAATATATGTATCCAATGTTGATGATGATGATGATGGTTAAAGTCCGCTCACACTAAACTTTGGTCTATCGGACCTAAAGAAACAAATTATTTAATTTGATTTAAGATTTTATTCTTATGCTCAAAAAGCTTGGAGAGAAGCCTCCCAAGCTCACTATGATTTTGACAACGTAAAAGGCTAGGAAGGTCAGTATTGCAACAAAGATTTTGAAACTAATATCTAATGTGGTTGTATGTGGGGCACTCTAAGAGGAAGTGATTTTCATCCTCGATGTTTGTATTCTCACAGAGATGGAAGAACCTTTCCATCCATGGAGTTTTATGAATTTCCCAATGACCTGTTTCACTATGGAGCTCATGGGAGTTCGTTCTAATCTTGGCTATATTAATTTTCTTTGAGCTAGTTAAAATAGAGAGATACTTTTGATCTTCTGGTGTGGGTTTGATGACCTCCTTATAATATCTTAAATTTCTTTTAGGTGCTTAATATTTCTCACACCACATTTTTCTTTGAACTTAGAAGTAACAATTTTTTAATGATATTAATGTTTTGCAATGCAATATTTTCGTCGATCTCCCAATGGTTTAACCAGGCCTTTGTGTTTTTATACCAACCTCGTTTGAGCCTTAGGTGGTTTTGGCTGGAATTTAAAGCTAGCTTAGGAAGTCTATGGTCTCCTATGTTATTGAGTTTGTGCTTGTACAACAGAAGCCTAGTCATAGCTAGGCTCTTGATAGGGGAAAGACCCATTTCTATAAGGAGACTAGGATAGGGTGTGTTGCTTCTAATTTTGAGGGTATACGTTATAAAACGCTTCTCGATTCACTCAATATTTCTCCAGAATTCTCTAGAGATGCTACAACCCCAAACCTCACATCCGTATAAGGTAAGGTAACTGGAGTGACTAAAGTTTCAAAGAGGAATTTCTTTCTATCCCACATTACGAGGTTTTCCATTTTACAATTATTTTCAAGACCAAAATAAGCTTTCCATCTGCCATTAATCCTTTTCTCAATGCTATAGTTCCACTTGAGCTTGTGATGAATATCAATTCCTAGGTACTTGTAGGAAGACACTTCCTCCAAGTTATTATTGTCATACATAAAATTAGCGTAAGTGATCTTTTTGGATTTGATAATCATAACTTTTGTTTTGTGAGTGTTAACAATCATACCCATGGTAGAGCAGAAATCCTTAAGAAGTATAAGTTGCTTATGAAGATCAGATGGACACCTTGCGAGAAGAACATTATCGTTAGTGTAGAGAAGAAGGATGATGACTACCCCAACTAAGATCGTACCAGCACATCTTGCTTCCTCTAATCAACCTTCTAGCTTGTCAAAGTAAATGCCAAGTAGGGTAGGGGAGAGGGGGCAACCTTGTTTAACTTAGATATTACACTTAATATCTTTTAACCACCCCTCATTTTTCTTTAACTTGACAATTACATTCTCGTATAACCTTATAGCGACAGCTCTCAACCAAAGTTTTTTTCTAGGAATCGTATCGGAAGCCTTTCTAAAATCCACAAAGCAACAAAAAAGATTGGATTTATCATTGTGACATTCTTCCACATAATAGTTGTTTTTAACATTTAATTTAAATATAGTTAAATTTAAAAAAAAAAAAAAAACAAAACAAAACAAAAAATTAATAATAAAAATAATTATAATTTATAATATAATTAATAATAATTTTTAAATAAACAAATTATTTTTTAAATTTATATTTATTTTAAAATGTAATTTTTACTGAATTTGAAATATCATTAATTTTTTATTAATTAACTTACATTTAAAATAAATTAAATACATTATCAATTTATTTTATATATAAAAATACTATTTGATATAAATATTATATAAAAATTCATGAAATAAAATTATCTGTTCTATAAATCTAAAATAAAATAAATTTATATAATATAATCTCTCTTTTATATATATATATATATATATTTTGCGCCATTACCCATAAAAATAACAAAACACATTGAAAATGAATGCGAGAAAACAAAGAACTAAGAGAAAAATCAAAGGACTACGATGTAATTCAATACATTCAATTGTGCGAAGTCGCCCTCTTATGAAATGAGACGCAGAGAAAGACTTAACAAAATGTATAGGGACAGTCATATCTTGGGGTAGATCTCCCTAGTCTTTCATGCACACTAAGATGATTCTTTCCCTAATAATAGTGTGACGTGTTTGAACGTCAACATACATTCTATCCACCTAATATTGTTTATCTCAAAAAATTAATTGTGCAACTGTCACCTCGAAATTGATAATGGTTGTGGCCATAAATTATATGAATGACAAAATTGGTAATGGCAGTTGCCATGAATTATATGAATATAAAGACAGTGAATCAAAAGAAAATGTCAAGTTATCGTAGATTATGGATAGATAAAATGAATTGTTTTCGGTAAGATATTTTAAGAAATTTTCTTTGGTTTAATTTTTTTTAAATTTAGTGGAAATTTAATGAAATCACAAGTTTGATGGAAGTCAGAAAGATTTTTGAGGGTGTTGAATCCATATATAGAGTTCAAAAAAAAATTAAATAACAAAAATCAGAATTTCACCTAATATAAATATTTTAGATGGATCACACATTTTCTAAAATTTTGAACAATCAAATTAAACATAAATCAATTAAATTAATTTAAAAAAATACTACATTTTAATTTCAAATGTTAAATTATAGAAATATTGGATTGATTTGTTTGGTGAAAACCAAATTAATATGATTTGACCAAAAATCTAATGCAATATCCACATTAAGAGCTACTTAAAAATAATAATACAAACTTTCAAATAATTTTTGTGTAAATAATTAAATTTAATTATTTATTTAGAAAAAATAAATAGACATATACAATTACAATAAATTTATAAGTTTCTTTTTTGTAAATAACTCAATTTAATTATTTCTTTCTTTGTGTTATTCAAACTGATAAGAACATTTTATTTTTATATTATGTAAAAATAAATATTCACTTTATTATAAAACTATTTACTTGGAAAATGATCCAAATTAACTATTTATATTTTATAAAATATTTGTTTTGAGGAAATGTTTGTCTTTTCAACCCTTGATAAATTTAAATTTAATATTGAGATGGATTTAGGATAACTTTAGTTGTTGATGAGTATAAAATTTATATATAAACATCATTATTTATGTATTTAACATTTATTCATTTTTCTTAGCAAAATGTTACTAAGAAGGGCCATTATCATTCTAGTTTCTTATTTTTTCTTATACTCACACAATTTATAAATTATGAACATTGTGTATATGTATATGTCTAAGACTAATCTAATAATTCGAAATTTATTCATTTTCCTCCTTTGAATGTATGGAGAGTATTATTAAGAAGATTCAATATTAGTGTATCTTTTTTTTATTAATAGAGTAACACACTTTTTAAAGATTAAAATTATGTATATGTTTGAAATGAATCTTATCATTCTAAATTTAATTAATTTTCACGGATTACAATGTATTATTGAGACATGTGCTTCACCGGTGATATGAGAAATAAAATGAATAGAAAAATGTAACAATTTTGAATGATAAAAACATACACTAAAAATAATACAAAGATATTGAAATCAATGCATTGATTTTAGCATACATGTCAAATTCCATAGGAGTCGTCTACCGAGGTGGAGGAAATGCTTGGACAGCCAAAGGTGGCTAGAATCTCGGCAAAAAAAATTCAAAAAATCTTGTAGAGGCAGTGTTTGAACCTTCTTTTTGATGGTGGAAATGGATTCAACCCCATCAAAAATGTCTAAGACACCAAAAATTTTGAATTTTAACAACTATAACTTGGATTTACAAAAATCCTTGCAGGATTTTCTCTAAATATGACCGGAATTTCCATAAGTTTCTAGGCAATTCCTCTAGCTAGATAGACTATGGCAATTCCACATGCTATGATTGTAGTACACATGTTAATTACAAATGCACTGCATTGATTTTAGTGTACATGTTTATCTCTATTCAATTTTTAACACATTAATTTTAGTGTACAAATCAATTTATGATGTATTGATTTGAGTGTAAATGACAATTTTAATTTCTATTTCAATTAAATGTTAATTTAAATTTCTATTTCTATTTTAATATCAATTTATATTTATATTCCTATTCAATTCGTAACACATTTATTTCAATGTATGTATTTATTTCTATGTGCATTGGTTTTAATGTACATGACGATTCCCCCCGCGATGCGGGTGAACCAACAATGGGACAATTGGCCTTGGGGTTTCCCCTCTCTACACATGGCGAGCATGCTCCTCATCTTAATGGTTAGTTCAATGTGATGGACGAAATCACGAGAGGAAGTCGATATAGTTATAATGTTATTTGGAGACATTTGGATGGTTTATACAAAGTGGGAGATGAGTAGTGGTTGTAGGGTGGCAAGTTTGAAAAGGGGATGCTAGGTGAGCATGGCCTGAAATTTCAACCGATGCAGAAGGGCTACAACAAACCTTCATGCAGAATTTTGTGTTATGGATGACTCTTAGTCATTCATCTAGGATCCTAGAGCACACTTGGTTTTCTCTAAATACCTCCACGAGCTTGGATATGCAAGTGGAAGCATCAAATCCGTCCAGTGGCTCAGGCCCCTATCCTCTTTGTCATTAGGTGGCTTTGAGGTACTCCTTCATCTTTTTCTATGACTTTGCTATGAGTCCTATGTTTTGGTGGTTTTAAAATATTGGTTATTGTTAGGTATTTTTTTGTGCCCGGGGAATTGGTTGTGGTGGAGGTGGTGTGTCCAATGATTTTCTGGTGGGGACATCTTTGTATCTGTGGGGTCTTCTTTCATTTTGTTGTTTGTTGGTGTGTGGGATCTTCAGTCTAGCCCCACTTTGGATTTGGTCCTCTATGTATGTTGTCTCAGTGCTAAAGTAAAGTTGTATCAGTGCCTGGTTGGTTGCAAAGTGTTGTATTTCAAAGCATTTTGGTGGGGTGCGTAAGCAGTTCTTGTTTCATAATCCTCTTTGTCGATAGAAAGAGTAGCTTGAGGTTGATAAAGTTTTCCACCATCACTGACTGCTATGGGGTTTGTCGTGCTTTGGAGTTAATAATTCCTCCTCTTTGTCTGGTCCATGCATCTCTGGTCTAGGTTTTTGGGTGTGGTGTCACTTTGGGGGATGGCAACCAGTTTGGCTTTCAGTTTGAAATATCCTTGTGTTTACAAATATGCCTCAAAAATGAGGTCAACCTGAAAGAGGAGGTGGTTAGCACGGGTAAGAAAGACATAGATCAATTAGCGATAACTCATCTATTACAGACTCAGTGAGTATAGAGCGAGAGGGGGAGGTAGCCCAAGATCAAGGCCACTCCCCAAGATATATGGATATGTCGATCACCTTGGAATTTCTAGTTGAGCATTTGAGAGGAATCCAGGACATGGACATTTTTAGGGAGCATATATATGACAAAAGGAATGAGTTGGTGGCTGATATGAACGACATCTAGTTAAGTCAGAAAGAGATCCTTGAGTAGTTGTCTAAGTTACACAGGAGCCAATGACAAACTAACGACCAGTTGTATGAACTAGAGGTGAGAGTTGAACACATTGATTTCCATATGCATGAGCAATTTTACCTACATGCAGTGCATGCTTTGCACCCTCCTCAGCCACCTCCTTGATATGTTGTTCACATGTTACATTTTAATTTTGTCTCTCTTTTTGCATGTACGGCTATTCAGCCTATCAAAAATAAAAGTACAATGGGAAATATTTTGCATACTCTGCCTCCCCTAGCTAAAAAATCTGGTTGAAGCGATGTTATGGGAGTCGTTGAGACTCATTTTGTAATATATATTTTCATAATAGTATAATAAAATCTCTTTGATCGACAAAAAAAATACATAGAAATTTATATATATATATATATATATATATATAATTCAAATATGTAGGTATATAAAACGGAGTCAACTAAGGAGGCGGAGGAATTGCCCAGATGGCCAAAAGTGAGGAGAATCCAAGCAAAAAAATTTCAAAAAATCTTATAGATACATTATTTGAATCATGTTTTTGATAATGGAAATGGATTTAGCAACATCAAAAAAATTTACGACATATAAAACTACTTTATCAAATTTTTATATAATTAATAATTTATTTATAAATAATTAATTTATATATAAATGTATTTTTATTATTCATATATGAAGTTTTAATATATATATATATATATATATATAATTATTTATTAAGAATATTTTGTAAATAATTCATTTCAATTATTTTTTTTTTATGTTATTTAAAATGATAAGGACATTTTTTTTATATTGTCCAAAAAAATATTCAGACAATGGATTATAAAAATATCTACTTAGAAAATGATTCAATTTAATTATTTATTTTTTATATTTTTGTCACCTTAAATAAATAAATGATTACTTTTTAGTAAAAGTTTGTGCTTTCGACTCTTCATAAATTTGATTGAGATCCACTTAGGCTAGCTTTAGCCATGTACGACTCTAAGATTCTCTAGCCATGGATGACTATAAAAATTATATATGAAGAACATTATGTATCTATTTGAAATTAATATAATCATTCAAATTTATTATTTTTTAGTTCACTCTCATAATAATGAGAAGTTATCATGAGAAGTACTATTATTGATTTAATTTTTTTATTTTTTCTTGTAGTTATATAATTTGTAAATCTTCAACATTATGATGATGATGATGGTTAATGTTCACTAAGACCAAATATTGGTTTATCGGGCCTAAAGAAACAAATTATTTATTTTGATTTAAGATTATATTCCTATGCTCAAAAAGCTTGGAGAGAAGCCTCCCGAGCTCACTATAATTTCGACATTGTAAAAGGCTAGGAAGGTCAGTGTTGTAACAAAGATTGTGAAACTGAGATCTAATGTGGTTGTACATGGGGCACTCTAAGAGGAAGTGGTTTTCATCCTCGATGTTCCTATTCTCACATATATGACAGATCCTTTCCATCCATGGTGTTTTAGGAACTGCCCAATGCCTTGTTTCACTATGGAGCTTATGAGAATTCGTTCTAATATTTGATATATTAACTTTCTTCTTTGAGCTAGTTAAAATAGAGATACTTTTGATCTTCTAGGGTGGGATTGATGACCTTCTTATAGTAACTTAATTTTCTCTTAGCAACTAAATCTTTCTCACACCACATTTTTTCTTTGAACTTAAAAGTAACAATATCTTTAATGTTATTTATGTTTTGCAATGCATCATTCTAGTTGATCTCCCAATAGTTTAACCAGGCCCTTGTGTCTTTATTCCACCCCCGATTGAGCCTTAGGTGGTTCTGGCTGGAATTTAAAGCTAGCTTAGGAAGTCTATGATCATCTATGTTATTGAGTTTGTGCTTGTATAACAGAATCCTAACCATAGCTAGGCTCTCAATAGGGGAAATACCTGCTTCTATAAGGAGAATAGGATACTTTGTATTACTTTTAATTTTCAGGTTATAAGTTATAAAACGCTTCTGGATTTGCTCAATCTTTCTCCATGATTCTCTAGAGATGCTGCAACCCCAAACCTCACAGCCATATAAGATAACAGGAGTGACTAACGTTTTGAAGAGGAATTTCTTTTTATCCCACATTACAAGGTTTGTTCTTTTACAATTATTTTCAAGATCAAAATAAGCTTTCCACCCCCCATTAATCCTTTTCTCAATGCTATGGTTCCAATTGAGCTTGTGATGAATATTAATTCCTAGGTACTTGTAAGAATACTCTTCCTCCAAGTTATTATTGTCATACATAAAATTAACATAAGTATCCTTCTGGATTTGATATCATAACTTTTGTTTTGTCAGTGTTAATAGTCATACCCATGGTAGAGCAGAAATCCTTAAGAAGCCTGAGTTGCTTATCAAGATCAATGGGCACCTTGCCAAAAAACAATATCGTCAGCATAGAGAAGAAGGATGACGACTATCCCAGCTAAGATCGTGCCATCACATCCTGCTTCCTCTAAATAGCCTTCAAGCTTATCAATGTAAATGCCAAATAGGGTAGGAGGCAACCTTGTTTAACTCCGATGTTACACTTAATATTTTTTGACCACCCGTCATTGCTTTTAGCTTGGCAATTACATTCTCGTATAACCTTATAGCGTAGCTCTCAACTCGAGAGGAACCTTTAGCTCTTCTAATCTATTCCAAAGATTGTATCTAGCAACCGTATCGAAAGCCTTTCTAAAGTCCACTAAGCAACAAAATAAATTGGATTTATCATTACGACATTCCTCCGCAATGATCCTAAGCGTAATGAGGTGGTCTATTGTTGAGTAATGCCTTCTGAAACCTACTCGGCCTTTAGCCCGCTTACCTTCACTTTCAAGCCATATGCTTAGCTTCTTTTCCAAAATACTACCATATAACTTGGGTAAGAGAGGGCTGATCATAATTGTCTCATATTAGATGGGTTACTTGTATCCCCACTTTTAAAAATAGGGATAATGAGGCTCTCAGTACAAGGTTTAGGGAACCCTTGCTTGACTGCTTGATTGAAAAGCTTGTGGATGTGGGGGATGAGGATAGGACCTCCAATTTTTAAGATTTCCACCTGGTAACTTTCAATGTCCTTAGCTTTCCCATTAGCGAGGTGATTAACCTCAAACTTAATGTCTTCTAAAGAGAAAACTTCTTTTGTTGTGAGCATGGTTTCAAAATTATCCATGACATTTGGAGATTCATAAAGCTTTAATTAATACTAAACCAATCGTGAAGAACAATTTTATTATTATCTTTAGTCTTCCTAATCAGAATCTGTATCTAAAATTCCTTAGGAGCTACCTTAGAGAGGTGTAAGAAATTCTCTTGTCTTTGACAAATGTACTGCCTCTTTTTCCTTTTAGTTAGGGGTTTATATATTTTTATCTTGTCCATTTTAAGAGATTCATCAACAACTTCCTTAATTTCTCTCCTCGCACTTTTACAATCTTTGTCATACCATGGATTGGTTTTGCTATTTCTTTTATTATTTGAAACTTCAATTGAGAACTTGTTAATAGAATATGAGAGGGTTGTAGTAGAATTATGATAGAGGTCTTCTATGTTGTCTATACTAGATAACGGAAGCAAATTAGTTTTAAATTCATTTACAAAGATATCATTTTTATTTCTATCAAATATTAAGTTATTTTGGTTGTAAGTATTATTTTTTGTGGGAACTCTATGCATGACAAAATTGAGACTTATAAGTAAAGGCCTATGATCAGAGTCAGGTTCGTGGTCGTTTAAGATGTCAAAATTTATTATTTCGTTGTATAATGCGAGATCAAAATAATGTAGTCTACCACGTTGCTACCAAGTCCATGGATGTAGGTCATCTTGCTGGAATTGGGCCACTTCTTTAGACCGTTGCAATATCTATTTGTATTTCTATGTTTTATGTATATGTATATTTTTAAAATAAATTTATATTTTGAAATATTACTGAATTTCGTCGGTTGAATGTTGAATGTATGGACAATAGAAAAAGTAAGATTAAGATTAGTGTATTTTTTTCTTAATATAGTAACACATTTTTTAGAAGATTAAAATTATGTATATGTTTGAGATGAATATGATAATTTTAACTTAAGTTAGTTTTCTTTGATTAAAATATATTATTTAGACTATGTTTCAAAGCGTATGCTTGAGTGACATTAGAAATAAGTTGAATAAAAAAATGCAATAATTTTGAATGATAAAAAATGTAAACTAAAATTAATGCATATATATTAAAATCAATATGTTGATTTTAGCATACATGCCAATTTCCATATCCTATGATTTTTGTACACATGTTAATTACAAATGCCTTAATTTCAGTGTACATGTTTATTTCTATTCAATTTTGACATATTGATTCCACTGTAAAATCAATTTATAATACATTGATTTCAGTGTAAATAACAATTTATATTTCTATCTCAATTAAATGCCAATTTTAGTTTTGATTTATATTTCTATTTTTATTTCAATATCAATTGATATTTATATTCCTATTCACACATATTCTACATGAATTAATTTTAATGTACATGGCAATTTTTAATTTTATTCAATATAAATATATATAATTATGGATTTTAATGTACATGCTAATTTGAATTTTTATTCAATATAAATATATATGATAATGGGTTTTAATGTATATGTTAATTTGAATTTTTATTTAGTTATTATTTAATGTTAATGTAATTTTTTTTTGTTATTTTAATTTTTACTCAATTTCGATAATATTGATTTCAATGCATATGTCAATTTATATTTTTATTTCAATTTCAATTTAATTTCTATTGTATTTATTTTAGTGTACATGCCAATTTATAACATATTGATTTCAATGTACATATTAGCTTCAATTTTTATTCAAATTATTTATATTTTTTTATGTAATTGCACCGAACTACATTAATATTATTTTCTATAGTGTTTTTCCACAACGTCATTCACTAAAATATAATGTAGGATGTATGGTGGAGATCGTTCAGATATTCAAATATTTTAATACAATCTATATGGTGAGTAAAATGATTTTAACATGTATATCCTAATTTCACACACTAAACCTTCTAAAGGCATCATATGATTATCATTATTGTATTATTGTTATTTGAGATTAAATCTAGAGTTAATCGTAGGGACAATGAAAGTGTAATATCAACCTAGATGGTAATGTAGGCTATGTTTATAAATAGTATGTATGAAAAAAAGGAGTGGCGTTATGGGTAATGTGATCAGGGAGTGATGCAAGTAAGATAGGGTTAGGGTCAATGTTAATGGTTAGATGGATATGACTGTAATTGCATGGAAAAACAATTACTATACCTCCATTATCATTGTTTGCATAAGGAAGAAAGAAAATATTGTGAGGAACATCTGGATATTATATAAAACTACTATTATCATCTTCCACACATTTTATTAAATATCTATATTATTCATGATCTACCTCCTCTTCCATTTTGGATTAGTCCACTTGAAATAATGGTGAGAATAAAAATTATGGTGAAAGTTATCTCTTTGTTGTTGCCTTTGTTGTTGTTGTTGATGTGAATAGTTCTATTAAGTTTTATTACCCATGATGTTATAATGGTGTAGGTCATTTGGACAACCAAATATTTTTTTCTTGAAGGCATGTGGGGTAATTCGATGACCATCTTATGTTTTCATCAAACATCATGGAAGTGGAAAGAATGTTTTTGAAGTTAATCTAAGGGAATCATATATTTTCTTACCATCATGTATGAATTCACATTATCATATCTAAAATAACTTCTTTTTCTATTATATCATTATATTAATAAAGAAAGAGCAATGGTCCAATATGTGTAAATTTTATTAATTATATGTGTGTGCATGTATGTGAGTAAGAGTCCACTTGTATTTCTTATTATTTTTAAATTTAACATTATGTATGTGAAAACATCTCTCTCATGATATGCTATACAATAAATTTTCATTATCAAATAATTTTTTATAAATATTTAAAGAAAATCATTTTTAATTTATTATAATTATAAAGTAGATGATAAAATTTATTTGATTTTAGAATTATTATTTCATTAGGAATACTTTTATTAATACATTGGAACTTATAACGTTTTGATCATTATGAATGGGTTTCATAATCATGGACAAGGTTGAAGGAGAAAATTCCTAGATTAGGCAACATTGCCATCCCAATGGTGATATCAATGACATTATGAGGTTTTGTGCTCCAAATGGATATTGGTGGCCACCCACCTATTCCACCTAACTCGCAACACAATTTCTTATTTTGGAGGATACTTTCCTATTTTTGGATTTTTCTATTTATGGTAGTTTTCTGGTCTTGAACTTTTGGAGCCATCTTGATGCCCTAAATGACTTTTTTTGATGAAATAGGCCAATGATAGTCATAAAACTTTTCAGTAGTAAAAAATTTTACCCCATAGATAGACCTTTGTAATGGACTATCATGCATGCCAAATGGAGATGATATGATAAACTTATGACCCCATGAAGTTGACGTTCCAACTTACCCGAACATTAGGGCCCACGAGACTTTGGCACTTCATCTGTTAGGGTTACAATTTTGGATGTTTAGGGTTTCCTTATTAGTTATACATCATAAAAAGGCCCCAAGACTCATTTTTGTAGAATTGAGAAAGGTACACAACCATGACATCTCTTCTTAGAGATAACCTACCACCATTTGAGCTAGTTTACTTTCATTCTACATATATATAATTTTCGGGATCTTCCATTATTTATTTCAAGTCATGTTTTGTTTTTTCTATGTCTTTCTTATTAGTAATTTGTATTTCATTTAGATCCCTTAACAAACTCAGATCAATGATATCAGAGAAGTCTATTTTTTCTGTATTTTTCCTTGCATGTCCCTAATGAACTTGAGGTATAAGAACTTTGGACTCAAACTTCTTGACTCCTTGCACTACCATCCTTGTCGAACCCGATGCCCTCCCTCGTTGAAAAAAATAAAGATAAGGTAGAAGGAAATCTTATTAAACTATTACTTGAATAAGCCCTTGAGTGACAAATGAGCAATATGATGGATAGCATTTCTTAGATCTTTCAATGAATGCCAATAGGTGAAACGTCTTCATAAAGTGGCCACTTAGGAGGCACCATCCCTTAAAGGTGCAAGTAAATTTTGGTATTTCTATATTTAAAGGTCATATAGATGTAGATTCTCTGGAAAAATGGTTAAATTTGTTAGAAGGGTATTTTTCAGTTTGCAATTTTTTCCATAGAGAAAATATTACCTTTGTACTCCTTAAGGCCACCCTCCATGCCAAGGGTTGTCAAAAAACTTACTGTGAGAAAAAGGCCAGGACGGAATCCTTAATATTTGTAGTAACACTAATTTGGGACTCCTCTAAATATTCTGATAGAAACAAAATTACCTTGTTGGAATATTTGAAGACAAGTGCATGAGATGGACCTCACTACAACAGGAAATGGAAAAATCAACAATTGACTTCACAAGTATCCTTTATACATCGCACTCCAAGATATGTATCAAAAACTCTGAATGAAATCTAGTGCTCAAGTACCATGGATATCCATGCAAGTACATCTAGGTAGAAATGGCGTTTTTGGAAATCTCTACGATTGGTGCAACATAATAATATGATATCAAAATTGAGAAAATATTTAAATATAAGAAGAATGACCTTGGATCTTCGAACCCTTCATAGCACAAGAAGGGCAAGGACATCCTAAACCATACAACAACAGACAGATCCATGTTAAAATATAAAACTATAGTCAAATTACATTTTTGATAGCTCACCTGATAGAGATAATGATTTTAGTGAATTCCTCTTTTATAGAGGCCCATAATCGACCTAAAGATCAATCAAATTGGATAAGGGAAAGTGTACCTATTGAGAAAATCCCACATGTGCACATTTGATATGGTCGCCGATAAATAAAAGTGGACCACCTTGAAAGTATATAAATACAAGTTCCCTCTACCTTATTTAGACACAATGATGAGACACTCTTCTCTCTTATTTCTTGGCTTGCACTCGTCTGGGGCTCATCCACAGAGGAATAATTTCACTCTTAGGTGAAATTGTAGGGTCTGAAGCTCACATTTCAGATCTAGGGTTTTGGACCATATTTGCAGGAAAAACACATGATGGATATGATCGCATTCACTCCCACAGAGGCTCATGCATGCATCTAGAGCCCTCTAGTTACACAAAAAAATCACTATGCATGTGACTAGGAATTAGGGTTTCCGCAGTCCAGTGCTAACCGTAGTTGCTTGCTTTCCAGGCTTAAGCAAGTGACTCGCCAACTATAACCACTCACATAACTCCTCCTCTCTACAACCAAAACCTAAAAGATGAAATCTCAGTCTTTTGAAGATTTCACTCAGTGATCGCAGGATTTGGCAGTTGACTATAGACAGTGACAGTTCATTACAATCTTCATAATCATATTTTTGAGCATAAGCTTTGTTGGGTTCATTTAAGGATGTTGTAGTTATTTTTGCTGGTTAATATCATATATGAAGATATGGATCATTGTACTCTCTTTTGCTAAACCATTTGATGATAATTTAAGAAGAAAAATTTGCAAGGGTTTTCTCCATAGTGGGTTTTGCTGTGGTTTTCGACCAATCCTTATGTCTCTATGTGTGAATTATTTTCTTCCATTGTTCCTTCATGTTCTGTTTCCTTGATGATGATGATATTTTTCTTTCTACATAGTGTTATCAGGAAATCTAGTGTCTATGCAGAGCTGCTAGTCCCACTAAGGCTGGTAGCTACCTTAGAAACAAACAAACTAAAACCACCTTTGTTTTCCTTTATTAGAGGTAGATAATAGGGGAAAGAAGGAGACCAACCTTTGTCTTGTGCTTGGTCCCTTTCTTGATTCCTCTCCCTTCTGATAGATCTTTTCCACTTGCTTCCTTGTTTACCCAGCTTCAACGAGTACCCGTAGAATCAAAGCAGCATAACACTATCCAAGAATAGAGATCTAGTATCATAAACAATATAGGACCAGATATATATTGACCACACAAATGCATATATCATCAATCATACAAGAATGTGGAGGAAAACTCAAATAGCTTTATTAATAATCAAGAATAGCAAAGAGGATTACAACCAATTGTTCTGACCCAGCATCATCCTCTCAACAAGAAAGCCCTTCTTCACCTCATGAAAATCTTAGATCACGCAACACTATGATGTTACACCAAGAAACTAGCATCACTTCCTTACAAGATACAAAATTCCAGCCTTTGGATCTCTGGGATGAGGGATCCATATATAGATGTTTGCAAGGGGGGTGAGTCAGCTTCTGAGATTTGATTAGTGTCCTCTCTCTGATAGTTCTTGATTCCACTTGGATATTGATGATCTCTTACTCATTCCTGGGCGAATGCAGAGAGGCAAGTGTCACAGGAGAAGTTTCTGGAAGATTACATGATCCTCCACCTCACAGATTGACCCTGCCATTTTTCCACTCTCGCCCATCGCACCCCATATAAGGGATTTTCAGTATGCATCGCACCTCCCATGTGCATTTAGGTGGGATCCAGCGTACTTTGACCATGGAGCAGGTGAGATGGTCCAGTTTTGACCAGTTCTGAGTAGTTTTTCATGGAGAACTTCTGGGAGATGCTGTAATCAGTTGACCCTGTTCTTTTAGGGGTTGGAACAAAACTTTTAGGGACTTCAGAGCCCTTGGTTTATGGACATTTATTATTGGGGTTGCAATTCCCAAAAATGTCTATAACAATTGCCCCCTAAAGCATGAGGTCATTAATCTTTTGATGTCGGATGAAATGCTTTATCATGAGGATCCAAAGTTTTTTCAAGCTGGAAGGCGACCTGTAATAAGATACAATACAATACAATAAAATACATTATCTTCATAATATTTTCATGATCTAGCTGAGGTGGGCATTCCCATGCTCAGCTTTATAAATTCATTTTCATGTACATAAGACAGACAATCGTCTGAGTGCAGACTGATGATTTTGGTAGAGCCATCATCCCTTGGATTGGATGATTATCTATGTAGAAATGATGTACATTTGATGTCTTTATTTTCCTGAATATATATCGCAGCCCGGATGGATGAAACTAGATCCGGGGTCTTCAATCTCGTTCAATCTTCACTCAAAGTACAAGTCGATCCATGTGAGAGATGTTCTGGAGTCAAACATGGAAATACATCACCTGATTACCAGCCAATGATGTAAGTTGTTAACAGGCGTGAGAGGAATCACCGATAATGATAATGACCCTCAAAGTACTACAGTATAATTCACGTGGTGTGAATAAGGGACTTGGCGTCGAACACCACGCAAAATCTTTCGGTTGAAGGCCATTGATGTAAACCTGTTGATGGAAGTGAGAAACTTCCCATTGAGGCATGCAAGCTTGAAAGTACTGAAAGGGTTGTTCCTAGATCGACTTCTTGGATAATGGGCTGATGTCGACAAGAAGCGATTCATCATAGGAGGGCCTTAGTGAATCCCACATCAATGACACGGAACGGAGAAAATGATTTTAATGGAGGTGAAAATGATCTGATGACATAAGTTTCAGGGTGGCAGTCATGAAAGAATGGAGCGTAAATGTATTGTAGTGGATGAGACACAGGTGAATTCTCTGAGTGACTTATCTTCAACATATCAGTGACACTGAATGATGGATTGGTAGCGTTAACCCCAAATATGGATGGTGTGATGGACCAATGGTGATATGACCAGTGAACGGAACAACCCAACCCGACTTGGATGCGGAGTGAAAGTGTCATGTTCAAGAGCAACTTGCTACCAATAAAGTTTCTTCAAGTTTTCTTCCCAATTTTTCCCCAGTCATTGCTGACCAATACCTCTTGAGGAGGATAACATATGCTTGTTCTATAATTTTCCCTTTGGGCAAACCCATCGCTATTTTTTAACGAGCCTATCGATAGTGAAACTCGTTCTTATCTGTATGGACAAGTTTGTCGCTGTTCTATTTTAACGACAAAGATAACTAGGTCCTTTTCAATTTTAGAGAGTCTGAAAAGGGACATAAAGAAAACTCTGACAATCATTTTTCATCATATAATCCATTAAGTCCAAAAAAGTATAAAATAATATAGAAGGGATGAATTTTCGGTAATTTTAATGAGCCGAACAAAACAAGCGCTCAATCTTTTTGTGTAATAATCCCTCAGGTCCAAAAAGATTAAAATCTAAAGGAGGGATAGCACTTCCGGTCACTTTAACGAGCTGGAGAGGCCAATTGCTCAGCAATCTTTTCATATTTTATGAGTCATATTTAAAGAGATTAAAGGAGACTCATTTTTCGAGGAACGAGTGATAAATTTGGGTAGCAGCTAATTCCAGGTAAGGTTTGGAATTTTCCAATCACGGCAGTGTCACAAGGATGGCTAACAGGATCACTCTTCGCAGCTGTTCCTGAAAAAGGGTAAACAATCAAATGGAGGTGAATGATCGGCCAATATAGAGTGGAGGTGATGATGAGAACACGACCAAGGCTTCAAAGGCTGATGATAATGCATTCACGATGGTTATTTACCAGAAATTGGTTCATTTTTTAATGAGCTTAAACTCTGGGGGAACATTTGCTCATTGCTTATGTTTACCTTTTAACGCGCTTGAATTCCGCATTAAAACTGCTCAATATAATGGTCATTGATTACTTTGATTTTACCATTGACAACATTGTTCCTTAAAAGGTTGTACTGCCTCTTCAATTGCTTCATCAAACTAGTTAGAAATGAATAATATATGCTTGAAAAATGAGTCAAAACACTAATATTTTACTTGAATTACGTGAAAAGTAATTTAAAAGTGGGTTTTTACCTCTCATTTTACCATTTCATTTGAACTTTGGTTTGTTGGAGCTTTGGAGGTGCTTTCCCCCTTGATTTTTGCTAGCTGATTCTAGGAGATTCTGTGGACGATTCTCGGCGCCGTCTGGACCAGGTAGGAGCTAAACCTGAGCTCTTCAGTTTCATCCTTTTCTTTTTGAATTCTGAGCATGTTTTCTGGTTTTTCTGAGCTTGTGGGGTTTGAAAAACTCACACTGGCTCCATCACACCTCTTCTATATCGAAAGGTGTGATGCATGCTGGCTTGGCCATTGGCCAGTCAGCATGCAACCCACCCAAAACACTGCTGGGGGTGCGATGGGTGCAAAGAGGGAAGTTTATGCATAGTTTTTCATGGAAATTTTTGCCTGTTTTTCACCAAATCAGGATCCTGACTCTTCTCTTTTTTGTTTTATAGATTCATTGGAGAAAAATTCCTATTACATGGCAAGAACGTGAGCATGAAGAAGAGGACATGCTTGATTTACATGATCTGGTTACGGTAAATGCACTGCGGAACTGTGGCCTGTTCAAGCTTTTCTGCATCTCTAGCATGAGGAAACAAATCAACTTGTTGCAATATTTTCTCGATGCATGGGATCCTACCACCCAAGTGTTCCAGATTAGGGGCAAGTCCATCCCTTTGACTATCATGGACATCTATTTTTTGACCGGCTTATCGAGGCAGGTTGCCCCTATCTCATTATCAGGTTCAGCCCGTGGGGGTGAATCTGTGAGAGATTACATTCGCAGGTATTGCAGAGAGGGATCTCAGCTGAGTAAGGATGGCAAGATCAATATCTGAGATGTCACTGACAGGTCCTTGAGGACCATTCTGTTCACTTTTGCTAGACTGGCTGGTAGTGCGGCTCTTCATGTGGCTAATAGGTCTTATATGCAGTATGCCTTGGAATGCCTTGAACCAAAGGTGTTCAACTGGTGTGATGCAGTACTCCCTGTGATGAAAGAACAACTGACCGAGGTGAAAAATGGAAGATTGAAGAACTTTGGATATGATTCTATCTTGACCGCTTTCGCCTTGAAAAGATCCCGCTGATGCAGCCGCAGTATGTTTCACTTGGTTTACCTCCACCGACTGAGCCACGGATGCAGAGATGGGTCGACCTTATGGCCAGACATGCTAGTCAGTCCCAGGTTCCCTTTTCTGATACTTTCTTTGAGTGGTTCAACCGTCAGGAGATGGTTTTTTCCTAGTATCCATATGTTGGTATGGATTTTCGGGGTGACCTAGATTTGGTACTACCAGCTGGCGAGCAGTGGGGTGTCATCGGTAAATTCTTTGACCATATCTCTATTTATCATTTCTCTTTATAATGTTCTTATGCTTTCTTCTATCAGGACTAATCAAAACTCATGTGCTCATGCATATGTTGGACCAGTTCGGCCAGTACTATGCCTGAGAGTGCCCACTGCCGCTCTAGCAGGAGAGGCTGTGGGAAGGGCTATCCTTCGCGATCTTGATGTGGCCGAGACTCCTTCAGCATTGCAGGATCAGGTCGAAGGACTCACTCTTGGTATTTTAGACATGAGGACTGGCGATCTGCCTCTGAGGTTGCAGCGACATACTACTGGTGTGCTGAGTCGATGGACTAGGCTTTTATGCATGATTGCACAGGCGGTGACTTGTTATCACCAGCATCATTAGACTAGGCTGCCCCCTAGAGTTTTGAGTTTTGGGTCATCTGACCAATTTTATCTTGGTTACAGAACATTATATGTAAACCATAAATAATTATATATAATTATATATATATATATATATATATATATATATATATATATATATATATATATATATATATATATTTTCGAAGTTTTATTTTGGTTAAGTTACATGATCCTGATGCAAATATTGATGAAATGCTTCTTTTTTAAATGTTGCGAATGTCTATATAACACATAATTTTCCAATGAGTCCGTTAATGTGTTTAAGTTTCTGGAAATATGTTGATATTGAATTAAATAAAATTGCATTTCCAAAATCTTGACCCTTAGGAACATGCGATAGATAGCTGGATTTCAGACGGAGTAGATACCAGTGATTTGTAGGATGATGAGTTGTGAGTCTAGCCTGATGACAAGTCTTCTTATGCCATGTGTGATGGCATTAGAGAGAAGTTCTATCAACGCGCTATATTCAACGATGTTATTTGTTGATCGACCAATACATACCCCTCTGAAACTTACTAACTCACTGCTTGGATGAAAAATGGCCTAGGCCGCAGAAGATAGGTTCCACGAACTATGACTCGCTCCGTCAGCATATCCAAGAAAATATTCCAATAAGTTCGACATCTGCGACAAATGTAAAAAGTGGATTTCTTGACCAAAACAATTACCCTTAGCGAAAACAAAAATGTAGCAAAAGCATATGGGTTACTACACTGAATCATGCGTAGTAACACTTAAGGTACAACCCGTTACGGGGTTGCGCCAGTGGAAGCCCATCATAATCCATTAACTCGTAGGATCCTTTTGCTAATACATGCATAACAATATAGGGGCCCATCCACAAAGACTTGAATTTACATGCTCCCAATTTATTGGATTCCTGGTCGTAAAGTAAGACCAAGTCACCTTCTAAGAAGACACGGGGTTTGACATTTTTATCGAATTGCGCCTTGACTCATTTATTATCGGCTTTGTTAGCCAAAGCAGCATAACGATGGGTTTCATCTAATTGGATTAGTTCCAAGAAACGAGCCTCCTCTTCTGGAGTTTCGGGGAGAAGGTCGACTGCGAGTTTGAGGGACGAGATTTCACACTGAACTGGTAAGATTGCTTCTAGGCCATACACTAGTTGAAAGGGTGTAAACCCAGTTGCATTCCTCACCGATGTTCGGCATGCCCACAAGGCCGAGTACAGAATCAGGTGCCAACCCCGTTTGTGGACTCCAATCATCCTTTGCAGCATCCGCTTCAGGACTTTGTTGATTGCTTCAACTTGTCCATTGGCCTGCGGGTAATATGGAGTAGAGCTATCGTGGGACAACCCCAATTTGGCAGCCAATTCAACCATCATGTGATTGCGAAAATGCGATCCATGATCTATGACTATGGCCTGTGGAACGCTGAATCTGGTGACTACATGATTGAAAAAGAAAAGGGCAGCCATTTGGCCAGTGTTGTTTAATGTACGTATCGCCTCGGCCCATTTGGTAAAATAGTCTACTTCGACTATGATATACCCATGCCCCCTGGTCCAGGTGGGGTTACATGTCATGAAATCTATGTCCCATTTGGCGAATGGCCCAACCGCAACTATTGCCTGTAGGGGTGTGGGTGGTCTTCTAGTTTTGTTATCAAAAATTTGACATGCATGGCAACTTCTGACTACGATTATGCAATCTTTGAACATTGTTGGCCAGAAGTATCCTGCTTGTAAAAAATTTTGCGTCGTAGCATAACCAGATTGATGCCCCCAACATGCACATGAATGGCAATCATTCAGGACTTTTCCGGCCTCCTCATGGGTCAGGCACCTCCTCAGAACTGTATCGACACCACGACGGTAAAGTGTATCACCGACGATCATGTAGTCCTTTGATTGGTATCGAATACATTTTTGTTCTGAGCGAGAGGTAGTATACCTATATTTTTTGGTTTGGAGATAGATGATTATATCTCCATACCACGGATTTCTTGAAGATATCAGAAACAAAGATTCATCCACGATGGTTTCTTCGGATGTTTCATCGTTGGACGACGATGGGACATCACATAGTAATTCCGTGAAAACTAGGGATTTCTTTGATTTGGATTTTACAAATTCCAGATCGAACTCTTGAAGAATTGCTATCCATTTTGAATGTTTTCCCCCAAGCAACTGTCGCGACAATATATAAGTCATGGGGTTGCAATATGACAAAATGGTAGTTTTTCGAAAGAGGACATAGCGTCGAAATCTCTGTATCGCTTGAAAGGCTGCGATAGCCAGATTTTCAACGTACGAATATTTGCTTTCTGTATCATTTAAATTTCTACTCAAATAATATATGGGATGTTCAATTCCATTGTCTTCTTGAAGTAAAGCCGTTGCGATGGTTGTATCTGCTACAACCAAATACAGGTTAAAGTCTTTTTGATAATCAGGAGCGCACATTAATGATGCTTTCATTAGGTATTCATTTAAAGCATCAAAGGAATCTTGCACGACCTGATCCCAGACGAAGGGTACTTCTTTTTTCAATAGACACGTATAACCTTTAGCTAGTTCGGCCTAATTTGGAATGAACCTCCTAAGAAAGTTTGCTTTCCCTTGGAGTTTTTGAATCTGAAGCAAATTTGAAGGTGGAGGCAAATTTATGATTGCCTAAACCTTACAGGGGTCAAGACGGATCCCATCCTTCGAGACTACAAAGCCAAGCAAATGACTAGAACTGACACATAACACACATTTGTGCCGATTGAGTCGTATCTTGTAGTGTCGGCAACGTAGAAATATTGCTCTCAAATGCTGCGGATGATCGGTCCGCTTTCGTGAACGAGCCGAAAGGTCATCAAGATATGGTTGAACGATGTTTTTTATGTCATGCAAATCATAATTCATTGCCCTCTGAAATGTTGCCCCTGCGTTCTTTAAACCAAAGTGTAATTTGCAATATGTAAATGTGCCCCACAGTCAAATAAATGCAGTCTTTGACTGCATCTGTGGGCGGATATTTATTTGATTATACCCGGAGAATCCATCCATAAATAAAAAGATTCCACATCCGTTGCATTCATCAATTATCTGGTCAATAAAGGGTGTAGGGTAGTTGTCTTTGGGACAAGCTTGATTTACATCCCTATAATCGACGCACACTCTAATCGTTCCTTGTTTTTTCATCACAAGAACAATGTTTGATACCCAATCAGTTAGAGGAACCGAGTAAATACAACCAGCATGGATAAGTTTTTCAACTTCTGCCTTGATGGCAGCGGCTTTCTTGGGGTGCACCTACCATAGCAGTTGTTGTACCAGTTTGAAATATGGATACATCTTGATTTCGTGTTCAACGATATTCGAGTCAATGCCTAGCATTTCATCATATGACCAAGCAAAGACATCTCTGAATTCACGAAAAAGAGCATTATATATTTCTAGTTCTGAAGGAGACCAACATTTGCCAACATAAATATTCTCTACAACATCTACTTTGGTCGAGATATTTATGGCAATAGTCTCTTCGATATTGGACAAGTTTGGCTCGGAATCCACCATGTTTACAGTATTTGATAGGAAATCAAAAACTGAAGGATGATGAAGGTCATCAAGAGTATCTTCTTGACAATCTGAAAGATGGGAACGATGGTGGTAGTCTTCCCATGGTGCCCCGTCAGTTATCATTGACTGAACAATTCCTTCGTTGGTGTAATGCATTTGTGACCAAGGATCTAAATGGGAGTCATATTCCTTAGACCTATCTATCCAAATGCTTGATGAGCATTGATTTGGGTCTGCCTCCCATCCCAAAAGCATTGATTGCTACAATATTTCTATTGGGCTTGGAGGCAATACCTGTAGATGATCCATGTTAATATCATTTTCTGAGATCTTTTGAATAGAAGATATCATATTGCAAGTTCCTACCATTACCACTTCCGCCAGATTTATTAGAGGTGGGAGGGCAAAAGTCCCCATTAGTATAGGGTCTTTTAGTAGGCCTACTCCGATATTTTGAAGTGAATGGGGGCTTCCATGGATCATCGGAATGCTTCCCGTAACTTGTGAACTATTGGGGAGAAATGTTTGTTGGTCGACGATTGTAATTCCTCCTTGAAAAGGAAATGCAATATTCCTAAAGTAGGTCGACACAACGGCAGCCATTGCATATATCCAGGGCCTTCCTAGTAGGATGTTGTAATCAAGGTTTCCGTCGATTACTTTGACATCTATTTCTACTGTTTTCCCCCCAATTCAACTTGCAAGTTACTTAAGATCCCATGTGGGGTATATGTTCGTCCATCAAATGATTTTAATGTCGTTGAAGATCGCGACAAGGTTGGAGATCCTAAAGTTTTCCAACAACTCATCGACATATTACATGTAGATGCCCCTCATCAGTAATTGTTTGATGAACAGTTTTGTTGAGGGCTTTCACTTGAATGAGGAAAGCTAGTTGAGCTGGTAACTGAGGATCATATCCTTTGTGATTAAAGGAAACAAGATTATAATCCTTTGGGTCAATCCTACCTATTGCTGATAATAAAGCTTGCTTTTGGGAGGGGCAATTTTGCAGTACCTCAAGTGTCGACATAGCGGATGGCGATTGGGCTAGATCTTCTACTATATTATAATTATGTGCTGCTCTGGCACAAGGATTAAATGTCGACTTGTGTACTATTCCCTTTGGCAGTTTTATTGTTAGCTCTAGAATGATTGGTGGCGCAAATTCTGTCGAAGTTGTTGTCGAACTACTAGGTTGATCTTTATCCTTGTTGTTAGACAGCTATGGATTACCGTAATCTTTATTCCTTGTTGTTATCAAAGCATCATTTTGTTGTCTCGAAACCGGCAACATCAACACTTGGGACTGGGAAGCATTATCACTAGCAACCAGATTTGTTCCTGGATTTGGAAACGGATAAGTTAATACCACCGAGGTTTTCGAATTCTTGAAGAATTTTCTAAGCTCATATTTATATGGACAATCTCTTCTCCAATGGTCCTCATCACATATAAGACATGGACAATTTGTTTTCTTATCTCCAGAAGGGTTTGCAGAAGATTTTTCAGGTGATGATTCCTCCTGTTTCTTCTTCTTCCCTTTGTTTTTCTTCTTACCTCTTGGTTGCTTGGTTTCTTTGCCTTTGTCAGTTGAGACGGCATTTACTTCTGAGCCGAGAAGTTATTCTCTTGCATTTTGAATAGAAATCTTACGGGCTTTTTTAGATGTAGCCTTTGTTGATTTCCTGTCTGTCGTACCAATCACGCCATCGCCGACATGAGAGTCATTGTTCGATTTAGGAGGAGGAACAGAAAATTCCGACTTGGGAGCGTCAGGGATTTTATCATAGAGCGTGCCAGATTGAGTATAAATCAAGTATAAATATTGCGCATGAGCAATAACTTTCTCTTCAGTGATGACTCCTCCATTTGCTACATCTTTTGTAATGGAAGGTAATACTGACTTAATAAACCATTCAGCTAAAAGCTGATCAGGAACATACGTTTTTACCATTCTATGATGATGTTGCCACTCATGAATATGATTCGATATGTGAGTGGCCGCCGTTTGCTTGAAATTGGTAAGAAGTTCTGTTCCTGTTTCATACCTTATGTGTAACTGAAAATGGGTAAAAAAGATTGTGGCTAGGGCACTGAAGTTATCAAACGAAGCTCTAGGTAATTCGATATACCATTTTGCTGCCAGACTAGTTAACGTTCTCTGAAAAAGGCGAAGCCTAATCGAATCATCGTTTAGGGTGTTTGATGAACACCACAGATGAAATGTCATCACATGATTCGATGGGTCTTCACCTAGATTTCCATTAAATTTAGGAATATCTGATGGAAGTTTATGCGGAATCGCTGGCCACCAAGGGGCGTAAGCAATTGGATCGTTCATTAGCTGATTTAGATCCGGTAACTCTAAAGTCGCCACAAAGGGTAACTGTTTATTCAGGTTTGGTGAAGCATACCCAGAGTAAGATGGAATTGCTTGAGTAGTTGGTCTTTGCATACTAGCATAATGCATTTGATGCTGGTAACTTTGGTAAGGTTGATGGGCATAACCATTGTAGAATGGTTGATTTTGACCGTTTTGAATATACGACTGCCCACTATTTGCAAATATTTGTTGCTCGGATCCTTGGTATACTTGTTGGAATTGCAGTTGTTGATATTGCAGCAGCCATGGTTGTGAAGCCATGTGCTGTTGTCCAATACTGGCCGTTTGACCAAGATGAGGGGTAATTTTACCCGTTTGGGCCTATGTCATTCCACTAGTTGGCGATTGTGGTTGAGTCGCAAGGATAAGAGGTTGTTGCATTACAACCTGAGAAACCTGAGGTTGGCATACAACAGGCAACGCTTGTACTTGCGACACCGTCACAATAGCTAGCGTAATTGGTATATTAGACATAGGTAAACATCGTTGCATTGAGTATACAACTCTTGGTTGTTGAGGCAGCATTGGCACCCAACCACTAGATGTAATTCCAACATAACCTAAATTTTGTTGTGAACTCTCGTATGATTGTCCTCCTAGAGGAGACAATGAAAGGGTATATTGCCCCCCATACGGTGGTAATCCGGTATTCAAAGGAATTGTTTGTCCTTGAGGAACGGACTACCCAAATTGACACCGTGAAGGATCAATTTGCTGAGACTCAACATAAGAGTTCCCAGATATTATTCCGGATGAATAAATGGGAATGGACCATACTGTCGAAATAGCCCCTGAGTGGGCCCCATCTAGCGATTGAGAGCTAGTTGGGACAGATGGTATGGCGGGGAACATTGTTGGAGTGAAAGCAGGAAGTTCTACCGTCGCTGTGTCAGATGACACAGTCCTAGATGTCGATGGTTGTTCAGACATTTCTAGTCTATGCAAAAGATTTCTTAGCGATTCTACAGGAGCTTCCGATAATGATAGACTAATATCTGATGAAGAAGGATATAGGGTGATCCCGACTGCAAAATGCGATGGATAGCTAGATGGAGGATCCTCCACAATCTCTTCTATAGCAATCAGACTAGGTGGAAGAGGTAGACCGTCAGGTCCGTAAAATATTTCTGGTGCCAAAGAAGTTATAGAAATTGCAACGACTGATGTTTGGGGAATAACACCTTCTGAATTAGCTGTAGATGGAGCTAGTTCAGTAATACAAGTGTTTACCTTCACACTAGGATCAGCTCTACTGTCCTTTGGTGGCTGCGAAACTTCCTTTGTAAAGGCAGGGATACTAGAAATGTTTGGAGTAACTGGAGTCTCTGATGGTGTTGGAACACTTGTTCTAACTTTACCAGGGGATTTGGAACCGGCTAAATGAGTTCGCTTTGTCCATAATAGCTTTGATTCTAGAGACAAATATGGTTGACTTGTAAGTATCCCCGAACGACGGGGTTTCAATTGACTTTCTTCCACAATTGCGGATTACTCGATCAACTAAAAATCAAGGGGAAATATGTTTCTGAATTAAATGAATTTTAGATGCTTTGACACAACTTGTTTTTTCAATTTTTAAGAGTCGAGAAAAAACAAAAGATGACTCTAGTCGCCTTCAATTTTTAATGAGCTTGAAGTGACAAGTGCTCAGATGGACCTTTTCCTTTAAGGAGTCTAAAAAGGAATGAAAGAGAATACTCTGGAAATCTAGACAGAGGGATTACCAAACCAATCGCAAAACTACAGAATACTTTTTACGGTATGATAGTCAATCTTCCCGAATGCTGTGTTCAGTGCATTGCGATCGATAGGGCAGCAGGCAAGGCTTCCTATGGATAAAGGATAAAGCCTATTGTGGTCTCCCAATCTATACTCGATGGTACATGGGAGAAAAATTCCGTACTGTACTTATCATCTCAAAGTGGAGGAATCACCCAACCAGCAATGAAAACAATAGTTACCAGGCTTTACGATGCCGGAATACATCTCTAGCCTAGACTTCTAAATGTTGTGCGTTAGGTTCCAAAGTGTTTTTAGATTTAAAATTTATTTTACAGTTGATCTTCTTTAAGAAATTTTCCTTTCAGGTTCACCGTGTGATGTAGATATACAATTCCTAAAATGCAATCTAAGATTATAAACAATCGTTTAATCTTCTTTTTGCAATGAAAATCCTAGCTACTAAAGAAAGAGATGATATTCTTTCAACATAGAGTAGAGAGCACACACTATGTGCACTATCCTAAATCAAACCAACAAACAGTCTAAATGCAAATGCACATGCATGTATTTTTTTTCAGCCTTCTTAATGTGTAAATGATAAAAAGAAAGCTAAGCGCAAATCTGAATTATTTTTCAAAGCGACATTACTAACAAGTTTCTTTTCAAGAAAAAAATGAAGACAATGATGACACTTTGTGATTTGGAATTGAAAACTTGCTTTCGACACTTGAAAAAATATTAATTCAAATCAAATACAAGAGTAACAGTGTAATTGACTATCAAGAAAAATCTAATTCTCTTCTATGACTGAAAACGACACTTGTGACACTTCGAGATTAAGAAACGACAGTTCAATTACGGTACTTGTTTGTAAAAGAGAACTGAAAATGGCTCACAATACATAAAAACATTTACAGTTCTTTGCACATTGGAGGAAAAATAATGGCAAGGAAGGGGGTTTCCAACAGAGGTATACTGATTACAGACAGCAAAACTCCTGAATAGAGCTGAAAAGAGTGAAAAAACCAAAGTCTGAAGGCAAAATTAGCCCTTTCTGATCAGCGCACCTATTACACAAGGATTCCAGTATGCATCCCACCTACAGCACATAGGAAGTGCGATGCATACTCATATCCTTGAAGAGAGGGTGCGATGGTACAGTGCGAGACTTTTGATCCAGTTCTTGATCATAGTTTGCAGCACAGTTCAGGGATTTTAGCCGAGCAAGTGGTAATCAGTAAATAAATCACAGGGGTAGATCTAAGGAGGTTACTAGAGCCACCACAAGGGAAATTAGAGAGCTTGTAAATGGATTGTTCAGTTCATAAACAAAACCTGGAGATAGACTGAAGCAACATTGATCTACTTTGTACTTGCATAGCAAATGCAGTTCGAAGGCTAGCTGGCTTGACTTTAGGCTCCGTCTGTATGTTTATAAAGCAAACAAATATAGACAAACAAACAATCTATTCACTCCCCAGTGGAGTTGCCATTTTGTTATCGGGAAATCTACTGTTTATGTAGAGCTGCTAGTCCCACTAAGGCTGGTAGCTACCTTAGAAATAAAAAAACTAAAACCACTTTCGTTTTCCTTTATGAGAGGTAGATAAGAGGGGAAAGAATGAGACCAACCTCTTTCTTGCACTTGGTCCCTTGCTTAATTCCTCTCCCTTCTGATAGATCTTTGCCACTTGCTTCCTTGTTTACCCAGCTTCAAAGAGTATCTGTAGAATCAAAACAGCATAACACTATCCAAGAACAGAGATCTACCATCATAAACAATATAGGACCAGATATATATTGACCACAAAAATGCATATATCATCAATCATACAAGAATGTGGAGGAAAACTCAAATAGATTTATTAATAATCAAGAATAGCAAAGAGGATTACAACCAATTGTTCTGACCCAACGTCATCCTCTCAGCAAGAAAGCCCTTATTCACCTCATGAAAATCTTAGATCACCCAACACTATGATGTTACACCAAGAAACTAGCAGCACTTCCTTACAAGATACAAAATTCCAACCTCTGGATCTCTGGGATGAGGGATCCATATATAGATGTTTGCAAGGGGCATGAGTCAGCTTCTGAGATTTGATTAGTGTCCTCTCTCTGATAGTTCTTGATTCCACTTGGAGATTGATGATCTCTTACTCATCCTTGGGCGAATGTAGAGAGGCAAGTGTCACAGGAGAAGTTTCTGGAAGATTCCATGATCCTTCACCTCACAGATTGACCCTGCCATTTGTCTACTCTCACCCATCACACCCCATATAAGGGCTTTTCAGTATGCATCACACCTCCTGTGTGCATTTAGGTGGGATGAAGGGCGCTTTGACCATGGAGCAGGTGAGATGGTCCAGTTTTGACCAGTTCTGAGTAGTTTTTCATGGAGAACTTCTGGGAGATGCTGTAATCAGTTGACCTTGTTATTTTAGGGGTTGGAAAAACACTTTTAGGGACTTAGGAGCCCTTGGTTTATGGACATTTATGATTGGGGTTGTAGTGCCCAAAAATGTCTATAACACATAGTTGCATATGTTGTTGAATAATGATGTAAATTTGAATAATGTTATAATGTTATAGGGTGAAATTAATGTGTTAATGAAGAAATGTAATTATCAAAGAAAATAACGATATAACCCTAGGAAACCTTAACATGGTATCAAATATGGACTGAATAAAAATCATGGAGATCACCCCCATGGAGATACCTTTGATGGAAGCAAGAGAAGATGGAAGAGACCTAAAAGAATTCTAGTGTTTGAGGATAACCTTAGGCAATTTTGTATTAGGGTTTGATGGATATCATGAGGTGAGGGTTTGAGAGAAACCCTAGTTTATGGAAAAGATTTTAGATATGAAATATAGCATGGTCAATGTGAAGATGTTGAACTACTTGTATAAAATTTGATGAAGCCCTAGATGGGATAGTCTCTAGTAGGCATGGTTGTTGATAAAGTTGTTGAGTGGATAGTGATGGCTCTTGATGGTTGGTTAAAGAGGGAAATTATCACCTCTCATTAAAGATACATATTTTTTTATTTATGATGCTCATTTACGTCTTTACTTTTGACTTATAGATCTTATTATTGTTTTTATTATGCTTCTTGCATATATGTTTGAGTATTTGGATGTTGCTAACTTCTTGATGAGATATGATAAGTGGATCATTCTTTAATATCATGGCTACTGTAGGAAGAGATGATCTAGCATTGGAAAAAGAGGCTCTTGATTATGTTGGCTTGTGTTATATTCTTTGGACCATATATTAGGTGGGCGGAGCTACCTATGGTTTTGTGCATGGATTTCACACATGGTTTTGGGCATGATGGTTTTCTGTCCATGGTATTTTTTAGATTGGATTAAGGGAACTACGGTTATGTTATAATCCAAGGTTAATGAATTGGGTTTTATCGATGCTTTCGCATGTATATATAGGTATTGTAACATTGAAAGGAACATAATGAAAAATCAATTTGGTAGTCCCGGTTTTGGGATCTAGGGGAAATATTTGTGTATATATGTTTTATGTTTTGTGCTCTCACCATTGTTTAATTTCAATCTTTAGAATTTGTATGCAAGTGATTTTTGTACGTGGTTAAAACCTACATTTGGTATCAAAGTTGTTTTGGATTCAAGGGGACACCTTTGGTGATGAGGGGTTTTTGCTCAAGAATGTGGTAGAGCAAGTTCACTTGGAGATCAACGGGATCTATTCTCGTGGTGAAAGAAGATGGCAAGTAGTTGGAAGGATAGAGATTGATAAATTTAATGGTCAAATTTTTGAGTTGTGGAAACTCATGGAGGATCTTCTAGTTGATAAAGATTAGTGGATCTCAGTAGATCTGGGTACTAAACCAACAACAATGTCAGCTGAAGACTGTGTGAATTTGGATCGGAAGGCAAAGAGCACAATATGATTGTGTGCCTCAGATTCAATATTAGTGAATGTATTAGGGGAAGCTTTAGCGAAGGCTTTATTGGAAAAGTTAGGGACTTTATACCAATATAAGTCTTTGGTGAATAAACTGTTCCTACGGAAAACATTATATAACCTGAGGATGAAAGATGGAGACTCAGTGACAAACCATCTGAACACGTTTAATACTTTGGTAAGCCAGTTATTATCTATTGATATTAAAATTTCAAATGAAGATAAGTGCATTAGTTTGTTCTGTTCTCTACTAGATTTGTGAGATAGTCTACTTGTTGCAATAGGTAGTAATTCAATTGGCTTGCAATTTGATGAAATAGTCTCATCCTTGCTATCGGAGGAGATGACACAAAAAAATATGGAGGGCTAGAATGGTGATGGCTTGTGTGTACTAGGACAGTCCCAGAAAAGAAAATAAAAATAAGTCCTCGCGTGGGAGATCTAAATCTAGAGTGATACCTAAATCTCCAGGAGAACCTGTAAAGGTGTGATGGAAACGCAGAAAGGAAGGGAACCTCAGAAGGGACTGTAAGTCTAAAGCTCTTGAGAAAGGAAAGGGATCTAATGATTCCCCTTCTGCAAAGGTAAAAAACACCTCAAATGAAGGTGTTGATGTGTACTTGGCTTCTTCTTCATGTACACATGTAGATCATGAGGCATGATTGATTGACTCGGGTGCATCCTTTCACTTCACTCCCCATAGAGAGTGATTATGTAAGTATGAGAAATATGATGGTGGTGATGTCTTCTTAGGAGATGATAGGAAGGCTAGAATTGTTGGTCACAAAAAGGTCAAATTGAAGTTGCAAGGTGGAGGGATTAGAACACTTCTGGGTGTTTTTCTTATTCATGCATTAGCCAAGAATTTGATTTGTGTAAGCAAGCTAGATGATGCAGGTGTAAAAATAGTGTTTGAGAAAGATACTTGCAAGATGGTTCAAGGAGCACTAGTATTGATGTGGGGAGTTAAAATTTGAAATACGTAAAAGATCCAAGGTAGCACTATTATTGATGGGTGCAATAGATCTGTGGTTCCTAAAAGTGGAGCAGAAAATCTAGTGGTCTCTAGAGAAAATACCATACTATGTCATCAAATGCTTGGAAATAGTGGAGAGAAGGTCCTTTGAATACTTCATGGTAATGGTATGATAGAAGGTATGTCTAATTTATCTATGGATATTGATTTTTGTGAAGATTGTGTATATGGGAAGCAGAACCAGGTTAGCTTCCCCTCTGGTGCTAAGAGGGCAAAACGAATATTAGAGCTTGTGCACAATGATGTGTTTGGACCTAAGAAGGTTTCATCACTAGATAAGTTTGTGTAATATGTATCATTTATAGATGAATTCTCAAGGAATTCATGGATGCATTTCCTTAGGAAGAAATCTGAAGTCTTTGCAAGTTTAAAGAATTTAATGCTCTAGTGGAAAACCAGAAAGAGAAGAAGATAAAGGTGCTGAGGATAGATAACAATGGACAGTTTTGCAAGAAGGAATTTGAAGAGTTCTGTAAGAAGTGTGGTGTATCATGACCGAAGACTACTCCACACACACTTGAGAAAAATGGAGTTGCAGAAAGAATGAACAAGATGTTGATGGAAAGGGCAAGAAGCATGCTTAGTGGTGTCGGGTTAGGACAAGAATTTTGAGCAGAGGCAGTAGAGACTACATGTTACCTGGTCAAAAGATCACCTTCATTAGCGTTAGAGGATAAGACTCCACAAGAGGTATGGACTAGTTAGAAACCTTCTCTTTCACATCTGAGGGTATTTGGATGTGATGCGTATGTACACGTTGGATAGTAAATATGAAAAGTGCATCTTTATTGGGTATAAGAATGGTTTAAAAGGTTATAAGATTTGGAACCCAGAAACAAGGAAGGTTGTGTACAACTAAGATGTGGTGTTTAGAGAGGTGAAATATGTTATTAAACATGAATTCCTACCAAAGGAACTTGAGAAGATAGATTTTGAGCTAAAGTAGAAAAAATCAAACTCTATAATATAAGAATTAGAATATGAAGAGCCACAAAATCTGGTTGTGAGAAGATTAGTTCGAGAAGCAAGGCAACCAGAAAGGTATAATCCATCTCCTTTCTGTTCAAATTTTTCTTTATATATTATTGATGATTATCCCAGAACTATGAGGGAAGCAATAGATTGAAAGGGTGGAAAACTATAGAAAGAGGCCATGGTTGATGAAATGCAATCTTTGCACAAAAATGAGGCTTGGGATCTGGAGGAATTGTCAACAGGAAGGAAACCCATTAGCAGAAAATGGGTCTTTAAGAAGAAGATGAATGCAGAAGGAAAGATGGAGAAATACAAAGCTCGGTTTGTAGCGAAAGGTTATTCCCAAGTGTCAGGAATTGGTTTTGGTGATATTTTTTCTTATGTTGCCAAGGTAGCTTCTATTAGATTAGTTTTATTTGTTATTGTTGCTTTTGATTTTGAGGTAGAGAAGATGCATGTGAAGACATGATTTCTTCACGTGGATCTGGAAGAAGAGATCTACATGAAGAAACTTGAAGGCTTTATGGTGAAGGGTAAGAAACAACTGGTATGCAACATAAAAAGTATTTGTATGGGTTAAAACAATCACCAAGGATGTGGTATCATAAATTTGATACATTTATATGGGGACTTGGCTTCACCAGAAGAAAAGAAGATCATTGTGTGTATTTTAAATTAATTTGTGACCGTGTTATTTATCTAGTCTTGTATGTGGATGATATGTTGCTGGTTGGAAATGACAAATAAATTATCCAGGCTTTGAAGACAAAATTGTCCTAAAAATTCAACATGAATGATCTTGATGTTGCAAACTATATTTTTTCATGGAAATTAAATGAGATCGGGCAAAGAGGAAGCTCTCGTTAAACTAGAGGAATTATGTCAATACATTACTGCAAAGGTTTAATATGAAGGATAATAAATCGATGAAGGTTCGTATTCATGTAGGTGTAATGTTATCTGATGAACAGTGTCCCAAGGCATAAGAAGAGGAAGAGGACATGTCCCGTGTTCCATATGCAATTGCAGTTTGTAGCCTAATGTATGTAACGGTCTGTACTAGACCAGGAATTGCACATGTAGTGGGAGTATTGAGCAGGTTTATGTCAAAACCATGGAAGGAGCATTAGACAACAGTGAAGCGGGTTTTCAGGTATTTGCGTAGCACTAGTAATTATGGTTTGTGCTACCAAGGAAGACCGGGATTGGCTAGAGTTTTGGACATCCGTGGTTTTGTTGATGCAAACTGGGCTGGATATTTTGATCAGAGAAGATCTACAAGTGGGTATGTGTTTAACCTATTTGGAGGTGCATTTAGTTGAATGAGTAAGAGATAGTCTATAGTGGCACTTCAATTAGAGAGGCAAAATGCATGGGATCCACTCATGCATGCGAGGAAGAAGTTTGGTTGCAGAGATTGTGTTCAAGTATGGGGTTAGTACAACGAGCTATGAGGAGAGACTACAACCAAAGTGTAATTTTATTAGTAAAGAACCCCACTTATCATTAAAAAACAAAGCAAATTTATGTTTAGAATCACTTTGTGAGGGATATGGTTGAGGATAAAAAGGTGTTTATGGTAAAGGTGGACACTTTGAAGAATACTGTAGATGCATTGACATAGTATGTGAGCAATCACAAATTCTCTTGGTGTAGAGAAACAAGGGGCATTGCAGGGGTGGCTCAATGACTAAGCTCTCTTGTGGTCCCCTATGGAAAGAAAAGAACAAGTAATGTTGGATTGTGTTATTTTCTTTCGATGACTACCCCACTCACGGAGGGTAAGCAACAGGGCGGTAGCCCCCCTACACGGGGTTTGGGGCAGCGCCCCGAGAATTTTTATTGGACCCTATATTAGGTGGGCAGAGCTACCTATGGTTTTGTGCATGGATTTCGGACATGGTTTTGGGCATGATGGTTTTCTGTGCATGCTATTTGGTAGATCCAATCAAGGGAACCACGATTATTGTCTAATCTAGGATTAATGGATTGGGGTTTATGGATTCTTCAGCATGTATATATATGTATTGTATCATGGAAAGGAACATAATGAAAAATCAATCTAGTAGGTTTTGGATCCAGGGGAAAATCTCTGTGTATATTTGTTTTACATTTTATTCTCTTGCCATTGTTTATTTTCAGTTTTTGGAATTTGTATGCAGGTAATTTCTGTACGGGGCTAGAACCTAGAGATGTAAAGGTGACAAATCACTATAAGCTACCTATGTACAGTAAGAAGGTGCATAGGTAAGTTTGAGCTGCAAAATTGGATGGCAAGGTAATCCTTAAAGGTATGATGAGAATTTCTGTTTAAAAAATAGTTCATACATATGAAAGTGATTTGGATTCATGGTTCTTATGATGAAATGGTTCACTTGGTATTGAACAAGTATCTTACTTCTTAACCGCGATGAACTTCTTGATTCTATGAGGCTACTTAATGTCGATATTTGATATAGTGGTATACTTGATGTTTGGCTAACATTTATATTCTAGATATCTTGATCCCATAAAGAAGGTTAGTACCTTAATTGTAGTAGATGGTAAGTTGATACCATTCATATTATTTGTGAAAGGCATGGTAACCATGATGATAGAAATGTAACAACGAGATTGATATTCATGATCTTTTGTTGACCATGGTTATGTTTTGATGTTCTTAGTAATTATGGCATATGAATTCCTTGACTTGATGGATTTAGTTACGTAAAAAAGAAGTAATGTTATGAACATGATTCTTGAAGGATGCTCCTATTAGCTATTTGACACTAACCTTTGATAACAAATTTATGCCATGTTGAAGTAGCTTCTAACATCATGAATATGTGATACAATCTGACTTTGTGATCTAACAAATCTACTGATGCATGACAATATTATAGATAGTTTGATGGCATGAATGAAGCTGACTGAAGTGGATTCCCATTTAGAGGGAGAATCTATGCATGAGATCCTTACTCATATTACATTGCATGTATATTCTTCACTATTGAAGTATGGTTTATGGGCATGAATAGAAAAATATCTGACATTGTTCATTTCCAACAAAGTTTTGATCTAACAAGAGAGATTTTTCCTATACTCTAAAACTCAGTCACACAGAAGAAGGGTTACAAGTGCAACTATAGCCTTTCAACCACATGGAAGTAAGGTCAGAGGTGCAAGTGTAACTTCCCAACCACCTACAGGGAAGGCCTATGGGTGTGAATATGTTTGCTGGACACAAAAATGAAGTTTTTGTGCATGAAATTAGATGTTCACCTGAAGGATGTTAGTCCTACAGATGTGGAGCAGAAAAAAAAGATTTGTGAGCAAAAAAGTTTGAATGTTTACTATAATATGAATATGTAGATTGAAATTGTGTTTGTAGGTGACCAGGATATGCATATAAATATGTCATTATGATTCAACTATTGAAGTTTGTACTGAAAGAGTTTGACATGATTTAGCTATTTAATATAAGCAGTGTTTGGAGTTTTGAGATGATGCTTGATAATTACTTAGAGCTTTTACTTGATGTTGAGATATGTCTTGGACTATAGATCTCACTATGATAGATAATTTGGGGTTTAACCTGATGACTAATGATTTGATTTGATGACTAACCATCTTCCTTGATGACAATGCTATGTGGGAATAATGACCTTTAGTGTCTAACATTAGTATTCGATAATGGTTTTGTATTGGCCTCCTCGTTCTTAGAACATTGATTGAAGTATTGACAGTTGTGATTTAATGTGAAGTAATCTAACAATGAACAGATGGAACCTGCATGACTTATCCTTGGTGCATGAATTTGCATCTAATGAAAAAAGATGACTTACATTATGCTCATGAGAATGACTTAGTGAAATTGGGATTGATATTTCTTATCACAACTTGTTGACATGATAATAGAAGAAGTCATGACTTGATGACATATCTACTTGTCACCCAATCTAAAGAATTGATATAATTTGTGATGATTTTGATATTGGTGTTGATATGGTGTCTAAACATTGATAAGATGACTTAGTTGATTTGATTGCAAAATATTGAGTTATGTAAGGCTAAGAATATTTCTTTGGTAAAGTGTTATGTTTTTAGAAATATTTGTGTAAAGCAAGCTCCCCGATCTAGATATGTTTGCACTGATAGTTATCTGGTGAAGCTATGAAGATGTGTTGATGCAAACCTCTAATTTAGAAGTGTTCCAAGGTATGAATTTGATTTTGATTTTGGTTTGACACTGATGGTATAATTTTGATAGGAAATGAGCCTATGATGATCAAAGTATGAGAGAGATGGATTCTGAAGCTCAAAATGATGCATCATGGCATGATGAATTGATTTCTGAAGTTGGTAAAAGAAAATATATTTCCACAAAGCTATTGAAGAAGTATTCGGAAGTGGAAATGAAAATCCTTAGACACTCTGATTGAATTTCAAGAAGTTGCGAAGAGATATTGTTGAGCTTGACTTGGCAACTGATATTTGATTGAAGCATTTATGTCCCATTTTGAACATCCATCCATTTATATAAAAGATGTGCATAGAACCTAATTCAACTCATGATTGAACCACTTCATTCACATTGAGTTGTTTCTAAACATATTTAAAATTAATTGCACAAGATGATATTCTGGTGATATGTGACTAATTGGGTGTACTAATGATGATTAAATTGTTATTGATGAGATGAGCACATTTGGATTTTTCCTTAGTATGAGATCTGCCTGATATCTTGGATAGAAGGTCCATAGCATGACCAAGGTTGAGTACAATGTTGCTAGCATGACTAGCGATGTGGCAGGATGAACATGCTCCTTGGAGAGAAGTTTGAGGAGGATATAGATATGAGATGGATACATTATGATGATAAAAAGTGGGAAATGATTGGTAGAGAATCCCACATATAGTTGGGACTAAACTACCTTCATATATTGAGAGAGTTTTTCTCTATGAGACATGCTTAAGCTTCTGGTTAGAACCTCGTTGAGAGGGAGGGTGAATATAGCATCATTTTATGATATATATATATATATATATATATATTATTTTTTATGTTATATATGATATTTGATTATCGTCCTGCATGAATAGGAGACTACTGCTATTTATAAATGACGATCAAGATGATACCGAATATGAATATGATGAGAACATCGCTGATGGACGACACTAAGAAAACTCTTCCCCCTTCTTTGAGCTCCCAAGGTGATCCAAGAGGATCCTAGAGGATTGATCCAGGAGGATCCTGGATGATTGATCCAAGTGGATCTTAAGAATGTACCAGTTATTAGGTTCCTATACCAATAAGAGTCATAATTTTTGAATGGCTGAGATCAAATCTGTAATATGTACATACCTTTGCTTTCTACAAATGTTTTCCATATATAAAGAGTGTATGTCCTAAAAGAAAAATAAAAGGACAAAAAGAATAAAAAGGTAAAAAAGATGAAAAAATGAACCCCAAGAAAAAAGACCATGAAAGTGTGCAAGTGAAAATGCCACTCATTACTTTTGATGCAAAATAAAGATTGTGTGTAGCTTGTTACCTTTGCACAATCCATGAATAGTCAAAATGTTTAAAATTGACTATTTCATGTTTTCAATTTTATGCTTAGATATAGAGAAAAAAATCAGACCAAACTATTTAATCTTGGTAGATAGTTAGATTAGGTAGAGTAAATAAAAAGAGCTCAACTGTTTAATCTAAGTCATTGGATGTAATAAGGTTAGACATAGATAGACTACTATTGTAAAGGAAAATAAAATGTTTTGATAAGGGTTTGCTAGCCTAAGTGCACCCTAATAAAGAGAAGCAAAAATGGTAGGATAAGTAGGTGGGTAAGTAGAAAGATGGTTGCAGAATTGTGATGATTGTTAGATAATAGGATATTATTCACCTTCATCGCCAAAATTCTAAGTATGGATGAAAATTGAGCATGTCTTAAAGTTCACAAAGTCAATTGATTGACCTTCCTCACTCATTACATTTTTCACTTAACTAAATTCCAAGGAAAGTCTTAAAGTACCTAAAATGTTAAGTTAAAGGGGCTCAGAGCATTTCTCTGACTTTTGGAGGGACCAGACCCTCAACCCAATGACTTATAGGTCTTAAGTACTAAAATTCCCTTCATGAACATTCACCCCCTTCAAATTCACTCATATTCACTCAAATCCCTTTTCCTAAGAAAAACATCATCTTCCTAAGGAAAAGTTCCCCTAATAAACCCTGTTCTCTAAGGCAAAAACCTTAGAAAAAGTGATCATTCCCCCATGAAAAACCCCCTTTTCTTCAAAAAACCCAAAAGACACTTCGAGCCTAAGTATAATGTGTTATGACAATAAAAAATAAATGAATGCATTACCCTTTAGCACTATTTCATTTTCATATTAATTTCTAACTTATATGTATTAATCCCCAAAACGCAATAAACCCTTCCCCTATAATTATATAAAATAAACCCTTATATTAATATTTAGTCTCGATATGTCATGTTGAGAATGTGCTCTGAAGCGATTCAACAGCGAAAGACAAAAAACCCTAGCCGCCGCTGAACGGACCTGCCATAGCCGCTGCAGGTTCTTCCACTGACGGCCGCCTATGGTACCAGTTGCAGGAGGGGAGAGCTCCGCCTCCCCTCCAAAGGACACGCCCTTATCTGACAATATGCAAAAGACTGTGACTCTGCACCCCGCAGACACAGATCCGGAAACTGAAAAAGACCAGCAAAGGACGCAGAAGGAAAAGATGCACTCAGCTCGGAATGAAGAGGACAACGAAAGCAATGATAAGCACACCAATGCGGAATCATCTCAGACAAAAGTGACCTCAGCCACTTGTATACCAAAAGCAGCAGAATCGATCAAGGTTGAACTGCCAAGCCACCGCATCAATGGGGAAATCCAATACATGCAGGATTACGCTCTCATCGGAAAGTTTTTGGGATTCTGGCCCACAGAAAAAGCCTTACAAGGATGGATAGCCTCAAAATGGAAGCCCAAAGGACAAGTGACTTTGCAGCTTGGCCCAAAGGGCTTCTTCACAGCCATCTTCAACTGTCTCGAGGACAAAACAAGGATATTTGAAGGCGGCCCGTACTTCTTTAACTCCTCAGGTTTGTATCTAACGGAATGGAAGCCTCGATTCAACCCTGACAAAGAAGACTTCAGTTGGGCCCCTGTATGGATAAGAATGTATTCCCTTCCTGTGGAATACTGGAAAGAAGAAACGCTGGCAGACATCGGCAACAAGCTGGGGACCTTCATCAAAGTTGCAACCGAAACAAAGACACGCAAATACACCTCTTACGCTAGGATCTGCGTCAAGATGCACCTAACCAAGACCCTTGCAGACACGGTAAGTCTCTTTCACGATGACTTTGAATGGAAACAACCCTTAGATTATGAGCATATCCCTTTTCGCTGTAGAAAATGTCATGAGCACGGCCACCTCTTCCGTGACTGTCCCTTAAATGTGAAGCCCCTGGCTCCTTCTAATGATGCAAACAAGGACCAAGATGGTTTCACCAAAGTCCCCACCTGCCGCCGGCATGCCAAGAAAAATCAAGCTATTCCAGATCAAGCCCTCAAGGCGAACCCCCAGAACTGCTTCTCTGTCCTTGCCTCGCAAGATATTCCAAACAGTCCCAACTCTGACTCCCCAGATCAGCCAATCCCACCCGCGCCCTCCTTCAACCGCTCCATCACCTTAATATCCTCTGACCCAGCCTCTTCCAACTCTGCAGATACACCCTCAATGGAGAAAACCAAATCTGTCTCAGATCTCGGACCCCTAATCCCTTCCAAGGGGAAAACCATGATGAATGAAAATCAACACGCATCAGATATGGATCTTGACGCAGCACTAGCCTTGAGTCTTCATGAAAATGCAGTGGAGGTGGACCACAATACTCCAAGTGTTATGGAGGAAGATCGGGAAGATGTAGATCTAGAAGAGTTTGACATCTCCAAGCTTGACATCTCCAAACTGGAGACAGCATGCAAGCAAAAAGAGTACAACTCAATCCCCCTCTGGCAAATAGATAAACTTGAAGGAGTCCTGACCAGGGTGCAGCACCATAAAAGCCTGGGCATCCAAGGAGGCAGTCACTGGGATGGAAAAAAGATCCTTAAAGATACAAAGAAAAGGGGCAGAAAAACAGACCTTCAGAGAACAATAATAGTAGGGGAACTACTTATGGATTCGGGGCAATTCCCCAAGTTGACCAAGTTCTACAAACCCAAATCTCAATCTACATGAAGCTCATTTCTTGGAATGTAAGAGGACTCAACAGTCCCTCTAAACACAGAATGATCAAAAACCTGATTATGCAAGAAAAACCAGCAATAGTCTTTCTTCAAGAAACAAAAAGCAGCAGCACAATGATAGACAGACTCAGCAACAAAATATGGGCAGGCAGTAGTTCAATATCAGTAGACGCCTCAGGGGCATCCGGCGGTCTTGCCATTTTATGGAACCCGCAGATTGTATTACTTGATAATTTTCATGCCACTCTTCATCTTATTCAAGCTACATTCCACCTCATCGGCACCAACATCCACGGGCACCTAACCAATGTATACTTCCCGCAGTCAATTCAGCAAAAATTGGATCTCTTGGATACGATTTCCCTCCTCAATGCAAATAGACACTTCCCCTTATGGATTGGAGGAGGCGATTTCAATATCATAAAATCCATGGAAGAAAAACAAGGGGGTAGAACCCGGCTCGACAGTGATAGCAGCGGCTTCAAGCAATTCTTACAAAACAATCAGCTCATGGACATTCCCACCTCCAATGGCATTTTTACCTGGTCCAACAAGCGCAGAGGTGCTCACCATATTGCCTCAAGGCTAGATCGATTTTTAATCTCAGACAATGCGATCCACCTTGGAGGAGATTTTAGCGCCTCAATCATTCCCCAAGGAGGCTCCGATCACTGGCCAATTCTGCTCCATTGGTCAAGACCAGGCAACTGCTGCAATCGACCCTTTCGATTCGAAGCCTTTTGGCTCACAAACAACAAGTTCAAGGATGTGGTCAATCAAGCCTGGACATCTTACATCCCGCCTGCGGGAGCTAAGATGTATCAGTTTCAACAAAAGCTAAAAAATCTGAAACAAGCTCTTAAAATATGGAACCGAACTCATTTTGGCAACATACAGGAGAGCAGACAAAAACTGGAACAACAAATGAAAGTACTACAACAAAAATTCATTCTGGAAGGACGCACAGAAGAACAAATTCAACAGGAGCAGATCCTCTGGAATCAAATTGAAGAGCGTCAAAAACAAGAGGAAATTCTATGGCGGCAAAAATCTCGAATAAGCTGGCTTAAAGATGGAGAGAAAAACACAAAATTCTTCCACAAAACCACCATACAAAGGCGTATGCACAACAAAATTACCTTTGTCAACAATCAACAGGGTGAAAGAATAGAGGTTCATGAAGACATGGAAAAAGAATTTACAGGCTACTTCAAGGACATTCTAAAGGAACCTGACAGCAACCGGGATGAGGCAATCCGGGCTATCACGCAGCACATTCCTAAAATTATCAATGAGGACCACAACAATCAACTGCTCCAACCCATATCATTAAAGGAAGTTGAAGAAGCCTTGGCTCAACTCAAAGATGGCAAAGCTCCAGGGCCTGACGGATTCACAGCCAATTTCTTTCATGAATTTTGGGAGCTCATCAAAGTTGAAGTATGGGATCTAGTGGAAGAATCCCGCAGCATGCACTGGGTCCTCCCGGCCCTCAACTCAACCTTCATAGCCTTGGTACCCAAAGAAGCGGCTTCAAACAAACCTGAGAAGTACAGACCAATAGCGCTATGCAATGTGATTTACAAACTCATTTCAAAGGTTATTGCAAACCGACTCAAACCGCTCCTCCCCCTGCTCATCTCTCCAGAACAGACGGGGTACGTTGAAGGTCGGCAGATCATGGATGGAATAATTCTTTCAAATGAAGTCATACACTCTTTAAAGCTTCTCAAAAAACCAGGTATGCTTCTCAAGCTAGACCTTTCCAAAGCCTTCGACAAACTTAGCTGGAATTACATTCATAAAATGCTCTTGGCTTTTGGCTTTAATGCTACCTGGACCAGATGGATCATGAACCTAATCACTTCTCCAAGTTTCTCTGTCTTACTGAACGGATCTCCTTCTCCTCCCTTTCACCCCTCGCGTGGCATTAGGCAAGGGGATCCTCTATCACCTTTCCTCTTCGTTTTAATGGCTGAAGGGTTAAGCAGGCTCCTCAAATCAGCAGTTTCCTCTCAAGCTCTCAAAGGCATCTCTCTCCATGGCCGACCTCCTCAGACTCATCAGCAATTCGTTGATGATACAATGCTCTTCGGGCATCCTTCCGTAAAAGAGGCCTCTGTATTCAAATCTCTCCTATCCCTCTTCTCTGAAGCCTCTGGCACGTCCATTAACGCTGTAAAATCTCAACTCTTCTTCTTCAACACTCCCCCCTCCACGCAAAGGAATATTGCTCGAATTTTGGGATTCACAATTTCCCACCTGCCTTCTAAATATCTAGGAGCTCCCCTCTCTGATTCAGCAATCAAGCAGGTGTCCTGGAGGTCGCTTCAGGACAAACTTGAATCAAAGCTCTCATCCTGGACTTTTCGGGCTTTAAATTTGGCAGGCAGGCTCGTCCTCATTAAATCAGTATTACAAGCAATGCCGCTCTATCTTTTCTCCATCTTGGCAGCTCCAAAAGGGGTTCTGAAGGCAATACGCAATCTACAACGCAACTTCCTCTGGGGTTCCACTGGCCTGAATCGGAAATGGGCCCTTGTCAAATGGACAGAGGTTTGTAAAACCAAATCAGAAGGAGGGCTAGGACTTCGGGATCCGCTTCAAAGCAACAACACAATGGGAGCTAGAATATGGTGGAACTGGGTCTCCAAGCCAAACACCCCATGGGCTCAATTATGGCAAGCAAAATATGCCAGAGGCAGCAGTTGGAGTGACCTCATCAGAATCAATCCTACAGCGCAAGGTTCACTCATCTAGAACAATGCAAAAACTCAGAGTAGCTTCATACAAGAACATAGCTTTTGGGAAATTCATTCAGGCACAGCTGCCAGATTCTGGGAGGACTCATGGCAGCAACTCCCCAAACTTGCAAATTTGTTCCACAAACCTCTTTGGCAGGCTAAAATGAAGCAAGAAAGCATCACACTGGTACACCAGTTCTGGCAGCCATCTCCAAATCATGACTTTCAGACATGGAAACCGGCGCGACTCTGGCAAATAGATTGGCAGGGAGAAACGTACACAGATATTGATCAGGAACTCATAAATAGGAAAATCCACCATTCCAATCAGCAGGATAAGCTCAGATGGGGCTACACAACCAAAGGCACCTTCACCACCAAAGAAGCTCATCACTTGCGCTATTCCAATCTCCGGGCGGCCAAAGATCAAATCTGGGAACAAGTATGGCACACAGGGCTATGGCCCAAGATCTCCACCTTCTTATGGCTATTAAGCAAAAAACGCATTCTCACTTGGGACAACTTGATAAAAAGAGGATTTATAGGGCCATCCAGATGCCCAAACTGCAACATTAATTGTGAAACTATCAGTCATCTAATGGAAGAATGCCCATTAGCAAAACAAATCTGGGAGAAAGTTGAAAAATGCAATATGAGAGCAAACCCAAGACAGGTGGATGTCACGGAAAACATAAGGAACTGGGCCAAAAAGCCGTTCAAAAGCCGGATTCTCAACTCTCTGTGGAGCATCATTCCAGGCTTTCTGTACTGGACACTATGGAAAGAGCGCAACCATAGAATCTTCAACAACTCATACAGATCCATAGATGATCTTTGGCTCATCCTCAAACAAAACATACAGGAAACCCTGGCCATAAGAGTTTGGAATGACACGGACATGCCTGAAATCCAGCAAGAACGCAGTATTCTGAAAGAATGGAATCTTGACCTTAAGTCCTTAGTCAAGGTTATCACCAAACCATCCATCAGATCCGCCTCTCCATCCTCTTGGTCCCCACCTGCATTCAACTCATACAAGCTGAACTTCGACGGAGCTGCCAAAGGCAACCCTGGCCCTGCAGGCTTTGGCGGAGTCATTAGACGACATACAGGAGAAGCGATACACTTATATTTTGGCACAATAGGCAAAAATACCAACAACGCGGCAGAGCTGGAAGGACTATGGAAAGGAATCTGTCTAGCTGAACAGCATCACTTCTCCCCACTTGAAGTTGAAGGTGACTCTCTTATACTCATAGAGGCGGCTAAAAGAATACAGGCTGGAGCCAAAGCAGTCAAGATTGCAAAAAGTTGGAGGCTGCTAAGCCGTCTGGAATCCCTGGAGGAAAAGCTCCACACTCCCCACAATATAACCTTCCATCATGTAAGGAGAACAGCGAACCAGGTAGCAGATCGGCTGGCAAATCAAGGCGTGTCACAGTCGACACCTCACTTCTCAGGCTCACTGGATATGGTTGAAGATGCTCAACTCAAAAAGGATTGCATCTCTTTGGTGCAAAAAGACCTCCCTCACCCGGATGCGGGTGTTTATGATGCGTGAGAGGCAGGTGGCTCGTCACATGGGCAGGTGTCAGCCCGGACGAGCCACGACATACCAGTACGCAGGTGTAATAACTCTGCCGGAAGGTGAAGCAATCGGGATGTTAAGTCTGGTTCAGGCGCCATTTTTCGCGGAGGGTGAAGTCATTGGAATGTCAAGTCTGGTCCAGGCGCCATTCAATGCGCAGCAGCAGACGAGGAGAATGGAACTCGTTAAGTTTGAACCCCAAGCCGCTTTCCCGCATTCTTTCAAGCGGACCGAGCAGGTGCTGGCAGAGACAGAACATTCTCTGGCCCAGTGCAAGATTTCTCAGGGGAATTCTGCAACGGGAGGCAATTGTCGGATGCCAAGAGAGAGGCTCAGGATGAGCAGTCGTAGAGGAGGTTCTAGGGGCCGTTCTACCACTCAGAGGCCTGACATTTAGCCTTCCTCCTCAGTGGAAATCACCTTCGAGCAGAACAGATTTCCGAGCAGGCTTGCCGGATGCAGCAATGTAAGAGGCATAGGTGAAATTCTGGAATGCGGTCATGTGGAGCACCCGGCTATTTGATATCGGATCCCCTGCACGCTGGAGAACAATACCCTCATCGTCTCAGTCACCGTGGAGCACTGCAGCAATCTTAGGGGGCAACTGGAAGACCTGACGGTGCCAAGGGTCGACATGCAAGTTCCCAGAGTTGACATGAGGCGACCAACTCAAGCTGATGATGCTGGCCCCAGTGAGCCGGTTCAGAGGTTGCTGCGCTCGGACACGGAGGATTCAAAGAAGCTTAAAGGTCCAGTGACGGACGAGCCTCACACAACTGATGAAGATTAACTCAGAAGCTGCTCTGTATTCGCGGCCAGGAACGCAACTCTCTGTCCAACTCTTTCTGCTCACTTTGTCTGTCTGTTACTGGGTTTATGTCCACCGTGACGGTTTATATGTCCACAGTGTCAGTTTACGTGTCATCCATGTTAGCTTATGCGTCCACCGTGTCATTTTATGTGTCCACCGTGTCGGCTCATATGTCTACTGTGTCAATTTAGATGTTGGTTATGTCGGAAGGAAGAAAAACTGGTCTCTTTTTGCGCCAGTGTTGCTCTGAATGGTCAATCATGGGGAAAATCTCTCTGGAGATGCAGGGCCATGGCCCTGATGTAAATTTTTGCTGTAATTTTGGTTTTTTTGTAATATAAATAGCTTAGCTTTATGGAGAAAAAAAAATATTTAGTCTCGAAAGTTTGAAAAATAAACTTTACAACACCCCTATCCAATAAAAGAAATTAATTAACCGATCTGCGGTTAGTTAATAATTGACCCCGCTAATGAAATCACCCTCGATGCCCTAATCACACCATAATCACTGATTAACTTATTCTCTCCACTTTTAAAACTCCACCAAGCCCCTTCATTAAACCTCATGACAAAATCCTGCCACGATGATCGTGCGATCTTCCCCCTTTTGATTCGACAGTTGACGATCATATCCGGTGGCCTTCGAAGGTCAAACTTTACCCACCCGATATGGGTGGTTTCACTTTTGGCTTCGCCACTACGTGGTGCTCGATGAATGGCATTGGGTGGCCTCTCCCCAAAACCACTCTAGCCGAAAAGCGATGCGGTAAAACCCACTTACCACCTCTTGCTAGATTACAAAAATGTCCTGTCTCCCGCTAAAATCGAACTATACCTGTCCCCCATATACCCGCCAAATATTTGACTTTACCAATAAAACTAAAAAAACTCATTGTTTTTTTGTTTTATCATGAAAAAGATGCTCAGACCTCCATGCCAGCTACAGAGTATGTGCAACTGTAAACGTATGTCCAACCACCAACCTGCTAAAGCTGCTGAAACTTCCAGTCCACCGTTTAGTCACCTACACCTCCTGCAACTATGCACAGTCATCCATCGACCCATTCAGGGCCAAAACAAGGTATTTATTCGAATTTGCGAAGAAAACCTATCTCTTTCCCAAAAATGTTACTCAATTTCTTTAAGTTGTCAAGTAATTAAGTAAACGAATTTCCCAGCAACCCCAAAACTACTCTGAATTGAACCAAATTGCCCCCAATTTAACCAAAAATCCTTTTCCCCCCATTCTTGAATCCACAAGAACCAAGAATGGCTGCTCCAATGGCAATGAATGTCTAACCAATTACCACTCCCCACATGGATTTAGACCATCTCCCTTTGGCAGACAAAGATTTTCAAATAAATGACACTACTGTTGAGGAATCCCCATTGAAGTTGTATTGCAGGTACAGATACCAGTATTTAAGCCAAGTCGACAAGATAGGTCTTTGGGAATCAAATTTTCCCAAGTACCAATTCTGTAGAGTCTGTATCTTTCCTAAAATTGTCCACTATTGCCATATGAACTATAGTCCTAGCTTAAGAGCAGTGATGTCCCCTGACCACACTGTAATCTTCACCATCACTGTTGAATCCATCAATGAGATGTTTCAGTTGCAACCAGGGAAAAACCTGACCCCCATTTCTATTGGAGACCTTCTAGACAGATTCCATAGAATTACCCCTCCCAGACTTGCTCAATTATTCCAAACCTTCATTCTGGAAGAGAAAAACATATCAGAGGACCCTCCCCCATACATGTGGACCATTTTTTCCAAAATTGGCCAATACATTATCTCTATGATATCTAGTGTTTTAGGCTACACTACTAGTGAGTATATTGATGAAATAATTATTGCCTTCGTGTCCATTTTCACTCCTGGACAACCCCCTACCATTAAGTTTGATTATGCCACATTCATTGTAGATAAAATTCATGATCAATTCATGAGAATTGACAATGAAAGAGTATTTAAGTACTCATCAGTTTTGTATCACCTTTTCCTACCCTATTAGGCGAGCAAATTCCCATTCACTCTACAAAATCTTGATACCAAAGGAAACCCTAGATCTGTAGTCTTCTTGACCCCATTGCATCCAGTGGCAACCATGCTATTAGGAAGTCCCCCCCAAGGATCAATGAAGATATCAGGAGAGTCCTACAACTTTCTAAACAATGAAAAGTGGGAGATTGGTACTTGTACCAAAATCATGCTAAAATCAGAATATATGGCTGTGAGCTAGCACCCTAAAAAATACTAGGATACCTCCCAATGAGGTTATTTGCCCTGGAGTACTACAGGCAAATAATCAGATCAGATGAGATACATTTTGTAAAGGCCAAGAAAAATGCCCAACTCAGAATAAAAGACTAGCTAGGCCCCTTTGTATCCAATAGTAGAGAAGCTGGAAAGGAAGCAGATCAAAACCTCAAAAGGCTTAGACTGAAACAAAGAACCATATGGAGATATGACCCCTTTGACTTCATCTACAACAAAAGACAGAAGAACAAATTGTCTCCCTACATGCACCGTAGAATTCCTGAAATAGAGCAATATGCAAACCAATTGGAATGGGTGGAAAATAATCTAATAGACAAAGATAGCATAGAATTTGTTGTTAACAATGTATTGATTGATCTAGAGAGGAGGCTTGATGAATATTATTTTATAGAAGTACCAGGAGAATCCCAAGCCCAAAGAGAAACATAGGAACACAGTTAGCAACAAGTAGAAGAAGAACCTCAGGAGCAAGAAGAGTCAGAGAAACCATATGTATCAGAAGAGTTGACTCAAACCAGACAACCAGAACCCACTATGAGTACTCCTCCTGTTGTGCAGACTCCTCTAAATGAGGAGAAGAATCCCAAAAAAGATGGGGAGGACGCCTCTCCTTCTGGAAGACCAGTGGCACAAACCTATGTTAAGAGATTTGGGACCACAAGTACAGAAAGAGCAGAGAGCAGAGAGGCTACTCCCTCTGGAGGAACACAAGAACTTTCCACCACACCTACTCAAATGCTAGCAAGACAACAAAGTGTGGAAGCATCCTCTTTCAGGGCTCCAGCTGGCCAAGACTAGGACATTAGAGAAAAATACAAAGAGATAAAGGCTATAAATGAAAGGATGAAGGCTCAGAGCTATGCATAGTACCTTAAAATGGCTCCCACTAATCAAACAAGGCTTATGTTAGCCTTTGATGTAAAAGAAGGTAAAATGCAAATGACTTTCCTGAAGCCTACCACACAGCAACCCAGATCAATAGCTGATTACTTGAAGACTGATTTTGAAGTTCTGACAAAGGATATACATCCTATCAACCAGATAGGATTACATAAACAGATTGGAGAGATCGTCTATTCTACATTGACTAGCAAGGCCATTATAGCACATCAACTGCAAATTTGATAAATAATATATCAGTATAATTCCAACTACACAAGGCCTCTTCACATGCCAAGGATACCAGGATAATGTCCTTAGAGGACTTAATTATAGAGTTGGGACATGATCCCAAAGATGTCAAAGCTACAGAAAGGCTTATAAAAAAGAAAAATGATGACATTTCTGCCTTGAAGAAATAGCTCAAAATTCCTCGTTTGCATCATCCACAGACAACTGAAGTACTAGAAACCCAGAAGGAACAAGAGCAGCTTATGGATTGGTCCTTAAGCTAAATGATCAATTGAAAGAGACAGAGAAAGAGCTGGACAATCTGATTCAATCTAAATAGAGTGAGTTGGCCACCACTCCATAGACTATCATTTCTATAGTCTCTACAAAAGTTCCCTCTACATTGGCAGCTTCCTTAGCACCAACAGTTCCACCTACTACAACATTGCCAATCATAGCATAGTCCACTAGTGCAAGGGCATCTATAGAGAAGACAACAGAATTAGTAAAAGCCATGGAAGAAATGACTATCCAGGCTACAAAGCTTAAAAGACTTAAAGAAAAAGTGTTAAGCTTAGAAAATTACTACAAGCTTGCACAAAAATAACTAAAAGAAGAAGCAAAAAAGAATCAAAGGATGGGTGAAAGGATAAAGTTCCTTGAAAAAGATTTGACATGACAACAACCACTAGGAAAAATAAAGGAAATTCTCTACGCCAAGATCATTGAATCTTTCAATGATGTTTGGCCATCAATTCAAGTGATTTTTGAGTAGACTGAACTGGAGAAACTAGCCACCGAAGCAATTCAAAAGACTAAGGAAGACCTGGGAGACTAGCCTAAAGAGGCCAACCAACTTATTTCTTTCTTGAACAACAAGAACAAGTATCAGCTGGATGAACTTGGTGTATAAGACAGAACCGAAACCATCATAGAAATAAAAAAGGTCCTAACCAAGAGAAACCTTGTTCTCAATTTTGAGAAAGAATGCCAGAACATGCAAGCTGAAATTGACAGGTTCATGACAAAGTTTGGAATTTTGAGGGAAAAATTCCTTCCTAGTCCTATGGTCATCCATGAAAAACTTATGACCCAATAGGACTATGTTGATAGACTAAACAAGTTGGCTAAAGATCAAGCTATCATTTCAGGGGTTAAAGATTTGCCCATAGGAAAGGCATTTTATGACAATTTGGAAAATTATTCTTCCTAGAGCATGAGGCAAAGCACCTGTTTGTTGAAAAAACAAATTTTGCCAAATATACCGAAGCAGATGAGACATACCAAAAGATGTTAAAGGTAAAATTACCTGAAGATGAATGGTGGGTAAAATTAACAGATTTACTATAAAGTTACTGCAGTAAATCCATATGGAATCCAGGTAAAACAGGTGAAGTAGGGTCAAAGTGTAGCAGGTAAAGAGTATCAATAGGTTGAAGAAAAAATTTATTCCAGCACACAGATATCAGTCAACTGAAAGAGCCAAATTTGAACTACAACAACCAGCACAATCTTAATAAAAGGGACAACAAGAAAGCAATTTTCCATCTGTCTCTATCTTCATGCTTGAAGATATTTTTAATTTCCTAGAATAATTCTCAAACTGTTATGAGATATTTTGTAATATTATTTGTATAAATACTTCACATTTTGAAGTAGTTAGGGTGGATTCAAAGACATTTCTGTAGACATTTCTTATCAAGTTAAGGAGCTATTGTAATCAAGATTGGATTGGCTTGCTAGATCATGGAATAAAGTTAAAGACATTTCACAGGATTCTTGTGCACAGTGGAAATCAAATAAGTATTATCTCTCATGTTTATTATTGTTTTCTCTTCATGTTTATAAATATTCACATGTGTCTCTATGAAATCTGAATGATAAACAGTGAATGATACTTCAGAATTAGCTTTAATGCTCTTTGTCTTGATTGTTTACTTTCTCAATGTTTTATGCTAAACTATCTTAGTCCAAGAATTCTTAATTGCTCCCTTACTTCCGTAGTTTTCCCCCTTAGGTCCATAGTAAATGATTCTTATTTTCCCTTTGCTATTGATCTCCTTCAGTTCTTCATCTTGATCCCAGTTTAAGGATTCTTCATTGCCTTTTCACCCTGGTTAGGACTACCTCACCCATTTAAAACTGTAGATTTTCCTTTTGCTTTTCTAGCCTGCCCTGTGAACTCTTCCTTTAGTGATTGATCTGATCCATTTAAGCCACCCTTTGATTGACTCCATAGCCCAGTGGCTTTAAGGCCTTGTTCTATCCATCTGTTCCCAGAATTCCACCACCCAACCAAAATAAAAACATTATGAGCACTAAGAACTAGCCTAAAATCCCACCAAAACAAGGTTAAATTATAAAGAAAGAGCCCTCTCTGGACTTAGGTTGGCTAGAACCCAAGTCTAAAAGATTAGGTTTGTGGTTACCTCAGATTATTCCTTATTTTTATAACTTTTAGGGAAGAATTTTGAGCAATAACATAGTGGCAACCATACTAGGGATTCGAACCCTCAGTCTTAATAAACCTTTGAGAAATTTCAAATTTTTATTTCAAGCCTCTTAAAGGGTTTCTTAGAAGTTATTTCTAAAATTTCGTAAAAAAAGAAAATAATTAGAAAAAGCTTGAAATCTGGCTTCAAGGAGAACTCATTATACTAGGGCCAATCCTGATTTGAATCCTCCCCCTATATTTAAAAATCCCAACCTTATTTCGAGAATAACCAGAAGACAAGAAAGTTAAGTAAGCCCAAGACCTTTGATCAAAGTAGATTCATGTCGTGATGAGTGGCTCTCTTTGGAAGATCTCCCTTTTGACGAGTCATTTGACCTCTCCCTATTCAGAACCAAGTCTGAAAGTGCACTTGATGACCTAGTTCTAGATCCAGAATTCATTAAAGAGCTTGAGGTCCAAAAGGTAAACCAGTCAATTGATCAGTACCTTCTAAATTTCCCTCTGTCATCCCTCACTACTGATAAGATCCCTGGACTTTCTAAAACTGCTTCAACTTCCTTTAGTTCACCATTATTCCCTCACATCTCTGAAGTTCATTCTACCCCTCCATTCATACCTTCACTTCCCCTTCAACCTATCACTACCCATAAACCACCCAGTACCCCCAATTCCTCATCAACCACTAAAACACCCCCTGTTACCCCAACTCCAGTTCTCAGTCCTGCCCAACTTAGAGCCATGGAAAAACAGATATGCCCCTCTTGTGTTACCTGCCCCATTAGGTGCCATGCCACAAGATTACCAGAGTAAAATCATCCTATTTGATGGCACTAGATCCTACACAGCAACACATAAGAAAAATGACAGATCATTTCGAATTGCATGAAATTGACATTGGAGATGTCCAAATGAGAATTTTTGCCCAAACTCTAGCTGGAGAAGTGAGAACATGGTTTAGATATCTGCCTAACAATAGTATAGATAGTTTAGAAGTTTTTTACCAACAATTTTTAAATAGATGGGAAAAGAAAAATAACCCTCTTCAAATCCTTTCTGAATATGAAAACATCAAGAGGGGACCAAACGAAACAGTTCAAGACTATTGTACTAGATTTAACAGTGTGTAAAATGCAATACCAACTGACCTTAGACCCCCACCTAGCTTAGCTCTGATAAAGTTTCCAGATGGGTTTGACACTGATATGGCTTTTCAACTTAGAGAGAGGAACCCCCCAATGCTAGAAGATATGCAGAGTGCAACAGTTAGTGTAGAAGCTAATCTACTGGCAAAAGGAGCTAGGGTTAGGAACGAGAGGAGAGCACCCTTGAAAGATGAAACCTCACCCTTTGACCTTAAAATGGATGCTCTAGCCAAAGGAATGGAAAAATTAATGGATACGATGGAAAACATTGAAAGGAAGCCTCACTAGGACAACCAACAGGCACCTCCAGTGAGAAATACAAACTTTAGAAAGAATCAAAACCAAAATACTGGAAAAGATGGGCTTGATCAGAATATTAGACCTCATTTCCAAGAGAACTATGTTGAAACTTCCCATCCAGAAGACCCTGAGGAAGACACCCAAATTAACTTAATGGGATTAGAGATGATAAGGAATTACACATGCTTCAATAGTTCCAGACACAAACTGGAGAATCATTCGACTACAAGCAAGGGTATGATTCTACTATCTTCGAAGTGCATAAAAAGTACAATTTGAGGAGCGAAAAGAACATTGATGCTCCAGACCAAAACAACAAAACAGTACCAAATCAGCCTAAGAAAATTAAAGCAGCTCTAGTTACAAAAAATCTCTAAACCCTTTCTAGATCCAATCAGAATCCTCCCAGTCCCACCATTGAATATGTAACTAATGGCCAATCTTCCAATAAGAAACCTTCCACTTTAGTTCCCTCCAAGGAAACAGTGGAACAACCTCCATAGATTGTATTAGAAAATCCACTAAAAAAGACTCCAAACACTGAAAAAGAAGAACAAACTACTCCAAACCCTGTTGTTAAAATTCCAAATCTTCAAATGGAGAAATCCCCTTTGCCTCTCAATTTGGGAGCAGAGGTGGCCAAACTGAAAATCTCAGTTGCTTTAATAGAAATGATTAAACATGAAACCTACAAATCTCAAATAAGAAAATCTTTAAATTTCGTTGAGAATGAAGACTATGTGAACTTATTTGATGATCAGCCTGAGTTAATTTTCAGTCCTAATGTTAATGTAAAACTAGTGGAAGGAGGGATACCACCCTTCTATGTTAGCCTTAATATTCACGATAAAATCCTACATAATGCTATGCTGGACTCTCAGGCTTCACACAATCTAATGCCTAAATCTGTTATGGGGAAGCTTAACTTGGATATCACTAGAACTTACAGGGACCTGTTTTCATTTGATTCAAGCCAAGTTAAGTGCCTAGGAGTTATAAAAGACTTGTGTGTTTCCCTAGTGCAGTACCCTACTAAGACCATTCTTATGGCCATAGTTGTTGATGATATACCACCTAAATATGGCATGTTGTTGTCTAGATTATGGGGTGCTAAACTCCAAGGGTCTCTGCAACTTGACATGTCTTATTCTACCATATCAGTCTTTGGACATCCTAAAAAACTGTATAGAGAGACTGTGATGAAGTATGTAGTGAGTAGCCAGGAGAGGCCTCAAAACTTTCCTATATATTCAATGCATTCTGACATCGATTCTTTCATTCTTTATAATGTTGAAACAAATCAAGAAAATACTTCAAACTGCATTATTTTAGAACCAAAATAAATTGCAGTAGCAAAATAAAATCAAATTGTCCAAATTCAAGAACTTTTAGATAATAAAGATGACCTAGACACCTTAATCAAAGAAGATTTTTGCTCCCCCAGATAGTAAGATTTATGAACATGAAATTCTATTGCATCTTGAATTCGATGGGTTAGTGAACAAACTCGGTGCAGGAGCAGGAGTATGGATTTACAACTTAGAAAATGATCATTCAGAGGGTCATGCCTACAAATTGAACTTCAAATGTACTAACAACATGGCCGAGTATGAAGCACTTCTTTTAGGTCTTAAATTGGTCAAAAATTTAGGAGCCATAAGAGTCTCTATCATGGGAGATTTTGAGTTGGTTATAAAATAGATCAACGTTGTATATATGACTAGAGATCCTAGGCTAGATTTTTATAGAGGAACAATTGTAGAAATATTAAATACTTTTTTTAGAAACCAAGCTTGCAATGATCCCAAGAAAACACAATATGTAATGTCATAGTCTAGCTATGTTTTCCAGTACATTCAAGTTACCTTTTCAACCTAACCACCAATATAATGCTGAGGTTACGCATAGACCTGTTATCCCTGACAACTTAAAGAACTGGAAAGTATTCAATAACGATTAGCAAATAAACAATTTTCTAACTTTAGATGAAGAATTTGTAAATAGCAACATAGATACTGACATAACATTAGATCTTGATTACACTGATAAAATAGAAATTAACAAATTAGAAGATGAAAAGATAGATATATTCCATCCCACAAAGTTTACAAAATTAGACATTCAAAACCTAAAGAAAATTGAAATTGATGAGGCATCTCACGAAAACTATGAAATCATCAATCTTAAAGATAATTTTTTTGCCCAAAGGATTAACTCCTTTAGAGGACTTGTTTGATTCAAACGATGTCCCTAGAAAGCCAAAAATGGAGCCCTTAAAATCTGACATAGAGGAGTGCAACATAGGCTCAGAGGAAGATCCTAAATTGATAAAACTGTCAAAGTCTTTACCTCCTCATGAAAAATTGAAATACATAGAATTGCTAAAGGAATTCCAAGATGTTTTTGCTTGGAGTTATGAGGACCCTAAGTCATATGACACCAGCATAATACAAAACATCATCCCTTTAAAAGAAAACCAGAAACCTTTCAGACAGAAGCTTAGAAGTATTAATCCCATTCTATTTCGTTCTATTGAAAAGGAAATCAAAAGAATGTATGAAGCCAAGATCATCACACCAATTAGATTCTCTGATTGGGTTTCCAATTTAGTACTCTGATTGGGTTTCCAATTTAGTACCGACCAAAAAGAAAATTGGTGAAATTAGACTATGTGTTGACCTTAGGAATATCAATAAAGTTTCACTCAAATATAACTATCATCTTCCCAAAATGGATCATATATTACAGAGGATAGTAGATTCAATTAGAATCTCACTGATAGATGGGTTCTCAGGTTATAGCCAAATTTTAGTCCACCTAGATGACCAGGCAAAGACTACTTTGACCACTCCTTGGGGCACTTTCATGTATGTGAAGATGCCTTTCGGGTTAAAGAATTCAAGGGCAACCTTTCAACAAGTAATGGACATAGCCTTTGCTAAGGAAATCCATCACTTCCTTGTGATATACCTAGATGATATCACTATATTCTCTAAATCATATCTGTAATGCCTGGATCATCTAAGGCAGGTCTTCACTAAGTGTAGAAAATATGGAATTTCTCTGAATCCTAAAAAGTCATTGTTTGGATTGGAAGAAGGAAAACTGTTAGGTTACATAATCTCTAAATATGGTATCCAGATAGATCCTGCAAGGATTGTATCCATTTTACAAATACCACATCCAAGGAGCATCAGAGAACTACAAGCCATTTTAGGTAAAATAAAATTTCTGAGAAGATTTATCTCTAACTTAGATGAACTAATTAGATTATTAAATAACATGTTAAAGAAATATTCGACTATTAAATGGACACTTGAGGCTAAAAGGTCTTTCGAAGAAATCAAGCTAGCCTTAACACAGACACCAGTCCTAATCAATCCAATGTTTGATAGGGATTTCATCATATTCTCTTTCACTTCAGAACACACAATTGCTGCAGTCTTACTGCAGAAGAATGATCAGGGTTTTGAACAACCTATAGCTTTCTTTAGCAAAGCCCTGAGAGATGCACCTTTAAAGTACAATATAATGGAAAAACAAGCTTTTGCTTTAGTCAAAGCCATCAAAGATTTCAGAGTTTACATCCTATATTCACATGTAATAGCTTATGTTACCAATGTTGTAGTCAAAGACATCCTATAAATGGATAGCTACTATATTATAATATGATTTAGAAATTAAACCTACAAAATTGATCAAAGGCCAAGATTTAGTCAAGTTAATGTATAAATCGAACTGTCAGGTCCTAGACATAAATTTCATTGCAGAATTGGATAATGAAGAGGAGATGGCGACTCCATAGATCATCCAGGCCTTTACTGACTCACCATGGTATGTTGATCTTATATACGTTCTACAAAATCTACAATCTCCCCCTGAACTATCCAGGACTAAAAGTAGGTTCTTAAAAATGAAATATTTGAAGCTTTGCATAATTGACAATGCTTTATTTTGGAAAAATCATGAAGGCATCCTTCTTAACTGTATGTTAAAAGAAGAATCTGACAAAATATTACAAGAGTTTCATGCAGGTGACTGTGGAGGACACCTTTACTCAAAAACCATAGCTGAAAAGATCTTAAGAGCTGGCTTTTACTGGCCCACTTTGTTTTCTAATGTAAAGAAATTTGTAACCTCATGTCACAAATGTCAATTTTTTTAAGGAAAAATAAAACTATTACCAATACCCTTAAAACCCATATCTACTAAAGCACCATTTCAATAGTGAGGTCTTGACTTCATTGGTGAAATCCATCCCCTTTCCTCTACCCAAAATAGATGGATCTTGACTGCTACAAATTATTTTACAAAATGGATAGAATCCATACCCTCAAGACAGGCCACTAATACTCTCATAATAGGTTTTCTTGAGGCGAACATTGTGTCTAGATTTGGTTGACCCACTAAAATCATCACTGAAAATGCAGTATCTTTCAAATATAAGAGAATGATTGATTTTTGTAACAAATATCATATAACCCTCGGTCATTCCACGACCTACTATCCCCAAGGAAATGGACTAGCAGAGTCTTCCAACAAGAGCTTAGTGAATATCATCAAAAAATTGTTGGAAGATAACAAGAAAGCATGGAATAAAAAGCTAGTAAATGCCTTATGGGATGATAGGTTGACCACAAAGAAATCCATTGGTACCAGCTCTTATCAGTTAGTCTGTGGAATGGAGGTTGTTTTCCCATTTTCCTTGGGAACACTAGTGATGAAATTACTCCAAGAAGTGCAGGTTGATCCAAATGATTTTCAAAGGAGGATCAACAAGACAATTCACTTACAACAGACTAGGGAAGATGTCTATATCAGGTCCCAAATAATGCAGGAAAGGATCAAGAAAGATTTTGACAAAAGGACTAAGGAAGAAGACTTTTACCTAGGAGATAAAGCTTTGAAATGGGACTCAAGAAGGGAGGATAAAGGTAAACATGGGAAGTTTGACTTTCTATGGAAAGGCCCTTACATCATTAATGCTTTCAGGGGTAACAATGCTTTTCTCCTCAAAGAATTGGATTGTACAAAAGTAGAGGGAGGACCAGTTAATGGTTGAATGCTTAAGCACTACATACATCCTAGTCACTGATTTCACTAATCAAGTCTACATGTTTTATTCTTCAACAGGTTTAGTGTTGATTGGATGGTAATTTTTGGAGTTGAAGCCCGAAAATAAGGCCCTAAGCTTCAAAAGTTTCACTGTCATAAATAGTAATAATGCGGGTCAATAAAAGGGGAAAGTTGCAGAGGAAGATCAAAATAATTCAGAAGGCCATTTATCTACTAGTTCTTGACATTTCACCAAGAAATGCCATCCCCAAGTGGAGCCACTATTAGGTTCCTATACCAATAGGGGTCATAATGTTTTAATGGCTAAGATCAAATCTGTAATATGTACATACCTTTGCTTTCTGCAAATGTTTTCCATATACAAAAAATCAAACAAAAATAAAAAAAAATTAAAAAATGTAAAGAGGGTATGTCCTAAAAGAAAAATCAAAGGACAAAAAGAATAAAAAGGTCAAAAAGATGAAAAAATGAACCCCAAGAAAAAATACCATGAAAGTGTGCAAGTCAAAATGCCACTCCTTGTTACTTTTGACGCAGAATAAAGATTGTGTGTAGCTTGTTACCTTTGCCAGAATCCATGAATAGTTAAAATGTTTAAACTTAACTATTACATGTTTTCAATTTTATGCCTAGAGATAGAGAATAAAATTTGACCAAACTATTTAATCTTGGCAGATAGTTCGATTAGGTAGAGTAAATAAAAGGAGCTCAACTATTTAATCTGAGCCCTTGGATGTAATAAGGTTAGACTTAGATAGATTACTATTGTAAAAGAAAATAAAATGTTTTTGATAACGGTTTGTGAGCTTAGGTGCACCCTAATAAAGAGAAGTAAAAATGGTAGGATGAGTAGGTGGGTAAGTAGAAAGATGGTTGCAGAATTGTGATGATTGTTAGATAAGAGCATATTATTCACCTTCATCACCAAAGTTCTAAGTATGGATGAAAATTGAGCATGTATCAAAGTTCACAAAGTCAATTGATTAACCTCCCTCACTCATTACATTTTCCACTTAACTAATTTCCAAGAAAAGTCTTAAAGTACCTAAAATCTTAAGTTAAAAGGGCTCAGAGCATTTCACTGACTTCTGGAGGGACTGGACCCTCAATCGAATGACATAAAGGTCCTAAGTACTAAGAGTCCCCTCATGAACATTCATCCCCTTCAAATTCACTCATATTCACTCAAATCTCTTTTCCTAAGGAAAACATCATCTTCCTAAGGAAAAGTTCCCCTAATAAACCCATTTCTCTAAGGTTAAAACCTTAGAAAAAGTGATCACCCCCCCATGAAAAAATCCCTTTTCTTCAAAAAACCCACAAAACACTTCGAGCCTAAGTATAATGTGTTATGAAAATAACAAATAAATGAATGCATTACACTTTAGCATTGTTTCATTTTTAAACCCTTCCCCTATAATTATATAACATAAACCCTTATATTAATATTCGGCCCTGAAAGTTTGAAAAGTAAACTTTATAACACCCTTATCCAATAAAAGAAATTAATTAACCGATCTGTGGTTAATTAATAATCAAACCTGCCAATGCAATGACCTGCAATGCCCTAATCACACCATAATACCTGATTAACTTAATATCGCTACTTTTAAAACTCTGTCGGGCCCCTTCATTAAAACTCGTGACAATACCCCACCTCGATCACCGTGTGATCTGCCCCCTTTTGATCCGACGGTTGAAGATCATATCGGGTAGCCTTCGAAGGTCGAACTTTACCTGCCCAATATGGGTGGTTTCACTTTTGGCCTCACCACTACGTGGATCAAACCCACTTACCACCTCCCACTAGATGAAAAAAACGTCCCGTCTCCCGCTAAACTCCAATTGTGCCTCTCCCCTATATATTCGCCAACTAGTTGACTTTACCAATAAAACTAAAAAACTTATTTTTTTTTGTTTTATCATGAAAAACATGCTCAGACCTCCATGCCAGCTACAAAGTACGTGCAACTATCAACCCACGTCCAACCACGAACCTGCTGAAGTTGCTAAAACTTCCATTCCACCTTTCATTCAACTACATCTCCTACAACTATGCACAATCATCCATCGACCCATTCAGGTCAAAAACAAGTTATTTGTTCAAATATATCAAGAAACCTTGTGTCTTTCCAAAAACTGTTACTCAATTGCTTTAAGTTATCAAGTAATTAAGTAAAAGTATTTCCCAACAACCCCAAAACTACTTTTAATTGAACCAAATTGCCCCCAATTTGACCGAAAATCCTTTCCCCCAATTCTTGAATCCACAAGAACCAAGAATGGCTGCTCCAATTGCAATGAATGTCCGGCCAATTACCACTCCCCACATGGATTTAGACCATCTCCCTTTAGCAGAAAAATATTTTCAAATAAAGGACACCAATGTTGAGGAATCCCCATTGAAGTTGTACTATAGGTACAAAGACTAGTACTTAAACCACGTAGACAAGATAGGTTTTTGGGAATCAAATTTGCCCAAGTACCAATTCCCTAGAGTCCATATCTTTCCTGAAAATGTCCACTATTGCCATATGAACTACAGTCCCAGCTTAAGAGCAGTGATGTCCCCTGACCACACTGTACTCTTCACCATCATTGCTAAATCCATCAATGAGATGTTGCAGTTGCAACCAGGGAAAAACCTAACCCCCATTTCTATTGGAGACCTTCTCTATAGATTCCCTAAAATTACCCCTCCTAGACTTGCTCAATTATTCCAAACCTTCATTGTGGAAGAGAAACACATACCAAAGGACCCTCCCCCATACATGTGGACCATTTTTTCCAAAATTAGCCAAGACATTATATCTATGATATCTAGTGTTTTAGGCTACACTACCAATGAGTATGTTGATGAAATAATTATTGCCTTCATGTCCATTTTCACTCCTAGACAACCCCCTACCATCATGTTTGATTATGCCACATTCATTGTAGATAAAATTCATGATCAATTCATGAGAATGGACAATGAAAGAGTATTTAAGTACTCTTTAGTTTTGTATTGCCTTTTCCTATACTATCAGGCTAACAAATTCCCATTCACTTTGCAAAAGCTTGATACCAGACGCAACTCTAGATCAGTACTCTTCTGGACCCCATTGATCCACCAATATGATTCTCCATATACTTACACAGACTTCATAGACCCTTTTGTTCATCCAGTGGCAACCATGTTGTTAGGAACTCCCCCCCAAGGATCAATGTAGATATCAGGAGAGTCCTACCGATGTCTAAACAACACAAAGTGGTAGATTGGTACTTGTACCAAAATCACACTGAAATCATAATATATGGATGTGATTTAACACCCTACAAATTACCAAGATACCTCCCAATGAGGTTATGTTAAAATGGGAAACTAGGGCCAAAATTCACGTGGGTCATCTTATTTATGGCAGCTGATATTTTTATTGGATCCCTCTCATTGAGAGGTGTAGGATTGATCTAAAGATAATTCGATTCCGATAAGTATTTATGAAGATATGAATTTATTTGTGTTATAAATCAAATCGTTAAGTCGACTAGAATCTTGAGTAGGCTCAGGAACCCAATAGTCATGTCTATTCATCATCTACGTTTTAGTATAAATAAAAGAGGACTTGAAGACATTTAACACTTACATCTCTTGTGATATCTCTCCACTTGTTTGGGTTTTGTGGACAGAGAGATCTAGAGGAGAATACGCTGTTCTAGAGGCTGATCTATCCATACCCTATCTGCAGTCAAAGAAGGCATAGCCGCAGTCTAATAGGAGCCCAAGTTCCCTATCTGTTATAGACATTTTTGTGCCTTACAACTCTAAGCATGAAATGTCCATAATCCAAGGGATCCAAAGTCCCTAAAAGTTTTGTTCCTACCCCTAGAGGAACAAGGTCAACCAATTACAGCTTCTCCCAGAAGTTCTCCACCAGAAACTACTCAGAATCAATCAAATCAGGATCATTTCAGCTGCTCCACTAGCTACCTGCATTGCATAGCACCCCAGTACACTAGCTAGGTGCATTGCAACGCACCTAAATGCACTACCAGGGTGCGCTGAGCGAGAAATGCCAAATGGCAATGTCATTCCACGAGGTGGACAGACAATGGAAGCTTCCAGAATCTTCCTCAATGACGCTTGCCTCACTGAGTTCGACCAAGGATGAGTAAGAGGCTCTCAGCCTCCAAGTGGAAGCAAGAACTGACAGAGAAAAGCCACAAGTCAAAACATAAGCTGACTCATCCTCTCTGCTTACATCTATATATGGATCCCTCATCCCAGAGATCCGGAGGCTGGAATTTTGGACTTTGCAGAGAATTGTTGTTGGTTTTGAGATTGAGATTAGTGCATTGGGTGATTTATGCTTTGTTGGAGGTGAGGAAGGGATTCCTTTGCTGGGAGGTAGATGCTGGATCGGGACTCACTTGGTTGTATCTCCTCCTGGATCTTCTTATTATATCAATAAAACTATTTGAGTTTCTCCTACATGCTTGTGTATCAATGATGTTTTGTTATATTTGCATGTTTAGCTTAAATCTGATCCTAAGCTATTTATGAATGTAAATCTATGTCTTTGTGTAGTTTTCCTCTCCTATGATCTTGCAAGAACTTGGTGAAGCTGAGTAAGTAAGGGAGCAGGTAACTGGAAGCTGTTGAAGAGGAGAGTGATTGGATCAACAAACTAGCGCAAGGCACAGGTTAGTTCATCCTTCCTCTTCGTTTACATTTCATAAAGAAGAATACGAAAGTAGTTTTCCTTGTTTGTTGCTAAGGCACTGTCACACCTTAGAGTGGGATAGGGGCATTCTGAGTAGATACTTTTCCCAACAACAAAATGGCGACTCCACTGGGGATCGTGTCTAGTTATTTTGTTTGTGTTTCTCTTGTTGTTTGTTTCATAAACACAAAAGTAGCTATCGAACTGCATTTGCCATTATCAAATGCAAAGTAGACACCTGCTACTTCAATCCACTCACTGGATTTGTTAATGATTTGAACAGCTGATCCACAAATGCTCTAATTGCCCTTTGTGATAGCTCTTAGTCCTCCTTTAAATCATCCCTCTGATTGTACCTTACTGATTCCTTTTACTCGGCCAAAATCCATAGATTAAACTGCAAACCGTGACCCAGAACCCGGATAGAAGTCTCATTTCTGCCCCAGCGCAGGCTCTGTGAAGAGGTTCTGCATTTCAACGCAGGTCCCGAGAGGGCTACCTGTGCTGCAATTCAGTTTCTCTGTGCAACAGGTGCGCTGATCAGCCTTTTGCCCTGTGCAGCTAAGGTTCTTTGCTTCATTTTGTCCAGTTTTATCTCTGATTTTTGCAGCCTGTTATCAGTGTGTGTACCTGTCTGAAAACACCTTTTATTTGCCTTAATTCCGCCTCCTTTGTACAAAAATACTGTAGATGTTCTTTGTGTGTTTGTTACATCATTTACAGTTTTCCATTGAAAAGTAAAATAGTCATACTGTCGCCCTTAGATTTAGATCTATCGTAAGTGTCGATTTTGATCTTAGGAGAAAGTTTCTTTGCTGTTGACAGTTGATTATACTTTTTACTTTTACCTTTGGTTTGAATTTGTCTCTTTCTAGTGTCGAAACGAGTGTTTATTTCAAAATCATAAAGTGTCGTAATCTTCTCTACCTTTTTGATTTCGAAAAGAAGCTTGTTTATGTTTTTCACTTGAAAGCAAATTCAGATTTGTACATCAACTTTCTTTTTAGGCATCAATATTAAGAAAGTGAAAACAAATACATGCATATGTGCATTTGCATATTGATAGTTTGCATGGTTTGATTTAGGAAAAGTGCATTTACAGTGTGCTCTTTGCTCTTTGAGAAAATATTGTGTCTTTCTTTTCCCCTTGTAGCTAGGATTTTTATTTTTGAAAAGAGATAAAAGCTTGCTTATCATCTTAAGATTGCATTTAGGAATTATATCTACATCTCGTGGTGATCCAAAAAGGCAAACTTCTAAGAAAGATCAACTTAAAATAAATTGAATGAATCTAACAACGCATTGGAACTTAACGCACAACATAGAGGTCTAGGCTAGAGACGTGTTCCGGCGTCGTAAAGCCTGGTAACTGTTGTCCTCACTGATGGTTGCGTGATTCCTCCACTGTGAGACGATAAGTTCCAGTACGGATTGTGCTCCCACGTACCGTCGAGTATATATTGGGAGACCCCTATAGTCTTAAAACCTTTTATCCATAGGAAGCCGTGTCGGCCGCCCTACTGATCGCAATGCACCGAACACATCATTCAGGAAGATTGACTGCCGTACCGTAAAATGTATTCTGCAGTTTTGTGATTGGTTTGGCACACCCTCTACCTAGATCTCCAGAGCAGTCCCTTTCATTCCTTTCTAGAGTCCTTAACGGAAAAGGTCCATCTGAGCACTTTTCACTTCGGGCTCATTAAAAATCAAAGGAGACTAGAGTCATCTTTTGTTTTTTCTCGACTCTTTAAAATTGAAAAAACAAGTTGTGTCCAAGCGTCGTAAAATTTATTTTAAACGGAATATTCATACCCTTTTCCTACGTTGATCTTAAGTTTAGAAAATGGAGTCTACCAACCAAGGAATTCCCCTTGGTGGAAATCCTAGTCCCTTCTCCTCTTAGGGAGATGTTGGTGCACCCCATATGTCCACATTGTCGCTTCGAAGACTGACAATTGGCTTGCTAGTCTGGCTCTTCTCAACCAATGTCGTTCAGAACACCACTATTCCTGAACAATCGAATCAACAGTTAGACCAGTCCAGAGTTACCCACCAACCTTCTACTTCCTCTAATTCTTCCTCTTCGCTTGATGGGGCTGGCAAAGCCAAAAGTACAGTTCCTAAGGAGAAGAAGGAAAATAAGAAGAAAGAGAAGAAGAAGAAGGAGCCAAAAGCGAATGGGGGAAAACGAGTGTCGCCTAACGGAAATCCACACACTGCACTGACCAGGCCTAAATCGCCATGTGTCATTTGCAAGGGAGACCACTTTCACAGAGATTTCCCTTGCATCCCTCGGATACTAAGGGACTGGTCTCCCCGTTTGCACAATCTGGTGTCGTCAACCTCCGATGGCCATGTTGAAAGCACACTGTCAACTAGCGAAAGTGAAGTCCCAGGACAAAAAGGGAGAGCTAGATCTCCCTATAAACTGTGCGAAGGCGATCACGCCATCCACCGTTGTCCCTTCTTAGACGAAGCTAAAAGAGTTTTGGACGATCGTCCGGTTTCACCGTTACGACTTCCTCTTGGATGTAAAAAACTCTTGTCAAGTCCTTCGTTAGTTGAGAATCCAGCTAGCCCGCTCAAGTGGTCAGCTGAAGTGCCTATCATTGAAGATGAACCGGCTGAATCCATACCCGATGAAAGTCAAAAGGTCGAGGCGGCAGTTGACCCGGTCTTGCCTTCAAAGGTTTTATCTTCGAATGACATAGTCACTGGAGAGAACAAAGATGACACTGTCCAAATTCTCTTCATCAAAACAGACTCCGACGAACACGGGGGCAACCTACCCATTCCTTTACCGCAGGAAGGAAGTTCGTCAGAGCCGTACCCGACCGTCTGCTCGGTCCCACCTCCAAGAAACCTAGTTGTCTCCTTCGACTAGAATCAACTAGGCAGACCCCATTTACCAGCAAGCATACCATTCAGAATTATCGTCCAAATATATAGAATGGTCATGGCTGGTACCATCATAGATGAGGGGGCTTCTGTGAGTATCCTTTCCTCTACTGCTTGGAAAGCACTTGGTTCGCCATCGCTTTTGCCTTAGATGAGAAATCTGACAGGCTTTGATAAAGGAACCAGTCGACCTTTAGGGATCCTCACCAATGTGCCCATAACACTGAAAGGGAAGACCGTTCAAATGAACGTAATGGTCATTCAAGGAACCTTGGATTATAACCTACTCCTTGGACGAGACTATATTTATTGCATGGGAGCCATCATCTCCTCACTATTTAGAGTAATGTGTTTTCCGCACGAAGGAAGAATGGTCAAGCTCGTGGACTAGCTTTCATTTCCCGGATCACGCATCACAAATATTCATATACCATCCCTAAATGGTCTCTTCACGCAAGAAATGTCTCAACCCACGGTCCGTCCTCTCGATGAGCGCGAGTAATTCAGAGGGATATGACTGGAACCCAGGGGGCATGCGTCCTGGTCTGCTTCGGCAGGAAAACTTCGGGTATAGGGTAGGTTTCCGTGGGAGAATATGACTAGTCTGTACCACGTCCGTCAGTGGAAGAGGGGTTATTCTAGAATAAGATTCTCTTGTCAAAGTTATGTGTGTGGCGCTCGTTGTCACTCACCTTTGTTTATCTTGGTAGACATCACCGAGGAAGTGTTTCATTTGTAACGCGAATGAGATAATCTTTGGTAACCTGAAAGAGGTAGGTCTTTCCCGATAGAACAAATGTTTTGTCTGCAAATTGAGGGGTAACCTTGAAATCGTATTTTATACCTGGGGGCATGCAAACCTTTTGGAGTGCAAGCAAGGGGCGGCTATTTATTTTTTTAAATTTTTAGGTCCTCCCTTTAAACCTGTAGGCTAACCCTTTAAACTTGTAGGATTAGTCGTCACCTAACTTGCATAAAGAAAGGATGCAGGGCAAAGCTTTGGAAGACGCAAGCTCCATAGAAAATGGCATCTTATATGAGACATTCTTATCATATGACTGGATTAATCGAGCAGTTTTAGCACATAGTTCATGCTCGTTAAAAAATAAACATAAGACCGAGCAAGTGTTTCAATCCGCGTTTAAGCTCGTTAAAAAATGAACTATCCTCCGGTAAATAACCACCGTGAATGTAACATTATCAGCCATTAAAGCCTTGGTCGTGTTTGCACCATCACCTCCACTTTTCCATTGGCCGATCATTCACCTCCATTTGATTGTTTACCCATTTTGAGGAACAGCTGCGAAGAGTGATTTCACTAGCCATCCTTGTGACACTGCCGTGCTTGGAAAATTCCAACCCTTACCTGGAATCAGTTGCTACCCATCTTATCACTCGTTCCTCAAAAGATGAGTCTTCTTTAATCTCTTTTCATCTGACTCGTAAAATATGAAAATATTGCCGAGTTTTGGCCTTCCATCTCGTTAAAGCGACCGGAAGTGCTATCCCTCCTCTAGATTTTAATCTTTTTGGACCTGAGTGATTATTGCACAAAAAGATCGAGCGCTTGTTTTGTTCGGCTCGTTAAAACTATCGAAAATTCATCCCTTCTGTATTGTTTTATACTTTTTCGGACTTAAGGGATTAGATGACGAAAAAGGAATTTCGGAGTTATCTTTACGTACCTTTTCAGAATCTCTAAAAATGAAAAGGACCGAGTTATCTTTGTCGTTAAACTCGTTAAAAACATTAATAGCAACAAACTTGTCTTTAGACGAGAACGAGTTTCACTATCGCTAGGCTCGTTAAAACATAGCGATGGGTTTGCCCGAAGGGAAAATTATAGAACAAGCATATGTTATCCTCCTCAAGCTTGACAAAAATAAAGAGGTACTGGTCAGCAATGACTCGGGAAAAATTGGGAAGGAACTCAAAGAATCTTTATTGGTAGCAAGTCGCTCTTGAACATGACACTTCCACTCCGTGCCTGAGTCGGGTTGGGTTGTTTCATTCAGCGGTCACATCACCATGGTCTCGCCATACCATCCACATTTGGGGTAAATGCTACCGATCCATCACACAAGTGTCGTCGACATGTTCAAGAGAAGTCATCTAGAGAAGTCACCCATGTCCCATCCACTACCATACATTATACTTCATTCTTTCATGACCGCCACCCTGAATCATATATCATCAGATCGTTTTCACCTCTATCAAAATCATTTGCTCCGTTCCATGTCATTGACGTGGGATTCATTAAGGCCCTCCTTTGACGGATCGCTTCTTGTCGACATCAGTTCATTATCCAAGAAGTTGATCTAGGAACACCCCATTCAGTACTTTGAAGCATGCATTCCTCAATGGCAAGTTTCTCACTTCCGGCGACAGGTATACATCAATGACCTTCGACCGAAAGATTTTGCGTGGTGTTCGACGCGAAGTCCTTTATTCACACCACGTGAATTGTACTGCAGTACCTTGAGGGTCATCATCCTTATTGGTGATTCCTCTCGCGCTTGTTAACAGTTTACATCATTGACTGGTAATCAAGCGATGTCTTTCCATGTTCGACTTCAAAACATTTTTCACATGGATCGACTTGTACTTCGAGTGAAGATCGGACGAGATTGAAGACCCCAGATCTAGTTTCATCCATCCGGGCTGCGATATATATTCAGGAAAAATAAAGACATTGACATGTACAGCATTGCAGCACAGATAATCATCCTACCAAAAGGATGATGACTTCATCAAAATCATCAGTCTACCATCAGACGATTGTCTGTCCTGTGTACATAAAAATGAATTTATAAAGCTGAGCATGGGAATGCCCGCCTTAGCTAGATCATGAAAACAGTATGAAAATAATGTATTGTATTTTATCTTATTACAGGTCTCCTCCCAGCATTGAAAGAACTTCGGATCCTCCTAATAAAGCATTTCACCCGATAAACGGCCTCATACTTTAGGGGGCAACTGTTATAGACATTTTTGTGCCTTACAGCTCTAAGCATGAAATGTCCATAATCCAAGCAATCCAAAGTCCCTAAAAGTGTTGTTCCTACCCGTAGAGGAACAAGGTCAACAATTTACAGCTTCTCCCAGAAGTTCTCCACCAGAAACTACTCAGAATCAGTCAAATCAGGATCATTTCAGCTGCTCCACTAGCTACCTGCGTTGCATAGCACCCCAGTACACTAGCTAGGTGTGTTGCAACACACCTAAATGCACTACCAGGGTGTGCTGAGTGAGAAATTCCAAATGGCAGTGTCATTCCGCGAGGTGGATAGACAATGGAAGCTTCCAGAATCTTCCTCAACGACACTTGCCTCACTGAGTTCGACCAAGGATGAGTAAGAGGCTCTCAGCCTCCAAGTGGAAGCAAGAACTGACAGAGAGAAGCCACAATTCAAAACATAAGCTGACTCATCCTCTCTGCTTACATCTATATATGGATCCCTCATCCTAGAGATCCGGAGGCTAGAATTTTGGACTTTGCAGAGAATTGCTGTTGGTTTTGAGATTGAGATTAGTGCATTGGGTGATTTATGCTTTGTTGGAGGTGAGGAAGGGATTCCTTTGCTGGGAGGTAGATGCTGGATCGGGACTCACTTGGTTGTATCTCCTCCTGGATCTTCTTATTATATCAATAAAACTATTTGAGTTTCTCCTACATGCTTGTGTATCAATGATGTTTTGTTATATTTGCATGTTTAGCTTAAATCTGATCCTAAGCTATTTATGAATGTAAATCTATGTCTTTGTGTAGTTTTCCTCTTCTATGATCTTGCAGGAACTTGGTGAAGCTGAGCAAGTAAGGGAGCAGGTAACTGGAAGCTGTCGAAGAGGAGAGCGATTGGATCAACAAACTAGCGCAAGACACAGGTTAGTTCATCCTTCCCCTTTGTTTACATTTCATAAAGAAGAATACGAAAGTAGTTTTCCTTGTTTGTTGCTAAGGCACTGTCACACCTTAGAGTGGGATAGGGGCGTTCTGAGTAGATACTTTTCCCAACAACACTATCCATAGGTCAATCAATCGTCCTAATCTACGCAGTCAAGGAGGCTTCTATAATGCAGTGAGGGGAGGCTTGAACGGTGTCAAAGAAAACCCTAAAAGAGACCTAGCCATAGTCCTAAAGGGTTATCTAAGCCGTAGTTGGAAAGGCCTGAACTAGCAGTATGTGAAGGCCTAAATCTGCAGTTCTAAAGAGCCCTTATACGCTGTCCAAAGAGGCCCTTATACGTTGTACTAAGGTTCCCAAAATCTGCATTCTATTGAGCCCTAATTCACACTAGAGATTGATCCTATTACACAGGAACTTGACTCTCATACGTAGCTATAGGAGGATACATAATCCACTTGTCAAAGTCAATCCTAATAGCCATCATAAGAAAACTTAGCTGCAATCCTGAAGGGGGTCTAATATGAAACCTAACTACAGTCATGAAGCTGCTGTTATGATGAATGATAAATCCATATTGCTATAGATGACAGCGTGGACTGTGTTGGGCATGTTCAAGCTGTTCTTGATCTTAGTTTGCTGACAGAAGTCTGGCTACTTAAGAGCTGATTGAGGAGACCTAAATCTCAATCCATTACTGGGCTAGGCCATAGGCCATAGCCAGCGTTTGGGGGCCCTTTTTAATAGCTGCCTTTAGAAGGAAAGCAAAACTATAAGGCAGTGTTTCATTGGAGGATTGTATGAAGGCTAGCCACAATAAACAGGTGAACTATGAGGTATGTTTGTGCCCTAAGCAATGACTAGGCCTGCCATGAAATGCACCAGTCCTTGCTACATACCAGATTAGTAGCCTTAGCATGATCAGTGAAGCAACAAAGGAAGAAGAGTCTTATGGAAGGAAAGCTCCCATAATCTGGGTAATTGATTAAGTTGTTCATCTGCTGCATATCTTCAGTCCTTGGTATTGGATCTGCAAATTCATTGTGTCATCTTCATGGTGAATATATCTGATGTCTAATCTCCTATTTGGAAAGTCAAGTATTGAATTCAAATCATTGTACTCTATCGCTTTCTCTCTGCCGAACTTTGAATAACATAAAAGAAGAATTGATCAAGGGTTTCCCCACATTGGTGTTTGTCCCTGGCTAGCACCACATCTTGTGTCCTCTGTATTTGCTTGTCTTCTGTGATTTGTATTTATGTTCTATCTGCAGTTTAGTTTAATGTTGATGTGATTGTTAATCTAGAAGAGATATTGAGCTAACTGTGAAAATTGAAATAAATTTCTCTAGCATAGAACATACCTAAAATTAACATGGTATCAGAGCTCAAGTGAAGACAATTCCTAAGAAAGAGTGAAAGAGCAATCACCAAAGATAGTTGGGAAAGGACAAAAGGCTTAGTGGATTCCTCATCCCTCCTCAAATCACTGAGGGTGAATTCGAAGTAGAGAATATTATCAGAATGGCACAGCGGAAGTTTCTAATGACCTACCTAAGGATGACTTCATTGGGAAGTTCGGATCTAAGGGTTCAAGGAAAGGCAGATGCCTTGGTTGCAATAAATTCAGCCATTATGTGAAGGAGTGTCTGAATGGCAGAGACACATCTCTTGATTCCAGGGACATCTTCAATGATCAAAGGAATGACAGGTAATGCAAGTCATCAAGGAAATGGTCAACTCTTCAAAGAAAGCAAGGAACCCTAGGTATGAAGAATCAAATGTTGTTTTTGATAAGATAAAGAAGCGTTATCTTGTATTGGCCCTCTCCTTCAAATTCTTTAGGAATCTGGCTTATTGATTGTAGTGCTTCAAGGCACTTCATTGGATAGATGGGTGAACTCTCTAATTTGGTAGAGATGGAAACAATCGTGGGATTATACCTCGAGCCGATGCCACCTATCCTGGAAAGGGTGTAGGGAATGTTATCCCTCAATTAAATGAGGGTAACTCAATTCATTTACAAAATCTATTTTATGTACCTGATCGCATGAAGAACGTGGTGTCCATTTTAGCAAATGGAAGTCAAAGGTTTCAAGGCAGCACTCATCAATGGAAAGGTACGTGTTTGAAAATAGAATTTTCAAAGATTTTTTTGAGTTCAGGGTTGTATCAAGTTACAGGAAGTCCACTGGGGACCATGTCCCTTGACACATAGCACTAAAGGTTTGTGAATCACATGGTGATAGGGATGCCTGAATTCAAAAAGAGCATGAAAGTACATGTTTGAAATGTACCAAAAGAAGGGGACCATTCCCCTCATATAGCAGGTCCACAAGTTTGGAACAACCCGAGGAGTTTGAGATTCATGATCGGGAATATCATGTATACAAGTGGAAGAAAGCCCTCTATGGCTTGAAGCAAAACTCCCCGGGCATAGTGTGAGAGGATTGATAGCTATCAAATGAAGCTGAGATTCACTGGGAGTAAAACCAATCCAAACCATTACCCGAAGGCTGTGGATGATAGACCTCTCATACCAGCACCTTATGAGGTCGACCTATTTCTAACAGGTGCAGACCCTCTCATTTGCAGAAGTAAGAGGGAGCTGGATTCCGAATGTGGAATGATAGACTACAAGCCTGTGACTACCTCAAGGATATTAATTCTTAGAAGTTATATGGTAGTGATGTCAAACTAGATTTGGGAAATGCCTCTGAGTTTCATAAACTCATTCACATTGATGTTCTTGGTGAACTTCCATATAGACATATGTTTTGTAGTTAGCATGGTGAGATCATATTTGGTTGAGCCTCACTGGATTGGTGCCAAGAATCTTCTGAGATATCTTCGAGGCACAATCTCTCATGGATTGAGATACACTACCGAAAATATGAAACTGCATGATTATTCGAGTGTTGAGTGGGCAAGCAGTGTGGAGGAACACTAGAGAACTTCTTAGTGCTAGTTCTCTTTGGATTATACTTCGATATCATGGATGAGCAGGAAGAAGAAGTCGGTCGTTATAACTACTAGTATGATCTCGTATGAAGCTGCTTGGTTGAGGAAGCTCTTCAGTGAGTTGTTTGTACACATGATGAATACCATTGTGATTCTATGTGACAACCAGAGGTAGGATTCGATTATTGGGGAATCTCGTATTCAATGATTTCCCCAATAGATAGACATCAGATAGTGACATATCTGGGATATGGTAAGTCGATGAGCAAGGAGGCTCCATCACACTGAGACTGATGTACAGGTTGAAGACATTTTGTCAAAGCCCCAGGGAAAGGTCAAATATTTGATTTTCCAGAATGACTTGGAGTCGTTGAGAGACCTTCTTACAAGGGTCCAGCATGTTGCGTGCATTGAGCTCTGGGAGCTCTGGGGGGCTTGCGATACTTACTGGAGAAACACCCGACCACAGGGTGACTCACCCTCCCCTGGTGGTGTGCTATGAACAAGATGATCAGTTCTCCTATGGGATGGGATGATTAGTTCTCCCGTGGCAACTATGGAATAGGATGATTAGTTCTCATGTAGACAAGATGATTTGCTCTCTTGTGGACAAGATGATTCACTCTGTTGTGGGACAAGACGATTCACTCTCTTGTGGGACAGGATTATTTTCTCTCCTGTGGACATGATGATTCGCTCTCCTATGGACAAGATGATTCACTCCAGTCCTTGGTATAAGATCTGCAAATTCATTCTGTCATCTTCATGGTTAGGATCTTTGATGTCTAATCTCCTGTTTGGAAAGTCAAGTATTGACTTCAAATCATTGTACTTTATCTCTCTCTGCTAAACTTTGAAGAACATAAAAGAAGAATTGATCAAGGGTTTCCCCACATTGGGGTTTGTCCCTGGCTAGTACCACATCTTCTGTCCTCTTTTCTTGTCTTGTCTTCTATGATTTATATTTATGTTCTATCTACAGTTTTCTTTAATGCTAATGTGATTGTTAATCTGGAAAAGATATCGAGCTAATTGTGAAAATTGAAATAAATTTCTCTAGCATAGAATATACCTAAAGTTAACAGGTTATTTTCCATGGAGTACTACAGGAAAATAATCAACTTAGATGAGACACATTTTGTAAAGGACAAGAAAAATGCCCAACTCAGATTAAAAGACCAGCTAGGCCCCTTTGTATGCAACAATAGAGAAGCTGGAAAGGAAGCAGATCAAATCCGCCAAAGGCTCCGACTAAAATAAAGATTCATATGGAGATATGAGCCCTTTGACTTCATCTGCAATAGAAGACACAAGAATAAATTGTCTCCCTACATCCAGCATAGAATTCCTGAAATAGAACAATATGCAAACCAATTGGAATGGGTGGAAAATACTCTAATAGATAGAGATAGCACAGAAGTTGTTGTCGAAAATGTATTGATTGATCTAGAGAGGAGGATTGATGAAGATTTTTTTATACAGGTACCAGGAGAATCCCAAGCCCAAAGAGAAACACAGGAACACAATGAGTAACACAGTGAGCAACAAGCAGAAGAAGAACCTCGGGGGATAGAAGAGTCAGAGCAACCAGATATATCAAAAGAGTTGTCTCAAACCATACAACCAGAACCCACTAGGAGTACTCCTCCTGTTGTGCAGACTCCTCTAAATGAGGAGAAGAATCCCAAAAGAGACAAGGAGGAGGCCACTCCTTCTAGAAGACTAGTTGCACAAACCTATGTTAAGAGACAAAGATTGAACCCTTTTTTAGAGCAAGAGTATACATAAGAAACAGTTGGGACCACAGGTACAAATAGGGCAGAGAGTAGACAGGCTACTCCCTCTGGAGGAACACAAGAACCTTCCACCACACCTACTCAAATGCTAGAAAGACAACAGAGTGTGGAAGTATCCTCTTTCAGGGCTCCAACTGGCCAAGACCAGGACATTAGAGAAAAATACAAAGAGATAAAGGCCAGAAATGAAAGGTTGAAGGCTCAGAGCTATGCACAATACCTTAAAATGGCTCCCACTAATCAAACAAGGCTTATGTCAGCCTTTGATGTAAATGAACGTAAAATGCAAATGAATTTCCTGAAGCCTACCACACAACAACCCAGGTCAATAACTGATTACTTGAAGACAAATTTTGAAGTGTTGGTAAAGGATATACACCCTCTCCACTAGATAGAGTTACATAAACAGACCGGAGAGATGGTATATTCTACATTTACTAGCAAGGCCACTGTAGTGCATCAACTACGAAATTCGTTGAATAATATATCAGTGCAATTCCAACTAGGGAAGGCCTCACACGCCAAGGATACCAGGATACAGTCCTTAGAGGACTTAATTATAGAGTTGGGACATGATCTCAAAGATGTCAAAGCTGCAGTAAGTCCTATCAAAAAGGAAAATGATGACATTGCCACCTTGAAGAAACAACTCTAAATTCCTCATTTGTATCATACATAGATAACTGAAGTACTAGAAACCTAGAAGGAACAAGAGGATCTTATGGACTTGGTCCTTAAGCTAAATGATAAATTCAAAGAGACAGAGAAAGAGCTGGACAGTTTGATTCAATCTAAATAGAGTGATTTGGCCACCACTCCACAAACTAGCATTCCTACAGTCTCTATAGCAGTTCCCTCTACATTGGCAGCTTCCTTAGCACCAAGAGTTCCACCTACTACAGCATTGTCAATCATAGCAGAGTCCACTAGTGTAGGGGCATCTATATAGAAGACATCATAATTAGTAAAAGCCATGGAAGAAATGAATATCCAGGCTACAAAGCTTAAAAGACTTAAAGAAAAAGTGTCAAGCTTAGGAAATGACTGTAGGCTTGCACAAACACAACAAAAAGAAGAAGCACAAAAGAATCAAAGAATGGGTGAAAGGATAAAGTTCCTTGAAAAAACATTACAACAGCCATTAGGACAAATAAATGAAATGCTTGGGCTAACATCATTGACTCTAACAATGATGTTTGGCCATCAATTCAAGTGATATTTTAGCAGGCTGAATTGGTGAAATGGGCCACCGAAGCAATTCAAAAGACTAAGGAAGACCTGGGAGGCTAGCCTGAAGAGGCCAACCAACTTATTGCTTTCTTAAACAACAAGAATAGGTATCACCTAGATGAACTTGGTGTAGAGGATAGAACCAAAACCATCATAGAAATAGAAAATTCCCTGACCAAGAGAAACCTTATGCTCAATTTGGAGAAAAAATACTAGAACATGCAAGCTAGAATTGACAGGTTCATGACAAAGTTTGGAATTTTGAAGGAAAAAAGCCTTCCCTGTCCTATGTTCATCCATGAAAAGATTATGATCCAATAGGACTATGTTGATAGACTAAATAAGTTGGCCAAAGACCAAGCTAGCACTTCAGGAGTTAAAGCTTTGCCCACAGGAAAGGTACTGTATGCCAATTTGGAAAATCTATTCTTCTTGGAGCATGAGGTAAAGCACCTGTTTGTCAATAAACCAAATTTTTCCAAATATAACGAAGTAGATGAGGCATACCGAAAGATGCTGAAGGTAAAATTACCTAAAGATGAATGGTGGGTAAAATTAACATATTTACTATAAAGTTACTGCAGTAAATCCATATGGCAGCCAGGTAAAATAGGTGAAACAGGGTCAAAGTGTAGCAGGTAAAGAGTATCAGTAGGTTGAAGACAAAAAATATTCCAACACACAGATATCAGTCAACAGAAAGAGCCAAATTCGAACTACAACAGCCAACAATCTTAATAAAAGGGATAGCAAGGAAGCGATTTTCCATCTATCTCTATCTTCATGCTTGAAGATATTTTTAATTTCCTAGAATAATTCTCAAACAGTTATGAGATATTTTGTAATATTATTTGTATAAATACTTCACATTTAGAAGTAGTTAGGGTGGATTCAAAGACATTTCTGTAGAGATTTCTTATCAAGTTAAGGAGCTATTGTAATCAAGATTGGATTGGCTTTCTGGATCATGGAATAAAGTTAAAGACATTTCACAGGATTCTTGTGCACAATGGAATTCAAATAAGTATTGTCTCTCATGTTTATAAATATTCACATGTGTCTCTATGAAATATGAATGGTAAACAAGGAATGATACTTTGGAATTAGCTTTAATGCTCTCTGTCTTGACTATCTACTTTCTCATTGTTTTCTGCTAAACTATCTTAGTCTGGGAATTCTTAATTGCTCCCTTACTTTCGTAGTTTTCCCCCTTAGGTCCATAGTAAAGGATTCTTAGTTTCCCTTTCCTACTGATCTCCTTCTGTTCTTCATCTTCATCTCGAGTTTAAGGATTCTTCATTTCCCTTTCACTCTGGTTAGGACTACCTCACCCATTTAAACCTATAGATTTTCCTTTTGCTTTGCTAGCCTACTATGTGAACTCTTCCTTTAATGATTGATCTGATCCAGTTGAGCCACCCTTTGATTGACTCCATAGTCCAATGGCTTGAAGGCCTTGTTCTATGCATCTGTTCTAAAAATTACACCACCCAGCCAAAGTAAAAACCTTATGAGCACTAAGAACTAGCATAAAATCCCACCAAAACAAAATTAAATTATAAAGAGAGAGCCCTCCTTGGACTTAGGTTGGCTAGAACCCGAGTTTAAAAGATTAGGTTTGTGGTTACCTCAAATTACTCCTTCTTTTTATAACTTCTAGGGGAGACTTCTGAGTGATAACACCAATGGCATGGTAAAAGGATAAAAATTAAAAGTGGCAGAAACTCTATAAACTTAGCATCAAATTGAAGTGCTTGTCATGCTGATTCCAACAGTGCAAATGACACTCAAATCTAAGTTCATATGAATAATTTAGAGCAAGTCAAAGAGCAAGTTTGACTTTTCCAGGTGGGAGGGGGAGATGACGTGGAAAATCCTCAACAAATGAGGAAGCACCAAGTGGCAGGCTACCATTGGACTCGCATATTGCATATCACAGCAAGGAGAAGAAGTGACTTAAGGAAAATCAGCCCTTGGCAAGTCATGATTGTGATATCGCATATCACATATCAGAGGAGGAACAAGTGTTAAGAATTAGCCCTCGACAAAGCCAGTTGCGATGTGATAAAATCACAATTGTAAATCATACGGGAGCATGGAGTATCACCCTAGCCTCCACCAATTACAATTTGTGATAGGGACTGTTAGATACAATGTTTTATATCTTGTGCTTTATAAGCCTAGGGGTCCGTTGTATCATAAGCCGTGTGACATATGGGTTGATCTATACACTGAGGGAAAGCACCGATTGCAATTCACAGATGTGATATGTTATACACTGTACTTAATCACCCTGATAGGTCCACTTATCGCAGAGTGTTGTTGTTTAGGTTTGGCCTCTACACGAGTTGCAGGGAACCACGATAGTAAAAGCTGCCAACTAAGGAGGAAGCATTGATTCTTTGTGTATTCCACCAATTTGAGGCTTAAAATAGAAACCATCTATATGAACTAGTCTTTGATGGGTTTTCTATGTTAAGGATTCAAACACCCAAGAATATCTTCGCACTGATATGCCGATTGGTGAAACCACCTGCCTAAAATTCGTCTATTGTTTAAACTGCTTAAATTATGAATTATCCTCCCACACCGACATATAAATTGGGCTATCCACATAGTGTGTGGAGGGCAAAGAAGAGAGCATAATATATTTGCAGAGCAGAGTAATGGCACCTTCTCTTGACAGGTGGTCGGAACCTTTCATCGCAATCAGGAGGTTTTGAGAAGGTGATGAAGGCCCGATTATCCAAATTGGGTGTTTAGATAGGTGTTTTTGCATAATTGTTCACTAGGAAGTCAACGGTACTGTCCGTTTCTATAGCCGAGCTCTCCATTTTCGAGCTATCTTCCAGATTGGATGTATAAGGATGTTTATGTAAAAATTTACTTGTACTTCTCTCTTTCCATGCCATTTAATGATTGAATGCCTCCCGACTGTTGAGCAGGGCCCTATGATGTAGTTCAAATTCGATGAAATCCATAATCAAATCTTTGCATCTTGATCTCATGTGCGATTACATCTTTTTATATTCATTTTATATGCTTGTGTTCCATGATTTTTAAGTGCTTTGTTATATGTAATTCTAATGCATCTATAAGCAAGAAAATACTGGATCAAGTGGTATTAGAGAAAGGATTATTTGGTGTGAATTTCATGAGTACACTAACCAGAGATCATCCTCAAAGGACATGAATGACGAAGAGGAGACATGTCGTATGTTGAAGGTCATTGGGAAGAGAAGCGGTCTTGTGGTTGTTAAGAAGTGCAAGCATGAATGACCAAGTGTTCAGCCATGGAGAAAGACAATGAAATGGATGAGACCTTCCTATGAATGTCCAAAATGGTGGACATCATGTATGAAGCATATGAGAAGCGAAGAGAGGAGGAGACAGAGAGATAAGAGAGTAATGTGTCATCCACATCTTCAGGTGCTTATGCATTTTATTCCTCACCTTCCTTGAATGAGGAGATTAACTAGAGGCTTCAAGAAGAGAACACTGAATTAATAAGGCTACTACGATAAGAGAAAGAGGAGAGATAGCGATTGCAGCTTCAATTGTGAACCATAGATGAGGCCCTAGAAGAGTTGAAGTGTAGCGACCATAGTTTTAAAGAAGAGCTTGTTGGATTAAGGAGGGTTCTATAGGAATAAGAAGTGGAGAAACAGAGGCTACTATGCCAGTTGCAAGATGAGAACGAGGCCTTAGAAAAGCTACAGCATGACCCCTGTGAGGTAAAAAGTAATTCTTCGACTTCATGTATGTTTTGTTGTGATGATTTCGCCATTTTTGAAAATCATACCACATGAACTGGCTTCAAACGGTTAAGGAGAATGGGATATGTGGGGAAAAGCCTCCACATTAATGGGAAAGGTATCATAAACCCCATCAAAGTAGAGAAATTACCCCGTCAGGCAGAACTTGGGTATGTCAGGAAGGAAGTTGGGGAATGCACCAAAACAACCAACACACCACCATCAACAGATGATGAGAAGACCTCATCAATCATTTCCAACTAGATAGTGGAGGTAAAATATGTTTATTCCCCTTCAATTTCATCTTCACATGGTATAATTCTATTGGAAATGTGGAGATACCAATTACAGGGATAAACATGAGACTCCTTACCAGGACGAGGTACAAGGAAGAAGAAGAACTTGGCATTAAAAGCCAAGGAATAACTTAGCCATTGGAGGTTGAGAAAAGACCTCGATTCACAAGGCTGGGGTGCAATGAAGGACAATGCTCAAAGATGTTAGAAGCTTCTGTTGTAACATTATTTGGTTTTGATAAGTTAGTATATTGGTAAAAAATAATTTTAAAATGTTAAGTTAGGATATGGATGCAAAGCAAAGAAAAGTTAAAATGTTAGGGCAATTTAATGTTTTATAGGCATCGATATCAATAAAATTTTGGGTGTTAGCTTCCCTAAATAAAGAAGGAAAAAGAGACATAAAATGTTAGCGAAGCAAAAAGAAAATAATGGCTTCATTTCATTTTATATAAATAAACAGGCTGCTAGTCAAAATGCACCACAAGTAAAAAATAAAATGTAATCTTCATGTGTAGAAGAAAAAAGGCAAGGAGTAAATGCTTTTCTCTAAGGTTTTATATATCAATTAATTTTGCTAATAATCCCTATTCTCAGGTTCAATCCATCAATCACCTACACTCCCTCTAGAATTAACCTGTTAAGCAATTAATTGTTTAGTCGTTAATCCAATGGACCCGTGTCACCTCCACCAAAACCAGATTGATTATATAATCCTCCCTTTCACTTGTGAATAGGTTACTGAATTCATGCTTTATCAATATTATTGATTTGTTACAGGTTTTCTTGACTAAAAATTCAATTCTTTCTACCAGTCAATGACACTGTTTGCTCATTATTTCTAGTCTATTGCACGTGTTCTTGCTTCCAGAACCTAACTCCTCCCTATGTATTCAAGCCTCCAATCTAGTTATCACTCCTATCCTTAGATTTATTCAAAATGCCTCCAAAGGAAAAAGGACTAAAGGAACCTATTAATCCTCTAATATATCCTCCAATAGATTTTCATCACATACATTTGGTTAACAGAGACTTTAAAATCCATGAAACTCTCTGCAAAATGGACCTCTTTGAGATGTATTGCCATCTTGAGGACAAATACATTGACAAGTCTGATGACATTCAATTGTGGGAGTCTAATTTACCCCACTATATTTTTTCTTATACCCATAGCACCCAAAGTTTATTAGAAAGTGTCACGCATCATATTTACCAAGCCAAAGGGCCATAATTACACCCACTGGAGAAATTTTGTTTACCATCACTCCTCTGTTCATAGATCAAATGATGAAAGCCCACATAGTAGAGAATTCCACCACCTTTTCTTATGAATCACTTGTTGAGTTATACAAGAAATTAGACTTTTCCAGCAGGGCCCAAACTTTTGAGTTGTTCTTGACACAAGATGCCCCAATACCAAAGAAAAATCCTCCCTATCGCTCCTCTATTTTCCCCGAGAGAGCCAAGCAGATTATTACAGTTGTCTCCTACCTCCTTGAATACTGATATGATCAATGGATAGATGAGGCCATCATATGATTTTTGTAAATTATATCTACTGATTTTAAATCCTCCATTCTGTTTAACTTCAACCAATTTCTTGCAGAATCAATTCATCATCATCTTATCAAATTCCCAACTAAGGAGGTACTCAAGCATTCTTATATATTAGTTTATATGTTCTTATACTTACAGGGATAAAACATCAACCTTTCCTTACAAAAGTTAGATGGACAAGTGAACCGTCAATCTGTCATCTTTTGGACTACTCTAGTGATGAAGGAACAAAAGGAATATACATAAAAACAATTTACAGAAATGTTTGTTCATCCAACAATAAGCCTTGTAACCAGCAGGATAGAACCAATGATCAATGAGGAAACTAGAAAGGTGTTGCAGCTGTCATACCAAGTTCAGGTAGGGTATTGGTACCTCTATCAAAACTATACTGAATTGAGAATATTTGGATGTGAGCTTGCACCTTACAAGCTGCCTAAATTCCTCCCAATGAGGATTTTTTCCCTGGAGTACATAAGGCAGATGCTAAATATGGATGAAATCCACTTTGTTGCTGCCAAGAAGAAGTCCCAGTTTAAAATAAAAAATTAGATTGGGCCTTTCATTTGCAGCACAATATGATCAGGGTAAGAAGTAGACAAGCTTCTAAAGGAAATGCAGTTCAACCTAAGCTTTACCTAGTCATATGATCCATTAGGGATCATTTCTAAATTAATAGTAGAAACCAAATCTACTCCTTATTTTCACACAACTAGGCCAGAGATAAAGAAGTACAAAAACCAATTAAAATGGGTTGAGAATAACCTACAAGAGGAAAAGAAACTACTGATATCATTATCTATAGTATAGACTCCTACCATGCAGGATAAAATAGCTAAGAGAAGCAAAGAGGAAGAGTCCCCTTTAGGGACTAACATTTTCAGTCATGGATTCAAGATCATGTATAGAAAGAAGGTGAATCTTAGTTCCAATCTAAGCCTCAGCAAAGATTCAGAGCAGGAGATCATTATCACCACTAATGAGCCACTTGTTTCCTCATTAGTGGGTGATCAGACCACACAGTCTCCCACCACATCCACAACTTCACAAGAGCAACAACAAATTATGCAGACCAACACATCTGCTTAAGGGGAAACAGAGAAGAGTATAATGGAAATATTTAAGGAGATAAAAGTTAGGAATGAGCCGTTGAAGATTAACACCTACAACTAGTTCTTGAAGTAGACTTTTGATGCTCAAAGCAGGCTGCTGTCAGCCTTTGATTTAGAAAAAGGAAAAATTAAAATGGCATTCCTCCAAGAACAAGTTCCCCAACCCAAGGTAACATTAGACTACAAGAAGACGACCTTTGAGTTTGATGTAAAATATATACATCCCAGTTACCAAATGGAGATGCATAAGCAGACTAGGGAAATGATACTTTCAACTGTCACTAACACTGGCATGAATTTTTCTAAACTGTACGCTACATTAGCAAATGTCCAATCACAGCGGAAGATGGAAAATGTCTCCGCACTTGCCAAAGATTAAAACCATGGAGGACTTGGTGATCAAACTGGGTTATGAACCTTCAAACATCAATGATGAAGAGGAACTTGTGAAGAACAAGAATTTAGACATAGCATCATTAAGGAAGAAATTAAAATTACCAGCTACAGAAGATCCTCTGGACAAGGATATTGAAGGGACAGAGACATAAAAGGAAGATACAATGAAGCTCATCATGGAACAAAATGCACAACTGAAGAAAATGGAGACAGAGATGGAGAAATTGATTAAAGAAAAGGAGAAAGATGCTAAAAATATTGTTTTCCCTTTGGAAGAACTTCCTATCACAACCATTCCTACAACCATATCTACTACAACAAGTACAAGAGATGTTGCAGATCATTTTGCTAATGCAGTACAAAACATGTCTCTCCAGACTAAAGAGACCAAAAAGTTGCAAGATAAAGTGAAAATTCTATAGGAGCATTAAAGGAAACTAAGACTTTTCATGCAGCAGAGCTTCAAAGAGCTCAAAATTAGATAGAGGCATGGAAGATGTTAGCAATTGAATCTTCTATTGGCCACACCCTGGGTCATGTTAAAGAAATCATGTGCAACAATATCATTGAAGAAATAGATGAAATATGGCCATGTATCCAGATTATTTTTTAACAGAAGGAACTCATGGAGAAAGCTAAATAGACTATTGCCACTATCAATGCTCAATTGGGAGAAATGCCTGCTACAACCAACAACATCATAAAGTTCCTTAATTCCAAAAACATATATGAGCTGGATGATCTAAGAGTGGATGAAAGAACAAAAACTATTCTGGAGGTAAAGAAATTTCTAACAAAGAAGAACTTAGTTGTACAACTGAGAGAGAAGTGTCACACTCTAGAGGTAGCAGTTAACATATTTTTCACTAAGATTGATGCATTGAACAAGAAAGGTCTGCCTTCACTCTTTGTAATCAATGACAAATTAATGACCAGGTATGTCTACATGAAGAATCTTCAGGACATTACCAAGGATACAAATAAGTCATCCAACATCAAAGGTTCTAAGACAAGAAGATCGTTTTACGAAGCCATCAACAACATAAGTTTTATCCAACATGAGATAAAACATATTTTTATAGTAAAACCCACTTTTTCTCGGTATACTGAGGTAGATGAAATCTACCACAAGGTAACCAAAATTGATATTCCAGATGAAGAATGGTGGGATAAGTTGTGTGAATTTTAGGATTAAAGGATAGGTTAGCTTCACTAGTGCAACACCAAAATAGTGGCCACTGAGCAACTAATCTCCTTCAAAGCAGGGTAGATGTTCAAATTCATTCATTTTGATCGAATTACTTCTTTTCTGTTAGTTCTAAGTTAATAATAGAATGTTGTGTCACTCAGGCACTAATTGTAATAATTTGTAATTTTTGTTAAATACTTCATTCTGTCGAAGTATTTAGGGCTGAACCCTTGAACCAATTATCAAGTAGATTTGTACTAAGTTGGAACATTTTTGAGATAATAAAAGATTTTGGATTTGCCTCATATAGTTTGCCTCTTAGTGAGTTGTTTTCATCTTGGTTTTTCATTATATCTTCTTCATATAAATTTTTTATTTTACAGTCATCCGAAATAAAATTTAATTGAATATTAGTTTCATTTTGAATCCTCTGTGAAGTTGTAATTTAAAAAAGAGATTAATTTGCAGAACTATTTGTTATTGAAAATTCCTCTTTGAATGTAAATTACACTAGATTTATGTAATAGTTTAACTATATTATGTTGGTCAAGGAACAATTCTTTCTTGATTTCTGCTTATAAATGATTAAATACTTAGTTTGAATACCAAATCAATTATACTTCCCCACACTCTTCTTATCCGTCCAACTAAAATCAAAATAATCATGTGCATGTAAAGAACAACCTTTTATTTTATTGAAGATCTATATAAGTTTGAAGAACTTGTTTATAAATAGTTCACTGGTCATCTAATCAATTAAAATCAACAAAACATTATATGTGCTTTGGAATAACCAATTGACCTTAGGTTATCTCAAAGGACAACATCAGATTGGTGCCATTTCCGTGGAGCGAAGAATTTCAAGCTAAATTTTCCCTGGGGCAATGACTCTTCCTTTCCTTCAAGTTCAATAAAGGATAAGGATATAGGTCAAAATCTTTCACCTGGTGATTCCACTAGTCCAAGATGGCTCCTTTTAAGCACACTAGATCATGTTCTGATTCTGAGATTGTTAACCCTCTAGCAGACCCAGAAAGACTTATTAGGGGAGCCTCTTTAAGGAGAATACATAGGACACCTTCTTCTTCTTCAGCTTTACACCCTGAAGACATCTCATCTGGTGATCCTTTTTCATCTGTACCATCCCATCCTGATTGGACTAAACTACCTCCTAGGGTTGTTGAATTCCATTCCAGAGGAGTATATCTTCAATCAGCCTTTTTAATATAGTCACTTGAGTCATATCAAGTCCCATCCATTCTTATCGAGTCACCTTCATCTGAGGAAGAATTGGGTTTACATTTACCTAAATTCAAGCCTCAAGATTTCATTACTCCAATTCCTTATTCTATTCCATGAACCTCAACTAATCTTGAAGAGACATGTTTTATCTATTCTAATCCTTTGTTTGATAATAAGGAAGACCTTCCACCAAGAGTTCAGAAGTTGGTTATTAAAACCCCTTTGAGATCCTCAAGATTTCTCTCCTCTACATACTAATAACCCTATGGATTCATACTCATCTCCTACATATTTATCTCCATTATCCTCTTCTTCTTCGTCATCATCCACTCAGTCACACCATACTCCTCCTGCTGTTATGGCTTTTTGACCCATTGTGCAAGCAAGGTATGCTACTCTAGTTCTTCCTGCAAACTTAGGAAATTTTATTGATGGATAGCTAAAACATCTGCCAATATTTAATGGAGAAACAAGTCCCTCAGTAGAAGATCATGTATCGAATTTCCTAGATTTTTCTGATAACATGAACATAGAAGAGGAAAATGCTTATATGAAATTATTTGTACAATCGTTAGAAGGGAATGTTAGGATCTGGTTTAGGCAACTCAAAGCTGAATCTATTAGAACACGAAATGAGATTATAACTATATTTAAAAACCAATGGGGGGTAAATAATGATCCTATCTACTTTCTCACTGAATTTGAAGCATTTAAGAGAAATCCTGGTGAGCTAGTTGTTGAATTCATCAAAAAATTTAACAAACTCTATCATAAAATGCCTGCTGATTGTAATCCACCAGTAGCAACTGCAATGGTCATATTTTCCAAATCATTTGATGATTAATTTGTAGTCATGCTAGGGGAAATGGTTCCTAGTACAATAGAAGAAATGCAGACAAATGCTATAGAGGTATAAGCCAATAGGTCAGCTTCTGGCAAACTCAAAGCTAGAGTAAAGAAAGAAGAAAGAAAACTAAAAGCTAGGGTTGATGAATCATCTTCTTCCAAATCTAAACTTAAAGATCAAAAAATTTATGAAATCACATTTTTACTTAGAAACCTCTCTAATAAGATTTCTAAAATTGAAACACACCCTAGAACTGCTCAGAAAAATACTGTCATACCTCAAGCTCAAACCCAATTCCGAAGAACTCCTCAAATGCAGATTCTTCAGAGACTAGGTTCTAACCAAAATGTGCAACCACCTTTGTTGATTGATAATCAACAACCATAGCATACAAGTCCTTTAATAACTGAAGATATCAATCATATTTATTCTTCAACAGTACAAGTGGGAATAGTTCCTTCATCTTCACCTCAGTATTTTGAACAAGAACCAAGAGATGCTCAATTTTCAAAATACCTAGCATTCTATGAATTTTTATTGCAAAATTGAATAAGAGGTATGATCTAAGACCTAGAGCAGGCCCTAGTATACCTCCAAAATCTACCACCATAATTGAACCTACAATGAAAACCATTCAAACACAAACTCCAACACCTCAGACTATAGAGTCATCCACTGAAACCTCTTCATATGACAAGATTATTTTGACAACTTTTAATATTGCAAAGGAACTAGAAACTATCAAGATTCCTATACCTTTAGCTCAACTTTCCAAAAACCCTATTTATAAAACTCAAGCGTCTAAATGGACACACTCCTCTAGTGTAGATGATGAAGGGGATGTTATTATTTTGCAAGATGAAAAGCCTTCGGTAGTGTTTGGCCCTAGTTCTGATATGATCAATGAAATTGTTCCACCATTTTATGTAACTTTAAAGGCTTATGTATTTCTTTTGTATAACTACATGTTGGATTTTGGAGGCTCTCATAACCTTATGCCAAAGGTAATTATGGAACAGCTTCAGTCACAAGTTACCCGCTCTTATCATGATCTGTACACCTTTGATTCAAATAAAGTACCATGCCTAGGATTGATCAAAGACCTAGTTGTCACCTTAGCTCAAATACATGTCAAGAGTATATTTTTAGACGTAGTTGCCACTGATATTCCTGCCAAGTTTTTCATTCTCTTATCTAGATCATGTTGTGCTAAACTTGGAGGATCACCTCAGATGGACATGTCTTTTGCTACTATTCCAGTCTACGGAGGTGAACATCTAATATTATATAGGGAACTTAAATTCCTTCATACTATTTGTAGGTCTGGTCAAGCAAAAAACCACCCTATCTATATAGTAGATCAAGATTTTTGTTTCTTTTAGTTATCTTCAAAAAATGCATCAAACACTCAACTTTCCATTGAAAATATAGTTTCAAAACCTAAAGTTGTAGAGTAAGATATCTGGAAATTTTATGTTGATGGCTCTTGCTCAAAGGAAGGAGCAGGAGCAGGAATTGTTTTAATCTCACCAAATAAAGAAAAAATGACTCAGTCATGTAAATTTGAATTTGAGGTCACCAATAATGTGGTTGAGTATGAGGCCTTTCTTCTTGGTCTTGAGATAGCTAGAAGTTTAAAGGTTCAAAACTTGAGTGTATTTTCTATTCTAAGCTTATAGTAAACCAGGTTAGAAATTTGTGCCAAATAAAACACCGAAGGCTTAGGACCTATATAAATGAAGCTTGGGACATAATTTAAAATTTCTTCCAAGGATTTAGCATAACTTCTATTCGCAGAGATGAAAATATGCTTGCTGACTCACCAGTTGTATCAATAAGCTCGTTCAAAATCCCTTAGCTAGTATTGTTAGAATACCAAATTCAAGTCAATTATAGACCATCAATTCCTGATAACCTTAAACATTCACATATTTTTGAAGATGATGAAAAATTAATTTTTTTTCTTCAAGTCATTGATTAATTCTCAAATATGGAAATTGAAGGAGATCAAAATGATGTTCAAGAATCAAATCCAGAAACCTCATTCAGTCCTAGAATTTTTCATCATGATATCATCCAAATATCTAATAATTTTATTCCTAAAGGATTATTTCCATTGGAAAAACTATTTGATAATAATGATGTCTCTAAAAATCCCTTTTTTAACCCACCTGAAGAATAAATCGAAGAATGAAATATTGGGACTTTGGATGATGTGAGAAATATTAAATTGTCATCAACCTTACCTTTGGATGTAAAAATAAAATACTTGAATCTTCTTAAAAATTACAAAGATGTTTTTGCATCATCTTATAATGAGTTGAAAACTTATGATACATCTTTGGTTGAGCATAAGGTTCCTTTGAAACTGGAAGTAAAACCATTTCAACAAAAACTAACAAGAACTGATCCCATACTACTTCCAACCATTCAGAAAGAACTTAAAAAGTTGCTTGATGCCCATATCATAGTACCTTTAAGGTATTCTAATTCGGTAGCCAACCTAGTTCCTGTCAAAAAGAAAAATGGTGAGATTAGGCTATGTGTAGACTTCCGAAATCTGGAAAAATCATCTTTCAAGGATAATTATCCATTGCCCAAAATGGATCATCTACCTCAGAAAGCTTCAGGGTAAATAGGATTTCTATGGTAGATGGATTTTTTGGTTATAACCAGATCATGGTAAGTCAAGATGACCAAGAAAAAACTACTTTCACGACACCTTGGGGTACATTTATGTATGTTGGAATGTCATTTGTGTTAACAAATGCTGGAGCAACTTTCAAGAGAACCATGGATCTAGCATTTGTAGGTAAAACATCTGAATTTACTATCGTTTATTTAGATGATTTAACAATTTTCTCTAGTTTTGATGAAAATCATTTAAAACACTTGAGAAAGGTTTTTGACAGGTGTAGGAAATTTGACATATCCATCAATCTGAAGAAATCTTTATTTTCTGTAAGAGAAGGGAAATTACTAGGGCATATAATCTCCAAGGAGGGAGCTATAATTGACCCAAAGACAGTTTTAGCTATTCAGACCTTATCTCTAGAAATAAATACAAAAGGGATACAAACCTTCGTTGGAAGGACCAATTTTCTCAGAAGGTTCATCCCAAATTATGCCAAGATAGTTAAAGATATAACAAATATGTTGAAGAAAAACAATGAAGTGAAATGAACTGTTCCTGCTAAATATGCTTCTGATCAGGTCAAAAAGGCTATATCTGAGGCCCCTACATTAGCCAACCCTGATTATTGTTCACCTTTTAGCATATTTTATTTTGCATCCAAGACAACCTTAGCTGCTATACTTTTACAGAAAAACCCAAATGGTGATGGCCAGCCTATAGCCTTCTTTTCCAAAGTTATGAGGGATGTTGAACTTAGGTATGATATTATTAAAAAAAAACCTAATGCCTTAATTCAAGCCCTCAAGGCCTTTAGAACCTATGTCCTGAATTCACACATTACAACTTATGTCCCTAATCATGTTGTTAAAACTGTTTTGACCCAGCTTTACACTAATGGAAGAAGAGGGAGATGGATTGGTAAAATCCTTGAATTTGACCTTGAAGTTAAGACCACAAATCTAGTAAAAAGCCAGGGCCTGGCAATATTATTGGCCGAATCCAAATGCAAAGTATTGGGAATAAATTTGGTTTCTGAAATGTCATTTGGGGAGAATCCATGAGAACCTTAATATCCGAGGAGAATCCACAATAACCTCTTTCTTCAAATCAAGCCATTCTGAGGCACAATACTTGCTAAGGTTTTGCAAATGGGGTAGCAAGCTAAGTGGGCTTGATTGTGGGGAAAAACTCCACAGTTAAGCGCGCTTGAGCCAGAGGAGTTCTGGGATGGGTGACCTCCTGGGAAGTCCTGGTTACCGGGTGCAAGCCCCGGAAGTGATGATTGATGCTATGTGATTCGTTCTCCACATTTCACTAGTTTCAATCCCACTTCTTCACCCCTGTGAGCATCACCCGATGCAATGAGTGCTTATTGAACTATTCAAAAATCATGAGAAATTAGTCAGTTACGACTACCTCTCATGGAAATGGTCATACGTTTGAATGACTTACTTAACGCAGTTGAATCCCAAAAATGATATCTAATATAATGCACTGCGTAATCCCCCATACTTAAATTCAAAAAGAGTCAAGGGATCTCTACTTGAATGGTTCATGAGGCACAATACTTGCTAAGGTTTTGCAAATGGGGTAGCAAGCTAAGTGGGCTTGATTGTGGGGAAAAACTCCACAGTTAAGCGCGCTTGAGCCAGAGGAGTTCTGGGATGGGTGACCTCCTGGGAAGTCCTGGTTACCGGGTGCAAGCCCCGGAAGTGATGATTGATGCTATGTGATTCGTTCTCCACATTTCACTAGTTTCAATCCCACTTCTTCACCCCTGTGAGCATCACCCGATGCAATGAGTGCTTAGTGAACTATTCAAAAATCATGAGAAATTAGTCAGTTACGACTACCTCTCATGGAAATGGTCATACGTTTGAATGACTTACTTAACGCAGTTGAATCCCAAAAATGATATCTAATATAATGCACTGCGTAATCCCCCATACTTAAAGCCATTCTTGTTCACATAGATCAGAAATATCTACTCTTTGATTGGTACTCTAATATTGTGCAATTTCTTAGGGATTTTCAATGTCCTATTGATCTTAACTTGAAGCATTGCAAAGCCCTGAAGCTTAAAGCAGTAACATACTGCATTATCAATGCTAATATATACTGGAAAGGAGCTCTTAATATCCTTCTACCTTGTTTAACTGAAAATGAAACAGAGGGAATTATAGATCAGTTCCATGCAGGGTTTTCTGGTGGACACTATGCTTGGAGAGAAACAACCTACAACATTTTAAAATCATGTTTCTATTGGCCCACACTTTTCAAAGAAGTCGGAGCAAGAGTAAGAAGTTGCAGACCATGCCAATTATTTGCATGAAATCAGAAACTGTCAGCACTTACTTTGGTTCTAGTGTTGGTTCATGCTCCTTTTCTACAATGGGGATTGGAATTTATAGGGGAAATTCATCCACAATCAAGCAATCAACACAGAAGTATTTTGACTGCTACAGACTATTTTACCAAGCAGGTAGAAGCCATACCTGTTAAAAATGCAACTTCTATTGTTGTGATTAAATTTCTTGAAGAAAACATCCTATCAAGATTTCGAAGTCTTGAACAGATTATTATAGATAATGCAACAACTTTTAGCAGTGTTAAAATGACTGAATTATGTAAAAAATATTCAATCCTATTACACCATACTATCCAGAAGGTAATGGCCTAGCAGAGTCTTCCAACAAGATCTTAGCTAAGGTCATTAAGAAGACTCTTGAAGACCATTAAAAGAGTTTTCACAGCCACCTAATCAACACAATTTGGGCAAATAGAGTTTCTACTAAGAGATCAACAGGGAAGTCTCATTTCAAGTTAATTTATGGCAAGGAAGCAGTTTTTCCTACTCATTTAGCTTTACCCATTATGAGATTCCTTCACGAATCCTATGAAGAAAAAGATGATTTCTCAGGAAGAATTAATCAAATTATTGAGTTGAATGAAGACAAGGATGAAATTCAGTACAAACTAAGGAAATACCAAATTAAGATGAAAGAGTTGTTTCACAAAAAGGTTAGGGAAGGAAATTTAAAAAAAGGTAACCTAGTGCTTAGGTGGGATACAAAGAGAGAAGATAAATGCAAGCATGCAAAATTTGACAACCTTTGGTTTGGTCCATTCAACATTGCAAAAGTCCAAGGGAACAAAACATTCATCCTACAAAATCTAGAAGGAGAGTATTCCTCACTGCCAGTCAATGGGAAATAGTTGAAACATTACATTAAGTATTTATTTTTCATTCATTCATCATTTGTAAAGATCAGGAGAGTTTATTTTATTTTTGAAAAGAATTCAAGTGAGTATCTGTTTCAACAAAGACTCCATAGCCTGAGGAGAAGGCACTTGGATCTACTTTTTTTTTGCAACCCACAAGGGGAAGTAGTCCCCAGTTGGAGCTGACGTTGTAAAATTATTTTCTTTTGATAAGTTAGTATAGTAGTCAAAAATAATTTTAAGATGTTAAGTTAGGATATGGATGCAAAAGAAAGAAAAGTTAAAATTTTAGGCCAATTTAATGTTTTATAGGCATCCATATCAATAAAATTTTAGGTGTTAGCTACCATAAATAAAGAAGGAAAAAGAGAAATAAAATGTTAGGGAAGCAAAAAGAAAAGAATGGCTTCATTTCATTTTTTTTAAATGCACAGGCCACTAGTCAAAATGTGCCACAAGTAAAAAATCAAATGTAATCTTCATGTGCAGAAGAAAAAAGGAAAGGAGTAAATGCTCTTATCTAAGGTTTTACATATCAATTAATTTTGGTATTAATCCATATTCCCAAGTTAAATCCATCAATCACCTCCACTCCCTCCATAATTAACTCGTTAAGAAATTAATTGTTTAGATGTTAATTCAATGGACCCGTGCCACCTCCAATGTAAAAACCGGATTGATTATATAATCCTCACTTTCGCTTGTGAAAAGGTTACTGAATTCATGCATTATCACTATTATTGATTTGTTACAGGTTTGTCGGACTAAAAATTCAATTGTTTCTACTTGCCAACTACATTGTTTACTCATTATTTTTAGTCTATTGCCTTTGTTCTTGCCTCCAGAACCTGGCTCCTCTCTGTGTATTCAAGCCTCTAATCTAGTTTTCACTCTTGTCCTTAGATTTAATCAAAATTCGTCCAAAGGAAAAAGGACCAGAGGAACCTGTTAATCCTCTGATATATCCTCCCATAGATTTTGATCACATACCTTTGGCTGAAAAAGACTTTAAAACCCATGAAACGCTCTGTGAATTGTACCTCTTTGAGATGTATTGTTGGCTTGAGGATAAATACATTGACAAGTCCGATGACATTCATTTGTGAGAGTCCAATTTACCGCACTATATCTTTCCTCTTACCCATAGCACCCCAAAGTTTATTATAAAGTTTCATGCATCATATTTTCCAAGCCAAAGGGCCATCATTACCCCCACTGTAGAAATTCTATTTACCATCACTCCTCAGGCCATAGATCAGATGATGAAAGCCCCATATTAGATAATTCCACCTCCTTTTCATATGAATCACTTGTTGAGTTTTACAAGAAATTAGACTTTTCCAAGGGGACCCAAACTCTCGAGCTACTATTGACCCAAGATGCCCCATTACTGAAGAAAAATCCTTCTTATCCCTCCTCTAATTTCCCTAAGAGAGCCAAGCATATTATCATAGTTGTCTTCTACCTCCTTGGCTACTACTCTGATCAGTGGGAAGAGGCCACCATAGGATTTCTGTCCATTTTCTCTACTGATTCTGACGCCTCCATTATGTTTAACTTCAAACAATTTCTTGTAGAATCAATTCATCACCAGCTTATCAAATTCCAAACTGAGGAGTTATTCAAGTATTCTTCTGTATTAGTTTATATGTTCTTATACTTTCGAGGAGACAACATCAACATTTCCTTACAAAAGTGAGATTCATAAGGGAACCAACCATCAATCATCGTTTGGACTACTCTGGTGATGAAGGAAGAAAAGGAATATACATGTAAACAATTTAAAAAAATGTTTGTTCATGCAATAATCAGTCTTCTAAGTAGCAGGATAGAACCAAGGATCAGTGAGGAAATTAGAAGGATGTTGTAGCTGTGATATCAAGTTCAGATAGGGGATTGGTATCTCTACCAAAAATATATTGAATTGAGAATATTTGGACGTGAGCTTGCACCTTACAAGCTGCCTAAATTCCTCCCAAGGAGGATTTTTTCCCTGCAGTACATAAGGCAGATGCTAAATATGGATGAAATCCACTTTGTTCCTACCAATAAGAAGTCCCAGTTTAAAATCAAAACATGGATTGGGCCTTTCATTTGCAACACAAGATCAATATGGGAAGAAGCAAATAAGCTTCTAAAGGAAATTCCAATCATCCTAAGCTTTACCTGGTCATATGATCCATTAGGGATCATTTCTAAATGAAGAGTAGAAACAAATCTACTCCTTATTTTCACACAGCTGGTCCAGAGATAGAGAATTACAAAAACCAATTAGAATGGGTTGAGAATACCCTACAAGAGGCAGAAGAATAGCTGGTACCATCATCTACAGTAGAGACTCGTTCCATGTAGGAGAAAACAACTAAGACAAGAAGAGAGGAAGAGTCCCCTTCAGGGACTGACATTTTTAGTCGAGGATTCAAGATCATGCACATAAAAAAGTCCAAGTTTAGTTCCAAATAATCCTCAGAAAATATTTAGAGAAGGCGACCATTATCACCACTAATGAGCCACTTGTTTCCTCATTAGAGGTTGATAAGACCACACATTCTCCCACCACCTCCACGACTTCACAGGAGTAGTAGAAAATTATGCAGAACTTCACATCTACTTCGAGGGAAACAAAGAAGAGTATAATGGACATCATTAAGGAAATAAAAGTTAGGAATGAGGCCTTCAAGATTAACACCTATGACCAGTTCTGGAAGCAGACTTCCGGTGCTCAAACCAGGTTACTGTCAGCCTTTGATTTAGAAAAAGGAAAAATGAAAATGTCATTCCTCCAAGCACAAGTTCCCCAGCCCAAGGCAACATCATACTAAAAAAATACAACCTTTGTGTTTGATGTAAAAGATATACATCCCATTGACCAAATGGAGATGCATAAGAAAATTGGTGAAATGATATTTTCAACTATCACTAACACTGCGATGAATTTTTCTAAACTGTAGGTCACATTAGCAAATGTCCAATCACATCTGAAGATGGAAAGGGTCTTCACACTTCCCAAAGACACTAGGATTAAAAACATGGAGGACTTGCTGATCAAAATGGGTCATGACCCTTCAAACATCAATGATGCAGAGGAACTTGTGAAGAAAAATAATTTAGACATAGCAGCATTAAGGAAGTACTTAAAACGTCCAACTACAAAAGATCCTATAACCAATGATATTGAAGAGACAAAGACACAAAAGGAAGATATGATGAATCTCATCAAGGAGCAGAGTGCACAGCTGAAGAAAATGGAGACAGAGATGGAGAAATTTATGAAATAAAGGAGAAAGATGCTAAAAAGATTGTTGTCCCTTTGGAAGCACTTCCTATCACGGCCATTCCTATAGCCATATCTACTACAACAAGTACAGGATATGTTGTATATCATTTGGCCAATGTAGTACAGAACATGTCTCTCCAGACTAAAGAGATCAAAACATTTGGAGGATCAAGTGAAACTTCTACAGGATCATCAAAAGAAAACTGAGACTTTCATGTAGCAAAGATTTAGAGAGCTTTAAAACAGATAGAAGCATGGAAGAAGTCAGCAACAGAGTCTTCTATTGGCCACACCCTAGATCATGTTAAAGAAATCATGTAGAACAATATCATTGAATAAATATATGGAATCTAGCCATGTATCTAAATTATTTTTTAACATAAGGAACTCATGGAGAAATCTAAGCACACCATTCCCACTATGAATGCTTAATTGGGATAAATACTTGCTACAACCAACAACATCATAAAGTTCCTTATTTCCAAGAGAAGATATGAGCTGGATGATCTAGGTGTGGATGACAGAACACAAACTATTCTGTAGGTAAAGAAAGTTCTAACAAAGAAGAACTTAGTTGTACAACATACAAAGAATTCTCACACTCTAGAGGTAGCAATTAATAGATTTTTCACTAGGATTGATGCATTGAACAAGAAAGGTCTGCCTTCACTATTTGTCATCAATGACAAATTAATGACCAGGGAAGACTACATGAAGAAACGCCAGGACATTACTAGGGATACATCTAAGTCATCCAACAGAAAAGGTTCTATGACATGCAAAATGTTCTACGAAGACATCAACAACATAAGTTTTATCCAACATGAGATAAAACATATTTTTACAATAAAACCCACTTTTTCTCGGTATACTGAGGTAGATGAAATCTACCGCAAGGTAACCAAAATTGTTATTCCAGATGAAGAACGGTGGGATAAGTTTTATGAATTTTAGGATTAAAGGATAGGTTAGCTTCACCAACGCAGCACTCGAATAGTGTCCACTCGGCAACTGTTCTCCTTCAAATCAGGGCTAGATGTTTAGATTCATTCCTTTCGATCGAATTAGTTATTTGTGTTAGTTTTAAGTTAATAATAGAATTCCATGTCACTTGGGCATTAATTGTAATATTTTGTAATTTTTCTTAAATACTTCATTCTGGTGAAGTATTCATGGTTCAACCCTTGAACCAGTTATCAAGCAGATTTGTACTAAGCTGGAAAATTTTTGAGATAATAAAAGATTTTAGATTTGCCTCATATAGTCTGTCTCTTAGTGAATTGTTTTCATCTTGGTTTTTCATTATATCTTCTTCATATAAATTAATTATTTTACCATCATCCAATTTAAAATTTAACTGAATATTAGTTTCATTTTGAATCCTTTATGAAGTTGTAATTTAAATAAGAGATTAATTTGCAGAACTATTTGTTATTCCAAATTCCTATTTGAATGTAAATTACACTAGATTTCTATAATAGTTTAATTATATTCTGTTGATGATGGAAACATTGTTTTCTTGATTTATGTTTATAAATGATTAAATAATCAGTTTGAATACTAAATCACTTATACTTCTCCACATTCTTCTTATCCATCCAACTAAAATCAAAATAACCATGTGCATGTAAAGAAGAGCCTTTTATTTTATTGAATATCTATCTAAGTTTAAATCACATATTTATAAACAGTTCACTGGTCATCCTATCATTAAAATCAAAAAAATATTATATATGCATTAGCATAACCATTTGACCTTACGTTATCTCAAAGTACAACATCTTCCATAACATTGTTGAAACCATCGAGGAAAGAAGATGACGGGAATACATCACCATCAAGCTATGACAATATGTATTGTAGAGAAAGAGCTGAGGCAAGCTCTTATTCCCATGATCATACCAAAGACCAACAAGAAAGGTATAACCAGTCTCTATATTCTAATATTCATTTTGATTACAACTGTATTGTTAATAATGAACAAAAATCATGGCATAGAAGAACTTGCAGTTTTTGTGGATTGCATAACCATATGTTTCCTCAATGTTGGAAAAGAATAACATCACAGAAAAAGGCGAGGCATGAAAAACCCTCTCAACAACAGGCACAGAAGAAGTTAAAGAAAATTTGGAGGAAGAAGGCTTATTGTAGTCATTGTAACAAAGGTATTCATCAAAGAGCCACATGTTGGAGGCTCCATCCAGTGCAGTGTCGCAAAGGACAAAGCATCCATACATTTACTAGGTGAAATAGTTGTTCGATCATCGAATGCGCCACAAGGAGGAATCCCATTCACTTTGATAAGTGAGAGATGGTTCTTCTAGGTGTGGCAGAATGTCAGCCTTATTTTTTCAAATCATGTGTTTCATTCTAAATTGTAAAAGTGATGATGTGTTTTCCATCACTTGTTGCAGCAATAATGATGTTTGGCCTTATTTTTTGTTGCATTTTAAACTGTGAAAGCGATGCTGTGTTTCCATCACTTGTTGAGGAAACAATAGTGTTTATAATTCCTTTTGTAAATCATGTTTTGTAGTGATGATGTGTTTTCCATCACTTGTTGAAGAAACAATGATGTTTGGCCCTGTATTGATAGCTGGAGTATTGTTTAGATTTTTATGTAAACTTGACCGCATAGTTGTTAGGACTCAGAATTGACCATTTTTGACCTTATATTTTTTCCATAATATTATCCTTTTTCAGTTCAATATTTGAAAGCTTTGATTACATAATGACTTAATCACCCCAAGGTATGAAGTAACTCTCCGCATATCTATATGTTTAATTGTTCATTACATATTCATGATTATCTTTATATTTATCTTTGGAAAAGCTAACTAAGTTGCCAAGTAACCATTGAACTATCTAAAGTTTGCAGGAATTATAATTCATAGTTGCTGTAACACCAGAAACAGCAACTACGCAGTTGCTGCAACACCAGAAGCAGCAACTACACAGTTGCTACAGCCAGCAACGACAACTATCTAAAGCAGGGGAATGCTATTTTGCAACAACTGGAAATAACAAACAACAACTATCTGAAGATCTCCAGAATTCCACGTTGACGCAGCATGCAGCAACTATCCAAAAAGGGTAAAACACAGTTACAGTTGCTAAAATATCAGGAACAGCACGGGTTTACTAAATCAGCAACCATGGGGAAACGACAAAGGATAGTGCGAGGATCCCAAGAAGATGGTCGAAGTTCAGTTACCAGCTGTGTAACAGTAAGAAACCCAAGAAAGAATACACTGTCACACTGTTGTAACAGCATCCTGTAACTCTTTTTTTTGACAGAAAGTTTTAACTGAATGAACTGTGATAGTCTATTGTAATAGATGTCTCCTCTATAAAGAGGAGACATCTACATTAGAGAAGGGGGGAGAAAAATAGTTTTGTAAGGGAAATTTTGAAAGACAACAGCAAATTCTGAACTTTCATTGTAACTGGATCTTTTGGAAGATGAATAGAAGATTGTTCTGAGCATCTAATCTAGCATTTGTGTTCTGGAGAATCTTGTGAGAGGGACCAGGCCCACCTTCATGATAAGATTCACCCATTTACTTTTCTGTCAAGTGTGTAAGTGTGTTTGGTAATTTATTTTTGCTAGTACTCTGTTTTGGATTCTGTAGCATTACCTCTGATGATTTCCTTTTTGCTAGTACTCTGTTTTGTTAATTGCTTGAAGCTGTAAGAGAATATTTCACCGGTGAATTAGAATTGCAGTGTGTATTAGCAATCTGGTTACAGGGGCAGGTGCTGAACGTTCTTACCTGGAGGATAGGGTCCTGATCCTCTGCTAACAGAGCAATCCATCACTTTTCTTTTCATATTTGTAATCTTAAATTAACTGCTTTCATTTTATCTTTACAGTACACTGTTATAACATAACGTGAGAATTATGTATACTACAGATTTTTAATGCTTTTAGAGTTAAGTACATACAGTACGCGGTAGACTTTGAAATAAAAGACTTTCCCAGGTTGACAATTTAATGTGGTACTTGATTGTTAATTAATAAACAATTCAACTAGCCAAGATTTTGGCGCCGTTGCCGGGGAAGGCGACTAGAGATTTCTAAAAGCATTTATGATTTATTTTTGAGAATAACAGGTGCATGAGAGGACGCAAGAAACCTAATTTCACAGGCGGCAAGGGCGGAGGAGGAAGCAAAACCTTTATTGAAGAAATTATCTCCAAAGTCGAGACATCACAAAGGACGAGTTCCCTAAGGCCTCAGATCCAACATTCTTCACAAACAGATCGACAGACGGAGGAAGTACTAGGACCTGAAAGAAAGCTGGAAGTACTGGAATATACTGAGGAACCAGTAGAAGAACCTGAAGAAACAGAAGATACAGAAGATAAAGAAAGTGATTCAGGAAAAAGACCAATGGAGGATAACAAAACAGAAGGAAGAGGGGAAAATTCACTCTCTACCCTGGAGTTCCCTATTGGGGAGCTCCCAAGAGGAGCAACCCCCATGAAGAACATTCCACTCTCAGCATTACCCAACTTTCATGGGTTATCCTCTGAAGACCCGGATGAATTCCTTTTTGAATTCGATATACTATGTAGAAGTTATGATTATGTGAGCCCTAATAAAAAACTAAAACTGCTCCCAGCAACACTGAAAAGGAATGCGTTAAGGTGGTTTATGAGCTTAGGAGCTCAGGTAATCTCTACTTGGGATCAGATGAAAGAAAGCTTTCTGGCCAAATATCAGGATTACTGCCGGACAAGAGAAAGGAAAGAAGAATTGTTTAAAATGGTTCAGAAGGAGGACGAGAATCTGGAAGACTTTGTGGAAAGACTGCAGTATAATCTACAGTGGTCTGACCACCCTAACATGAGTAAGGATATTCTGAAAACAATATTGCTGAAAGGGGTACGAGATGATTGCTTGGACATGTTGAATATGTTAGGAAAATGAGACATTTCTAAAGAGCCATTTGATGAAATTGTTAACCTCTGCATGAGATGTTCAAGAGGAGCAGTGGGCAGATCAAAAAGCAGGGACAATGTATATTCAAGAGTTCAGAAGCCAGCAAGTGGAGGAGCAACAAGGGTTGAAATAGGTAATTTATTAGAAGAATTTAAAACTGAAATGTTAAGCTCTTTTGCTTCGCAAATTGATGCTCTGCAGGTAAAAAAGAAACAGGCAGAAGCAGAAGCTTCCCTAGCTATTTTTTGTTCCAAATGCAGAGAAAAACACCCACTCAGGGAATGCCCACTAGATAAGGTACCAATCTGAACAATCTTCGAAAAGGACCATGAGACCCAGCAATGCCCCTCTCTGCCTGGAATTAAAGCAGCATTGCAGTCAACTGAAGAAGAGGCTGAAGCAGTGTACCTGATGACACAAAGGAGGTAGTGGCCACAAAGACAAGGTATGAATTCTAACACAACATTTAGTCGTTGGAATAATCACTCTCCTTTTCAAACAAATTACCCACCCATGAACCAAATGTAGTACCCACCCTTTAACACAATGAATTTTCCACCTATGCAGCAACCAAATCTTCCTTTTCCTAATCCTACCATATGGAATCCTTGGGCTCCCCAGCAACCGTATTTTAATCAATGGAACCGAGGCTGGGTAGCCCAACAGATGCCATTTCCTCAACATCAACAGTCTCTTTCCTTACCATCCAACACTCCTCCAAATAATCAGGCAATTAGACCGCAGTTGTCTGTGCAACCCAATCCTAACCCAAATAATAATAAAGCTTTGTAAGCAATTGATATTCAAAATCAGTCTGTCTCCCCCATGCAATGTAACGATATCCACCTTCGCTCAGGAAGAATTGTTGAACCAATCATTGATGACATTATTGACTCTAATAAAGAGGAAGTTACAAAAGAAAAACCAGCTAACAATAATACTGAAACAGTGGAAGCAGCATCTAACAACAATGATCAAACAGCAGATCCACCATTTCCTGAACGACTAGCTCTCACTAAAACACTTGAGCAACCTGCCTTTAACCTTTTAGGCGAGCTACAGAATTTATAGGTTAAAATCCCATTATTGCAAGCATTAAGAGATGTTCCCATTTATGTTAGGACTGTTAGAGATATTTGCATAAAAAATCCTGGAAGAAAAGCTAGGGACCCCCTCACAGTTCATGTGATGGGAGAACTGACTGCTTTAATGACAGAAAAAGATCATCCTGTGAAATATGGTGACCCTGGTCACCCTACAGTAACAGTCCAGGTTGGAAAAACTTTTGTCTCTAAAGTTCTAGTAGATTTAGGTGCTGCAATAAATATTATGACACTTTAAACAACACAATTGCTTCAGTTAAAAAACTTTATTAGGGAAACTCCAACCATCCTAGAATTGGTTGATCGCTCTACAATTAAACCGGAAGGGGTCATTGAAGATTTAATAATTTCTGTAGAATCCTGGAATTACCCAGCTGAATTTGTGGTGTTACAAACTAAAACAAAGTTGGGGGGTCATCCGCTGATTCTAGGAAGACCTTTGCTGGCTACAGTAGATGATTTCATCAGTTGTAGATCAGGATCAATGACCATCTCTAATGGGCAGGAAACCAAACAGCTTACCCTCTATCCTCATGCTACACCCATGATTAATAATGACAATTCTGTATGGGTATATTATGAGGATGAAGAAACCCAACCTATATTGACTATCGGACAAGCCTTAACTTTCAAAGACTCTACCGAAGATGAATTAATCAGCAGCTTCATTTCTGAACCTTCTTCGGTCAACCCAGAAATGTATAATCACTTCACTGCAATCTTAGAATCTGAATCTCAACAGAACCTGAAAGATAAAAGTTTATTTCAGACAACAGTAGGCAGCCCCTCCAAAAGTAAAACAATAGAAATTGAGCCTGGCAAAACTTTAAATATAAATCCTAATTTAACTGATAACGAAAAACAACAATTAATAAAGTTACTCCAGGAAAATAAAGAAGAATTTGCATGGGACTATACAGACATGAAAGGGATCTCCCCTGAGCTATGCACTCACCGTATTTATATTAAAGAGGGATCCTGGCCAGTCTATCAACCCCAGTGGCAAATGAATCCCAACCTAAGGGAAATTGTGAAGGAGGAACTTCAAAAACTCTTGAATGTAGGATTTATATATCCTATATCTAATAGTGAGTGGGTTTCCCCACTTGTAATTGTACCCAAGAAAAATGGCAAATGGAGAGTATGTGTGGATTACAGAGCACTGAATAAAGCCACCCAGAAAGACCATTTCCCTTTACCATTCATTGATCAAGTATTGGATAATTTGGCAGGTAAGAAATTATTTTCATTCTCGGACGGGTTTAGTGGATATAATCATATTAAGATTTCACCCCAAGACCAGGACAAGACCACGTTTACTAGCCCATGGGGGACCTTTGCTTACAGGGTACTTCCATTTGGGCTATGTAATGCTCCAGCAACATTTCAAAGATCAGTGATAGGGATTTTTTCTGATATGCTAAATGATTCATTAGAAAAATTTATGGATGACTTTACTCCTTATGGAGTGACTTTTGAGGATGCACTACACAATCTTGAAAAAGTACTTAAGTGATGCATAGAAGCACACCTTGCCTTAAGCACTAAAAAGTGTCATATGATGATGAATCAAGGTATTGTATTGGGTCACTTCATCTCATTCCTAGGAATTCAAGTGGATCCAGCTAAAATACAGGTAATTCAGACTCTCCCTATCCCTAAAACACAAACTGATGTAAGAATCTTTTTAGGACATGCTGGATACTATAGAAGATTTATTAAGAATTTTTCCAAAATAGCTTCTCCTCTATTTGTGTTATTAACAAAGAATGCTGAATTTAAGTGGACTGATGATTGTGAAAAAGCATTTAATGAACTTAAACATCAGTTGTCTGTAGCTCCCATTTTGAGAGGACCTGATTGGGCACTACCCTTTCATATATCCTCTGATGCCTCAGACACTGCAATTAGAGTTGTCTTGGGTCAGGAAGAAAATAGTCTTCCCTATGCCATTTATTTTATCAGTAAGAATATGACACAAGCTGAATTGAATTATACAGTCACTGAGAAGGAATTCCTAGCAGTTATTTATGCTATCAATAAATTTCGACATTATATTACTGGCTACACTACTTTTGTGCATACTGATCACTCGGCCATTAAATACTTGATGAATAAATCAGTTACAAATGCCCGAGTCACCAGATGGTTGTTATTATTGCAAGAATTTGACATAACAATTGTAGATAGGCCAGGAAAAGAAAATGTAGTTGCTGATTTCCTTTCTCGATTAAAAACGGATGAAAATGCTCCAGTAGATGATTCTTTTCCTGATGAATATTTATTTGCAGTATCTGCTCACTCACCTTGGTATGCAGACAATGCTAACTATCTAGTTGCAGGAAAATTACCATCACACCTATCACATAGGGAAAGAAGAAAGATCATTCAGCAAAGTGCTAGGTACAGCTGGATAAGCGGGTGTCTTTTCCATACAGGAATCGATCAGGAAATCCGAAGGTGCATTGGTGAAGATGAAATTTATGATGTACTAAAAGCTTGTCATGATGGCCCTTGTGGAGGGCATTTTGCAAATAAGAGAACAACACACAAGGTACTCGGAATGGGTTATTATTGGCCATCACTTTTTAAGGATGCCAGAAAATATGTCAAGGCCTGTGATAGCTGTCAAAGAATGGTCCAGCCTAATTACAGGGATGAAATGCCACTCAATCCCCAGGTAATTCTTGAACCTTTTGAGAAATGGGCATTATATTTTATAGGTCCCATTAATCCTCCATCCAATCAAAGAGTGTACATATTAGTATGCACAGATTACATGAATAAATGGGTAGAAGCTAAGGCACTCCTTAAAGCTAATGAAGAAGCAGTACTAACATTTTTATTTGAAGAAATCTTTGTTAGATTTGGATTGCCTAGAGAATTAGCCACAGATGGAGGACCTCCTTTCAAATCTCATGGCTTCAAAAATACGCCCCAGAAATATCATATTAAGCACAAAATGACTACACCTTATCACCCCCAAGCAAATGGGTAGGTAGAAAGCACCAATAAAGTCATAGAAGCCATCCTAACAAAAACAATAAAGGAGAATAGAAGGGATTGGTTTCAAAGGTTGCCCGAGGCATTATGGGCCTATAGAACTACTTAGAGGAATACTACAGGGTTTTCACCCTATGAATTAGTTTTTGGAAAGAACGCTATTTTCCCTGTAGAGTTTGAGATCAAAACTTTAAGAACTGCTTTAGCTGTTAACCTTGATTTGACTGATGCACAGATAGCCAGGTTGCAGCAACTTCAAGAATTAGACGAGAAAAGACTGGATGCTATCCATCAAACAACCATGATACAGCAACAAAGAAGCAGGTGGCATGACAGAACCATCAAGCAGAAGCAATTCCAGAAAGGTAACTAGGCTCTACTTTATGATTCCCGTTTTGAGAATTTCCAAGGTAAGTTAAGAACAAGGTGGTTAGGGCCTTATGAAGTGGATGCTATTTTTCCAAATGGGACAGTTAGACTTTTAACAATTGATGGAAGCAGAACGCCACTACTAGTGAATGGCTATCGACTTCGTTTATATCAGAGGCCTATTTCTAAAGAAGATTTTAAAGCCACTTGCATGGCAATTAAACAGTATTCTTTTCCAGGGGAACTTGTTGTCCCTCAAAGCATTTAAATTTCTATTTATTTATGCATTTTTTTTTTAGATTAGATATTCTTTTTTTTAACTACTAATAATCCCTGCTAAGGGTTACCATATTATATTTCAGTATTTTGCAAATTTGAGCTATGGAAAATAGCTGAGAACGAAAGCTTTAAAGGAATCACTTTGCGGACTTGGAATTCCCATTGCTGCAACACCAATTCCCGTTGCTGCAACACCAATTCCCATTGCTGCAACACCATTTCCCGTTGCTGCAACACCGATCCCCGTTGCTGCAACACCTTTTCACGTTACTACAACATCTTTTCCCGATGATGTAACATCACTTCCAGTGGCTGCAACACCAATCCCGTTGCTGCAACACCACTTCCCGATCCCGTAATACCTTTTTAGCAATTCTCTTGTTTATAAAAGCACCAGTCTCTCCACTTCAGCCCCCAAGAAACAAATTTTTATAAAATACACCACTTCTTGTGATGATTACAATACTCCACTATCACTTCCCGTCATTATTATTAAAAATCGCCGGTATTCTCATACTCTTAGACCCGCTGTAATCATTATGATCCAGCAAAAGATAAGACAAGACTTTTCAACGCAGCAACCAAAATGGTAAAACATAAAGGTACGCATGATTATGTATGGACATTAAATAATAGTTAATGCGGAGATGTTGATAGGACTACCGAATAATTGTACTTCCAATCATATCACTTATGCATGGGGGGGGATTACCAAAGCGCTCTCATAATTGCACACTACGCCAACTGCCGCCGCCCTTAACTCTCCCGATAATATGTAAAAGTCACCTTATCACAGCATGTTACCATTTGCAACGGTTTACTCTGAACTGAACTCGGAAGCTCGGCTCTGAACTTCACTGAAACAACAGTTGTGGGAGGAAATCCCATCACATACGAACCTGGCACAACAACACTTCTTGAGCTCTATCCCGAGGTTTATCAAATCTTTCTGCAAGCGGGATGGCTAGATTATTTCAGGAGACTTCCAGACTTTGACGTGCAGCAAGTCCTCGAGTTTGCATGCAATTTAATAGAAGGATTTTCTGTCGTTCAAGGAGTTCAAATCCCAGTCACGGAGGAAGTCATAGCCCAAGTTACCAGGCTACCAGCTAATGGCATACGGTGGTTCAGTAGGAAGCACTTGATCCTTAATGCGCAACAGGATTTTCTTCAACCAGGCGAGCAGCTAGAACCCAAGGGCAGAGGTGTAGCACTTCAGTCATTGCCTCAACCGTGGCCGAAAGTTGTTGAATTTGTGAAGCAATACGTGACGTGCGAAGGCCGGTACCAGGTAATTTACCAGCACGATTTCATCTTTTTGAACCATTTGAGGAATGGTCAGTTGATAAATATGCCATATTATTTATTGGGATGTCTTAAAAATATGTCACGTTACACTGTCAACGCAAAGCGTCCGCTTCTTTCCTTGAAACACCACCGTTTAGCTCAATTGCTGATAAATAGAGGCCTCGCCTTAAATAACCCTCCACCCCCCATTAATCCCCATCAAGAGGCAGAAATTCCACAGCCGGAACATGAAATTCCTCATCAAGAAGAGGAAATTCTTCACCAAGCTGAAGACATACCTCAGCAAGATGAAGAAATCCCTCAGCAAACAGAGGACATTCCTGAGCAAATACCCGTAGAAATCCCTCAGCAAGCAGACGACATTCCAGAACAAATGCCCAAAGAAGTCCTCCAGCAAACACCCCCACAAGTTGCTGAAAATGAACAATCAGCAGTAGAAATACCCGCGGAAACAACCCCATCCCCCAATAGAACCAATCCTTCCATTCCCATACTTGGTATTTCTACCGATGACTCTGATGACAACATCCCCATTACCCTGCTCAAAAGAAAAATGCAGCAGAAAAATGAAACCCCACCAAAAAGAAGAAGAACTAGGGCTTCGGCTAAAGCAACTGCTATTTCTGCCACTGTCCCTATCTTAAAGAAAGCCAGCCTGAAAAGAAAAATGTCTGAATTCCCTACTTTTCTACCCAAGCAAAAGACTTGGTCGTCTGTAATAGCTGAATCTCCTAGCCACACCTCTCCCAGATCACCAGCCATGACGTTAAAAACCCGCATTCCCACCAGCCCTGGAAACTCCTCTCCCTCACCCTCGGAGGCTGAGATGCAGAGTGTTCACAGTTTCCTGACATCATATTTTAAGGCAGCTGACACACAAGAACCAGCTGCCGACACCCAAGGTAATATTGGCCAAGAAGCTGCAACACAAGAAACAACCACTACCCCAGGTGACACACAAGAACCACCTGTCGAGGGTATAAGGGATCAAATCAATGTTGAAGCACAACCTCTCCCTCCACTGGAACCTGCTGCTCCACAAGCTCAGCCTACCATATCTGCTCTACGGGAAGAAATTGAATTTCTGAGGTCCCAAATCCAGGATTACCAAGAGGAGATTATAAGGATCAAGGAAGCCTACCAAAATGAATTTATTCTGCACATTTTAGCACGAGTAGCATCTGCGGCAGAAAGGAGTAAGGAGAATGAATATATGTGTGCCAATTGTGGCGAGATATATACTCAAGCAGGATACAAAGTAGTGGCAGAACCAATGTCTGAAGTCCCTGCTGTTGTGGTTGAAATAAAAGAACCTGTTGTTACACAGACGGAAACACCACAACCCTCTGTTGAGACAGAAGAACCTGCTGTCACACAAGAACCAGCAGGCTCTCCAGAAAAGGTGCAGGAGCAGACAGAAGAACCTGTTGTCACACAAGAACCAACAGGCTCTCCAGAAAAGATGCAGGAGCAAACAGAAGAACCTGTTGTCACACAAGAACCAACAGGCTCTCCAGAAACGGTGCAGGAGCAGACAAAAGAACTTGCTGACACACAAGAACCAGTAAGTTCTCCAGAAACTGCACAAGAGCAAACATAAGAACTTGCTGACACACAAGAACCAGTAAGTTCTCCAAAAACTGCATAAGAGCAAACAGAAGAACTTGCTGACACACAAGAACCAGTAAGTTCACCAGAAACTGCACAGGAGCAAATAGAAGAACTTGCTGAAACACAAGAACCAGTAAGTTCTCCAGAAACTGCACGGGAGCAAATAGAAGAACTTTTTGAAACACAAGAACCAGCAAGTTCTCCAGAAACTATGCAGGAAGTAACAGGGAATAAACAAGAGGAAAAGTCACCACGGCCTACCCAAACTGTTGTATTGGTCGTAACACAGAAATCAGGAGGAAATAAAGAGGAAAATATAGACTCACCCCGGCCTACCCAAATTGCCATGGAACAAGAGGAGGAAGCAGTTACACAAGAATCAGGAAATGAAGAAGAAAACATAGACTCACCCCGGCCTACTCAAATTGTCATGGAACGAGAGGAAGAAATAGTTATAGAAGGAAATGAAGAAAACATAAACTCACCCAGGCCTACTCAAATTGCCATGGAACGAGAGGAAGAAATAGTTACAGGAGGAAATGAAGAAAACATAGACTCATCCAGGCCTATTCAAATTGCCATGGAACAAGAAGAAAAAGAAGGAAATGAAGAAGAAGACATAGACTCACCCAGGCCTACTCAAATTGCCATGGAACGAGAAGAGGAAGCAGTTACACAGGAAACAGGAGGAAATGAGGAAAAAGGCATAGACTCACCCCGGCCTACCCAAATCGCCATGGAACAAGAAGAGGAAGCAGATACACAGGAATCAGTACAGAATATAGAACATGAAGAAGAAACAGTAGCTGGAAATGGAAAGGAAGACATTGGATCATCCCGGCCTACTCCAATTATCACAGAGCAGATTATCCTTGTTGATGCCTTTACACAAACAGAACTTCCCTCTGTTAGTGATGCATGCACAGAAACAGATAGTTTTCAAGAATTAAAAGGAAAATGGTGGAGAGAATATGAGCTGTCACAAGGCAAAGCATTCCAACAGCAAAAGGGGACCTGGTTCAATTATGCATATAAGAACTGGGAAGCACTTGAGCAGTGTAGAGCTCAGTACAAAGAAATTAAGGAACTAAAAGCCAGATTGTCCCAGATGTTTGAGTTATTCCAAAGAACACTTGCCACAAGGAAACCCTCTTTCAACTATGCAACATTTTTAAGGGAAAGACTAACATTCTTATAGATAATGGTAGTTAGAGAAGGTAGACCTCATCAGGTGGTTACATCAGAACAATTTATGCAAACATTTGCAGAGGCACCTAAAAATGATCAAAATTTGTTATGCGAGCTTTATCTCCATAATGAAGCCATGTCCAAAGAGAGAAACATGAATATGCTACCTGTTGTTGGCGACATACAGCTGAGAGCTTTCATCTCCTTTTTAGCCAACCAACTTACATGGCAAAATGCTTTTACCTCAGCTCAACATAATGAACAGAATTGCCTTCTGTGGATTAGGGCTGAACCTCAGAACGCAGCCACCTTCATTGCACAACATCAAAGAATGATAAGTGACCCTGAAATGAAGGATCACGTCAGGCAACTACAAGCAGTGGTCCTGCGAGATTGCCAACATTATGTGAAAACCAAAGCACCCTTGGCTATTAAGGCTAATAACTTGTTCTGGGAAAACTGCCCCAAGGAGAGGCAGGAATATCACCCTTATAATCCACCTAATTTACAGGCAACACTCTCAAGGGTACCTTACTATGTTAGATGCATGCAACACTGTGCTGAAAATTGGATTGGCTACAGATTTAAATTTCCACTTCTATGGTTATCTGGTGAACAATACAAGGGCCAGTTTGGATTATCCAAAAAGGAAGAAGCAGCAGCATGGAGGCAAATACAGACTGTCTGTGGGTTCAGAGATAAGTTTGATGCCACTTCCTATAACTATTGTCTCAGTAATCTACACTGTTCATCCCAGTACTCCGACTCAGACTCAGAGTAAGCATTGCATGAGGACATGAAATCTCGTTAGTTGGGGTGGATGTTAGGACTCAGAATTGACCATTTTTGACCTTATATTTTTGCCATAATATTATCCTTTTTCAATTCAATATTTGAAAGCTTTGATTACATAATGACTTAATCACCCCAAGGTACGAAGAAACTCTCCGCATATCTATATGTTTAATTTTTCATTACCTATTCATGATTATCTTTATATTTATCTTTGGAAAAGATAACTAAGTTGCCAAGTAACTGTTGAACTGTCTAAAGCCTACAGGAATTATAATTCATAGTTGATGTAACACCAGAAACAGCAACTACGCAGTTGCTGCAACACCAGAAGCAGCAACTACGCAGTTGCTACAGCCAGCAACGGCAACTATCTAAAGCAGAGGAATGCTATTTTTCAACAGCTGGAAATAACAAACGACAACTATCTGAAGATCGCCAGAATTCCACGCTGACGCAGCATGATCAACAACTGTCCAAAAAGGGTAAAACACAGTTACAGTTGCTAAAATATCAGGAACAGCACGGGTTTACTAAATCAGCAACCATGGGGAAACGACAAAGGATAGTGCGAGGATCCCAAGAAGACGGTCGAAGTTTGGTTACCAGCTGTGTAACAGTAAGAAACCCAAGAAAGAATACACTGTCACACTGTTGTAACAACATCCTGTAACTCTTATTTTTGACAGAAAGGTTTAACTGAATGAACTGTGATAGTCTATTGTAATAGATGTCTCCTCTATAAAGAGGAGACATCTACATTAGAGAAGGGGGGGAGAAAAATAGTTTTGTAAGGGAAATTTTGAAAGACAACAGCAAAGTCTGAACTTTCATTGTAACTAGATCTTTTGGCAGATGAATAGAAGATTGTTCTGAGCATCTAATCTAGCATTTGTGTTTTGGGGAATCTTGTGAGAGGGACCAGGCCCACCTTCCTCACAAGATTCACCCATTTACTTTTCTGTCAAGTGTGTAAGTGTTTTTGGTAATTTCTTTTTGCTGATACTCTGTTTTGGATTCTGTAGCATTACCTCTGATGATTTCCTTTTTGCTAGTACTCTGTTTTGTTAATTGCTTGAAGCTGTAAGAGAATATTTCACCGGTGAATTAGAATTGCAGTGTGTATTAGCAATCTGGTTACAGGGGCAGATGTTGAACATCCTTACCTGGAGGATAGGGTCCTGATCCTCTGCTAACAGAGCAATCCATCACTTTTCTTTTCAGATTTGTAATCTTAAAGTAACTGCTTTCATTTTATCTTTACATTACACTGTTATAACATAACGTGAGAATTATGTATACTATAGCTTTTTAATGCTTTTAGAGTTAAGTACATATAGTACGTGGTAGCCTTTGAAATAAAAGACTTTCCCAGGTTGACAATTTAATGTGGTACTTGATTGTTAATCAATAAACAATTCAACTAGCCAACAATAGTATGTGATATAAACTCGTGAAAAGTATGGGATGATTGGTTCATTCTTTGCTGACATAGTGAAACATGCAATTTGCAATATATTGTACTACAGGTTTGTAGGGGATGCAGTTGTCGGCTCATATCATATGGCTCCAAAGGACAAAGGTGAAGGAGAAGGAAGGATGACCTCTAGGACACTTGTGGTGTACGAAAAGTATAGATAATTTTAATTCTTTTGGAGGACCAAAAGCTTCTATTAGTGGGGAGGATTTATCCAAGAGGATCCTAGAGGATAGATCCAGGTGGATCTTTAGAAAGTACCAGTGGCATGGTAAAAGGCTCAGAACTAAAAGTGACTGAAACTCTATAAAATTATCATCGGATTGAAGTGCTCATCATGTTGATTCCAATGAAGTGAATGACACTCAAATCCGAGTTCATATGAAGAAGTCAGAGCAAGTCAAAGATCAAGTTTGACTTTTCTAGGTGGTAGGAGGAGATGACGTGGAAAAGCTTCAGTGGATGGGGAAGTGACAACTGGCAAGATGCCATTGGTCACACATATCACATATCACAGCAAGGATAAGAAGCATCTTAAGGAAAATCGTCCCTAGGAATGTTACGATTGTGACATCACATATCACATATCGGAGGAGGAACAAGTGTTAAGAATCATCCCTCGGCAGAGCCAGTTCCAATGTGATAAAATCGCAATTGCAGATCACAGCAGGAGCATGGAGTATCACCCCCACCTTCACCGATTATGATTTATGATGGGGACTACTAGATGCGATGTTTCATATGTTGTTCTTTATAAGCCCAACAGGTCCATTGTATCGCAGGCCGCATGATATATGAGCTGGTCTGTACGCCGAGGGAAAGTGCCGATTGCGATTTGTAGATGAGATTTGTTATAGAATGTACTTAATCACCCTGTTAGGTCCGCTTATAGTAGAGTGTCATTGTTTGGGCTTAACTTGTACACCAATTGTAGGAAACCCCGATAGTAAAAGTCACTAGCTAAGGAGAAAGCGTCGATTCACTGTGTATTCTATCAGTTTGAGGCTTAAAACAGAAATGGTATGTATGAACTATTTTTCAATGGGTTTTCTATGTTAAGGATGCAAACACCGAAGATTTGTCTTCAGATTGATATGCCAATTATTGAAAAAACTGCCTAAACTTGGTCTATTGTTTAAACTACCCAGATTATGAAGGATCCTACCACACCAACATATAAATTGGGCTATCTGCAAAATGAGGTGGGGGGAGGGTAGAGACCAGCACAGATTTGCATAGCAGATCAGTGACACTTGCTCTTGGCTGGTGTTCAGAACCTTTCCTCACAATCAGGAGGTTTTGAGAAGGTGTAGTAGGCCTGATTATCCAAACTGGGTGTTTCGATAAGCCGTTTTGCATGATTTTTAACTAGGAAGTCAGTGGTATTGTTTGTTTCTAGAGTTGGGCTCTCGTTTCACTAGCTATCTTCTAGATTGGAGGTATAAGGATGTTTATGTAAAAATATGCTCGTACTTCTGTCTTTCCATGCCATTTAATGAATTAATGCCTCCCCACTATTGAGCAGGGCCTAGAGATGTAGTCTAATTTGAACAAACTCCGTAATCAAATCTTTTTATCTTGATCTCATGTGTGATTATCTCTCTTTTATCTTCAATTTATATACTTATGTTCCATGGTTTTTAAGTGTTTGTTACATGTAATTCTGATGAGTATATAAGAAAAAAGGTTCTGGATCACAAGGTGAGGAATTGAGATAGAGGGCTCTTGGAATTGAGGGAACTCGGGACAATAGGGTATCATCCCTATATGTTACCCTTAGGGTTAGAGTGGTAGATTACCTTATCTTGGTCTTTGCAGAGTATACCGTAGTTGGCATCATACCCACAAGTAGGGCTTGTTGATATTGTCCCTGCCCGTCTGGCCGACGGGTTGAGGAGGCTTGGAGGCGTGTGATCCTTACCTCTTGGTTAGTTGGGTATCTCATCCAAGCTTGGATTATTGTGAAATTGTTATACCACATGAATCTTGAGGGTGATTGTTGGGAATATTATTAGGCAATAGGATGGGTTGAGTAGAAGCTCCATTATATCACCTATTGCTCAATATGGGGTCGTAGTAGGAGCTCCCCCATGATATTTTCAGTTGATATTGAGCTCCCCGGTGTGATTCCAGGTTGTGATATTCTCCTTGATGATATGCTCTCCGATGATGATGCAGGTCGTAGACCTAAATCCCCAACGATATTCCTGGGTAGTAGCTTGCTTATAGAGATTCCAAGTAGTAGCTAGCTAGTAAAGATTCTGGGTAGTATCTCGCTGATAGAGATTCCATGTTGTAGCCTCATGAATAAACTGTAGTAGATTAGGCCGCCCTCCGATGAAAAAATCTTCTTCTAGATTCAAGAATATTCAACATATGAAAAGGGAAAATGAAGAGATAAGTAGGAATGAGCAAGAGATTAATTGAGATGATCAATGATGACACAAAATGATGAGATACTTGAGATTGGATATGATTTGATGACAGGATACACATGACATGATGCAGGTGCAATTATGCCTAGGGGTGAGGGAGTTTTAAAATATGAAAATATGGTCAAATTCCACTTTTGATAGCTCACATGATAGTGATAATGATTGCATTGAATTTTGTTTTTCTGTAGGACCAAAATTGACCTAAAGATCATTCAAATAAGATAAGGGAAAATGTAATTATGAAGAAAATCCCACATGTGCACATTTCATAAGGTTAGCCCTAAAGAAAAGTGGACCACCTTGAAAGGATATAAATAAAAGTTCCCTCTACCTCATCTAGACGCAATGATGAGACACTCTTCTTTCTTGGTTTTTGGCTCGTATAGGTTTGATGCTCATTCGTGGAGGAATAAGTTGGCTCTAAGGTGAAATTTGGGGGTCTGAAGCTTGCATTTCATATCTAGGGTTTTGTGCCACAATCACAGGAAAAGCACAAGATGGATTCGATCATAGTCACTCCCACAGATGCTCATGCATGTGACTAGAGCCCTCTAGTCACACGAGCAACTCACTATGCATGGGACTGGGAATTAGGGTCTCCAAAGTCCATTCCGAAACCTAATCGCTTGCTTTCTCTGATTGAGGGAGAAACAAGGAAGCTATAATCACTGTCATAACTCCTTTACGTGACTGAGACCTAAAATTTGAAATCTTAGTCTTTCGAAGATTTCTTTCAGTGAGTGTAGGATTCAACAGCTGACTGCAGACATTGAAATTCATTATAGTCTTCATAATGATATATTTTATCGTAATATTTGTTGGGTCATTTATGGATGTTGTAGTTATTTTTGTTGGTTATTTACATAGATGGAGATATAGATCATTGTACTGTCTTTTGCTAAATCATTTTATGACAATCTAAGAAGAAGAATTTACAAGGTGTTTCCCCATATTGGGTTTTTTCCTAGCCTTCGACCAATCTTGGTGTCTCTATGTGTGAATGACTTTCTTCTATTGTTTCTTTATGTTCTAGTGCATTGATGGTACTGATATTTTTCTTTCTACGTAGTTGCATATGCTGTTGAATAATGATGTAAATCAAAATGATGTTGCAATGTTATTGGGTGAACTTAATGTCTTAATGGATAAATGCAATTATCAAAGAAAATAACAATATATCCATAAGAAAAATTAACATGTTGGATCACCTGAAGAAAATCAATTGAATATGGAAAAAAAGAATAGTACTGGTAAGATGAAGAAATACACAAGAAAGTGGTGTGAGTTCCATAACAACCCCACTCATAAGACTAATGAATACCATGTGAAACAGTCATTTGTGGCTGAGCTAAAAGCATCTGAATTAGATGTAGGTTGTCACATTTAATGAAAAATTGACAAGGGAAAACCAATCTTTGATGTCAAACCCAGTGCCACGGTTGCCATTTCTGGGGTCAAGAAAAGTGAGCCTAAATATCCGAAGGAAGGTGAATACCTCTTCCACTGAAAATTGTGGGTCAAGGGTTCTCCACTACATTTCATTGTCGATAATTGGTGTCAAATGGACCTTATATCAAATAGAGGTTGTTAATTAGTTGGTGTTAGGTCACTATAATACTGATGTATCCCTCGTATTGTTATTTTGTGCCCATCTAGCCCCGATATTGTTATTTTTGTGCCCCATAGAATCGCACTATTGTTAATTTTTTCCCTTACGTTATTATTGTAATGTATGCTTTGATTATATTGTAACCCCTTAGACTCCGATACATACAAAGGAGGTCTTGTCATTTGTATCATCTAAGAATTTTTCATTTATGTAATATAAAGGGGGTTTGACAAGAACCATTTCTTGAAGAATCCAATCATGATCAGAATTATGGAGTTGGAAAGAAGATTTAGACAGATCCATTAAGAATAAATTTCAGAACTTGGAGATATGAAATTACAGAGTTACAACCATTTCAAGATCGAGCTCCTAAAAGCAAGAAAAAGGTGTGATTTTTTTTTAAACTGCATAACTTTTGTTTGAAAATATCAGTTTAAAGTGATTCCAAGTGCATATTGAAGCATAGATATCAATATTGGGTTGTAAAATGCCTCCTAAGAAAAATAATTCTACACCCTTTAATCCCTTAGAAGGAACTACTATGATGCATGAAGAGGAATAATTGCAGCAAGATATATCAAAATTATGGGACCAAGTGCAAAAAATTTCATTCTCACAAAGAGAAACCAAATATTAACTAAAAGGTGACATAGATGGTTTAAGATGAGACATGGATGGTTTAGAAGGTGACATGGATGATTTAAAAGGTGACATGAATGGTTTTAATAGGACAAAGTTATTGCAAGAAATCCTTCTCGGTGGTGATAAGGTAATCCATGAAAACCATGATGATAACAAAAGGAATATGAATAACGATTTTAGAGACTCCAATTTCGGGGTTAAGAACATCTACATTCCAAATATAGATATGAGGACGTTTGATGGCAAGGATCCATAACATGGACCCTACAAATGGAGCAATATTTTAATCTATGAGATGTGCAATCCTCACAACATATGTGTATTGCATATTTATATTTAAAACCTAATCAGTTTGTATGGTATAGATGGATTTTTTCTCATAAACCACTTGTCAGTTGGTCAATTTTTATGGAGGAAATTGCAACACATTATGAAGATACAAAGAGCAACACCTTCTTTATCCAATTGATAAATCTCAAAAAAAGGTTTCAATGGCGGAGCACGTTTAATACTTCCAAAAAATGAATATTAGGGTAACCGATATTCCAAAGGAGCATAAGATTGATATATTGATAGGGACTTCAAAAGATAAAATTCAACACGAGGTTCACCTTTGGAACCTTGATTCATTGGAGAGGGCATTCATGGTGGAAAGAAAAATTGAAAGAAAAAACATGGAAACAAGGAAGTCTACCACTCACAACTATAAATATGGAATTGTGTTAGGTCCCTATAATACTAGTGATTCCCCCATTACTATTGTCGTTGTATCCCATATTGTTATTTTTGTGCCCCTATTGTCCCCATATTGTTATTATTGTGCCCCATAGAATCCCTCTATTTTTATTTTTGTGCCTTTATATTATTATTGTTAGGTCGGCTTGGTTATATTGTGACCCCTTAGACTCCTATATATAGAAAGGAGGCTTTTTCAATTGAATCATCCAAGAATTGTTCATTTGTGTAATGTAAAGGAGGTTTCCCCCTCGAAGAGGTTGAATTCTAAGGCATTGATCTATCTTTTCTATATTTTTGTGAGCTGGTTTCATAACATTTGGTATCAGAGCTTTGGATTCTAGTATTTTGTTGCTTCAAACAGGTCATCGTAGAATTTTCACTATAATGTTTTTCTATGATGTTTCGAAAGCTAAAAAAAAAAATCCATTTGAGACCTAATGGAACTGAACCTCAGGTCTGAATTACATATTATTTCTTGCTACATTTTCAGAGATATGATCTGAGGAAGTTAGGGTTTTTGTAAGCTCCAGAATTTCATCTAAAACAAGTCATCGTGGAAGTTTCACTATAAATCTTTCGCTACAAAGTTTCAGAAGCTTTAAAAAAATCCATTTGAGAAGAAATTGGTTTGAACCTCGACTCTAAACTTTAGATCCTATCTCTCTATATTTTCGAAGATATAATCTAAGGAAGTTAGGGTTTTTGTAGACCCTCGAATTACATTCCAAACAAGTCACCTTGGGAAAATCATCATAACTTTCGCTCTACGCATCAGATTGAATTTTCGTCAGAAGTTACAGAAAGAGGATAGACTTTAGTTTTTTTGGATATCATTTCTAGAACCTAAGTTTGAAACAGTAGTGCGTGGCATGTCGTACAATTTCTCTCTACTAAACTAGTCTATACTCAGGTCATCGTGGGAGATTCGGTATAACTCTTCATTGGAGAATCCAATCTTGATCAGACTTGTGGGGTTAGAAAGATTACTCAGAGGGTTATAGCAGGAAGAAATTTCAGACCTGGGAGATCCAAAATTACAGAGATACATTAGATTCAATATCAAGCTCCTACAAAGTGAAAAAAGGTGTGTAGTTTTTTTTTAAATTTTTGCATAGCTTGGTTTGAAAAAGTAGTTTGAAGATTCAAAGGGCATAGTGAAGCATTATTATCAATAATTGATGCCCCGAAGAAAGAAAATGGAAACACCTAGTAAGAAACCTGAAAGCTCTAGCATGACTCATGAACAAGAGGAAGAAATGAAACATGATATATCAAAATTACAAGACCAAGTGCAACAAATTTCACTCGCACAAAAAGTAAAAGAAAATAAGATGGATTGTTTTAAAAAAGACGTAGAAGCTAAGATGGATGGTTTAAAGAAAGACATGGAAGCTAAGATGGATGGTTTAAAGAAAGGCATAGAAGCTAAGATGAATGACGTGGAAGCTAAGATGGACACCGTGGAAGCTAAGATGGAGGGCATGGAAGATTTGAAGACAAATTTGACAAAGTTTCTACAATAATTGCTTACTAATGGTGAAAGGGTAGTAAAGGAAACTGATGATGAGAAAAAAATAAATGTTAATCATGATTTCATAGACTCTAACGTTGGATCGAAGAACCACTATCTTCCAAAGATCGATTTGAGGAATTTTGATGGCAAGGATCCCAGAACATGGATACTATAGATGAAGCAATTTTTCAATCTCCATAATGTGTAAAACACACAAAAGGTATGCATTGCAACTTTATATTTTTAACCAAATCAATTTGTATGGTATCTATGGCTTTGCTCTCGTAAAAAAATTGTCACTTGGGCTATTTTTACGGATGAAATGGTAGCACATTATGAGGATACAAAAAGCAACACTTTTTTTGGCCAATTAATAATTCTCAAACAAAAAGGGTCAATGATGGAGCACATTGACCACTTCCAAAAATTGAATATAAGGGTAAAAGATATTATAGAGGAGCATAGGATTGATGTGTTCATAGAGACTTTAAAAGATAACATCCAACACAAGGTTCGCCTTTGGGAACCAGATTTATTGGAGAAGGCATTCAGGTTAGCAAGAAAAATGGAAAGAAAAATTACAGCAATGAGGAAGCCTACCACCCACAATCATAAATATGGAAGTGTTGTTGCCCCTAGCCATCCACAACCTACAAGGTTGACACCACAAAAATTGGAAGGAAAAAGAGCAAAAGGGCTTTGTTATAGTTGTGATAGCAAATAAACTAAAGGTCATAAGTGTTCCGAGAAGAAATTATTTTACATAGATAGTGAAATGGAGGAATAAAAGGAACAATAAATGTCAAAAGAAGAGGATATAAACTAGGAACAAACCCTACAAAAATAAGAAATGAATTAGAACATATCCTATAATGCATTCTCTGGAATTACCACTCCTCAAACTATCAAGATAGAAGGGCATATCAAGAAGAAAAAGGTAATAGTGTTGATTGATTTGGAAAGTACCCATAATTTTATTCATTGTAAGATAGCCAAGGAATTGAATTGCTTTCTATATCCAGCACGAGAGTTTCAAGTGATCGTTTCCAGTGGAGGAACCATAAATTTCTCAGGAAAGTGCCATAATATCAAGCTATCCATGGGAGCATATGTATTGAATAGCCTATTTCTTTCCATTCCAATGGGTGGTGCTGATGTTGTACTAGGAGTCCAATAGCTACAATCCTTGGTTGCAATAGCTTTAATTTTCAAGAACTTTTCATGAAATTCTCTTCATAAGGGAAGGAAGTTGAACTAAGGGGTATCGCAGGGAAAACGAGAAAAATAATCATCTCTAACGGAATGACAAAGCTTTTAAAGAAAGAACAACGAGGCATAATTGCACAATTTCACTAGAGGTTCCCACATCGAAATCATCCATTTTTCCATATCTCCAAAAAGTCTTGGACAATCATTCCAAGGTATTTGAGACTCCCAAAAGCCTCCCACCTATTTATGATCATGATCATGATATTAATTTTATTCCAAGAAGTGTTCCTCCAAACATCGGGCCTTACAAATATCCCTATGTACAAAAGAGTGAAATTGAACGTATGGTTGCAGAAATGCTAGAGGATTGTATAATTCAACCAAGTCAAAGTTCTTTCTCTGCTCCAGTAGTATTGGTTCACAAGAAGGATGGATCATTGTGCATGTGTCCATATTATATGAAGCTCAACAAGCTCACTATTAAAGATAAATTTCCCATTCCTGTCATTGATGAATTATTGGATGAATTCCACGGATCAATTTACTTCACCAAGTTGGATCTTCATTCAGGATATCATCAAATTAGAATGAAGACTGGAGACATTCCAAAAATAGCATTTAGAACTCATGAGGGTCATTATGAATTTTTGGTCATGCCTTTTGGCATTACTAATGCACCTTTTACATTTCAAGGTTTGATGAATTCCATTTTCAAACGCTTCCTTAGAAAATTTGTTGTTGTATTTTTTGATGATATACTAATCTACAAAAAGTCTTGGAAGGACCATGTCCAACAGGTTAACGTGGTGCTCAAAATATTAGAGGAGAAACAATTATATGCAAAAATCTACAAATGTTTCTTTGGAGTACAAGAAGTGGAATATCTGGGCCATATTGTATCTCATGAAGGTGTTAAGGTAGACCCTAGAAAAATTAAAACCATTAAGGAATGGAAAATCCCCACATCCATAAATCATTTACAAGGATTTCTCAGGTTGATAGGGTATTGTCGCATGTTTGTTAGGAATTATGGGAGAATAGCAACACCTCTAACAACATTATCGAAGAAAGATGCATTTTCATGGACTCCAGAAGTAGCAAAGGCCTTTGAACATCTAAAAGAGGTAATGTGCCAAGCACCAGTCTTAGCTACACTGAACTTCACAAAAACCTTTGTTGTGGAATGTGATGCCTCATGAAATGGAATTGGTGTTGATTTAATGCAAGAAGAAAGAGCCATTGCTTTTGAAAGTCGTCCAATCAAAGGAAAGTATTTACACAAAGCTATTTATGAGAAGGAAATGTTGGCAATATTACATGAACTTAAAAAATGGTGACCCTACCTAATGGTAAGGAACTTCAAGGTAAAAAAAAATCATTAGAGTCTTAAATTATTTTTAGAACAAAGATTATCTTCTGAAGAGTAGCAAAAAAGGGTCACAAAGATGTTGGGTTCTCAATTTGAAATCATCTACAAAAAGGGAAGCAAAATGTTGTGGCAGATGCACCCTCAAAGGATGAGGATGTGGAAGCATTTCTTTGCGCCATTTCTATTATCCAACCAAATTGCGTAAATGAAACAAGGTATGAATGGAATAATGACAAGGAAGTGTGGGAACTCATTCAAAAGATACAAAAATATCCCAGTACATCTGATACATTTAGCAGGAAAAATGATTCGTTATGGTACTAGGATTGGTTATACCTATGTAAGAATTCCCAACTCAAACAACATATTCTTAGGGAATTACACACCTCTCCCTTAGGAGGGCACTCAGGATTTCTAAAAACATACCACATGGTTAATAATGCTTGGGATATTCAAAATTTTGTGGTGAAATGTTTGATTTGCCAACAAAATAAAGTTGAAATAATTAACACCCCAGGACTATTACAACCTTTATCCCTTCCAAGCCAATGTTGGGAGGAGGTTTCAATGGATTTTATCACAGGTTTACCTAAGTCTGAAGGAAAGAGTGTTATCATGGTGGTAGTTGATAGAAATACCAAGTATACATACTTTTGTGCATTATCTTATCCATTTAAATCAAGTACAATTTCTACTTCATTTATGGAAACAATTCAAAAGCTACATGGAAAGCCAAAGACTATGGCAAGTGATGGAGATCCCATTTTCACTGGAAATTTTTGGACAGAATTATTTTCTTGTCTTGGTACTCAGTTTGCTCATAGCTCATCTTATCATCCTAAATCTAATGGGAAAACTGAGATAGTAAACAAATGTTTGGAAGGATATATTCATTGCTTTGTCTCTAATAAACATACACAATGGGTCAAATGGTTGCCTCTGGATGAATGGTAGTATAACACTTTCTTCCATATTGCAACAAAAATGACTCCATTTATGGCACTTTACGGATATCATCCACCATCCATCACATCATATTTAAGATAAAATTCGAAGGTTCAAGCAATGGAACATCACATGGAGCATCAGCAACAAGTTCTCCAACTCTTAAAGGATAACCTCACCTTGGCAAAGCATAGAATGAAATAGTAGGCAGATCAACATTGTAGTGAAATGCGTTTTAATGTACTTGATTGGGTATTCCTACGGCCACAACCATAAAAACAAATGTCCCTCAAGTAAGCTAAGAAGGATAATAAATTTTCACCAAAGTGTTATGGTCTGTACAAGGTGTTGCAAAAGATAGGTACTATGGCATACAAATTGGAGCTTCCTGCAGCTTCCTGAGTGCACCCAGCTTTCCATGTTTCATGCTTAAAGAAGGTCATAAGTGACAAGCTTCCAGTTCAAACAATATTGATAGAACTTGATGAGGAATGAAAAATCATATTGGAACCTAAAGCAGTCAAAGAAGCAAGAACTCGACAACCACAAAATCGATCAATTTCAGAGTATCTCATCAAGTGGAAGAACTTACCCATTGAAGATTCCACCTGCAAGGATGAGAATTTTATACAGAAGCATCCAAAACTACTCAAGCATTGAAGACAATAATTTTTCGAAGGAGAAAGGCATGTTAGGTCCCTATAATAGTAGTGCTTCCCCCATTACTATTGTCATTCTATCCAATATTGTTATTGTTGTTCCCCTATTTGACCCATATTATTATTATTGTGCCCCATAGAATCCCTCTATTGTTATTTTTGTGCCTTTATATTATTATTGTTAGGTCGTCTTGGTTATATTATGACCCCTTAGAATCCTATATATAGAAAGGAGGTTTTGTCATTTGAATCATCCAAGTATTGTTCATTTGTGTAATGTAAAGGAGGTTGCCCCCTCGAAGAGGCTGAATTCTAAGGCATTGATCTATATTTTCTATCTTGTTGTGATCTGGTTTCATAACAAAGTGCTAGTCTTCCACAACCTATAAGGTTAACACCACAAATATTGCAGAGAAAAAGAGAAAACACTTTTTGTTATAGTTTTGATAGAAAATACACTAAAGGTCATAAGTGTGATAAGAAGAAATTATTCTACATACATTGTGAAGAGGAGGAAGAAAATGAATAAGAAACATCAAAAGAGGAGGATATACACCAGGAACCAATATGAAATAAAGAACAAATGAATCTGACCATATATTGTAATGCACTGGCAAGAACTACCAATCCTCCAATGCTTAAGATGGAAGGATATATCATGAAGAAAAAGGTAATAGTGTTGATTGATTCGGGTATTACCAATAATTTTATTCATTGTAAGATAGCCAAGAAATTGAATTGCTTCCCATATCCAGCACCAGAGTGTCAAGTGATGGTCGTAAAAGGAGGAACTATAAATATATCTGGAAAGTGCCATAATATCAAACTAACCATGGGGGAATATGTATTGAATAATCCAATTATTTCCATTCCAATCGTTGGTGATGATGTTGTACTATCAGTCCAATGGTTACAAACTTTGGCGATGATAGCTTTCAATTTTCAAGAAATTTTCATGAATTTTTGTTGGAAAGGAAAGGAAGCTAAACTATGGTTTATCGTAGGGAAAGGAGGAAATATAATCCACTCTAATGGAATGGAAAAGCTTTTGAATAAATAATAATGGGGCATAATTGCAAAATTATTCTCACTAAGGGTTCCAACATAGAAATCATCTATTTCTCCAGATCTCCAAAATGCCTTGCACAATCATTCTAAGGTGTTTTGAGACTCCCAAAGGAATTCCACGTATTCGTGATAATGATCATATGATTCACTTGGTTCCAAGAAGTGTTCCTCCAAACATCAGAACTTACATATATCATTATGCCCAAAAGAGTGAAATTGAATGTATGGTTGTCGAAATGCTAGAGGCTAGTATAATTGAACCTAGTCAAAGTTCTTTCTCTACTCTAGTAGTATTGGTCCAAAAGAGGGATGAATCATGGCATATTTGTCTAGATTATAGGGAGCTCAACAAGATTACTATTAAAGATAAATTTCCCATTCCCTTCATTGATGAATTTTTGGATGATTTACATCGAGAAATTTATGTCACCAAGTTGGATCTTTGTTCAAGATATCATCAAATTAGAATGAAGACTGAAGACATTCTGAAAATAATATTCATAACTCATGAGGGTCATTATGAGTTTTTGGTCATGCCTTTTTGACTTAATAATGCACCTTCCACATTTTAAGGTTTGATGAATTCCATTTTCAAACCATTCCTTAGAAAAATTGTGTTATTATTTTTTGAGGATCAGGTTCAACATGTTGATAGGGTGCTCAAACTATTGTGGGAGGAACATTTATATGCAAAAACCTCCAATTGTTTCTTTGGAGTAGAATAGGTGGAATATTTGGGTAATATTTATTTCATGAGGGTGTTAAGGTAGACTCTAACTAAATTAAAGCCATTAAAGAATGGGAAATCCCCACAACCATAAAGCCTGTTCGAGGATTTCTCAAGTTAACAGGGTATAATCACAAGTTTTTTAAGAGTTATGTGCGAATAATGGAACCTATAACATCATTACTAAATAAATATGAATTTTCTTGGACTCCAAAAGCAACGAAGGCTTTTGAACATCTTAAGGAGGCAATGTGCCAAGAACTGGTCGTAGCTATGCCAGACTTCACAATTTTATTTTTTATTTTAGAATTTGATGCTTCAGGAAATGGAATTGGTGTTGTTTTAATGAAAGAGAGAAAACCCATTTCTTTCAAAAGTCATACAATCGAAGGAAAATATTTAAACAAACCTATTTATGAGAAGGAGATGTTGGCAATACTACATGCACTAAAGTAATGGAAACTTTACATAATGGGAAGACACATCAACGTAAAAATAGATCATGATAGCCTTAAATACCTTTCGGAATGAATATTATCTTTAGAAGAGTAGCAAAAATGCGTGATAAATATGTTGCATTTGAAATCATCTACACAAAAGGGAAGAAAAATGTTGTTGCAGATGCACTCTCAAGAAAACATGATGATGTGGAAACATTGCTTTGTGCCTTTTCTATTATCCAACCTGAGTGGATAACCAAAGCAAGAAATAAATTGAATAATGATGAATAGGTGTGGTCATTCATTAAAAAGTTGCAGCAAGATCCCAGTACATCTGATACATTTAGTTGGAAAAATGATTCATTATGGTACACATATCGCTTATATCTTTGTAATAATTCCCAACTCAAACAAAATATTCTTTTGGAATTACACACCTCTCCCTTAGGAGGGCACTCATGATCCAGGTGGATGTTGGTGGCCACCCACCTATCCCATTTGGAACCCCAAAACTGTCTCTTTCAGTTTTTTTGTTTCCTTAATTATAGCACAGTTTACTATTTTTAGCAGTTTTTCAGGTCCTAAACTTCTGGAGCTGTTTTGAGGCCCTAAACGACATTTTTTGGGAAATCCACTGCCAACGATTTTTCTAACTAAAAAACGTCTTTTCCCTCGTAGTCCTCGGAGAGATATTTCCAACAAGCTATCATGTGCGTCAAACGGAGATAGTACGACCAATTCGTGACCCCGGGAAGTTGATGTACCAACTTACCTAAAAACGGGGCCCACAATTTGGCGTTTCATCTTCTAGGGTTAGGTTTTGGAATGTCAAGGTTTTTCCATTGTTTCTCAACAATAAATAGGCCCTCGGGCCTCATTGTAACACAGTTTTTGGAGAACGGTTCAGAGGCATGTAGCCGACACATCTCTTCTCAGAGATAATCTACCATCGCCCTAGCTGGGTTATTTCCATTTCTATTTGTAAGCATATTTCAGTATTTTACAGTAATGAAATGAAGTATTATTTCCGCTGCACCTCTGTTTTTATGGTTATCGCATCTTTGTATTTATGGTTATTGCTGTAATCTATTGCGTTCCTGTCTAAATCCGGATCAGTGGTATCAGAGCGGTCTGCTTTTTCTCTGTTTTTCTTTGAATGTCCCCAACGAGGTCGAGATATAAGGAGTTAGGGCTTGAATTGGTTGAACCTTTGCAAGACCAGCCTCGTAAATCTCGATGACCTCCCATGGCGGATGAGAAGAAAGACGAGGGGGCAAGAGATCCTATCAGAATCTTGCTCGAAGAAGCCCTCGAGCGGCAAAGGAACGCGATGATGGATAACTTTGCGCAGATCCTTCAGCAGCTACCCAGAGGCGATGCATCGGCTTCCAACAGCTACTCTGGAAATGCCACACTGTTTAAGGTACAAGTTAGTTTTGAAATCCCCATCTTCGAGGGTCAAATATACACAGATGCCGTAGATAAATGGTTAAATCTGCTAGATGGGTATTTTTTTGTTCATGAATTTTCAAGTCGGGAAAAGATTGTTTTCGCTCTTCTTAAAGCAGCCCCCCACGTCAAGGACTGGTGGGAAACATACTGCGAGCAGAAGGATGAAAGTACAAGCTCACTATTTTCAGCCACCCCCACTTGGAATGACTTTCGGGATGCCATCAAGGAGCAGTACTACCCTGTCAAAAGCTATGAGGACAAATACATCAAATGGACCACACTGCAGCAGGGACGAGACCAAGATGTGCCAGAGTTCACAAATATTTTTCATACCCTTCGCACACAGTTGGGTGTTAAAGATTCTGAGCTGCATCTGGTACTCAAATACTGCGGCTGCCTACACAGATACATCGAGGAAGAGATGGAGTTCTTGAACATCTCCTCACTCGGCACAGCATATTGATACGCTGTCAAAATCAAGAAAAAGTTCAAACAGAAGAAGCGAGACTTTGGATCTGCAAATCCGAAGTCCAAAGGACAAAGCCAAGGCGAGGTGACCCAAGACAACCCGTCAAAGCCGCAAGAAAAGAACACCACCACGAAGCCGAAGAAGGACACAGGAAAGTGGTGTGAGTTCCACAAGAGTCCCACTCATAACACAAGTGAGTGTCGGACCAAGCAGTCGTTGGTGGCCGAGTTGAAGGCTTCTGAATCAGATGCATGTTCCGACTCTAAGTCAGAACCCGACAAGGGGAATGACAAAGGGAAGCAGATCATTGATGTGGATCCCAGCGCCACTGTTGCTACTGCCAAGATCCAGAAAAATGAGCCCGAAGATCCAGAGGAGGGGGAACGTCTTTTCCACTCACAGATGTGGGTGAAGGGTTCGTCGCTGCAATTCATTGTCGACAGTGGTAGCCAAAAGAACCTCATTTCAACAGAGGTCGTGAAGCGGTTGGGCCTATCAACTACACCACACCCACAGCCGTACAGTATCGGTTGGCTTCACGAAGGACGAGATCTCAAAGTTCGCCAGCAGTGCCGCCTTCCCTACACCATCAAGCCCTTCACAGATGAGGTATTGTGTGATGTTACATCTCTGGATGTTTGTGATGTACTATTAGGCCAGCCATACTTATGGAGGCGACATGCTGTGTATGAGTCAAGGCCTCGCACTGTCATCATTTCTTTGGATAATTCATTATACAGGATACCGGAGGTAGCCCCACCTACCACCACCTCTTTGATCACTGCTAAGAAAGGCAGCAAGCGCATCTCACAGACTAGGAAATTTATTTTCTATCTGGTTCGCTCCCAAAGTAAGGGGAAGATTGTTGCTACATCAATGACCCCCGCGAAGGGTTCCTCCACACAGCAGCAGCAACAGAGGGATACAATCGTGAAAGGACACAGGAACAACTTCTCCTTACCCGGAGCGGTACATCACAAGTTTCGGGTGGGCGACAAAGTTTGGTTACATTTGCAGAGGGAGCGCCTTACCAGAACCCATCAGAAACTCAGACCACTTCGACATGGTCCTTACACCAGTAACAAGGCTACGGGAAACAATGCTTTGAAGCACAACATTCCTCCATTCCTTCGCTTGCACCGAGTGTTCAATGTGGACCATCGTTGACCATGCTCCCCACCATTTCTGGACACATCAGAGATTGCAGAACAGCTCACCAGAGACCCAGCTCAGCAAAAGCTTCCTCATCTAAGGGAGGAACTCCACGCAATGGAGACCATTGCTTCCTAAGGGGGGAGGAATGATCCAGGTGGATGTTGGTGGCCACCCACCTATCCCATTTGGACCCCCACAACTGTCTCTTTCAGTTTTTCTGTTTCCTTAATTATAGCACAGTTTACTATTTTTAGCAGATTTTCAGGTCCTAAACTTCCGGAGCCGTTTTGAGGCCCTAAACGACATTTTTTGGGAAATCCACCGCCAGCGATTTTTAGTCAAAATCGTCTTTTTCGTTGTATTCCTCGGAGAGATCTTTCCAACAAGCTATCATGCGCGTCAAACGGAGATAGTACGACCAATTCGTGACCCCGGGAAGTTGATGTACCAACTTACCCAAAAACGGGGCCCACAATTTGGCGTTTCATCTTCTAGGGTTAGGTTTTGGAATGTGAAGGGTTTTCCATTGTTTCTCAACAATAAATAGGCCCTCAAGCCTCATTGTAACACAGTTTTTGGAGAACAGTTCAGAGGCATGTAGCCAACACATCTCTTCTCAGAGATAAGCTACCATTGCCCTAGCTGGGTTATTTCCATTTCTATTTGTAAGCATATTTCAGTATTTTACAGTAATGAAATGAAGTATTATTTCTGCTGCATCTCTGTTTTTATGGTTATCGCATCTCTGTATTTATGGTTATTGCTGTAATCTATTGTGTTCCTGTCTAAATCCGGATCAACTCAGGATTTTTAAAAACTTACCATAGGGTCAAGAAGGAATATTTTTGGGATGGCCTTAAATTCGATATTCAGAAATTTGTCGCAAAATGTTTGGTTTTCCATCAAAATAAAGTTGAGATGATTAAGACCCCGAGCCTCTTACAACCTTTATCCATTCCAAGTTAGTGTTGGGAGGAGGTATCGATGGATTTTATCACATGTTTACCCAAGTCTGGAAGAAAGAGTGTCAACATGGTGGTAGATGATATACTTACCAAGTATGCACACTCTTGTGCATTATCACATCCTTTTAAATCCATTACAATTTCTACTGCATTTATGGAAATAATTCAAAAGCTTCATGGAAATCCAAATATTATAGTAAGTGACAAAGATCCAATTTTCACTGGAAATTTTCAGACGAAATTATTTTCTTGTCTTGATACTCAATTAGCTCACATCTCATTTTATCATCCTAAATATGATGGGAAAACTGAGATAGTGAAAAAATGTTTGGAAGGATATATTTGTTTCTTTGTATATGATAAAAAAACATAATTGGTTAAGTGGTTACCTCTAGCTGAATGGTGTATAACACTTCCTTCCATACTACAATAAAAATAACCCCATTTACGACACTTGATGGATATCATCCACCATCCATCACATCATATTTAAGAGCCAAGTCTAAATTTCAAGCAGTGTAAGATCACATCGAGCATCAACAACAAGTTCTCCAACTCTTAAAGGATAACCTCACTCTAACATAGAATCAAATGAAACAACAGGCATATCAACATCATAGGGAAGGAAGTTTTGACGTAGGTGACTGGGTATTTTTATGGCTACAACCATATAAACAAATGTATCTCGAGCAAGCTATGAAGGATAATAAATTATCACCCAATACTCACATCCTTACAAGGTGTTGAAGAATATTTGCGCTATGGCATACAAATTCAAGCTTCCTACATCTTCGCAAGTACACCCAATTTTCCATGTTTCATTATTAAATAAGGTTATTGGTGACAATATTCCATTTCAAATAGTGTTTCTAGAACTTGATGAAGAAGGAAAGATCATATTTGAGACTGAAGCAGTCGCAGAAACAAGAACCTAATAGCTATGAAATCAATTAATTTAAGAGTATATCATTAAGTGGAAGAACTTACCTGTTGAAGGTTCCACATGGGAGGATGAGAATTTTATACAAAACCCTCTAGAAATACTCAAGCATTGAGGAATTTTTTTTTTGAAGGAGTGGGGCATGTTAGGTCCCTATAATTCTAGCGTATCCCCCTTATTGTTATTGTTGTGCCCATGTAGCCCCCATATTTTTATTGTTGTGCCAATAGAAGCCCGCTGTTATTATTTTTGTGCCCTTATATTATTATTTTTATGTAGGATCTGATTATATTGATACCCTTTATACTCATATATATACAAAGGAGGTCTTTTCATTTGTATCATCCAATAGGTTTTCATTTATATAATGTAAATGAGGTTTCCACCTCGAAGAGGATAATTTTTAAGTCATTGATCTATGTTTTGTGAGTTGATTACATAATAGTTGGGCTTGTGGAAAATGCAATATATGCAACCAGACACTAGTGGGTGGCCCCACCAATGATGATATCTCCACATTAGCCAATAATGTTTCATTCCCTACAACATCAAGCCTTTCATAGACAAGGTATTATGTGATGTTGCTCCACTTGAAGTTTGAGAGGTTATGTTAATCGAACCATATTTGTTGAAGTGATAGGTTGTGTATGATACTAAACCTCATATTGTTATTATTACTTTAGGTAGACAAATATACAAAATACCAAAGACGGCCCCACCTAATTCCATTCTTCGATCTCTATGTAGAAATGCAACAAGATCATCTCCCAAGCTGGGAAATTTGTCTTCCTCTTGATTCTCTCTCAAATAAATAGGAATATTGTGGCCACATCCATGGCCTCCACATATGGCTCCTCTAAGTAGTAGAGACAAGTGAATAAGATCATGGAATATTATAGAGACATCTTCTCCTCACCCATGGGGTTACCTTTGCATTTTCAAGTGAAGCATTTAATCGACCTCACAGGTCTAGTGCATCACTACTTAATGGGCCAATATATCATCTCTTTCTCTTCGAAATGAGGAAATCAAGCAACGAATTGAAGAACTACTCAAAAAAAGGCACATCAAACTAGGTTCCTCACCTTGTGGAAGCCCAATTGTACTTTTTTAAAATAAATATGGGACCTCACAACTCTACATTGATTATTGGGCTCTGAACAAAATCACAGTCAAGAATTAGTAGCAAATTCACTAAATTGATTAGCTTCTTAAACAACTCAATGGGGCTAAGTATTTTAGTAAGGTTAATTTGAATTATAGCTACCACCAATTCCCAATAGAACCAAGAGATGTGTGGAATACTTATTTCAAGTCGAAGGAGGGTATTTTTGAATGGTTGTTCGTTCCTTTTAGTGTGATGAATGCTCAGAAAAAATTCATGAGGAATTAGGGGAATTTTTAGGTTTAAAATGGACCTCCTCAGGAAATTATAAAATGATATTGGAAATAATAAAATAATATTAGATTACATCATCAAATTTTCGAGGGAAAAAAAGAAGAAAAGAAAAAACTACTTTTTCAACTCGTATTTTCAACTTATCTGTCTATGGGTTTACTACGATTTCAAGCAGGGACACTCTCTGGATGCATAATTTCATTCCTCATCCAAGGAGTACCCATCTTGTATACTTTCTATGGACCCTGCTACATGAAATTGAGAAATTCATGAAAAACGTGATTGCAATCATGTTTTTCATGTATTTCTCACTTTTCATGTAGAAGGGTCCATCAAAAGCATGAAACGTAGGTACTCTTTGGATGAGGAATTAAAATTTGCATCCAACCAATACTCCTACTTGAAATTTGAGTAAAATATTAGGGAGATAAGTTGAAAATACGAGTTGAAAAAGTAGTTTAATTATTTTTTAATCTTTTTACTTTTTTACACTAAAAATGGTGAATCATCATCTTAATTCCTATTCATTCTCATAAAATTTATTTTGGTTGTACATTTTTCTTAGGAGGCCCTTTTTAGACCTCAAAACTCCTCTTATGATGATCTACTATTGTGGCCATTCACAAACTCATTCATGGTTTTATATATGCATGATATCCTCATTTTCAACAAGAGATGAAGAACACTTACAACATATTAAATAGGCCTTCCACACTCTACGACAACACAATCTATGTGTTAACTAGTAAAAATGCTCTTTTGGCATGGACAAGGTCCAATACTTGGGCTACATTATTGAGGAGCAAGGTGTGCATCTAGATCCATCCAAAATCAAATTCATCTAGGATAGGTCAAACCCAATGACTCTAACATAGCTTCAAAACTTCTTCAACATTGCTAACATCTATCAAAGGTTCATACTGTGGTTCTCTTATAGAACTTTTCCCTTATGTCAAGTAACCAAGGAAAGAGAACAAGAAAAGTGCTTTTGGTCTTAATCACAATAGAAGGCCTTCGATGAGCTGAAATATTACCTTTGATTTAGACTAATTCTCACCTTGCTAGACTTATAATAGCCATTTTACATCAAGACATATGCCTCTAACTATGTTATTCGTGTAGTACTCATTCATAGAGGTCATATAGTAGCTTATCATAGTGAAACACTCTCTATTACTATCTAAAGATACACCACCTATGATTAGGAGTTGTATTCCATTGTTCAAGCCCATCGACAATGGAAACATTATATTCTAACCAATAAGAAAATTATCTGCATCAATCAAATGCCTCTTCAATTTCATTTAAACATAAAATATAATAAGGGTAGCACCAATCATGGTGTAGACTGTATTTGTTGACCCTTGGTTCTGAAACTAACCACAATTCTCAAATCTTAAGGCAATGAGATCAATCATTTCGCACAACTATATAACAATGAGTTATAATCGCTACCACATAGTGAATGATGATGATCGGGAAGCGAGTTGCAATCTTCCACCTCTAGGATGTGTTGTTATGTTACCTGGGATGCCTTTGTGTTTCTTTAAGTGTGTGTCAGGATGATCTAAGAGGCACATTAAAATTGATTAATAGGGAGCTTTGGTGTGGAGCAAATGACGATATTACTAGAGAAGTGTTTCTTTTGGCTACATCTTCGACATGATGTTGGAAATGATATCAAGTTATGCACTACCTATGCAATTGCAAAACCCCAACCATTAAGAAGAAAGGCTGGTACACCCCTCTATCTACTCCAAACCAACCTTGGGAAATCATATCGATTGACTCTATGTCTGGCCTTCCTACCACCAAGCATGGTAATGACTATGTTTTTGTGGTCATTGAAATATTTTCCAAAATGGACATCTTACTACTTACAAGAAGAGTATCACTTTAGAAGCCACTACCAGGCATTTCTTTGAATAGGTATGAATACATTTTGGAATACTGAATAACATCATATCAAATCAAGATATACAATTCCTAAGCTTATTCTACTTGAGCCTATGGTAATTGTTGGACATATAGCTCACCAAATCAATTTCCGTCAACCACCAGACCTGTGGCTAGATAGAGGTCATCAACATGATTATCTTGCACATTTTATGCATGTATAATTCCAATCATCCACACACATGGGATGATGGCCTACCTTATGTTTAGCAAAGATACAATGGAACTCTCCATAGTGCAACTAGTCATAGCCTCTTTCAAGTTGGCATGGGATTTCAACCATTACATCCCATTGATGTTGCACTTCCCTTTGCAACTATAGAGGATGGATATGCATGTGTTTAAGTTGGAGATGACAAAGATACCAAGTTTTTTGAAAAAATTCAACACATCCACTAATAAGTTGATGATATCTTGGAAAAAACCAATGATATGTACAAACAATGCCATGATCAACACTGGCGCCACATATCTTTCTGTTAGGAGACAAGGTTTGGTTACATTTGTAGATGAATTTTCTTATAGGAGTCTACTAAAATCTTCAACCACTCCATCATGAACCTTACACCATCAACAATGCTATGGGTGACAATTATTTCCAACTAAGTATGCCCCCCTTCGTTGCCCTACATTAAGTGTTTAATGTGGACAACCTTCGACCGTACTATCCAACACTGTTGGACACATTACAGATCATAGAGTAGTTGACATCGATAGGGATTAACCCATATTGAATTAAAAGTTCCATAATTGATTAAATCATGGACAAAAAACTTAATAGAACTATCTAACATATGATCCAACTGTATAGGCTTGTCAAACTAGGCTAGTTTCTGCACCAAGCAATGTGGCTCACCAGGGACCAAGTTTAGTACAAGTCTCTCCATCTAATGGAGGCAATGAAAGGAATTGATACCATTACTTTCTAAAGGATGAGGATTGATCAAGGCAGATATATTTGACTACCCACCTATTTCAACTGGCTCATAACACCAATTCCTATCTTATAGCATAATTTTCTACATTGATAGGTTGATAGTAACAACCCTGGTGAAAATTCTATCTAATAAATGTTAAAAACAATAACCACGGATGACTGTGACACTTATTCCGAGATGAATGTTGGGAAAGACATCCTAGGGGGTTTTCATTTGATTTTTCATGGCTAAGGAAATTGGCAAAGGCAATGGCTAAGGAATTAAAAGGCATTTTGGCACATTTATTTATTAAAATAATGGAAATTAGGAGAAAAGGAAGGTGAAAGGTCACATTTGCATGCGAGGAGGAAATTGAAGGAAAATAATGGAAAATGAAGAAAATAGAGGCCTCATTAACAAAAAGGCTTAGGAGGATCAGTGGGCAAGGCTTGATCAGTTTCGTTTTGGAGCTCTCTCATTATTCTCTCTCTCTCTCTCATACTCTTGGATACGTAGAGATTTCTTGGAACACTCTTGGAGGGTGTGGCATACTTCTATTCTTGGAGCAAGAAGGGAAAGGAAGAGCAAGAAAGCACAAGAAGGAATTGACATCAAAAACTACATCATATTTTATTACAGGTATTGAGTTGCATGGCACATGCATGTGGTTTCTTCGTTGTAATCTATCATTGGCATGGAGGATTGCCTAGATCGAAAGTGGATTTCCTAGCCTTGCCATTTCTTGTATAGCCATGGTGATTGTGGGTTTACATTTATTGCTTTGTTTTTGTTGATTCTCATATTTCCTTAGCTTGGGTTGAGTTATTATTCCTGGAAGGCCTATTTGAACAAACGCTCTGGAAGCTCTGTAACAGCTTATGTTGAGTTACTACACCTGGAAGCCCTGGTTTAACAAATGCTCTCGAAGCCCTGTAATAGCTTGGGTTGAGTTACTAGTCTTGGAAGCCCTGGTTAGAAAAAATGCTCTTGAAGCCCTAGGTTGGTTGAGTTACTAGTCCTAGAAGCCTTGGTTGGACAAATGCTCTGGAAGCCCTATATAAGTTGTGGGTTGAGTTACTAGTTCTAGAAGCCTTGGTTAGACAAACGCTCTAGAAGCATTGTATAAGTTTTTGGTTGAGTTACTAGTTTTGGAAGCCTTGGTTGGACAAAAAATATGGAAGCCTTGGAAGGCTTGGATGGAGACCAATCTGATGATGGTTTTTGGTGATGTTCAACCATGAGGTGGAACCATTGTTTGATGGGTTGAGGTGGGTGGCCTCTCGAACCCCTCGATGAGTTTTCATTGATGTGTCATCTGAGGTCCCACATTCATGATTGGAATATGGCATGGGGATGATTGGTTGAAGAGAGGCTTGGCTCAGCCGATCTATGGTCGGGTGGAACGTGGCAGTCCCATCACTGGTTGGTTCGTTGCATTTATTAATGAAAAAATTCATTCCCTTGATTTTCATGTGCAAATGTACTGATGTATATATGGATTTTGATGGTTGATATGTTTATTTTAGTTCTATTCCTATTATGTTTTTTATATGCACATTTACCCCGGAGGTTGTTACAGAGTGGTACTAGAGCATGGTTCAAACACTTGGACTGGATGGGCTCTATCATAGGTAAAATGAAGAACAAAGGTTAAATTTAATACCTTTCTGTCGTATATGTTATAACTTTTCTTGTGTGGAATATTAGAAGTTGAAAATTTGTCCATATTGAAGGTAAATCCCACTGATAATGTGGTAAAATGTTTAGATATTGATTCAAATACTTTAGGAATTATGATCTAAGCAGGATGACCTTCCTAAATGCACCTTTACACAAGTCACGTTGGCATTTCTACAATAACATTTCTTTTGTAGGATTTCAAAAGCTAAAAAAATTTCCACATTGAGGGGAACTACCAATTATTATGTGGTAGAAATTTAAGATATTGTGTCACAATATTTTAGGAGATATGAGCAAAGGGAGTCGAGCCTTCTGAATCCTCCTAAAGTGAGGTTTCAAACAGGTCACACTGACATATTTGTTATAACATTTATTCTGGGAACTCTCAGGAGCTAAAATGTTTTCCACAATGAGGGGAAATCCCACTAATATTGTGATAAAAATTTCAGATATTCATTCTCTATAGTTTAGGAGATATGACCAGTGCAAGTCGAGATTTCTCGATACTCCTAGAATTGTGCACCAAATAGGATTGTGTTTGTATTTCGTTATAACTTTTCATCTATGAAATATCTAAAGTCGAAACAAGGACCATACTGAGGGAAAATACCAATGATCATACGCTTTAGTTTCCATAACTTGTACTACTATAGTGTAGGATATATGCATTGAATCATTCACTATATTAGTTCACATGCAAAGTATTTGATGAAATGCTTAAATGGTTTAATCATTAATTGCATACAAACTATTTGATAAAATGCCCCAATGAGAATATTGTTTGTGGTTAACAATAGTATTTATGTGTAATAGTATTTATGTAGTTTATATATGCTTAGTTGTATGCAAATAGTTTTCTATATTAGTTTGCATGTAAAGTGTTTGAATAAATTCTTACATGCAAATGTAATAGTATAGTAGTTGTTTGTGGAAAATGTACAAGTATGGTAATTGTTTGAAGAAAATGTAATTTTTTCTTGGATGGGATAGTATTGTAGTATGATAATATGGATGTAGCTGATCTATGCCTATTTGCATGCAAATAATTTGAAGAGTTGCATGTAGGGAATTTGAAAGGTTGCATGCAAGGAATTTGAAAAGTTGCATGTAAGGAAATGGAAAAGTGGCATGTTTTTAGTTATTATGTTACAAGTGGAATAAGGGAAATGTTTTTGACTTAGTCTCATACAAATGTATGAGAAATAAAAATCAATTTCCTTTCAAATATGGTTAAATTTAATAGATATTTGGACATCCCATTTCCATAATTGGACATTGGAGATCGTGTCATTATAGTAGCTTCCTCCTTCTACCTTAGTGTGGACCATGGATAGTAAGAGGGTATGCTTATAGGTTGTTAGCATTGGTGAATATTGATTTCAAATTAATAGACACAATGTATTGAGTTTTGGAACTTGTGACTAACTGTGTATGAACTATATGTCACTTACATGTTGATTTCATGATACCTACTTACATCCGTGTATGTTAGGTTACATTTTTTATTATTTTGATTACATGTATCAATCTTGTAAGTTGATTACAAGGATTGATTGCTTATGTTAGACTACATGCGTTTATGCCTAGGTGTAGTTCATTTGGAATTGCTTGGCATATTGTTGGTTGTATGTGGCAATGTGTACAATAGAGTAATGGTTGTTGTTATGCATGTATGGTCATGGCTATGATTATGCATGTATAGTAGGTCAAACATGCCTTATGAAGTCATGGTATGAAATTTAGGTCATCGTGATTCTAATTGTTTTTATGATGCTAATGACCTAGTTTAGATAGATCAAGGGATGCAGATCATCATAATGAAGTTGCAGCATTAGACTTTGGGATAAGAGCAGATCGTCATACAGGTAGTGTATGTTTGACACGCAGGTAGTAAATTAAGGATTATTATATGCATTAGGGTTATATACATTAGGTTTATGGACATGTATCAAATAGTCAAGAATGATAGTAACTTGTAGTTGTATGCATTTATCTTGTTGTTTTATATTAGATAACATGATGATTATGCTATATGTTGTTGATGAGTATGTTATAGGTTAAATTTTTAATTTTTATATGACAGTTAGCTTGATGATTCGGTTTTATTTTGTTGATGAGCATGATATATAGCTTATTGTTGTTATATGTTATTAACTTGATGATTAGGGTTATTTCATTGAGATATTGATGTTATAAATTGGATTGGTTCTATGAGTGATGGTTATGTTCATTTCCTTAAAGATATTGATGTTATATGTATTGTGTTAACGTGGTTTAACCTATGAAGATGGTTATGTTTGTGATACTCGAGTATGAGCTAACATATTTTTGATATGGTGTCATAATAACCTAAACTGATCATACATATGTGATTACTATGCATGAATGACAAATTTTTATGAGCTTGTAACATGAACATGTTAGTTAGTTACTGTTATGGATATCATGATTTATGTTGACATGTTGTAAAGTTACATCTCGCTAACTAGATTAATTATGCAGACAAGATAGCCCCCCCTGAGGTACACTAAGGTATGAGTCTTCTTATGTATTATACTTGGTGTTTCATGGTTGATTATGTCATCTATTTGGTATTTGAATGTTTGGTGCCTATTATGTCATCCAATTGATTTATTTAACATGGTGTGTTTGTGAGTTGGTTGAATGTTTGATGAATTGCATAATATGAGTATGTGTTCCAATGATCTTGTTTTATGATGATTGTACTAAAATATATGTGTTGAGATAGTTGATGTGTACTTAATTATAGTAGGTGATAGTTGTAGTATTATGATTGATGACTATGAGTTGACTATGGATTATGACCTAATTGTTTGTAAAAGTTGATTTCAAATTGATAAATATGATTGTCTTGATATTTGGAACATATGGTTTACATGTGTGGGCATTTGCAAGAAACGTTCTTATCGCAATAAGATGAGGTAACTGGTGTATTATTATGCTTAATTATACATTGACAACTATGTGTTTATGGTAGCATGATGCAGGGAGTTGCATGGCAAGAGAGGTTGCCATGAAATATTGAAGAAGGCTCAAGTTGAGCTTTCCCTAGGAACCATGGGGATTGATTCATGGTGTCAGTCTTGTGCTTTCGGTCTTTTGAGCTTGATTTGCAGTTTTCTTTCTGTTTGGTGGAAGGCCTTGCCACTTTCTTATAGTGTCATATCGTTATGGGCTTTTGTGGTCTTCTTCTTGGTTTTCTGTTGTCTTCTCTTTTATTGTTTTGAGCCCTGGGAATTGGTTGGGAAAGAGGAAAGTTGATGAAGCTCAAGGAGAGATTTGTGGTACCCAAAAGGTAATGTAAGATTCATATGAAGCTCTGTGCATGATTAAGCGTAGCAGAAGGTAAGGCTATGACAGTCAATTGGACTAGCTGGGTCCATTGTGGTAAATGGACGGTACGAGTATAGTCTTGAGAAAGGCAACATGAAAAGTTAAAGTAAATGGATTTGAGGTGTCATATACTTTGGCTATGTTGGGAACTGTGGCTCTCAATGCCTGTGCATGAATAAAGGAAGTTCTCTTAACCTTGACCTTATGTTATCTGGCAATTTTGTTATGATCATGATTATGTTGATGTTTGTATATGTATACATGTATGTATGTATGTATGTATGTCATTGTCTGACATGATCATGATTGTTTTATGCTAACATTTATATATATATGTATGTATCCGTGTATGTATGTTACTATCTAAGAAGATTGTTAGGGATCATTCTTGTGGAGGAATGATTGCTTATGTAGGAGAAAAACATGAAGAGGTTCCTGGTCTTACGAGGAATCAATTGGAAAGAGTAGTCACGAAAATATACGATGTCAGTTTCATGTGGATATGAATTGATATTGTATACTTGTATTATGCCTATGTTTATGTTATGATAGGTAATGCTTAAGGATACATCAATATAGTGAAAGAAGTGTGGTTTGTGGCATGCTAGGATAAGCATAGATGAGATATCGAAAGCAAGGTTTCTTGGTAAGTACTATATGGTTTGGGATGTGTGGTACTATTTTTATGCATATATTGTATATGTTGTACATGTTGCATCTATGATGTGTGAACTTGTGGTGTTGTGTATACGTATCATGTGTACATGATATTTATGAAATGTTATGTAAATGATGGTACAAATAGGTTTGTACGAATATTGCATATGGGGTGTTGTATACATATTGTAATGTCTTCATTACGTATATGTGGTGTGTGTGCATATGGTGCTATGTACATGTTCGATATGCAGTATTATGTACATATTGTATTGTGTGCATGATGAATATGCAATGTTGTGTGCATATGGTGCTATGCGCATGTTGGATATGCAATGTTGTGAGCAGATGATGTTATGTATGTGTTGGATATGCAGTGCTATGTACAAGTGGAGTTGCATGCATGTGGTACATTGGTACTATGTACATATGGTGTGGTGTGCATGATTGTACAAGTGGTGCCGTGTGCGTGTGGTGTTGTGTACATATTGTACAAGTGGAGCTGTGTGCATGTAGTTCTATGTACATGTCGTGCATGTGGCAATATGTACATGTGGTGTCGCGTACATGTTGTGTGTGTGGTACTGTGTACATGTGGTATTTTGTACACATTGTATAGTGGTGTAGTGTACATGTGGTGTTGTGTACACATTATGCAGGTGGTGCCATGTACATGTGATGTTGTGCACACATTGTGCAAGTAGTGCAGTGTACTGGTGGTACTGTGTACATGTTGTACATATGGTACTAGTGTCCGTGTGGTATTTTGTGCATGTCATCCATGTTGTATTATGGGCATGTGGTATTATGTATGTGCATTGTGCAGTCATGGTATCGTGACATATGCATTCATTGTGTTGCACCCTAGACATGTATTTGTGTTGGGTTGTACATTAGGTGTCGATGCATGTATTGTGTTACACACAAGAAGTAGGCATATGTATTAAGTTGTGTCATACATTGGGTGTAGGTGTATGTGTTGTATGTCAGGTATAGATGCATGTGTTGCATGGAGTTGCATGTCGTATGTGGTCGTATGTGTATGATGCACAATATGCATATATGCACATGGTTGAGGAGAAGGCACTGGATTTTTATCGGGTGTGGCAACCAATCCAATGTGTTACAGAAACAACCAAGGTAGAAGTAAGGATCAATGAAGGATAAGCATCAGTATTGTAATTCGGTTTTAGTATGCATATGATTTATGATTCTAGCTCATGATGATTACATGTGATCTATGATTTTGATTTATGATGGTTACATGTCATTTATGATTTTGATGGTTATGTTTGAGCTAACCTGATGTGATATTTTATACATATTGATTTGGTCAAATATTCTAGTTTGACTTGTTGTGACAGGAAGCAAACAAGATTGCAAATGTACCTTATTAATGAGCTACCAATGAGGTATGATGTGAATTTATTTTAATTTATTTTAAAAATTATGGAAGCTATGTGCATGGTACAGGAATCATGAACATGCTTAGTTGGGTAGCTGAAATCAACTACAAGAAATAACAGCTTGATATGGTGGTTTGGTGGTTTCTTATGGTGGTTTAGTATTTTCTCTATGTTGGTTTAGTATATGATTTATGGTGATTGATATATGCTTTATGATGGTTGATATATGCTTTATGTTGGTTCATACATGCTATATGATGTTAGTATATGTTTGGTATATGATTTAGCATATGTTTTGGTATATATATTTTGATGATGTCTTTACGTGTACACCCGTGTATGGATGTAAATACCGTAACGAGTTGTGTTATAAAGCTCCATTACGCGGTATGTTGTCATGATGTCATGATGTTTTGGTTTTGAGAAGATCTTTCATTGTAAATACTGCAACAATTTGTGTTATAAAGCTCCATGGGCAGTATGTTTTGTTTTCAGCATTCATGTGGTTATAGGTGTCATTGAACACCAAGGACGGTGTTCCCTCGGGGGGGTTCTGTAACAGCCCTAGTGAAAATTCCATGTAATAAATGTTAAACAAAATAACCACGGATGACTGGGACAGTTATTCCAAGCTGAATGTTGGGCAAGACATCCTAGGGGGTGTTCATTTCATTGTTTATGACTAAGGAGATTGGAAAAGGTAATGGCTAAGGAATTAAAATGCGTTTTGGCACAATTATTTATTAAAATAATGGAAATTAGGAAAAAGGAAGGTGAAAGGTCATATTTTTCATGTGAGGAGGAAATTGAAGCAAAATAATGGAAAATGAAGAAAATAGAGGCCTCATTAATAAAGAGGCTTATGAGGATCAGTGGACAAGGCTTGATCAATTTAGTTTTGGAGCTCTCTTGTTATTCTCTCTCTCTCTCTCTCATACTCTTGGATACTTAGAGTTTACTTGGAACACTCTTGGAGGGTGTGGCATACTCTGATTATTGGAGCAAGAAGGTGAAGGAAGAGCAGGAAATCACAAGAATACATCGGCATGAACAACTACATCAGATTTGCTTGTAGGTATCGAGTTGAATGTATGATTTATTCACTAGTTTTGACATGCATGGCACATGCACGTGGTTTCTTGGTTCTGATATATCATTAGCATGGAGGGTTGCCTCGATCGACAGTGGATTTCCTAACCTTGCCATTTCGTCGATAGCCATGGTGATTGTGGGTTTACTTTCATTGCTTTTTTTTTGGTTGTTTTCATGTCTCCTTAGCTTGGGTTGATTTATTATTGCTGGAAGCCCTGGTTGAACAAATTCTTTGGAAGCCCTCTAACAGCTTGGGCTAAGTAACTAGTCCTTGAAGGCCTTGTTGAAAAAATGCTTTGGAAGCCCTATAACAGCTTGGGTTGAGTTACTAGTCCTGGAATCCCTGGTTGGACAAACGCTCTAGAAGCCCTTTGTGGGTTGAGTTACTAGTCCTGGAAGCCTTGGTTGGACAAATGCTCTGGAAGCCCTATATAAGCTGTGGGTTGAGTTACTAGTTCTGGAAGCCTTAGTTGGACAAACACTCTAGAAGCCCTATATAAGTTGTGGGTTGAGTTACTAGTTCTAGAAGCATTGGTTGGACAAAAAATATGGAATCCCTAGAAATATTGGATGCAGACCAATCTGATGATGGTTTTGGTGATGTTCGATCGTGAGGTGGAATCATTGTTTGATGTGTTGAGGTGGGTAGCCTCTGGAAGCCCTGGATGAGTTTTGATTAATGTGTTCTCTGAGATTACATATTCATGCTTGGAATATGGCATGGGGGTGATTGGTTGAATAGAGACTTGGCTTAGCCAATCGATGGTCAGGTGGAATGTGGTAGTCCCATCTCCAGTTGGTTCATTGCATTTATTAATGAAAAAATTGATTCCCTTGATTTTCATATGCAAATGTATTGATGTATATATGGATTTTTATGGCTGATATGTTTATTGTATTTATGTTCCTATTATGTTGTTTATATGCACGTTTATCCTAGAGGTTGTTACAATACCTCACTTATCAACTCAGACCCTACCTTTGAGAAAAGAAGTTGTGTCAAATTCTGTGAAAAAATATAGGGGTATAATATGGAGGTGACCAAAGAATTTTCCCTAAATTTTGATGGAGATGAAGTAAAAGTTAGTTAATTGTAATTCATCATGCATAAGTCACCGTAGCATCAACCACATATATACATTTGGAGGGGGGGAAATGGTTCAAAGGAATGCCTCTACAGTTGGAGCATTATGGCGATTTCATTTAACCAAAGTATAAAAACTAGAAGTATGTTGATGTAGTGCTTAGAGACTATTTATTGGAATAATACAATAAGCTTATCAAGGTAATTTAGAGGTACTTCACATGTGAAGGTAGATTCACTAGTGTCTATCAATATCACTTCAAGCTCCTCATGCATTTCTCAGGTAAAAAGACTCTCAATCTACCATTTTACCTTTTAAGGAGTTTTGATAAGATGGCTGAGAGAGAAAGAGTGAAGAAGGGCATGGTTGACTTCGAATTATTTCATTTTTCACTAATAAAATTTTTGGTATTAAAACAATAGCATAAAAGGAGACAGGTATGGCAGGATTTTCTAACCTCATACAAGTTTACAATGTAATCTACTAGAAGTCCATCAAGATAAAGGGATACTCCTTCGTACACCACTAAGACTATTTATTCACCCCTAAAGAGTTCTATCAAGAAAATATATTCAACTACAGTTGAGAAATCATTGAAGAAAAGGTGAAGAAAACTACAACTTTCACTAGAGGTAATGGAGATTCTAGTGCCAACAAAGTCACTCACAAAGGCAGTTGCCAAAAGGTTTCCATTGGAGAATCCAACCGATGAACTTGCTAAGACTAAGGAAATTAAAGAAAATACATGTTATATGGATGAGAAAGACACACAAGTTAAGGATTTAGAGAATCAATTAAGAGAAAATCACTTAGTTATAGCCTAGATGCAACGAGAAAATAGGAAACTAAAGAAGACCATCCTAGGAAATACAACTCAATCTAGTGAATATTTTCCTATGGTTAAAGCCACGCCAGCTACTGTCAAATCCAAAGGAAAAGGAAAGGTAATCAAGGAAGAGGTTAAGAAGGAAGAAATAATAATAGCCAGGGTTACAAGATCCTCATTTAGGAAGTTATGGATTCACGAAGAAAACACAATGAAAAGGAAGGAGATAGAAGTAGATGAGGGGAAACATTCTTCTAACAGGCTAAAGATGCAACTCAAAAAGGATCATAGAGATATCTCTAAACTCAAGTAGTAGGATGAAAAGGCTAGGAAGAAATGGAGTGATCTTATGGACATCAATCAACCTGCCATGGACAATGCCAAATATATGTTGAAGATATCCCTTCCACTACATAAGAAACTAAGGAATATCTATAGGAAGCATTCGACAGTGAAGAAGAAATTCAGAAAAATGAAGGAAGGCCTTCAACAGGCACAACAGAGACTTCAAGAGAAAGATAGAGGAAAGATAGATTTACTGGTTGAGGTAGTTGAAGAAGAGAAATCAAGTGAAAAGATGATTTGACAGCTGGTACCCACAGATGTTGTGCACACAGTGAGCAACGATATTATGGTTTCTCGAGAGAGGCATTTTTGGAAGGTTTTTTTTTATTTTTACAGGGAATGGACACCTTCATCACAATCAGAAGGTCATCTACCAACAGATTTTGACAAATGTGCAACCATCTATGCAGTCAGAGAAGGAGCACCCTTTTGTTGTGCACATATACAGTCATCCTTTTTGATAAAAAAATTTCAACCCAACGTTGGCAAGCGAGTGATTCTATGGCTTCATTATTTATGCTTTATATGTAAACAATTCACTCATGATATTTTTTACAAGTTTGATGTATTAGTTGTGTAGGAAAGACTATAGGTAATAGTCAAAGATACTTTCCTAGTTTCCACAATAGTGGTTTTTTTTTTCTATCTTTATGAAATCAGTTCCATCTATTGGGCAATAGGTGGGTTTTCACCTTCTTTAATCTAGAAAGAGTATTTTGTATATAGTGGATGATTTTGAATGTATGAAATTTATCCATTGGTTAAGTTTAGAGAGAATACATTTTGCGCACTATAATTTTGAAGACTTTTTGCCAGTGAATGAATGGAATAGAAGCTGACTTGTAGGGATTATTGTGTCATAATTTTTGTGGCTTGTTCTCCTTTTACTTGTGAGTTATCTTATGTTTTTTTCATCCCTTTAATGTACATATTTTTTGCTTGGAAAAAACCAGATGATTGATTCAGAATTCATCCTTAATGATGCTCTGATTAGTTTTCCAAGTTATTAATGTTTTCAACTTTAGAACAACATTTTAGAATTCCTCTATTGTTTGATGTTGTAATTTGCTTGTCCTTCGCTTTCTGTTACCTGACCTTCCACAACAATTTAACCTATAACCACCACCAAAGCTGCCTACCTTTCCCATGTGGAAACAATCCTCTCTTTTCCCTCATATCGCTGGGCAAGAATGACATTAATTTGACATGAATCCATGCCCAATGGATCTACCTCTTTTCTTATCAATAAACCTATGAAAATCAAACTTATTGTGTTGATTACCTAGCCTAATTTCCTATTTGTTGAAGTAAGTTGAGTGAGAGAGCCCCGTCGAAGCTATAAGGGCTAGACACTTGCTTAAAGTGGTTTATGGTTACCTCTGCAATTTTTCTCCTCAGCCTAGGAAAACTATGAAGTGCTAACAACATAAATGATAATCATAATAGTAAAATCTATTCCAATTTGTATCATTAACACTGTTCAATTAACATGGAATTATTAATAACACATTGAATGATGCAATTTCCAATGTATTTCAAGGTAGTAATATCATCAAGATAATATAATAGACAAACACATAAATGAATATTGATATTACCCTGAAAAACGCGAAGGTAAAAGCCAACAAACATTTATTTTATTAAACATTTTGCGAGGGAGTTCACCTCTCACTCAATGGAAACAAGGGAGTCCATCCCTTGTCCATTTTTAAAGTTTTCCAAAAGAAACATAATCTTAAATTCAAGAATAATTAACTAGAGTTCATTACATTAAACATGTTGTCATGTTTTTGAAACACTTTACCCCACGTTTCTTCGAGCACAATGTATTTTTGGAATGGTTTTTTTTTTTTTTTAATTAAGTTACCTCTTGTAAATTGTGCATTTTTTCTTTAAATTATGTTTGAAAATCTTCCACTCTACATGGAAGATTGGCTATACATAACTACCTCATCACTTGCAATAAATTAGTTATAATTTGTCTTCCGATCGTTACAAAAGTGATTAGTTTGTTACCCCATTCCTTGAGAAATTCATGATTCTTTCCTACATCTCTAACATCATGATTACTTGAAATATCAATTTATCAAAACCCAAATATTCAATCTCTACCAGTTATCATTCTTTTATTAGAATCACCAGTAATCCTCTATTCATTATACATCTTTTCATGAAACACTCTCTTGCAAGTGCATAAATAAAAGTAAAAGTCATCTCCATAACTAATCTCTTACCTTTTCTAAATCTTTCGGATATGAACTGTGTAGAAGTTTTCCCTGCCTGACGTTTCAAATTGATACTCCACTCATTATCAAAGACCAAAAAACAAGTAGATGTTAAGAAAAAGCATTGATCTAACCTATAAGTAATCAAAAGATGGAGACTGGAATAACGATCAAAAGGAAAAACAATAATATAAGAGTTGGAATGGTCAAAAGGAGAGGAATAATTTTATAACTAAAAAAATTGATTAAAATATAGAGTCAAAGAAAGAAGTCAAAAAAATATAAAATTGAGTAATGAATAGAACTTAAAATAAAATAAAATAAGAGTATACACGGTTAAAAGGAGAACTATAATTAAAATAAATTGATTAAAATAAATAATTAAACAAAAGGTCAAAAAATATAAAATAGAATAATGAATAGAATAACATTTTTATTATGAAATGGTTAATAATTTATAATTTATTTAATATATTTAATTTATAATTTTTTTAGTTTAAATAAAGAGATTTATTATTATTATTTACTAATAGCTTAGAATTTTATTTTTGTACATAGAATTAAAATTTAACTATTATTATAGGTACATACTAGTAATATTACCATTAAATTATTTAGAAAGTCTAAAAGACATAGAAACAAAGAGAGAGGAAAGAGGATTTTTTTATATTAGAAGATACATTAGTTCATATTTAATATAGATAAATTTATATATTAAATTATTTATTTGTGTGATTAATTTGATATGGTTCATAGAATAAATTAATTTGGTGTAATGTTATGATATTTTAATATATAATATTCTAATATATTAATGAGAAAGTGAGAACATTTGTATTGGTAAAGATAAAGATATATATAGTAAGATTTTATAGAAAAAGGAGGGGACAAAAATTTGGGAAAAGGAGAGGAAGGGGGCACAAAAAGGGGGAAGAAAGGAAATAGAATAGAAAGAGGGGAAGGGGAGAAAGGGAGAGAAAGGTGTTTAAGAAGAAAGAAGATGGATTATAAACTTCTAGAACTGGCTAAGCTTATATCCATGCTCCTTATTAAAAATTTTGTGCTGTTTTTCAAATTTCTAAAGCTTCCCTACATGAAAACACATTATCCTTTTGCACAAAAAAGAACATGTCTTCATTTCAAAAAAAGTAAACATGATTAAATCTATTTATGTGCACCATAAATGAATTATTTTCCAAAACAAAGTCACCAGGACTAATATTTATTTAGCCAAATAAGAATGGGTAGAATTTGTAAGTAAAGAAACTTCTTCCAAAAACCCTACTATTTTCCCTTAGATTTTGTAGTTCACATTTTGTAGTTCACACTGTACTTTTGGCAGACTTACCAATAAATTTCCCAATAGACTCTATTCATTGGCTCTTATAATGCCAAAACAAGAGCTAGTCTTGAATAAGCAAGACATCGATAAATTCTAGAGCCTAGCACAAATGCATACATTATTCTCAATCCATTGAAAAATTACCAAATCACCAGATCAGTTAGACCCTACATGATTCAATGATGAATGTAGATATTTATGTCGCATTCTTATGATGGTCTTAGGGCTTTCTGTATTTAGTTGTTGGAAGTAAACTTTTGGTAATTAAAACATCTACCCGTACAAAAATAATTTACTAATATTTGAAGTTTCTACAAGTCCTTGGATATAGATTGAATGCTTTACTATGTTTGATGTTATAATTATTTCAATAAAAATTGATCTGTATAATGTGAGTAAAAAATTCTCACAAATTAAATGTGCAATATAAAAAAAAAGTCATTTACTAAAAAACTAGCTTTTAATCATAGCAATATATGTTCACAGTTAGAGGATTCCAAAATGCAAAGATTGTCACTTTAATGAAAATCGTAAGACCTTTAGGTGCTTAAATAAAACAAGATAGGTTCTTCATGGTGATGTGGACAAAAACAAGAGAAAATATTCCATGTGTCAAATAATCTATTTATTACTCATTTGATGTAAGTATTAATCTGTATAAGATATTTTTTTTAATTTTAGTTTGAAATTAAGGTTCTCTTTTAGATGATCATATGGTTTAGATTTACATTATGCTCCCTCATAAGGATATATTAGACATAGTTTTAAATTAAATAAGATAAATGGAAAATTGTTCGGATTAAAGCAGGGTAAAATATTTATAGAATTTTAAGTCTAACATGCCAAGCCACTCTATAAAATACTTTATTTGTTTTTTTCAATTTGACTTCCGTAAGAAAGCGTATATTCAAGGAAATATTAAAAGAATATATAAAATATTCATCACCCTTTGTTAATGAAATGTTGTATGGAAAGGTTCTATTTGGTAATGGAATGCAAAGTCTTGTCGTGTAATTATTTTTCATCTTAATTAGTATTTATTTAAAAAAAGAAATATTTAAATCATGTTTTTCGTAGGGGATTGTGTACTATGATTTCTTTAATTGATGGGTTTTAAATTTGTAAAAAACTTTGTATACTAATTTAAATTAGTAGAAAAGTTGGATATCAACACGCATTTTTGTATAAAAACATATAAAATTAGAGATAAAAGATGGAAGAAAAAAATATATATAAATTAAAATAATATACTAAAGTCTTAAAAAATAAAGATAACTTATCAATGAAGTTATAAGTATATAAAATTTCCTTCTGGTTTCTACTTGCTTTTCTACATTTATCTATGTGTGGGACCCTAGTAATGGAGATTGATTCCATATATTATGTTATACTAATGACATATGATAGGATGTAGATTTCTTCTACTTTGTGTTGCCATATTAGTACCTTATTAATGGTATCTTCGGTACACAAATCCCTTGCATTATCAAAAAAAGGTGTCTTAAAGGAATTGATGAAGAATTTGTCTCTATCATTAGTGGGCTTACTAATTAATGTGTCAGTAAATAGAAATGTATTCGAATTGTTATCATCTACCTCTTGAAGGATTGGTTGAGGAAACTTTTGCATTGACTACTTGCCCATGTTTAGCACTTTTGTACCAGAAAGAGCTGACTATAACAAGGAGGGAAATCAAAGTTATGCCAGAATTTAATAGTTTGAGGCTTATTCAAAACTACAAAGAAAGACAATTATTAAACTCAAACTAAGATGAAGGATATTAAATATAAAAGAGAAGTGGTTGCATGCACGATGATGCTAGCTTGAATGATGAATAAACATAATTTAAGTTGAAATGACCTGTATTTACTTATGGAGGCATCATTATTAAACAAAATATTAAGGCTATCCATTTTATTAATCATTCGCTAGGATTAAACCTAATTCACAGTGTGGGATTAAGCCCATGTTTAGGTAATATGTTATAAGAAGGTCGCAACATGACAAAAAAATATTTGTTGTCTAACCATAGTATTTTATCATCTATGTACAAAAAATATGACGAGCTTTCAAATGTTTGTGTGGCGTAATGTGACACATGGAAGCATTTGATAAGACTATGTGTAAATAATTCCATGTAGAAACAATGGCCATGTTATCCCAGGAAGGATTTCTCCAACGAAAATTAGGTTTCAACATTTAAAAACGGTCGAGGTCTAAAAATTATGTTATGCAATAAACTCACAAAATAGAAGAAAGAGATAGATCAATGAATTCAAAATTAGCTTCTTCGATGGGGAACCTCCTTTACGTTACAAAAATGAACAATTATTGCATGATTCAAATGAAGAAACCTCCTTTCTATATATAGGATTCTAAGGGGTCACAATATAGTCAGAGTCAACATAACAATAATAATGTAAGAGAGCAAGAATAATAATAGTGGGCTTCTATGGGGCACAATAATAACAATACAGGGACAAAATGGAAACAATAATAACAATAAGGGGCTAAAATGACAATAATAATAAGGGAATACACTAGTATTATAGGGACCAAACATGCCCCTATCCTTTAAAAAAGTGTTGTCCTCAACGCTTGAGTAGATTTGGATGCTTCTACATAAAATCGTCATCCTCCCATGTGGAATCTTCAGCGGGTAAGTTCTTCCACTTTATGAGATACTCTGAAATTGATCGATTTCATAGTTGTTGAGTTCTTGTTTCTATGACTACTTCAAGTTCCAATATGATTTTTCTTTCCTTTTCAAGTTCTGTAAATATTGTTTTAACTGGAAGCTTGTCACCTCTAACCTTCTTTAAGCACGAAACATGGAAAAATAGGTTCACTCAGGAAGATACAGGAAGCTTCAACTTGTATGCCATAGTACTAATCTTTTCCAACACCTTGTACGGACCATAATACTTTGGTGATAATTTATTATCCTTCTTAGCTTGCTTGAGGGACATTTGTTTGTATGGTTGTAGTCATATAAATACTCAGTCACCTACATTAAAACTTCTTTCACTGTGATGTTGATCTTCTTGTTGTTTCATTCTATTATGAGCCAAAGTGAGGTTATCCTTTAAGAGTTGGAGAACTTGTTGTTGATGCTCGATGTGATCTTTCACTACTTGAACCTTATAATTTTCTCTTAAAGATGATGTCATGGATTATGGATGAAATCCATAAACTTCCATAAATGGGGTCATTTTTGCTATAGTATGGAAGGAAGTGTTATACCACCATTCAACGAGAGGCAACCACTTGACCCATTGTATCTATTTATCAGATACAAAGCAACGAATATATCCTTACAAAAAAAAATTCACTATATCAGTTTTCCCATCAGGTTGAGAATGATAAGATAAGCTATGGACTGACTGAGTATCGAGAAAAGAAAATAATTATGTCCAAAAATTTCCAGTGAAAATATGATCTCTGTCACTCAAAATAATATTTGGGTTTCCACGTAGCTTTTGAATTATTTCCATAAATGAAGTAGCAATTGTACTGGCTTTAAATGGATGAGATATTACACAAAAGTGTTCATACTTGGTAGGCCTATCAACTACCACCATGATGGCACTCTTCCTTACGACTTGGGTAAACATGTTATAACATCCATTGAAACATCCTCCCAATGTTTACTTGGAATGGATAAAGGTTGTAACAGACCTGGGGTCTTATTTGTCTGAACTTTATTTTGTTGGCAAACCAAACATTTGCCACAAACCTTTGAATATCAAATTTAGGTCCATCCCAAAAAAATTCCTTCTTAACCCTGTGGTAATATTTTAAAAATCTCAAGTACCCTTCTAAGGGAGGGGTGTGAAATTCTAGAAGAATCTTTTGTTTGAGTTGGAAATTCTCATAGACGTATAAGCTATATTTGTACCATAAAAAATTATTTTACAACTAAATGTATCACATTTACTAGGATCTTGCTACAACTTTTGAATGAGTGCCAACACTTATTTGTAATTCTTTTTCTCATCCCTTGCTTCATTTATCCAATCTGGTTCGATAATAGAAATGGCACAAAGAAATGCTTAGACATCCTCATCCTTAGTGCATCTGCACCAACATTTTATGTCACATCACTAGAAAATATCATTATTTATAAAAAACAATATATAAAAAATAAAAGGAAACTCTTTCCATTTCACACATGATTATAACAAAAATTTACCAAACATTACAGACATTTTTTCTCTAAGGATATACTTAACAATTTTAAGCCAGTACGCATATCGATGATATGCTTTACTGTACATTTAAATATAGTTTTCAAGTTGTGACACATTATTGAAATCACTTCGATTTCTTTAGAATTTAATATGCCACTATGGCTATCTACCTCACTACATACTTAAATCCTAATACACTTAACTTAGCCCTCCCTAGTGTTGGCGGTTTGGAGCTTCTGTACTATTCTGTCTGTCTTCCAACTGTTGGGAGGTATCTCAGGATGGTCACCTCATCCACAGTCCATTGGCTATCAAGGCCATCGAACGATGTAGAGTGCAGTCTTATCCTATTGACATTTCCTTCGTGACATGGTTTAGCACTTTCCTTACTGTTCGATAGAACTCTCTCACTCAGTTCCACGGCTGCAAGGTTCCTTCATAGCTTCTTCATGTTTGAAACTCGGCTGTTGTGTTTACAGAGGTCATCCTGTCACCTTCAACCTTAGGAGATACTCTGTCAGAGCATTTCCATTCAAGTAAACAATTTTTCCCTTACCCTTAGTATATTGTTTTATCATATTACTTATTCAATTGTGTAACAATGTTTTTACGTTGATTTGCAAGGTACCACCGGAGCGTTCATGCAACATGAAATTGCCGAAGAGGGTCGGGTTTCCACTTATTTACCCATGACCGTGGGTTTTAGTCTTTTCTTTGACACCGGATAATGTGAAGAGGGGAAAAAATCTACCTTGTGAAATATTTTCTTAAGGGTTTTATTCTATCGTTAATTTATTTGCAGACTTGTGTCTTTTTAGAGCATAAATATTTCGGATCTAAGTATTAATGTAATATGGTTGTTTTTTATTGTTCATTAATAATCTGGCGGTGCCATTCTAGTCTTCTATTGTTCTCCTTTTAGTTTTGTCGTGTACTCGAAACCAGGTTCTATTACTGACTCCTGGACTCAAGTTTAAGCTTTGTTAACAGAAAATTGTAATTTTTTTCTTTCAAATATATATATTACACTTCGCCTAGGTTATTTCAATTGGGGTTTCTTAGTTAATTTTCTACATAGTTTTTGTACCTTATATTTATGGTTTCCGCATTTGAACGAGAACAGTTTCTACCTGACACTGTTTTGTATTTTGTGTCGAGGCTTATGAAATTCCATTGAACTAGGTTCCTTCATATCTCAAAAGAATTATTTGTTCATTTAGGTCTTGGTATTTATGGTCTTCCATTTGGTTTTAGATATTATATCATTCGTCTGGAAACTTGCAAGTATTATTTGTGGTTTTGACCCGTGTTTCAATTTATAAATCTTTCTCTTCATTGTACTATGGTTCTTTTATTGCCACTACAACCCAAAAGACCCATGATCATTAGGGTTAATTTCTGAGATTCTATTTTTAGTCACATTTCCAATAGCGTTTACTAATAAATGAAAATTATTTATTTTACCCTTGAATCAATTCTGGTTTCCCCTGTTTAAGGAAAGAATATTTACAGTTCAAATTTATTTTTTAGATGTGAATTAGCCATAGAGATTTGGTTTAAAGTTATTTAATAGTGTTGGTTCCCAACTAGCTAGGTATTAAAGGTACCAATGGGCCTAACCATATTTGGGAATCTATATCAATGTTTTAATCATTTCTAGGCTAGTGACCCACTTCGTTGGTAGTTCCTAGTCAATTTTGATAATTCTAAGTAGCCTTAGGAGTTACAATTTTTTTCTGAAAGACTATTTTTTAGTTTAACAATGTTTTCTTGGCATTCCCTATTGCAAGTTAACTCCTATTACTTAAATAACATTCTGAATGTATACTTTTCTAAAAGTAATTAGGATTGTACAAATTTAACTCCATTTGATCTTTAAACAATATTCATGTCTTATTTGGCAATATACTCAACTTTCATAAAAAGTAAATACTTATCTATATCTATCACAGTTACTGTGAATTGCTTACGCCCAAATGCCTGTAACTTTTCAATTTTCCTCCCAACCTTGAGATCCAATTTCGATCATGTGTCTCCCCGCAAGATGTTTACTCACATGAAAGATGTTTACCTTAAGACTCATTGTCTTAGTATGTCACAACTATTTGTTCCTAACCAAACTTAGCTCTATGAACTCGTATGACATATCAACACGGTATCCTTTTTAACCTTTTTCCTCTTTCTTGATCTCAGGTACCAATACCCTCTTGATATTTTTCCTTGAGAATAAATATTCAAGGAAAAATGGTTAGGGATAGGTAACCGCCTATCCTAACTACTTGACATGTGAGAATTTCATAACTTTCCTCATCAAGACATTCGCTTTATGCATAGCTTAATCAAAATAATAGATATATATAAACTTATAATAATAATGTCCAGTTTGTTTAACTGTAGTAATTAAATATTTACAATCACAGGGGACAACACATTTTATTTTCCTTTTTTGTAGATGATTTCAAAGTCATAACCCAACATTTTTTTGACCCATTTCTACTGCTCTTCTAAAGATAATATTTTCTCTAAAAAGTATTTAATACTATCATGATCCGTGTTTACCTTGAAGTGAATTCCCATTAGGTAAGGTCGCCATTTCTTAAGTGAATGTAGTATTGCCAACATTTCCTTCTCATAAATAGATTTGTGTAAATACTTTCCTTTGATTGGATGACTTTTGAAAGAAATGGGTCTTCCTTCTTACATTAGAACAACACTAATTCCATTTCCTAAGTCATCACATTCCACAATAGAGGTTTTTGTGAAGTCCGGTGTAATTAAGATCTGTGCTTGGCACATTGCCTCCTTAAGATATTGAAAGGTATTCGTTTCTTATGGAGTACAAGAAAATGCATGTTTCTTCAATAATGTTGTTAGAGGTGTTTCTATTCTCCCATAATTCTTAACAAACATGTGATAATGTACTATCTGCACAAGAAATCCTTGCAGATGCTTTATGGATGTGGGCATTTTCCATTCCTTAATGGCTTTAATTTTTCTACAGTCTACCTTAGCACCTTAATGAGAGATAATATGACCCATATATTCAACCTCTTGTACTCCAAAGAAACATTTGGAGGATTTTTCATATAATTATTTCTCTTATTTTTAGCACCCTCTCAATATGTTGAACATGATCCTTCCAAGACTTGCTATAGATTAGCATATCATTAAAAAATACTAAAAAAAAATTAACTAAGGGTTTGAAAACAGAATTCATCAAACCTTTGAATGTAGAAGGTGCATTGGTAAGGCCAAAAGGCTTGACCAAACATTCATAATGACCCTCATGAGTTCTAAATGTTGTTTTTGGAATGTCTTCAGTCTTCATTATGATTTGATGATATCATGAACGAAGATCCAACTTGGTGAAGTAAATTGCTCCATGCAATTCATCCAATAATTCATTAATGAATACAATGGGAAATTTGTCTTTAATAGTGAGCTTGTTGTGCTCTCTGTTATCACTCAGATTTTCCTTGAAGTTGTTGTGAAGACGAAAGGGATCCAAGGTAACCAAAAACCAACTTTTAGATACAGAATCTAGCCAATCTATATCGAGAGAGGGCTCTCTCTTTAAGTTTTAGCTTTGTTTTGAAAGATATTAGGCTAGTTATGAAGTTTAGGAGTTTTGGTTGAGTTTGGTTGGTGAGTTTCAATAGCAGAGGGGTAAGACTGAGTAATTTAGGCCATTGGGCTAATGGAGACAAAGAATATGGCTTAACTGGATTTGGTTTCTTAACAAAAGGTGGTTTCACAGAGCAAGATGGTCAAACAGGGAACGAATAACAACTTGGAATAGATGGAATGGGTTTAAAATGGGTGAAGAGCAGTTAAGAATCCTTCAACCTATTTGAAGAGGGAACTTGAATGATTACTACTAAAGAGAAGCTAAGCATTATTTAATAAATAATTAAAATGAACAAACTACAAAACATAAGCAATTAAGATTTCACCGTTTACCCTAATTCACAAGAAAACATGGAGAATAATAACGATTGAAAATAGAATGCAATCAACCATATTCTGAATTACTCTTTTTTGTTTATCATTCATATGTGAAAAATATATGATATAATAAACAAGGAAAACTTTAAAACATAAGGTATAGAGGACTTATTGATCCGGTGTTTGATTCAAGAAATCTGTGGAAAATCCTTTGCTTCAATTCTTTATCCAGTAAGCCATACAAAAGTTGGTCCAACAACACTTTATCCCAAAATAGTCAATATTACAGAAATGTCTAAGAATCCACCCTCAATACTCCAATTGAGGGAGTATTTATACAAAAAAATTTACAATGAAATATCTCATAACAAAGTGAGATATAAACTAAGGTGACTAACCATATCTTTCAAGAAAATAGGGCCAGAAGACCTTGTAGATGACATATAAGGCAACCAAATGGTTTGTTATCCCTATTCTCCAGAGTGTGTTGGAGTTAGGCCCTATGATTTGGCCTCTTGCTGTCCTTGGTGAAATTATGTGCTCGCTGCTCTGTTTTGATCTTCCTACTGATACACTTTACCTGCATCTAATACTTTTTACCTGTTTATCTCTTTTAAACCTCTTTACCTTCATTGACTGTAGTAAAAATCAAAATTTACCTTTTACTTAGAATAAATTACAAAATTTTAAGCATTTCTTCTCACCATTTTGGCTGTGGTATTCTAGTTTTCTTAAGCTTTCTGAGGGTTTCATCTGTTTCTGTATACCTGAAAAATGTAGGCTGAATTGGGAACAAGTGCTTCAGTTCATGCTTGACATAGAATAAGTTCTCTAGGCTATCATAGAGAACTCTTCCTATAGGCAATGCTTTTATTCCTGATGCACTTTTTGATGAACCTTCTTGGTTGCCTACATATTTATTCAATTTATCCACATAATCTTTATGCCTCATTAATCTGTCATTAATCACTAAAGGATTGGGTAGCCCTTTACCCTGCAAAATATAAAACTTCTCCATAAAAGCATTAATCTCTGTCTGCATGCCATGACATCTTCTTTCTAAATCCTGCATCAAATTTTTCTTGGTTAATACCCTTTTGATTTCCAAAATGGTTTATGTTTTGTCATTAATGCCTAATTCTTCCAGCTGTTCTTTATTTCCAGTATTCAAAAAATGTATGAGCCTGTTGGCTTCCTCAGGCACTTTCCCTAATTCTGCCTTTGTTCTTTGGAATTCTTCTTGGGCTGCCTTCACAAGATCAATCTACTCAAAAATCACTTGGATGGATGGCCAAACATCATTTATGTATTGAGTGATGTTGGCCCAAATAATTTTCTTGATTTCTAACATAGTCTTGTCAAAAGTAAGATCTTTCTCCAATGATTTCACTTTGTTTTCTAACACTTTAATCTATCTTGTCTTTTCTGCAACATTTATCTTTAAGAGATCATAGTTTCATTCCATTCTATCATATTTCTCCTTTACCTTATTTAGTTCTAAAACTTATAGTTTCAGGTCCTCCATTGATTTTATTAGTTCCTTTGTTCTCAAATTAGAAGCGGTGTCTTGTGCTACTCCTGTTGTTCCTGTCGTTGTTGTACCTATAACTACCTCTGCCATGACTGCTGGAATATTTGGTGCCAATGTTGCTCCTAGAGTTGATGGGACTGTTGTTGATACTATTGGTATCACATTGGGAGGCTGGGAGGTCGACTCTCCCTGCTTATCCTTTAATTCTTTTTCAAGTGCCAATTCAATATCATTTAGTCATTCATTGAGCTTTAAGAGTAAATCCATTAGCTCTTCTTCAGATTTTTGCTTTATAACCTCATTAGTCTGTGGATGCCTTGAAGGTGACAGTTTTAGTTGCTTCCTTAGGGCAGAAATATCTTCATCTTTCTTCTTGATCAAGGCTTCTGTAGCCTTTGCATCTTTGGGATCATGGCCCAATCCAATAATTATTTCTTCTAAGGTTTTTATTCTATTATGTTTGGCCTGAGAGGATGCCTTTTCCAAGTGTAGTTGAGCAGTAGTATTATCCAAAGAATTTTGTAATCTGTGGGCCATCATTGCCTTGTCGGTCAAGGTTGAGTAAATCATTTCTCCTGTGTGCTTATGCAACTCAATTTGATCCAAAGGATGAATATCCTTTGCCACGATTTCAAAATTTGTTCTGAGATAATCTGCTACTGATCTAGGTTGTTGTACCTTTGGCTTAAAATATCTCATTATCATCTTGCCTTCTTTGATGTCATAGGCTCACATCAATCTCTGTTGATTTGTAGGAGCCATCTTCAAATATTGGTTATCAACTTGCAGCCTCAATGGATCATTTCTGGCTTTTATTTCTGTGAATTTTTTCTTAATATCTGAGGCATTAGTCCCTGGTGGTTTGAAAGAAGATATCTCTGTACTTTTCTTCCTTTCTAGCTCCTGCCTCTGAGAGCTAGGGGATGTTCCTCCTATTGGGAAAGTTTGTTGGCTTTCCATTCTTTCTTCCCTCTGACTATTTGTATTTTCTTCAACAAATTTCTCTTTTGAAAGGGGATTTAATCTCTGTCTCTTTGTTCCAGGCTGTCCTGATGGTTCACTCGCACGGGTAGTTATTTCCATGTCTCTCTTTTTGTTTCTTTCCTCATTTAGAGGAGTTTGCAGAACTGGAGGCTCTCCCATATTGATCTGAGTGGTAGGAGTCTATATTTGAGCTTGTTCTCTAAACGTTTTAGGCTGCTGGGACATTGTATGTTGTTTAGTGTGCTGAAAGATGGTCTCTAATTCCTTGCCCTTGGATGACCCTGTAGCTGGTGTAATTATTTCCTATGAAGGTTGCTGAGAGGTTTCAGCACTGGAGGCACCAACTCCTGATCTTTGAGATAACTTAAATGGTACTTACCAAAAAGAATCCAAGTCAAGTGTTTTCTCAGGATTTCTCATAACTTTCTCAAAATTGACCTGTTCACTATCATGCTCTACTGGGGTTCCTTCCCTCCATTCATCCATATTTGCATATTGTTCAATTTCTGGAATCCTATGGTGAATATATGGGGACAATCTATTCTTCATTCTTCTATCACATATAAAGTTGTTAGGATCATATGGTTTCCACCCAAAACACTTTTGTAACTTAAGATGCTCTTCTAAAAAAAAATTTGCTTCTTTCCATGCTTCCCTAGTGTTGCAGACAAAATGGCCTAGCTGGTTCTTGATTCTAAGCTGAGCCTTCTTCTTGGCATTACAAAAATGGACTAGGTCTGCATTTATCATTTGTCTAAAATATTCTAATGAAAAGAGTCTCATTAGAACACACTTTGGTAGCTTAAAAGGGCAGAGTTCACACCCATAAATCCTAATTTATGTATGATTCTTATATAGGTATCAATCACCTACCCTATACTGCTTGGAGAGCTAGAGGATTTTCTTCATATCACCATTTATCCTAGGAGGGGAAACTCCTGTCAATAAATTTGTTTCTGGATGGACAAATAGATCAATGAACTCATTGTAGGTGTAAGGGGTCTCAATCGAATTATGGAAGATGGGACTCCCAAAGATGATAGACCTTGGATGCCTCTGGTGTCAAGTTTCTTGATAGGGAAAGGGAAGTTTTCTGACTGATAATACAACATAATATGATAGATGAAAGTAGTGTATTTGAAAACTCCTTCATTTTCCAGTCTTAGGAATTGGTCATGAATTTTATTGGCAATATAGGAGGCATAATCATATTTAATAGCAAGAGGTTGTCCAAGAGTAAAAATTGACAATAATACTAAAGTTACCTCATCAAAATACTCTCTGGAGTTGAATCCCATGATTGAGGCTATCATATCAACAATAAGTTTTCTGGTATCTGTAAAGAGAGCCTGCAGATAAGGAGGTGGGCCTTTAGGCTGATGTTTAGGGTCCATGAACATCTGACAGATACGAGTCAGTTCTAATTGAGACAATTGGGGAGATTTCTCAAGTAAATATCCCATGGAAAGGGGAGTGAGAGCGTGACTGGAGTGGAATTGCAGCATTTCATTGATGGACTGAGAAGTTATGGGAAAAAGGAGTGTTTGACTACTCTTTGGTTAGGGTCATAATTGGCACAGCAGTGATGAATTATCTCTAGGAACACATGGACTAAAGGGAGGAAGTACATGGGAAGGTTGGGTTCCCATAGTCCTAATATGTTAGAGCCATTAAGATAGCTATCTCTGGCTTGGCAAAAGATCTTAAGGTGGTTTTCATTACCGGATAAGTCTTTTATCTGGAAATCTTTATCAGCCAGAGGTAGATAATCTAAATCTTTATGAGGAGTATTCATGGGTACCACATTCAGAGCTATGGGGGTTTCCATCTCTGGTTCTTCTGGATTCAGAAATGGAATTTGGGTTTTCTGTGAAAAATAGTCAAAACAACAGGTTTTGGGAACCTATATAGTGAAGCAAAGATTGAATTTACAGTGAAATTGGTCTTTTCTGTGGAATATTCAGTATAAAACCAAAACTTGCAGGGTTTCAGTGGAAATGGGTAAATACTTGTATTAGGGAAGTGAACAGTGCAATGGCAGTATGGATAACAGGTTCAGGACGACGTTGCTGCCAATTTTCTGACCAGGTGGTGGTTGAAAAGCTTCAATGGTTGACTTGGATGTTGCTTTTCATGGGAACACAATTTGTCATACGAAACAATGAAAATGAAATTTCGTCTATCTTATTCACAAAATCAAGGTTGGCAAGGGTTTATTGTTATTCAGGAGATGATGTCAACACGACATGACACTTTGTCGTATGTGGAGGGCAGCAAGCGGTAAGTGATCACCCCGCTTTTGGGATCGGGTGGTATTCGACCGAGGGGCAACGATTCCACTGGTTGCATGACGCGTGGTGGAGGTACGAGAGGAAAACTGCCTGGTGATCGCATGTTAATGCGCGGTCACCAAGGGGGGCTTGATATTGATAATGACCGTCAGATGATGGGGACGGGATCGAACGGTGGATGGGAAGCGAGGTTTGGCGGAACTTTAACCGCAGCGAGCTCGATTTAATTAACAAGTTAACAAATCATATTGGGGTGATTGTGAATGGCAGCGAGGTTCTTAATTAACCAGGAGGGTTAATTAATCCCATTTTGTGGAGCGGGGATATTAGGTTATTAATGAATCTCAGATTAATTCATTAATTCCTTTTTAACTGTGTATATGGTTATAATTAACCGGGGCAGGGTATATAATAATTTGGGGATTTTAATATATAATTAAATAATACGGGAAAGGGTAGAATACGACATGATTTATATAATATAGGTTTAGAAGTTAATATGACATAAAATGTAAATAAGAACTATGTAAAACATTTAGAATGAATATTTAACTTAGGCTTAAGTGAAAATGGGATTTTATATAATATTGTGTATTTTTTTCTAAGTAAAATAGGGTTTTACTTAGAAAAAGACTTATAAAAGTGAATGAATGATGATTTTTAAGTACTTAGGCTTTTAGATTATTGGGCCGAGGGTTCGGCCCCTCCAGAAGTCAGAGAAATGCTCTGAGCCCCTCTAATTTTCAAAGATCTTAGTAAGTTAGGGGGAATTAATGAAATCTTTAGAGAAAAATGTGAAGGGAAGTTAATTATTTAACCTTGTCTTGCTTGAACTGCATCAAGTGTAATGTCTACCTTGCACTTGTGATAAAAGTGAAAATTAACACATTTAGAGACATTATTCATCACTAGTAATTTTGCAACATCATCTACCTACCCTACCTACTTTAGCCTGACATTTTTTCTTCTTTATTAGGGTGCACTTGGACTAGCAAACCCTTAACACAGTTTTTCTTTTACATATAGAAATATATCTAAGTCTAACCTTAGTACATCTAAGGGCTCAGGTTAAACTGTTGAGCTCATTTTATTCACTCTACCTATCTACTTATCTGCGAAGATTAAACAGTTTGATCAGATTTTATTCTCTATCTCTAAAACATAAAATTGAAAATATGAATTAATCAAGTTTAAACTGTTTGATTGTTCATCAATTGTGGCATGAATCACAAGTTGCACACAAATTGTTTATTACATAAGAGTAAAAAGTAGTGGCATTTAGACTTTCACACTTTCCTTGGTCTTTCTTTTGGTGGGGTTTATTTTCTTTCACTCTTTTGACCATTTCATTCTTTTCACCCTTTGATTTTTCTTTTAGGGTATACCCTCTTTAGACTTTTAATTTTTTTTTGGTTTTTTAACGATATGGAAAACCTTTACAAAAAGGAAAGGTATGAACATATTACATAGCCCATCAAGTCAATCATGAAATATGACACCTATTGGTATAGGAGCATAACACTGGCTCCACTTGGGGATGGATTTTCCTGGTGGAAAGTCAAGAATAGTAGGTCAGATGGCCTCTAAATGACTTTGACTGTGCTCTAAAATCTCCTTCTACTTGTTTCTTTATTGTATGTATGACAGTAACACTTCTAAAGCCGAGGGCCTTCTCTTTGGGCTTCAACTCTAGCAAGTTACTAACCAATCCAAACTGTGACATTAATAAGGATACAGTATATACATGTTAAAATAAGAATACATTAAAAAATAGGATTTTAGTAATGTTTCAGCATCTGACCATTAACTGGCCCTTCTTCTGTTTCTATGCCATCCAAGTTCTTCAGATAGTAAGTATTGTTGCCTTGTAAGGCATGGATAATAAAAGGTCCTTTCCATGGGAAGTCAAACTTCCCATGTTTTCCCTTATCCTCTCTCCTGGAATCCCATCTTAAAACTTTGTCTCCAAGGTAGAAATCTTCTGCCTTAGTTCTTTTATCAAATATTTTCTTAAGCTTCTCTTGTAACACTTGGGATCTCTGATACACTTCCTATCTGGTCTACTGCGAATGGATGGCCTAGTTTATCCTCCTTTGAATATCATTAGGTTCCACTTGAGATTCTTGAAGTAATTTCATTACAGGAACTCCTAGAGATGAAGGAAATACAACCTCCATGCCATAGACTAACTCATAAGGACTAGTTCCAATAAATTTCTTGGTGGTGAGTCTGTCTGCCCATAGTGCATTAGTAAGTTTCTTGTGCCAATTTTTCTTGTTCTCCTCCAATAGTTTCTTAATAATATTAATTAGCCTTTTGTTGGAAGACTCATCTAGACCACTACTTTGAGGTTAATAGGCTGTGGAATGGCCAAAAGTGATATGGTACTATTACAGGAACTTATCATTTTCTTGGATTTGAAGGCAACAACATTATCAGTTATGATCTTCTTAGGACAGCCAAATCTAGACAATATGTTGATTTCTAGGAATCCTATAATCACTGTGTCATTGGCTTGTCTGGAAGGAATGGCTTCTATCTATTTGGTGAAATAGTCAGTGGCAGTGAGAATCCATTTATGTTGGCCAGAAGAGGGAGGATGGATTTCTCCAATGAAGTCCAGGCCCCATTGTTGGAATGGTTTTTCAGTGGAAATTGGTCTCAGGGGTAAAGGTAATAATTTTCTCTTACCTTCAAAAATTTGACATTTATGGCAAGCAGTGGAAAAAATTTTTACATCAGTGAAAAAAATTGGCCAATAAAATCTAGCCTTTAGGATCTTGTCTGCAGTTGATTTCTAGTAAAGGTGTCCACCACAGTCTCCTACATGAAATTATTGGAGAACCTTGTCAGCTTCTTCTTTTAACAATTCAATAGAATACCTTCATGATTTTTCCAAAAAAGAGCATTATCTAAAATACAAAACTTTGAAGCTTTCATCTTTAAAAACCTTTTCTTTGTTCTGGATAATCCTGGAGGAGCCTGTAGGTTTGAGATTACATAAATTATATCAGCATACCAAGGTGAATCTAAGAAGGCCTGGCTGATTTGTGGAGTTGCCATCTCCTGTTCATTATCCAATTCATTAATGTCTAGGGCTTGACAATTTGTTTCAGTCATGAGCTTGGCCAATCCCTGTCCTTTTATAAGCTTTGTCGGTTTTATTTCAATATCATACTCCAAAATAATAGCAATCCATTTACCTCGTTTGCCCTCAATTCCATCCTAGGTTAAGATGTCTTTGACAACATCATTTGGTACATAGGCTATTACATGGGAGTACAATATGTAGACTCTGAAGCCTTTAATAGCTTTTACAAGTGCAAAAGCTTGTTTTTCCATGATTTTGTATTTTAGTGGTGCATCTCTAAGTGATTTACTTAAAAAGGCTATGGGTTTTTCACATCCTTGATTATCCTTTTGTAGTAAAACAACTGCTATGGTTTGTTCTAATGCAAATGAAAATATTATGAAGTCTCTATCAAAATTTGGACTTGTAAGGGCCGGTGTTCTGGTCAAAGCCATTTTAATTTCTTCAAAGGCTTGTTTGGATTTAACTATCCATTTGATACCTGAATCCTTTTTCAACATATTATTAAGCAATCTAATTAATTCAGCTAAGTTAGATATGAATCTTCTCAAAAATTTAATCTTTCCTAAGAAAGCTTGGAGTTCTTTGACATTTCTAGGGTGGGGTATTTGTAGAATAGCTTCTATTCTAGCAAGATCAATTCGGATACCATCTTTGGAGATGATATGGCCTAAAATTTTGCCTTCCTCTAGACCAAACAAAGACTTTTTAGGATTTAAAGAAATACCATATTTTCTACATTTTAAGAATACTTGTCCGAGATGATCCAAATGTTGCTGATCTGATTTAGAAAAAATAGTCATGTCATCTAGATATATAACCAGAAAATCATGAATTTCTTTTGCAAATGCTATGTCCATTACTCTTTGGAAGGTTGCTCCTGCATTTTTAAGTCCAAATAGCATTTTTACATTCTTTAATGTGCCCTATGGTGTTGTAAAAGCAGTATTTTCTTGGTCATCAGGATGAACCAGAATCTAGTTATAGCCTGAGAACCCATCTAAAAGTGAAATCCTAGAAGCACCTACTACCCTTTGTAAAATGTGATCCATCTTGGGTAAAGGGTAATTGTCCTTCAAAGAAACCTTATTTACATTTTTTAAATGAACACATAATCTGATTTCTCCAGTTTTCTTCCTAGTAGGTACTAGATTAGACACCCACTCTGAAAATTTGATAAGAGCAATTATCCCTACTTCATACATTCGTTTGATTTCTTTTTCAATTAAGTGAAGCAGTGGAGGCTTAATTCTTCTAAGCTTTTTCTTGAATGGTTTTTGATTTTCTTTCAGGGGTATGGTATGTTGAATTATGGAGGTGTCATAAGATTTCAAGTCTTCATAACTCCAGGCAAAGACATCCTAGAATTCTCTCATTAGATCAACATATTTGAGTTTTTGGTCAGGGGGCAAAGATTTAGATAACTTTACCATTTTAGGATTTTCTTCAGTTCCCAAGTTATAGTCCTCAATATCTACTTTTAATGGTTCCATCTTAGGTTTCTTTGGAATATCGTTGAAATCAAAGAGATCTTCCAAAGGAGTTAATCCCTTAGGCAAATGATTGTCTTTTAAATTGATTACTTTAGATTCTCCTTCAATAATTTCATCAATATCCATTTCTTTAAGATCCTGCATTTCTTTGTTGGTAAATTTTGTTGGATGAAGCATTTGAGTTGCACTTTCTACTGAAATGTTTGTTTCTATCTTATTTGTTTGATTAAACCTACTAACTGTATCTACATCTATGTTAATGCTAGAAAATTCTTCATCTAAGCTCAAGAAATTGTTAATCTGCTTATCACTATCAAACACTTTCCAGTTCTTCAAACTATCAGGTATAGCTGGTCTACGTCTAATCTCAGCTGTGAACTGATGATTAGGTTCAAATGGTAATTTGCAGGTGCTGGCAAACATTTCGAGACTATGAGCTTGCAAGTTATGTTTTCTTGGGATTTTGGCAAGCTTAGTTTCCAAAAATGTATTGAGAATCTCTATTACTATATCTTTGTAATACTTCAATCTGGGATCATTTGTTAAATATTGTCCTTTGATCTGTTGAACTATTAACTCAGAATCTCCTAAGACAGATACCCTAATTGCTCCTAATCTTTTAATCAATTTAAGACCTAGCAATAGAGCTTCATATTCTGCCATATTATTAGTGCACCTAAAGTTTAATCAGTATGCATGGCCTTCAGCATGATCATTTTCAAGATTGTGCACCCAAACTCCTGCTCCCACTCCTAGTTTGTTAACTAAACCATCAAATTCTAAGTGCCAAAGAATTTCATGTTCATAATTGGTGTCAGGAGTCTCAGGAATCTATTTAATAGGGAGATCTAGTTGTTATAAACATTTTTGGGCACTGCAACCCCAATAATAAATGTCCATAAACGAAGGGCTCCTAAGTCCCTAAAAGTGTTGTTCCAACCCCTAAAAGAACAAGGTCATTTGATTACAACATCTCCCAGAAGTTCTCCATGAAAAACTACTCAGAACTGGTCAAAATTGGACCATCTCACCCGCTCCATGGTTAAAGTGCGCTGCAACACACCTAAATGCACACGGGAGGTGCGATGCATATTGAAAATCCCTTCTATGTGGTGCAATGGGTGAGAGTGGATAAATGGCAGGGTCAATCTGTGAGGTGGAGGATCATGGAATCTTCCAGAAACTTCTCCTGTGGCACTTGCCTCTCTGCGTTCACCTAAGGATGAGTAAGAGATCATCAATCTCCAAGTGGAATCAAGAACTATCAGAGAGAGGACACTAATCAAATCTCAGAATCTGACTCACCCCCATTGCAAACATCTATATATGGATCCCTCATCCAAGAGATCTAGAGGCTGGAATTTTTTATCTTGTAAGGAAGTGTTGTTGGTTTCTTGGTGTAACATCATAGTGTTGGGTGATCTAAGCTTTTCATGAGGTGAAGAAGGGCTTTCTTGCTAAGAGGATGACGTTGGGTCAGAACAATTGGTTGTAATCCTCTTTGCTATTCTTGATTATTAATAAAACTATTCGAGTTTTCCTCCACATTCTTGTATGATTGATGATATATGCATTTGTGTGGTCAATATATATCTGGTCCTATATTGTTTATGATAGTAGATCTTTGTTCTTCGATAGTGTTATATTGCTTTGATTCTACAGGTACTCTTTGAAGCTAGGTAAACGAGGAAGCAAGTGGCAAAGCTCTATCAGAAGGGAGAGGAATCAAGCAAGGAACCAAGCGCAAGACAAAGGTTGGTCTCTTTCTTTCCCTCTTACCTATCTCTCGTAAAGGAAAACGAAAGTGGTTTTACTTTGTTTGTTTCTAAGGTAGCTACCAACCTTAGTGGGACTAGCAGCTCTGCATAGACACTAGATTTCCCGATAAAAAAATGGAGACTCTGCTGGGGAGCGAATAGATTGTTTATTTGTCTATATTTGTTTGCTTTATAAACTTACAGACAGAGCCTGAAGTCAAGCCAGCTAGCCTTCGAACTGCATTTGCTATGCAAGTGCAAAGTAGATCAATGCTGCTTCAGTCTCTCTCCAAGTTTTGTTTATGAACTGAACAATCGATTTACAAGCTCTCTAATTGCCCTTATGGTGGCTATAGTAACCTCCTTAGATCCACCCCTGTGATTTATTTACTGATTACCATTTGTTCGGCCAAAATCCCTGAACTGTGCTACAAACTATGATCAAGAACTGGATCAAAAGTCTCGCACTGTACCATCGCACCCTCTCTTCAAGGATATCAGTATGCATTGCACTTCCCATGTGCTGTAGGTGGGAAGCATACTGGAATCCCCATGTAACATGTGTGCTGATCAGAAAGGACTAATTTTTCCTTCAGACTTTGGTTTTTTCACTCTTTTCAGCCCTATTCAGGAGTTTTGTTGTCTGTATTCAGTATGACTCTATTGGAAACCCCCTTCCTTGCCATTATTCCGCCTCTATTGTGCAAAGAACTGTAAATGTTTTTATGTATTGTGATCCATTTTCAGTTCCCTTTTACAAAAAAGTAGCGTAATTGAACTGTCGTTTCTTGATTTAGAAGTGTTGCAAATGTCGTTTTCAGTCATAGAAGAGAATTCAATTGTTCTTAATAGTCGATTACACTATTACTCTTGTATTTGATTTGAATTAATAGTTTTTTGAGTGTCGAAAGCAAGTTTTGAATTCCAAATAACAAAGCGTCGTCATTGTCTTCATTTTGTCTTGAAAAGAAACTCGTTAGTAATGTCACTTTGAAAAATAATTCAGATTTGCGCTTAGCTTTCCTTTTATCATTCACACATTAAGAAGGTTGAAAACAAATACATGCATGTGCATTTGCATTTAGACTGTTTGTTGGTTTGATTTAGGACAATGCATATAGTGTGTGCTCTCTGCTCTATGTTGAAAGAATATCATCTCTCTTTCTTTAGTAGCTAGGATTTTCATTGCAAAAAGAAGATTAAACGATTGTTTATCATTTTAGATTTCATTTTAGGAATTGTATATCTACATCATGTGCTGAACCTGAAAGGAAAATTTCTTAAACAAGATCAACTGTAAAATAAATTTAATGAATCTAAAAACGCTTTTGAACCTAATGCACAACATTTAGAAGTCTAGGCTAGAGACGTATTCCAGCGTCGTAAAGCCTGGTAACTGTTGTTTTCATTGCTGGTTGGGTGATTTTTCATCGTTGGTTGGGTGAGTCCTCCACTTTGAGACGATAAGTGCTAGTATGGACTTGTGCTCCCACATACCGTCAAGTATATATTGGGAGACCACAATAGGCTTTATCCTTTATCCATAGGAAGCCCTGTCTGACGCCCTATCGATCGCAATGCACTGAACACAACATTCGGGAAGATTGACTGCCGTACCGTAAAAAGTATTCTGCAGTTTTGCGATTGGTTTGGTAATCCCTCTGTCTAGATTTCCAGAGTAGTCTCTTTCATTCCTTTTCAGACTCCTTAAAGGAAAAGGTCCATATGAGCACTTGTCACTTCAAGCTCATTAAAAATTGAAGGCGACTAGAGTCATCTTTTGTTTTTTATTGACTCTTAAAAATTGAAAAAACAAGTTGTGTCAAAGCGTCTAAAATTCATTTAATTCGGAAACATATTTCCCCTTGATTTTTAGTTGATCGAGTAATCCGCAATCGTGGAAGAAAGTTAATTGAAACCCTGTCGTTCGTGGAGACTTACGAGTCAACCATCTTTGTCTCCAGAATCAAAACTGTTACGGACAAAGCGAACTCGCTTAAAGGGTTCCAAATCCCCTGGTAAAGTTAGAACAAGTGTTCCAACACCATCGGAGACTCCGGTTACTCCAAACATTTCTGGTATCCCTACCTTTACAGAAGAAGTTCCGCAGCCACCAAAGGACAGTAGAGCTGATCCTAGTGTGAAGGTAAACACTTGTATTACTGAACCAGCTCCATCTATAGCTGACTCGGAAGGTTTCCCCAAACATCGGTCACTGCAGTTGCTATAACTTCTTCGACACCAGAAATATTTTACGGACCTGACAGTCTACCTCTTCCACCTGGTCTGATTTCTATAGAAGATATTGTGGAGGATCCTCCATCGCATTTTGGAATCGGGATCATCCTATATCCTTCTTCATCAGAAATTAGTCTATCGTTATCAAAAGCTCCTGTAGTATCGCTAGGAAATCTTTTGGATAGACTAGAAATGTCTGAAAAACTATCGACATCTAGGACTGTGTCATCTGACACAGTGACGGCAGAACTTCCTGCTGTCACTCCAACAATGTTCGTCGGCATACCATTTGTCCCAACTATCTCTCAATCGCTAGATGGGGCCTACTCAGGGGCCATTTCAACAGTATGGTCCCTTCCCATTTGTTCATTCGGAATAATATCCGGGAACACTTATGTTGAGTCTCAGCAAATTGATCCTTCACGATGTCAATTTGGGCAGTCCGGTCCTTAAGAACAAACAATTCCTTTGAATACCGGATTATCGTCGTATGGGGGGCAATATACCCTTTCATTGTCTCCTCCGGGAGGACAACCATACGAGAGTTCACAAAAAAATTCAGGTTATGCTGGAATTACATCTAGCGGTTGGGTGCCAATACTGCCTCAACAACCAAGAGTTTTATACTCAATGCAACAATTTTTACCTATGTCTAATATACCAACTACGTTGGCTATTGTGACGGTGTCACAAGTACAAGCATTGCTTGTTGTATGCCAACCTCAGATTTCTCAGGTTGTAATGCAACAGCCTCTTGTCCCTACGACTCAACCACAATCGCCAACTAGTGGAATGACACATGCCCAAATGGGTACAATTACCCGTTATCTTGGTCAAACGGCCAGTATTGGACAACAGCACATGGCTTCACAACCATGGCTGGTGCAATATCAACAAATGCAATTCCAACAAGTATACCAAGGATCTGAGCAACAAATATTTGCAAATAATGGGCAGCCGTATACTCAAAACAGTCAAAATCGACCATTCTATAATGGTTATTCCCATCAACCTTACCAAAGTTACCAGCATCAAATGCATTATGCTGGTATGCAAAGACCAACTTCTTAGGCAATTCCATCTTATCCTGAGTATGCTTCACCAAACTTGAATCAAAATTTACCCTTCGTGGTGACTTTAGAGTTACCTGATCTAAATCGAATAACGAATGATCCAATTGCTTACGCCCCTTGGTGGCCAGCGATTCCGCATAAACTTCCATAAGATATTCCTAAATTTAATGGGAATCCGAGTGAAGACCAGTCGAATGATGTGATGACATTTCATCTGTGGTGTTCATCAAACACCCTAAATGACGATTCGATTAGGCTTCGCCTTTTTCAGAGAACGTTAACTGGTTCGGCAGCAAAATGGTATACTGAATTACCTAGAGCTTTGTTTGATAACTTCAATGCCCTAGCCACAACCTTTTTAACCCATTTTCAGCTACCCATAAGGTACGAAACAGGAACAGAACTTCTTACCAATTTCAAGCAAACAACGGCCACTCACATATCTGATCATATTCATGAGTGGCGATGTCATCATAGAATGGTAAAAATGTATGTTCCTAATCAGCTTTTAGCTGAATGGTTTATTAAGTCATTATTACCTTCCATTACAGAAGATGTGGCAAAGGGAGGAGTCATCACTAAAGAGCAAGTTATTGCTTGTGTGCAATATTTAGACTTGATTTATACTTAGTCTGGCACGCTCTACAATAAAATCCCTCATGCTCCCAGGCTGGAATTTTCCATTCCTCCTCCTCCTAAATCGAACAATTACTCTCATGCCGGCGATGGCGTGGTTGGTACGACAGACACGAAATCAACAAAGGCTACATCTAAAAAGACCCATAAGGTTTCTAGTCAAAATGCAAAAGAAGAACTTCTCGCCTCGGAAGTAAATGCCATCTCAACTGACAAAGGCAAAGAAACCAAGCAACCAGGAGGCAAGAAGAAAAAAAAAGGGAAGAAGAAGAAACAGGAGGAATCATCACCTGAAAAATCTTCTGCAAACCCTTCTAGAGATAAGAAATCAAATCATCCATGTCTTATATTTCATGAGGATCATTGGATAAGAAATTGTCCATATAAAGCTGAGCTTAGAAAATTCTTCAAGAATTCGAAACCTTGGTGGTATTAACTGATCCGTTTCCAAATCCAGGAACAAATCTAGTTGCCAGTGATAATTCTTCCCCATCCCAACTGCTGATGTTGTCAGTTTCGAAACAAAAAAATGATGCTTTGATAACGACAAGGAATAAAGATTACGGGAATCCACAGCTATCGAATAGCAAGGATAAAGATCAACCTAGTAGTTCAACAATAACTTCGACAGAAGTTGCACCACCCATCATTCCGGAGCTAACAATAAAACCGCCAAAGGGAGTAGTACACAAGTCGACATTTAATCCTTGTGCCAGAGCAGCACAACATTATAATATAGTGGAAGATCTGGCCCAATCGCCATCCGCTATGTTGACACTTGAGGTACTGCAAAATTTCCCCTCCCAAAAGCAGGCTTTAATATCAGCAATAAGTGGGATTGACCCAAAGGATTCTAATCTTGTGTCCTTTAATCACAAAGGATATGATCCTCAGTTACCAGCTGAACTAGCTTTCCTCATTCAAGTGAAAGCCCTCAACAAAACTGTTCATCGAACAATTATTGATGAGGGGGCATCTACATGTCTTATGTCGATGAGTTGTTGGAAAACTTTAGGATCTCCAACCTTGTCGAGATCTTCGACTATAGTAAAAGCATTTGATGGACGAACATATACCCCATATGGGATTTGAACTTGCAAGTTGAACTGGGGGGGAAAACAGTAGAAATAGATGTCGAAGTAATCGACAGAAACCTCGATTACCACATCCTACTGGGAAGGCCCTGGATATATGCTATGGCTTCCATTGTGTCGACCTACTTTAGGAAGATTGCATTTCCTTTTCAAGGAGGAATTACAGTCGTCGACCAACAAACATTTCTCCCCAATAGTTCCCAAGTTACGGGAACCATTCCGATGATCCATGGAAGCCCCCATTCGCTTCAAAATATCAAAGTAGGCCTACTAAAAGACCCTATATAATGGGGACATTTTCCTTCCTGCCTCCAATAAATCTGGCGGAAGTAGTAACGGTAGGAACCTGCAATATGATATCTTCTATTCAAAAGATCTCAGAAAATGATATTAACATGGATCATCTGCAGGTATTGCCTCCAAGCTCGATAGAAATATTTTAGCAATCAATGTTTTTGGCATGGGAGGCAGACCCAAATCAATGCTCATCAAGCATTTGGATAGATAGGTCTAAGGAATATGACACCCCTTTAGATCCTTGGTCGCAAATGCATTACACCGACAAAGGAATTGTTCAGTCAATGATAACTGACGGGGCGCCATGGGAAGACTACCACCATCATTCCCATCTTCCGGATTGTCAAAAAGATACTCCTGATGACCTTCATCATCCTTTAGTTTTTGATTTCCTATCAAATACTGTAAACACGGTGGATTCCGAGTGAAACTTGTCCAATATCGAAGAGACTATCGCCATAAATATCTCGACCAAAACAGATGCTGTAGAGAATATTTATGTTGGCAAATGTTGTTCTCCTTCAGAACTGGAAATATATAACGCTATTTTTTGCGAATTAAGAGATGTCTTTGCTTGGTCATATGATGAAATGCCAGGCATTGACTCGAATATCGTTGAACATGAAATCAAGATGTATCCAGATGTCAAACCGGTACGACAAAGGCTACTGCAGGTGCATCCAAAGAAAGCCGCTGCCATCAAGGCAGAAGTTGAAAAAATTCTCCATGTTGGTTTTATTTCCCCGGTTCCTCTAACTGATTGGGTATCGAACATTGTTCCTGTAATGAAAAAACTACGAACGATTAGAGTGTGCGTCGATTATAGGGATGTAAATCAAGCTCGTCGAAAAGACAACTATCCTACACCCTTTATTGACCAGATAATTGACAAATGTGTCGGATGTGAAATATTTTCATTTATGGATGGATTCTCTGGGTATAATAAAATAAATATCCACCCACAGGACCAGTCAAAGACTGCATTTATTTGTCCATGGGGCATATTCGCATACCGCAAGTTACCATTTGATTTAAAGAACACAGAGGAAACTTTTCAGAGTGCAATGAATTATGCCTTCCATGACATCAAAAACATCGTTCAACCATATCTCCATGATCTTCTAGCTCATTCGCAAAAGCGGACCAATCATCCGCAGCATTTGAGAGCAATATTTCTACATTGCCGACACTACAATATACGACTCAATCCACACAAATGTGTGTTCTGTGTCAGTTCTGGTCATATACTTGGATTTGTAATCTCAAAGGATGGGATTCATCTCAATCCATGTAAGGTGCAAGCAATCATAAATTTGCCTCCACCTTCAAATTTGCTTCAGATTCAGAAACTCCAAGGGAAAGCAAACTTTCTGAGGAGGTTCATTCCAAATTACGCTGAACTTCCTAAAGGTTATACATGTCTATTGAAAAAAGAAGTACCCTTTGTCTGGGATTAGGTCGCGCAAGCTTCATTTGATACTTTAAAAGAATCCCTAATGAAAGCATCATTAATGTATGCTCCTGATTATCAAAAAGACTTTAACCTGTATCTGGCTGCAGCGGATACAACCATCGCAATGTTTTTAGTTCAAGAAGACAACGGAATTGAACATCCTATATTTAAGAAGAAACTTAAATGATACAGAAAGCAAGTATTCCTATGTTGAAAATCTGGCTCTCGCAGCTGTTCAAACGATACAGAGATTTCGACACCATGTCCTCTTTCAAAAAACTACCATTTTGTCAGATTGCAACTCCATGATTTATATATTGTCGCGACAGTTTCTGGGGGGAAAATATTCAAAATGGATACCAATTCTTCAAGAGTTCGATTTGGAATTTGTAAAATCCAAATCAAAGAAATCCCTAGTTTTTGCGGAATTACTATGCGATCTCCCATCGTCGTCCAATGATGAAACATCCGAAGAAACCATCGTGGATGAATCTTTGTTTCTAATATCTTCAAGCAATCTGTGGTATGGTGATATAATCATCTATCTCCAAACCCAAAATATAGGTCTAATACCTCTCGCTCAGAACAAAAACGTATTTGATACCAATCAAAAGGCTACATGATCGTCGGTGATACGCTTTACCATTGTGGTGTCGATACAGTTCTGAGGAGGTGCCTCTCCCATGAGGAGGCCGAAAAAGTCCTGAATGATTGCCATTTAGGAACATGTGGGGGGCATCAATCTGCTTACGCTACGGCGCAAAAATTTTTATGAGCAGGATACTTCTGGCCAACAATGTTCAAATATTGCATAACCACAGTAGAAGTTGCCATTCATGTCAAATTTTTGATAGCGAAACCAGAAGACAACCCGCACCCCTGTAGCCAATAGTTGCGGTTGGGCCTTTCCACAAATGGGACATAGATTTCATGACATGTAACCCCACCTCGACCGGGGGTCATGGTTATATCATAGTCGCAGTAGACTATTTTACCAAATGGGCCAAGGCGATGCTTACATTAGGTAACACTGGTGAAACAGCTGCCCTTTTCTTTTTCAATCTAGTCACCAGATTCGGCGTTCCACAGGCCATAGTCACAGATCATGGATCACATTTTTGCAATCACATGATGGTTGAATTGGCTGCCAAATTGGGGTTGTCCCATGACAGCTCTACTCCATATTACCCACAGGCCAATGGACAAGTTGAAGCAATCAACAAAGTGCTGAAGTGAATGCTGCAAAGGATGATTGGAGTCCGCAAAAGGAGTTAGCACCTGATTCTGTACTCGGCCTTGTGGCCATACCAAACATTGGTGAGGAATGCAACTGGGTTTACACCCTTTCAACTGGTGTATGGCCTAGAAGCAATCTTACCAGTTCATTGTGAAATCTCGTCCCTCAAACTCGTAGTCGACCTTCTCCCCAGCACTTCAGAAGAGGAGGCTTGTTTCTTGGAACTAATCCAATTGGATGAAACCCATCGTGATGCCGCTTTGGCTAACGAAGCCCATAAGAAACGAGTCAAGGCGCAGTTCGACAAAAATGTCAAACCCCATGTCTTCTTAGAAGGTGACTTGGTCTTACTTTACGACCAGGAATCCGATAAATTGGGAGCAGGTAAATTCAAGACTTTGTGGATGTGCCCATATATTGTTAAGGATGTATTAGCAAAAGGAGCCTACGAGTTAATGGATTATGATGGGATTCCACTGGCGCAACCCCGTAACGGGTTGTACCTTAAGCATTACTATGCATGATTCAGTGTAGTAACCCATATGCTTTTGTTACATTTTTGTTTTCGCTAAGGGTAATTGTTTTGGTCAAGAAATCCACTTTTTACATTTGTCGCAGATGTCGAACCTATTGGAATCTTTTGTTGGATATGCCGACGGAGTGAGTCGTAGTTCGCGGAACTTATCTTCTATGGCCTAGGCCATTTTTGATCCAAGCAACGAGTTAGTAAGTTTCAGAGGGGTATGTATTGGTCGGTCAACAAATAACATCGCTGAATATAGCACGATGATAGAACTTCTCTCTGATGCCATCACACATGGCATAAGCCGACTTGTCGTCAAGCTAGACTCAAAACTCATCATCCTACAACTCACTAGTATCTACTCCATCCAAAATCCAGCTATCTATCGCATGTTCCTAAGGGTCAAGGTTTTGGAAAGGCAATTTGATTTTATTTAATATCAGCATATTTCCAGAAACTTAAACACATTAACGGACTCATTGGCAAATTATGTGTTAGATAGACATTTGCAACATTTATAAAAATAAGCATTTCATCAATATTTGCATCAGGATAATGTTACTTAACCAAAATAAAACTGCGAAAATCAAATATATATATATATATATATATATATATATATATATATATATATACATATATATATATATATATATATATATAATTGTTTATGGTTTACATATAATGTTCTGTAACCAAGAAACAATTGGTCAGATGACCCAAAACTCAAAACGCTAGGGGGAACCCTAGTCTAATGATGCTGGTGATAATAAGTCATCGCCTCTACAATCATGTGTAAAAGCCTAGTCCATCGGCTCGGCATGCCGGTAGTATGTCCTTGCAACCTCAGAGGCAGCTCGTCAGTCCTCGCGTCCGGAATACCAAGAGTGAGGCCTTCGACTTGATCCTGCAATGCTGAAAGATTCTCGGCCACATCAAGGTCGCGAAGGATAGCCCTTCCCACAGCCTCTCTTGCTGGAGCGGCAGTGGGCACTCTTAGGCATACTACTGGCCGAACTGGTCCAACATCTGCATGAGCACATGAGTTTTGATTAGTCTTGATAGAAGAAAGCACAAGAACATTATAAAGAGAAATGATAAATAGAGATATGGTCAAATAATTTACCGATGACACCCCACTGCTCGCTAGCCGACAGTACCAAATCCAGGTCACCCCTGAAATCCATACCAGCATATGGATACTCAGAAAAAACCATCTCCTGATGGTTGAACCACTCAAAGAAAGTATCAGAAAAGGAAACCTAGGACTGACCAGCATGTCTGGCCATAAGGTCGACCCATCTCTGCATCCGTGGCTCAGTCGGTGGAGGTAAACCAAGTGAAACATACTGTGGCTACATCAGCAGGATCCTTTCCAAGGTGAAAGCGGTCAAGATAGAACCATATCCAAAGTTCTTCAATCTTCTGTTTTTCACCTTGGTTAGTAGTTCTTTCATCATAGAGAGTACTTCATCACACCAATTGAACACCTTTAGTTCAAGGCATTCCAAGGTGTACTGCATATAAGACCTATTGGCCACATGAAGAGCCGCACTACCAGCCAGTCTAGCAAAAGTGAACAGAATGGTCCTCAAGGAGTTGTCAGTGACATCTCGGATATTGATCTTTTCATCCTTACTCGGCTGAGATCCCTCTCTTCAATACCTGGAAATATAATCCCCACGGATTCACCCCCACGGGTTGAACCTGATAATGAGATAGGGGCACCCCACCTCGATAAGTCGGTCAAACAATAGATGTCCACGACAGTCAAGGGGATGGACTTGCCCCTAATCTAGAACACCTAGGTGGTAGGATCCCATGCATTGAGAAAATATTGCAACAACTTGATTTGTTGCTTCATGCTAGAGATGCAGAAAAACTTGAAAGGGCCACAATTATGTAGTGCATTTACCGTACTGGATCATGTAAAGCAATCATGTCCCCTTCTTCATGCTCATGTTTTTGCCATGTAACAGGCATTTTTCTCCAATGAATCTATAAAACAAAAAAGAGAAGAGTCAGGATCCTGATTTGTTGAAAAACAGTGAAAAATTTCCATGAAAAATTGTACATAAATTTCCCTTTTTGTGCCCATCACACCACCAACAGTGTTCTGGGTGCAATGCATGCTGACTGGCCAATGGACAAGCCAACATGCATCACACCTTTCAATATAGAGGAGGTGCGATGGAGCCAGGGTGAGTTTTTCAAACCCCGGAGGCTTAGAAAAACCAGAAAACATGCTCAGAATTCAAAAAGGAAAGGATGAAACTGAAGAGCTCAGGTTTAGCTCCTACTTGGTCCATACGGCGCCGAGAATCGTCCACAGAATCTCCCGGAATCAGCTAGTGAAAATCAAAGGGGAAAGCACCTCCAAAGCTCCAAAAAACCAAAGTTCAAATGAAATGGTAAAATGATAGGTAAAAAACCACTTTTAAATTACTTTTCACGTAATTCAAGTAAAGTATTAGTGTTTTGACGCATTTTTCAAGCATACATTATTCATTTCTAACTAGTTTGATGATGCATTTGAAGAGTCAGTACAACCTTTGAAGGAACAAAGTTGTCAATGGTAAAATCAAAGTAATCAATGACCATTATATCGAGCAGTTTTAACGCAGAGTTCAAGCTCATTAAAAATAAAAATAAGCAATGAGCAAATGTTCCCCCAGAGTTTAAGCTCATTAAAAAATGAACCAATTTTTGGTAAATAACCATCGCGAATGCATTATCATCAACCTTTTAAGCCTTGGTCATGTTCTCATCATCACCTCCACTCTATATTGGCCGATCATTCACCTCCATTTGGTTGTTTACCCTTTTTGAGGAACAGATGCGAAGAGTGATCCTGTTAGCCATCCTTGTGACACTGCCATGATTGGAAAATTCCAAACCTTACCTGGAATTAGATGCTACCCAAATTTATCACTCGTTCCTCGAAAAACGAGTCTCCTTTAAGCTCTTTTCATCTGACTCGTAAAATATGAAACGATTATCGAGCAATTGGCCTCTCCAGCTCGTTAAAGTGACCGGAAGTTCTATCCCTCCATTAGATTTTAATCTTTTTGGATCTGAGGGATTATTACACAAAAAGATCGAGTGATTGTTTTGTTTGGCTCGTTAAAATTACTGAAAATTCATCCCTTCTGTATTATTTTATACTTTTTCTGACTTAAGGGATTATATGACGAAAAAGGATTGTCGGAGTTTTCTTTAAGTCCCTTTTCAGACTCTCTAAAATTGAAAAGGACTGAGTTATCTTTGTCGTTAAACTCGTTAAAACCGAATAGCGACAAACTTGTCCATACAGACAAGAACGAGTTTCACTATCGCTAGGCTCGTTAAAACATAGCGATGGGTTTGCCTGAAGGGCAAACTATAGAACAAGAATATGTTATCCTCCTCAAGCTTGACAAAAATAAAGGGTACTGGATAGCAATGACTGGGGAAAAATTGGGAAGAAGACTTGAAGAAACTTTATTGGTAGCAAGTCGCTCTTGAACATGACACTTTCACTCCGCATTCGAGTCGGGCTGGGTTGTTCCGTTCGCTGGTCATATCACCATGGGTCCATCACACCATCCATATTTGGGGTTAACGCTACCAATCCATCATGTCAGTGTCGCCGATATGTTCAAGAGAATTCGCTCAGAGAATTCACCTATGTCTCATCCACTGTAATACATTTACGCTCCATTCTTTCATGACCGCCACCCTGAACCTTATGTCACCAGATCATTTTCACCTCCATTAAAATCATTTGCTTCATTCCATGTCATTGATGTGGGATTCACTAAGGCCCTCCTATAACGGATCGCTTCTTGTCGACGTCAACTCATTATCCAGGAAGTCGATCTAGGAACAACCCTTTTAGTGCTTTGAATCTTCCATGCCTCAATGGCAAGTTTCTCACTTCTGACGATAGGTTTACATCAATAGCCTTTGACCGAAAGATTTTGCATGGTGTTCGATGCCAAGTCCCTGATTCACACCACGTGAATTGTACTGTAGTACCTTGAGGGTTATCATCATTATCAGTGATTCCTCTCACACCTATTAACAACTTACATCATTGGCTGGCAATCAGGCGATGTCTTTCCATGTTCGACTCCAGAACATCTCTCACATGGATCGACTTGTACTTTGAGTGAAGATCGAACGAGATTGAAGACCCCGCATCTAGTTTCATCCATCCAAGCTGGGATGTATATTCAGGAAAATAAAGACATCAAATGTACATCATTGCTGCACAGATAATCATCCAATCCAAGGGATGATGGCTCTACCAGAATCATCAGTCTACACTCAGATGATTGTCTGTCTTATGTACATGAAAATGAATTTATAAAGGTGAGCATGGGAATGCCTGCCTCAGCTAGATCATGAAAATATTATGAAGATAATGTATTGTATTGTGTCTTATTACAGGTTGCCTTCCAGCTTGAAAGAACTTCAGATCCTCATGATAGAGCATTTCACCCGACATCAAAATATTAACGACCTCATGCTTTACGGGGCAACTGTTATAGACATTTTTGGGTACTGCAACCCCAATCATAAATGTCCATAAACCAAGGGCTCCTAAGTACCTAAAATTTTTGTTCCAACCCCTAAAAGAACAAGGTCAACTGATTATAGCATCTCCCAGAAGTTCTCCATGAAAAACTACTCAGAACTGGTCAAAACTGGACCATCTCACCTGCTCCATGGTCAAAGTGCACTGCATCCCACCTAAATGCACATGGGAGGCATGATGCATACTGAAAATCCCTTCTATGGGGTGCGATTGGGGGAGAGTGGACAAATGGCAGGGTCAATCTGTGAGGTGGAGGATCATGGAATCTTCCAGAAACTTCTCCTGTGACACTTGCCTCTTTGCATTCACCCAAGGATTAGTAAGAGATCATCAATCTCCAAGTGGAATCAAGAGCTATCAGAGAGAGGACACTAATCAAATCTTAGAAGCTAACTCACCCACCTTGCAAACATCTATATATGGATCCCTCATCCCAAAGATCCAGAGGCTGGAATTTTGTATCTTGTAAGGAAGTGTTGTTGGTTTCTTGGTGTAACATCATAGTCTTGGGTGATCTAAGCTTTTCATGAGGTGAAGAAGGGCTTTCTTGCTGAGAGGATGATGTTGGGTCAGAACAATTGGTTTTAATCCTCTTTTCTATTCTTGATTATTAATAAATCTATTCGAGATTTCCTCCACATTCTTGTATGATTGATGATATATGCATTTGTGTGGTCAATATATATTTGGTCCTATATTGTTTATGATAGTAGATCTTTGTTATTGGATAGTGTTATGCTTCTTTGATTCTATAGGTACTATTTGAAGCTGGGTAAACGAGGAAGCAAGTGGAAAATGTCTATCAGAAGGGAGAGGAGTCAAGCAAGGAACCAAGCGCAAGACAGAGGTTGATCTCCTTATTTACCCTCTTATCTATCTCTCGTAAAGGAAAACGAAAGTGGTTTTAGTTTTTTTGTTTCTGAGGTAGCTATCAGCCTTAGTGGGACTAGCAGCTCTGCATAGACACTAGATTTCCCGATAACACTAGTTTTTTACTTTCTTCCAGTTTCTCTTGGGTGTCTAATGTTTCATTGTTCTCAGAAATTTCTTGGATTTGAACACTAGACTTTTCATTTGTAATTTATTTTGGTTCTGCTGCTAAAACTTCCAATTCATTTGAGGGGTCACTTTCAGCATTGTAAAATATGAAAGAATCCATATCACAGTGTACTAAGTAGATAGGGAAATTTTGGGGTTTCTCTTGACTACTTACAACATATTTCATTAAGGTTTCTCTGTATAGTTTCTTAGGCTGACCGAACACTGAAATAGTAGCATAAGACATGTCCAATTGTAGAGATCCTTGAAGCTTTGCACCCCAAGACCTGGACAATAACATGCCATACTTTGGTGGAATATCTGCTACTACTATGTCGATTAAGATTGTTTTGGTAGGATATTGAACTAGTGATACACACAAGTCTTTGATTAATCCTAAACATCTGACCTGACTTGAATCAAAAGAAAAGAGGTCTTTGTATGGCCTGGTGATGTCTAGGTCTAATTTCTCCATTACAGATTTAAGAATTAAATTATGAGATGCACCATAATCAAACATGGCATTATGAAGTATTTTATCATGTATGTTCAAACTTACATAGAAAGGAGGGATTCCTCCATCTACTGGTTTTCCATTCACTTTAGGGCCAAAAGTCAATTCAAGCTAGTCATCAAAAACATTTACTGGATCTTCATTAACAGAAATTTTGAGTGATCTACTAATATAGCTTCGGTAGACATCTTTTCTAGCTAATTCAGATAATGGAACAACTAATTTTAATTTGCCTACTTCAGTCTCTAGATTAAAAGGTTTTTCAGTCTAAGTTCTTGCATTTCAGACAGTAGGATTCTCTTTTTCTTATGTATTCTCCATGTTTTTCTCCTTTTCAAGAGTGGGGTTATGGGATGATGTTATTTCTAAATCATCTTTTGGAGTTTCTTCCACGTTTCCTTTGGAAGGAATAGAAGTGGAAAGTTGTCTGTTATTTGGTTGATTATCAGATACATCTTCAACAACTGGGTTAGTTGGATTAGAATCTGTTCTGAAAAGAATATGTACAAGGTTGGTATTGGTATTACCTTTGTTGGGTTGTTTTGTAGCTTTTTGTTTATTGGTTTTAGGGACATCAATTCTTCTGCTCCTCAAATTATATTGCTTGTGGACTTCATAAATGGTTGTATCATATCCCTCCTTGAAGTCAAATGATTCACCTGATTGAGTTTGGAATTGTTTAAGAAAGTGAGCTTCTTGGTCCTCTTGGGTCAAGAAAACCTTTTGTTCATTGTTGAGTCCCATCAAATTGATTTGGGTATCTTCTGTTGGTTCATCAAAAGTTGAGGATTCAACATAATTTTCTTTGAATGGGGGTCTAATGTTTTGATCAGGGCCAATCTTTCCAGTGTTCTAGTTTTGGTTCTTCCTGAAATTTGGATTTCTCCCAGTATTGCTTGGTTGACCATCACAAGGAGATTTCCTTTCAATTGTTTCTACTCTATCTCTTAGCCTATCCATTCCTTTAATAATAGCATGCAGTTTCTGTTCAAAGGCTTAGGGTTCTTCTTCCAAAGTTATCCTCCTTTCACTTCTGGCTTTAGCTCGTTTGGATATCAGGTTGGCTTCAACACTGATAGCTATACTTTGCATATCTTCTAAAGTTCAAACAGCTCTTTCCCTATGTTGGTATGCCATATTAGAATCAAATCCATCAGGGAATTTGATCAATGCGAAATATGGAGGAGGTCTAAGGTTTTGAGGGATAGCATTGTAAACATTATTGAAACTAGTGCAATAATCTTGTATAGTTTCTTGTGTTCCTCTCTTCAGGTTTTCATATTCTAATAAGATCTGGAGAGGATCTTTCTTATTTTCCCATCTGTTCAAAAATGTTGTATAAAGGGATGTTAGGTCATTGATATTGTTTGCAGGGAGGGCTCTAAACCAGGTTCTAACATGTCTAGTCAAACTTTGAACAAATATTCTCATTCTGACACCATCTGTATCTATTTCATATATCTCAAAGTAGTTTGTCATATTTTTGGTATGTTGTTGTGTAGTGTAAGTTCCAGAACCATCGAAAGGGGTGATTTTACTTTGATAATATTGGGGCATAGCCCCTGGATTGGATGGTAATACCAGAGGAGTATATCAGTTTACCATTGCAGCAGATAGGATTGAAACAACAGCTGAGGTTGGTCTTGGAGTGGTGGATGGAGGGGTGGAAGGGGTGGTTTGAGGTTGAGATGTTTGAGACGCTGTTGATGAACTTGGAGAGGCTGTAGTGATCACAAAAAGGTTTGGTTTTCCTACAGAAGTAAGCTCAGATTGTATGGAATTCTACAAATGTCTGTCAAGATGTGAAGTGACAACCTCAAGTTGTAAATAATCAATAAATAATGGGTCATGAACTATGTTGGCTAACCCAGAATTAGAAAAGGTTACAAATAAAGAGCTCTCAAAATACTCATCAAAGGATTCTCCCTCAAGGTAAATCCACTTCACAGGATAGGATCTTGATCTATATAAAGGCTGAGAACTAGCACAACTCTCTTGGCTCTCTTGTCTCCTAAGAATCCTAGGGATCAAATTAGGGTTTCAAACACAGGTGGTGGGTTTGGATCAAGATTAGCTCTAGTGTAATGAGTCCTTTCTTAAGCCAGGTTTCTCTGTAGGTTTTGGTTTTTCTCTAAATAGGTTGGACAATACAACTTCAACAGTTTCTTTAAGAAGCTTTAGGTATGGGGTTTGAACTTTCTTAAAGAGTTATTTGACAAGAGGAACTGATCAAGTATTTGAAACCAAATGTTCAATCCATAAACTAGACTAGAGATAAACTGAAGTAGCATTCATTTACTTATGCAATTGCAAATCAAGAAAAGTTCAAAGGCTATCTGGCTAACTTTAGGCTCCATCTATAGCTTATAAAGTAAACAATAGTAACAAACAAATTATTCAGGTTCCCAGCGGAGTTGCCACTATGTTATCACTCAGATTTTCCTTGAAGTTTTTGGGAAGAGGAAGGGGCCCGAGGTAACCACAAACCAACTTTTAGATACAAAATCTAGACAATATGTATCCAGAGAGGGCTCTCTCTTTAAGTTTTAGCTTTGTTTTGAAAGATATTAGGCTAGTTATGAAGTTTAGGAGTTTTGGTTGAGTTTGGGTGGTGAGATTCAATAGCAGAGGGGTAAGACTGAGTAGTTTAGGCCATTGGGCTAATGGAGTCAAAGAAGATGGCTTAGCTAGATATGGTTTCTTAACAAAAGATGGTTTCACAGAGCAAGATGGTCAAACAGGGAACAAATAGAAATTTGGAATAGATGGAATGGGTTTAAAATGGGCGAAGGGCAGTTGAGAATCCTTCATCCTATTTAAAGAGGGAACTTGAATGATTACTACTAAAGAGTAGTTAAGTATTCTTTAATAAATAATCAAAATGAACAAGCTAGAAAATAGGAGCAATTAAGATTTCACTGTTTATCCTATTTTAGAAGAAACCATGGAGAATAATAATGATTGAAAATAGAGTGCTATCAAGCATATTATGAATTACTCTTTTTTGTTTATCATTCAGATGTGAAACATAGATGATATAATAAACTAGGAAAACTTTAAAACATAAGGTGTATAGGACTTATTGATCCAGTGTTTGATTCAAGAAATCTGTGGAAAGTCCTTTTCTTCAATTATTTATCTACCAAGCCATACAAAAGTTGGTCCAACAACACTTTATTCCAGAATAGTCAATATTACAGCAATGTCTAAGAATCCACCCTCAATTCTCCAAATGAGGGAGTATTTATAGAAAAAAGTTTACAATGAAATATCTCATAACAAAGTGAGATATAAACTGAGGTGACTAATCATATCTTTCAAGAAAATAGGGCCAAAAGACCTTGTAGATGATAGATAAGGCAACCGAATGGCTTGTTGTCCCTATTCTCGAGAATTTGCTGGAGTTAGGCCCTATGATTTAGCCTCTTACTATCCTTGGTGTAATTATGTGCTAGCTGCTCTGTTTTGATCTTCCTACTGATACACTTTATCTGCATCTGCTACTTTTTACCTGTTTATCTATTTTCATCCTATTTAGCTTCATTGACTGTAGTAAAAATCAAAATTTACCTTTTAAGTTTAGAATAAATTACAAAATTTCAAGCATTTGTTCCCACCATTTTGGTTGTGGTATTCTGGTTTTCTGAAACTTTATGAGGGTTTCATCTGTTTCTGTATACTTGAAAAATGTAGGTTGAATTGAGAACAAGTGCTTCAGTTCATGCTTGACATAGAATAAGTTCTCTAGGCTATCATAGAGAACTATGCATGTAGGCAATGCTTTTATTCCTGATGCACTGGCTGATGAACCTGCTTGGTTGCCTGCATATTTATTCAATTTCTCCACATAATCTTTATGCCTCATTAATCAGTCATTAATCACTAAAGGACTAGGTAGCCCTTTACCCTACAAAATATCAAACTTCTCCATAAAAGCATTAATCTCTGCCTCCATATCATGACATCTTCTTTCTAAATTCTGCATCAAAGTTTTCTTGGTTAATACCCTTTTGATTTCCAAAATGGTTTATGTTCTGTCATTAATGCCTAATTCTTCCAGCTGTTATTTATTTCTAGTATTCAAAAAATGTATGAGCGTGTTGGCTTCCTCAGGCATTTTCCCAATTCTACCTTTGTTCTTTGGACTTCTTCTTGGGCTTCCTTCACAAGATCAATCTGCTCAAAAATCGCTTGGATGGATGGCCAAACATCATTTATGGATTGAGTGATGTTGGCCCAAAGAATTTTCTTGATTTCTGATAGAGGCTTGTCAAAAGTAAGATCTTTCTCCAATGATTTCACTTTGTTTTCTAACACTTTAACCTCTCTTGTCTTTTTTGCAACATTTATCTTTGAGAGATCATAGTTTTGTTCCATTTTGGCATATTGCTCCTTTACCTTATTTAGTTCTAAAACTTATAGTTTCAAGTCCTCCATTGATTTTATTAGCTCCTCTGTGCTAAAATTAGCAGTGTTGTCCTGTGCTACTCCTATTTTTCCTGTCATTGTTGTACCTGTAACAACCTCTACCATGAATATTGGAATATTTGGTGCCAATGTTGCTCCTAGAGTTGATGGGACTGATGTTGATACTATTAGTATCACATTGGGAGGCTGGGAGGTCGACTCTCCCTACTTATCCTTCAATGCTTTTTCAACTGCATGTTCAGTATCATTTAGTCGTTCATTGAGCTTTAAGAGTAAATCCATTAGCTCTTCTTCATATTTTTTGCTTTATAACCTCATCAGTCTACGGATGCCTTGAAGGTGGAAATTTTAGTTGCTTCCTTAGGGCAGCAATATCTTCATCTTTCTTCTTGATCAAGGCTTCTGTAGCCTTTTTATCTTTGGGATCATGGCCCAATCCAATAATTATTTCTTCTAAGGTTTTTATTCCATTATCTTTGGCTTGAGAGGAGGCCTTTTCCAAGTGTAGTTGAGCAGAGGTATTATCCAAATAATTTTGTAATCTGTGGGCCATCATTGCTTTTCCAGTCAAGGTTGAGTAAATCATTTCTCCCGTTTGCTTATGCAACTCAATTTGATCCAAAGGATGAATATCCTTTGCCGTGACTTCAAAATTTGTTCTGAGATAATGTGTTGCTGATCTAGGCTGCTGCAACTTTGGCTTAAAATAGCTCATTATCATCTTGCCTTCTTTGATGTCATAGGCTGACATCAATCTCTGTTGATTTGTAGGATCCATATTCAAATATCGGTTATAAACCTACAGCCTCAATGGATCATTCCTGGCTTTTATTTTTGTGAATGTTTTCTTAATATTTGAGGCATCAGTCCCTGGTGGTTTGAAAGAATATATCTCTGCACTTTGTTTCCTTTCTAGCTCTTGCCTCTGAGAGCTAGGGAATGTTCCTCCTGTTGGCAAATTTTGTTGGATTTCCATTCTTTCTTCCCTCTGACTATTTGTATTTTCTTCAGCAAATTTCTCCTCTGAAATGGGATTTAATCTCTGTCTCTTTGCTCCAGGTTGTCCTAATGGTTCATTGGCAGGGGTAGTTATTTCCCTATCTCTCCTTTTGTTTCTTTCCTCATTTAGAGGAGTCTGCAGAACTGGAGGCTCTCCCATATTGATCTGAGTGGGAGGAGTTTGTATTTGAGCCTGTTATCTGGAAGTTTCAGGCTGCTTGGACATTGTATGTTGTTCAATGTGTTGAAAGCTAGTCTCTAATTCCTTGCCCTTGGATGACACTGTAGCTAGTGTACTTATTTCCTGTGAAGGTTGCTAAGAGGTTTCAGCACTGGAGGCACCAACTCCTAATCTTTGAGATAACTTAAATGGTACCTTCACAAAAGAATCCAAGTCAAGTTTTTTCTCAAGATTACTCATAACTTTGTCAAAATTGACCTGTTCACTATCATGCTCTACTAGGGTTCCTTCCCTCCATTGATCCATATTTGCATATTGTTAAATTTCTGGAATCCTATGGTGAATATATGGGGACAATCTGTTCTTCATTCTTCTATCACATATAAAGTTGTTAGGATCATATGGTTTCCACCCAAAATTCCTTTGTAACATAAGATGCTCTTCTAAAAAAATTTCTGCTTCTTTCCAAGCTTCCCTAGTGTTGCGGATAAAAGGGCCTAATGTTGGCATTATGGCTAAAGTATTGTCCTTGATGGCAACTCATACAGGTGATGGATCACTGTACAACAGGTCAGTAGCAGATATTGATGATTAGCTCACAAATAATGAAGAAAAAAAGAGGTACGCAGGTACACTGTACAAAAGCTGCGGACCCACAGGCATGTCATAGATAAAGTGCATACATACTCGCAGGTACACCATGTAAAAGGTGCGGACCCCAGTTCACTCACTTCAAGGCAGAGAAGCGCGCTCACGTGGGGTTTCTTATGTTTGGCCCGTGGTATTTAGCCCGCCGTTCTTGATTCTATGCTTTTGGCCCGTGGTATAGGATCTAATTTAGCCCCGGTTTGGATCCCTTGTATTGGCTATCTATGGTATTGATCCATGATTTTAGGAAGAGCCTGCCTATATAAAGCAAAGGAGATAATTTGGCTAGATACTTGTGAAAGAAGAAGACCTTAAGTGAAGCTAGATCTGAAATTCTAGTGATGGGTTTGTGAGAGATAACTGAATCTAAATCAAGGAGAAACATGAAGGTTACAAGTCAGATCTACTAATGGGTTGAGATCCCTTCGGCGCATGATCAGATCTGTAGATCTGATAGTCTAGGTTATCCTTGAAGTTTGAAAATTGTCTATACCCGCAGGACCGCAAGTGCAGCGAAAGAAAAGTGCGGACATACGCAGGCGCAGAAGCGTTGCAGGTGCGCAGATATGCAGGCGCAGAAGCGTTGTAGGTGCGCAGATACGTGGGCCCAGAAGCACTGTAGATGCAGAGGTACGCAGGAAGTCCATGAGGCACAGTGCGTGGGTGCGCAGGAAAGAAGTTGAAAACAGTGCGGAGGTACGTAGGAAGTCTGTGAGGCACAGTGCGTGGGTGCGCAGGAAAGCAGTTGGAACCAATGCGGATGTACGCAGGTGTTCTATGGGTGAAGCTGTGGAATTTTCATGAAATCTATTTAGGTGCCCCTGTTTATTATTGTTGTGTTGTGGGTTTTGAAGTGATGTCTAGTATTATGGTCTGATAACAGCAGTGATTGATTGAATGATTATGATTAGCTTCAGTATTGATAGATGAATGGATCAGGTTCATAATGACTTATCCTTATATGATCTGGTGGACTAGATCTGGTTGATAACTCTCATTGTCATGAATTTTATTGGCAATATAGGAGGAATAATCATATTTAACAGCAGGGGGTTGTCCAGGAGTAAAAATTGACAATAATACTAAAGTTGCCTCTTCAACATACTCTCTGGAGTTGAATCCCATGATTGAGGCTATCATATCAACAATAAGTTTTCCTGTATCTGTAAAGAAAGCCTGCAGATAAGGAGGTGGGCCTTTAGGCTACTGTTTAGGGTCCATGAACATCTAACAGATGCAAGTCAGTTCTAATTGAGACAATTGGGGAGATTTCTCAAGTAAGCATCCCATGGAAAGGGGAGTGAGAGCATGACTGGAGTGGAATTGCAGCATTTCATTGATGGAATAAGCAGTTATGGGAAAAAGGACTGTTTGACTTGAGGACATGCCTACTCTTTGGTTAGGGTCATAATTGAAACAGCAGTGATGAATTATCTCTGGGAACACATGGACTAAAGGGAGGAAGTACATGGGAAGGTTGGATTCCCACAGTCCTAAGATGTTAGAGCCATTAAGATAGCTATCTATGGCTTGGAAAACAATCTTAAGGTGGTTTTCATTACTAGGTAAGTCTTTTATCTAATAACCTTTATCAGCCAGAGGAAGATAATCTAAATCTTTATGAGAAGCGTTCATGGGTATGACAGTCAGAGCTATGGGGGTTTCCATCTCTAGTTCTTGTGGATTCAAAAAACGAATTTGGGTTTCTGTGAAAAATAGTCAAAACAACAGGTTTTGGGAACCTATATAGTGAAACAAAGACTGAATTTATAGTGAAATTGGTCTTTTCTGTGGAATATTTAGTATAAAACCAAAACTTGTAAGGTTTCGGTGGAAATAGGTAAATACCTATATTGGGGAAGTGAACAGTGCAATGTCAGGATGGATAACAGGTTCTAGAGAATGTTGCTGCCAATTTTCTGACTAGGTGGCAGTTGAAAAGCTTCAACGGTTGACTTGGACGTTGCTTTTCATGGGAACACAGTTTGTCGTATGAAACAATGAAAATGACATTTTGTCGATTTTATTCACAAAATCAAGGTTGGTAGGGGTTTATTGTTATTCGGGGGATGACGTTAACATGACATGACACTTTGTCATATGTGGAGGGCGGTAAGCGGTAAGTGATCGCATTGCCTTTGGGATCGGGCGGTATTCAATGAGGGGGCAGCGATTCCACTGGTTGCATGACGCATGGCGAAGGTACGGGAGGAAAACCGCATGGTGATCAGGCGTTAATGCGTAGTCACCAAGGGGGGTGCGATATTGATAACGATCGTTGGATGATGGGGATGGGATCGAACGGTGGACGGGAAGCGAGGTATGACAGAACTTTAACTGCGACAGGCCCGATTTAATTAACAAGTTAATAAATCATATCGGGGTGATTGTGAATGGCGGGGAGGTTCCTAATTAACTGGAGGGTTAATTACCCCATTTTACTGAGCGGAGAGATTAGGTTATTAATGAATCTTAGATTAATTCATTAATCCCATTTTAACTTTGTTTATGGTTATAATTAACCGGGGCGGGGTATATAATAATTTGGGGATTTTAATATATAATTAAATAATATGGGAAAGGATAAAATAGGGAGGGATTTATATAATATAGGTTTAGAAGTTAATATGACATAGAATGTAAATAAGCACTAAGTAAAACATTTAGAATGAATATTTAACTTAGGCTTAAGTGAAAAGGGGATTTTATATATTATTGTAATTTTTTCTAAGTAAAATAGGGTTTTAGTTAGAAAAAGACTTATGAAAGTGAATGAATGATGATTTTTGAGTACTTAGGCTTTTAGATTATTGGGCAAAGGGTCCGATCCCTCCAGAAGTCAGAGAAATGCTATGAGCCCCTCTAATTTTCAAAGACCTTAGTACTTTAGGGGAAATAAGTGAAATATTTAGGGAAAAATGACAAGGGAAGTTAATTATTTAACCTTATCTTGCTTAAACTGCATCAAGTGTAATGTCTGCCTTGCACTTGTGATAAAAGTGAAAATGAACGCATTTATAGACATTATCCATCACAAGTAATTATGCAACATCATCTACCTACCCTACCTACTTTAGCCTGACATTTTTTCTTCTTTATTAGGGTGCACTTGGACTGGCAAACCCTTAACACAATTTTTCTTTTACATATAGAAATATATCTAAGTCTAACCTTATTACATCCAAGGGCTTAGCTTAAACTGTTGAGCTCCTTTTATTCACTCTACCTATCTACTTATCTACCATGATTAAACAGTTTGGTCAAATTTTATTCTCTATCTCTAAAACATAAAATTGAAAATATGAACTAGTCAAGTTTAAATTGTTTAACATTTTATCAATTGTGGCATGAATCACAAGTTGCACACAAATTTTTTATTACATAAGAGTAAAAGGTAGTGGCATTTAGACTTGCACACTTTCCTTGGTCTTTCTTTTGGTGGGATTCATTTTCTTTCACTTTTTTGACAATTTCATTCTTTTCACCCTTTGATTTTTCTTTTAGGGTATACGCTCTTTACATTTTTTAAATTTTTTTGATTTTTTAAGGATATGGAAAACCTTTGCAACAAGGAAAGGTATGAAAATATTACATAGCCCATCAAGTCAATCATGAAATATGACACCTATTGGTATAGGAGCATAACACTCCCTATAATCCTAAAACATGCACCATGATCCATCCTTCTTTTGCAACAATACTACTGGAGGATAGAAATAACTTTGACTAGGTTAAATTATACCAACCTCTAACATTTCTACAACCATATGTTCAATTTCACTCGTTTGGTAATAGGGATATTTGTAAGGCATGAGGTTTGGAGGAACAGTTCTTGGAATCAAATGAATAGTGTGATCATGATCACAAATAGGTGGGAGGCCTTTGATAGTCTCAAATACCTTGGAATTATTGTCCAAGACTTTTTGGAGATCTGGAGAAATAGATGGTTTCAATTTGGGAACCTTTAGTGAACGTAATTGTGAAGTTATGCCCCATTGTTCTTTCTTTAGAAGCTTTGTCACATTGTTAGTGTTGGTTATCTTTCCCAATTTCACTATTTTAAAATTGGCAACTAGGGCCAAACTCCATGTGGGTCAGCTTATTTATGGCAGCTAATATTTTATTGGATCCCTCTCGTCGAGAGGTATAGGATTGATCAAAAGACCATCCGATTCCGATAAGTATTCATAGAGATATGAATTTACTTATATTATGGAATTATTATCAAGCTGACCAGCAGCTTGAGTAGGTGTAGAAGCCCAATAGACATGACTATTCATCATCTACGTCTTAGTATAAATATAGAGGACTTGAAATCATTTGGAACACACATCCTCTTCATGGGTTCTTCTCCTCTCCACTTCTTGGGTTTTGGGAGAAGTAGGGACACCAAGAATATATGTTGGATGATGCCCTAAATGCAGCGATGAATGCCTTATACTAATCCCTAATTTATATGCTATAATGGAGACACCAAGCCGTAGTAAGGGAAGGAACAAATGCAGTCTCTGACTCACTGTCTTGAAGACCTTCATATGCAGACCATAGAGTTACCTATGACACAATCATGGAGATAGGGATACAGAGATCATGGTGATATATATACGCTACTCATGGAAACATATATGCTATATGTTGTTCATAATGGATACGTTGGTCATTGAATGCTATACGTTTTTCTTATACGCTGCAGGGCAGAGAGACTCCCTACATGCAGTGACTATCATATGGAAACCATCGTCATAACCGCAGTCACAAGGAAGTGAAGCTACAGTCATGAAGAAAGTCGCAATCTTGGAAAGGGAAGCCACTATCATAAAGAAAGTAGACGCAGTCATGAAGAGAGGCAGTTGCAGTGAGGTGGAGCCACAAGCATGGATGGAAAATGTAGTAAGATGAAGCCGCAATGAGAGGCAGCCACATTGATAATGCGAGAGCTGCAGCCAAACACGTGAGAGCCACAATAAAGACTCTCATACGCAGGTCCATACACAATTATGGAGAATGCTATTCATGAAGGCACTTACATGCAGATCATAAAGATAGTTATATGTAATCTCTTAATAATGGTCATGAAGTTTTGACCTCCTCATTGTCTGGTTATAGTCTCGGATCTCAGTCATTACTGACGCAACATTACAATCTTGGCATACCATTCATGAATATCCAGGTGGTATTCCTATAACTGTCTCAGCATAATGTCCAAGAGTGGTTAGGGTTTGAAAGAGAAGGAAAGATCACTATGTTTTCATAATATATCTCGTTGTAGTCTTATGACAATTATAGGATCATTACTTGATCTCGATATAACTCTCATATCTTATTAAATGGTGGTATTAAAGATGATCTCACAAGCTTGATCTCAATGGCACTAATGTGAATGTGCATCATCATGATCTCAGCGGAAGGCATGAGGATGCATGATGAGCACATTAGCAACGGAAGGAATGATTATGCATGATGGGCACATTAGTAAGGGCGACATGATGATGAATGAAACAATGGGCATTATAAATAATGAGCAGCATGATGATGAGAGCAGGAGTAGCTCAGTCATCATGGTTCAACACAAGTGATAGTCCAGGATGGTGTCACAGAGTTATGTGCAACAAATGGACGAAATGGAACACTATGATAGGTGAAGCTATCACCTTGGAGAATCAGTTGAAGCATAATGTCTTCAACTAATCTCATAATAATAGGAGATGATCTATGCTCAAATCTAGATAATTCAAAGTGTTGAATTCTGTTGTAAATGTATTATCTATCTCTCTACTAAACTTTGAAGAACATAAAAGAATAATTGATCAAGGGTTTCCCCACATTGGGGTTTGTCCCTGGCTAGTGCCACATCTTCTGTCCTCTTGTCTTGGCTTGTCTTCTGCAATTTATATTTATGTTCTATCCGCAATTTACTTTAATGCTAATGTGATTGCTAAATATGAAAATTTAAATAAATTTCTCTAGCATAGAACATACCTAAATTTAACATGGTATCAGATTTGAGGTGAATATAATGCCCAAGCAAGAGTGAAAGACAAATCACCAAAGACAGTGGGGACAGGACAAAAGGATCAATGGGATCATTATCCCTCTTCTCATTCACTAAGAGTGAAGTGGAAGTAGAGAATATTATCAAAATGGCACAGCAGAAGATCAATTCATTGGGAAGTTCAGATCTAAGTGTGGAAGGAAAGGCAGATGCCTTGGTTACAATAAGGCAAAGACACTTCTCTTGATGAAGATAAAAAAATCATTCCAGGGTCAAGGGAATGACAGGTAATACAGTTCATCAAAGGAGAAATAGTCGACTCTTCAAAGAAAGTAAGGAACCCCAGGCACTTCATTGGATAGATAATCATGGGATTATACTTGGAGTCAATACCACCTATCCCGAAAAGCGTGCAGGGAATGCTACCCCTCAATTGAATGAGGTTAACTTGATTCATTTACAAAATCTCTTTTATGTACCTGATCACAAGAAGAACCTGGTGTCCATGTCAATAATGGAAGTCAAAGGTTACATGGTGGCAGTCATCGACGGTAATATACTTGCTTGAAAATAGATTTTTCAAAGATGTTTTTGAGTTCAAGGTTGTATCCAGTTGCAGGAAGTCCACTGGGAACCATGTCCATTAACACAACACCGAAGGTCTGTGAGTCAGATGGTGACAGGGATGCCCAAATTCAAAAAGAGCATGAAGGTACATGTCTGAGATGTACTGAAGGAAAATATTACAAGGGGACCATTCCCCTCATGCCACAGGTCCACAGGTTTGGAACAACCCGAGGAGTTTGAGATTCATGAATGGGAATCTCATGTATACAGGTGGAAGAAAGCCCTCTATGTTTTGAAGCAAAAACACCTCGGGCGTTGTATGAGAGCACTGATAACTGTTTGATGAAGTTGAGATTCACTAGTAGTGAAACCAATCCAAACCATTACCCGAATGTTTTGGATGATATACCTCTCATACTGTCACCTTATGCAGACGAACTATTTCAAATAGTAGACCCTCTCATTTGCAGAAGTAAGAGGGAGTTGGATTCTGGACATATGTTCTACAGTTAGCATGTTGAGCTCTTGGTTGAGCCCCATTGGATTGGTGCCCAAAATCTTTTGAGATATATTTGGGGCACAGTCTCCCATGGATTGAGATACATTGCCGAAAATATGAAAACTGCATGATTATTTGAATGCTGACTAGGCAGGCAGTGTGGAGGATCATTAGATCACTTCTCAATGCTGGTTCTCTTTGGATTCTGATTCAATATCATGGATGAGTAGGAAGCAAAAGTTGGTTATTATAAGTACCACTGGGACCAGATACATAACTACGAGTATGACCTCATATGAAGTTGCCTAGTTGTGGAAGCTCTTCAGTGAGTACACATGATGAATACCACTGTGATTCTCTGTGACAACTAGAGCTCGGATTTGATTACTGAGGAATCCCATATTTCTCCAACAAATAGACATCAGATACTGCCTTATCTGTGATATGGTAAATCGATGAGCAAGGAGGCTCCATCGCATTGAGATGATGTACAGGTCGCTACACTTTGTCAGAGCCCCAAGGAAAGATAATTTTTTTTATTTTCCAGAATGACTTGGAGTCGTCGAGAGACCCTTGTAAAAGGGTCTTGCATGTTGCATACATTGATCTCTGGGAGCTCTGAGGGATTGTTGTTCTTACTGGAGCAAAATATGACCACAGGGTGACTCACCCTCCCCTGGTGGTGCACACTAGGACAGGATGATTTTCTCTCCTGTGGACAAGATGATTCACTCTCTTGTGGGACAATATGATTCGCTCTCTTGTGGGATAGGTTTATTCGCTCTCCTGTGTAGCGGGATGATTAGTTCTCTTGTGCAGTCCGGATGATGTGTTCTCCATGACAATTGTGTAGCAGGATAATTAGTTCTCCTGTGAGGAAAAGATTGATTAGTTCTCTTGTTAAGGCATCCTACCCATGCAGTTTGGGACTCATGGGAAGTACCTCTCATCTGATAAATGAGCAGGGAAATGAAGATAGGGAACATAGTAGTGTCGATGGATGCACCATTGTATCTATCATACTCCCTATGCTAGATGACCTTCATTTATCTGGGATCAATGATACTAGTTTGGGACCAGTGGTAGTAGTTGTACCTACTATGAAATTGACTTCGGGTCGGTTGAGACTGGTCTAGGACAAGTGGTACATACTCTAGGACTGACTTCAGGTTAGTGGAGGACTAGTCTGGGACTAGTGAGAGTGGTACATACTATGACGCTGACTTGGGGTCAGTTGAGACTGGTCTAGGACTAGTGGTACACTCTTTGAGATTGATGATACTGGTCTGGGACCAGTAGTAGGAGTGGTACTCACTATGATGGTGACTTTGGGTCAGTTGAGACTAGTCTAGGACCAGTGGTATGCACTTTGAGACTGACTTCGGGTCAGTGGAGAATGGTATGAGACATTCTTGATCAATTCTTCTTCTTGATGGTTCAGTAGAGCAGAGCTAAGCATAGCAAAGCAAAGCTAGCAGAGCTAAGCAGAGTAGAGTAGAGCCATCAAACCTAAGCAGAGCTAGCAGAGCTAAGGAGAGCTTAGTAGAGCTAGTAGAGCTGAGTAGAGCAGTGCATGGCACTGATGGCTGAGATAGTAGCATTAGACATATGGATCAGTAGATGGAGTTCTCCCTAGTTAAGAGGGAGTGTTAAAATTGGAAACTAGGGCCAAACTCCATGTGGGTCAGCTTATTTATGGCAGCTGATATTTCTACTGGATCCCTCTTGTCGAGAGGTGTAGGATTGATTTAAAGATCATCCGATTCTGATAATTATTTGTGGAGATATGAATTTATTTTGATTATGGAATTATTATCAAGCCAACTAGTAGCTTGAGTAGGCTCAAAAGCCCAATAGACATGCCTATTCATCATCTACGTTTTAGTATAAATAAAGAGGACTTGAAATCATTTGAAACACACATCCTCTTCATTGGTTCTCCTCCTCTCCATGTCTTGGGTTTTTGGAGAAGGAGGGACACCAAGAATATATGCTCGATTATGCCCTAAACGGAGTGATGAAGACCTTATACACAACCCTAATTTATATGCTATAATGGAGACACCAAGCCATAATAACGGAAGGAACAAATGCAGTCTCTCATTCACTATCTTGAAGACCTTCATACACAGGGCATAGAGTTACGTATCACGTAGTCATGGAGACAGTGATACACAGATCATGGTGATATATATATGATGCTCATGGAAACATATGCACTATACGTTGTTCATAATGGATATACTAGTTATTAAATGCTATATGTTGTTCTTATACGCTACAGGGTAGAGAGACTCCCTACACACAGTGACTGTCATATGGAAGCTGCAGTAATAACCACAGTCATGAGGAGGTGAAGCTGCGGTTAACGTGCAGCTGCAGTCACGAAGAAAGCCACAGTCTTGGAAAAGGAAGCCACTGTCATAAAGAAAGCAGACACAGTCATGAAGAGAGGCAGCCGCAGTGAGGTGGAGCTGTAGGTATGGATGGCAAACGCAGTAAGATGAAGCTGCAATGAGAGGCAGACACAATGATAATGTGAGAGCTACACCCAAACACGTAAGAGCCGAAGTCAAAACTCTCATACGTAGGTCCATACTTAGTTATGGAGAACGTTGTTCATGAAGGCACTTACACGCAGATCATAAAGACGGTTATATGCATTCTCTCTATAATGGTCATGAAGTTCTGGCCTCCTCACTGTCTAGTTATAGTCTCAGATCTTAGTCATCATTGAAGTAGCATTACAATCTTTGTATACCATTGATGAAGATCAAGGTGGTATTCCTGTAGTTGTATCATCATAATGGCCAACAATGGTTAGAGTTTGAAACAAAAGGATATATCACTATGATTTCATAATATATCTCGTTGCAGTTATAGGATCATTACTTGATCTCAATATAACTCTCATATCTTAGTAAATGGTGGTATTAAATATGATCTCACAAGCTTGATCTCGATGGCACTATTGTGAATGTGCATCATGATGATCTCAGTGAAAGGCATCATGATGCATCATGGGCACATTAGCAAAGGAAGGCATGATGATACATGATGGGCACATTAGCAAGGGAAGCATGATGATGAATGAAACAGTGGGCATGATAAATAATGAGAAGCATGATGATGAGAGTAGGATCAGCTCAGTCATCAAGGTTCAACACATGTGACAGTCTAGGATAGTGTCACACAGTTATGTGCAGCAAATGGACAAAATATAGCACTACGATAGGTGAAGTCATCACCTTGGAGAATCAGTTGAAGCATAATGTCTTCAACTGATCTCATTTTTATAGGAGATGATCTACGCTCAGATCTAGATAAGTCAAAGTGTTGACTTCTGTTGTAAATGTACTATCTCTCTCTACTGAACTTTGAAGAACATAAAAGTAGAATTGATCAAGGGTTTCCCCACATTGGGGTTTGTCCCTGGCTAGCATCACATCTTGTGTCCTCTTGTCTTGGATTGTCTTCTACGATTTATATTTATGTTCTATCTACAATTTAATTTAATGCTGATGTGATGCTAACTGTAAAAATTTAAATAAATTTCTCTAGCATAGAACATACCTAAATTTAACACACTATGATACCCCTTAATTCAAACTCTTTTCCTTCCCAATAAAATTTCAAGAAAAGTTCTTTAAAATTAAAAGTTAGCATACCCAAATATTGTATCCATTGCACTTCTAGTACAACATCAACACCACCCATTGGAATGGAGATCATTAGACTATTCAATACTCCCATGGATAGCTTCATATTCTGGAACTTTCTAGAGCAATTTATGGTTACTCCATTTGCAACCATCACTTGACACTCTGGTGCTAGATATAGAAAGCAATTCAATTCCTTGGCTATCTCACAATGAATAAAATTATGGGTACTACCCGAGTCAATAAACACTATTACCTTTTTCTTCTTGATATGTCCTTCTATCTTGAGAGTTTGAGGAGTGGTAATTCCTGCCAATGCATTACAAGATATGGTCGGATTCATTTCTTATTCCTCTAGGGTTGATCCTGGTGTATAGCCTCTTAATTTGACATGTCTTGTTACTTTTCTTCCTCCTCTTCACAATCTATGTAAAATAATTTATTCTCAGCACACTTATGACCTTTAGTGTATTTTCTATCACACTGTAATAAAACCCTTTTTCTCTTTTTTCTTCCATTTTTTTTTATGTGAACCTGGTTAGTTGTGGAAGGCTATGGGAAGAAACACGTTCATATTTATAGTTGTGAGTGGTAGGCTACCTTGTTTCCATAATTTTGCTTTCAATTTTTCTTCCCAGCCTAAATGCCTTCTCCAATGAATCAGGTTCCCAAAGCCGAGCCTCATGTTGGATGTTATCCTTTAAATTTCCTATGAACACATCAATCATATGCTTGTATGGAATATCTTTTACCCTTATATTCAATTTTTGGAAGTCCACAATGCGCTCCACCATTGAACCCTTTTGTTTCAAATTTATCAACTAGCTAAAGAAGGTGTTTCTTTTTGTATCTTCATAATTTGTTATCATTTCCTCCATAAAATTGACCAAGTGACAATTTGTTTAGGAAAAAAAATCCATCGATACCATACAAACTGATTGGGTTCTAAATCTAAATTTGCAATGTATACCTTTTGTGTGTTTTTCACATTATGGAGATCGAAATATTGCTCCATCTCTAGTATCCATGTTACGATATCCTTGCCATCAAACTTCCTCATATTGATCTTTGGAACATGGTGGGTCTTCAATACAATGTTAAAGTTTTTGAAATCATTATGAAGATTTCATTTGTTCTCATCATGAGTTTCCTTTACTACCCTTTCGCCATTAGTAAGCATTTCTTGTAGCAACTTTGTCAAATCTATCTTCAAATCTTCCATGTTACCTTTAACGTTTACTTCTATACAATCCATCTTAGCTTCCATGCCATCCATATTATCTTCCATTCCATTATATAAACCATCCATCTAAGCTTCAGTTAATTCTGTGAGAGTGAAATTTGTTGCACTTGGTCTCTTAATTTTGATATATCATGTTTCATTTCTTCCTCTTCTTCATGTGTCGTAGTAGATATTTCAGGTTTCTTACTAGGAGTTTCCATTTTCTTTATTTTGGTCATCAATTAATGATAATTATTCTTCACAGTTCTCTTTGAATTACTTCAAACTACTTTCTCAAACAAAACTTATGCAAATTTAAAAAGCTACACACCTTGCTTTTCACTCTGTATGAGCTCGATATTGAATATGATGTATCTATATAATTTCATATCTTCAAGTTTTTAAATTCCACACTATGGTATCCCGCTATGTCCTATTTCCAGACCCACAGGTATGATCAAGATTTCTTTCTTAGATAAAGAGTTATCCCCAATATCCCATGATGACCTAATTATAGACTCGTTCATTAGAGTGAACTTGTTCAACGTGCCATGTGTCATGGTTTCAACCTTCATCCTTACAAACAATATCCAAAAAACTACAGTTCGTGCTATGTTTTTCACGTTTTACAAAATTTGAATTCGATGCTCAAAGAGAAAGTTATGACAATTTTCCCAAGGTCATCTATTTGAGATGGAATTTGGGAGCCTGCACAAACCCTAACTTCCTCAACTCATATATTTGCAATATAGTGCTAAGAGAATTGAAATTCGAACATAAAGTTCATCACTATTTTAGCTCAAATGGTTTTCAATTGTATATTCTGAAACGCCATAGAAAAAGGTATAGCTAAAATTCCACGATGGGTAGTTTGAAGCAGTGAAACCCTAGAATGAAAACCTCTCATACCAAATGTTATGCAACTATCTCACAAAATAGAAGAAGGAGATAGATTAACGACTTCAAAAATAGCCTCTTCGAGGAGGAAACCTCCTTTAAATTACACAAATCAACAATTCTTGGATGATTCAAATGATAAACCTCATTTCTGTATTTCAGAGTGTATGGGGTGACAATATAATCAGAGTCGACATAATAATAATAATGTAAGGGAACAACAATACCAATAGTTGGATTCTATGGGGTACAATAATAACAATATTGGGACAACTTGGGTACAACAATAACAATAAGGGTATATAATGAAAATAATAATAATGGAATACACTAGTATTATAGGGCCCTGACAAACTAACAGAGCTTGAAAGGCAAAATGTTTCGAGAGATTTATTAGCAAAAAATTTGTCCTATCGCAGGGCTTCATGTAAGGTAAAGCACTTGACAAGTGAACATGTTGAGGTGAGATTAACATAAAAAAATTTGAGGAAATATCCACAATTTGTCAGAAAAATGTTTTTCCCATCACGGGATGATTAAGAAGTGAACATGTAAGGGTAAACCTGAGAAATGAGAGCGAGGATGAGAACAAATATTGTTAATTGACGAACAAGGTTCTGTCATCCCCTGGGGATTTTCTAAAAGTGTTCCAATAAAAGAGATTGTAGTTAAAGTTATTCATCTCTCAAGAGAGGTGAAAAACAACTATTAATCGACGACGAGCTTACAAACTTAGGATTTTTTTGTTTTTTTGAAGATTTTATAAGTGATTATCTATGCAATATGTACAAGGGGAAATCCATCATGATTTTACAAAGAGAAAATTATATATATATATATCTATATATATACATTATATATATATATATATATATATATATATATATATATATATATATATATATAATATATATATATAAGTAGGATATGCAAACATAAATGGGTCCCCATTTTTTATGGATTAAGTACAAAATGGGAGGTTGATGTTTTACTACAACACAACCCTAAACTAAAGTATTAATCTCTTAATATATCTATGTATTGCGCTTACCCAATTATGACCACCACTAGCATACCATTAGAATATGTATTTAATATATATTATACTCCACATGTATGTTAGTATGTATCTTAGTATAAATATAAACATAATATGTGAGTATATATATTGGTATATATAATGGCATAATATGTTGTTATATATAATATATGATACCTATATAATATTATATTAGTGTATATATAATAGCATATATACTTGTACATATATTGGTATAAATATGTTCACTTCTATATGAACATAATATCGATATACATATGGGTATATATGCATACACATATACCTAATTTTGGCTATTCACCCAATATTACATGAGGACTTGCAAAGTCTCAGGTGTGGGGGATATGCTGGGCTTTCATTTTGAGGCCTTTACTACTATCAAAAGTGTGAGCTTTTCCCTTTCTACTCCCTCTTGTAGCCAACTATCACTCTTATTTTGTCACAATGGCTTGAATTATTGTCATCACATATTTAGGAGGTATGAAGTTATTAAATTCAATTCTCTTCCCTTATTTTTATTGAGTTATTTGATATATAGCTTACCCTTTATAATATGATTATCGAATCCTATAACCCTAGTAAAGATCTTGTAACCAAAATCATTACAATGTTATATCTATGCACCCCAGGGTGATATATGTTGCATTCGTTTCATTGTTAGGTGGCTTGAGATGGATCAATGTTGGTTGGATTGCTCCTAGTTTAGACAAGGAAGGCACTAACTCACAATTAATGCTACAGTCAAACGTAGGATGGCAATGCATACAACATAGCAACAGTTGAATAATTAATCAATTTTGATGTTTTGGGAATTGTCATGGATATTTTCATGCATGCCATGTCATGAAAACATTTATGCCAAAATACAAGCAGTCACCCATGTTAATGAGAGCTATATTTTTCAATGGTATTACACCCTACTCTATTTTTGGGATGAAAATAACCAGTATGTGTGTCCTCAAGAGCTATTCATGGTTTAATGCACCCTCCCTCTATCATATAACATTTATAATATGTAAAGTTGAAAGGTCAATGTTTGTAATATTAAAATATTGGTCAAGAAAGAAGTTAATATATGTATTGAAAAATTGTTCAAATGGTCCAATATGAAGGCCATATGTTGGTGTATATTGCAATTTGATGACAAGGAATATGTGGATCCATGCTAAGTCTATGCAGGTTGTCTTTACAATTGTAATGTGAACTTGTATATTCCTCTTTTAATATAAGTGATGCTATTTTGAGTTTTATTTCACAAAAAGTTACTTATATTATATTTTTCCTTTGTAACACAAGTCAGTAGGTAGGCCCCTCCTACTTGGTTTGCATTGAAAAATCATTTATTTCTTATTTATATTAGCTAATTATATAAATTTGTATTTTTATTTATGTTTTGTAGATTAATATTTTAATTCTATCTAATTTTATTTCTTGAACTTTCACATGTTCTTCATTGCAAAAGTGTGGATTCCCTATAGATTTTAGACACTAAAGGTTGAAGAATGAAAGTTCTTTTTAAGGAATTGCAAAATCATTTGATGCATATGAAAAATAAATAACTGTGATAAAATCTCATAAAATTCTTTTGTAAACATAATCCCATTCATCATGCAAACCCGTAGCATTTTACTTTCTTCCTAATTGAATTTTATCTTTTAATTGTAAAGTGTGGATTCCCCATATAAAATTTAGGCATTAAAGATTGTGTTGTCGATGGTAGAAATATGTCAACCAAGGGGTTCTCCCCGATGTGAAGTCCCAATTAAAAATCACATCATTTGGAGTAAGAGCTCCATCCGATGTATCAGCCCCAACGCCATGTATCTTTATAGATTTTCCTTGGCTACTAAGTTCAACACAAGATAGTAATATATAGGTATGTGTGGAACAACAAGTGAGTATGGCTTGTGAAATGTTCAGCTGCAGAAAATATCAAGCTCTGTTTACAGAAAGGGAAGAGAAAAGTGAGCCCTTTAAAGAAAAGTAATAGTACTAATCTAGAAAAGGCACACGAGCATATACATATGAATGAATCATTGATAAACCAATGAAATAGTTCATAGGGAAGCAATGATTGTTAAGGAAAATACAACACACCTTCAAGAAGATAAGTACCAAAGCCACCAAAATAGTTCAATTTCCCTAGTACAGATGAAAAAAACATATATCACACACATTTAAAGAATGGTATTACAATATTCATGACATATGAATGAAAGCATGTTGGCTGAATGAGATTATAAATTAAGTAAAATCTCCAAGATACATCAAGAGAGTGAATACCACTAGCCCAAATAGTGGAGCGTTACAGGAGTCACTTGCTCCTCCAAAACAACTATATTCCTCTCCAATGCTTGGTAGCAGGAGCTAAGGTGAAAATTCCATTACTTGAGTAATGAGGGTGTATATATAACAAATGGGGTGACCATTCAAGCCCCTTATTATTGTTGGACTACCCTCATGACCTTATGACTTATCAATGACCTTTCAACTTCCTATGTGAATTGTCATATTACATGGATGACTCTTGGACTTACACTTTACATTAAATTTATCCAATATTGAATTTACATAGTCTGCAAATGATGTGGAAAATAATGAATCATGACCGAACATGACATGACACTACTGAGATGGAATGCATGATGATGTGGCAATGCCAAGTTGTCCTTCTTGCTGCTTTGTATTCATTAAAAGTTGTATCCAATACTTTGTCTTCATGAGAGATATGATTTTTTCTTCACATATTCCCTCCAAATTGTTGTGAATCAGATGGAGTATTCATGTAGTCCTAATCTTTGGTATTTTGTTGTAATCCAGTGTTCCTTCGTTTTCTTTTCTAGCGATCATCTTATCTACTTTGTTTCTTATGTGTCTTCTAGCTTGGTCTCCTTCTCCATCTCCTTCAACATAATATTTGCATGACATAATAGAATACCTGTGATTGTGATCCACCCATGACAAGACGATATCAGTATGATAAACCCCTAGCCTGATATGCTTCTTGAAATCACCTGTTAGGGCTAGAACTAGTGACATGTTGAGTTACTAACTAAGGGATTGTGCAATTATATAGGCCAAGGTACAAGAATGAGGCTTTCAGGCATGCAATTCACAATTTACGATGGCCGAGGTCAAAGGATTGGACAGTTGAGGGACTCAATGACTCAAGCTGAAGGCTTGAGCCTTAAGACTACACAATGCATAGTTGTGGGGGCTTAGGCAAAGGGACTGTGAAGTTAAGGGACTCAAGGGCTCAAGCTGAAGGATTGAGCCTTCAGACTGCGCAGTGCATGATTATGAAGGCCTCAGATGAATGGCTGCACAATTTAGGAACTCAAGAGGTCAAGCTTTAGGCTTGAAGTTTCCCAATACATAGTTTAGATAGAAGAACATGGTGGGATATTATGAGTTCAGGGGTTTAAGGCCTCAAGCTTGTGACTTGAATATTGAATTTTCCCAATGCATAGTTTTGGAGGGAGAGAGACCATGTGATTTTGAAATTGTAGTAGTTTAAGAGCTCAAGTCTAAGGCTTGATGCTTGAGACTCTGCAATGCATAGAGAAGGCGGGTCGAAGGTAAGGATTAAGAAGTTCTAGAGCTCAAGGATTAGGAATGATAATTGATACTGTGAAATGCATAGTTCTAAAAGGAAATTTCAGAGCTTGAGGGTTGAGACTGTGCAATTAGTAGTTCAGGAAGGCTGCGTGAAGTCAAGTTCTAGCGGGAATGAATTTTTTTGGATAAGGCTAAATGTGGGATTAGTAAGGCTCAAGTGAGCAGAGACAAAAGTAGATCATGATCACATATTCGTAACAATCAGTGACATGACACTAATCACTCAAAAAGCAAGAACAACATGATGCCCTCAATGCAACAACAATCCAACATACCTCTCCAAGTGAGGCACAAAGGCTACACTTTGTGACGAAAGTGACGAGATGTGTACGAAAGTGCATGAAACTTTGGGGATAATTGTAAAACATGTCTACATGATTAACAGGACTAATCAACAACATATTTACTCCTTGAAACAATCCAAAACTGTACCTTACATGATAAGTGACACTTCCCATGTTGAAACATGACATTTTCTATATAAAGAGAAAAGTGTGAATGACACTTGTAATATGAAAATGAAGGTGAAATCAATACATGCTAGAGCCAAGATAGCATGAAAAAACACTAATTAAGATGAAATCAAGCAAATGCAACAATCAAAAACATGGAAGCAACACTAACAAAAGTGATAGTTTGGAAAAATCATTGAAAGAAAAGTACAATCATAGCCAAAAGTGAGACCCTGTCAATGAAAGCACACACTGACTGTCAACATGTGTTTATATTGTACATGCACAATGTTCATGGACTGTGCTATGCGTGTACAAGTTTGTGTAAAAGAATGTGCTCATTAACTTGTTTCAAATTAAGCATGTGTAAGTAGGCAACTTCAACAATTATAGTCCAAGTGTAAGCTCAAGTCGCTGCTCCGACCAAGAAGTTACTACATAACGACTAATCACAAGACCCTCAATAGACTCCAAAATTCAAGTGTAGGAAAAATTTTGGAGGGTGTTTTTCAGAGTGACAACAGATTGAAGAAAAAAAGTGTTTCTTAAGGAATCATGGAATTATTTAATGCCTCGATGCTAAAGAAAAAAATATGATTGAATTCCACTAAGTGTTATTAAAAACATACATTCAGTGATGAAACCAACCTCTGTAGCCCTTTAATTGTTAGTCTGATAGATTTTTATTGTTAGTGCATGCCTTAGAGCGTTAGACTGTAAAACTTCTTTCCTAGCCAGAGAATCATTTACGTACTAGTTTCACACATATAATGTTGGTGTTTTTAAGTTTATGATGAAAAATTGAATATTGAATATAATGGAATTTAAGTAACTGAATTTCTTGACAATACTTCTCAAACTAAAGGAGGTTGTATACAATCAATTTTGAGAAACCTCCTCAAATCAAAATAGGTTACTACAATGTAAGGTTCCCCAAATTTAATGTGCATAAATGCATGAAAATCTGGGAACCCTCTCCAAATTTAAGAATAGGAGGTGGTAGAAAATCTATTTTAAATATCATTCTCAAAAAATAATTTCAAACAACCTCCTCAAACAATTTTTATGTAGTTAAGTTTTTGAAAATTTAGGAAACCCTTCAAATTTAAGGATATAATCTTAATAGGAGGCATGTCTATGATAAAAAACACTTTTTAATCAAAAAAAAAAGTTAGAAAATGGCTCATTGTTCGTAACGATTTAAGAAAAAAACTCAAAAACTTTAAGTATTCTTCTCAAATTTGAGGAAGATTTCTATAATATACCTACCATATATTATTAGAAATATAATCATAACAAAATATAAAATATCATGTAATAATTGTTCTATAAGTACTATTTATTACATATTAATGATTACATTACATAATAATTGTCATATGACTATTATTATATAATATTTATTTAATATATTATAATCATAAATTTAATTAATAACATATATTAAGTATATTACAAATTTTTAGATAATAGAAAAGTGACTATTGGTTAAGAACATGTGTTTCTTCTTAAGAAGTGAAAGTTTCAATGATCGAGGTCTGGGTATGAAGAAGGACCTTTCCAAGACCTTTTACTTTAGTGATGTTTTAAAATTGCATCTTTAAAAGAACATTAACAATTACAGCTACAGACTGCAAGGAAGAGGAACATAACAATCATCAGCACATGAAAACACAAGCCATTGTTAACGGAGTTCATCCAGGAGGGACTACGTCTCCATTCCCCAATCAAGGTGGTGTAGGTCGCTGCATTAGGTGCTTTCAATAAAAGTGATGTACACAAGAGTTTGTTGTGCTGATCATACAAGGAAGAAGGCCCTCACGCAGGAGTGGCTCTAAGAGATATTCCACAACTAGAACTCTCAATCAAAACTCCTATCAGTATGACATAAAACATGCATGGTGCACATCCCGTCAACAATGCACAAAAGAGATGTCAAAGAAAAACTCATGTACAATGACAACAAGAGTATCCCAGAAACATACAATGTTGGGCCCTATAATACTAGTGATTACGCCATTACTATTGTAGTTGTATCCCTTATTAATACTATTGTGCCCCTATTGGCCCCATATTGTTATTGTTGTGCCCCATAGAATCCCTCTATTGTTATTTTTGTGGCTTTATGTTATTATTGTTAGGTCGGCTGGGTTATATTGTGACTCCGTAGACTCCTATATATAGAAAGGAGGTTTTGTCATTTGTATCACCCAAGAATTTCTCATTTATGTAATGTAAAGGAGGTTGCCCCTCGAAGAGGCTGAATTCTAAGGCGTGGATCTCTCTTTTCTATCTTTTTGTGAGCTAGTTTCATAACATTTGGTATCAGAGCGTTGAGGACAACACTTTTTTGAAGGAGAGGGGCATGTTGGGTCCCTATAATACTAGTGATTACCCCATTACTATTATGGTTGTATCCCTTATTAATATTGTTGTTCCCTTATTTACCCCATATTGTTATTGTTGTGCCCCATAGAATCCCTCTATTGTTATTTTTGTGGCTTTATATTATTATTGTTAGGTCAGCTGGGTTATATTGTGACTCCTTAGACTCCTACATATAGAAAGGAGGCTTTGTCATTTGTATCATCAAAGAATTTCTCATTTATGTAATGTAAAGGAGGTTGCCCCCTCAAAGAGGCTGAATTCTAAGGCGTGGATCTCTCTTTTCTATCTTTTTGTGAGCTGGTTTCATAACATACAATAAGGGATATCAAAGTATAAAGTACACCATATGGAGATTCCTCCTAACATGAAGCAAGGAATCATGACAACATGAAAATAAATAAGATCCTGCATCAATATCAGTCTAGGATCTGCACCATACTGTAAAAGAAGAAATATATGAAATAATCATATACCTCACACCAACCACGGGCCATATGAAGAAGTGGATAAAATGATCCATAATGAACATTTGTTCACATCATCATTGCGCAGGCACAACCTACTACCAATCTGTCATGGCCTCACTACGAACGGCCATATGAAGAAGTGTTGTTCTGAAGCAACTATCAAAGTGTTGAAGCCTACTAAAACACTGATCTCACAACATCAATATGCAAGAATAAGAATCAATCAAAATAGCAAAATCAATCATAAAAGAAGAATCGATAAAAGAATAACAATGTTGGACTTCTCGCTCTACAACTCTACGATCTGTCAGAACTTCAAGTGCCCTCTAGCTTCGTTGCTTCTCTGTAGCACTGCTATATGGATTTGAAGCACTGCTCTAGCTTCATGCTTCTCTGCACATCTAGGCTCTTGGGCCTCTCTCCACACAGTCTCTCGGGCTGTCTGTTTTACTGCCCTCGCCCTCTATTATGCAACCTTTCACTGCTCTCATCTCTCTGCACCATGCTCCTAGCCCTCTAGCACAAGCTTTCGGTTCTCAGGCATTGTCTGGCATATAGGCTCTCTCTCTCCTTTCACCCCCCTCAGCTCCCTATCACCCATCATGTTTTATAACATGTTTGGGACAATATCGCTTCAAAATCGGAGGTCTATTACTTAAGAATGGAAGCTGTTGTATAGAACAATCGAACGATATTACAAAAACTTGTAAAACACTGAGAAGCATTGAAAAATCTAAAAGTTTAGAATTCAAATTTTATAAGATCAGACCTATAATGCCCATTGGGTCTGTGCCTTATCACTTATCACTATCACTTTGGCCCGGGGTCCTTCCTTCGACATCCACTGACGCCGATTGCTGACACCAATCACCGATATCAACAATCGCTAATCACATTGATAATATACAAGGGTCCCGGTCCTTGGCCTTGGGGTTCTACTGACACCGATCTGCCAATGCCGACATCGCCGATTTAAAAGCACTGATATCACCGATTACATAACTTAACTCTCCACCATCGTTGATTTCCTACCCCCGATCCCGATTAGTCAGAGATCATTGATCGGGGGTTCCAAATGCTTGCCTTAAGTCTACCCTTTTGCACTTATGCGAATGTGATTTGCCATATAAAGGCTTGAAAGCCATTTTTATGAAAAAACTCCTTTTTTTCAAAGGAACTAAGGCAAACATTTTTCATGATAAGTTCGTCATCCAGACTCAGATTAACAAACCGTTCACACCTGCAAGATCAAGAAGACGAGATCTACATTCTATTCCTCGTTCGACATCAATCTAATCACTTTGATTTTTGAGCGTTTCTACGCCATGGTGTTTAAAGATCCACCTGGATCAATCCACCCCACTGAGGAGCTCTTGGTCCTCCAAAAACATAAAAATTAATCTGCATCTTTCTCTGTACCCTGTCTGCATCACAAATGTCCTAAAAATGTCTTGCTTCCATCTCCTTCACATTTGTTCTTTGAAGCCTTAAGCGATGAGCAGACAACCGCTACTCTTACAACCTGTAGTACATTATTTTCAAATCACATGCTTTGAATAACATGACCAAACTGAGGACCCAAACATCTCATACTTGCCACAAGTTTATAACACATACTCAGTGGACAAGTTTATAATAAGATGGATGTAATAGTCCAGATATGAAAACAAGGCCAACACCCCATTGTTGCTTCAAAAAGTGATGGAAAACACATCATCACTACCACACATGATTTACATACATAAGGCCAAATGCTATTGTTTTCACAAGTGATGGAAACATAAAATCACTTTCATAGTTTTAACATGCAACTCAAAATATGACTCAAAACATGACCAGACATCATTGTTGCTGATCAAGTGATGGAAACAAATGATTTACAAAGAATGACCATGAAACGACATCATTTCAAAAACCAATCTTCACTTATCAATGTGAATGGGTCACCTCCTTGAGGTGGTTTTTCTTGTCGAACAACTGCTCTTCCTGCTTCATGCACTGACGCTTTGTCTTTAAGGTGATGCTCTGGATGGAGCTTCCAACAAGTGGATCTCTAATGGCCATTTCTATCGCAATGATTGTAGTATGTTTTCTTCCTCCATACCTGCCTAACTTGTTTCTTTTCATGCTGTCAAGAGAGTTTTTCATGCCTCATGAGTGCTGCCATTCTCTTCCAACACTTGGGAAAGGTATGGTTAGGTAAACCACAAAAAGTGCATGTTTTTTGATGCCTTTGTCTTCATTCATTATTAACAACATGATCAAAATGAACATTCAAATATCGAAAGTGATTATACCTTCCTTTGTTGTTTCTGATGTCAGCATGGCGATGAGAGCTTGCCTCAACTCTCTCCCTGCAATGGAAACTGCCATGGGATGATGGGGATTTTTCCCATTATTCTCTTTCCTCAACAAAGTCTCGAACGAATCTGACACCTTTGAGCACTCTCCTTTAGTGTACCTCGAGCCTGCAAATCGAGGTTCGTGCATAACCTCCAAAGGTTGAGTGATGCATTGGTTATTAGCACCAATTTCTTTCTCCTCATGCCTTGTCTTTGTAAGGAGCCTCATGTTTGTCCCTGTAAACGTGATCTCCAATTCTCCATTAGAAATCATACTATCAAAATATGAAATCGAAAGGAAATTAACTTATTTTACCTTCTCTTTCAATTTGGAAAGAACTGATGAGGGTTGCTCATCATCCATTGTTGGTGGATCGCATTCCCCAACTTCTTTCCTAACATACCCAAGTCCTACCTAATGGGGTAATTCCTTTACTTGGATGGGATTGACAATGACTTGGCCATTAATGCCCAAGCCTTTACCTTCATATCCCATTCTCTTCAATAGTTTGAGCCAATTCCTGTAGTATGATTTTCAAACATAGCGAAATCATCATCACGAAACATACATGAAGATGGAGAACTACTTCTTACCTCACATGGGTCTCGCTACAGCTTTTCTAAGGCCTCGTTCTTTGATTGTAGTTGTAGTAGAAAACTTTGCTTCTCCTCTTTCTCTTCATGTAGATGCATCTTCAATTCATCATTCGCTATTTGAATATTATGTCTGTCTTACTTCAGTTCTTTCATGGCCTCCTCTGTGGCTTTCAACTGAAGCTGTAATCACTCCTTTTCCTTTGTTTCTTTCTGTAGAGTTTTATACATGATTTCCACTTTCTTGGAAATTTTAAGCATGGTCTCGTACATTGCTCTTTTTTCCTCTGTCATTGTTCGCACTACAACTCACATCAACATTAAGACCTACTTTGATACCACTTGATACAGGTCCGGCTGTGAAGAAGGACTTTTCCAAGAACTTTTACTTTCGTGATGTGTTGAAATTGCATCTTAAAAATAACATTAACAAATATAGTTGCAGACTATAAGGGAGAGGAACATAAAAATCATTAGCACATGAAAACACAAGTCTTTGTTAACAGAGTTCGTCCAGGAGGGACTATGTCTCCGGGCCCCAATCATGGTGGTGTAGGCCGCTGCATTAGGTGCTATCAATAAAAGTGATGTACACAAGAGTTTGTTGTCTCGATCATAAAAGGAAGAAGGCCCTCACTGTTATAGACATTTTTGGGCACTACAGCCCCAAGCATGAAATGTCCATAAACCAAGGGCTTATAAGTCCCTAAAAGTGTTGTTCTAACCCCTAAAGGAACAAGGTCAACTGATTGCAGCTTCCCCCAGAAGTGCTCCATGAAAAACTGCTCAGAACTGGTCAAAATAGGATCATTTCAGCTGCTCCATAGGCAAAGTGCATTTCATCTCACCTAAACACATTGTGTGGGTGCATTTCATTTCAAAAATCCCTTCTATGGGGTGCGATGGGTGAGAAGTGACAAATGGAAGTGTCATTCCGCGAGGTGGAGAGGCATGGAAACTTCCAGAAACTTCTCCTGTGACACTTGCCTCTCTGAATTCGACCAAGGATGAGTAAGAGATCATCAATCTCCAAGTGGAAGCAAGAACTATCAGAGGGAAGACACTAATCAAATCACAAGCTGACTCATCTCCCTTACAGATATCTATATATGGATCCCTCATCCCAGAGATCCAGAGGCTGGAATTTTGCATATTGTAAGGAATTGTTGTTGGTTTCTTGAGACAACATCAGATTGTTGGGTGATCTAAGCTTTGTATGAGGTGAAGAGGGGCTTCCTTGCTGAGAGGATGATGTTAGGTCAGAAAAACTGGTTGTAACTCCCTTGGCTCTATCTTGTTTATCAATAAATGCTATTCAAGATTTCCTCCATACTCTTGTGTCATTTATGTTTGCTGCATTTGTGTGGTCAATTTACATCTGATCCTAGATTGTTTATGATTATAGATCCATGTTCTTGTATAGTGCTATGCTACTGTGATCTTACAGATACTCTGTGAAGCTGGGCGTGCAAGGGAACAAGTAGCAAAAGACTATCAAGAGAGAGAGGAATCAAACTAGGAGATTAGCGTAAGACAGAGGTTGGTCTTCTTTGTTCTTCTCTCATCTATACTTCATAAAGGAAAAAATGAAAGTAGCTTTACTTTGTTTGTTTCTAAGGTAGCTATCACACCTTAGTGGGATAAGCAGTTCTATGTAGACACTATTCCCTGTAACAAAATGGTGACTCCGGTGGGGACGAATTAGTTAGTTTGTTTATCTTTGTTGTTGTCTATTTTATAAACTTACAGATGGAGCCTGAAGTCGAGCGAGGTAGCTTTCGAATTGCATTTGCTATGCAAATGTAAAGTAGATAAATGTCGCTTCAGTCAATCTCCAGGATTTGTTTATAAATTAAACAACTGATTTACAAACTCTCTGATTGCCCTTTGTGATAGCTCTTAGATCCTCCTTAGATCTACCCCTGATTGTTGCATTACTGATTACCATTTGCTCATCCAAAATCCATGAACTGAACTGCAAATTGTGACCCGGAACCCAAGCAAAGTCTCAGCTCTGGCCCATTGCAGGTATTGTTCTGTGAATCTGAAATTCAGTGCACTTCCCGAGTGTAGTAGGTTCGCTGCATTTCAAATTCCTTGTGTTAGAGGTGCGCTGATCAGACTAGGCATTGTTCAGTTTTGGTTTTTGTGATTCATTCTTTCCAGTTCTATTCATGAATTTTACTACCTGTGATCAATATATCTCTATTTGAAACCCCTTTTCCTTGCTGTTATTCTACCTCCTTTGTACAAAAGCACTGTAAATGTTTTTGTGTGTTTGTTGGGTCATTTTCAGTTCTCCTTTGCAAAAGTAACGTAATCGTATTGTCGTCCTTTGATTTGAAAGTGTCGCAAGTATCGTTTTCAGGCATAGGAAATAGTTTGTTTGCTTTAGATAGTCGATTATCCTATTACTATTGTATTTGGTCTGAATTTGTAATTTTTCTAGTGTTGAAAGCAAGTATTCATTTCCAAATCGTAAAGTGTTGTGATTGCCTCCATTTTTTATTTCGAAAAGGAACTTGTTGATAATTGTCGCTTGAAAAGTAATTCAGATTTGTATATTAGCTTTCTTTTCTCCATTCACATACTAAGAAAGCCGAAAACAAATACATGCATGTGCATTTGCATTTAGACTATTTGATTGGTTTGATTTAGGAAAGTGCATTTAGAGTGTGCTCTTTTCTCTTTGTGAAAGAATATTGTCTCTCTTTCCTTAGTAGCTATGATTTTCATTGAACAAAGAAGATAAGAGACTGTTTATCATCTTAGACTGCATTTTAGGAATTACACATCTACATCTTGCGGTGAACCTGAAAGGCAAACTTCATAAACAAGATCAACTATAAAATAAATTCAATGAATCTAACAACGCTTTGGAACCTAACGCACAACATTTAGAAGTCTAGGCTAGAGACATATTCCGGCGTTGTAAAGCCTGGTAACTATTGTTCTCACTGATGGTTGGGTGATTCCTCCACTTTGAGATGATAAGTGCCCATACGGACTTGTGCTCCCACGTACTGTCGAGTATATTTTGGGAGACCACAATAAGCTTAATCCTTTATCCATAGGAAGTCGTGTCCGTCGCCATATCGATCGCAATGCACTGAACACAGCATTCGGGAAGATTGACTGTCGTACCGTAAAAAGTATTCAGTAGTTTTGAGATTGGTTTGGTAATTCCTCTACCTAGATTTCCAGAGCAGTCCCTTTCGTTCCTTTTCAGACTCCTTAATGGAAAAGGCCCATTTGAGCACTCGTCACTTCAGGCTCATTAAAAATCAAAGGTGACTAGAGTCATCTTTTGTTTTTTCTCGACTCTTAAAAATTGAAAAAACAAGTTGTGTAAAATCGTCTAAAATTTATTTTAAACGGAATAATCATCACCTTCCCCTACGTTGATCTCAGGTTGAGAAAATGGAACCCACCAACAAAGGAATTCCCCTTGGAGGAAATCCTAGTCCCTTCTCCTCTTGGGGAGATGTTGGTGCACCCCATATGGCCACATTGTCGCTTCGAGGATTGACAATTGGCTTGCCCGTATGGCTCTTCTCAACCTCTGTCGTTCAGAACATCGCAATTCCTGAACAATCGAGTCAGCAACTAGACGAATCTAGAGCTACCCACCAACCTTCTACTTCCTCCAATTCTTCCTCTCCTCCTTCTTCTTCGCTTGATGGGGTTGGTAAAGCCAAAAATCAAGTACCTGAGAAGAAGAAGGAAAAGAAGAAGAAAGAGAAGAAGAAGAAGGAGCCAAAAGCGAAAGGGGGCAACCAAGTGTCGTCTAGCGAAAATCCACACACTGCACAGACCAGGCCTAAATCGCCATGTGTCATTTGCAAAGGAGACCACTATCATAGAGATTGTCCTTGCATCCCTTGGATCTTAAGGGACTGGTCTCCTAGTTTGCACAACCCGGTGTCGTCAACCTCTGATGATCATGTTGAAAACACACCGTCGACTAGTGAGAGTGAAGCCCCAGGACAAAAAGGAAAATACAGATTTCCTTGTAAATTGTACGAAGGCGATCATGTCGTCCACCGTTGTCCCCTCTTGGATGAGGCTAAAAGAGTTTTGGACGATCGGTCGATTTCACGGTTACGACTTCCTCCTGGATATAAAAAATTCTTGCCGAGTCCGTCACTAGTTGAAAACCGGCTGACACACCCAGATGGTTGGCTGAAGCATCTATCATTGAAGACAACCCATTTGAACCCATACCAGACGAAAGTCAAAAGGTCGAGGTAGCAGTTGACCCGGTCTTTATTTTAGAGGTTTCGTCTTCAGATGATACAATCGCAGAAGAGAATAAGGACGACACTGTCCAAATTCTTTTCGTAAGCACAGACTCCAATGAACATGGGGGCAATTTACCCATTCCTTTAACGTAGGAGGGAAGTTCGTCAGAGTCGTACCCAGCCGTCTATTCGGTCCCACCTCCAAGCAACCTAGTCGTCTCCTTTGACTGGAATCAACTAGGCAGACCCTGTTTACCGGCTAGTGTACCATTCCAAATTATTGCTCAAGTATATAGAATGGTTATGGCTGGTACCATCATAGACGAAGGGGCTTCTGTGAGTATCCTTTCCTCGACTGCTTGGAAAGTGCTTGGTTAGCCATTGCTTTTGCCTGAGATGAGAAAATAACAGGCTTTGACAAAGGAACCAGTCGACCGTTAGGGATCCTTACCAATGTGCCCATAACACTGAGAGGGAAAACCGTTCACATGAACTTAATGGTAGTTCAAGGACCCCTCGATTATAATCTCCTCCTTGGACGAGACTATATTTATTGCATGGGAACCATTGTCTCATCACTCTTTAGAGTGATGTGTTTTTCGCACGAAGGAAGAGTGGTCAAGCTCGTAGACCAACTTTCATTTCCTGGATCACACAGATCAAATATTCATATGCCATCCCTGAATGGTCTTTTCACACAAGGAATGTCTCATCAATCTCCAGTCTGTCCACCTGATGAGCGCGAGTGATTCGGGAGAGATGACTGAAACCCAGGGGGCATGCACCCTGGTCTGCTTCGGCAGGAAAACTTCGGGTATAGGGTAGGTTTCCGCGAGAGATATATGACTAGACTGTACTCCCGTCCGTGATTGGAAGAGGGGGTTAGACTGGAACAAGATTCTCTCGTCAAAGTTATGTGAGCGGATTGTCTCACCTTTTTCTATTTCAGTAGACATCGCCGAAGAAATGTTTTGTTTGCGCTGTGAATAGAACAATCTTTGGTACCTTGAAAGAGGATTACCTTTCCTGATAAAACAAATGTTTTGTTAGTATAAAAAAAGGTGGCCTTGAAACTTTATTTTATACATGGGGGCATGCAAACCTTTTAGCATGCAAGCAAAGAGCAACTATTTATTTTTTAAATTTGTAGGTCCTCTAACCCTTTAAACTCGTAGGATTGGTCGTTTCCTAACTTGCATAAAGAAAGGATGTGGGGCAAAACTCTAAAAATTACCGTTTTTAAATGGGACATTCTTATTATACGACCGGATTAATCGAGCAATTTTAGCGCATAGTTCAAGCTCGTTAAAAAAAAAACATAAGCCATGAGCAAATGCTTCCCCCCGCATTTAAGCTCATTAAAAAATGAACTATTTCCCTGTAAATAACCATCATGAATGTAGTACTTCAGCCTTTAAAAGCCTTGGTCGTGTTCTCATCATCACCTCCACTCTGTATTGGCCGATCATTCACCTCCATTTGATTGTTTACCCCTTTTGAGGAACAGCTGCGAAGAGTGATCTCACTAGCCATCCTTGTAACACTGTCGTGATTGGAACATTCCAAACCTTACCTGGAATGAGCTGCTACCCAATTTTATCACTCGTTCCTCAAAAGATGAGTCTCCTTTAAGCTCTTTTCAACTGACTCGTAAAATATGAAAAGATTGTCGAGCCATTGGCCTCTCCAACTCGTTAAAGGGACCCGAAGTGCTATCCCTCCTCTAAATTTTAATCCTTTTGGACCTGAGGGATTATTACACAAAAAGATTGAGCGCTTGTTTTGTTCTGCTCGTTAAAAGTATCGAAAATTCATCCCTTCTGTATTTTTTTATACTTTTTCGGACTTAAGGGATTAGATGACGAAAAAGGAATTTTGGGGTTCCCTTTACGTTCCTTTTCAGACTCTCTAAAATTGAAAAGGACCGAGTTATCTTTGTCATTAAACTCGTTAAAACTTAATAGCGCCAAACTTCTCCATAGAAGACAAGAACGAGTTTCACTATCGCTAGGCTCGTTAAAACATAGCGATGGGTTTACCCGAAGGGAAAATTATAGAACAAGCATATGTTATCCTCCTCAAGCTTGACAAAAATAAAGAGGTACTGGTCAGCAATGACTGGGGAAAATTGGGAAGAAAACTTGAAGAAACTTTGTTGGTAGCAAGTCGCTCTTGAACATGCCACTTTCACTCCGCATCCAAGTCGGGTTGGGTTGTTTCATTCACCGGTCACATCACCATGGCCCCATCACACCATCCACATTTGGGGTAATGCTACCAATCCATCATGTCAGTGTCACCGATATGTTCAAGAGAAGTCATTCAGAGAATTCACCTGTGTCTCACCCACTACAATACATTTACACTCCATTCTTTCATGGCTGCCACCCTGAACCGTATGTCATCAGATCGTTTTCACCTCCATTAAAATCATTTGCTCTGTTCCATGTCATTTATGTGGGATTCATTAAGGCCCTCCTGTGACGGATTGCTTCTTGTCGACATCAACTCATTATCCAAGAAGTCGATCTAGGAACACCCCGTTCAGTACTTTGAAGCTTGCATGCCTCAATGGCAAGTTTCTCACTTCCGGCGACAGGTTTACATCAATGACCTTTGACCGAAATATTTTGCGTGGTGTTCGACGCTAAGTCCTTTATTCACACCACGTGAATTGTACTGCAGTACCTTGAGGGTCATTATCATTATCGGTGATTCCTCTCGCACTTGTTAACAGCTTACATCATTGGCTGGTAATCAGGCGATGTCTTTCCATGTTCAACTCCAGAACATCTCTCACATGGATAGACTTGTACTTCGAGTGAAGATCGAACGAGATTGAAGACCCCAGATCTAGTTTCATCCATCCAGACTGTGATATATATTCATGGAAATAAAGACATCAAATTTACATCATTGCTGCACAAATAATCATCCAGTCAAAGGGATGATGGCTCTACCAGAATCATCAGTATACACTCAGACGATTGTCTGTCCCATGTACATGAAAATGAATTTATAAAGCTGAGCATGGGAATGCCCGCCTCAGCTAGATCATGAAAATATTATGAAGATAATGTATTGTATTGTATCTTATTACAGGTCTCCTCCCAGCTTGAAAGAACTTCGGATCCTCATAATAAAGCATTTCACCCGACATCAAAAGATTAACGACCTCATGCTTTAGGGGGCAACTGTTATAGACATTTTTTTGCACTACAACCCCAAGCATGAAATGTCAATAAACCAAGGGCTCCTAAGTCCCTAAAAGTGTTGTTCTAACCCCTAAAGGAACAAGGTCAACTGATTACAACTTCTCCCAGAAATTCTCCATGAAAAACTGCTCAGAACTGGTCAAAACAGGATCATTTCAGCTGCTCCATAGGCAAAGTGCGTTGCATCTCACCTAAACACACTTTGTGGGTGTGTTGAATTTAAAAAATCCCTTCTATGGGGTGCGATGGGCGAGAAATGACAAATGGCAGTGTCATTCTGCGAGGTGGAGAGGCATGGAAACTTCCAGAAACTTCTCCTGTGACACTTGCCTCTCTGAATTCGACCAAGGATGAGTAAGAGATCATCAATCTCCAAGTGAAAGCAAGAACTATCAGAGGGAAGACACTAATCAAATCACAAGCTGACTCATCTCCCTTACAGATATCTATATATGGATCCCTCATCCCAGAGATCCAGAGGCTGGAATTTTGCATATTGTAAGGAATTGTTGTTGGTTTCTTGAGACAACATCATATTGTTGGGTGATCTAAGCTTTGCATGAGGTGAAGAGGGGCTTCCTTGCTGAGAGGATGATGCTGGGTCAGAAAAACTGGTTGTAACTCCCTTGGCTCTATCTTGTTTATCAATAAAAGCTATTCAAGTTTTCCTCCATACTCTTGTGTCATTTATGTTTGCTGCATTTGTGTGGTCAATTTACATCTGATCCTAGATTGTTTATGATTATAGATCCATGTTCTTGTATAGTGCTATGCTACTGTGATCTTACAGATACTTTGTGAAGCTGGGCGTGCATTGGAACAAGTAGCGAAAGACTATCAAGAGAGAGAGGAATCGAACTAGGAGATTAGCGCAAGACAGAGGTTGGTCTTCTTTGTTCTTCTCTCATCTATACTTCATAAAGGAAAAAATGAAAGTAGCTTTACTTTGTTTGTTTCTAAGGTAGCTATCACACCTTAGTGGCATAAGCAGTTCTGTGTAGACACTTTTCCCTGTAACACTCACGCAGGAGCAGCTCTAAGACATATTCCACAACTAGAACTCTCAATCAAAACTCCTATCAGTATGACACAAAACATGCATGGTGCGCATCCCGCCAACAAGGCACAAAAGGGATGTCAAAGAAAAACACATGCACAACGACAACAAGAGTATCCCAGAAACATACAATAAGGGATCTCAAAGTATAAAGTACATCATATGAAGATTCCTCATAACATGAAGCAAGGAATCATGACAACATGAAAATAAAGAAGATCCTACATCAATATCAATCTAAGATGTGTAGCATAATGTAAGAGAAGAAATATATGAAATAATCATATACCTCACACCAACCACAGGCCATCTGAAGATGTGAATGAAGAAGTGGATAAAAGGATCCACAGTGAACATCTGTTCACATCATCATTGCGCAGGAACAACCCACTACCAATCTGTCATGGCCTCATTACGAATGGCTACATTAAGAAGCACTGCTCTGAAGAAATTGTCAAAGTGATGAAGCCTGCTGAAACACTGATCTCACAACATCAATACGGAAGAAGAAGAATCGATGAAAAGAGCAAAATCAATCATAATAGAAGAATCGATAAAAGAATAATAGGGATAGGCTTCTCACTCTACAGCTCTGCAATCTGTCATAACTTCGATCGCCCTCTGGCTTCCCTGCTTCTCTGTAGCACTATAGCCTTATGGATTTGAAGCATTGCGCTGGCTTCAAGCTTCTCTTCACATCCAGGCTCTCAGGCCTCTTTCCATGCAGTCTCTCGGGCTCTCTGGTTTACTGCCCTCACGCTCTGTTACACAACCTTTCATCGCTCTCAGCTCTCTGCACCATGCTCCTGGCACTCTAGCATAGGCTTTCAGCTCTCGGGCACTGTCTAGCATACAGGCTCTCTCTCTCCTTTCACCCCCCTGGGCTCTCTGTCACCCATCATGTTTTATAACATGTTTGGTACAAGAGCGCTTCAAAATTGGAGGTTTTTTGCTTAAGAATGGAAGCCATTGTATAGAACTATTGGTAGGCGCAACAACCTTAAGAAAATAGCCTTACTATCATTTTAAAACAATATTACAAAAACCTGTAAAACACTCAGAAACATTGAAAAATATGAATGTTCGGATTTCAAATTTTATAAGATCAGACCTATAATGCCCATCGGATCTGTGCCTCATCACTTATCACTATCGCTTTGGCTCGAGGTCCTTCCTTCGACATCCGTCGACGTTGATCACTGATATCGGTGATCACTAATTGCATCACTAATATCCAAGGGTCCTGGTCCTTAGCCTTTCGGTTTTTCCGACGCCGATCCACTGATGCCGACATCACCGATTTAAAAGCGCCAATATCATTGATTACATAAATTAACTCTCCGCCATTGCTGATTGCCTGTCCCCGATCCCGATTATTCGAAGATCGCTGATCGGGGGTTCCAAAGGCCCGCCTTAATTCCACCCTTTTGCACTTATGTCGATGCGATTTTCCTTATAAAGGCTTTAAAGCCGTTTTTATGAAAAAAACTCCTTTTCTCAAAGGAACTAAGGCAAACACTTTTTGCGATAAGTTCGTCATCCGAACTCGGATTGATGAACCGTTTGAACCTCCATGATCAAGAAAATGAGATATACATTCTGGTCTTGGTTCGACATCATTCTGGTCACTTTCATTTTTGAGCATTTCAATGCCATGGTGTCTAAAGATCCACCTAGATCATTCAAATCTAAAGGGGTTTTCCTATAAACGAGTGTCACATACAACAATTTTGGTTTCTATCTCATTATATTATTATTATTATTATTATTATTATTATTATTATTATTATTATTTATTCCCTTTTTAATGAGAGAATATCTATAAAAGATATAAAACTATTTTTTTATAAATTAAATAGAGTTATATTCTTAAACTTAAGGGTATAATGTTTACATATTTAAAATAATGAATAATATATCTATATATTAGAAAATATAGATAATAGTTGATATATCCTTGATGATAAAATAGTTTTAGTATTCAATAGTATAGATTCATTTTAACCTTGGATTTATCAATTCCCTACAGTGATTAAATCCTTTATGTGGTAATTTCTTTTAGAATGCATTATAAAAAAATTAATTCGTTAAATTGCATTTTTTAGTGTATAAATGGATTCAATGCCTTGAAAATCTCCTTGAGCACTGGACTAATTAAACTTACAATTCCAAAAACTCTTTACTAGATTTCAAATGACCCAAAAATATACCCCAATGGAACCAAAATGTATAATAGTAAGACTAATTAAAATATTATAACCATTTTTTTATTGAAATATTTTATTTACAAGCTAATATTTTATTTTTTATTAATATTTTTTAAATGCTATAAATCATTTTTTATATTAAGAATTGAACATCTATTTTATTATTCTTATTTGAAAGTAATTGTTGTTTTACTTTAAATTACTTATTCTCTTTGTGCATTTAAATACTTCACCTAATTCATATATTGAAATATTTTTGTAAAGTATAATAATTGTTTGGAAACGCACACAAATACACTTTTAATTACTTTATTTTATAGAGTTGATATAAAATGAGTTATTTCGCATTAATATCCAAATATTTTGTTTATGGTCGACAATGACAATGAAATATTTTTACTACATCTCCTGAGTTGTAATCTCAATAATAAATGGGGCTAACAGTGAGAGTAAGATTATTGATATTTTATAATGTTTCTCATTAAAACTAACCAAATAGATTTATTCATTTTTTTATTATTATTATTATAGTGGACATTTCTTTTATTTAATTTTTTAAGATATATTTTTCAATTTAAAGATCAAAATGTAACTCTTCACACAATAATATTGTATTTTTATTTTTAATCACTTTTATATTTGTTAAGTTTAATATGAGATTATATTATTTCATGTTAACATTGATTTTTTTATTTATTTATGGTTGAGAGTAAGAATAAAGTATTTTTACTACATATTTTGAATTGTAATAAATTACTTAATTAAAAAAAACTATTAATTAAAAATATATTATTTTGTTTTTAATTACCATCAACATTATTTGATGTAGAAGATATTTCATTTCTATTTTTCAAAAATCAATATTTTTTTATATCAAAAATATTTCATTTTTTTTTCTAAGAATCAACTCCAAATTTAAATACATGACAATAAGGCACGAAATTTAGAAAAAAAACAAATTTTATGAAAAAATAGTATTGAAAATAATATTACTTTTTAAATTGTAAAATCTTTATAAATTTTAAGAATATAAAAAAAACTTAAATAAAATTTCTAAGCGTCACTCCTATTGGAATAGGGCACTTTAATGATTTTACTAATTAATATTTTTGATCTAAGGGTGTAAGTTGAAATATACCCACATATTCTGGTCATAGCCACTCCATCAATGAATGAAATTGAAAGTGATAACGTCCTTACATATCTAAATCAAGGGTTTAAACCCTACTTAAATTAATTTTTTACCAAATCATCATTAAAAAATTATTATGCCTCTTATTTATCTCCACGTATATGGGATTAGAAAAAATGATAAGAGAAAATGAAATTAAAAAATTAATCCCAAACAGGCTTTGAAACTGATGTCTGTTTGCATTCTGAAACGTATGAGTGTTACCAGGTTATGCGACTACATGTTAATATTCTACTGCCTTTGTCATAAATGTGGCTATGTAATGGCCCCGTGTTTATATTCTCTTTCTGCCGCATGGTCTATTTGAAGAGATCAGAAGTTGGTTTCAATTTATCAAGATCAACATGTCTATGGAGAGTCTCATCAATACATATGTGCAAGATTTAGCTCACCTTCCCCTTGTGCAAGATTCGCTCACCTTCCCCTCCCCTCAACTCGTTCTTTTAATCAACGCCATTTCCGAGGCCTATATAGCTATGAATGATACTCATAGTTGCTCATCATAAACCCTAACCCTAAAACTCCCATGCCCTAACCCTAGATCTCGGGTGCGGTGTTAAAGCCTACTCTAAACATTCACAAAAGTGAATACATTTTTTATGAACCCTAACCCTAAAAATCTCATGCATAGTTGCGCGTTGTAGGTGACTGGGCTATAAGTAAACGATCTTTAACTTTTCCTGTCGCATCTTACCCACATGTAGTCTTTTTCAATGTCTAGCACTAAATGCTGGATCCGCACAGGTCTTCTCTACCAGGGTTTGATGGTATAGTACAATGTAGTGGCATCTTGAGTGATCTATGTGACAAGGGACCTCAGGCACCTTTGGAATGCATTTGCAGGAAGCTTACAAAAGCAGATGATGACGATAGGATCAGAACAAGGTGGAGATTGTTAAGGGATAAAGTCCCCTAGGGCTTTGGGTTAGAACCCTAGCAGAGCAGGAGTAATCTACAGCAACAAACAAGCAAACAACTTAGGCAAAATGCTTAAACAAGCAAACTATGCAAGGATGTACATACCCAGGGGTCCTTCGTTAGGGTAGTTCCAGTCAGGGTTCAAACCCTCTACAACTCCTCACAAGCTTTGAACCTGCAAAACAACCAATTCAAAGACACATGGCAGCATATAGATAAATCATTATAGTGAAATCAATTTTATAGCATATAAGTAGATGGTTAGTTATACATTGAAATAGTCATTCATACATAAACCATAACAATAACATTAGATGCATGAACAAAGTTGATATCAGGAACAAGACAATGTTTCTTTTATTGCAGATAACTATAATCAAAACATAGAAAGATTTCACCTGAGTCTTCCTCTTCCGGCTCCAAGTGGAACCGTCCTCTAGTTTCGTCCAGTCCCGGTCTTCAAAAGGCTCCTTCCATAACCAACACAAGGATATCTCCCACAACTGAAAGGATATCAACTCTCAAGGAAACAAGGATTTCCTAAACTTGGCGAAGTGCTTGAAGCACAGGGATCTTCAGACTTGATCAGGGGATAATCTCAGCAACGTAATTCTCTATTTTCTCTCCTCCTTAAGGCCTTCCCATTGAAGTCTTTTTATACTTCTCCCAAAGTAGTTTTTTAGTTGGGAAACAGTAGGGAACGTTTGAGCCATGGGCACTAATAGGTAATCAACAGGTAAAACCCGTGATCTCTGCCCATAATTAAGGAAATTTAATTTTTTTAAGTGTTTTAAGACATATACGTGGGTTGGGTATAAACTGACCCACGTATACACGCCTTTGGTACAGGGAAAAGTCGCGTATAGGGAGTATAACACTATTTTTTGAATATTTGGACCAAGTCTGGAAGTAGGGTTTGCCCTAGGCCATAAACCAACCATCACAAATACATAAGGTGCTACTTGGAGCTATAACAGATGCCCCCTAATATATGAGGTCAGAAGGGGAACATGATGGCCGAAATGTATTAAGTATACGGAAAGGAAATCTGTCAAAAACTAGGAAGGACTTCACTAGATTTCAGCCTGCCAAGCCAACAAAAGAAGATCATAAAGAAACAACTATCTGAGGTGGGCATACCCATGCTCATAGAATGTAAAGCATGTCTGCATATCAATTATAAGCGGATCCACTGTGTATACAAGTATAAGGAACTGAAAGTACATAATGGATCATCTGATCACGATTGAGCAAGTACATGTCTGAATATCACATATAAGAAGATCATCAATGAAGCTGAAAGATGGAGTTGATCACTGATGTCAAAAACTAATCCCAATACTACCAAATGAACATGATGGAATAAGATGGTACTACATCGCAACTTGAATGCCAACATATAAGATGTCGCTGTGAAGGGCTGCAACATATAATATGGAATGGTGTCAACTAGAAGCAACAAGAACAACTGTCAAGTGAACCAAAGAATGCTGATGCAACAAGACACTAACAACTAGGGATGGCCGACTGAAAAATAGGTCAAAAGACACTGCAAAGAGGCCGACTCAAGCTTACTTCCCTTGAACAAAAGCACGACTCAATGATGACCATGTGGCAGCATATGATGACTTTGTATAAGTTCGTCATGCAAGAGGCACGAACAAACTCTCCATATGATTGGAAGAGATAACCAATTGGAGGACAACTGACTCAATAACACGGTTAATGTGTACCTAAGTCAAACTAAATCCCACCCAAATGGAGAAGATACTTTGTTCGAGTTCTTTGTTCAAGGGTGACACGACTGATTCTAGCCTCCAACAATAAATGGAAATGTTGTCTCGTTCTCGCTCTTTTTTGGGGTATATAATTTTTTTGTTTTTTTCTTTAAGATGGAAAAAGAATAAAAGAATGCTATAGTACAGTGGAAAGAATGAGTGTTAGTGAAATAGATGATCTAGTTCCTTGGATGGGAACATTCCTATGCTCAATGCAGGGAGGCAAAACTGGTCAAGGACACTCAAAGGGATGTTCCTTCCACGGGTCTGAAGGTGTGTCAAGTTGCAGAAGCTAAGGGATTGCAAGTTTGATTTTTGCAAAAGACATCGTTGAAAAGTGGCTTAAACACGAGTCCAGGTGAAGCCGGCTTAAGGCCAAAAGGTGCAAATGGTCAAAATGCAATGTAGTAGTACAACTCAAAGCAAAGGAACCTCTAGCGTATAAGGCTAGAACAAAGCAAAGAAACAAAGAGGAATGAGTCTTCAACGCACAAGTCATGGTAGAACTAGAGATGACTCCCGAGCCTACTCAATGAAGCAGCATGGGCAACCAATGTCAGTGAGGTGCCAACTACGATACCCATGAAAAGGATGGCTCTACCATCATGTCATGATTTAAAAAATCGGTGAGTGAAGATGGTTTACGAACCATAAGATGATGGGATCGACCCTATGGAAAGTGTATCGACAAATGGAAGCTAGTATGAAAATGCAATGGAAAAATGGGCTTCCCTAACCTATATGTCAGTGATTAAATGATACCTGCCATGACGGGTCAGAAGTCATGGAACCAACTTCAATTTTTTGAAAAAGCATCCAAAATGTCTTGGAAAACAACCCATTCTTGACAATCCAAGCTCCCAAGTTAAAAGATACATGAGACGAAACAAAATCAAGTTTTGAAAAAATTTGACATTTTCAAAGCCTATAAAATGGTTTTTTGATTCACCATTATTACCATTTGTGCTGAGAGCAAAAGCTATGAAGAAAAAGAAGCAAACTTTCCCCTCAAAGAATTCGACCATTCAAATTGACTCAAAATCACTAGGTAACCCCCAAATCTAGCTTGCATCAATTTGTGATTGTTTTTAGAAATTTAAATTGAGGTTTTAGCATTGGAAATTATGTTAAAAATTCCAACGCGGTATATACATGGGTTGGTTATGAGAAACCCGTGTATACACAGGCCCTACACGTGACTGTGTATGAAATGGACCCACGTATACGCGGTTTGAATTTAAAACATAAAAATCTAACGGTTAAACTTGATTCTCTTTCATAATGACAATCACCTGGAGGGAAAGGGAGCATGCCACTATTGATGATGAGGTTATGAATGATCAACAGGCCTTGGATGCCTTGAGAGGATGCGATTTATTAAAATTCTTCAAAATGCCAAATATGAAGGCAAACACCCGCGTGCTTGAAATGTTAATCTGCTATTGGAGTATCGAAGATGATGCGTTCATTATTGATCAAATGCCTTTGAGGATAGAGATAGAAGATATTTACTTTATCACTGGGTTCTCCCGGAGAGGAGAAGTGGTGCATTCGACTAGATGATCATGAGGTAGTCTTTCAATGGAAGAGTACGTTCATATATACTGTCTGGGGCATCCGGAGAAGATTGGAAGCCAAATTCCAATCAAACATGTAGAGAGTTTGTCCTTGAGGATCATACTGTTCACCATAGCCAGGGTAAATGGATTAGCCTCATTGCACCAAGAATCATGACTATCCATGAGCTTGGTCATAGATTGTCTCACTACTGTGTTTGACTGGTGCACACCTCTTCTGACAAATATGAAGAGTCATCTATCCTCCATTCAGAAAGGACAGACCAAGAAATTTAGATATGGGACAATTTTGTGCTCCTTCTTCTTTGAGAAGGTTTTAGGGTTACGTCCCAGAGTATCAGTTCCTATCAAGAACCCCCGAGATCCACGGATGGGTAGGTGGGCTCACCTGTTGAAATGCCTTGGAGGCAGAGACGTACTGAGGACTGCTTTTGATGATGATTTTTTCTCCTAGTGGGAGCAGCAAATCATCACTATGGATGACAATCCCTTTGTTGGCATGGATTTCACGGGAGATCCGGATCTGGTGCTGCCACCAGACGCAGCATGGGGAGAGATAGGTAACCATTTTTTAAATTTTTGTCAATTTTTATGATTTTTTATGTTTTTCAAATATGAAAATGAACTTAAAGATATTTTTGATGGGATTAGATGACTGATATAATGGTCATGTTCTAGATGTGGGTCTGGTACGACCAGATGGATTTCCGTGGCACAAGCGTCACAGCAGAGGTGCCGAAGAGGTGGCTGCAGAGACTGAGAGAATATTATACGCAGTCCAGTGAAACTTGGTGAGGTTGACCCACCGAGTACCGATGGAGGCCAAAGAATATTTACTAGAGGATATGCAGCGTCGCGTGGTAGGAGTGCCATGCGACTGGGTTCACATTTTTCGGCGTGTGGCCAAAGCAGTGGTCACCTACATAGAAGCTCATCCTGAGCTGGGTCATTAGATGTACTGGACATGATTATCGGAATTTCAGTCCCGACTTTGTATATTATTTTTAATACACTTTATGTACACACGAGTGATTTTATGATATATATATATATATATATATATATATATATATATATATATATATATATATATATATACAGTTCCAACATCTGATGTTTGATTTTATCTTGATGAATGAATGATGTGCCAATCTAAAGCTTTATTAGTGATAGAATATTCTAATGAATTTAATAGATCATGGAATGTACAAATAAGTAGTATAAACATATGATATTTGCAACACCCTCACTCACAAATATTGGCAATATAAACAAGGATCCCGAACCCGATAGATGTTGTTCAATTGTGACACTACCAGTTGTGAATCAAAATAGACTACCAACGAATCAAATCCATAAGAAATAGCTTCAGATAGTAAATTAATGACGACAGTATACTTAGCCATATTATTTGATGCTAGACCAATAAATACTCCCCTTGATACCACCAACTAACCAGTTTGATAATAAATCACCCAAGCTGTGGAAGCGAGGTTCCGAGTGTGCCGACTAGACCAAGTCATCCATCAACACCTGCCAAAGTAGATCAAAAAGTGTCGATATCATGAAAACTCCCAATAAGATATGTACAAAAATACAAAATATACAAAGAAGTAATTACTTGGTCGTAACCTAGGCAAAGTACTTCTTGAGGTAGAGCTCATTTTGGGGCTCCACCAACTTGTTCCCTTCAAAATTGACTAATTCGTAAGCCTCTTTTTCTAAAACTCATTTCACTATAAAGGGACCATACCACATAGACTTGAATATTCCTACCCCCAAGGCGTCTTTATCTTGGTCATAGACCAGGACAAGGTCACCTTCAGAAAAGACTCGAGGACGGACAGCTCTATTGTACTAAGTTTTAACCCTTTTCTTATGAGCCTCATTGATTGTGGTAGCATTCTGATGTTGCTCATCAAGATGTTCCAAATGAAGGAGGTGCTCTTCGAGACTAGAGGTCTCTAGAAGGATCTCAACGGCTAGCTTAAGATATGGAATTTCACATTCAATAGGAAAGATAGATTCTAGCCCATAAACTAACTGAAAAGGTGTAAAACCAGTGGCAGTTTTTACCAAAGTTCTATATGCCCAGAGAGCTGGATACAACATGAGATGCTAATTGGAGCGATTTTTGTCAATTTTCCTTTGTAGGATAATCTTGAGGGACTTATTCATGGCTTCTGCTTGGCCATTAGCCTAAGGATAATACAGAGACGAATGCTCACGCTGGAAGCCCAATTTAAGAGCCAATTCGGACATCAGTTGGTTCTGGAAATGACTGCCATGATCACTGACAATCTCTCTCGGGATATTGAACCATGAAATAATCTTATTGAAGAGGAAAAATGTCATTGTTTCACTATCATTTTTATAAATGGGCATGGCCTCAACCCATTTCGTAAAGTAGTCTACGACCATAATAATGTACTTGTGATTCACTACTAAAGGCGGATTACAAGTAGTAAAGTTAATTCCCCACTTTGTAAAAGGAATGACAGTGATAACAGGGAAAAGAGGAGCTGGATGCACATGCGTCTTCTGATTATAGACTTGACAAGGATGGCAACGTTTGACTGTTTCAATACAATCTTTGAAAAGTGAAGGCCAAAAGGAGCAGCACACAAGATTTTCTGGTTTGTAGCAAGCCTTGAAAGATGACCGCCACAAGCTCCACTATGGCAATCATTAAGCACAAACTCTACTTCCTCTAAGGTTAAGAAACACCTAAGGATTGAATCAACCCCTCGGCGATATAATGTATCACCAATAATGACATAGTTCTTAGCGAGGTGATGTAATTTTCAACGTTCATCCTTGGAGGCAGCAGGAGGAAACTTCAAAGTCTGGAGATAGATTATGATATCTCCATACTAGGGATCTTGTGAAGAGATGAGGAATAGATGTTCATCGGGAAAAGTTTCCTCATAAATAGTATCTTCTCCACAAGGCAGCTTGAAAATTAATTCCGCAAATACCAATGATTTCGTAGACTTGACTAACAAGAACTCGAGATCGAATTCTTGTAAAATAACAATCCATTGATTATATTTTCCCCAATCACTTGCATACTGAGGAAAAATGGGAAAGGATTGACTGCCACTAAGACAAATGTTTTGCGTAGTAGAATATAATGGTGAAGCCACTGGACAACATGGACAGCTTCCAAGGCTAATTTCTGAAACGGAGAATAGCGTAGTTCAGGGCCTACCAAGCCTCGACTCAAGCAACAAATGACATGCTCCGTGAGAGCATCATCTTCCTGAACCAGACCATACCTATGGTTGATTTTGTAGCTGCAAGATATAAAAGGAGATCTCTACCATAATCTGGTGGACTCAAAAGCGATGCAGAGATCAATGCCTGCTTCAAGGAATCAAAAGATCATTGAGCAAAAGCCATCCCATAGAAATGTAACTCCTTTCCTAAGCAAACGCATAAACCCTTTAGTTATCTCAGCATAGTTGTCTATAAAGTGTCTCAAGAAATTTGCCTTCCTCTGAAGACTTTGAAGTTGTCGAATGTAAGACAGGGGAGGCAACTGAACTTTTGCCTCCACTTTGAAGGGATCAACTCGAATCCCTTCAGTTGACACAATGAACCCTAACAACCAACCAGATGTAACCATGAAAACGCATTTATTTGGGTTCAACCGGATCTTGTAAAATTGGAATCTCTCAAAAACCAACCAAAGATGACCAGGATGATCAATTCTCTTTCGAGAACGAGCAACTAAATCATCTAAGTATGCTTCCATGACATGCTTGATCTCATGGAAAGCATATGACATGGCCCGCTGAAACATCGCTCCAACATTTTTAAGACCAAAAGGCATCTTTTTGTACGCAAAGGTACCCCAGGGACATATGAAAGTTGTCTTATGGTATTATTCTAGACGGATAGATATTTGATTATAACTAGAGAATCCATACATGAATGAAAAAATCTCATTACCTGCACATTCATCAACTATCTGATCAATAAACTGTGTGGAGTAATTATCTTTCGGACAAGCTTTGTTCAAATCCCTAAGTCAATGCATACATAGATCGTTCCTTGTTTTTTATCAACCATGACTAGATTAGAAACCCAATCCATTAGAGGAACGGGGTATATAAAATCCGCCTTGAGCAACTTTTCTACTTCAGCTTTAACAGTTGTTGCTTTCCTAGGATTGACCGGTTGAAGCTTCCGACGAACCGGCTTAGTGTTTTCATATATCTTGATCTCATGCTGAAAGATGGATGAATGAATACTAGGCATTTCTTCATAAGACCAAGCAAATACATCCTGAAACTCTTTAAAGAGGTCAGTGTAAATTTGAATCTCTTTAGGGGAACACTCAGCTCCAATGAAGACATTTTCTATCGCCTTAGGGTTCCTAGAGATTTTTATTGGTATGGTTTTTGAAATGACCGACATGTTACCTTCAGCATGAATGTGTGCTGGAGCCAAAGGGTTTGAAACCGTACAAACATCGCTAGTAAGCAGATTGGAAAACCTGGACTCAACTTCTCACAATGGGGGAAGAAAATATGAACAATGGTGTAAGTCTTCCCAAGGTCAATCTACACCCATCATTGCTTCTAAGGTTGCTTCCTTAGATGGTAAAATCGTATCTAAGAAATCCATAGCAGAAGTAAAGTCAAGGGTCCAAGCTGGGGCCACATCACCATCTAACTCTTCCTTTGAAAAAGGATTAGGATGTTCATCTGCAGAGTTAATGATAGACTGATATCTAAGCTCTACTGCAAACATAGGGAATGCCATTCCACCAACTTGTCCTTCATCTAAAGTGGTAGTAGGTGAAGGCAAGGTCCAAGGGTTTGAAAAATAATAAGTCTACAAGAACTCTTCCCGTGAAGTCTCTTTGGAGGATGAAATGACATTGATCCTAGCTATAGGAGCGGGAAAATCAAATGTACCCATGAATGAAGAATACATCCCAACTCCTAGATTCTTGATAGGTTGACGGGGGTTATCCACCAACGGAACAGTAGAATCTGAATTTTCTCAAGGGTCAACTGGAGAATAATCCAATTGATCAACCTTAAAAATTTTCCCCTCATGAGAAAAACAAAGGACTTGAAATAGAGTTGAAATAACGGGATCCATTTCATAAATCCAATTTCATCCTAAGAGGAGATTGTAATCTAAGTTGGCATCAATGATTTCTACTTCAATGTTAGCAACCTTTCCTCCAACACATATAGGAAAGGCCGGGATAATCCCGTGTGGCCTATGAGAATGACCATCAAATGCTATCAAGAGTGTAGGTGAAGGAACATCCAAAGGAAATCCAATGGCCTTCCAACATGACATCGACATGTTGCATGTGGAAGCTCCCTCATCAATAATGGTTCGAAAAATGTTAGTTTTCCAGTAAGTAGACTTTATTTGAAAATCCATATGATGAGGGAGTCCCTTTCTGACATTGATCAAGTCAAAAGTGAGCACTAAGGAATTTTTTCGATCAACTACCCCTATCACTGAAAGCAAAGCACTTCGTTGAGTTGGACATGACTGGAGTACCTCTAAAGTAGACATAGCACATGGACTTTGAGCTAGATCCTCAACAATGGAGTAATTCTGGGCTACCTTAGCATTAGGGTTGATAGTCACGCGTTTGGCGGAACCTTTCGGTATCTGAGGTATAGACTCGACAGAGGGTCACTCAATATGAAGTGGATCCGTAGTTCCGGGAATAGATTTATCCTTGGATGTTTTAGCTTCACCATAATCACGTGACCGTGTGGCCACATTGATGTGAGAACCCATCATGAAAACATTTGAGGAACTATCCCCCTCTTGGTTGTCCCCTACAGAGGTACCAGGGTTTTAATTCACGCTAGCAAGCAACTATTGCCCTTAGGGGAAAGGGTTAGTTAAGATAGCTTGGGAGCTAGAAGACCCTTGTTGCACTAACAAGCACTGAGCATCTTGAATTTTTGGGCAGAGATGAGTCAAATGCTCCCCACTACATAGCTTTCATTGGAAGTTAACTTTCTTCTTAGACTCTTTTCCACCCTCACCAGCATTATTGTTGGGCTTATTCTCATTACCCTTCCCATCTTCACTCTTATTTTTACCTTGTCCCTTCTTCTTCGCCTCGGAATTTTGATTTCCTTTGGGGTTAGAAGACTAAACGACGCTTATGAAAGAAGGTTGAGAAGGTGGAGTAGTAAACAGTGTAGCCCAATTGGAAGAAGCAGTTTGGATAGACAACTGTTTCAATTGGCTCAAAAGGTTCAACACATTCACATCAATCGATCCAACAATATTGTCAGCATGTGGGCTTGGCTTCAGTTTGGTTACGTCAACCATGGATCTAGGAGCATTGGGCAAGATCTTCTGAAGGGTCCAAGACTGAGAATATATCAGTTCTAACTCCTGGACATGAAAGATAGCTTGCTCTTTGAAATATACTCCGGACATAGAAACATCCTTGGAGATCTCAGGTAGTAATGATTTTAAAAACCATTCAATATAGAATTTAGGTGAAATTCAGCTTTGATGAGCCTCTTTCTTCGTCTCCATTCTTGAATATGATCAGAAATGTGAGTGGCTGTGTCCTTATGAAAATTGGCCAAAAGTTCAGTTTCAGCTTCGTAACAGAAAGGCAACTGAAAATGGTTTAAGAAAATGTTAGACAAATCGGCAAAAGATCTAAAGGTGCCTCCTGGCATCTCTATATACCACTTAGTCTCATTGCCAATTAAGGTGCGATGAAATAGTCTCAACCTAATCAAGTCATCGATGAGGGAGTTCGATGAGCACCATAAATGGAATGTGGTTACATGGTCGCCCGGTCTTCCCCACTCTTCCCTTTGAATTTTGGGATATTGGATGGAAGTTTGGTTGGGACCAATGGCCAGGCCGGATTGTATCTGATTGGATCATTCGTTAACTTAGTCAAGTCTGGCAGATTGAGCGTGGCAGGAAATGGAAGTTTTGGAGGACGTTGGGGATTCCACCCAGATTGGGTGGGGTTTCCGAAAGTCTGCAAAGAATGGCCTGGATTTCGAAAGGCACCATGTTGCCCGAAGTAACTAGTAGAACCTGCTAAACCAAAAGGTGACCCTTGTGGTCCAGCAAAACTCGGAGTTTGACCTACGCTAACCAAAACACCTCCATAACTAGAAAATTTCCCCCTAAAGAATTATTATAAGGAGTGGAAAACCCTTGGTAAGGGTTCCAAGCATTAGCTAAGGGTGGAAAACTTTGAAATGAATTGACCAAGGAGTATGGCATATTCCCTTGTTGTCCGAAAAATAGATTCCCAGCTCCTGTGCCATTAACCATAGGATTAGTCCATCCCTGAAAAGGATTGTTGCCTTTACTCGTGAAAGAAAAAGGCATAGATCCTACCGTCGGATTAGAATGTGGTATATGACCACTTTTAAAAGAAAACCTAAAAAGATGTCGATCCACTCATCATGGATGTGGAAGCAGTTAATGGTACACTTAATGGAACTGAAGGAGTACCTTGAGAAGGCATACCAAAAGGGAAAAATCCAGAACTGGATGCATGCGCTTGGGAACTTCCACTCGTCGACGGAATGGAAGTAGACCCAAACAAGGATGTGCTAGCAGTAGACCCAAATAAATATGTAGAAGGGATGGAAATGGTTCCTCCACCTTGTACTGATATAGGAGTCTGCATACTCATAGCACTCGTGGTGGATACCATGCTTCCAGCAGTGATCATCGAAGGGATGTGCGTGTGTGGACCTGGACTTCAAGGTCTATGTGTTAGAGTCCAATTGTATAACACTACATCTGGATGATCAGAAGGCAAAGGAGAATTCTATCCTACTAACGGCTCTGAAAGTTCTTCTACCTTAATATTATCTTCCGACTGGAGGAGGACTCGAGAAAGAACTGGGGTGTTCCTCTCTGGCTCTATGGTAGTACCAGGCCTATCTTATACACTACTACCCCCAAGTAGAGGATCAATCCCCGATGCTTCAACTGCCACTGGGTGAAACCCACTAGCAGTGTCACTCCTATGCCTTCTAGAAGAAGGGTCTAGACTTACAGGTGAAAGCCCACGAAGTCTATGGGATCGTCTAAGCGATGGGTAAGCCACTTTTAATTATTTAATAATATCTACTTAAAGACTCAATAAATTGAAAGCTAGGCCGACTAGGAGCATAGAACACACACTAAAAATGTCCATAAAAGAATTCAACAATCAAACAACTTCCAAGTATTTCTGCTCTGGGTGATTAGGACCGGACACAAAAATACAAGAAAGTGAATAATAAGGTCCTTCCGAAAATAGATTGGGGAAATTATGCCCCAGGTCTACTAGTGAAGGTATCAAAGGAAGTTATACTGACCTCCAAACAATAGCCTTTGCCAGTGCAAGCCCCCAAGCTTCGCAAGGGTGCCCTCCAAAAGTACCGTTGAAAGTGATGCAATGTTGACCATGGGATTCCCCTCTGCAGCCACATGCGTAGATCCCTAGGATAGGCATCTAAAGATACCAACTCGTATCAGAAACCGGGCGGAACATTTGTGAGGTAAGATCCGACAAGTAAGAGAGGGGGTATCTCTCGTCCTTATCTTCAAAAACCCTCGTGTTTAACTCCCAGTCATGGAGCTTTCCCAGTCTCCCTAACGCTATTGTATTTTCACTCTCTATTTAGACTTCTACGTTTGAAAATTTAGAGTGATCTTGGAGTGTTTACTTTCATCTTGCCTAATCCAAGGCCCTAAATAACCTAAAACTTATTGGTGTACATATTGACAATATAAAAAGTTCTAGTTTATTTTATTAGCGCTTGATTTTAAGTGGTTGTTCTTTTTTAGTCAAAGGGACAATAATGAAGTGAAACTAATGGTGTTCGTTGACACAAAAGAGATTAATGAAAAACTAACTACATGCAATGCACTTGTTTGTTCTTCCATGAAAAGAAACTTCTACTTGGATTCTAAGAAACTTCTATTAAGGAAATAAACTTTTTTTCTTTTTCTTTTCTTGCAACAAACTTCACACTCACAAAAACTAAAAAAAACTATTGATGCTCTAATGATGTGAAACTACCCTAATGTAAGGTGTACATGATGATGCAAAAATCCTCTATTACTCTAAAAATAAAATGAAAGCAACTTGTTTTAGAATCCAACTTAAGCGTTTCGAAAGGAGTGAGAATTTTGAACACAAAATCTTTCCCAAAACAAGAAGGACTAAACACCAACATCCAAAAATACTCTCAAAAACCAAAAGAAACCAAACAAAAAATTCGGCAAAGAAAGAAAAAACAATGTTTTTGAAGGACTTTTCTTTTTTCAAAAAAGCGATAAAATCAAATTTTCCAAAGTACTAAAAATGCTACCAAAGACTCAAAGATCGAAACCAAATCACCAGGAAACTTTGGAAGTTGTCAATTCAACACGAATGAAAACTTAACAAAATAGATGTTTCAAGACACACTAAATGATTCAAAAACAACAAAAAGAGGTTAAAGACACTAATCAATAAATCAGGAAAAGAACACTTTAAAATTTGTCAACAACAACTTTCGAAAAGCAAGAAGAAGTGAACGGCCACAAACTTAACAGGAAGCAAAGCAATCAAACCATAAAAATGAAGTTTGACACAAAGATTGCAAGCAATCTTTTGTTCCGTAAAACTAGAACAATCAAGGGCCTCTACAAGAAGCCTTGTGTGTTCAAACACAAATGATACACTCACTGTAAAGCAAACTGAGAACAAAAACTCTTTAAAACAGGAAAGAACTTGAAACAGTAGCCTTACTGAAAAACTAAAATATGAAAATAGAAACTGACCATTCACGAAGCACACAAGCCAAGAAACAAATCTTTCCAGATAAAAAGACTTGAAAAAATCATGCAAAACAAATGTATATGCGATTGTGTCTCTACACAGTTATGTGTACACATGTTTTAGCCAAAAGAAACCTGCATATACGCAGCTTCAGTTCAGAGAAACTAGCATGTATACGCTTCTATAACTCAACAAAGGTGCGTATCTAAAAGTTTACAAGAAAAAACAAAAATGAGGCCTGATGAAAAGGATCATACTTGAAGTCTGAGTTCCTAGAAGGGCAGACAATACAATCACAGCAAGAAAACTGAAAGCTGAGCCCTGATTGGCACTAAATAACCCAAACTGGGAACAACAAGATTGTTGTCCCCAGTGGAGTCGCTAATTCTGTTAAGGGATAAAGTCCCCTAGGGCTTTGGGTCAGAACCCTAGCAGAGCAGGAGTAATCTACAGCAAGAAAAAAGCAAATAACTCAGGTAAAATGATTAAACTAGCAAACTATTCGAGGATGTACATACCCGGGGGTCCTTCGTTTAGGTAGTTCCAGCCAGGGTTCAAACCCTTTGCAACTCCTCACGATCTTTGAACTTGCAAAAAAACCAATTCAAAGACACACAGTAGCATATAAATAAAGCATTATAGTGAAATCAACTTTATAGCATATAAGTAGATGGTTAGTTATACGTTGAAATAGTCATTCATACATAAGCCATAACAATAACATCAGATGCATGAACAAAGTCGATATCAAGAACAAGACAATGTTTCTTTTATTGCAGATAACTATAATCAAAACATAAAAGGAGTTCACTGGAGTCTTCCTCTTCTGGCTCCAAGCGGAAAAGCACACTTTAAAATTTGTCAACAACAACTTTCAAAAAGCAAGAAGAAGTGAATGGCCACAAACTGAATAGGAAGAAAAGCAACCAAACCATAAAACTGAAGTTTGACACAAAGATTGCAAGCAATCTTCTGTTCTGGAAAACTAGAACAATCAAGTGTTGGAAATAATACTAAGAGGGGGGATGAATCAGTATTATCAAGTCAAATATTCCTTTTTTGAAATCAAATGATATACGCTACTTCAGTTAATTAAACCCGCGTATATATGCAACTATGCAGAAGAAAACCCGAGTATATAATGCAAACTTTTAAATGACTTTATCTTTCTGAAGAGGATTATTAATCTATGTTTGAGAACCAAATATCCAGTAACCAGAAATAGTAAAACAGAGCAGAAAGACAATCGCACACAAGAACACAAGATATAAGGTGGAAACCCAATGTGAGTGAAAATCACCTGCTGCAATTCGTCTCTATCTTCTCTTTAATTAGAAACTTCTTTTTACAATTGTACTGGTGCAGTCCTTTACCAATATGCAGTCTGCAACCTGCAGAGAGCTACAACCCTCTCTCATTTTCTAGCTTCTCCTGGAAGGGAGCTAAAACCCCCTTAGCTCTTGGACTAGCCAAGATACTAGTACGTAGGTGCTGGCCTACAGACGGCTACAACCTTCTCTTTCTTTCAGGGACCACATTTCATAAATTTTGAGACTGGATCCACAAATAGCATCAATCAAACATCAAGAATTTCTGCATCACCCAATGACCTTTTCACCAATCAAAACTTAATCAAAATATACACTCCTCTGACGACTATACCCAAATTCCAGAACACTGCAACAATAAACAGAAGCAGCAAGATCACAACTCAAAATATATACGCTACTTTAATAACCTGAAACCTGCGTGCATACACTTCTGCGTATGGAACAACCTGCGTATACGTTGTTGTCCTTCACTGAACCAGTGTATATACGCGTCTTCCTTCACTGAACCTGTGTACAGATCTATAAAAAATAATTCGCTCTTTCAGATATTCAAACACCAATTAACCCAGATTATCAGTTTTATAGATCAAGCAAGCACCACATGTAATAGATCAAAATCATACAGAGATACTATCATTCAAGCTTAAAGATTATGATCCATCAAGAGAACTTATCCTTCTCTTTGTGGTAAGGTTTCTCCCTCATTTAGATCTAGATATGCACCATAACCCAATTACCAGTATTCCAGATCTAGAACTTTATTAGATATTCAACAAATAATTCAGATGTACTTTTGCCACATGCTCTCCTTCCTCTTTTATAGTTTTAGGCCTTCCAAAATACCACGGTCCAAAACCATAATAAACCAATACCACGGACCCAATACTTGGGATAAGCACATTTGACGAGGTACCATGGTCCAAACCATAGGTTCAAATACTAAGGACTAACTACCACGGACCAAAGGTAAGTTCTCCAACATATACACGCTTTTCTTTGCATGAAGGTGTGCGTATATGCACACGCGCCTTTGAAACGTCTAACCCACGTGTATACGTGTCTTCATCTAGATGAACCTGTGTATATGTCTTTTCCTTCATTCTGAAGCCTGAACTGAGATCTGTTACCAAAGAGAGTTGCCATCAAGGACAACACCTGTGCCATAGCTCCAATCCTGTGCCATAATGCCAACAATCTCCCCCTTTGGACTTGATGGGAACCCAAAATCCTCAAAGTCATTCTCCCCTTTTGACATCAAGGGCAAAGTGTTGTGCTCCCCCTGAGTACATGCTGAAAGTTCTGCCCTGTTGTGCTGACCATGCTCCCCCTGACTGTAGGGAAGATCTGCAAAAGATGTTCTTCAAGAAGAACCAAGACATATACATCCTAAAAGACCTTCCTATCACCAAAAGACTCAATACATACATCCATCACCCAACCATGTGTGGATCATTCACCCAACCAAGTGGGGATACATCATAAATTTACAGATGACAACCAAGTTCATTACATGTTCATCCCATGCATAGTGGGGAAACCAAAATAGGTCATTACATGACCTTGACACCATAAAGAGATACCATAGAAGAGATACATGACATAGAGACGAAATATCTGGAACAAGACTTATGAACGTCACCAATAACTGATAGCAGCAGCATCTGTCAATCACCATTCAGATCACCAACCAATATTTCCTTCTGTTCTTCCTCTGCCTCTGTTCCATCTAAAACCAAAAACAGCTGTGAACTAGAACCAAAAGCTTCTAAGATAATGCCAACAATGCATTATTAGAAGATTATCTACTCCCCCTGAACCTGTGTCGGATGGTATCTGTCAGACCCATATCAGAATATCTTCAACCAGAGCCTGTCCCTATTGATATCCATCAAACCTCCATATACGCGACTGTCTCTGCACAAACCGGCGTATGTGTTGAGTCTTGAAAATGTCATTCATTTGCATTACACTTTCGCTATTATGTCCATTATATCACCTCCATTTCACCTCCATTTCACTACTATGTCACCACATTCATCCCACTTTCATCATCATTGGGCTGCCTTTATATTTTTCCAATATTTATTATTTCTAAGCCTTTTAAGTGAATTTGTGGTTAAACATTAGAAAATAATGTGCATATGCTTATACCTAACAAATGGGTTGAGTTTGTTGACATGTGTAGGTTGAAAGGAGACTTCTAGAAGACCCTTATGTGGCACTCTAAGGCCAAATTCGAATTTGGTTGAAAAGAATCATGGGATCATGAGGATATGTGTCACATCTCCTAATTGTATTGTAACTCTAAAAGACATGTGTCTTATCAGTTCCTATTTTGATTAGGACTCTAGAGGTAGAGGGAGAGATTCATGGATTATCATTAATGAGAAGGCTCTCATCTTTTTGTATAAATAGGAGGTCTCTCTCTTTCATTAGTTAGTCTCTTTTAGTCTTTTTAGTCTCTCTTTAGTCTTTCCTTTAGTTTTTTCTTAGTCCTTTTAGCTTGTTAGTCTCATGGCTTTTGAAAGCTTTTGTACTTTGCACTTTTGAAGAAATTGAATAAAGCTTTGATGTTCTCAACATGGAAGGAGATGTGAAGTAGATGTCATGGAGCATATTAGGATGTAAGTAGATTAGATTTCATTTTGTAAATATTGCTTTGTAGGATGTAAGGTAGATTAGATTTTCATTCATGCAATTTTAAGTATGCTTTGATTTCATAGGTAGAAGGGGGCCCCTGCCTTGTACAGTTTGAATTATTGCATTTTATTTTCTCCCGGATTTGTTTTTATGTTTATGTATTTGCTTTACAAACTAATGGTATTTGAAGTTGACAGGTTCAAGCTGCTGCCTTTGTTTTTATAGCTGATTTTTAGTCTTATTTCTCAAAGTTCTGCTAACACATGAATGATCTTTTATCATAAATTGTTATCTTTTAAGGATCAGAATACCACTAACTTGCAGTTGGCTTTGAGTGCTTTTTAGACTATTCTTTCACTACTTTCTAATCATACTTTGCATAGTACATATGGCTGAAGTAGAGAGTTAGAAAGAGCAAAACGTTATCACTAGTCTTTAAGGTAGATTTTCTCATTTTTAATCACTTTTCTAATTCAACTTAAGCTACTTTCTTTCCGTGCTTTACACAGTACATGTGTTTGAAGCAGCGAGTTAGAGAGAGATAATCTTTATCTTTGGTTTTAAAAGTGACTTTCTTTTCTTTTATTTGCAGCAGCATGAATGGTGTCTAGTGCCATTGGAAGTGGTCATTTACTTTCAAGTCATTTCAAGTTCTTTGCTTTCAGTTTCATTTCAAGTTATTTCTTTCAAGCTCTTTCTTTGTAAGTTTAAAGTTTGATTACTTTCTAGACTTATTTCTAACTACTTCCTAATCGTGCTTTACACAGCACATGTGTTTGAAGCAGAGTTTTAGGAAGAGTTGAACATAAACTATAAAACAACGAAGTAAGAGAAAGGTTAACTAAGCACATATAGTGCACCACACTTCATCAGTTTACGATACCCGGATTGATAATTTATGTAGAGCAATTTAAGACATTAAATTGACTAAACATTTTGGCGCTGTTGCCGGGGAAGTGTAATTAGGAGACCTTATTTCTTACATCTGGAAAAAAATTAATAATCCTTGAGTATGCTCTCCTCTTGCACTTTGTGTGATCTGGAGGATCAGAAAAAGGATTGTTAAGTAAAAAAGACAAAACAATAATTCTTGAGTATGCTCTCCTCCTGCACTTTGTGTGATCTGGAGGATCAGAAAAAGAATTATTACAAAAAAAAAAAAATAGGAGACAAAATAAACTTCATCACTTCAATTGATTCAATAAAAAAAAAAAAAAATGAAAAAATAAAACTCAAGTGCTTTGATAGGTTCAAATTGTCCAAAATTGTCTGGTTATGCTTTGTAGTGGTCTTCAAAACACTGTATCTTGTTCAAATAAGGTTTTGCAACTTAGTTGCAGAAACTGCCCTAATCCCGCAGCTATCTGACAATCCCGCAGCTGTTTCAAGGTTTAACAAGTTACACGCATCTAATAAAAAAACCGACCACATGGGCATCTCCAGAATTGTCCCGACATGGATCCTATCCTAGTCACCCAGCTCAGATCGATGAAAAACCAGCCTAGGACCTCAGTCAAAGTCTTGTTTTTAACATGTTTTTCTTGAAGTATTTGCTGCCTGAAATTGAAGATCATTAATCCTTTTTATAAAAAATTTACAATTTCAGAGAAAAAAAAAAAGAGAAAAACAATCTAGGGCTATCTCCATTCTTAGTTTTCACTGTGGCTTCAATAAAAAAAAAAAAAAAAATTTGCCTCGTTGTTCAAGCTTTGACCTGTTGATTCATCATTTAGTGGCAGATTTCTGAGTTAATTTCACCTTTGGATAGCTACCTTATCAATTAGAAGCAGAGAATTGAACTTACTAATGATGGAAGCACCATTTGCATAAAGGAAGTGAAGGACCTTACTGTTGCCAGGAAAAATCCAGATGTTTCCAGCAATGACTTGTTAAATAAGATTCAGAAAATTGGAAGGTCTCTTGCTCAGAAAGACATGGCTGATCCCCCTAAGTGTTTAGAGCACCCATCTAGTGAGGATTCAGAGGATATTGATTTCTGGGGACATGTCAACACAACCTATTTTGCTCTTGAACACCTTCAGCGCAGAAGGGGCCAGATAGTGGTCACTAGTTCCATGACTGCATTTCTTCCCTTCCCATTTACAACAATTTATAGTGCAGCCAAAGGAGCACTGTTCAAACTTCTTCGAGACACTTAGGATTGAGCTTCTCAGCAAATCTGTAACAGTTACTATTGCGTCTCCTAGTTTTATACAGTCTGAATTAACATCTAGAGAATGGCCGGGAAAGCTGCCATGGTGGTTCCCCATGGCAAGAACAGAGGATGCTGCACGAGAACAAGATGACAAACACAATTTAGACAAACACCTGCCAGATGAAAAACACCTGCAAAACAATAGATCAGATAAGAAAAACGAATTCATGAAAGGCAGAGCAGTAAAAATTAACTCAGGAAAAAAACGCAAATAGCAGAAAAACGTCAAACTTTAAACGTTCGATTCTCCCAAACAGAGACGAATTTCAGAAAAATAAAACATGGGTTTTGTTGCCAGGTGGGTTAATTAGAAAACCCAGAAAAAGTTTGAGACGATTCGTGGCGGTCAGGGAGAAATGTTCGGTTCTTTGGAGTGTATTTTTGAGTGCCGCGTGAAAAAAACAGAGTTTTAATTAAATCAACAGCAGCAATTTAATGTGCGTGCCTGAGGAGTTCTAATGGGGATCAATCATATGCTGGCATCTAAAACCAATTATACACCTTTACACCTGTTTAGAGACGTGTTTCAATTAAACACGACTCTCTTTCATTAATCGCTGCCGGTTAAATGTTGGGAAGAAATGGAACTAAGGTGGAGCAATTTAGGCAAATGTATGGTTTTCACTCAAACAAAGCGAGATGCGGATAGTCTGTCGGTGGCACTGGGTCGGGTACTTCCATGTGAACCTCTTCATGGTGATATTTCATAGAATCAGCGAGAGAAGACTCTTGCTGGATTTCATGAGAGCCCTTTTAATGTGCTGATTGCTACCGATGTAGCCGCACGTGGTCTTGATATTCCTAATGTGGATCTGGTTATTCATTATGAGCTCCCAACAACTTCAGAGATTTTTGTGCATAGATCTGGGCGAACAGGGCGTGCTGGTAGGATGGGCAATGCTATCCTTATCCATACCGACCAACAGATTAGAAAAGTTAAGATGATTGAAAGTGATATAGGTTCCAAGTTTAAAGAGCTGGCTAGGATGAAAGAGGAAATAGATGATAGACTTGGTGGTTTCGGTGATTCTGGATCCCGCCGTTTTAGTGACTATGGGGAGTCTTCTAGTTCTCAGACAGGTTCCAGTAGCAGGTTTGGAGACTATGGGGACCGTTCTTAGTGACTAGACGAGACATTAAAATATTTGAAGGAGTTTAGTAGCATAAATTTAATCTTTCTGATTAGCGATTGAAACTCCTAGGTATGAAATTGGTTTTCATGTTTCAAACTCCACAGTTCCATTTTTCAGCCGAAGTTTGAGATGGAGAAATTGCTTAGTTTGTTCGCACACAGCCACTCCATTTCACTGCACTTTTTACACTCTGCAATCCCGCAGCCATTTAGCGATCCCGCAGCCATTTAGTGATCCCGCAGCTGTTTTGTTAAACTCTAGGTTGTAGGTGTCATCAGGCAAAACAGGTCACATGGGTAGCTAGGGAAATGTCAGTACATGGATGGTGTCCTATTCATTCGGTCAAATTTGCTGAAAAAGACCCCGGTCAAAGGGAAGTCAAATTGGGTGTTATAACAAAGTCGCCACACTAAGTCGCTGCATGTCAAGAAAAAATAATAATTTTGAATCAATGAAATGAACAAGTTATTTTCTCACTTTTCTGAAGGTATTGATTAATTTTGGACTGATAATGAAATTGAATGGCTAACTTTTTATTCAAGATTTTTAGCTACAGAGCTGTTCCTCAATTCCGCAGCCAGAAAAACCTCATTGTTCAAATCAGCCTATCTTTCTCATACAAAATCAGATTTTGATGATTTAAGCACCATTGGAAAGATATTAACAAGATCTATACAATGAGAAATATATCATTAGAGTTTGAAATGGCAAATAATGAAATAAATTGCTGAAAAGAAGCAACATCAACTTGAGGCACTAATTCCAAAGCAGGTATAAATTCTTTTGATTTTTCCTTTGAGAACTTGTTTCATTAATACAAATTCCTAGTTTTGTGTGTAAATATCATAACTAGAGAGATTGGCCACCTCTCTCCTTTGATAATCTTACATTCCATTGCAGAAGAAGTATTAGTTTTTTTGCAGGTTCCAGGAGGAAGGACAAATGACTACAAGGGAATGATGTCTCTCTAAGAGACCAATTTGTTTCATAAGAGGATGATTAAGCAACAAAGAGGAAATATGCTGATGCAAAATCAGATCCAAACACTTGAAAAACTTTCAGATACTATTGTCTCCATCACATCCATCCATCACATCCATACTTCATAATAAACCATTCACCTCATTCTACTCCATATTTTCCATTTTCATTCACATACACTTTCCATCTATTTTTGTCCATTCATAACCCACCAATAAAAGCAAAAGGCTCATTCACATGCTTATTGCCCATTGTCATTTCTGTTCTCCATTGCCATTTTCCATTTTCACTTTCCATTCCTTGTCATTTTCATTCCGCAAATAAGCCCTGCTTCAATGCAAATTATTAAGTCCATAGTCCTTTGAGTCTAAGTTCTTTGTAAAAATACCTTGAGACTTGCATGCCTTAATGGCAAGTCCTCATGCTGACAAACAATGGGAATACATTAATGTCCCTTGTTCGTTAGATCTTCTAGGTGACTCGACATCAGCAAATTCATTCGTACCTAGCAAGATGTGTTTGGGCATCTTGACTCTCATTGTCATCAATGGTGAGAGTTCTCGTGTTGACTAGTGGCATCCATTAATGGCCACTAAGCCAACAATTTCCTACTATGCTCGACATCAGAACATCTTTTCACATAGTAGGAATTGTGCCAATGAGTTTTGAAGACATGAAGACTATTATTTTCAGCATTTTGGAGCAGATTCAGCAAGTTTTAGTAGAAGCAATAAAAAGCCATCTTATCTCTCTATCCATGACTCCTCTTGTTCAGCCACTTGAAGAAGAATGTGATCAGAATTTTTCAGCCACCACACACATACAACTCATCCATTCCAAAGGGTAAGTGAAGGTACGACATTTTCTAACTTTTAATCATAGAATTCCATAAAAAGCTAGAATGATACTTGTTGGAAAAACATTTCTCTTCCTCATTTCATAAAATTGCCAATACTATCAGTTGGGGGGGGAATACATTCATATTCATATCTTTCCATGTCCATAACATATTCAAGAGCTCACATACTTCCAACATATATTAATTATTACATTGCTATTATGAGCATACAATGGCTTTTGAAAAAGTGCTTAAAGGATAAATTGGATACAAACAAAATCATGGTTGTCACACAAGAACCAACCATCATGCAATCCAATAAAGATATACTTTGCAACAATAATCAAAATATCATTATGCAAAGTTCAAAGATCAAAATAGAAGGCAACAGAAAAAAAAATAAAAAAAATGGTTGTAACACAAGAACCAACCATGTTGCAATTCAAGTAAAACACTTTGCAGAAATATGAAGTTATCAAATGATATCATGCAAAGTTAAGCCAAAGCTCAAGGATCAAAAGAGTCAATGTAATATATGTTGCATGAGGACATGCAATAGCTTCAGTTGGGGGGTATGTTGAGTCTTGAAAATGTCATTCATTTGCATTACACTTTCGCTATTATGTCCATTATATCACCTCCATTTCACCTCCATTTCACTACTATGTCACCACATTCATCCCACTTTCATCATCATTGGGCTGCCTTTATATTTTTCCAATATTTATTATTTCTAAGCCTTTTAAGTGAATTTGTGGTTAAACATTAGAAAATAATGTGCATATGCTTATACCTAACAAATGGGTTGAGTTTGTTGACATGTGTAGGTTGAAAGGAGACTTCTAGAAGACCCTTATGTGGCACTCTAAGGCCAAATTCGAATTTGGTTGAAAAGAATCATGGGATCATGAGGATATGTGTCACATCTGCTAATTGTATTGTAACTCTAAAAGACATGTGTCTTATCAGTTCCTATTTTGATTAGGACTCTAGAGGTAGAGGGAGAGATTCATGGATTATCATTAATGAGAAGGCTCTCATCTTTTTGTATAAATAGGAGGTCTCTCTCTTTCATTAGTTAGTCTCTTTTAGTCTTTTTAGTCTCTCTTTAGTCTTTCCTTTAGTTTTTTCTTAGTCCTTTTAGCTTGTTAGTCTCATGGCTTTTGAAAGCTTTTGTACTTTGCACTTTTGAAGAAATTGAATAAATCTTTGATGTTCTCAACATGGAAGGAGATGTGAAGTAGATGTCATGGAGCATATTAGGATGTAAGTAGATTAGATTTCATTTTGTAAATATTGCTTTGTAGGATGTAAGGTAGATTAGATTTTCATTCATGCAATTTTAAGTATGCTTTGATTTCATAGGTAGAAGGGGGCCCCTGCCTTGTACAGTTTGAATTATTGCATTTTATTTTCTCCCGGGATTTGTTTTTATGTTTATGTATTTGCTTTACAAACTAATGGTATTTGAAGTTGACAGGTTCAAGCTGCTGCCTTTGTTTTTATAGCTGATTTTTAGTCTTATTTCTCAAAGTTCTGCTAACACATGAATGATCTTTTATCACAAATTGTTATCTTTTAAGGATCAGAATACCACTAACTTGCAGTTGGCTTTGAGTGCTTTTTAGACTATTCTTTCACTACTTTCTAATCATACTTTGCATAGTACATATGGCTGAAGTAGAGAGTTAGAAAGAGCAAAACGTTATCACTAGTCTTTAAGGTAGATTTTCTCATTTTTAATCACTTTTCTAATTCAACTTAAGCTACTTTCTTTCCGTGCTTTACACAGTACATGTGTTTGAAGCAGCGAGTTAGAGAGAGATAATCTTTATCTTTGGTTTTAAAAGTGACTTTCTTTTCTTTTATTTGCAGCAGCATGAATGGTGTCTAGTGCCATTGGAAGTGGTCATTTACTTTCAAGTCATTTCAAGTTCTTTGCTTTCAGTTTCATTTCAAGTTATTTCTTTCAAGCTCTTTCTTTGCAAGTTTAAAGTTTGCTTACTTTCTAGACTTATTTCTAACTACTTCCTAATCGTGCTTTACACAGCACATGTGTTTGAAGCAGAGTTTTAGGAAGAGTTGAACATAAACTATAAAACAACGAAGTAAGAGAAAGGTTAACTAAGCACATATAGTGCACCACACTTCATCAGTTTACGATACCCGGATTGATAATTTATGTAGAGCAATTTAAGACATTAAATTGACTAAACAATATGTATGCGGATCCTCCTCAAGCAACTCGCGTACACCCATTTTTCTTTAAAACAAACGAGTTTTAATAGCAAGATGATGCATTAACTACTCCCAGCTTCTGTCTGAGGTATTCAAATGTCTCCCTGGGCAGTGGTTTGGCGATAATATCAGCAACGTGTTCCTTAGAAGGAACATACTACAATTTGACCGTTTGTTCCAACACTTGTTCCCGGAGAAAGTGATACTTGATAGGTATGTGCTTGGTGTTTGAATGCATGATTGGGTTCTTTGAAATACTGATTGCACTTGTATTATCACACAAGAAGGAGATAGGTGGTGTACACATGATTTGAAAGTCCTGCAAGGTTTGCATCATCCAAAGAAGTTGAGTGCAACAAGATGTAGTAGCCACATATTCCACTTCAGCTGTAGATAAAGCAATCAAACTCTGTTTCTTGCTGAACCAAGATACTAATCTGGAACCCATAAAAAATGCACCACCACTTTTGCTCTTCCTGTCATCCACGCTTCCAACCTAATCTGCATCTGTATAAGCATGAAGAGTGAGATCTGTATCTCTAGGATACCATAAGCCATAGTTTTGAGTTCCTTGAAGATACTTGAAAATTCTATTCACTGCCTAAAGATGAGTTTCCTTTGGATTTGCCTGAAATCTTCCAACTATTCCCACTACATGCATGATGTCTGGTCGGGTACCTGTCAAATAAAGTAGACTTCCAATCATAGATCTATAGGTTGGTTGATGTATTGCTGCTGATTCATCATTTGCATTGAGACTGCATCCTGTAACCATAGGAGTACATACTGGTTTCGAATCTTCCATGCCATACTTCTTCAGAATCTTCTTGAGGTACTTGGTTTGAGACAAGAAGATACCGCCTTCATTTTGTTGGATTTTCAATCCAAGAAAGTATGTCAGTTCTCCAAGCAAAGACATTTCGAATTCTTTCTGCATCACTAAGGCAAAGCTTTGACTCATAGCTTCTTCATTGCTACCAAAGATAATATCATCTACATACAAAAAAAGTATTAGCAGTTTGTCATTTTCAATTTTTATATGAAGATTGTTATCTGCTGATCCTTTTGAAAAACCTTGTTGATGAAGATATTTGTCCAAACGGTAGTACCAAGCCCTTGGAGCCTGTTTAAGACCATAGAGTGCCTTTTTCAGTCTGCATACAAGATTTGGATCATTCCCATGAATGAAACCATCTGGCTGCTCAATGTATACTTCTTCTTCTAAATCTCCGTTCAGAAAGGCTGATTTCACGTCCATTTGAAATACTTTAACCTCTGAAAGCTTGAGAGAGCAAGGAACATTCGGATGGCCTCAAGTCTAGCAACGGGAGCAAAAGTTTCTTCAAAGTCTATTCCTTCTTGTTGAGCATACCCTTTACACACAAGTCTGGCCTTGTTTCTGATTACTTCTCCATTTTCATTCAACTTATTTTTAAAGATCCATTTTGTCCCTATGACATTCTTATCTTTTGGTCTAGGAACCAACTCCCAAGTGTTGTTCTTTCTATCTGCTCAATTTCTTCATCCATTGCCTTGACCCAGCATTTATCTTTGCATGCCTCTTTTACATTTTGTGGCTCAGTGGAGGAGAGCAATGCCAAATAGCTTGACGCTTCCGCAATTGTTCTTCTTGTTTGTACACCTGCCTCTTTCTACCCCAAAATTTGAGATTCTGGATGATTCTTCTGAACATACCTGGATGGAGTCTTCTCTTTCATCCTTATCTATTCCTTTGGTGCCTCTTGAGGTTTTTCTTCATCATCAATCTGATTTGGAGAGTAGTCTTCATCCTCTTCGATATTTTCATAATTTACTTGCTTAGGAATGTATCCTTTTTCATCAACCACTACATCAATGCTGTCAACAATTCTTCCAAGTCTTTTATTGTAACACTTATATGCTTTGCTATGGGGAGAATAACCAAGGAGAATGCCTTCATCTGCTCTAGGTTCAAGTTTTCCAAGCTGTTCATCATTATTCTTAATGCAGCATTTGCTTCCAAAAATTTTGAAATGATTTACCGAAGGAGTCTCACCATACCAGAGCTCATGAGGAGTTTGAGTGCTGCTCACTCGAACATTTGTTTTGTTGAGAATAGCCACCGCAGCAAATGCAGCTTCACCCCAGAAGGTTGCGGGAGTCCCAGACTCATCAAGCATAGCACGAGCCATTTGTTGGACCGTTATGTTCATCCTTTCCACCACTCCATTTTGCTGAGGAGTCCTAGCTGTAGAGAATTCCCTTCTTATTCCATGTTCTTCACAGAAATCGAAAAATTCATTCGAGGTAAACTCCCCACCTCTGTCGGACCTGAGGCACTTAATTTCGTGATCTGATTCGTTTTCAGCCAAGGCTTTGAAAGATTTTAATTTTTCGAATGCTTCGTCCTTGTGTTTCATAAGTCCCAACCAAACCATCCTGGAGAAGTCATCAATGAATAATATAAAGTATTCTTCTCCTTGAGGTGACCTTGTCCTAAATGGACCACATACATCTATATGGACTAGTTCAAGAGGTCTGCTGGCTAATCCTTCCTTCTCACGGAAGTTAGTTCTGGTTTGCTTACCAAACTGACATGATTTGCATATGGTGTTGTCTGGAATTTTGATATCTGGAAGACCACGAACTGCCTGGTATTTGCATGCTTTCCTTATTTGTGAAAAGCTTAGATGCCCCAACCTCTGGTGCCATAACCAATGTTCATCATCCTTGCTCAAATAGCATTATTGTTGTCCTTCTTCAAATATGTATAGATTATTTGGAGTTCTTCTGTCTTTGATCACTGTTTTTCCTGTATCAAGATCACAAACACTACATCAATTTGATCGAAATATTACCTCTGTTCCTTGATCGCACATCTGGCTGACACTTAGTAGATTATGCTTCAAAACATCAACATACATAACATTTCCAGCTTTGACCTTTTCTTTCAACTGAGCAGTGCCTTTTCCTTTTATGGCTGTAGGGGTATCATTTCCAAAAGAAACTTTCTTTCCATTTTCTAAAGCAGTATATGATTCAAGTTTTTCTTTATCACCTGTCATATGCTTCGAACATCCACTATCGATGTACCATAGATTTTCTTGTCCTTCTGCGTAAAAGGCTATCCCACATCTTTCTGTTTTTGGTTCCTTTATTCTCCATGTTCTGGTGCTTGAGGCTTGTTCCTTTGTCTGCCGAAACCTACTCCTGCATTCAAAATCTTCATGACTGAAGTTATTACAAATAGAACATTCAATTTCATTTTCAAGGGCCGAAAAGTTGTTATAGGTCCATTTCGTAATCCCAGTCATACTCCTTTGTTTTTGAGCTTCTCTAGTCATGATTGTCTTATAAGCAACACATTGAGCTGCTTTGTGACCAAAGTTATGGCAAGAGAAACATTGGCCATTGAAGAAACTTCTGCGATTATCAAATCTACTAGCCAAATGATTGTAGTTTCTATTGTCATCCGTTCTTGAAGCAAATTGAGAAGTTTTTACTTGTGGTTGGTTGTAGCTATTGTTCACCCTTAAGATGGATTGCCCCTGGTTTACCTGGTAGTCTTTGTTTGTTCTTGATGTAATTCGTCCCTGCTTTACCTGGTGATCTCCATTGGGATTTTTCTCATTCCTCCTTGCTGCAGCAAGATAAATCCTTGAGGTGGATGCTTGAGATGTTTCTCCATTATAACCCAGACCTGTCTTGATTAGTGGAGAACGTTGTACATTGATAATCTCATCCAGGGTTTCAGATCCTTTAATAGATTTAAGATTAAGAGCCTTTGTTTTCTCAATTTCTTTTCTAAGGCAAACAATTTCACATTCTAACTTCTCACGAGATTTTTCTTTTCCATCAAGTTGGAATTGCAAAGTATCAATGATCATATCTTTTTCTTCTAAACATATTTTGAGTCAAGAAATATCTTCATAAAAACCATCTACATCTATAGCATCCATGTAATCATCATCTTCAAAGGCCATTAAAAGTTTATAATCATTACCTCGTTCATCTTCGTCACTATTTGATAGGCCATCACTGTCTTCATGAGTGTAGTAACTTTTCTTAGTTGCATTTTGTTTCTTGTTCCATCTAACAGGTTCCTTCCCTTTGTCAATCTTATCCTTGTGAGGACATTTGGCAGCATAGTGACCGGCTCTTCCACAAGAAAAGCATTTGAAAGGTAACTTACCTCGGAACCGTCCAATACCCCGTTGAAGATTTCTGACAAAATTTGATTCTTCTTCTTCTTCTGACACGTGTCCTGACTCATAGTACTCTCCTTTGCCTGAAGCCTTAAAGGCAGCTTCTCTCCTGTCTGATGGACCTCCTTTCCTCATTTCATAAGCAGTTAGAATTCCATGCAGCTGTGACATTTTAAGGCTTTTTAGATTCTCTTTTTCTTCTATTACAGAAACTTTAGATTCACACCTAGGGGACAAAGATCTTAGAACTTTTTCAACCACAACAGCCTCTTTTATTTATTCACACAAATTTTTCATACAATTAACAATATCATCTACACGAAGAAAATAGTTACCCACACTTTCATCATTATACATCCTAATATTTTCATACTGATTCTTGAGGGTTTGAAGTTTTGCTCGTTTTACCTGATCATCCCCTTCATAGCTCAAAACAATCTTGTCCCATATCTCTTTTGTAGATTTAAACCGCATTACCTTGACAAATTCTGATTGAGATAGGCATCCTAATAGAGTATTGACCGCCTTTACATTTGTTTCATATTTCTTCTTCTCAACCGGATCTGTAGGAGTTGCTGATGGAAAAGTAAACCCTGTATCTATGATATCCCAGAACTCTGTACCAAGAGAATGAAGATAGGCAGTAACTCTTACCTTCCAATAAACGAAGTTTGTCCCATCAAAAATCGGTGGCCTGATTGATGCTTCCCTCTCGTAGTTGCTCATGATGAACGATCTTCTTTCAAGTGATCAAGCTTCTTATGTAAGACCTGCTCTGGTACCAATTGTTGGAAATAATATTGAGAGGGGAGGTGAATAAGTATTACCAAGTCAAATATTCCTTTTTCAAAATCAAATGATATACGCTACTTCAGTTAATTAAACTCGCGTATATACGCAACTATGTAGAAGAAAACCTCCGTATATAATGAAAACTTTTAAATGACTTTATATTTCTGATGAGGATTATTAATTTGTGTTTGAGAATCAAATAACTAGTAACCAGAAATAGTAAAATAGAGTAGAAAGACAATCGCACACAAGAACATAAGATATAAGATGGAAACCCAATGTGGATGAAAACCACCTGCTGCAATTCGTCTCTATCTTCTCTTTAATTAGAAACTTCTTTTTACGATTGTACTGGTGGAGTCCTTTACCAGTACGTAGGCTGCAACCTACAGAGAGCTACAACCCTCTCTCGCTTTCCAGCTTCTCCTGGAAGGGAGTTACAACCCCCTTAGCTCTTGCACTAGCCAAGATACTAGTACGTAGGTGTTGGCCTACAGAAGGTTACAACCTTCTCTTTCTTTCAGGGACCACGTTTCATAAATTTTCAGACTGGATCCACAAATAGCATCGGTCAAACATCAAGAATTTCTGCATCACCCAATCACCGTTTCACCAATCAAAACCGAATCAAAATAAACACTTCTCTGACGACTGTACCCAGATCATAGTAATAGTAACCACACACCAAATCTGAACCCAGAACACTGCAGCAATAAACAAAAGCAGCAAGATCACAACTCAAAATATATACGCTACTTTAATAACCTGAAACCCACGTGCATACGCTTCTGCGTATGGAAAAACCTGCGTATACGCTATTTTCCTTCACTGAACCAGCGTATATATGCGTCTTCGCTTCATTGAACCTGCGAACAGATCTATAAAAAATAATTCGCTCTTTCAGATATTCAAACACCAATTAACCCGGATTATCAGTTTTAGAGATTAAGCAAGCGCCACATGTAACAGATCAAAATCATACAGAGATACTATCATTCAAGCTTAAAGATTATGATCCATCAAGAGAACTTATCCTTCTCTTTGCGCTAAGGTTCCTCCTTCATTCAGATCCAGATCTGCACCATAACCAAATTATCAGTATTCCAGATCTAGCACTTTATCAGATATTCAACAAATAATTCAGATGTACTTTTGCCACATGCTCTCCTTCCTCTTTTATAGTTTTAGGCCTTCTACAATAACACAGTCCAAAACCATAATAAACCAATACCACGGACCCAATACTTGGGATCAACACGTCTGATGAGATACCATGGTCCAAACCATAGGTTCAAATACCAAGGACTAACTACCATGGACCAAAGGTAAGTTCTCCAACATATACTCACTTTTATTTGCATGAAAGTGCGTGTATACACACATGTGCCTTTGAAACATCTAACCCACATGTATACGCGTCTTCGTCTAGATGAACCTGCGTATATGTCTTTTCCTTCATTCTGAAAGCCTGAACTGAGATCTGTTGCCAAAGAGAGTTTCCATCAAGGACAACACCTGTGCCATAGCTCCAATCCTGTGCCATAATGTCAACATCAGGAGCCTCTACAAGAAGCCTTGTGTGTTCAAACACAAATGATACACTCACTGTAAAGTAAACCGAGAACAAAAACTGTTCAAAGCAGGAGAAAACTTGAAACAATAGGCTTACTGAAAAACTAAAATCTGAAAATAGAAACTAACCATTCAGGAAGCACACAAGCCAAGAAACAAATCTTTCCAGATAAAAAGACTTGAAAAAATCATGCAAAACAAATGTATATGCGACTGTGTCTCTACACAACTATGTGTACACATGTTTTAGCCAAAAGAAACCCACATAGACGCGGCTTCAGTTCAGAGAAACTAGCATGTATACGCTTCTATAACTCGACAAAGGTGCGTATATAAAATTTTACAAGAAAAAACAAAAATGATGCCCGATGAAAAGGATCAGACTTGAATTCTAAGTTCCTATAGGTGTAGACAATACAATCACAACAAGAAAACTGAAAGCTGAGCCCTGATTGGCACTAAATAACCCAAACTAGGAACAACAAGATTTTTGTCCCCAATGGAGTCGCTAATTCTGTTAAGGGATAAATTCCCCTAGGGCTTTGGGTCAGAACCCTAGCAGAGCAGGAGTAATCTACAACAAGAAACAAGCAAATAACTTAGGCAAAATGCTTAAACTAGCAAACTATGCGAGGATGTACATACCTGAGGGTCCTTCGTTCAGGTAGTTCCAGCCAGGGTTCAAACCCTCTACAACTCCTCACAATCTTTTAACCTGCAAAAAAACCAATTCAAAGACACATGGTAGCATATAAATAAAGCATTATAGTGAAATGAACTTTATATCATATAAGTAGATGGTTAGTTATACATTGAAATAGTCATTCATACATAAACCATAACAATAACATCAAATGCATGAAAAAAGTTGATATCAAGAACAAGACAGTGTTTCTTTTATTGCAGATAACTATAATCAAAACGTAAAAAGAGTTCACCTGAGTCTTCCTCTTCTGGCTCCAAGCGGAACCGTCCTCCAAGTCTGTCCAGTCCTGGTCTTTAAAAGGCTCCTTCCATAACCAACACAAGGATATCTCCCACAAGTGAAAGGATATCAACTCTCAAGGAAACAAGGGTTTCCTCGACTTGGAGAATTGCTTGAAGCACAGGGACCTTCAGACTTTATCAGGGGATAATCTCAGAAGAGTAATTCTCTATTTTCTCTCATCCTTAAGGCCTTCCCATTGAAGTCTTTTTATACTTCTCCCAAAGTAGTTTTTTAGTTGGGAAATAGTTGGGAACAGTTGGGCCACAGGCACTAATAGGTAATCAACAGGTAAAACCCGTGAGCTCCGCCCATAATTAAGGAAATTTAATTTTTTTAAGTGTTTTAAGACATATACGCGGGTTGGGTATATACTGGCCCACGTATACACACGTTTAGTACAGGGCAAAGTCGCGTACAGGGAGTAAAACATTGTTTTTTGAATATTTGGACCAAGTCTGGAAGGAGGGGTTGCCTTAGGCCATAAACCAAGCATCACAAATACATAAGGTGGTATTTGGAGCTATAAGAGAGATGGAATGGTGCCATTTAGTTGATTAGGTAGAACATAGGGTGATATTGGGATGGATGGAATTTGGAGTTAAAAAAGGCCGAGGAAGGGAGGATGTGATACCTGGCTTGCGGTAAGCTGTAAAATATTTCAAGGTGATTTGAATAAATAGTAACTCGGATTTATTAATGTATTTGAAGATTCAATCTGTGTCCCTTTATCCTTTGAGCTTAGAATTCCTTTATGAGTTTGATTTAGATTTCAATAGGTCTGATTTCATTTCATATTTTTATAGTTTCAATTTTGAAGTCTCATAATTAAAAATGCTAAGCGTTTCCTTTTGTTTTGAAAAGTAAAGCCTATAAATTAATTAATTTATTTATTTACTCACAAGACAACATTAAATGACTATAGTACAATGAGTAAAGAGGACTTGTTAGAATTTATAGTCTGTAATTTGGGCTTTTGCATTTATCAAGCAACAACATATAAAGAAGTAACAAAAAAAAAAGTTATATTAAATCTTCAAAGATTATATTATATTGACTTATTATAGTGGGGTTTTAGTAATTTGATTAATATTTTTTATAATATTAGGGTTTTTTATTATTGAAATTGAAATTTTTTAAAAAATATGAAAAAAATATAAGTATTATCCTCACAAGAATGAGTAGATCAAATTATACCAAATAAGTATTAATGTAATTCATATAAACTTATTAATATATATATTTATTAATATAGTTGTGATATTTTTTAATATATCATAAAATATATAATATGTCCATTAAGTATTTTAATATTTATTAGGATGAATCTCTACTCACATTAACATTGTTCTGCCATTTAATTTAGGTACCTATGCTATTATACAAAATTAACTCGTTCATATTTATGGAAAATCTCTTTAGCCATAGTGGGTTTGGTTGAACATGCTATATGCCATTTACCCTCATGATCTGGTAGCTATATGCCTTTTTGTCTATCCACTCTCTAACCAAAATCTAAGAGAATCTCCTGAAACACCCATGGTTGAGAGAATCTCCTGAAACACCCATGGTAGTTACAACTGCAGTGTTTAATTCCCAATGCGTGTCAAGATGACTAATGTAAATTCGAATATTTTTGAATAAATTTGTGTGCATAGTTTGCGTAACACAAGATTCATAGTCTCATGTCATCCATTGCAACTTGTTTTCACAGGTATTTTGATGTTGTTTATTAAAATTATTTTAAGTTTTAGAGGTTTTTTTGGTTGGTATCAGGTAAAATATTTTTTATTGAAATTCTTGTAGTGAAATGACTATTTTTGTCTTGTCTACTTGAGCTATTGGAAATTTGAATCAAAATTCATGATTAAATTATAGTGGATAATACCATGATTAAGTTGTTTTCTTTGAATATGTTTAAAAAAATTAAACACAAATAAATTATAATTTATTTAAATCAACTTGTAATTACAAGAAATTCCTCCAATATTTTTAAAACATCTTTATCTTGATTTTCTCATTGAAAAGAGCATTGAAATTTTTTGTCATTTTATGGTAGAAAAAAGTGTTGAAATTTTTGGTGAGGCTTTGCATTTTCTAAGTTAGAATTAAACTCGTGGAATATATTAATACCTTGTGGGATGCTCAATAATTTGACATACAACAAACTTATTTTTGAGTTTTTTTCGAATGATATTGTCCTTTTTCAAATGGTGTTGGATTAGTAAAACTTTTGTTTTTAATTTAATTTTTTTATACTTTTGTTGTTATATCAATTAAAATAATTTATGGTTTTAGTGTTTTGTAGGGTGGTAATGTATTAAGCTCCACCACTTCTAGGCCAGAGTGTAGTGAGCGAACTTGCAATCCTCTAGACCATGTTGCAAGATGTACACACCATGCAATGTTCAATCGAGGCTTGCTGTAGGTTGGGAGTGCAAGAAGGGAGGATGAACCACAGGCAGTGAGCATTTCTTTGGGTTGTTTTGTGATTGGAAAAGGGAGGTCGAGATGGGACCCATGAAAGTGGTGGTGAACTAGAACAATCCATTACACAGCGTGAAAACATTGTGAATGTAAGAAGAAGAGGAGTACGCATGAGAGAAGAGGAGACTACGAACTCTGTTTGTTGTTGTTTCTATTAAATATGGTGGAAAAAACCATTAATAACAATGCTCACTTCCCGCGCTTAAGCCAACAATTGTATGCCTTTATGACCTTTTACAATAATTTTGTTGTTCCTAACACCATAGGTAATATTATTGGGGATTTCCTAAGGTTTTTTCTACCTATTGCATCTTGAAATTAGGGTTTTTATAAGTGTTCAACCATGTGCATGCATGTAGATATCGAGATTTGTATGGTAGAGTTATGGCAGCATTAAGGGAGATTTGAATCTCTTCCAGAGCCTGTGCAGATGCAATGACCATTGACACAAATGCAATTTAGTTTTCAATACTTTATCTTTTAATTCACATAAGCTTTATTGGTTGTATTGGGTCCATGTTAGGGAAACCACACAAATAATGTTTTCTTTCTAAATAGTTTTTTATTTACACAAATGGTCATTGTCATCACTTTGTCTTTCTCATCTTTATCCTTTATCATAATGGATTATTAACATCAACAACATCATCTAATTATGTTAATTAATTATTTTTTTTATTGTGGCTATAATGTTACGTTTATTTTTTTAAATATATTAAATTAGTATTTAATTAAGTTAATTAATTATATATTGAAATTTGTTCTAGGGATAGTTCAATTGGTGATTGAAATAATGTGAAAATTGAGAAATCTAAGATTTTATGTTTTAATCTTTTAGGTTAAAGTGTCCCTTAAAATTTAATGTTTTGGTATTAGTGTTAAGTTTTGAGGTTTTCATAATATAATTAATATAATATATTCATAATGTCTAGAAAATAATATTATTAATGTTATTAATTTTAATTATTTTTTAAAATTATTAGTATTTAATATTATTAACATAATAATATTAAAAATTTTAATAATATTTAAAATATAACAATAATATTAATATGATTTAACTAATAATATCAATATTATTAAACACATTAACATGGTCAATATAAGTAGAATTAACACTAGTTTTGATAAATAATATTAATAATATTTAGTGTAATAATTGTTAATAAAAATTTAGATCTAATATAAACCCAAGGGAGTTGCCAAACAAGGTTAGAATGACCAAACATGGTCATCAAGCTCTCTATGGTTTAAGGCTGTCAAACATTGTAAAATTGGACAAACATATTCTATCATAGAAAAATATGATCAACATGCTGAAATATATCCAACCATGGCCAATAATGTTCAATCATAACAAGCCTAGATCAACTATGGTTAATCATAATCATTTAAAACATTAATATTGATATATATCATCATCAACTATTATTATTATTACAAAATTCAAATTAATATTAAAAATAATATTATTAATAATAATATTTTTTTAAAATGGTTAGCATTTAATGTTATTAACCTAATACCATTAATATTATTAATAACATTTAAATTATAATATAGATATTAATAATATTTAATTAACAATATCAATATTATTAAACACATTAACATGGTTAATATAATTAGATTTAATATTAATATTAATATTAATAAATAAATAATAAAGTAATTAATAAAAATTTAATGATATTAACATTAACATTTTTAATACCATTATCATTCATTGTCGTCCATGTTCAACTATGTACAAGCTTTATTAGTTATAATCAACCATGGTTAACCTTGGTCAACCATGTTCATCCCTTTCAACACAGGAAACCTTTTGCTTTACCCATCCATAATGGTCAAACATGGTAAACCAAGGTTTGTATGGTTGAACGTGGTCAACCATCGTAAAAATGGAAAACCATATTCTATCATAGAAAATTATGGTTGACCATGCCCAAATATATCAAACCATGTCCAATCATGCTTAACCATGGAAAACCTTTGTCAACCATGGTCATTTATAGTCATCTTTGGTCAACCATAGTCACAACCATGGTCAGGATCTTGTGGTCATCTTTGGTGAACCATAGTCATAACCATGATCATCCTTGTCAGCCAAAGCAAACCTAGAACATTCGAAGCTCTACCTTGGTTGAATATGGTTAACCATGGTTGGATATGGTCAGTCATGGTCAAGTATGGTTAATCAATGTCCAACATGATCAACCATGATCAACTGTGGTCAACCATGGCACAGGCAACATCAGAGTATGACAAGCATCAAGCAACACTACAATCATTGTCACAATGATACATTATATAATAATAATAATAATAATAAATCCCTTTGGTTTATTAATCTAATGGTTCATATTCCTAGGGTTTAATATTATTCAACAATGGTTAACTATAATCAACCATGGTCCAATGTCGCATTGTGACAAGTATTGTCTCAATATGAAAATCAACCGTGCTCAACCATGTTTATTTTAGTCTTTCTAATATTTATCTTATGGTTTTTATACATTGGGTTTATAATATTAGTCGCTTGGGTTTAATATTATTCCCTTGGGTTTATAATCCCTTGGGGTTTTTGTATTAATCCTTTGGGTTTATTATTCCTTTGGGTTAATAATATCAATCCCTGCGGCTTATTATTCCCTTAGGTTTATAATGTCAATCATGGTCAACCATTTTCAACCATGGTCAATCATAGGGTTTTGGTAGAATATATTAGGGTTTATTTTTCCCTTGGGTTCATAATATCAATCCCTCGTGATTATTATTAACTTGGGTTTAGAATATCAATCATGATAAACAATAACCAACCATGGTGGGATGTCGCATTGTGAAAAAATTGTCTCCATATAAAAATCATGGAGTCATTGTCAACCACGGTCACTCATGGTTGATCATGGTCAAGCATGTTTTATAGAATGAAACATGGTCAACCATGGTCAATATTGGGTTTTTAGTATTAATCTCAATGGTTTGTTATTCCTTTGGGTTAACCATAGTGAATCATAGTCAACTATGGTCAACCATGCTCAAATGTTTCTTTCTGACAAAGATTGTCTCAATATGAAAATCAACCATGGCCAACCACGATCAATCATGGTCCAACGTCACATTGTGAGAAAGAATTAATCATTATTATTTTTGTTTAATTAATTAATATTCATATTATTATTATTATTTAATAATATTTAATTTAAAGCAACCATGGTCAATTGTGGTCAACAATGGTCTGATCTTGCGTTATGAAAAAAATTGTCTCCACATAGGGTTTATATACCTTGGGTTTATAATATTAGTGCCTTGGGTTTAATATTATTCCCTTAGGTTCATAATCCCTTGTTTTTTTACTACTAATCCCTTGGGTTTATTGTTCCTTTGGGTTTATAATATTGGTCGATTGCATTTATTATGATGTCAACCATGGTCAAACATGGTCCAACATTGAATTGTGATAAAGATTGTCCAATATGAAAATCAATGATGGTCAATCGTGTTTCTTTTAGTGTTTATAATACTTATCTTAGGGTTTATATATGTTGGGTTTATAATATTAGTCCCTTGGGTTGAATATTTTCCCCTTGGGTTCATAATCCCTTGGGGTATTAGTATTAATCACTTGGGTTTATTATTCCTTTGGGTTTATAATATCAATCCCTTGGGTTTATTATTCCCTTAGGTTTATAATATCAATCATGGTCAACCATTGTCAATCATAACCAGCCATGGTCAAATATGGTTGAATGTCGCATTGTGGCAAGGATTGTCTTACCATGAAAATAACCCATGCCTATTTTAGTGTTTATAATATTTATAGTAGGGTTTACCAATGTTGGTTTTATAATATTAGTCCCTTGCGTTTAATATTATTCTCTTGGGTTCATAATCCCTTGGGGTTACAATATTAGTCCCTTTGGTTTATGTTTCCCTTGGGTTCATAATATCAATTCCTTGGGTTTATAATATCAATCATGGTCAACCATAATCAACCATGGTCAACTATAGTCAATCATGGTCCAATCTCGCATTATGACAAAATTTGTCTGCATATAAAAATCATTGACAATCATGGACAATGATGGACAATCATGGTCAACCATGGTTATCCATGGTTGTTGATGGTCAACCATTGTCAATCGTGGTCAAATTGTCTCGATATGAAAATCAACCATGATCTCTCATGGTTCAACGTCGCATTGTGAAAAACAATGTTTGGATATGAAAATTAACCATTTTCAACCGTGGTCCAACATGGTAAATAATTATTTAATACTATTTAGTTAAATGAAACCATGGTCAACCATACAAAACCATGGTCAACTGTGGTCAATAATGGTCTCATCTCACATTATGACAAAAAAAATTCCACTTAGGGTTTATATACCTTGGGCTTATAATATTAGTCCCTTGGGTTTAATATTATTCCCTGAGGTTCATAATCCCTTGGGTTTTTAGTATTAATCCCTTCGGTTTATTTTGCGGAAATGTCACTTTGAGACAAAGATTTTCTTAATATGAAAATCAACCATGGCCAACCACGATCAACCATGATCCAACGTCACATTGTGAGAAAGAATTAATTATTATTATTAATTATTATCATTAATAGTTATTTTTATTTAAAGATGAGTTTATTATTATTATTATTATTATTATTATTATTTATTTAATATTCATAGTATTATTATTATTTAATAATATTTAATCTAAAGCAACCACGGTCAATAATGGTCTCATCTAGCATTATGACAAAAAATGTCTTCACCTAGGGTTTATATACCTTGGGTTTATAATATTAGTCTCTTGGGCTTAATATTATTCCCTTAGGTTCATAATCTTTTAGGTTTTTAGTATTAATCCATTGGGATTATTGTTCCTTTGGGTTTATAATATCAATCGTTTGGGTTTATTATTCCACGGTAAACCATGGTTTATTACGATGTCAACCATGGTGAACCATGGTCCCACATGGAATTGTGATAACGATTGTCTCGATATGACAATCAAAGATGGTCAATCATGTTTAATTTAGTGTTTATATGATGTGGGAGCATCAACCCAAAGGGAAATTATTGTAAATAATAGGGGTCATGCATTAGCTAATTAGATATTCTCAAATAAAACTAGGAGAGCTTTTAGGCATAAAGGAGTGGATGTGGACATTAAAGTGATAAGGATAGCTTTTCTATTTTAGAATAGGAAAAAGATGGAAAAATACAAAAAGATGCTTTTCCATGTGTATGCATTGCATGTAGAGTTAGAGCTTTTAGTTGAGTGATTTTGGGATTTTTTATCATGCTAAGTTTAATAAATTATGGAGCCTCATAGGCATTGAAGGCAGAGAAGAGTGTGAAGATTGAGTGGGAGAAGGGAGCAAGGATTCTCCTTGGAAGCCTTCGGACAGTTGTAAAAGGGCCATGGATTTGTATATCTGGCCATGAATAGAACTTTTGTAAATGCTTGCTTTTATTTAAATATGATATGTTGAATTCAGTTCTGTAGCATGGTTGAGTTTAATGAATTCTGAGATATGGTTCTTCACGTAGTGGTAGAAATTGATATCATATAACTTGAATTTGTTTAATGGTGTTTCTTTTCCAATGCGCAGCTACTGTGATAATTTGATGTTTTAAAATGTTAAAAACGACTGAAGTGCGGGTGGTTAATCCAATTGTGCTTGTAGGAAGGGCGCTTGCATAATTTCCAATACACACGGTGCGTAATAGCTTGTGGTTGTGTATTAATCCAACTGTGGAGTTTTCAATGCGCAATTAGCGTATGGGCTAACTATGGATGCGTGGCATCATTAGTAAGGAAGCAGCGTTGGTTGTTTGAACTATTCATTGGCTTGTATGCCGGTTTTTAAAAACCTGTGGATGGGCGTAAGGGTTGCATGTGAGGCAGAATTGCGACTTATACCTGCATCGACTTTAAAATTACAGTCAACGGAGGAATATGTGGGGTCCGGTCCATGGTTTTAAAGCCTGCCTTCCGGCTTTGAAATTGGAAACGAAATATTATAACCCGTGAATCGTGATATACTCATTGAATCAACCTGATATGAAGTGTTGAGATTTATATAGCGACAGTCCGTGGTTTATAAGCATTGTTTACGGCAAAGATCAGTTTATAATTATCAAGGAGGTAAGCATTTTCCACGGTTCTATATGCGCCTTGGAGGCGACTTATGGTTGTGAGGTCCGACATATGTAAACGCTGTATGGAAAAGTGATGCGATACACTTGTTATGCCGGTGTCTAATTATAAAACATGACTGTTATATATATATGGCCTCGGTTGAATAAGGAGGAGGCGTGGTAATCGTGGGGCATAAAACTGTATGGGTTGAGAAGGTGTAACGATATATATCAGGACTGGAAAAGCATTGCCATAAGGGCCGCGCCGAGGACAATGAATTGCTGCGGAATGTGGTAAGTGAATATATGAATATATGTGCGCATGGCATTCTGAGTTAGTTTCTTTTAAGAGTTTTATGAAGAGCTCGTCAGTTAAATTCAAGCTCGGTTGAGTTATAAATCATGAGATTATAAATCGCCATGAACCAAGCTTTTATACGTTTGGTTGTCAGAGATCCTGGTAGTTGTGGCCTGGGAGAGGCCTGGGCTGCATCATTATAATATTTATCATAGGGTTTATATACGTTGGGTTTATAATATTAGTCCCTTGGGTTGAATATTATTCACTTGGGTTCATAATCCCTTGGGCTTATTATTCCTTTGGGTTTATAATATCAATCCCTTAGGTTTATCACTCCCTTAGGTTTATAATATAAATCATGGTTAACCATTGTCAATCATATCCAACCATGGTCAACCATGGTTTAATGTCACATTGTGACAAGGATTGTCTCACTGGGAAAATAAACCATGTTTATTTTAGTGTTTATAATATTTATATTAGGGTTCACCAATGTTGGGTTTATAATATTTTCCCTTGGGTTTAATATTATTCCCTTGGGTTCATAATCCCTTAGGGTTTTTGTATTAATCCCATTGGGTTATGTTTCCCTTGGGTTCATAATATCAATCCCTTGCGTTTATTATTAACTTGGGTTTCTAATATCAATCATGGTCAACCATTCATCTCGCATTATGAAAAAAATTATCTCCACTTAGGGTTTATAATATTACTCCCTTTGGTTTAATATTATTCCCTCACTTTCATAATCCCTTGGGCTTTATTTATTAATCCCTTCGTTTATTGTGCTCAAATGTCACTTTGCTTTGTTATAAATACTGTCTCAATGTGAAAATCAACCATGGTCCTACGTCACATTGTGAGAAAGAATTTATTATTATTCTTCTTCTTATTCTTATTCTTCTTCTTCTTCTTCTTCTTCTTCTTATTATTATTATTATTATTATTATTCAATGAATTAATATTCATATTATTATTATTATTCAGTAATATTTAATTTAAAGAAACCATGGTCAACTATGGTGAATAATGGTCTAATCTTGCATTATGACAATAATTGTCTCTACTTAGGGTGTATATACCTTAGGCTTATAATGTTATTCCCTTGGGTTTAATATTATTCCCGTAGGTTCATAATCCCTTGGGTTTATTGTTCCTTTGGGTTATAATATCAATCGATTAGGTTTATTATTCCCCGGTCAACCATGATTTATTATGATGTCAACCATGGTCAACCATGGTCCAACATGGAATTGTGATAAGGATTGTCTCAATATGACAATCAATGATGGTCAATCATGTTTATTTTAGTGTTTATAATATTTACTTTAGGGTTTATGTATGTTGCATTTATAATATTAGTCCCTTGGGTTGAATATTATTCCCTTGGGTTCATAATCCCTCGGGTTTTTAGTATTAAGACCTTGGGATTATTATTCCTTGAGGTTTATAATATCAATCCCTTGGGTTTATTATTCCCTTAGGTTTATAATATCAATCATGGTCAACCATTTTCAATCATAGCCAAGCATGGTCAACCATGGTTTAATGTTGCATTGTGACAAGGATTGCCTCACCATGAAAATAAACCATGTTTATTTTAATGCTTAGAATATTTATATTAGGGTTTGCCAATGTTAGGTTTATAATATTTGTCCCTTGGGTTTAATATTATTCCCTTGGTTTCATAATATCAATCCCTTCAGTTTATTATTAACTTGGGTTTATGATATCAATCATGGTCAACCATGGTCAACCATAATCAACCATGGTCAACTATAGTAAATGATGATCCAATCTCGCATTATCACAAACTTTGTCCGCATATAAAAATCATTGACAATCATGGACAATCATGGTCAACGATGGTCAGCCATGGTTGAAGATTGTCAACCATTGTCAATTGTGGTCAAACATGCTTGAATGTCATGTTTTGACAAAAATTAGTTCGATATGAAAATCAACCATGATCACCCATGGTTCAACGTCGCATTGTGATAAAAAATGTCTCGATATGAAATTAACCATGTTAAACCATGGTCCAACATGGTAGAAAATTATTTAATAATATTTAATTAAAAGAAACCATGGTCAACCAATAAGAAATCATGGTCAACTGTGGTCAATAATGATTTGAGCTCACATTATGAAAAAAATTATCTCCACTTAGGGTTTATATCCCATCGGTTTATAATATTAGTCCCTTGGGTTTAATATTATTCCCTTAGGTTCATAATCCCTTGGGTTTTTAGTATTAATCCTTTCAGTTTATTGTTCCTTTGGGTTTATAATATCAATCGCGTGGGTTTATTATTCCTTGGTCAACCATGGTTTATTATGATCTCAACCATGGTTTATTCGAATCCCTCTTCTAACATTATACAACCATTGCTTAATGCATAGAGAGGAGGTTTACACAGGAAAACGTATTTTAAATGGAGAAAATCTGCCAAAACTCAATGTATCGGACTTCAGAAGTCCTTAAATCCACCTTATTCTCCTATTGGGTCCACCTGTAGGGCGCCATCGCATGCCGAAATGGCCCGTCCCTTTGTATTTTGGAAATACATTAAAAGTTGTGAAATACATTAAAAATGGCTTTCCTCCAGACTTGAAACAATATACATTTCATTTCACGAACCATTTTCGGTCCGACCTATCGCATTGGCCTTCATCCTTAGCATTTATTTTAATAAATGAAACTGCAAAAATACATTGAAAAATGGTGTTTGAAAGATCTCAAGATCCATACAATATGGTTTATTATGATCCATATTTCTTTGGGTTGTTTTGTGATTGGAAAAGGGAGGTCCAGATGGGACCCATGAAAGTGGTGGTGAACTAGCACAATACATTACACAATGTGCAAACATTGTGCATGTAAGAAGAAGAGGAGTACGCATGAGAGAAGAGGAGACTACGAACTATGTTTGTTGTTGTTTCTATTAAATATGGTGGAAAAAACCATTACTAACAATGCTCACTTCCCGCGCTTAAGCCAAAAATTGTATGCCTTTATAACCCTTTACAATAATTTTGTTGTGCCTAGCACCATAGGTAATATTATTGGGGATTTCCTGAGGTTTTTTCTACATATTGCATCTTGGAATTAGGGTTTTTATAAGTGTTCAACCATGTCCGTGCATGTAGATATGGAGATTTGTATGGTAGAGTTATGGTAGCATCAAGGGAGATTTGAATCTCTTCCGGAGCCTGTGCAGATGCAATGACCATTGACACAAATGCAATTTCGTTTTCAATTCTTTATCTTTTAATTCACTTAAGCTTTATTGGTTGTATTGGGTCCATGCTAGGGAAACCACACAAATAATGTTTTCTTTCTCAATAGTTTTTTATTTACACAAATGGTCATTGTCATCACTTTGTCTTGCTCATCTTTATCCTTTATCATAATGGATTATTAACATCAACGACATCATCTAATTATGTTAATTAATTATATTTTTTATTGTGAATATAATGTTACGTTTATTTTTTAAAATATATTAAATTATTATTTAATTAAGTTAATTAATTATATATTTAAATTTGTTCTAGGGATAGTTCAATTGGTGATTGAAATAATGTGAAAATTGAGAAATCTAAGATTTTATGTTTTAATCTTTTAGGTTAAAGTGTCCCTTAAAATTTAATGTTTTGGTATTAGTGTTAAGTTTTGAGGTTTTCACAATATAATTAATATAATATATTCATAATGTCTAGAGAATAATATTATTAATGTTATTAATTTTAACATTTTTTTAAAATTATTAGTATAATAATATTATTAACATAATAATATTAAAATTTTTAATAATACTTAAAATATAATAATAATATTAATATGATTTAACTAATAATATCAATATTATTAAACACATTAACATGGTCAATATAAGTAGAATTAACACTAGTTTTGATAAATAATACTAATAATATTTATTGTAATAATTGTTAATAAAAATTAAATCTAATATAAACCCAAGGGAACTGCCAAACAAGGTTAGAATGACCAAACATGGTCACCAAGCTCTCTATGGTTTAAGGTTGTCAAACATTGTAAAATTGGACAAACATATTCTATCATAGAAAAATATGATCAACATGCTGAAATATATCCAACCATGGCCAATAATGTTCAACCATAACAAGCCTAGATCAACTATGGTTAATCATAATCATTTAAAACATTAATATTGATATATATCATCATCAACTATTATTATTAATACAACATTCAAATTAATATTAAAAATAATATTATTAATAATAATAATTTTTTAAAATGGTTAGCATTTAATGTTATTAACCTAATACGATTAATATTATTAATAACATTTAAATTATAATATAGATATTAATAATATTTAATTAACAATATCAATATTATTAAACACATTAACATGGTTAATATAATTAGATTTAATATTAATATTAATGTTAATTAATAAATAATAAAGTAATTAATAAAAATTTAATGATATTAACATTAACATTTTTAATACCATTATCATTCATTGTCGTCCATGCTCAACTATGTACAAGCTTTATTAGTTATAATCAACCATGGTTAACCTTGGTCAACCATGTTCATCCCTTTCAACACAAGAAACCTTTTACTTTACCCATCCATAATGGTCAAACATGGTAAACCAAGGTTTGTATGGTTGAACGTGGTCAACCATCATAAAAATGGAAAACCATATTCTATCATAAAAAATTATGGTTGACCATGCCCAAATATATCAAACCATGTCCAATCATGCTTAACCAAGGAAAACCTTTGTCAACCATGGTCATTTATAGTCATCCTTGGTCAACCATAGTCACAACCATGGTCAGGATCTTGTGGTCATCTTTGGTGAACCATAGTCATAACCATGATCATCCTTGTCAAACAAAGCAAACCTAGAACATTCCAAGCTCTACCTTGGTTGAATATGGTTAACCATGGTTGAATATGGTCAGTCATGGTCAAGTATGGTTATCAATGTCCAACATGATCAACCATGATCAACCGTGGTCAACCATGGGACAAGCAACATGAGAGTATGACAAGCATCACGCAACTCTATAATCATTGTCACAATGATACATTATATAATAATAATAATAATAATAATAATATTAAATCCCTTGGGTTTATTGATCTAATGGTTCATATTCCTAGGGCTTAATATTATTCAACAATGGTTAATTATAATCAACCATGGTCCAATGTCGCATTGTGACAAGTATTGTCTCAATATGAAAATCAACCGTGCTCAACCATGTTTATTTTAGTCATTCTAATATTTATCTTAGGGTTTTTATATATTGAGTTTATAATATTAGTCCCTTGGGTTTAATATTATTCCCTTCGGTTCATAATCCCTTGGGGTTTTTGTATTAATCCTTTGGGTTTATTATTCCTTTGGGTTAATAATATCAATCCCTTGGGCTTATTATTCCCTTAGGTTTATAATACCAATCACAGCTAACCATTTTCAACCATTGTCAATCATGGGGTTTTGGTAGAATATATTAGGGTTTATTTTTCCCTTGGGTTCATAATATCAATCCCTCGTGATTATTATTAACTTGGGTTTAGAATATCAATCATGATCAACAATAACCAACCATGGTGGGATGTCGCATTGTGAAAAAAATGTCTCCATATAAAAATCATGGACAATCATTGTCAACCATGGTCACTCATGGTTGATCATGGTCAAGCATGTTTTATAGAACGAAACATGGTCAACCATGGTCAATATTGGGTTTTTAGTATTAATCTCAATGGTTTGTTATTCCTTTGGGTCAACCATAGTGAATCATAGTCAACCATGGTCAACCATGCACAAATGTTGCTTTGTGACAAAGATTGTCTCAATATGAAAATCAACCATCACCAACCACGATCAATCATGGTCCAACGTCACATTGTGAGAAAGAATTAATCATTATTATTTTTGTTTAATTAATTAATATTCATATTATTATTATTATTTAATAATATTTAATTTAAAGCAACCATGGTCAACTGTGGTCAACAATGGTCTGATCTTGCATTATGACAAAAATTGTCTCCACTTAGGGTTTATATACCTTGGGTTTATAATATTAGTCCCTTGGGTTTAATATTATTCCCTTAGGTTCATAATCCCTTGTTTTTTTTACTATTAATCCCTTGGGTTTATTGTTCCTTTGGGTTTATAATATCGGTCGATTGCATTTATTATGATGTCAACCATGGTCAAGCATGGTCCAACATGGAATTGTGATAAATATTGTCCAATATGAAAATCAATGATGGTCAATTGTGTTTCTTTTAGTGTTTATAATCTTTATCTTAGGGTTTATATATGTTGGGTTTATAATATTAGTCCCTTGGGTTGAATATTTTCCCCTTGGGTTCATAATCCCTTGGGGTTTTGATGAGCCCCAAAAATGTACAATTATTTGGGCTCATTCGACCTCCTAATTTGACTTAGTCCACCATTCTCATTTGTTTATTGCATGTTTTTGATTATTTTTATGTTAATAGAGTGAATTTGGTTAGTCATTATGCCAACAAGTCTAATGGGTGCTTTGTGTAGCCTTGTTGGTCAACTTGGAGACAAAATTGAAGGTCTTAATGAGCACTTGGCAGCCAAATTCGTGGGAGAACAAGCTAGAGGATTTGTAGGAAGGTGTCCCCCTCATTTATGGACCCTTACCTAGAATTCTCCACCATCAGCTCGGAGTTCAAGGGCCACCGAATTAATGAGCACAAGGGCAGCTAAGCAAGTCAAGTTGGACTGCTGTTAACTCCAAGTCTTGGGCAGCCAAGTCCCTAACTTTTAGGAGGACTGTTGGGTCCTCAAATTGTATAAATAAGAAGGCTTGGGGCCTCATTTTGGTTAGCTAGTGGTTGGTCATTTTTGGTAGCTAGTTAGTGGTCATTTTTGTTAGCTAGTTGGTAGTCATTTTTGGTAGCTAGTTAGTGGTCATTTTTGTTAGCTAGTTGGTAGTCATTTTTGGTAGCTAGTAGTTAGTCATTTCGTAGCAGCTACTTAGTCAATGTGGTTTTAGCTCTTTGTAAGCCAGTTTTGGCATGACATTAGACTTTTGATTATGAATAAAAGCAAGCAGTTTTGGATCAGATTTTGAGTTTTTAAAGGAGCCTAAAGCTCTCGGGGTTGGGCCCAACCTGAGAGCTCAGACCTCCTTCCTTTGTATCAATATTGTTCCTTTAGCATTTCGTTTCCATTTTCCTTTACATGCATTTGAGTATAGCTGCTGATTTAGATTTCTTGTAGAAGTCAAACAGATTGGTTTTATTAGTTAGAACTGTTGTAGTTGTTTGGAAGTAGGCTGAGGCATTACTTAGATCCATTCATGCACTTTCATATTCAGCATTGCTTCTTCATTCCACTACCATGCATGAGTTTCCTTCACAATTTATATTGCTGTTCATTGATTTTATGTCACAGGTAGCTCAGGTTGAAGCATTCTCGTTTTGGTGACACTCACAAGCATTTGTTTCATCTACACTACTTTCTCTTGTTCCATCACTTCGTCCTCCACCTTGATCACACCTGCAAACACATCTTTGATCCCTGCTCCGCTCTGTTATCTCACAAAGCCTTTCACTCCTCACGTACTTCCATTCTCTAGCCCTTTCGTTGACATAGCCCTTTACCTTCCACCCTACTCCCTACACTCACTTCCCATCCCATTCTTTCACTTCTAAAGCCATCACCAGCCTCATTCCTACCTTACACATCTCCCTCTACCATTTCATCATCCCTCCATCACTCCAAACACTCACGGTAGGTCATCCTGTAGCCATTTTTAGACATCCTGTAGAAAACAGAGTATCCTGTAGGATCCTCCACAACCATCCTGTAGGAGGCCACTCTCTCGGTTGCTGAGCATCTGAATGCGAGGAACCTCTGTGGATGGATGCTAAGGATCCCTAGGGACCTCTCTTAGCCTCCCTAACCTGTCCCACGCTTTCCTTCCTTCTCCATCCCACCTGCACAACCAAACCCTAGTTAGCACAAGATCACAATCATTCCACACACTTAAAGGAAAAATACAAAAACATAACTTTCATGATGCAAGTAGTTTAGATCCATGCATTTTCATTTATTAGAGGTAATGACAGCATTGGTAGAAGTTGCATTTACATTCCTTGCATTGTAGAGGTCAGACTAGTTAAATTAGGGTTTCCTAGGTTTACATGCTTTGATTTTCTTTCAGTTCATTTTTGTCAAGTAAAGTAGCTTTCCTTTGAGATTAGCTTTCATCCATCAATTAGCAAGCTTCTTCTGAGAGCCTATAGAAGTTGGCTTGAGCCCTAGCGGACTTGTGCCAGCTGACCAAGTGACAGCTGCGACAAGAGCTAGTACTTGTGCATATAGCACCGCCGCTTCCAAGTTTGTACGAACTACCGGGTTGATAAAATTAAGAGACAGGAAGCCCCAGGAGTTGTAGCATTATTGCTACAATACTGAAGCTCACCAGGTTTTAGTATTAATCACTTGGGTTTGTTATTCCTTTGGGTTTATAATATCAATCCCTTGGGTTTATTATTCCCTTAGGTTTGTAATATCAGTCATGGTCAACCATTGCCAATCATAACCAGCCATGGTCGAATATGGTTGAATGTCACATTGTGGCAAGGATTGTCTTACCATGAAAATAACCCATGCTTATTTTAGTGTTTATAATATTTATAGTAGGGTTTACCAATGTTGGTTTTATAATATTAGTCCCTTGCATTTAATATTATTCCCTTGGGTTCATAATCCCTTGGGGTTATAATATTAGTCCCTTTGGTTTATGTTTCCCTTGGGTTCATAATATCAATCCCTTGGGTTTATAATGTCAATCATGGTCAACCATGGTCAACCATAATCAACCATGGTCAACTATAGTCAATCATGGTCCGATCTCATATTATGACAAAATGTGTCTGCATATAAAAATCATTGACAATCATGGACAATCATGGTCAACCATGGTTATCCATGGTTGTTGATGGTCAACCATTGTCAATCGTGGCCAAATTGTCTCGATATGAAAATCAACCATGAGCACCCATGGTTCAACGTCACATTGTGAAAAACAATGTTTGGATAAGAAAATTAACCATTTTCAACCATGGTCCAACATGGTCAATAATTATTTAATAATATTTAGTTAAAAGAAACCATGGTCAACCATACGAAACCATGGTCAATTGTGGTCAATAACGGTCTCATCTCACGTTATGACAAAAAAAATTTCCACTTAGGGTTTATATACCTTGGGCTTATAATAGTAGTCCCTTGGGTTTAATATTATTCCCTGAGGTTCATAATCCCTTGGGTTTTTAGTATTAATCCCTTCGGTTTATTTTGCGGAAATGTCACTTTGTGACAAAGATTTTCTTAATATGGAAATCAACCATGGCCAACCACGATCAACCATGATCCAACGTCACATTGTGAGAAAGAATTAATTATTATTATTAATTATTATCATTAATAGTTATTTTTATTTAAAGGTGAGTTAATTATTATTATTATTATTATTATTATTATTATTTATTTAATATTCATAGTATTATTATTATTTAATAATATTTAATCTAAAGCAACCATGGTCAATAATGGTCTCATCTAGCATTATGACAAAAAATGTCTTCACTTAGGGTTTATATACCTTGGGTTTATAATATTAGTCCCTTGGGTTTAATATTATTCTCTTAGGTTCATAATCCCTTGGGTTTTTAGTATTAATCCGTTGGGATTATTTTTCCTTTGGGTTTATAATATCAATCATTTGGCTTTATTATTCCACGGTTAACCATGGTTTATTACGATGTCAACCATGGTCAACCATGGTCCAACATGGAATTGTGATAATGATTGTCTCGATATGACAATCAAAGATGGTCAATCATTTTAAATTTAGTGTTTATAATATTTATCATAGTGTTTATATACGTTGGGTTAATAATATTAGTCCCTTGGGTCGAATATTATTCCCTTGGGTTCATAATCCCTTGGGCTTATTATTCCTTTGGGTCTATAATATCAATCCCTTAGGTTTATCACTCCCTTAGGTTTATAATATCAATTATGGTTAACCATTGCCAATCATATCCAACCATGGTCAACCATGGTTGAATGTCACACTGTGACAAGGATTGTCTCACTAGGAAAATAAACCATGTTTATTTTAGTGTTTAGAATATTTATATTAGGTTTTACTAATGTTAGGTTTATAATATTGTCCCTTGGGTTTAATATTACTCCCTTGGGTTCATAATCCCTTGGGGTTTTAGTATTAATCCCATTGGGTTATGTTTCCCTTGGGTTCATAATATCAATCCCTTGGGTTTATTATTAACTTGGGTTTATAATATCAATCATGGTCAACCATTCATCTCGCATTATGAAAAGAATTATCTCCACTTAGGGTTTATAATATTACTCCCTTTGGTTTAATATTATTCCCTCACTTTCATAATCCCTTGGGCTTTATTTATTAATCCCTTCATTTATTGTGCTCAAATGTCACTTTGTGATAAACACTGCCTCAATGTGAAAATAAACCGTGGTCCTATGTCACATTGTGAGAAAGAATTTATTATTATTATTATTATTATTATTATTATTATTATTATGATTATGATTATTATTATTCAGTAATATTTAATTTAAAGAAACCATGGTCAACTGTGGTCAATAATGGTCTAATCTCGCATTATGACAATAATTGTCTCTACTTAGGGTTTATATACCTTGGGTTTATAATGTTATTCCCTTGGGTTTAATATTATTCCCTTAGGTTCATAATCCCTTGGGTTTTTAGTATTAATCCCTTTGGTTTATTGTTCCTTTGGGTTATAATATCAATCGCCTAGGTTTATTATTCCCCGGTCAACCATGATTTATTATGATGTCAACCATGGTCAACCATGGTCCAACATGGAATTGTGATATGGATTGTCTCAATATGACAATAAATGATGGTCAATCACATTTATTTTAGTGTTTATAATATTTATCTTAGGGTTTATGTATGTTGCGTTTATAATATTAGTCCCTTGGGTTGAATATTATTCCCTTGGGTTCATAATCCCTTGGGTTTATTATTCCCTTAGGTTTATGTTATGAAACCAGCTCAAGAAAAGATAGAAAAGATAGATCAACGCCTTAGAATTTAGCTTCTTCGAGGGGGAAACCTCCTTTACATTACATAAATGAACAATTCTTGGATGATACAAATGAAAAGACCTCCTTTCTATATATAGGAGTCTAAGGGGTCATAACATAATCAGAGCCGACATAACAATAATAATGTAAGGGAACAATAATAACTATAGTGGGCTTCTATGGGGCACAATAGTAACAATATGGGCACTACATGGGTACATTAATATAATAAGTGGGTTGTACTAATAACAATAAGGGGTTACACTAGTAGTATAGGGGCCTAACATGCCCCTCTCCTTCAAAAAGCGTTGTCCTCAACGCTTGAGTAGTTCTTGATACTTTTGTATAAAATTCTTGTCCTCCCATGTGGAATCTTCAGCGGGTAAGTTCTTCCACTTGATGAGATACTCTAAAATTGATTGATTTCGTAGCTGTCAGGTTCTTGTTTCTGTGACTGCTCTAGGTTCCAATATGATTTTTCCTTCTTCTTTAATTTCTGGCAATATTGTTTGAATTGGGATCTTTTGCAACTTTTGAGTAAGTGGCCATACTTCTTCGTCCTTCTTCCATTCATCCCTTGCTTCATTTATCCAATCTAGTTGGATAATAGAAATAGCACAAAACAATGCTTCCACATCCTCATCCTTCAATAGTCTTCCCATTCGGTAAGGTCGCCATTTTTTAAGTGCATGTAGTATTGCCAACATTTCCTTCACATAACTACCTTGCTTGAGGTGTAGCAGTAAAAATACCCAATCACATACATCAAAACATTTTTCACTACGATGTTGATCTACCTGTTATTTCGTTTGATTTTGCACCGAAGTGGCGTTATCCTTTAAAATTTGGAGAACTTGTTGTTGATGCTCGATGTGTGTTATGAAACCAGCTCAAGAAAAGATAGAAAAGAAAGATCAACGCCTTAGAATTTAGCCTCTTCGAGGGGGCAACCTCCTTTACATTACATAAATGAACAATTCTTGGATGATACAAATGACAAAACCTCCTTTCTATATATAGGAGTCTAAGGAGTCACAATATAATCCAGCCGACCTAACAATAATAATATAAAGCCACAAAAATAATAATAGAGGGATACTATGGGGCACAGAACTAACAATATGTGGGTAATAGGGGCACAACAATATAAATAAGGGGTATAAATACAATAATAATGGGGTAATCACTAGTATTATAGGGACCCAACATGCCCCTCTCCTTCAAAAAAGTGTTGTCCTCAACGCTTGAGCAGTTCTGGATACTTCTGCATAAAATTCTCATCCTCCCATGTGGAATCTTCAGCGGATAAGTTCTTCCACTTGATAAGATACTCTGAAATTGATCGATTTCGTAGCTGTCGAGTTCTTGTTTCTGTGACTGCTTCCGGTTCCAATATAATTTTTCCTTCCTCGTCAAGTTCTGGCAATATTGTTTGAACTAGGATCTTGTCACCTATAACCTTCTTTAAACATGAAACATGGAAAACTGGGTGCAATCGAGAAGCTGCAGGAAGCTCCAATTTGTATGCCATAGTACCAATCTTTTCCAACACCTTGTACGGACCATAATACTTTGGTGATAATTTATTATCCTTCTTAGCTTGCTTTAGGGACATTTGCTTATATGGTTGTAGCCGTAGGAATACCCAATCACCTACATCAAAACTTCTTTCACTGTGATGTTGATCTGCCTGTTGTTTCATTCTATTTTGTGCCAACACGAGGTTATCCTTTAAGAGTTGGAGGACTTGTTGTTGATGTTCGATGTGATGTTCCACTGCCTGAACCTTAGAATTTTCTCTTAAATATGATGTGATTGATGGTGGTTGGTACCCATAAAGTGCCATAAATGGGGTCATTTTTGTTGTTGTATGGAAGGAAGTGTTATACCACCATTCAGCCAGAGGCAACCATTTGACCCATTGTGTCTGTTTATCAGATACAAAGCAACGAAGTTATCCTTCCAAACATTTGTTTACTATCTCAGTTTTCCCATCAGATTGAGGATGATAAGATGAGCTATGAGCTAACTGAGTACCAAGACAAGAAAATAATTCTGTCCAAAAATTTTCAGTGAAAATGGGATCTCTGTCACTTACAATAATCTTTGGGTTTCCATGTAGCTTTTGAACTATTTCCATAAATGCAGTAGAAACTGTACTGGCTTTAAATGGATGTGATAATGCACAAAAGTGTGCATACTTGGTAAGTCTGTCAACTACCACCATGATGACACTCTTTCCCTCAGACTTGGGTAAACCTGTGATAAAATCCATTGAAACCTCCTCCCAACGTTGGCTTGGAATGGATAAAGGTTGTAATAGACCCGGTGTCTTAATTGTTTCAACTTTATTTTGTTGGCAAACCAAACATTCCACTACAAACTTTTGAATATCTGATTTAAGGCCATCCCAAAGAAATTCCTTCTTAACCCTGTGGTAAGTTTTTAAAAATCCTGAGTGCCCTCCTAAGGGAGAAGTGTGCAATTCCATAAGAATCTTTTGTTTTAGCTGGGAATTCTTACAGAGGTATAAGCGATCTTTGTACCATAACGAATCATTTTGCCAGCTAAATGTATCAGAAGTACTTGAATCTTGTTGTAGCTTTCGAATAAGTGCCCACACTTCTTCGTCATTCTTCCATTCCTCCTTTGCTTCATTTATCCAATCTGGTTGGATAATAGAAATGGCACACAACAATGCTTCCATATCCTCATCCTTTCTTGAGAGTGCATCTGCCACCACATTTTGCTTCCCTTTTTGTAGATGATTTCAAAGTCGTAACCCAACATCTTTGTGACCCACTTTTGTTGCTCTTCAGAGGATAATCTTTGTTCTAAAAAGTATTTAAGACTATCATGATCCGTTTTTATTGAAGTGTCTTCCCATTAGGTAGGGTCGCCATTTCTTAAGTGCATGGAGTATTGCCAACATTTCCTTCTCATAAATAGCTTTGCTTAAAAACTTTCCCTTGATTGGACGACTTTCAAAAGCAATGGGTCTTTCATCTTGCATTAGAACAACACCAATTCCATTTCCTGAAGCATCACATTCCACAATAAAGGTTTTTGTGAAGTCCGGTGTAGCTAAGACTGGTGCTTGGCACATTGCCTCCTTAAGATGTTTAAAGGCCTTTGTTGCTTCTGGAGTCCATGAAAATGAATCTTTCTTCAATAATGTTGTTAGAGGTGCTGCTATTCTCCCATAATTCTTAACAAACTTGCGATAATACCCTGTCAACCCAAAAAATCCTCACAGATGCTTTATGGATGTGGGGATTTTCCATTCCTTAATGGCTTTAATTTTGCTAGGGTCTACCTTAACTCCTTCATGAGATACAATATGACCCAAATATTCCACCTCTTGGACTCCAAAGAAACATTTGGATCTTTTTGCATATAATTGTTTCTCCTCCAATAGTTGTAGCACCTTGTCAACATGTTCAACATGATCCTTCCAAGACTTGCTGTAGATTAGTATATCATCAAAAAATACTAACACAAATTTTCTAAGGAATGGTTTGAAAATTGAATTCATCAAACCTTGAAATGTTGAAGGTGCATTGGTAAAGCCAAAAGGCATGACCAAAAATTCATAATGACCCTTATGAGTTCTAAATGCCGTTTTCGAAATGTCTTCAATCTTCATTCTGATTTGATGATATCCCGAACGAAGATCCAACTTGGTGAAGTAAATTGATCCATGCAATTCATCTAGTAATTCATCAATGACAGGAATGGGGAACTTATCTTTAATAGTGAGCTTGTTGAGCTCCCTATAATCTGTACACATGCGCCATGATCCATCTTTCTTGTGCACCAATACTACTGGAGCTGAGAAAGAACTTTGACTCGGTTGAATTATACCAGCCTCTAGCATTTCTGCAACCATACGTTCAATTTCACTTTTTTGGACATATGGATATCTGTACGGCCTGATGTTTGGAGGAACACTTCCTGGAATTAGATGAATAGCATGATCATGATCACGCATAGGTGGGAGACCTTTGGGAGTCTCAAATACCTTGGAATGATTGTCCAGGACTTTTTGGAGATCTGGAGAAATAGATGATTCCAATGTGGAAACATCTAGCGAACATAATTGTGCAATTACACCTCTTTGCTCCTTTTTTAGAATCTTTGTCATGCCATTAGAGCTGATTATCTTTCCTGGTTTCCCTGCAATACCCCTTAATTCAACTTCCTTTCCTTCCACAGAAAATTTCATGAAAAGTTCTTGAAAATTAAAAGCTATTGTACCCAAGGATTGTAGCCATTGGACTCCTAGTACAACATCAGCACCTCCCATTGGAATGGAAAGCATTGGGCTAGTCAATACATATTCTCCCATGGATAGCTTGATATTATGGAACTTTCCAGAACAACTTATTGTTCCTCCATTTGCAATCATCACTTGACACTCTGGTGCTGGATATAGGAAGCAATTCAATTCTTTTTCTACCCTACAATGAATAAAATTGTGGGTGCTTCCTGAATCAATCAACACTATTACCTTTTTCTTCTTGATTTGTCCTTCTATCTTGATGGTTTGAGGAGTGGTAATTCCCGCCAATGCATTACAAGATATGGTCCGGTTTATTTGTTCTTCATCTAGGCTTTGTTCCTGGAATATATCCTCTTCTGTTGACCTTTCTTGCTCCTTTTCTTCTTCCTCTTCACAATCTATGTAGAATAATTTCTTCTCAGCACACTTATGACCTTTTGTGTATTTGCTATCACAATTGTAACAAAGCCCTTTTGCTCTTTTTTCTTCCAATTGTTGTGGTGTCAACCTTGTAGGTTGTGGAAGACTATGGCAACAACACTTCCGTCTTTATAGTTGTGAATGGTATGCTTCCTAGTTGCCATAATTTTGCTTTCCATTTTTCTTGCTAACCTAAATGCATTTTCTAATGAATCAGGTTCCCAAAGGTGCACATCATGTTGGATATTATCCTTTAAAGACCCTATGAACACATCAATCCTATGCTCCTCTGGAATATCTTTTACCCTTATGTTCAATTTTTGGAACTCCTTAATGTGCTCCATTATTGAACCCTTTTGTTTGAGACTTATCAATTGGCTAAAAAAAGTGTTGCTTTTTGTATCCTCATAATGTGCTATCAATTCTTCCGTAAAAATTGCCCAAGTGATAAACTGTTTACGAGAACAAAGCCATTGATACCATACAAACTAATTTGGTTCCAAATATAAAGTTGCCATACGTACCTTTTGTGTGTTTTGCACATTATTGAGATCGAAGAATTGCTCCATTTGTAATATCCATGTGGCGGGATCATTGCCATCAAACTTCCTCATATCGATTTTTGGAACATGGTGAGTCTTCAATCCAACATTAGAGTCTAGGGAATCGTGATTAACATTTATTTTGTTCTCATCATGAGTTTCCTTTAGTACTCTTTCACCCTTAGTTACTATTTCTTGTAGCACTTATCCATCTTATCATCCATGCCATCAATTTTAGCGTCCATGCCATTCACCTTAGCTTCCATGCCATCCATCTTAGCTTCTACACCTTTCTTTAAACCATCCATCTTAGCTTCTACATCTTTCCTTAAACCATCCATTTTAGATTCTGTTGCTTTTTGTGCAAGTGACACTCGTTGCACTTGTTCTTGTAATTTTGATATATCATATAGCATTTCTTCTTCTTCTTCATGAGTCATGCTAGAGCTTTTAGGCTCCTTACTAGGTGTTTGCATTTTCTTTCCTCGGGGCATCAGTTACCGATAATAATTCTCTAATATGCCCTTTGAATTCCTTCAAAATAAATTTTCAAACCAAGCTTAAGCAAAAATTAAAGAAAATCTACACACATTTTTTTCACTTTGTAGGAGCTCGATATTGCCTCCGATGTATCTATGTACTTTCTAATTATCTAGTTCTGAATTTGTGACCTTTAGTAGCTCTCTGTGTCCTCTTTCCAATGCCACAAGTCTGACCCAAATTGGATTCTCCAAGGAAGAGTTATGCGAAATCTCCCACAGTGACTTGATTATAGACTAGTTCGGTAGAGTGAACTTGTACGACGTGCCACGTGTCACTATTTCAACCTTTGACTCTGAAAAATATATAAAATACAACTACAGTCTGTCCTCTTTCTATACCTTCTTACGAAATTTCAATCCGATGCTCAAAAAGAAACTTATGACAATTTTCCCCAGGTCACCTGTTTTGAGTGTAATTCAGGAGTCTGCCAAAAGACCAACTTCCTCAGATCATATCTCCGAAAATGTCACGCGAAAAACTCTGAAATTCGGACCCAAGGTTCAGCGCGATTTCTTTTCAAATGGGTTTTTTTTGCGACTTCTGAAACGTCACAGAAAAAAGTTATAGTGAAAATTCCACGATGACCTGTTTGGAGCAGCGAAACCCTAGAATCCAAAGCTCTGATACCAAATGTTATGAAACCAGCTCAAGAAAAGATAGAAAAGAAAGATCAACGCCTTAGAATTTAGCCTCTTCGAGGGGGAAACCTCCTTTACATTACATAAATGAACAATTCTTGGATGATACAAATGACAAAACCTCCTTTCTATATATAGGAGCCTAAGGAGTCACAATATAATCCAGCCGACCTAACAATAATAATATAAAGCCACAAAAATAATAATAGAGGGATTCTATGGGGCATAGAACTAACAATATGTGGGTAATAGGGGCGCAACAATATAAATAAGGGGTATAACTACAATAGTAATGGGGTAATCACTAGTATTATAGGGACCCAACAATGTGATCTTTCACTGCTTGAACCGTTTTCTTCTTGATATGTCCTTCTATCTCTAGAGTTTGAGGAGTGGTAATTTCTTCCAATCCTTTACAAGATATGGTCGGATTCATTTCTTGATGCTCGATCTGATCTTTCACTTCTTGAACATTTTTCTTCTTGATATGTCCTTCTATCTTGATAGTTTGAGGAGTGGTAATTTCGCCCAATGAATTACAAGATATGGTTGGATTCATTTCTTCTTTCTCAATGTGATCTTTCACTTCTTGCACCTTTTTCTTCTTAATATGTCCCTCTATCTTGAGATTTTGAGGAGTGGTAATTCTTGCCAATGCTTTACAAGATATGGTCTGATTCATTTCTTCTTTCTCTAGGGCGTGGTCCCAGCGTATAGCTTATTCTTTTGATGTTTCTTGATCCTTTTCTTCCTCCTCTTCATATTCTATGTAAAATAATTTCTTCTCAGCACACTTATGACCTTTAGTGCATTTTCTATCACAATTGTAACAAAGCCCTATTTCTCTTTTTTCTTCTAATTGTTGTGGTGTAACCCTTGTAGGTTGTGGAAGGCTAGGAGAAATAACATTTCCATCTTTATAGTTGTGAGGGGTATGCTTCCTTGTTTCTGTAATTTTTCTTTCCACTATGTCACAAATCCCTTTTACTCTTTCCAATTGTTGTGGTGTTGCTCTAAAGAAGGTGTTGCTCTTTGTATCCTCATAATGTGCTATCATTTCCTCCGTGAAAATTGACCACCTAACAAGTTGTTTACGAGAACAAAGTCCTTCATACCATAAAAATTGATCTGGTTCTAAATATGAAGATGCAATACATACCTTTTGTAACAGTTGTACACCATGTAGATCAAAATATTGCTCCATCTGAAGTATCCAATTTACCGGATCCTTGCCATCAAACTTCCTCATATTGTTTTTTCTTGATTTTAGGAGCTCGAACTTGAAACGACTGTAACTCTATACTTTCATATCTTTAAGTTCTGAAATTGTGATCTGTAGTAGCCCTCTGTGTCCTCTTTCCAATGCCACCAGTCTGATCCAAATTGGATTCTCCAAGAAAGATTTATGCACAATCTCCTAAGATGACCTGATTATAGACCTTTCCAGAAGAGCGAACTTGTATGAAGTGCCACGTGTCACTGTTTCGACCTTTGGATCTGAAAAATGCATACAAGAAACTAAAGTCCGTCCTCTTTTTGTACCTTCTTACGAAATTTCAATCTGAACCCCAGAGAGAAATTTATGATGATTTTCCCCAGGTCACCTGTTTTGAATGTAATTCAGGAGTCTGCAAAAAGACCAACTTCCTTAGATCATATCTTCGCAAATATAGTGCGACAAGATTTGAAATTCAGACCCGAGGTTCAGTACGATTTCTTATCAAATGGGTTTCTTTTTTTAACTTCTGAAACATCGCAGAGAAAAAATTTATAGCGAAAATGACATGATGACCTGTTTGGAGCAACGAAACCCTAGAATCCAAAGCTCTGATACCAAATGTTATGAAACCAGCTCAAGAAAAGATAGAAAAGATAGATCAACGTCTTAGAATTCAGCATCTTCGAGGGGGAAACCTCCTTTACATTACATAAATGAACAATTCTTGGATGATACAAATGAAAAGACCTCCTTTCTATATATAGGAGTCTAAGGGGTCATAACATAATCAGAGCCGACATAACAATAATAATGTAAGGGCGCAATAATAACAATAGTGGGCTTCTATGGCGCACAATAGTAACAATATGGGCACTAAATGGGTACATTAATATAATAAGTGGGTTGTACTAATAACAATAAGGGGTTACACTAGTAGTATAGAGGCCTAACAGTTTATAATCTCAATCATGGTCAACCATTTTCAATCATAGCCAAGCATGGTCAACCATTGTTGAATGTTGCATTGTGACAAGGGTTGTCTCACCATGAAAATAAACAATGTTTATTTCAATGCTTAGAATATTTATATTAGGGTTTTACAATGTTAGGTTTATAATATTTGTCCCTTGGGTTTAATATTATTCCCTTGGTTTCATAATATCATTCCCTTCGGTTTATAATTAACTTAGGTTTATAATATCAATCATGGTCAACCATGGTCAACCATAATCAACCATGGTCAACTATAGTAAATGATGATCCAATATTGCATTATCACAAAATTTGTCCGCATATAAAAATCATTGACAATCATGGACAATCATGGTCAACCATGGTCAGCCATGGTTGAAGATGGTCAACCATTTTCAATTGTGGTCAAACATGCTTGAATGTCATGTTGTGACAAAAATTAGTTCGATATGAAAATCAACCATGATCACCCACGGTTCAACGTCGCATTGTGATAAAAAATGTCTCGATATGAAATTAACCATGTTCAACCATGGTCCAACATGGTAGATAATTATTTAATAATATTTAATTAAAAGCAACCATGGTCAACCAATAAGAAATCATGGTCAACTGTGGTCAATAATGATTTGATCTCACATTATGAGAAGAATTATCTCCACTTAGGGTTTATATCCCATCCGTTTATAATATTAGTCCCTTGGGTTTAATATTATTCCCTTAGGTTCATAATCCCTTGAGTTTTTAGTATTAATCCTTTTGGTTTATTGTTCCTTTGGATTATAATATAAATCGTGTGGGTTTACTATTGCTTGGTCAACCATGGTTTATTCGAATCCCTCTTCTAGCATTATACAACCATTACTTAACGCATAGAGAGGACGTTTACATAGGAAAATGTATTTTAAATGGCGAAAATCCGCCAAAACTCAATGTATCGGACTTCAGAAGTCCTTAAATCCACCTTATTCTCCTATTGGGTCCACCTGTAGGGTGCCATCGCATGCCGAAATGACCCGTCCATTTGTATTTTGGAAATACATTAAAAACTGCGAAATACATTAAAAATGGCTTTTCTCCAGACTTGAAACAATATACATTTCATTTCACGAACCATTTTCGGTCCGACCTATCGCATTGGCCTTCATCCTTCGCATTAATTTTAATAAATGAAACTGCAAAAGTACATTGAAAAATGGTGTTTGACAGATCTCAAGATCCATACAATATGGTTTATTATGATCTAGATTTCTTTGGGTTGTTTGGTGATTGGAAAAGGGAATTCCAGATGGGACCCATGAGAGTGGTGGTGAACTAGAACAATCCATTACACAATGTGCAAACATTGTGCTTGTAAGAAGAAGAGGAGTACGCATGAGAGAAGAGGAGACTACGAACTCTATTCATTGTTGTTTCTATTAAATATGGTGGAAAAAACCATTAATAACAATGCTCACTTCCCGCGCTTAAGCCAACAATTGTATGCCTTTATGACCTTTTACAATAATTTTGTTGCGCCTAGCACCATAGGTAATATTATTGGGGATTTCTTGAGGTTTTTTTATACATATTGCATCTTGAAATTAGGGTTTTTATAAGTGTTCAACCATGTGCACGCATGTAGATATGGAGATTTGTATGGTAGAGTTATGGCAGCATCAAGGGAGATTTGAATCTCGTCCGAAGCCTGTGCAGATGCAATGACCATTGACACAAATGCAATTTAGTTTTCAATATTTTATCTTTTAATTCACATAAGCTTTATTGGTTGTATCGGGTCAATGCTAGGGAAACCACACAAATAATGTTTTCTTTCTCAATAGTTTTTTATTTACAGAAATGGTCACTGTCATCACTTTGTCTTGCTCATCTTTATCCTTTATCATAATGGATTATTAACATCAACAACATCATCTAATTACGTTAATTAATTATATTTTTTATTGTGACTATAATGTTACGTTTATTTTTAAAATATATTAAAGTATTATTTAATTAAGTTAATTAATTATATATTGAAATTTGTTCTAGGGATAGTTCAATTGGTGATTGAAATAATGTGAAAATTGAGAAATCTAAGATTTTATGTTTTAATCTTTTAGGTTAAAGTGTCCCTTAAAATTTAATGTTTTGGTATTAGTGTTAAGTTTTGAGGTTTTCATAATATAATTAATATAATATATTCATAATGTCTAGAAAATAATATTATTAATGTTATTAATTTTAATTATTTTTAAAATTATTAGTTTTTAATATTATTAACATAATAATATTAAAATTTTTAATAATATTTAAAATATAATAATAATATTAATATGATTTAACTAATAATATCAATATTATTAAACACATTAACATGGTCAATATAAGTAGAATTAACACTAGTTTTGATAAATAATATTAATAATATTTAGTGTAATAATTGTTAATAAAAATTTAGATCTAATATAAACCCAAGGGAATTGCCAAACAAGGTTAGAATGACCAAACATGGTCACCAAGCTCTCTATGGTTTAAGGTTGTCAAACATTGTAAAATTGGAGAAACATATTCTATCATAGAAAAATATGATCAACATGCTGAAATATATCCAACCATGGCCAATAATGTTCAACCATAACAAGCTTAGATCAACTATGGTTAATCATAATCATTTAAAACATTAATATTGATATATATCATCATCAACTATTATTATTATTACAAAATTCAAATTAATATTATTAATAACATTTAAATTATAATATAGATATTAATAATATTTAATTAACAATATCAATATTATTAAACACATTAACATGGTTAATATAATTATATTTAATATTAATATTAATATTAATAAATAAATAATAAAGTAATTAATAAAAATTTAATGATATTAACATTAACATTTTTAATACCATTATCATTCATTGTCGTCCATGCTCAACTGTGTACAAGCCTTATTAGTTATAATCAACCATGGTTAACCTTGGTCAACCATGTTCATCCCTTTCATCACAAGAAACCTTTTTCTTTACCCATCCATAATGGTCAAACATGGTAAACCAAGGTTTGTATGGTTGAACGTTGTCAACCATCGTAAAGAAGGAAAACCATATTCTATCATAGAAAATTATGGTTGACCATGCCCATATATATCAAACCATGTCCAATCATGCTTAACCAAGGAAAACCTTTGTCAACCATGGTCATTTATAGTCATCTTTGGTCAACCATAGTCACAACCATGGTCAGGATCTTGTGGTCATCTTTGGTGAACCATAGTCATAACCATGATCATCCTTGTCAACCAAAGCAAACCTAGAACATTCCAAGCTCTACCTTGGTTGAATACGGTTAACCATGGTTGGATATGGTCAGTAATGGTCAAGTATGGTTAATCAATGTCCAACATGATCAACCATGATCAACCGTGGTCAACCATGGGACAAGCAACATCGGAGTATGACAAGCATCAAGAAACACTACAATCATTGTCACAATGATACATTATATTATAATAATAATAATAATAATAATAATAAATCCTTTGGGTTTATTGATCTAATGGTTCATATTCCTAGGGTTTAATATTATTCAACAACGGTTAACTATAATCAACCATGGTCCAATGTCGCATTGTGTCAAGTATTGTCTCAATATGAAAATCAACCGTGCTCAACCATGTTTATTTTAGTCATTCTAATATTTATCTTTGGGTTGTTATATATTGGGTTTATAATATTAGTCCCTTGGGTTTAATATTATTCCCTTGGGTTCATAATCCCTTGGGGTTTTTGTATTAATCCTTTGGGTTTATTATTCCTTTGGGTTAATAATATCAATCCCTTGGGCTTATTATTCCCTTAGGTTTATAATACCAATCATGGTCAACCATTTTCAACCATGGTCAATCATGGTGTTTTGGTAGAATATATTAGGGTTTATTTTTCCCTTGGGTTCATAATATCAATCCCTCGTGATTATTATTAACTTGGGTTTATATTATCAATCATGATCAACAATAACAAACCATGTTGGGATGTCACATTGTGAAAAAATTGTCTCCATATAAAAATCATGGACAGTCATTGTCAACCATGGTCACTCATGGTTGACCATGGCCAAGCATGTTTTATAGAATGAAACATGGTCAACCATGGTCAATATTGGGTTTTTAGTATTAATCTCAATGGTTTGTTATTCCTTTGGGTCAACCATAGTGAATCATAGTCAACCATGGTCAACCATGCTCAAATGTTGCTTTTTGATGAAGATTGTCTCAATATGAAAATCAACAATGGCCAACCACGATCAATCATGGTCCAACGTCACATTGTGAGAAAGAATTAATCATTATTATTTTTGTTTAATTAATTAATATTCATATTATTATTATTATTTAATAATATTTAATTTAAAGCAACCATGGTCAACTGTGGTCAATAATGGTCTGATCTTGCATTATGACAAAAATTGTCTCCACTTAGGGTTTATATACCTTTGGTTTATAATATTAGTCCCTTGGGTTTAATATTATTCCCTTAGGTTCATAATCCCTTGTTTTTTTTACTATTAATCCCTTGGGTTTATTGTTCCTTTGGGTTTATAATATTGGTCGATTGCGTTTATTATGATGTCAACCAAGGTCCAACATGGAATTGTGATAAATATTGTCCAATATGAAAATCAATGATGGTCAATCATGTTTCTTTTAGTTTTTATAATATTTATCTTACAGTTTATATATGTTGGGTTTATAATATTAGTCCCTTGGGTTGAATATTTTCCCCTTGGGTTCATAATCCCTTGGGGTTTTAGTATTAATCACTTGGGTTTATTATTCCTTTGGGTTTATAATATCAATCCCTTGGTTTTATTACTCCCTTAGGTTTGTAATATCAATCATGGTTAACCATTTTCAATCATAACCAGCCATGGTCAAATATGGTTGAATTTCGCATTGTGGCAAGGATTGTCTTACCATGAAAATAACCCATGCTTATTTTAGTGTTTATAATATTTATAGTAGGGTTTACCAATGTTGGTTTTATAATATTAGTCCCTTGCGTTTAATATTATTCCCTTGGGTTCATAATCCCTTGGGGTTATAATATTAGTCCCATTTTATTTATGTTTCCATTGGGTTCATAATATTAATCCCTTGGGTTTATAATATCAATCATGGTGAACCATGGTGAACCATAATCAACCATGGTCAACTATAGTCAATCATGGTTCGATCTCCCAATATGACAAAATTTGTCTGCATATAAAAATCATTGACAATCATGGACAATCATGGACAATCATGGTCAACCATGGTTATCCATGGTTGTTGATGGTCAACCATTGTCAATCGTGGTCAAATTGTTTCGATATGAAAATCAACCATGACTACCCATGGTTCAACGTTTCATTGTGAAAAACAGTGTTTGGATATGAAAATTAACCATTTTCAACCATGGTCCAACATGGTCAATAATTATTTAATAATATTTAGTTAAAAGAAACCATGGTCAACCATACGAAACCATGGTCAATTGTGGTCAATAATGGTCTCATCTCACATATGAAAAAAAAAATTCCACTTAGGGTTTATGTACCTTGGGCTTATAATATTAGTCCCTTGGGTTTAATATTATTCCCTGAGGTTCTTAATCCCTTGGCTTTTTAGTATTAATCCCTTCGGTTTATTTTGCAGAAATATCACTTTGTGACAAAGATTTTCTTAATATGAAAATCAACCATGGCCAACCATGATCAACCATGATCCAACGTCACATTGTGAGAAAGAATTAATTATTATTATTTATTATTATCATTAATAGTTATTTTTATTTAAAGATGACTTAATTATTATTATTATTGTTATTATTTATTTAATATTCATAGTATTATTATTATTTAATAATATTTAATCTAAAGCAACCATGGTCAATAATGGTCTCATCTAGAATTATGAAAAAAAATGTCTTCACTTAGGGTTTATATACCTTGGGTTTATAATCCACCTATTCTGTAATAAACCATGGTGGCCACCTCCTCTCTATGCGTTAAGAAATGGTTGTATAATGCTAGAAGAGGGATTCGAAGCAAACAAAGGCCAAGGAGACCGAGAGACGAGAATCTGAAATGAACAGGCAGCGCAGCTTTGGCTTTAAAGCCACAGACAGAGAGCAAAGCAAAGGAGGCAGTATTGCAGGCAAATGCCAAGACAGAGTTAGGACAAAGACCATTGAGGGAGTTTGTGTACTCAAAGAAAACTTGAGAGGTTCAAGTAAAGCTCTTGTTATTGTATTATGTTGTGTGTGAGGCTCAAATTGAGCCCACTGTTGTAAAAAGAACTCTCCTTGAAGACATAATAGAGTGGTCACCACTAAAGGCTGGACCTGGAGATGTAGCCCAAGAGTATTAGTTGAACTCATCATTAAAAATTTTGTGTTATGTGTTGTCTATTATGTTTTTTTTACTGCTTCATTGTCCGTGCATTTCGCAATCTTAACGATCCATTGCATAAAATGACATAGAAAAATCCATGCATAAGTCTGTAATACCTTATTATTGTCTTAGATCTCATTTTCAGATCAAGTGGTATCATAGCTTTAGGTTGCTAAGTTAGACAAGCTTGTGTTGGACTGTTTGTGAATGATAACTAGATCAAAGCTTAAATTAAGAGAAGGAGAACTGGTTGAAACTGTTAGTGTCAGTCTTTCCAGCCTTCCTACAGTGATCAAATATGCTCTTACAAAGTGATTTTGAAGTGTCAAGGTCAAATTTTGTCATTTCAAAGAGTTTTCAAGCAAAATTTGGTCACTAGCCATTAGGTCTAGGGTTTGCCCAAATGTCAGTCCATGTCATCATTCAGCTGAGACTATCATCATTCAGAGGGTTTTCATTATCATGTCAGTGTCGAATGAGTCATTTCACACCTTGTTCATGCTTCAGTTGTGCCTTGGCAAGGTCATTTCCCTCTCCTAGGGTTTTGGAGGCAATTTCTCTTGGATGGTCAAATCACTGGAAAAACTTGTTTCCTGATGTTCATACACCTTCCCCTATCCTTAAAGTACCTTATCAAACACTTCCCATCCCTTAGATCCGCCAAATTCCTCATTTTTGCACAAACCCTAGTTTCTAGCTACAACCTGGAAATTTTCTAGGTTGGGCCTGTGTTTTGCCCTTTTGGACCCCTTCCCCTCACTCAATCACTGATATTCCACTTTCCCCTACTTCCTAACATCCCTCCCCACTCCCACAAATTTCCCCAAGAATTTAGAAGCCCTCTGTCCCCTTCATTCCGCTTCATTTCGACAAAATTCCTTGTTTCACACATCGGGACAAGTTTCACTCAAAAGATGTTTCTGAGCAATCAAAGATGAATTTTTCAAAACTGAGAGAGGTTATTGTCAAAAACGTTCCAAAGAAGAAAAACCTTCTTCACTTTTTACACAGGTGTCATTGTTTGAGAGAGATGTCAAGAATTCCGTTGCCTCAGGAGAATCAAAGACACCTCTGAAGTCACCTTGGGAAAATCAAGTTTTCTTCTAGCTGGGTTGGCCAAATGATTTTCTTGATGGGTAAAATGATAACTAGACATAAAGAGCTTTCCAATGAGCTATCATGATCTCAATTTGGGGTTGAGGAAGGCATTCAAAAGTTGACTGCAACAGAACTCTTCTTTCAGGCAGCCTTATTTGGCACTTTTTGACCAGTCTTGGGAGATTTGATTTTTGATAAGACAAATCAACTCCAAATTGAAAAATTCTACTTGATTTAGAAATTAGACTCAAATATCTTTCCAACGAGCTATCCTGCGCTCGATTCTGACAACGGGAAGGCCCTCAAACAAGGCTGTGAATGTTCGCTACCTGTTGAGAGGTGCGCTACCCGTTGAGAGGCTGCCCACAGTGTTAATTTTGAACTTGCGCTACATGTTGGGAGGTGCGCTATCCGTTGAGCTGTAAAAGCCAGAATCACCTCAAAATCACTCAAATCTTCTTCAAATTTGTAAATTGGGTTGAGGTAGGCTCTATACATGTTGTTTGATGGGTTGATGACAGTTATGGGTCTACATGCTTGCGATTATGCCTCCAAGAATACAAGGGAAAAAGGTATTTGTAACTGTTTGTCAATGTGGGCAGAATGTTAGGGTTTTATGTTTGTTTCAAGGTTTTTTGGTCCCATTTGATTCCCTCCCTTGTTCCCCCTTTTCTTCACAAATTCATGCTTATGTCTCTGCCCTTATTATTTGCAAAGAAATGTAAATTTCCCCCCATGGCCTAATATGTAAACCCTATCCCTCCCCCAAGTCCAAAGAAGGTTGTCTGAGGCCCTCAAGAGGAAGAAGAAGACCAACCCACTCCGTATCTTGGCTGAGGCCTCTCTCACTCACCATGATACTCATTAGCCTCTTCCTAGCAGCTAGCACAAGAAATTTTGAAAGTTTTGAGGCATTTTTGGAATTTTTGGGAAATTGACAGGTTTTGGCCTTTTAACCTGCAGCGCCCCGTGCGCTACGCTACATGGGGGCAACTCAGAACGGGAAAAACTCAGCGTTTTTGGAATTTTCATGCAAAGTTACACCTACCTATGGATGGACTTCAGTTTTTATGGAGATTTGGGCCTCCAAAAGGTCAAAACACATGCAAATTTTGACTTTCTACCCCTATTTTGAGTTGCAGAAAGCTGTCTTGGGAGAATTCAGTTTTGAGGGGTCAAATGAACTCCAAATTTAAAAATTCTGGTGGGGTTGGAAAGACGACTCGTAGATATTTCCAATGAGCTAGCTTGCACTTGATTTGGACACCGGGAAGGCCTTCAAACAGGCCTCTCAATGTGCACTACGTGTCAGGCACATGTGCGCTGCATGTCAAGGAATTTTGCCTATTTTGACCAGTTCGGCCAGAAAAACACTGTTTTCACTTGGTTTAATGTTTTGGGCATGTAAATCATGGATTTTTATGTAACTTTCATGGCTCTAAGATACTTTTACTCTCCTTGATCACTTCTAGAAGTTTCTTGAATGTAAATGGTAAATATTTAATGCATGGATAGGTTTCCTAAGTTTTAGAGGCAAGTTGTTTTTACTGCCTATTATCTAGTGCTTAGTTTGGAATTAGTTGAAACAGCTCCTAGGAAGCTGAGCTCGACCCCTAGAGATGGGGAAAGGAGTTAGATCATCTATATTATGCCTTCTCTTTCTCATTTTCATGGTTGGACTCTTGAGGGAGAAGCTCCTATTGTATATTTTACTTGTATCTCTGCAATTTGAGGAAAAGGAAGACCAAGGTTTTGCAGACATCATTGGGATTCTTGTGGACTCTTGTGTTGATGGTGTGTTCTCTTATTGTAATCGTAAGTGTTTTTATGTGTTCCATCTCTTTCTTTCTACATCTTATTAAACAAATGAAGTGATAAAGTTTGAATTCATGCTTGCCATGCTCAGCTTTTAAATTTGTTTAATGTTTATGTTTTCCACTGTCTAGAGAGGATTCAAAGTCATTGTTTGCCCTCTTTAGCTTCTATTTTCCTTCCTTGATCATCCATCTCAACTAAAGGCATCAGCACAAACTCCTACCTTGCCCCAAAGACCCACCTGCAGAAACTGTGTCAAATCCCCACACCCTAAAATTGCAGATCCTCAATTTGCCACCAAAAAACCCCAAAAAACTTTAAATCAACCCTCTTTATCAGTTTACTAGCCTAATATCAATGTTCCTAATTGGGTCAGCTCATCCTATTGAAAGATCTACCGAGTTTGACCGGAGAGAGCCTTCTCATACCCCGTAGGGCTAGCTACGAGGTGAAATGGTTTGATGTTGCCTTGAAGGTTTACCTTCCTCAGCCTAGGGTGAAATCTCAGGCGCTAACATACTGGCGACCATACTGGGGAGAACAAACTTGTTTGTGTGTTGATGTGTTTGTTTCACAAGTCTTAGACGGAGCCTAAAGTTACGCCAGGTGGCCTTCGAAAACGCTCTTGTTTTACATCAGTGTTAGTAGATAAACGCTGCTTCAGTCCATCTCCGTGAGCTTGTGAATACAACACTTCATTTGTATTTTACCCCAGTACATGTATCAAGTTCAGATCTGGTTGTTGATGGTGAACAACGATCAGACACTTGACAGGCTGAAATCATTCACTTGGCGACTCTAAATCATTTTCAAGATCAGATCCAAAGACTCCACTGGAGGATGATCCCGACCAGCAGAAACATGAAAGGACAACATGGCAAGATCAGGTACTCAAGTTGGAATTTCATCCAAGACATTTTGTTCTTTGTCATAAATTATTTCTTCTCTTTTCCCAAGAATGTCAAGAAGGCTTTGCAAAGTATATTGTATTTGAGAAGAGATCCCAAGCCTGCAGTTGATTCTTTCCCTTTGAAGATTGTGAATACCAAAGATTTGCATACCTTTGAGCTTGATCAAGACCTTTCTTCCGAATTTTGTGACAACCATCTTCAGATTGATGAGCCTCAACCTGCTGTACATACCCCTACATCTTGTAAAATTCCAGATCGGTATAAACCTCTTGTTTTACCTTCTTTTCTTCATGCTTTCCCCAAAAACTATGATCTATACTTGCTGATGTTTGATGGTGAAAGTAAGAATGTCAACGCTGAGCAACATGTCCAGAATTTTGAGAATTTTCTAGATCTTTTTGAAGTTGATGAAGAAGATGTTAGTATAAGGCTTTTTGCTCTTTCTTTGCAAGCCAAAGTGAAGAGTTGGTTCAAAACCCTGCCTGATGCAAGCATCTCAGATTTCCAGCAGTTTGTCAAAGTTTTTCTCGATAGGTGGATGATCGGGCAGAACCTTTTCTTGATTGTAGAAGAGTATAATCAGCTGAAAAGATTGCAAGGGGAGACAGTACAATAGTTTTCAGCAAGATTTAACCATGTTTATTATTCGATCCCAATTGATATAAGGCCTACTCCTAGATCTGCTCTCTTGCACTATCCGGGTGCCTTTGATCCGGAGATGGAGTTTCAGCTGAGAGAAAGGGATATTGAAACACTTCATGAGATGCAAAACAGTGCAGTAGATGTAGAGGCTCATTTGCTGATCCGAAGGGCAAGAATGAAGGAAGAAGAGATGAAAAACATAGATCCAGCCGAATCAACATCTTTAGAGGTGAAACTTGACATTTTGGTAAGTGCAGTGGAAAAGATGATGGACAAGATCAACGCAAGGAATGATTATGATGTTCATGGCTCGCTGATTGAGGAAGAACAAGTTGCTGATCCAAAACATTTTGTTTCCCATCCTAGTTGTCATAGATCTAATAATGATTGTTTTGTAGATCACCTTGGAGAAGAGAGATCTATTGATATGACCTGCATGCTTGATGATATGTTTTATACTGATGATTTGCCTCATTATGATCAGTATGATGATGATTATGTTCTCCAAACAAACGCTAATCTTGCAGATGAACCAACAGCTAGTTTGTGGGAGGAAGAAGTTCATTTTCAGCAGCTCGAATACAATGTTCAGCCATCACATATCAGATATGACATCGATGAGGAAAGTGCAGAAAATTGGGAAGTAAGTGAAGGATCTTTGCCTCTTTGTTTTGATTCGTTTCAGTTCATCAAAGATAACTTCCATGAAATTAGAAATCAGCTGTCAACAAGTCTTGATCTAGACCATCTTGGAGGCAATAAAAACCTTGTTCAAGACTTCTCATATTCAGATTTGCAGCCCCCAAATGCCATTGGTTTTCAAATTGTAGATGAAAGCATGGAAGCTGACATATTTGATCAAATGATTCAAGGTGACTCCATACCATTTTGTTTTGAATCAATTCAGTTTTTGAAGGGTAGATTGCAAAGTAAATCATTTAATGTTGAGGATGAGACAGATGACAAAATTCTTGAGCAGCCTGTAACATCAGATTTGCAGTTACCAAATGAAATTGAAAGGCAGATTATAGATGAAGGTGTGGCAGCCGAAATACCTGATTTGATGATGCAGGAAGATTCTATACCCTTTTGTTTCGAAGCATTTCAGTTTATAAGGCAGAAATCTCAAGAACAAGATGAGCAGCATGTAGGCAATCATGTAATCACAATGGAACCAATAGAAATGGGATTGCAGTAGTCTTTTCACGTTTTTCATGATCCAATAGCTGATGTTTTGGATGAGGTTTGCAGTCAAAGTCTTTCTCCATTGATCACATGTGAGCTTGAAACATGTGTTGATATGAATTTGATCCGGCAGCCGGTTTCTTTGTCATTTTCAGCAGAGGTCTCATCACAAGGCTCAGATCAAAGTTTGCATTCATGGTATGAGGAAAAGAGAAGTAATCCATTGGATGAGCTAGGTTCCAGGGTGCTTGAATTTCAAGATCCTTATGCAGTGTTTTTGGAGGTGGATAGAGAATTCATATCATTCAACGGATCTGTTCCCAAGTTGTCATGGGAGTTGCCTTTCAGTTGTTCTCTCTTGTTGTTCATAAGCAAGCACTTGTGGAGAATTCGAACAGCAGATGGGACACTTACTTGGTTACATTGGTTGTTTCATTTCACTTGATCAGGTGATGAATGAAACCTTTAGAGTAGGTTTTGATGAATAAGCTCCCCTTTGAGCATCATTTTCAGTTTGTCGGTTGTGTTCAAGTATTGAGTAGTTTTTAGTTGAGTCATGAGTCCTTTATGAGTCAATTTTTAGTCTTGTTGTTAAGTTAGTTTGTGTCAGTTTTCAGTCATGCATTTCAGCTTGAGTTTATGACTCCATTGCCCAATAATTGTAAGGCACTGGTCTGCTCTCCCAGATGTCTGAGGTTCTTGGCACCTCCAAGGAGCTACCATCCCCATTGGAGCCAATGTTAGTGTCAGTCTTTCCAGCCTTCCTACAGTGATCAAATATGCTCTTACAAAGTGATTTTGAAGTGTCAAGGTCAAATTTTGTCATTTCAAAGAGTTTTCAAGCAAAATTTGGTCACTAGGCATTAGGTCTAGGGTTTGCCCAAATGTCAGTCCATGTCATCATTCAGTTGAGCCTATCATCATTCAGAGAGTTTTCATTATCATGTCAGTGTCGAATGAGTCATTTCACACCTTGTTCATGCTTCAGTTGTGCCTTGGCAAGGTCATTTCCCTCTCCTAGGGTTTTGGAGGCAATTTCTCTTGGATGGTCAAATCACTGGCAAAACTTGTTTCCTGATGTTCATACACCTTCCCCTATCCTTAAATTACCTTATCAAACACTTCCCATCCCTTAGATCCGCCAAATTCCTCATTTTTGCGCAAACCCTAGTTTCTAGCTACAACCTGGCAATTTTCTAGGTTGGGCCTGTGTTTTGCCCTTTTGGACCCCTTCCCCTCACTCAATCACTGATATTCCACTTTCCCCTACTTCCTAACATCCCTCCCCACTCCCACAAATTTCCCCAAGAATTTAGAAGCCCTCTGTCCCCTTCATTCCGCTTCATTTCGACAAAATTCCTTGTTTCACACATCGGGACAAGTTTCACTCAAAAGCTGTTTCTGAGCAATCAAAGATTAATTTTTCAAAACTGAGAGAGGTTATTGTCCAAAACATGCCAAAGAAGAAAACCCTTCTTCACTTTTTACACAGGTGTCATGGTTTGAGAGAGATGTCAAGAATTTCGTTGCCTCAGGAGAATCAAAGACACCTCTGAAGTGACCTTGGGAAAATCAGGGTTTCTCCTAGCTGGGTTGGCCAAATGATTTTCTTGATGGGTAAAATGATAACTAGACATAAATAGTTTTCCAATGAGCTATCATGATCTCAATTTGGGGTTGAGGAAGGCATTCAAAAGTTGACTGCAACAGAACTCTTCTTTCAGGCAGCCTCATTTGGCACTTTTTGACCAGTCTTGGGAGATTTGATTTTTGATAGGTCAAAACCAATTGCAAATTAAAAAATTCCACTCGGGCTGGAAAGTAGACTCAAAGACCTTTCCAACGCACTATCCTACACCTGATTCCGACAACGTGAAGGCACTCAAACATGGCTGTGAATGTTCGCTACCTGTTGAGAGGTGCGCTACCCGTTGAGAGGCTGCCCGCAGTGTTAATTTTGAACTGGCGCTACATGTTGGGAGGTGCGCTACCCGTTGAGCTGTAAAAGCCAGAATCACCTCAAACTCACTCAAATATTCTTCAAATTTGCAAATTGGGTTGAGTTAGGCTTTATACATGTTGTTTGATGGGTTGATGACGGTTATGGGTCTACATGCTTGCGATTATGCCTCCAAGAATACAAGGGAAAAAGGTATTTGTAACTGTTTGTCAATGTGGGCAGAATGTTAGGGTTTTATGTTTGTTTCAAGGTTTTTTGGTCCCATTTGATTCCCTCCCTTGTTCCCCCTTTTCTTCACAAAGTCATGCTTATGTCTCTGCCCTTATTATTTGCAAAGAAATGTAAATTTCCCCCCATGGCCTAATATGTAAACCCTATCCCTCCCCCAAGTCCAAAGAAGGTTGTCCGAGGCCCTCAAGAGGAAGAAGAAGACCAACCCACTCCGTATCTTGGATGAGGCCTCTCTCACTCACCATGATACTCATTAGCCTCTTCCTAGCAGCTAGCACAAGAAATTTTGAAAGTTTTGAGGCATTTTTGGCATTTTTGGGAAATTGACAGGTTTTGGCCTTTTAACGTGCAGTGCCCCGTGCGCTACGCTACATGGGGGCAACTCAGAACGGGAAAAACTCAGCATTTTTGGAATTTTCATGCAAAGTTACACCTACCTATGGATGGACTTCAGTTTTTATGGAGATTTGGGCCTCCAAAAGGTCAAAACACATGCAAATTTTGACTTTCTGCCCCTATTTTGAGTTGCAGAAAGCTGTCTTGGGAGAATTCAGTTTTGAGGGGACAAATGAACTCCAAATTCACAAATTCCAGTGGGGTTGGAAAGAAGACTCACATACCTTTCCAATGAGCTAGCTTGCACTTGATTTGGACACCGGGAAGGCCTTCAAACAGGCCTCTCAATGTGCGCTATGTGTCAGGCACATGTGCGCTGCATGTCAAGGAATTTTGCCTATTTTGACCAGTTCGGCCAGAAAAACACTGTTTTCACTTGGTTTAATGTTTTGGGCATGTAAATCATGGATTTTTATGTAACTTTCATGGCTCTAAGATACTTTTACTCTCCTTGATCACTTCTAGAAGTTTCTTGAATGTAAATGGTAAATATTTAATGCATGGATAGGTTTCCTAAGTTTTAGAGGCAAGTTGTTTTTACTGCCTATTATCTAGTGCTTAGTTTGGAATTAGTTGAAACAGCTCCTAGGAAGCTGAGCTCGACCCCTAGAGGTGGGGAAAGGAGTTAGATCATCTATATTATGACTTCTCTTGCTCATTTTCATGGTTGGACTCTTGAGGGAGAAGCTCCTATTGTATATTTTACTTGTATCTCTGCAATTTGAGGAAAAGGAAGACCATGGTTTTGTAGACATCATTGGGATTCTTGTGGACTCTTGTGTTGATGGTGTGTTCTATTATTGTAATCGTAAGTGTGTTTATGTGTTCCATCTCTTTCTTTCTGCATCTTATTAAACAAATGAAGTGATAAAGTTTGAATTCATGCTTGCCATGCTCAGCTTTTAAATTTGTTTAATGTTTATGTTTTCCACTGTCTAGAGAGGATTCAAAGTCATTGTTTGCCCTGTTTAGCTTCTCTTTTCCTTCCTTGATCATCCATCTCAACTAAAGGCATCAGCACAAACTCCTACCTTGCCCCAAAGACCCACCTGCAGAAACTGTGTCAAATCCCCACACCCTAAAATTGCAGATCCTCAATTTGCCACCAAAAAACCCCCAAAAACTTTAATTCAACCCTCCTTATCAGTTTACTAGCCTAATATCAGTGTTCCTAATTGGGTCAGCTCATCCTATTGAAAGATCTACCGAGTTTGACCGGAGAGAGCCTTCTCATACCCCGTAGGGCTAGCTACGAGGTGAAATGGTTTGATGTTGCCTTGAAGGTTTACCTTCCTCAGCCTAGGGTGAAATCTCTGGCGCTAACAGAAACTAACCTAGAGATTGGTAGATTCTATCCTAGGAGGAAAATGGAAGAAGAAAATCCCTTGGAATTAGACTCTCAGTTCATGGACAATTTCATGACCATGAGAGCCATTGTAGAAGAAATGTATAGAGAATTTAAGAAAGGTCAAAGTGAAGATTCTTCAACTTCTAAACAAGACAAAGGAACAAAGGAATCTCTTCTAGATGGCCATTCTGAAGGCAAAGGGAAAGAAAAAGAGGCTCCTCTAGTGCTAGGGAGAAACTCCCCCTGGTCGCTCCGATACGGCCAGCATAATCATAATCAAATTCGGTTCTAAATTCAATCTGTGAAACTCAATTGAAATGATCTCCTGGTAGCCCTAAAAATAAAAAGAGGAAAACATCTTTGATTAAATTAGATGTTAAATTTGATTTGCCAATATATGATGGAGAGTTAAATGCAGAGAAGCTAGATAACTGGATTAGACAAATTGATGTGTATTGCAGGGTGCAGAGCATTGATTCAGATAGGAGTAAAATTCAGCTGGCCAGCCTATGCCTTGGAGGAACTGCCTTGGTATGGTGGGGAGGCAGGACACAAGCTGACTTGAAGAAGCATGGTAAAATTATTTCTATCTAGAGTGAATTTGTTTTTTCAATTAAAAAATAATTCTATTCCACTAGCTTATATGCAACAAGCTATGATGATTTTGCAAACTCTCCACCAATTAAAAGGGCAAAGTGTACAAAGCTACACCCAAGAATTTAGAAAAAGAGCTTTGATTCTAGGCATTTCTTTAGACTCACCTGAAACTTTGTTGAAGTATATAGGTGGTCTCCATAGTTATTTGAGGAACACCACTCTCATGTTTAATTCTACTAGCATAGATGAGGTATCTGTTCAGGCCACCCATCTAGAGGCTAGAGGCAAGAATGTGAACCCAGAGATTGGGGGATCATCAAAACCCACTGCAAGCAAGAACAAGGAAAAGAGGAAGCAGAAATGGAAAGAGAGGAAGGCAAATGCTATACAGAAGGCAAAACCATCATTCACTCACTGCAAGAAGGACGGACATGATGATGAACATTGCTGTTATTTTCATTCGGAGCTGAAACCCAAGAATTTCGATGGCAAGAAGAAGAAGGTTGTTGCTACTGTCTAAAAAGATTTGGGGTCACACTTAGGTGATGAAACAACCATCACAGAGACAAGTATACAAGGTTATACGCTTTAGAGAATGTAGAAATCAAGAAGCAAGTATAGGAGCTGCTCGAGAAATGGTTCATAAGACCAAGCACATCGCCATGTAGATCTCCAATAGTGTTGGTGAGAAAGAAGGATGGTTCGTGGAGGATGTGCATTGACTACAAAGCACTGAATAAAATAACGATAAAGAATCATTACCCCCTTCCTCGCATTGATGATCTATTGGATGAGTTGAAAGAGGTTGTTTACTTTTCCAAGCTGGACCTACGTAGTGGTTACCATCAGGTCAGAGTAGCAGAGCAAGATGCATGGAAGATTACTTTCAAAACAAGGCAAGGGTTGTATGAATGGCTAGTTATGCCTTTTGGCTTAACTAATGCTCCTGCCACTTTCATGAGGGTTATGAATGATGTACTCAGGCCTTTTATTGATGATTTTGTAGTTTTATATCTAGATGACATTCTTGTATTCAGTAAAACATGAGAAGAACATTTGAAGCATGTAAAGTAGACTCTAGATGTTTTGAAAAAAGAAAAACTCTATGTTAAATTATCAAAGTGTGAATTTGGTAAAAAAAAAAAAAATTGTTTGGGTCATATTGTAGGGGTGGTGAACTAAAGATATATCCCTCTAAGGTTGTAGTCATTGTAAACTGGCCTAAACCCAAGTTTGATACAGAAGTTAGAAGCTTCCTAGGAGCAGCACAATATTGGAGAAAGTTTATTGCTAACTCTTCCTTAATTGCAGCTCCCTTACATGCTTTGATAGGATTGAACAAGGTGTTTCAGTGGGGAGGAAAATAGCAGAAAGCCTTTGACACCTTGAAAGAAAAAATTAATACAACACCAGTACTAGCATTTCCAAATCTTCAACAACCATTTGAGATTGAAACAGATGCTAGTGATTATGCCATGGGAGCAGTGTTGATGCAACATGGTAAACCCATACGCTACCATTCTGAGACTTTTAATTCTACAGTAGTTAATTATCCTACATATGATAAAGAATTGTATGCATTAGTTCAGAGTGTGAAGAAGTGGAAACATTACTTAATGCGAAAAGAAACAATAATACATATTGATCATCAGCCGTTTCAGTACTTGCACTCACAAACTAAATTTCAGCAATCAAGACACTATAGGTGGATGGGTTTCTTACAGGAGTTTCATTTCGTCATCAGATATAAAAATGGCATACACAATAAAGTTGCAGATATGTTGTCCAAACCAATCATAAATGCATCTACTATACTTAAGCATAACTTAGTAATGCATGAAAGCTACATTGAACAATATGCTGAAGATATAGACTTTAAAGATGTATATGCAACTTGAAGTAATGGAAAAAAGGTATAAGAATTGGATTACTATGTTAAGGACCGACTCTTGTATCATTTGGGAAAGCTATGCATTCCACAAATAGAGAGAGTTAACATAATTAGGGAGGCACATACTTCTCTGATATCAGGACATTTTGGTGTAAGTAAAACAGTTGCACAGCTGCAAAGATAATGCTATTGGCCAAAAATGCATGAAAGAGTTTCTAGATATGTAAGACGGTGTACCATGTGTGCTAAAGGAGAGCCCAACAATAGAAAACTAGGCTTGTACACTCCACTACCAGTTCCTTCCCGTCCTTGGGAAAGTGTTTCCATGGACTTTGTTAGGGAATTGCCAAAATCTAGAAAGGGACATGACTATTTATATGTTATTGTGGATAGGTTCAGCAAAATGTGTATTTTAATACCCTGTAATAAGCCGACTGTAGCTTAACAAAGAGTGAAATTGTTCTTTCAGCATGTCCGGGTGCATTTTGGGTTACCCACTTCCATAGTATCTGATCAAGACTCCTGATTTGTTGGGAATTTTTGGTCAAGTCTGTGGGAATTGATAGACATCAGACTGAAGAAAAGCATAGCCTTTCATCCACAGATAAATGGCCAAACAGAGGTAGTCAACAGGGCAATGATCCATTTGCTTAGTGGTTATTGTAGCAAGCTTTGGGGTGAACACTTATGTTATGTGCAACATGCTTACAACCATGCTAAACATTCTTTTAAACATAGATACCTGTTTTAGTTTCATACCAAGGTCTCCCTTGGATTTTGTCTTTGAAAAGGACATAGTAGTTGCTAGACACAGCGATGTGGACAAAGCAACCAGATTCATTAAACAGATCCAAGAAATTCACTAGGCAGTGCAAGAACAGCTCAAAAAGAGCAAAGCCAAATAGAAGGCATGGCATGATAAACATCGGGTGGAGCACAGCTTCCAAGTTGGTGATCAAGTTTGGCTGTATATCAGCAAGGACAGAATGCAAGGTGAAGGGAAGAAGCTGAAGCCAATAAGATATGGGCCTTTTAAGGTATTTGAGAAAATTGGTGAGAATGCTTTCCGCCTTGATCTGCCAGCATACATGCACATCTATTCAGTAGTAAATGCAGAAAATTTAAGATCGTTTGAACCTTCATTAATTGAAGATCCTGAAGAAAAAAGTCAATTGCCTTCCATTAATGATCTGTTGCCTAAATACCTCAATGACCTATAGGAAGATACAGTTCTGGATGGGAAGGTGAGGACAACACGCAGAGGCGACGTGGAGTACCTTAGAATTGGACTCAAAGGTTCAAAACCCAACCGTGAAAAATGGATAGAGATTCGGCAAGTGAGGCAGTTGTATCTTCACTTAAACGATGCATGAAAACCAACTTTTGGTGGTCCAAAGCCTTTTTTAGTGGGAAGGCGTGATCCAAATGAATCCAAGAATACTATCTAAGTCTTCAAAAACCTCTTAAAAACATACCAAAGATCAAAAAAATCGCACATGAAGAACCCTTAAAATGGTGGAATTACACTATCGGGAGGCCAAAACAAGTGAAAACAGTGAAAACCGTGAAAAAAAAAGTAGTTTTCACATCTTGCCGATCAACGATCTAGATCTAATCGGCGGATCGCAATCGATAGAGGCAATTAGGGAAATGGATAAGGTCTATATATATATATATATATATATGGGCGATCCAATAGACTGGACCCGATAACATTATAAACCATATTGTATGGATCTTTAGATCCTTCAAACACCAATTTTCAATGCATTTTCGCTGTAGGAATTTACAGGGTAAGTTCCTCAGACAGAACACCAAAGGACACCGCTCACAAACAGATCACAGATCAATACAACAGTACTCTTGACGTGGTTAAAACCCTCAAAGAGGGAAACAGTCCACGACCTGAGCCAACGCGGCCACTTCAGGCAATTTATTAATAAAAGAATGAAATTTTACATAAGCTTCTCTCATGAACAGTTAACGTACAAATGACCCTCCATGCTCTTTAAATAGAGATCATGGACCAATCGGGTGTTAAGCCACGGATCAAGTGTCGATAATACCGAGAAGAGAATGAACCGTCGGATCACTACATATCGTGACCGTCGGATTGTAAGTTACAAAATGTACATAGTAAAGAAACACACTTTACCTAACTCTATACTAGACCAAGTTATACTTAACTATTTCCTATGTGTCAAAATATCCTAACATCTCCCCTTAAGAACAACTTGGGATAGGATTGAAGGATTTACAAATATGACACAATAGGAGAAGGAAGGAGGCACTAGAGCCTATCCCCCCTTAGTGACAACTTCCTGAACTCCAACCATAAATCGAAGTTTAGTGAACTTCGCCTCTATGAGAGCCTTTGTAAAGATGTCTACAACTTGATCATGTGTTGAAGAATATTTCACTTCAAGAACATGGTCGTGAATGAGCTTTCTGATGAAGTGCATGTGCAGTTCAATGTGTTTGCTACGCTGATGTTGGGCTAGATCTTTGCATAGTTGAATGGCACTTTTATTATCACACCAAAGTGTAGTCGGATGTTGCTGCTGAAAGCTAAACTCTGATAGGATCTGACGAAGCCACAAGGCTTCCTTACAGGCTTCTACGGCACCACGATACTCTGCTTCTGCTGAAGAAAGAGAAATGGCACCTTGTTTCTTGCAAGCCCATGTAATAGGTCCTGAACCAAGAGTGAACACATAACCTGCAGTAGAATTCCGATTATCATGGTCACCAATCCAATCGAAATCAGTGAAACCAACCAATAGAGGAGATGCTTCGACACTGTAATGAATCCCAAACTGAACTGTACCTCGGACATAACGAAGTATTCTTTTAGTTGCTTTCCAATGACTTTCACGTGGGTTTTGCATAAACCAAGCAACAAGGCCAACGGCAAAGGAAACGTTAGGACGAGTATGGGTTAGATACAAAATTTTTCCTACAAGTTGACGGTATAAGGTAGCATCAACTTCATGTGAAGTACAAGTGACTGAAAGTTTGACTCCAGACTAAAAGGGAGAAGGGGTTGGCTTATAGTCTTCCATGTGAAAATGGTGTAGAATATCACAAACATACTTGGACTGGGAAAGGGAAATACCTTCTTTGGATCGCAAGACCTGAAGACCAAGAAAATAATGTAAGTGTCCTAAGTCTATCATTTCAAACTTCCTTTTAAGGCTAGACTTCACATGGTTTATAAGGTTGGGATCACTACTAGTCAGGATAAGATCATCAACATAAAGGACAAGAATGATAAGATACTTGCCCACTTTCTTGGTGTAGACAATATTGTCATAATGACACCTAGAAAAGCCATTTTCTAAAAGAAAGTTATCCATTTTGGCATACCAAGCTCAAGGAGCTTGCTTGAGACAATAAAGAGATTTCTTAAGCTGACATACAAGGTTGGAGTCTGTTTTTATAAAGCCAATAGGTTGTTCCATATAGATTTCTTCATGCAAGTCCCCATGCAAGAAGGCAGATTTAACATCCATCTGATGGACTTCCCATTTGAAAGAGGTAGCAAGGGAAAGAACAAGGCGGATAGAGTTCATTTTGGCAACAAGGGAGAAGGTTTCAGTGTAGTCAATGCCTTCAACTTGTGAAAAACCCTTAGCAACAAGACGAGCTTTATGTTTATCAACTTTCCCATCTGGTCCATACTTGGTTCTATAAACCCATTTGCATCTAACAAGTTTTCGTCCCTTTGGTAGAGGAACAAGATCCCCTGTATCATTTGCCAATAATGAATGATATTCTTCATTCATAGCTGCTTCCCAATCTAGATGGCCTGAAGCTTCTGCAAAGGTGTCAGGATCATAATTCAATGAAGCTTGAGCCAGTAAAGAAGAGGCTCTCTCGAACTGAGAACGTGTACGTCGCTGATCTATAGGATCACTGGCAAGATCACCTACTGCACCCCGAGTAGCAGGGACCCAATTTGGAAGCTGGGGAGCTGAAGGAGGATCCTGAGACTATGGGGGAGGATTGTCATCCTCGCTTTCATCATCTGCAGAAGAAATATTTTCAAAAGTAGAAGATATAGGGAGAGGTGGCACATCCGCCGAACTAGGCTCGTAGGCCGATATATTTTCAACAAACTTTACATCTCTTCTAATGATAACATTTTTGGACTTAAGTGGAATAAGTCTACATCCTTTGAAATCTTCAAAATATCCAACAAAAATACATTTTTCACTCTTAGGTTCTAAAGCTTTATGTTTCTCATCTGGAATATGGGCCCATGCTTCACTTCCAAAAACACGAAAGTGACTTACATCTAGTTTAATTGAGCTCCATGCTTCTTCTGGAGTGATATTCTTTAAAACTTTAGTAGGAGTGCGATTTATTATGTAGTTTGCATAGTTAATTTCTTCTAGCGAATAATTAAGAGTAAGTCCTTTAGATTGAAGCATACAATTAGCCATTGCTTTAAGATGTGATTCTTCCTTTCAGCTACACCATTTTGTTTTGGAGTATATGGAACAGTATGTTGCATTTGAATTCCATTCTCAGTGCAAAAGTTGATGAATTTGTTGTTAACATATTCTTCACCATTATCAGATCTTAGCTTTAGAATTTGATGTCCAGATTGTTTTTCAACAAAGGCCTTAAAGGCCAAGAACATGTTAAATACTTCACTCTTGAGTTTTAATAAGTATACCCAAGTGCGTCTGGAGAAATCATCAATGAAAGTTAAGAAATACTTGTAGCGAGAGAATGAAACAACTGGAAGTGGACCACATAAATCACTATGCATGAGCTATAAAGGAGCTGAGGCGTGCCAAGAGGCACATTTTTCAAAATTGTCCCGATGATGTTTTCCGAGTACACATCCGGAACAAACACCATCTCTGCAAGATACCATTGGAAGACCTTTCACCATATTTTCTTTACATAGATTCTGAAGAGAGCGATAGTTTAAGTGACCAAATCGCTCATGCCAAAGTTTGCTCACTTCATCATTATGAGCAACAGATATCGAGGGAAGATTTGATGACCTAAAGTTGTGAAACTTATACAACCTTGTAGAATCATCAGCAATGCCAGTAGCTAAAATCTATCTAGGATCTCTTAGGTCCTTAATTACAACATCGTGAGGTGAAAATTCAACGATTTTACCTTCACCTGAATGAGTTATCTGATATACGGATAGAAGGTTGCATGATAAGGTTGGAACACATAATACATCATTAAACTGACCATTGTCTATATGAATAGTTCCAGTCCCTACAACACTAAGAGATCTATCATCACCAACATATATATTTTTGGTGTTACAATCATTTAAAGAACAAAACATGGCTTTGTTTTTTGCCATGTGATAAGAAGCTCAAGAATCAATGAGCCACTCATGAGAATGAGAAGAAGAAGATACATTTAGTGCATAACCAGACCGAGATGCTTGATAACCACATGTAGAAGTACCATTCCTGAAGATGAAGTTGAAGTTGAAGAGTGCTCCAAATGGATGTTATGCTTCTTCATTGGTGCTCCAAGGCTTCCATCTTCTTAAAGCATTTGGATTCTAGGTGGCCATCTCGATTACAAAAGTTGCAATGTCTATCAGTCTTCTTCCCTTTGTTTTTATTTGTCTTATCATTTTGTTGAAATGATTTTTCATTTTGAGGCTGAAATTGCTTAGGACCCTTGTTTGGTTTAGGACCATTCCTTTTAGGATACAACTTCTTAGGATTCTTTGAATTTGGTTGTTTCTGGGTGGGTAACGCTTTCTTAGAAGAGTTTCCAAGATGAAGAAGACCAAGGTGTAAGAGTTTTTCTTGTTCTCTTATTAAAGAATCACAAAAAGAATCAAAGGAAGGGGACTTGTAGACTTGTCCTTGATAAATGAAGGCTTCTTTTGTAGAATGGAAGGTGGAAATAAACATAGAGTAGGCTGGTCCCAACTTAGTAAGAATGGAATAGATAAGGTTAATATCTTATTTCTTAACCTTAACACCTTCCAAGAGAAGTCTAAGGGTCTTGAACTTGGATAAAAAATCTTCAATGCAAGAAAAAATATTGGGGTCCAATGTAAGCAACTCATTTTCAAGTTGATGGGCTCTAAGTTCATTTTTTATTCAAAAAACTTTAGTAATATGTTTCAATGCTTCATCAGGAGTATCAAGTTCTGTAATATGGAATCTAAGATCTAGAGCAATAGACATCCCTATCAACCCACATGCTTGATCTTGCCTATTTTCCCATTTATCTGCCTTATCTTCATCTTTCAGTTTGGTTTCTTGGCCTGAGGCTATTCTGTAGAGACCTTTACTTCTAAGTAAATCCACAATGTAGGACCACCATTGGAAGTAGTTGGTGCTGTCAAGAATAACTTGGCATGGAATTTCAATTTTAACAGAAACAGAGGGTATAGATGATGAAAAAAAGTGTTTTAATGGAAAGATCTCGAAAAATTAGGCTGTTTCAAAAAAAACGGTTCTGAAAACGGCTTCCGGATGAAGAAGTTATGGATTTTTTAAGAAAATTTGATGAAGATGCCGACGAAGTGCGGGAATGTGCGGAAATGAAAAAATCCACCCCCACAAAAAGGAGACTTGAACTCAAGACTTCTACTCCCATAAATTAGCTTTGGACCAAGTGAGCTATACAAAACATTTGAGAGAGAGAGGACCAAGTGAGCTATACAAAAAGTTTGAGAGAGAGAGAGAGAGGGAGAGAGAGAAAGAGAGGTTGAAGCTTTGGGTTGTGTACTTGCTTTGAGAAAACTCTTTTTCCCTACAAAACAAAAAACACAAAACCCAACACGGACAAAAAAAAAAAAATGAACCTTACGGCTCGAAGTTAGCTTTAGCCGGAAACTAAATATTTTCCTCAATGTTTCTGATTTTCCGAGATCACACTAAGGCACAGCGGAAAAGAGCATACGCATGAGAAAAATCCTTCCTTTCTGTTTCTGATTTGCCCAGATCGTAAAAAGTGGGCAAAGAGCATACACAAAAATGAAAGGTTCAAATCCGGTAATAAGAAAAGCTAAATAAATCGAAACCGAAATAAAGAGAGAGAAAATAATTGTAAACTGCAAATAAACACTGTATACCTCCAGATCTTAAAAATGACGCAACTAGGGCTACCGGAAAACTTTTCGCATGAAACGAAAGGGTTTCCTCACTAGAAAAGATGCTCCCAACACAAAATATCAGTCCTCTCGGCCCGAAAACAGTCATAAACAGTAGATCTAGGAAACGGTAGTCGAATGTAGTTCTACGGCTTCAGATTTGGATCACCAACGGACGCGGCCCTCAAATAGCTCTGATACCATGTAGGAATTTACAGGGTAAGTTCCTGAGACAAAAAACCAAAGGACACCACTCACAAATAGATCATAGATCAATACACTAGTACTTTTGACGTGGTTAAAACCCTCAAAGAGGGAAACAGTCCACGCCTGAGCCAACGCGGCCACTTCAGGCAATTTATTAATAAAAGAATTAAATTTTACATAAGCTTCTCTCATGAACAGTTAACCTACAAATGACCCTCCATGCTCTTTAAATAGAGATCATGGACATATCGGGTGTTAAGCCATGTATCAAGTGTCCGTAATATCGAGGAGAGAATGAACCGTCGGATCACTACATATCGTGACCATCAGATTGTAAGTTACAAAATGTACATAGTAAAGAAACACACTTTACCTAACTCTATACTAGACCAAGTTATACTTAACTATTTCCTATGTGTCGAAATATCCTAACATTCGCAGTTTCCTTTATTAAACGAAATGCGAAGGATGAAGGACGATGCGATAAACTGGACCTGAAATGGTATGTGAAACAAAATGTATATTGTTTCAAGTCTGGTTGAAAGCCATTTTTAATCTATTTCTCAGTTTTTAATGTATTTCGAAAATACAAAGGGACGGGCCATTTCAGCATGTGATGACGCCCTACAGATGGACCTGATATGAGAATAAGGTGGATTTAAGCACTTTTGAAGTCCGATACATTGAGTTTTGGCAGATTTTCTCCGTTTATAATACATTTTCCTATGTAAAACAGAAAGCAATTACGTTTGGGATTTTGAAGGATTTCAAGGGACTGAGGCACTCTTACGTTACAGAATACGTGGCCACCTCCTCTTTATGCATTAAGCAATGATTGTATAATGTTGGAAGAGGGATTTGAAGTGGACAAAGGCTAGGTAGACTAAGAGACAAGAATTTGAAATGAACAGGCAGCACAACATTGGATTTAAAGACACAGACAGAGAGCAAAGCAAATGAGGCAATATTGTAGGAAAATGCCAAGACAGAGTTAGGACAGAGACAGAAAGAATTGAGGGAGTCTGTGTACTTAAAGAAAACTTGATAGGTTCAAGTAAAGCTCTTGTTATTGTATTTTGTCATGTGTGAGGTTGAAAGTGAGCCCACTATTGTAAAAAGAACTCTGCTTGAAGACATAATAGAGAGGTCACCACTAAAGGATGGATCAAGAGATGTAGCCCAGGATTATTGGGTGAGCTCCCCATTAAATTTTCTGTGTTATGTGTTGCCTATTATGTTTTGTTTATTGCTTCATTGTCTGTGCATTTCACAATAGTATCGATTGATTACATAAAATGATATAGACAAATCCATGCACATAAGTCTATAATACCTTATTATTGTCTTAGATCTCATTTTCAAATCATCAACCATGGTCTAATGTTGCATCCCACAAAGATTGTCTAGATATGAAAATCAATCATGGTCAACCATGGTTGACCATGGTCCAACATTGCATTGTGACAAGGATTGTCTCTATATGCAAATCAACCATAGTCAACCATGGTCAACCATGTTTATTTTAGGGTTTATAATATTTATATTAGTGTTTATATACCGTTCGTTTATAATTGTTATCCCTTAGGTTTATTATTCCCTTGGGTTTATTATTCCTTTGGGTTTATATTATCAATCCCTTGGTTTTATTATTCCCTTAGGTTTATAATATCAATCACGGTCAACCATTTTCAACCATGGTCAATCATGGGGTTTTACTAGAATCCCTTGGGTTTATTTTTTAACTTGGGTTTATAATATCAATCATGGTCAATCATAACCAACCATGGTGGGATGTCGAATTGTGAAAAAAGTTGTCTCCATATAAAATTCATGGACATCATTGTCAACCCTCATCACCCATGGTTGATCATGGTCAAGCATGTTTTATAGAATCAAACATGGTCAACCATGCTCAATCTTGGGTTTTTAGTACTAGTCTCAATGGTTTGTTATTCCTTTGGGTCAACCATAGTGAATCATAGTCAACCATGGTAAATCATGCTCAAATGTTGCTTTGTGACAAAGATTTGTCTCAATATGAAAATCAACCACGGTGAACCATGGTCCAATGTCACATTGTGACAAAGAATTAATTATTATTATTAATTATGATCATTACTAATTATTATTATTTAAATATGAATTAATTTTTATTATTTTAATTAATTAATTATTATTCATATTATTATTATTTAATAATATTTAATTAAAAAATAATATTATTGTTTAAGAATAATTAACTATTTACCTATTATTTATTAATTTTTATCATTAATATTATTTTTATTATAACTTATAAAATAAAATAAAATAAAAATATTTATATTTTTTCTAAAAATAATATTAAATATTATTTTTTAATAAAATAAGTAATTGCTTATTTACATTTTATAAAAAATGAATAATAAATTATTATTATTGATGATGATGATGATGATGATGATGGTTAACATCCGCTGACACCAAACATTGGTCTATCAGACCTAAAGAAACAAATTATTTATATTGTTTTAAGATTTTATTCCTATGCTCAAAAAGCTTGGAGAGAAGCCTCCCGAGCACACTATAATTTTGACATTGTAAAGGGCTAGGAAGGTCAGTATTGTAACAAATACTGTGCAACTGAGATCTAATGCGGTTATATGTGGGGCACTCTAAGAGGAAGTGGTTTTCATCCCCGATGTTCCTATTCTCACATATATGGAAAATCCTTTCCATCCATGGCATTTTAGGAACTTCCCAATGACCTGTTTCACTATGGAGCTCATGAGAATTCGTTCTAATCATTGTTATATTAATTTTCTTCTTTGAGCTAGTGGTGGGCTCCAGCATTGCAGCAATAATGTTGCAACTCCTGGGACTCCCGTCTTTACTTTTATCAACCTGGTAGTTCGTAACAAACTTGGAAGCGACAGTGCTGTATGCACAAGTACTAGCTCTTGCCGCAGCTGTCACTTGGTCACCTGGCACAAGTCCGCTAGGGGCTTAAGCCAACTTCTATGAGCTCTTAGAAGAAGCTTTTTAACTGATGGATGGAAGCTAAATCAAAGGAAGATAATCTACTTGCAGAAAGAAACTGAAAGCCAAAAAGTAACGGAAACCCTAGCAAACCCTAATTCTACCAGCTAGTCCTACTTATGCAAATGAGAGAATGCAAACTATTAAAAGAGATGCCATTACTTCTATGAAGGTAAAATGCATGTGTCTAGACTACCTCTATCTGAAGAAAACATCTTTTTGTATTTTTGAGTAAGTTATTAGAATTATCATGCATGTGCTTTTAACTGGATTTTTACTCTGCAGGGGTGGATCAAGGAGGAGAAATGGTTGGAAAAGGTTGGGAAGGTTCAGAGAGGGTCTAACAAGTCCCTAAAACTCTTCCGAAGAGTTTCAAAAAGTTTGGATATCAAGAAACCTCATTTGTGAGCTTCTACAGGAAGTCTGCATGGGTTCTACAGGATGTTCAGAGATTTCTACAGGATGTTCAGAAATTTCTACAGGATGTTTAAAAAGTGGATCTTAGAGGATGGATGGGTGAGGGAAGATGCGTGAATGGATAGGGAGGTAGGATAGGGGCCTGGTGTGACCCAGGGACTGGTGGATGGAGTGGTGAGAGGGTGTAGAAGGCTGACTTGGCTTAAAGAAGGCTAAGACAATGATGGAGCAAGAAGGTAGGGTTGCGTGGGCAAAAGGACAGTTGTGAGACGAGGAACCTAACTAGGAGATGGAGCATCTAGCTTGAACTAAGATTAGGTGGATGAGAGAGTGGTAGAGATGCCCTGCACGGTGTACATTTAACCGAATCAACGACGTCTTGCACACAATCAATGTCTTAGCTAATCTACTCTAACTATCAATGAAACAAATGAACAATAGCTTTATTTATAAAGAGAACCATGTACACCACTCAAGCAAAGAAAAATTTCAAAGATCTGAACGCATAACTAACTTCTACAAAGGAAAACATTACACCAAGGATTGCATGGTCAAGCAAACTAGTGTTTTTGTTAAGGCAGCACTATTTCTGCAATTCCAGCCCCTGATCCAATAAGCATGAGGTGAAACTGAGAGTGTTGTCGACCATTTTCTTGCAGCTTTATCTGTTATTATCCTACCAATCCATTATAAACATCTGAAGCAATTCTATTTATCACTAGTGACCTATTTAACCAACACAACTAAATCTGCTCAACAAAAACACGTTTCAAATGCATAAAAGGAAAATCACGATGCATAAAGAAAAGGTAATAGTACAAAGAAGGAGGCCCTAGGCTCTCAGGTTGGGCCCAACCCTGAGAGCTATGGCTCCTATAGAAAACTCAGAGTTGGTATAAAATTGAACTGCTTCTCATTATCAAAACATGATCATAAGTCAAGAGTTATGCCAAAAATGGCTACAAGAGAACAAAATGAAGCTAGCAGCATTGTAGTGCAAAGTATGCAAGAGTTTCCAAAAGTCCCTCACGAAGGCTGAGGCCTTAACATTTATACACCACGAGGGCCCTAGCTGGCCTCCTAAATCTATGGGACTTGGCTGCCCAAACTGTGAGTAGACAACTTCTTCCAAAATCTGCTTGGCTACCTTCTAGATCCGGTTTTGGTGGCCTTTGGAGCTCGGAGTTGGGGGTGAAGATCCCAAGGAAGGCTATTTAATGCCATAAACAACCCCCCTACGAACCCTCACCCCAAGCTTGGCTATCTTCCAGCCCATGATTGCTCGGTTTTGCTCCAACATGTGTCAAAAAAAACCTGAAATGAGCACATGTTAGCCACCTAGGAAGAGTGACTACCCTTATTCATACAAATGAGATAAACATATTGAAAAATAATGCATAAGCTATGAAAAATGAAGGATTGAACAAGGATAATTAGGCCAAATGCCCAACAAGTTACCAAATTTTGGGCTCATCATCACCCCCCTGCTAAAATGGTTGCTCATCCTCTAAGAAACTAGTTTAGCTCCTCGTCTTTCATTGCTTTAATCACCACCCTCACATCCCAGGCTTCTGAAGTGGTATCCTCCTCACTGTCATGGAACCCGACCTTCCTTTCCACCTCTTCCCACTGCTTATGCTTGTATTTTTCTGTGCTTCCTTCTACCAATCCCAAAAGCAAAGGTGGGCTTAGTTTGAGGTCGATCCAGCTGGCCTGGAGGTTCTGCATGGACTTCTTGTACAGAGGCACCCGTGCCAGGGCCTCCCTCATTCTAGTTGGTGTGTGATATTCCCTGATTTTGAGGCCGTGGGACAATGTGTTCCACCTACGGGTGCAAGCATGAACATAATTCTCCCCTAATAATCGCTCCATATCCTCAAAGTGTGCTATAGCCTGAGCCTGCCGATCCATGTATTCTAATAAAGCCTGAGAGTTGGTTGCTAGGTGTTGGTGGGCTGATATCAATGCAGTGGGGTCCCCTGGCTCTGCTCTAATCAACAGTGGTTCATGTAGCTCTCGGTTCATGATATCTTTGACCTCTGCCACTCTCTTTTCTTCGTGGTTTAACCATGAGGTCAGTGCCATCAGCTGCATATCTCCCACAGCTGTGTTGGGGTCCCATGAGGTTACATTTGGAAGGGCCAAATTATCAAGGTAGAACTCTGATAGCTTGGCCTTGTCCTCTGTTGAACTCCTGTTACATAATTCTGTGAACTGCTGGGGGTTTTGGATTTGGGAGATACCCCTCTATGCCAATGCGTTAATTTGGAATTGCAGCCACTGGTCCCGTAGGTATAGGCCATGAGATTTGGCCAGCTGCCTACATTCCAGAGCGTCCATTTCCCAACTGGCCATGCAGGCCAGTTGCACCTCCTTTTCTTGCACCTTCTTCTTTAGAGCTTATATCTCTATGCTTGCCTGCAATTCTCGTTCTTGTAGTTGCTTTTTTAGTTCCTTAAGATCAACTTGCATTCCTTCTTTTTTTTGAATTTCTGCTGTGGTGTCCTCTGGTGCTGTGTCCCCTTCTTTCCTCTGTCCTTGTAGCTGTAGTTTGAGCTTCTCATTTTCTTCCTGTAGAAATACTCGCTGGCAGTTTCCCACATGTTTTGCCATAGCCAATTCTCTTCTTGCCTCCTTGAGTTGTTCCTCCAAAGGGCCTATATCTACTACTCCTTTAGACTTGGCTATTCTCATCCATGTGTGGGTCCTCACTCTTTCTTCCTCTAGTGCAATGAAAAGCGGCACTGTGAATTTCTGTGGAATGATTTTTCCGGCCTCCAAAAAGTTATAATAAGAGCCCAAGCTAGGCTGGGGGCTAGGTTCCATAATGTGCTCTACCTCTTCTTCCTTTTGTGGTGATTTGGCTGCCTCCCCTTCCATTCTTTCGGTCTCCTTGAGCCTGGCCAATGTTTCCTGTAGAACGGCTTCAGCATCCTGTAGAGAGGTTTTTGAAGCCAATCTTTCCATTCTCTCCCTCCAAGTAGATGTCTTCGGGCTCCCTCGCTCATAAGTGACTGATGCTTTGGAGGGGGACTTCTCCTTTGGCGAGGCAGGGGTGTCTTCAATGGTAATTAGGTCTTTCGATGGAGGTTGGTGTCTGCCAGTTTTAATTCTTACACTTCTTCTTTCTTTGAAATACAGAGGAGTCTCCTTCTTTCATTTTTCCTTTGGCTTGGGAGAGGTACTTAGGGTGGCCAGCGCAGCTGCTACCTCCCTAGCAAGAATTTCGGCTGTTTTCTCCTTCTATTTTCCTTTTTCGGGACTTCCTGTAGAAAGCCCTGTAGTGGCTAGTTTCTGGCTTCCTATAGAAGCCATTTTTAAACTTCCTATAGGAGCAGATGGCACCGTTTTAGCCTGCTTGGCTGAGGTTGCCTTTTCTTTTAGCTTGGTTGAGGCTGCTTTAGAGGTGCCCTCACTAGCGTGGACTTTTTCAATCCTTTCCACCCTACTCTGTAGTCTTTTCTCCCTGGGTGTTGGTGTGGTTTTATCACCCCCTTTTTTGGCAGCTTGGCTTTTTCCTTGAGTTCCCTTCAGTTCTTTCTTCGGTGTTGTGCCCGGGGTTTCCTGTCTTTTATCTTTCTCCTTTGTCTGAATGTGCTCCTTCTCCTCGTTGTTGGAGGAAGTAAGCTCCTCGACCAAAATTCAGATGTCATCATCCTTCGACATATTCCGAAAAGTTTCCCAGGAGAGAGGGACGGTGTAAGTGTGGAGTGCATCTTCCACAAGGAGCTTGATGAGCCCATGATGGGCTAGCTGGTCTGGCGTTCCCTCTCTTAGTTTGGTGGCACACTCAGTCATGGATTGCAGGAGGAAGTAAGGAATGCTCAACTTTTGCTCTGAGGGTAGGTCCATTCGGTGCCTGAGTTCTGTGAGCAACTGGAAATGATAGCCATACACGATGCTAAATCGCCCCTCACACGTAATATACTTCATAATCTAGAGGCTGACCTCACTCCAGAACGGCTGTAGGCTGGTTCTTCGAAATCCATTCTTGTCCTCTGAAAATTGTTCCTCTGGCAAGAAGAACTCCTTTTTAACTTTCTGACCCAATTTTCTCTCCTCCTTATACCAGGGTACCTCCATCGGTAGATCAGTTACTCTGCTAATGAGCTGTGGGGTGAGTCTAAGGGTCAATCCCTTGAAGTTGACAACGGCCAATGTCTTTGACTTTGGCTTCAAGGACCTTAGGAATTCTTCTGCAACTTCGTCATCATGACCTTGAAGCTTGTCACAGAATGACATCCAGTGTGCACAGGAAAACAAGTCGACCACCTCAGGGGTTTCCCGTAACTTCTTGGAGTCCGAAGGCTCTTTTCTAATGAACCCTCCTAGCATGGTAAAAACTTGTTTTATTGTCCTGAGCTTGCCTGCTCGTGTACAGAAGTAGAGCTTCGGGATTTTCTAGATAGAGCGTAGAGCTATGTCTCTGTTATGCACATAGTTATATAAAATTCACAACTTTCTACCAGTGAGCCTTGACAGTGGCTCAATTGTAATTCAAAACCCCGGAGAAAATCCCACATACATACTACGACGACAATTCTCATGCAGCGATAAGAAAACGGTTTGTAAATTCATGAATATACTTTTATTCACATTTTCCTACCCCTTCAACACATTGACTTCACCACCTTTTAAATCATTTGCATGGGAGAGTTATGTTCAGGCCTACCTTATTCCAGAATCGCCACCTTCGACGTGAACAGTCCAAACTTCTCTGTAATGCTGGGCTTCCTGTAGCGCAGCTTCCTGTAGGAGTCGTGCACAGATTCTGGGGAATGCTTCAGTGGTTCTGGACTTTCTGCGCAGCAACAGGATGTTGTAACAAGCCGAGAACTCGGGTTAACAACCTTCAAAGGATTGAAGACGCATACTTGGCTACATAACGGTTGTGAGTAAATGATTGCAGTGCATCATAAGTGATTGAGCTGGCCGATTTGAATTGCTGCGGAATTCATGGCGTGGGGGTGAGCTGTCCCCGTCGACCCATTGGCCGAAGTCACTGTTATCATTCCGCTGCATGTCCCTGACTGTCAAATCCTACCCTTTGCATTTACCGCCACCATTCCTGTTAGACTGCCGCTTCTCTCCGACGGGACGCTTCCCATGTGTCCATTTCCTGTCTTTTCGACATAACCAAAGCCTTTCGGATCCGACGAGGCCGTCGGACTAGTTGTGGTGGCCAGTTGAATGGCTACCTGACTTGTTCAATCTGTTCATCCTCATAGTCATGCACATTTAGAGTATAGTTTATGTAATTTGACGAAATAAAGTTAGGCACTTACCTGTGCGGCCGTGGACGTGAGTTTTCTCAGGCTTCAGAACGAGGAATGATGGATCCGCTTGGTGCTGCTTCGTGCACAGGCACTGGAGCTCCTCTTCATTGGCTACTGCTAGTTACGAGACCTTGAGACCCAGTTTCCTGGCTATGAATGTTGCATGCACCGGCTTCATGAGCTGCGGGCGTCTTAATGGTATGTGCTCTACCTAGATCAGCTGCTACAGGATTCCTGTAGGACATCCTATAGTCGTTTCTCCTCCTGGGGTGCATGCCGAAATAATTGAGACACGTTCACAGGTGCAGGGTCATGAGATTGCCTTGACAGGTAAGGTATGTGGGCCTCTACATGCGTTTATTTCCAAAAAAAAAATTCCCTTATCTAAGAAAACGAAGTTCTGGTATGACTGTGCTGGTATATTTTGACCGTATGGCAGCAATGGTGGTGAAAGGAGATGAAACAAGTGGAGGATGGAAGAAAAGAGTGGTTGCATGCCTCCTCAATGGACTTCAAGCTTCAAATTCTTCTTGATGATTGGTCCTAGCCCGCCCAAAGGATCTACAGGATGTTTCCTGTAGAAATACAGAACTTTCTGTAGAAAGTCCTGTAGCTTCCTATAAAACGCTAAACTATGACCAGATTGCATCCAAACCTTGTAAGAGATGAGTGTTTATGGAGGGAGTGTTTGTGAGGTTGCCTGGTAGCTTGGTAGGGACCCTTGTCCTTGAGTTGAGAGGCCTCCTTTTTGCATTGAATCCCTGCAACCTACAACAATTTCCAAGGATTAAGCCTGTTTTTTCTGTTTCTGCCTCTTTCTCTTTTTCTTTTTTCTTTTTCTCTTTTTTTTTTTAAGAGACAACAGGGGCGCCTCAATGAGGTTTTCACCCCTACTATCTACCTTGGGCGCCTAAGAGAGGTTTTCACCCAAGGATCTTTTTATTCCAATTCTTTTCAGAGAGACAGCAGTGGTGCCTCAATGAGGTTTTCACCCCTACCATCTGCCTTGGGTGCCTAAGAAAGTTTTCACCCAAGGATCTTTTTTATTTGCATTTTTTTTTTTTTTTATGATGCTCAGGGTATGCCCAAAACAAATGTAGAACCCTTCTCTATGACCAGCACTGATTTCTCCACAGTTTTGATGAACTCTTGCATCGAAAGAGTTTTCCTGTAGATCTTTAGTCGATGCCCATTGACGAGCATGGGGATGGCTTCTTCATCAATGGTCCGAATAAGGATAGAACCATTATCATTACACTTCTCCACTGCATATGGTCCTAGCCATCTTGTCCTCAGCTTCCCCTTGAAATCCTTATGTCTTGAATCATACAGCAGCGCCCAATCTCCTGGTTGGAATTGTTTGTCATTGAGGTGCTGGTCGTGCCATATCTTCCTCTGAAGTTGAACTACTTATGAGTGAAGGAGGGCCTGCATTCGGTGTTCATCTAACCCATTCAGCTGCAATAACCTTTCTTGTTGAGCATGGCTGAGGTATAGGTCTAGCTGAGCTGCCATCCTCAATGTGTCGTACTCAAACTCGATTGACAGCAAAGCTTTCTTCCCATAGACCAGCTCATAAGGTGTGAAACCAGTTGTGGTCTTCCAGGTGGTGTTGTAAGCCCAAGTGGCCTCGACCAGGCGATCTACCCAATCCTTTCTGCTACTGCTCACCACCTTAGTCAAAATCCCTTCTAATGCTCTATTGGTGACCTCCACCTGCCCATTTGCTTGGGGATGATATGGGGCGGAAGTCCTATGTTTGATCTTGTGATGAGCAAGCAAGTCTTCAATTAAGTTGGAGGTGAACTGGATTTCTTGATCGATGACTAACTCTCTTGGGTATCCAAATTTGTAGAAGATGTTTTCTCTTAAAAACTCAGCCACCTATTCTTCTGTCGCTACTTTGATTGCCTTGGTTTCCGCCCACTTTTTCAGATAATCTGTGTGCACAATGATGTTAGACCTTTGCCTTGAAGGAGGATTGATAGGACCCACAAAATCCATACCCCACTTCTCAAATGGTTCAAGAGTCACTTGAGGTTGGAGAGGCATTTCGTCCCTTGGAGTCGACTTCCCCATCCTTTGGCATCGGTCACATTGGCTAATATATCTTCTGACATCTTGATGAAGTGTGGGCAAATAGTAGCCTGCCTGTAGAATTTTGAAGGCAGTCCTCTTGGTTGCAAAATGTCCTCCACAAGGCCCATCATGACAGGTTAGGAGGATGTCAAATAATTCCTCCTCCCTTACACAATGCCTTAAGATCTGATTAGGGCCAAGTTTGAATAGGTTACCCCCGATCCAAGTGAATGAGGCACTTTTCCTCACGATTCTGCTCTTCTCTTTTGAGGATAGATGTGCAGGGAACTGTGCTGAGACCAGGTAGTTTGCTATATCAGCAAACCATGGAGAGAGTACTGAGATAGCAAACATATGTTCATCTGGCATTTGGTCATCCACTGTTCCATCTTCACCTGCAGGTAAATCCAGTCTAGACAAGAAGTCAGCAACAACATTTTCTTTACCTGGTTTGTCAACGATAGTAAAATCAAACTATTGCAACAAAAGTAACCATCTAATAATACGAGCATTCACATCAGGTTTATTCATTAAATATCTAATTGCAGCATGATCAATATGTACAAATGTTTGATAACCAGTGATGTAGTGTCAGAACTTGTTCAAGGCATGGACCACAGCCAAGAACTCTTTCTTAGTTACAGTATAATTCATTTATGCCTTGGATAAGTTTTTTCTGACAAAGTATATGGCATATGGGAGTTTTTGTTCAACCTGTCCTAAGGCTGCCCCTATGGCTTTGTTCGAGGCATCAGTGTGGATGTGGAAAGTTAGGGCCCAGTTTGGACCTCTCAAGATCGGGGTGGACACCAACTTATCCTTTAATTCATTCAAAGCCCTCTGACAGTCGTCCGTCCATTTGAACTCAACATCTTTTGCTAAGAGGCCAAACAATGGCGAGGCTATCTTACTGAAGTCTTTAATGAATCTTCTATAATATCCCGCTAAGCCTAAGAAGCTCCGAACATCTCTTACCTTCTGAGGAGGTGGAACGTTTTTGATGAGAGCAATTTTATTAGGATCCACCTGTAATCCTTGGCAAGAAATGGTATGTCCTAGCACAGTCCCTTCAGTCATCAGGAATTCACATTTTTCAGGACTAAGGGACAGGTTCATCTCAATGCACTTGGTTAGAACTTTTCCTAGATTGGACAATGCTCCCCGGAAGTTGGACCCATAAGGAGTGAAGTCATCCATATAGATTTCCACCGAATCGTGGACCAGCTCAGAAAAGATGCTCAATACTGCTCTTTGGAAAGTGGTAGGAGTGTTGCATAGCCCAAAGGGAAGGACTCGGTAAGCAAAGGTACCCCAAGGACAAGTGAAGGTGGTCTTATCTTGGTCCTCCGGGCTGATTTGGATCTGGTTATACCCACTGAAACCATCTAGGAAAGAGAAAAACTTCTTTCCCGCCAGTCCATCCAACACTTGATCTATGAAAGGCAGAGGGAAGTGGTCTTCCTTGGTGGCTTTGTTCAGTTCTATGTATTCCACACAGATTCTCCACTTCCCATTTTTCTTGGGTACCAACACCAGAGGGGAAACCCATTTGCTATCCGAGATGGGGTAGATGAATCGTGCATCCAACAATTTTTGCAATTCTTCTTTGACAATGTCCTTAAGGGCTGGATTCATTCTCCTATGAGGTTGCCTGACCGGTTTACAATCTTCTTTAATGTAGATGTGATGGGTACAGACTGAAGGATGGACTCCTTTCATCTCCTTAAAGCTCCAAGTGAAAGCATCTAGATGACTAGCTAGCAGGCTATATGGCTCCTTTTCCTGGGAAGGAGATAGGGAGGAGCTGATCTTTAATGTTCTCTTGGGGCCAAACTCCACATTTTTAACTCTGGGAGAGGTTGGATCAGTCACACAGAGGTCCACTAAGGTGCTGGCTTGAGTATCCTCCACCAATTTCTCTAAGGACAATGCACTGGGAGGCGGATTCTGAATCAAGGTCTCAATCAAATCATCCTCGGTTTGAGGACCTCCACTGGTGGTTTCTAAGGTGCACAAGGGTGCAGAGTATACCTCATCCTCTTCTCCTTCTTCCAACCAAAGTGGTAAGTCATGCTCTAGCAGAGGTTGGGCAGGAGGGTATAAGACTAGTTGCTTGGACATAGGACCATTTTTGATGGTCATGTTTCCTGCTCGGTAGCTTATGTAAGCATCCGCAGTGGCTAACCAAGGCCTTCCCAAAATAAGGGGGTATCTAGTAAGTTTTGCCTTTGGTTGAAGGACCAAGAAGTCCGCAGGATACTCCCAAGAGTCAACAGACACCAAGACATCCTCCACAATCCCTTCTGGCATCACAGTGGAGCGATCTTCCAACTATAGGATTGTCGGGGTCTTCCTTAAGGAACCCTGAAGGTTGAGTTTGAGCATGGTGTCCCTAGTCATCACATTAATGGCAGCCCCTAAATCAATCAAGGTGTGGGGTATGATGGTGCCATTGATGTGGACATCAACTACAAGACTCCCAGGATCCAAATACTTTGGACAGATTACTTGCCCCAACATAAGATCAGACAGTTTTCCTATGACATTGATAGTTGAGGAATCTCTTTTTCGCCTGCCTAGGTGCCTGAAACACTTTTCCTTAACCAACTTGTTGTATATCGGTACATCTTTGATGGCTTGGAGAAGTGGTATTCTCACACACAACTGTTTGAGTTCTCCCAGAAGCTCATTCTCTTATGGGTCGGGTTGTGTGGTTACTGTTAGTCACTTAGGAAAGGGTGGAATGGATTTGGGTTCACTTTCCTATTTATCTTCCTCGTCCTCTCGGGGAGGAGGTTGGCGATCCGGAAGAGTCTTCCCGGATCGCAGGTTGATCTCCTGAATTTCCACGGCATAGGTAGGGCATGTTGTTTCCCCAGTATATACCTGCTGGGCCTGTTGGTTGTTGGGGTTTGGGTTCGGTTCAGCAGGCATTTGGGGTTGTCTTGGAGGAGGAGGAGCTAATGGTTGTGGTTGAGCCGGTGGTGGAGGAAAAATGGTGGGAGGAGTGTTGTATTGGGGCCTCCACCCCGATTGAGGTGTGTTCCACTGAGGCTGTGGCTGGACATATGAGTGAAATGAATGAGTAGTGGGTTGAGTATGGTATTGAGGTGGATAAGACCATGGAGGAGGTACAGACTAGAAGGATGAGTGGGGGACCCCAAGAAGGCATAGGAGCAGATTGGTTGGGGTTATAATAAGCTTGGGATGTCCCTCGCATCCCCTCCTGACAAGCTCTAGGTCCATGCAGCCTCCTATGGTTGAGGAAGTAGAGAGGTTCGGTGGGTGCCTCAGTCCCTTGGTATATGGCCTTAAATCCAGGTAAGGTTGGGCATTGGTTTGTGGGGTGGTCCTCCTCACAAACGAAACATACCTCTATTGAGTGTAATGGACACTCATTCTTAGGGTGCTTCCTCGTACACCTGGGACAGAAGATGGCGAAAGCCCTCTCGGCTTCCTCTTTCTTCTGTTGGATACGGAAGGTATCTAGTTGCATGCCAATGGTCCGTCTCACCTCACTTTTGAGGTCCTCCAGCTCATTAGCAAACTCATGCTTGGAGAAAGTAGTACTAGCTGAAAGTGGGTTTCCCCTACCTCTTTTCTAGGTTGCCCTAGAGTGGTTTCTAAACACAGTCTTTATATCTTCATAAGGTAGTTGGTAAATATCTCCTCAAGCTAACATGTGAAGGGTATCTAGAAGATCTTCAGAGACTCCTCGGAGTAGGACCAACTTTAGAGATTCAGGGTCAAGTGTGCACCTGGCCGGTTATGCTAGAACCTTTCCTCGTAATCTTCTAAATACTCATCGTTTCCCATGGTCATCCGAAAGATTTCTCCCTTGGCTTCCTTAGACCTACAATAGTCCCGGTATTTGGTATTGAAAGCTTGCTGCATCTGAGCCCAAGTGGTGATACTGTTTCCAGGTAACCCCATGAACCAGCGTAATGCTACATCCTTGAGGGTAGAGGGAAAGAGTTTCATGCTCAAATGTTGCTTTGTGACAAAGATTTGTCTCAATATGAAAATCAACCACGGTGAACCATGGTCCAATGTCACATTGTGACAAAGAATTAATTATTATTAATTATGATCATTACTAATTATTATTATTCAAATATGAATTAATTATTATTATTTTAATTAATTAATTAATATTCATATTATTATTATTTAATAATATTTAATTAAAAATAATATTATTGTTTAAGAATAATTAACTATTTACCTATTATTTATTAGTTTTTATGATTAATATTATTTTTATTATAACTTATAAAATAAAATAAAATAAAAATATTTATATTTTTTCTAAAAATACTATTAAATATTATTTTTTAATAAAATAAGTAATTGTTTATTTACATTTTATAAAAAATGAATAATAAATTATTATTATTAATCATGATGGTTAATATCTCGCTGACACTAAACATTAGTCTATCGGACTAATAATGATGGTTAACATCAGCTACCAAACATTAGTATATTGCTCTATTTTCACTGCTGGGACCCGTCCGGCGGTGTAGCTCAGTAAGTTTAATTGAATTGAATTCCATATGTTGAGCTCCCCACTAGCCAGACCGCGCGGAGACAATCACAGATTGCAGACGTACGTACCATATTTAAATTTTATACATGATAAGGTTACGGGCCTTTCCGACCATAAGCAATTATGATGAAAAGTGTGCCCAAACAGGCACGTAAGTAAGCGATGAGAATCTGCAATCGGGATAAGGGTTGACGATTTGAACCCCTGATATGTTTAAAAAGGAAGAGAGGAATTACAGGAACGAAGCCCGGATCTTGAAGAGATGCCGAAAAAGAAAGAGGGTTGTGATCGAGAGCATTCAAAAACGACCACACCGTCAATCTACCAACCAAATTAAGCCTTGAATGAAGCACTTTCAGAATCAAGCAGAAACACGACAGCAATCCTCTTTGCGATCTCCAACGAGTTCTGATAGTCAAAATACAGTAATCCATCTCGAGCTTTAAAGCTTTCGATCTGCCAGCTCACCTTCCGTCGGGAAAAAAATTGTGCTTCACTGTTCAGAGTTTAAATTAAAAGTATCATGCTTCGACGCCTACTATGCCTCCCACATGAACATTGTGCCTTCACAGCCACCGATATATCGAACGATCTGCACTTCACAACAGCCACATCAATGATCTTCTCCTAGCAGACGCACCAGTGGCCTGGGTGTGTATCTCCCGCAATTGATCTTCGACCTTCGCTGCTCCACTTCAGCCTTACTAGGCTTGTGTTCTAGCTGCCCAATCGTGGCATCTCCTCTGTGCCTATGTGAGACCGGCTCCAAATCCACACAACTGGATTCAACGCCATGGTGGCTCCGCACCAAACCTCTCACGGCTCAAACAGGTGCACGTTCTGCAACCGAGCCATGCCTACATAGGCTGACTCCGCTCACGCAAGTCAATTATCCAACTCGATCTACACGACCTGCAGGTCACTTATCACAGAGAACAGACTACACGACTTCCTGCAATTGATCTCAGGAAGTAATTGATCATCGACGCAACGATCCACCACAGGTCGGCCTCATGCGTGAACGCCTTGCCTCCTGAGATCAACACCATTGATTCGATCTACCGGATCTGTCAATCCACGGACGGTCGATACCATCCCTCCTCTTATCAACGGGCCTTAGAATGCCACAAACCGTAATCAGATCACGATGATCTGATCCGCTCGATCTGCCAACCAATCCACCTAATGAAAAATGTGATGATGCCTCGCGTTGAACGCGATATCCAACCCACCACGCACCAGGCAGAAGCTTTTGCTCTCGACACTAGATATTACGTAGTACACCTTCAAGGACTAGCCTCACTTAATAAACAGCACACAGGCCTGTGACTTCATGCTCGGATACCATGTTAAAATCAAGGAGTGACAAAATATGAAATAAAATCAGGAGGTTTTCCAGGTGGGTGACGTGGATAATGCCGAAAAACTCAACACTGCATTCATTCAAAGGCTATTACATATAAAATCATATACATATATTAGTTGGCTGGTTTGAACCATTAGAGTTAATAGAGGATTAACAAATAACCATACATTAATATAAAAAAAACTAGATTTCTCCATTAATTTCAACACAATTTAAGTACCGAATATCCTGAAAATTTAATTGGCTTCAAAACCGAATATCGTGAAATTCGCTATGCATACTTTCACTCACGCACCCTGATATATAAAATCTCATATGGAAGCAATTACACAGGAATCTCGATACCCAGTTCAATTAGTTCAACGAGAACAAATGTCTTGAAATTCTTTACAGATAGCACTTCAACATCCTCGCATGGGATTCCTCTACATTGAAAAGTTTTACAGTACTTGCAGAGGTGTTTCATCATTTGAAATACAATAGAATTTCATCAAACATGTTCTGTTTAGTCCTCGACAAATTTGTGGAAACTAGAGCCTAAACCCCATTCATTATTTAATAGTAATTGAATGGATCATTTGATTTCCAGACACCAAAAGTTAGAAATTAAAAAACATTTCACTGAACAAAAGAATGGGTGAGGAGGGGATGACTCGCCAGTCATCTGATACAAAATGCTGCAATAATTCAAACTCATATTCTAAATAATTATTTTTTCTTAAAATATGAGCACTAAGAGATACAAATGGCACAAAAGGATAGTACACCCTTGCCAGAAAAAGGAATATAGCATTGAATGCAATGAAAATACCAATGAGGTATCCTCATTCATCCTTTTCATTCATCTTATTAGCGAAAAGAGGTTTGTAAATTGGGGTTGGGTTCAGGGGGAGAGATTGATTCTTGTTATACTTGCAGCAGTCACTGTATAATGGATTCTTTTTTCCATAAAAAGATATACATCTTCATAGTTTTAGAATGCAAATTTAATTTTATTATTTATTTACATTGTAAATTTAATTTATTATTTATTTTACTTATTCATTAATTTTAAATATGAAAAATAGAAGGTGATCTTAAACAGACAGATTCTTCCATGGTTATATATGGTCAAACATTTCCAATATTGTTAATTATTGTCATTCATTATTACCCATGCTCAAATATACACAACCTTAGTTAGCCACAATCAACCATTGTTAGCCTTGGTCAACCATAGTCAACCTTGGTCAACCATGGTCATCCCTCTCAACTTAGAAAATCATTCACTCTACCCATTTGTAATGGCCAACTAGGGTTAACCAAAGTTAGAATGGCTGAACATAATCAATGAAGGTCTCTATGGTTGAACGTGGTCAATCATTGTCAAAATGTGCAACCATAATATATCATATAAAAGTATGGTCAACTACGGCCAAATATGTGAAACTCTAGCCAATCATGTTCATACATGGGAAAACTATGTCAACCATGGTCAATCATGGTCATCTTTGGTTAATCATAGTCACTATAATCAACCTTTCAATACCATGGTCAACCCATTCTCAACATGGACATCAATGGTTAATATTGTCAAACATTGTCAACTTAGGTCACCATGGTAAAACATGGTCAACGGTAGCCACACATTATCAATATAGACAACCATAATATATCATAGAAAACTATGGTCAACCATGGTCAAATTTGTGAAGCTATATTTACCCATGGTTAAACCATGCTTACCCATAATCAAACTTTAAAAATATTTATTAGTATTCATATTAATATGGCTTAAAACACATTGGTTTACCAATTTGGTAGACTATATTTCACTATGTTTGACTAATCATGATTATGTTTAATAGCCAATAGTCTTTAACTTTTCTCAAACATAATCTCCTATTATTATTATTATTGATTAATATTAATAGTCAAACATAGTCAAACACATTAGTTGAACGTAATCAAACAAAGTCAACTTTCATAGCCAATATTTCAATAATGGACCACTATTCTTAAAGCTATTTTTACCATATTTAACAATAGTCAACTTTTTTCGCTCAAATCCATCCTCATAGTCCAACCATATTCAATTATATTCAATCATGGTTGACCAAAGTCAAACAATGTCAACCTTGGTAAGCTAAGGTCATCGAGTCACAATCAAGATTTTAAAATGTTTAATCATAACAATATTAATATTAATAAACTTGACTAATAATACTAATATTAATATTATTAATATTGTGACATTCGAAATGGTACATCTAACCACTTCCACATCAACATAATTTATTGTTGATATATGACCACCATTTTATTGTTTATTTGAGAGTAAATAATTGATACCAAGAATTTTTCTTTGGGACCATTCACTTCTTTGTTGGTTGTGTTTTCACTAAGGGTTCTAAATTCTATTAGACCCTTAAGAACATTATGGTTCTTCCCCAAATGGATTTTCTTCCCTTCTTGGTTTTTCTTCTTTTGGTGGTCTCCCCACCGTGTTATTTTGAACAAAGTTGGTCTTCAAATGGTATTCCTTTTTAGCTTGCTAGACTATTCATGTGAGTGGTTCCTACCACACCAAGTGTTGGGGTTTTAAATGACCTTTTATTTTCCTACATATGATGTTTTTAATATATTTATCATGATATAGTGCAAAATATGAAGGGTCTCTAGGTTACTAAAATTGGTAACTACAACCACTTTGGTAGCTTCTAGCCCTAATATATTTCATACTATTTGTGTGGAAAAACTTGACTCCTTGAGTGCCTCATAGGCAATGGCTTCAAAATAACAGTGTGCTAATATGTTTTAATATTGAGTTGGACTACATGGTCTATCTAATTGTCAACGAAGGCTAGTAAGCTTGTGCTTGTGAGGCACTCAGTGTTATATGCATAGGAGGCAGGTCCTCACACTTATTACAATGAACTTCAATAAATGAAAAGGGATTTAAGGTTTTATGAGAGGTTCCACCTATGAACCATGGAAATTTTTAGGCGCTAATATTCGAGAGTTGGCTAATTTTCCATGGTTTTTCAAACAAAACCATTCGCTAATATCCATTTTTTCTAAAGATGATTCGCCAAAATTTTATAGCATAAAATACTTTTACCTTAAAAACTACCAAAATTGTATAAAGACTATATATAAAACTATTAGAAATTTGCATGCTTTTACAAAGATATCAATAAAGATTTTATAATTTGCAATTTGGGGACTAGTAAGATTCCCCAAGGTTTCTAAACTTTAAGACAATTCTTCATCCTTAAAATTTTCCATGCTATTAACAAAACTCCCTTAAGTGGCACTATAATCACCTAGCTTTTCTTTTGGTGGTCGCAGTATCCCTAAGTGTTAAATAGGAAGTTTATCAGTACTTAATTCTATAGTAGGCATCCTAACCCATGCATATAAGAAAAGCCACCAAATCCCTTGAATTAAAATTAAAGGAAATCATAAAATCCAAGAACACTTCACATATTGAAAATCAAAATTCACAATATCAAGCAAAACTGTAGACACTTAAAATGGAAAATAAATTACAATCATAATTAGAAACAATAATATTAACCCTACTTGCAAATAAACAACAAATAATTACAAGCGTACCAAAGAATTTTTTATACTAGTTTAAGAATCTAACCACTTTTTATTAACTAAGATTATTAATTAATTTACACTATTCAACAAATACCTAATACCTATAATACCTAATACCTATAATTATGGTCTCTCATTGATATTGCTAACTGAAAGCATTATTTTTTACATTTACAAATAGCTAGAAACTTAATTTTAATGTAACTTTTGACATTTTACATATGGTTGTCCTTTTCAAATACATTTTCAATTTTAATCCAAATTTTTATAATTATTTTCTTTTAATTGTAACATATATCTTTAGAACCAATCATGTTTAATATGAATATACTATTTATTGCTAACTCAAAGTATTATTTTTTACAGTTACAAATAGCTAGAAACTTTATTTTAATGTAACTTTTGACATTTTACATAGGGTTGTCCTTTTCGAACACATTTTCAATTTTAATCCAAAATTTTATAATTATTTTCTTTTAATTGTAACCTATATCTTTAGAACCAATCTTGTTTAATATGAATATACGATTTAATGAATAAACCATTTATTATTAAATGCATCTATAAGGACAACTTATGAGAATACTAAAGTTTTTCCCTGACTTTTAGAATAGCTTCTTTAACTTTAAACATAGTGGGAAAGATTTTTCAAAAATCAACGAAACCACATATACTATAATTATCTTGTCTCTACAATCTCTAAGAGCCGATAGTAAAACCATGTTTTATCTATACAATCTTCGATAATGGATAATACAACAGATAAAAGATTCAGAAAGCCATTTCAACTTCAAGTTACAGTATTTGATTTTTTTCTTGAAACCGAAAGTTCGACCAAAGTTGATATATTATTTAGTCCATACAACAGGAGTGGTAGATATCAAATTAAAGATGAACCATACTATATATATATGTCATGGATAAGATAAACAAAGTGCCATAGAATCACATCAAACTTACTTGTGAAACTCCATTACCCACAATCCATTGACACAACATATGGGCTTAACACCTCCTTCGAATCCTGCTGCATGCCCCAACTCTTGAAATTCTTGCTCAGTCCGCTCCTTTCCCCCCGGACTGTATGCCAACATCATCAAATCTAAATGAGATGCCTGTCGAGCATAAGGAGATGTCTCTGCAGCCACTGGGAGAATGATGTCCACCACAATCACCATCCCTTTCTCTGGCAATGCCTTGTGACAATTCTTCAAAAGCTTTACGGAATTATCGTCACTCCAATCATGCAGAATCCACTGAAAAAAATTCGATAGATATAATCAGGTGATCCATGTCCATTGATTCAATATAAAACTACCCAACAGCAGAAAGTCATTGTCACACCTTCATAAAAATTGTTTGGCCACTTGGTACGCTATCAAACATGTTTCCAGCTACATGCCTCACAGCTGAACAAACAGAAATTCACCAGATTTAGTCACCTGCACCCAAAGAAAACAAACTGATTTAATGGTTGAAGTTGGGGAGTGGGATGTACCTGGATAGTGAGGAGCATCGGCCAGCACATGGGGCATGTCGAAGTTGACTCCCGTGATGTGGGGATACCTAGTGACTATGAGATTGAGAGTCGACCCAATTCCTCCTCCCACATCCACCAACTCCTGAACCTCTTTAAAACCGTCGTAAGTATCCAGAATCTTGTTCATCAACATGGTAGAATGCGCAGACATAGCCTCGTTGACGACACTGTTTATCCTTTGGTCCGTGGCTATGTGCTCGAAGACATTCAATCCGTGGGCTTTGGTGTATGGCTGAGATCCTTCAAGCACGGCGTCCTTGAGATAATGCCACGGCTTCATAAACACAATGTCTTGATTCATCAATGCTTGTGGCGCCAGAGAGACTCCGTCGTTGTTCTTGATAAGATATTTGCAGAGAGGAGTGAGGCCATACATCCTCTCGGCCTTCCCGCTCTCGTCGATGGTCACGGAGGAGCTCAGAACCGAATGGCTGGCCAGCACTCTCAGGATCCGATCCAGACTAATGGCAGCGTGATCCGGGTTCGTCGTCGGAATGAGGGAAACGATTTTTCTGGGCGAGAGTTGGACGCCATTGCCTGCATTTGCTATAATTTGGAGGATATCTAATTCAACGGCTGCGTTCATAGCCATGGGTAGACAGGAGAAATTTCCAAGCTCCATACCCAGAAGCCATTCATCTTCATTCACAATCTTCGCATTCATCTCTGAGTTTGCAGCCGTTGTTGATTCCATTCCTCGTCCTTGAATTTAATTGGGTGAAAAGAGGACACTTGAAATGGTGTTACCCAGGCTTTGTCGCCATCGTTTACTTTGGAGGCAGCCACCCACCCACCTCCAACTGGAAACCATTACGCTGGTTGCAGGTTTTCATAACTTTGGAGGAAGCCACCCACCTCCAACTGGCAACCCTTATCCTGATTGCAGATTCTCATCACTTATTTACGTGCCTGTTTCGGCCCACTGCCCACATCATCCTCCTCGTTGAATTTAAATGGGTGAAAGGAGGACACTTGAAATGGTATTACCCAGGCTTTGTCGCCATCGTTAACTTTGGAGGAAGCCACCCACCTCCAGCTCCAATGTTTTCCGACCATAAGCAATTCTGATGAAAAGTGGGCCCAAACAGGCACGTATGTAAATGGTGAGAATAAGGGTTGCCGTTCAAATCACCCAACTAATATAAAATTTTATAAGTATGAGACTTTGAATGAATGCACTGTGTTGAGTGGTTCGGCATTTTCCACCTGACTCATTTAGAGAGCCTCTTAATTTTATGTCACATTCTATTTCTCGATTTTAATAGATATAGATTCTAGAATTTAATCTACATTCTAGAATTCCTTCCCATTGAGATGTTACATAACGACGTCAGTTAGTGAAAATAATGAATAATGGTGTGAGTTAGTGAAAGTAATGGTTCACGGTCTAGATTTTTGTTCCAGATAATCTTTCAAGAAGGTGACCTTAAACTCCTGTGCACTATAATAAACCACATTTGTTGGTAGATGCCACTTGTTACCCTGCGAACATTTTACCTGAGCAGGGAAAAACCAATAACATCCCATTCTAATTTCTCTTCTACATCTACTCACGAAGATTAACATAAAAACACTAACAATAGAGTTCTTACACTTCATGCCCTAATTACTCCATAATCTAAAGAATGGATGCAATAGCACTCGTTGCTTTGAAATTGGGGATTATAAGAAAAACAAAGACAACGCTTCTTGCTTTGAAATTGAGGATTATAAGAAAAAAAGAGACAACACTCGTTGCTTTGAAATCGAGGATAAATAGGAAAAGAAAAATTAGACAAATATAGAAGTGCATGAGCCTCCCTCATTAATAGTGTAAACAATCTTGTACCCTGCAGGTAAGTCCTACAAATCGAAAGGAACTATTATTTTCACTCATTTCATAATAGAATATTTATGTAAGATGAGACCTGCAGTGATTTATTCATAAAGTGACCCGGTAGAGGTACTGCTAGTGCTATGTAATCAAAGTGATAAATTTTAACGTTAAATTTGGAGTTTCAAGGAAGCTTCTGCAGTGCTCTGCCTAAGAAAGTCACGGGAATAAATCCTGCTAGACGACCAAGCATTCTTTCACGTGATGAATCCTTTAATAGATTTATCAAATTACATGACTGCTCACATCAATCTGGGGACTTAATGATGCATTATAGCTTAAAACTACAGGTGATTTGAGAAAATGGTCATTAATTGATGAGATAACCCATAGTTAACGAATTCAAATTTAAATTTATACCATAAGAAAATTGACTCTCGCAAAAAAAAATTGAGAATATATATTTTACAAATACTTAAACATGTTATTAATTTAATTTTTTAAATTTAAATGAATCATCAATATATTCAATTTTAGAGAAAATCCATTAAATCTTTTCCTTTAAAAGAATATTTTTGTTCTCCGGTCTAAGATGTTATAATACCATTAATAAAATACCATTTTAAATCTTTTATTCAGTACTCAAGTTTTTGTTTTTAATACTCTTCTATTCACATATGCGAACTTTCCTTTACCATTTCTAACTACATTTCTCCGTTTTTTAATATGTAAATTTACTTATTTTTTAATATGTAAATTTGCTTATTATTCATAAAGGCCAACTTATCTTTACGATTTGCAATTGTAGTTTACCATCTTACAAGTTTTTAATAATACCATCTTACAAGTTTTTAATAATAGGGAAATTATTTTTTGAATACTATTTTATTGAGAAGTGCAAACATACCTTTACCATATGGGAGTTACCCTTTAAATAGGGATGTTATCAAGTTTTTCTATTTTTATGTTATATAAAATTATAAATTTTTTTTTTTTGTGTTATTTACCGAATTAGAATTTGATAGACAAATTTTCATAATTAAGGTGATATATGTTTTTTATTGGAATTAGGTACTTTAATTATTTTTGTAATTAATTTTTTTTGATGGGATGATCTAAATTGAAAGATGCCATTATATTCTAGCTATTGACAATCCATCCATGAATCGAATTAAAGGTGATAACTTCACATATCTAAACCATACTTGAATTAATTTTTTACAAAATATGATTAAAAATTTACAGTAAGTATTGTTGATAACTATATATGCCAATTAGTGAAAAATGAAAAAAGAAAAAAGAAAAAAAAATTGATTTTGAAACTTTTAATTGTTCACATTCTCAAAAGTTTTATTGTTTTTAATCCACTCCATTACCTTAGTGGTTTCTTGAACAAAGGTATGCCTATTCAACCACTTGACAAGAGTTTTGTTGTTTTTATCCACTCCATTACATGAGTGGTTTCTTATGCATCCCATTCAAAGGTATGCCCACTTGAGAGATAGCTATAGTGGATGGAATATGAATTTATTAAATTATCCAACCACACTTTTGCAACATCCAACCAATTTTGACTTACTTTTGTAAAATATCCCTTAAGAAACAAATGTATGATGATTAATCAATAACTAGTAGAGTTTGATTATTATTTAAATAATATAAATAAATATTAAATAATACTATTAAATTATAATATATTTTGTGGTATTTCATAATTTGGATATAGGCTTATTGGAATTTTTATATAATAATACAACCTTAGGGTTTTTATTATACCATTAACAATGCAGAGTCACGGGTTATTAAATTACTAAACAATAATTTTAAATATTTTAAATGATTTTTTATATCCTATTATTTTATTAAATTATATTATTAAATTGGTTTTATATTATCTAATTTTACTAAATTATATTATTTTTTATAGTATTACATTATTTTATTAATTAAAACATCTTGGAATATATTAATTAAAACATTTAAAAATACTTAAACCATTATTTAAAATATGAGTATTAATAATTTTATTAATTTATTAATAATTAGTGAACAGTAATAATTAATTAAATTTCAATGTTAACACATTATACCTGATATTTTAATTAACACTCATATTTTAATTAATGTTTTAATTAATTCAAAATTAAAAAATATTTTAAAACATAAAAAATGACTTAAAATATTAATTAAAATATTTAATAACATTAATTAAAACCTTTAAATAAAAATAAAAATATTAGTTAATAATACTATTAATTTATTAACATTAATATATTAATTAAAGCAATAGTATATAATTAAATGAAAAATTACTTAAGACATAATTATTATAATCAATTATATTAGTCAAATATAACCAAATATGACCACATTAAGACTTAGTCAATCTTATATTTACCACAATAATCAACCTTATTTACTCAAAATAGTCCTTAGTTAATATAACATTAATTAATTAAAACATTAATTAGCATTAATTAATCAAAACATTAACATTGGTAAGATTAATTGAAACATTAAAATGTTTAATAATATTAATTATATTATTGGGCCATCCCACAAATTTATAACACTACTATGGACTTATTTTAGAAAAGTAATATTAGTAATATTATTAATCACAATAAATTTTTGAAATGGTTATCTTAATAACATTAATATTATTAATAGCATTTAAATTTCAATATTAAATTTAACAATATTTAATTAATAATATTAATATTATTAATTACATTCATATATTAGTATATTAATTAATAATAATAATAATATTATTGTTGTTTATTTACTAACATTTTTATATTGGTATACTAATTACCGTAATAATACATAATTTCAAAAATTTTAATACATAATTAGTATAGTCAACCATATTGGTAGAACATAGTCAAATATGAGTATATTAGCATTTAGTCATAGTATGCTTATCTTATTTGACAATAGCCAACCTTAATTTTCCCTCAAAGCCCTCTTCAATCACTATAAAATCAATTAAATAATTAAAACATTATTTAAAATGTTAGTATTAATAATTAATTTACGAGTGTTAATTAATTTATTAAAAATCAATGTTCTTGATGATGATGATGATGATGGTTAACATCCACTCAGACCAAACATTGGTATATGGGACCTAAAAAACGAATTTTTTAGTCTGATTTAAGATTTTATTCCTATACTAAAAAAACTTAGAGAGAAGCCTTCTTTTCTAATTAATTAACACTAATAATTAATTCAATTTGAATGTTAACACAATATACTTGATATTTTAATTAATTTAAATATTTAAAAATAATTTAAAACATTAAAAAATTATTAAACATTAATTAAAACCTTTAAAATTATATATTCATATTAATTGATAATGTTATTAATTTATTAACATTGATATATTAATTAAAACATTAATACATAATTAAAAGAAAAGTTACTTAAGACATAATTATTATAGTCAATTACATTACTATATAGTCAATTACATTACTCAAACATAGTCAGATATGACCACATTAAATTTTAGTCAACTTTATATTTACCACAATAATCAACCGTGTTCACTCAAAATAGTCCTTACTTAATATAACATCAATTAATTAATTAACACATCAATTAGTCGAAACATTAACATTGATAAGATTAATTGAAACATTAAAATGTTTAATAATGATTAAAATAATAATTAATTTTTGTTTGGTAGGTAAGCACCCACAGGGGATTTGAACTAGTGACCTATTGCAAGGAGTTCCTTAATAGTGCACCCATTCATCATCAATCCAAAGCCTTGTGGACTAATAATAATAATAATAATTATATTATTAACTAATTTGAGAAATTTATAATACTAATACCATGGGCTTCTTTTAAAAAAAAATTATTAGTAATATTATTAATCACAATAAATTTTGAAATGATTATTTTAATAACATTAATATTATTAATAACATTTAAATTTCAATATTAAATTTAACAACATTTAATTAATAATATTAATTTTATTAATGACATTCATTATTACTATAAATAATATTAACATTAATATTAATAAAAAATAAATTAACATTCACATTAATAAAAAATATTAAAATCATTTAGTATTAAAAAGAATAATAATAAAGCTTAATTTATTAATATGGTTTATTACTATTATTATTTCAATTTATTAATATTAATATTACTTAATAAATGTTAATATTTATTTTATTAACATTTTAATATTATAATCAAATTCAAGTTTTGTGATCTATATTTTGATTTGAAATAATTCTGGAAGAAATCACATTGGTAGATTTAGGTCGACGTATTTCGAATCAACCGGTGTGGTTCATCATGAGGAAAAGATGAAAAATCAAATTGTAGTAGAAAGTTAAATAGGGAGTCAACACCTTCTAACAACTAAGGGAAAAAACTGTTAGATAACTACTATCTTTTACTCAATAAGATAAAGGCCAAAATACTAATTTATTTAATATTATTGATCTATTTAATATTACTATTAATATTTATTTATATATTTAATTATTAATTTATTTTTATAATTGGATCAATAATAAACACACTATATGATAATATCTAACTAACCTAACACTTTAGATAGAAATAATAATTATTTATTTATTTATAGCTAAATAAATAATAATAATAAGTAACTAATGTGAAATCATGATAATATATAACTAACCTCACTCTAATAATAATAATAATAATAATAATAATAATAATAATTATTATTATTATTATTTATTTTAATTTATTTTTATTTGTATGATTGAATTAATAATAAATACATTATATACTAATATCTAACTAAGCTAACCTTTAAAATAAAGATAAGGAATAAATAATCAAATAAAGCAATTAAGTCATTAAGAAAGGAAAATTAAAAAAATTAAAAATTAAAATGTTTGAATATTAAGCTTAAATGAAATATGAAGGAAATAATCAGTTGTAAAAAGGAAGGAAATAATTAAATTGGTTATACAATAAATTTCAATGTACTATGAATAATCAAATTTAATTTTAATTTTACTTGTTTATTATTATGTTATTTTTTAGTTTCTAGTTATTAAAAAAAAAAGAACAAATTTCAGGGGGACAAATTAAAAAAATAAAAAACCGAAGGGAGGAGAAGGAGAAACAAAGGAAGAAAGCTAAGAGGAAAGGGTGAGAATCCAATAGCTACTGATTTTCCACCTATCGTCCCTATTAAGATTATTAGGCCGCCTTTCAATTTCTATGTCTTCCTTAAATTTACGGTGATGAAAGTGAGGATTCTTCGCAATGACCTTCACCTCCTCAATGCATATATGATGATTGGTCTTCTCATCATGCTCTGCTAAGTCCGAAGAGCGGTTCCTTCCATGCTTGATATCGACAACATGTTCCTTAATCCTTTGATTAATTGATCGGCCTATTTCACCAGTGTACGATGTTCCACAGGAGCATGGGATGACATAAATTCCTTTTAAATATTTAGGGTCCACAAGGTATTTAGCTGATTTTAAGGAACTTCTTAAGGTGTTAAGGGGTCGAAAGGTTGAGGGAACATTGTGTTTCCCAAGGATTCTAGCAATTCTATTAGTCGTCCCTTGGTTGAAGGGGAGGTGAACTCTAGAACTACAATCAATAGGGTCTTTCTTAGCCTTATGACTTTTGCAAGCTTTGAGAAAGGCTTTAATTCCATGTTTCTTACTGTAACCACTATTGCAAAAAACCTCCAAGAGGTGGGATTTCTCTTTAGAAAAATGGGCGACATCAAAAACCCTCATAGCACGAGTAGCTAGAGTGCAAAGAACCCCAACTTTTGAGCAGGGAAATGATGGGACCTAGCATGAAGTTACTGCTCGGTATGGGTTTTCTTCCGAAATACCTAGTGGGAAAATGAGTCATCCTCTTTCTTAGAAATGAGGACATCTAGGAAAAGAAGGCCACCATTAACTTCTTTCTCCATGGTAAACTTAATGGAGTTAGATTCATTATTAAGATGATGAAAAAAGAGATCTAAATTAATATTAATTTTAATTTTAATTTTTCATATTAAGAATAATATTAATATAAATTAATTTCGTCGTTGTTGTTGTTGTTATTATTATTATTATTATTATTATTATTTTCTGCGTAAAGACTAATTCTATTAAAAAAGAGAAAAATATGTACATGGAGGTCGAGACCTCAGAGGGGGCAGAAGCCAGCCCTCAGCCAGAGATTCTGAGACATACATATCCTGCTATCTGCCCTTTCAGGATTAAGAGACTTCAAAACATGATTTGTTAGACCCTGACATACAAAAAAATAATCTTGTTCTGAGTCTAACACAGCATTACTATCGCCTACAATGGCTTTACTGGTAAACATTCTGTCATACCCGCCATGGACAAAATTGAGGCAAAAACAAAGCTTGCCGAACCAAGAATTGTTGCTGCACATCAGATCAAGTTGGCTCGCACCGATACAAGACGAGAACTGAGACCAGACCCGTAACCAGAGACCCAAAACATAGACACATAGCATAAAATAAAACAGAGCAAAGGCAAGAGTGCCACCCGTAGGCAATGAACCAGCATCATTCGGCATGTTGCGGAGAGACGGGCGCATCCTTGTCCACCTGGCTGGATGAGGCAATCCAAGTGACAAATTCATTGTCTGCATTCCCCTCAATACCACCATCTGGAGGAATTACCAGATTCAAGATGCTGCCTGGATGATGAACCGGCCCACAAGCAAGGACCACGCGCTGACTCGCTTCTGCCGGAGGCTGAGGCACCTCAGGAACAGTGCTATCTTCCTGCATGTTGTCTTCATTAAACACGACCCCAGCCATCTCCCCCTGAAGGACACTGTCATCCTAAGACTGAGAGGTGGTGGTGTGGGCCGAGCTACTGGGTTTATCCTCCTCCTCAGCAGGAATAACAATAATACTGGCTGACAACACTGGCCTGTTGAGCCTACTATGGAAGGTGAAGCGGGTTGTTTGAAAGGAGTTGTGCGGGAGAGGTTCAGCATGGCCGGATGGCAGAGAGGACGGTGAGGCCGAAGCAATGGGGATTACATTCTGAGGAGCAGAATGAGAAGCCCTGCCTCTATTACCAGTATTGCCTCCACGGTGACAGACTCCACAAAGGTGAGGCATCTTCGAATTATCTGAGCAACCAAGGAAGGGAAAATGGCAGAGCTGAAGGGGGAAAGAATGAGCATAGACGAACCAGGCAATACTTAAAACCCAAGCATGCTTCCAGACTACCTGAGCAAAACAGGGGTGCGGGAAGAAAATCAGGCGGAGGTGAAAAGTGCCAAGGGCAATGGCGTGAACCAGACACCAAGCCATGAATAAAACCTCGAGTGTAAACTCTCGAACCGAGCGCGCATTGAAGACGATCTGTGTGACCATCATTCTGTCCTCTGTCCAATTGATATCGCATGGCATTGAGATATGCAATCCTCGTCCGCGAGCCAGGTGCAGGGACAGCTGCCTGCAATGAAAGAACCCTCATAAATGCGCCACATTAACACCCGCATCCGGGTATTATTATTATTATTATTATTATATTTTAATATTAATTTTAATTCTAATTTTAATATTATTATTAATATTAATTTGAATTTCAATATTAATATTAATTAATATTAATATCAATATTTATAAAATTAATTTTAATTTTAATATTATTTATTACTATTACTAACCTTAAATAATATTAATAATCAAAATTATTATTAACAATCTGAGTAGCATTATTACTCTAAATAATATTAACATTAATATTAATAAATAATACTAAAACATTTAGTGTTAAGAGTAATAATAGGAAAAATTAATTTATTAATACTACTACTATTATTATTATTATTATTATTATATTCTATTATTAATATTACTATTTATAAATATTAATTTTAACATTAATTATTAATATTAATACATTAAATAATAATTGTTCACCTTGGTTAAACATTTCATTGTGACAAAGATTTTCTCAATATGAAAGTCAATTGTGTTCAATCATTGTCAATTATGGTTAACCATGGTCAACCATTGTCCAACATCACATTGTGAAAAAAATTGTCTTAATATGAAAATCAACCATAGTCATCCATCCTCGACCATGGTCAATGATGGTCAACTATTCTCAACCATGGTCAACCATGGTCAATCATGGTCAACCATCGTCAATAATCATGGTCACATTGTGAAGATTGTCTCTTTGTCTGATGTCACATTATGACAACGATGGTCATTTATGGTCAACCTTGTTCCAACTTCGCATTGTGATAAAGATGGTCTCACTACAGAAATCAACCATGGTCAACCATAGACCAACATTGCATTGGGACAAAGTTTGTTTCAATATGAAAATCACTCATGGTCAACCATGGTCTAATGTCGCACTGTGACAAAGACTGTCTCAATAAGAAAATCAACCATGGTCAACGATGGTTAGTCATGTTTATTTTTATGGTTTATATACCTTGGGTTTATAATATTAAATCCTTGGGTTTAATATTATTTCCTTAGTTTTATAATCCCTTGGGTTTTTAGCGTTAATCCCCTGTGTTTATTAGTCCCTTTGGTTTATAATATCAATCTCTTGAGATTATTAATCTTAGGGTTCATATTCCTAAGGTATAATATTATTCATATGGTCTATAAAATTAATCCTAAGGTTTAATATAAATCCCTTGGGTTTATAATCATGGTCAACCATGGTCTAATTTTACATTGTGACAAATATTGTCTCAATATGAAAATCAACCATGTTCAACCATTGTCAGCCATGGTCATGCATGGTCAACCATGGTCCAACATCACATTGTAATAAAGATTGTCAAAATATGAATATCAGCCATGGATAACCATCTTCAGTCATGGTCAACCATGGACAAATGTTGCATTGTGACAAATATTGTCTCAAAATTAAAATCCATCATGGGCAATCATCCTCACACATGGTCAATCATGGTTAATGATAATAAATAGCCATCGTCACATTGTGACAAACATTGTTCCATGGTCCAAGTGACATTGTCACAACCATGGTCGAACTTCACATTGTGACAGAGCTTGTCAATATTTAAATCAACCATGGTTAACCATGGTTAATCATGCTCAACCATGGTCCAACGTCACATTGTGACAAAGATTCTTTCAATAGGAAAATAAATCATGGTCAACCATGGTCCAACATCGCATTGTCACAAATATTTTCTCAATATGAAAATAAACCATGGTCAACCATGTTTGTTTTAGTGTTTACAATATTTATCTTAGGGTTTATATACCTTGGGTTTACAATATTAATCCCTTGGATTTTCAGTATTAATACATTTTTTTATTAATGCCTTATGTTTATAATATCAATCCATTGGGTTTATTAATCTAAGGGTTCATATTCCTAGGGAAGAATATTATGATAGGGTGTATATATTAATGCTAAGGTTTAATATACATCCCTTGGGTTTATGAGTTTTAGGGTTTACTTTTTTTTTTTGCTAAAGCAAGAATCATGCCTTCTTATCATTAATTCAAACAAATTTGCAATATATACATTTTTCCATCAAACTGTTTGGTCTTAGGCAAAAAAGGAAAATGCCCTTTTGAAGCCAAGCATACAAACATGAAAAAGCACCTGTAATCTCAGGTCATATAAGCCCTCCCCACATGTAACTGTGCTCACAAACCCATTCCTTCCTTTCAATCACTGCCGTTCATTCTTCTTTTTTAATTTGACGATGGAGGTATAAATCGTTCCATGAAGAGGCAAGAAGGTTAACCCCTAGACCCCACCAAACTACTCACTCGATCCCAAACGTCGATCTGCCTTGTACCATCGGAGGCTGAGCTGAATATCACGCGACAGAAGCCATCGAACTTTAGTGTGCGATGAGGGTGGTTTTTAGACAGGCCCTCATCCACGTGTCATGTGTTGTATGGCATCACTGCAAATTTTTCGAAACCACCTTTGGAATGAAAGCGATGAGATCGCGCCAAAACCACTCAGGTAGCGGTTTTAACTCTTGCCACTAAAAAATAGGGTGATGTTGTTGCCTGAACTGATGCCTTCTCTTATTAGCTTCTACATCTCTTCGAACTGAGAAAACCTTTTGCCCTACGTTGGGGATATTCCGGATAGTTTTAACCATGGCTACTGAGGCCAACCCTCGCCAACCTTCCATCATAGACCTCTCTGACCAAAATTGTGATACCTGCTGAAATCTGCTCATTACGAATTGGCTTCTTTAGTTTTGCTCTTGTACACTTCTTTGTCCTCTTCCGCCTGGTTATGGCAAAGATTTCTCAGGTTGCTCTGTGACATTGCATGCCACTCCATCAAAATTGCGCTGTCCTTAGAGCTAACACCATGGTTGGCTAGAATGTTTGCCAATTTGTTGGCCTTTCTACACAAATGGATGAATCTAAGTGTGTGTAGTTCCTGAATATGTCCCTGTATTTTATGGAGAACCCATGTTAACCTCCAGTGTTTTGTAACCTTTTCCAACCTTGTTCCATGACTGATTCTCTTGGATACATTGATAACTAACTTTGAATCTACTTCTATTGTGACATTTTGGCAATTGTCCTATTTAAGAAGTTCTAAGCATTGCTCCAAAGCCATTAGTTCTGCCATGTTGTTGGTGGCTTTTCCTAAGTATCCATGGAAGAGGGAGATTATGCTTTTGGTATCATCCCTAAGAACTCCCCCAAAGCCAGCCATTCCCAGGTTTCCTTTAGAAGCTCCATTGATGTTATACTTTAAAAAACCTTCTGGGGGAGGATTCCATAATTATTTAACCATTTCTCTCATGATTATTTTCCTATCTAGGCCTTATGGAATGAGTCCCTGCATGCCTAACTATTTGATAATTCTTAACTCTGCTTCTAAGGGAGGATTTTTGGGGAGATCCCTTACTGTGGTACCAGCTGTCTCCTTAAGCTATTTTAAGATCAACTCCACCAGGCGAAGAGAGGAATTCTTTTCCTCTTTAAAGATTCTTTTGTTTCTTTCTTTCCACACATTCCATATAATGAAACTCGGCAGAAGAGCCCAAGCAGAGTTGAGAACCTCATACTCCAAAAAGTTATTCCTCCAGTTTTTTAGAGTGTTAGTGATACTTTCTTTGTCTCTATCAGATTGATTGAAGATGTTGGCAAAAGAATCCCATAACTTGGCAGTGAAAATGCAACGGTTGAGAAGATGTTCCATAGTCTCCTCTTGGGCTTCACAGAGCTGGCATTTGGAGGGTCCCAGTATACCCCTTTTTCTAATGTTGTCCCAGGTTAAGATTTTCTTGTGGCGAACCAGCCACATAAAGAGTTTGATTTTCATCCAGCCTTTATGCCTCCATAGCTTCTGCCAAGTTCTATTTGGAGCTTGGGATTCTAGGTCAAGGAGAATCCCTTTTGCTTCCTTGATATTAAAGTTGCCCTCTTTTCTGTTACCCCATCTTAGTTGAGCCTGCCCTTCAGTTACTAAAATCATCACTCTGATCCAACATCCCCTTAAGTAACTCTGCTCTACCGTTGAGGGTTCTATCCTCTCTGCCATCTATTTTTCTCCATGTTCTCCATTTTCCTTCATTGTTAGAATGCTCCCAAAAGTGTTTTACCTTTACTAATTCTTGGTTTTGTGTCTCATGCTTGAGGCCCAAAAATTCCTCTTTCAATAGAGTAGGTTCTTGTTGCCATTTGTCCTCCCAGAAAAGTACCAAATCGCCCTCTCTGATTTCCTAGAAACTATTTTTTTGAACCACTCCTCTGTTCTCCCAAGCCTTGCTCCATATGGGAGAGTCCTTCATAATTCCAGACATTCTTATGATATCCGAAGAAGGCCAAGAGCTGGCATATTTTTCCTTCCATATGCTTGCCCATTGAGCCTTTCAATACTTAACCCACCTCGACCAAATTTTGGCCCCTAGAGCCTTACTAAAAATCTCTAGATTATCCAAACCTAGGTCTCCTTGGTTCTTGGGTTTAGAGGTCTTATCCCATGAGACTAAAGCCCATTTTTTCCTTGTTTCCTCTTTGCCCCAAAGAAAATCTCTTGGAATATTTATAAATTGCTGTAAGACTCCTATTGGAGTTGGGAGGGTTGATAGCATAAATATTGGGATAGCTTGGAGCATTGCCTTTGTAAGAACTAGTCTACTAGCCAGATTTAAAGATCTGATTGTCCATTTCCTGACCTTGTCTTGCATTTTTATTATTAATGGATCCCATGTGCTCTTGTGTCAGGGTTTAGCTGTTATAGGTACTCCCAAATATTTAGAGGGGAGGGATTCTCTTTGAAAGCCTAGAATTCTGGAGACATTTCTCTGAATGAAAATATGGGTATTAAAGAAAAATACTTTTGATTTGGAAAGATTGACTTCCATACCTGTTTCCATCGCAAAGTCATTTAAAAGTTGTTTGTATGTGCAAGCGCTTCCTTGACTGTGGGAATTCCTTGTAACATGGTATCATCTACAAACTGTTGATGAGTCAGCACTTGCCCATTCTCCGAAAGTTGGAGACCTTTAATTTTTCCCATTACTCTAGCATGCTTAATGGACTGCCCCAACCCTTCCATCATGAGGATGAAGAGAAAAGGAAAGATTGGATCTCCCTATCTGAGTCCCCTATAACGAAGAAAAAGTTCAGAGGGAGAGCCATTAACTAAAATTGAAAAGCTGGATGAAGTCACTAGGGCCATGACCCATCTGACCCAATTATGATCAAAACCAAATGCTATAAGCACTTTCTTGATATATATCCAGTTCACTTTGTCATATGATTTGGCTATGTCACATTGCATGATCATACCCGCTTTCTTATTACTCGTTAATGAGTAAACCACCTCGTGAGCTTTAATGATGTTATCCTGAATTTGCCTGCCTTCCACATAACCAGTTTGTTCCCCCAAGACCAGCGAAGGTAGCAAGTGTTTGAGTCTATTAGCCATGACCTTGGATATTATCTTGTAAACTACATTGCATAAAGCAATGGGCCTATACCTTTCTGGCATTTGAGCATTAATCTATTTTGGAATAAGGGCAATGAAGGAGGTATTGAGAGCTTTTAAAATGGTTTTGTTCAGCCTAGAATCTTCCACTACATCTAAAATATCCTTTTTGACAATATTCCAACAGGCTTTGAAGAAATCCACATTGAATCCATCCGGACCTGGAGCCTTGACATTTTGCATTTCCTTGAGGACCTCACTGACCTCCTTTTCAGTTACAAGTATGTTGAGATTACAATTATCCTCTCTGGATACCAGCTTAGGGATATGTTTAGTGAAGTCCTTGATGAAGGGTTCCCTTACTAAAAAGTTTTCCTTGGAAATATCACGAAAGTGCTTTACTAACACTACTTCTATCTCCTCATGGGATTGATGAATCTGGCCATCCTCATCCTTGATCGAAGAGATTCTATTGTGAGTTCTATTTGCAATGGCGGATCTGTGGAAAAATTTAGTGTTATGTTCTCCTTCTTTTAGCCATTGAACCCTAGATTTTTGTTTCCAAAAAATTTCCTCTTGTTTACACAACTTTTCCCATTCTTGATGATGTTTCTCTACTTGATCATTTTTGTCCTTATCAAAGGCTTCCTTGATCAAAGCTTGATTGAGCTCTAGAATTTTGTTTTCCACAATTTTCTTACTTGTAAAAATATTGCCAAATTCCTTCTTGTTCCAATATTTTAGCTTCAGCTTGATGTGTTTTAATCTTTTATGTAGCAAGAACATAGTTGAACCCTGAATCTGCAAGTCCTCCGCCCACCATTTTTCAATGTTGCTGATGAATTCTGGGTGTGAAAGCCAAATATTTTCAAATCTGAAAGGTTTGTTTCTTGGGGTGCCAATGCCCTTGATCTCCATTTGAACTGGCCAGTGATCTGAGCCTCCAAAAGGAAGAATTCTTGCTATTATTTCCATGTCTAGAAGCATGAGATCCTCGGAGATCATGAATCTATCTAGCTTGGAAGCTACCTGGGAATCCCCTACTCTTTTTTTGTTCCATGTACATAGGTCATTATTTGTCTCAATATCAACAAGCTTCATGTTTTTTGAAAAGATTTGGAAGGCTGAGGAATCTTTATTTAGTGCTCTTGTTCCCCCTTTTTTCTCTGAGAGAAATCTAATCATATTGAAGTCCCCTCCTATAACCCAAGGTAACCCTGCATGTCTGGTCCGGGGATCCACCAAGGAATCAATAAACCTGATTTTGTCATCTAACCTTTGAGGGCCATAAACATTCATAACTAGATAAGTGTCCCTGTCTCTTACAGGCTGTATAACCACTGATAAATAATTCCTTGATGCCTCCGCATCAACTATTCCTATTTTTTGGGGATTCCAGAGGGTGAGGATACCCCCTGCTGTATTTTCTGCTTTAACTTCTAGAAACTCAAATCTGTTGAGCCATTTACTATGGATTTTCCTTAACTTTTGAATGGAGCATTTTGTTTCTTGGACAAAAATTATATTCGGAGCTGCCTGTTCATTCTATTATTCAGCATTCTCTGTTTTCTCTTACTGCCTAGACCTCTGATATTCCAAGTTGTGAACTTCATAATTACAGATTGGTAAAGGAGTAACTGGTTATATCTTTCATCTTACCTGAGTCTACCATGAGCTTACCACATTCCATCAGTAGCTCATTCTACTTTTTCCTGCCTCTTTTTTTCCTGGATTTCTCGGTGCTAACCCTGGAGTCGTTTTTACTGCTTTCACTCCTTCATTACCTTGTCTTTCAATGTTGTTTACTTCCTCCAAACCCTTTTCCTGAGTTTTCCATAAGAATAACTGCTTTATTCGATTGCACTCTTCTTGTGGTAGAGATTCTACCCCGCCAGTTGTTCCCTTACTCAAGAACCCTTCTAGATCCAGGTTTTCTCTGTCAAGAATCTCCTGTAGCTCATTGTCCTCCATTTCCATCTCACTCTGGGTCATTTCCTGATCCATTTCCGTCTCTGATTCACTCATCATGATCCCTTTCTGTTTTTCGTTTACCTGTTCCTGATCACGTTCTTCTTCCTTCTCCTTATTATCATAACCATCATCTATTACTTGATCTTCAACTGCTATTTCTTCCTCCTATTCAAGAACTTGGAACTGATTGAGCCTAACCTTTTTTCCTTCACTTTGGTGTTGTTTTGGCCCTTTTTTGCCGTTTTTCCTTTATGAACTACTTTGTGAAAGCTGTCTGTGTCTTTCATTGTGTTAGATTTGCTTTTGTTCTCTGTTTTACTGAGAGGGTAGTCTCTTAGAAGGTGCCCATGTTCATGACATTTATGACATGTAAATGGAATATGCTTGTAGTCGACTATCTGCACCCATTCTTGATCCAGGTTATCTTTTGTTTATAGATGCATGAGAAGAATTACATAAACAGTTTGTAGCTTAACCAAAGAGAAACTTAAATGTGCACATGTGAGAAGAAGAAGAAGAAACACATAAGCATGACAAGAAGACAAGAAGCTTGATAACGGAGTTCGTCCCTCCTGGACTACGTCTCCGGGCCTTGCTCGATCAATGGTGAGACCTTCATTTATTAAAAATGGCATCAAAAGAAGTTACATTCATCAAATTTACAAAATGGAGCATTATACCTCCATGCTAAAAAGTGTCCCAAAATTGGAGAGCTCTGTTGCAGAAATTGACACCATCAATGGATTCCTGTTGCCGAGAGGTGTAAAATCCATATAAAACTTGCCCAATTTTGAGTCTAGACTAAAATCACCCTCCTGCAAAATTCTGCTCAGGAAAGGTTCCACCAGTGTTTTTGAATGCTCAAGGTTCCACCACCCTGTCTCGAATTCGTGCCGCTGATCTCCTCCTTAGCAAATGGGAAAAAAATCAGTTTATATAAAGTTTAAGGGCGAATTAATTCATAATATTGTTATGGGTTATTTTTATCAAACCCATATTTTACAAATAAATTATCTTTTTATTGTTGTTGGGGGGCGGGCCCGTACCTCACTGGACCACACCCATCCCTTCCCAACTGATATGCATTAAATCCGGTGGCAGTTCGTTTTTATTATGGGAATGCGTGGTGGCTTTGGGTGGCGGGACCACATACGTGGCCGCCTTACCCAAGCCACACCGCGGTCAACGTTCCATACCGTATCCCAGCTTTACCATATGCATTGGTTTGTTATGTCCACGTGAATGGGGGTGGATTAATATATACATTATGGTTTTGGTTTAACCATATATGTAACCATATTTCCCTCCGTTTGTTTCATATAACCATACCATGTGTTTTATATGGTATATGACTTAATCCTTGCCACGTATTTGTAATACGTTGGATTTTTTTGTTATATGGGATACATATGTTTTGGTGTGGGTATAACCATATTATTATATGGTTTTTACATATATATATTTTGGGTTTTTGACTTATATATATATATATATATAGTTATTTTAATAACTATAAAACAAATTTTGTCATATAGTTATTTAATAACTCAAAAATGAATTTTTTGTTCTCTTGTGCAGGTTTAGAAGGTCACTGGAGGGATGCCAAGTGTCAAGCTGCCATGTGGGTCTCACGTGCTGACTGGGATGTCATGTGGCGCATTGTGGGCCCCATTTTTCCTCTGCCATACCAATCTTTGAGGGGCTCTATCTTTTGCATAGGAGCTCAGATTGACGAATCGTTCACACCATCGCAATCAGGAAGACGAGCCATTTCAACTGATGCCATCAACTACTCCTTTCTGCCATTTTGAATTTTGAGCATTTATCCATCCCCTTGGTGTCTCGAGATCCTCCTGGATCAATTCCTCATAAAAAACGTCCAAGATGACCTCATCTAGAAGAGCTCCGGATAGATCCATCTCTACACAGATCCTAGCAAAGGAGGTATATTTTCCCCTCCTTATGGCTTCAGAAGTTTTGACAAACCTTCCTAATTTATTGCCTATGGCAGCTAGCAATTATATTTGCCAATAATCAAGAGGTAGAGAATAGAGTCTTACCCAAACCGGAACTGAAGTAAAAGTTTCCCACTTTGGTACGAAGTTCATCATCCACGGCCTCATATAAAGCCCTATTGCTGCAAAGAAGTAGGGTCCGCCTTCAAACACTTTGTCTTTATCTTCAATGTTAGCGAACACCACAGTGAAGAATCCCTTGGGTCCTAGATGAAGATCAATGCTTCCTTTAGGCTTCCAGGGGTATCTGATCCATGTTTATGAAGCCTTTTCAGTGGGCCATAGCCCCATGAATTTGCATATGATTGCATAAGTATGCATGTGATCCCTGTGCACCTATAGCGCTGGATCATTTAAAACTACTTTGGGAGTGATTTTAGCTTTGGGTTTGCACGGTCCCTTTTGATTCTTGTCTTTTGTTCCCTGTTTTTTGTCATTTTCCTCCTTGTCTTTTGTGCCTTCATTCTCCTTCGATTTCTTACTTTCTGTTTCCTTTTCCTTGTTTCTTCTTCCTTCCTTAGTGTTACTTCTACCTGTTTTTGGAGGTTTCTTGCCCTTGTTGGCCACTGCCTCCTTGTAGGAGGGAGTGGAGCTCCCTCCTCTGCATTCGTCCATGGAGAAAATCCCCTTCAGAAAATTGCAACCCTAATCGCCCGCGCTTCACTCCTTGCTTCACCGATTCATCCCGTGGAACACTGGTTCATGAGTTTTAGGGTTTACATTCTGAGGGTTTAATATTATTCCCTTCGATTTAAATTATTCTCTTAGGTTTATATTATTAATACCTCAGCTTTAAAATTATTCCCCTTGATCTATAATCCATTGAGTTTAAAATATTAATCCCTTTGGTTTATAAATTCTTAGGGTTTACAATCCTAGTGTTTAATATTAAGCCTAGGGTTTACAATACTAACCCTTCGGTTTATTCGTTTTAGGAAATGGTCGAACGACACATTGTGATAAAGATTGTCAATATTGAAATCAACCATCATCAACCATGGTCTAACGTCACATTATGACAAATATTCTTTCAATATGAAAATCGATCATTGTCAACCATGGTCCAACATCGCATTGTGACAAATATTGTCTCAATATGAAAATCAACCATGGTAAACAATGTTTGTTTTAGGGTTTACAATATTTATCTTATGGTTTATATATGTTGGGTTTACAATATTGATCATTTGGATTTTGAGTATTAATCCCTTTTTTCTAATTAATGCCTTGTGTTTATAATATCAATCCCTTGGATTTGTTAATCTAAGCGTTCATATTCCTAGGGTGGAATATTATGATAGAGTTTATATATTAATCCTATGGTTTACTATAAATCCATTGGGTTTATAATCCATTTGGTTTATAATATAAATTCTTAGGGTTTATAATATTAATCATAATGTTTAATTTTAATCCTAGGGTTTACAATATTAATCCCTTGCGTTTATGAGTTTTATGGTTTATATTCTTAGCGTTTAATATTATTCCCTTCAGTTTAAAATTATTCCCTTAGGTTTATAATATTAATCCCTTGGTTTTAAAATTATTCCCCTCAGTTTATAATCCTTTAATTTTATAATAGTAATCCCTTAGGTTTATAAATTCCTAGGGTTTACATTCCTAGGGTTTAATATTAAGCCTAGAGTTTACAATATTAATCTCTTGGGTTTATTAGTTTTAGGAAATGGTCAAACGTTGCATATTGACAAATCTTGTCAATATTAAAATCAACCATGGTTAACCATGGTCCAAGGTCACACTATGACAAAGATTCTTTCAATATGAAAATCAATCATTGTCAACCATGGTCCAACATCGAATTGTGACCAATATTGTATCAATATGAAAATCAACCATGGTCAACCATGTTCTTTTTAGGGTTTATAATATTTATCTTAGGGTTTATATACATTGGGTTTACAATATTAATCCTTCATATTTTTAGTAATAATAAATTTTTTATTAATTCGTTGTGTTTATAATATCAATCCCTTAGGTTTATTAATCTAATGGTTCATATTCCTAGGGTAGAATATTAGATAGGGTTTATATATTAATCCTAAGGTTTAATATAAATCCCTTGGGTTTATAATCCATTACATTTATAGTATAGATTCTTAGTGTTTTTAATATTAATCATAGGGTTTATATTCCTAAGTATTAATATTACACTTAGGGTTTACACTATTATTCCATTGGGTTTATCAGTCTTAGGGTTTATATTCCTGGGGTTTAATATTATTCCCTTGGGTTTAAAATTACTCCCCTCGGTTTATAATCCATTGAGATTATATTATTAATCCATTAGGTTTATAAATTCCTAGGTTTTAATATTAAGCCTAGGGTTTACAATATTAATCCCTTGGGTTTATTAATTTTAGGGTTTATATTCGTAAGGTTTAATATTATTTCCTTGGGTTCAAAATTATTCCCTTAGGTTTATGATATTAATCCCTCGGGTTTAACATTATTCCCCTTAGCTTATAATCCATCGAGTTTATAATATTAATCCCTTAGGTTTATAGATTCCTTGGATTTATAGTACTAATATCTTAGGTTTATAATATTAATCATAAGGTTTATAATATCAATCTTAGGGTTTATATTCCTAGGATTTAATATTAATAGTAAGCTCTAATGTTATTCCCTTGGGTTTATAATCTGTTGAGTTTTTAATATTAATCCAATGGGTTTATTAATATCTAATATTGATCCTAGGTTTTCTAATATTAATCATAGGGTTTAATATTAATCCCTTTAGTTAATAATCCCTTGGGTTTATAATATTAATCCCTTTGATTTATTAATATTAGTGTTTATGTTCCTAGGATTTAATATTAAACCTAATGTTTAATGTTATGTCAACCATGGTCAAAAATCACATTGCATCAAAGACTGTCAATATTAAAACCATCCATGGTCAATCATGGTCAACCATTGTCCGATGTCACATTGTGACAATGATTCTTCCAATATTAAAAGCAATCATGGTCAACCATGGTCCAACATTGCATTGTGACAAATATTGTCTCAATATGAAAATCAATCATGGTCAACCATGCTTGTTTTAGGGTTTATAATATTTACCTTAAGGTTTATATACCTTGGGTTTACAATATTAATCCTTTGGGTTTTTCAGTTTATAGTATTAATCCCTTGTTTTTATTAGTGCCTTGGGTTTATAATATCAATCCCTTGGGTTTATTAATCTAAGGGTTCATATTCTTATGGTATAATATTATGATAGGGTTTATATATTAATCCTAAGGTTTAATATAATTCCCTTGGGTTTATAATCCATTGGGTTTATAATATAAATTCTTTGGGTTAATAATATTCATCATAGGGTTTAATATTAATCATAGGCTCTAACATTATTCCTTTAGGCTTATAATCCCTCTCGTTTTTAATATTAATCCAATGGGTCTATTAATTTCTTAGATTTATAATATTGATCCTATGGTTTCTAATATTAATCATAGGGTTTACATTCCAAAGGTTTAATATTAATCCTATGGTTACTAATATTAATCTTGGGGTTTAATATTAATCCCTTTAGTTTATAATCCCATGGGTTTATAATATTGATCCCTTAGTTTTATTAATCTTAGGGTTTATGTTCCTAGAATTTAATATTAATCTCAAGGTTTAATGTTATTCCCTTGTGTTTAAAGTTCTTTGGGTTTTTAATATTTATCCCTTGGGTTTTTAATATTAATTCCTTGTGTTTGTAATATCAATCCCTTAGGTTTATTAATGTAAGGGTTTGTAATTCTAGGGTAGAATATTATGATATGGTTTATATATTAATCCTAAGGTTTAATATAAATCCCTTGCGTTTATAATCCATTGAATTTATAATATAAATTCTTATGGTTTATAATATTAATCATAGGGTTGAGAATTTGACTAATTTGGTGGGTTGGACGCTTTGAGGTACTAGGGTCTTAAACAAGGGGCGACAGGAGTGAGCTAGTAACGATGGAGGGGCTTGGAGGAGGGAGCTCCACTCCCTCCTATAGTAACGTGGTTTCAAATAGAAGCAAAGAGGTGAGTTTGAACAATTTCTGGATACCAACAGAGGAAGAGACAAAGACAACTGACACTCACAAGCTGGGAAGCAACAATTCCCATGAAGAGGAAGGGACCCACAAGGAAGCTAGGAAGGAAATGAATCCTGGCGAAAACAGTCAAAGAACTAAGAAAATGTTAGCGACGGGACCCTGCAAGCCCAAGGCTAACATTAAACCCCGGGTGGTCTTAAATGATCCTGCACTACAGGTGCACAAAGATCACATGGCGACTTATGCAGTCATTTGTAAATTCATGGGCATATGGCCCACGAAGAAAGCACTGTATACATGGATAAGAAACAACCGGAAACCGAAGGGAGAAATAACTCTACATCTTGGCTCCAAGGGTTTCTTCATAGTGGTTTTCACTAACCTAGAGGACAAACACAGAGTTTTCGAAGGCGGTCCCTACTTCTATGTGGCCGCAGGCCTTTACATGTGACCTTGGCTAATTAATTTCGTTCCAGAGTGAGAAACATTCACATCGGTCTTGATATGGATTAGATTATACTCCTTACCTTTAGATTATTGACTACCAGAATCTTTAAAAGCTATAGGTAACAAGTTAGGGAATTTTATAAAGATATCAGAGGTGACTATGCGAGGGAAATATACCTCCTTTGCTCGCATATGTGTAGAGATGGACTTATCAGGAGCACTCCTGGATGAAGTCATCCTAGAAGTTTATGATGAGGAATGGGTACAGGTAGTCGACTATGAACATATCCCATTCAGATGCCGTAAATTTCATGAACATGGGCACCTCTTCAGAGACTGCCCACTCAACAAAAAGGAGGAATACCTGAAACCAACAAAGGAAAAGACCCTAAAGCTTTTACCAAAGTGGGGGGCAGAGGCCAGCGAAAGAAAGATACCAAGTCATAACAAGTTCAAAATTTTAGAAGAAGAAGGAGGAGAAAAAGGATTGCGTAGGAAACCAGAGAACTATCACATAGAGAAGGAAAAAAAGGATAACATGGAAATCACACAGGAACACAATGGACTAAAGGAGGAACTACCAAGCACTATGGAACATGGAAGGGACCATGAGATGAACCCAAACAAGAGTGGTATGGAGGACCAAGACCTACAGGAGATCCTAGAAAGAGAGAACCTTGAACTAGAAAAGTTTTTAGAGTAGGGAAACAACAGAGGAGATGACTCGCTACCACAAAAGGAGTTTGACAGAGTACAACAGCTATTCCTCTGGAGGTCTCAAACAAGGGTTGTAGGTGTCAAAAGGAACCATGATAGCTAGGAGAACAGAGGGTTTAAATCAATGGAGATAATATCAAGAAACTCCACTAGAAACCCAGGCAAGAAAAGACGAAGAAAGGGATAGAACGAACTATTGACAAAGTGTGGGAAACTCATGATTAATTCAAGTAAGATGAAAGATCTCACCAGTTACTCTTTTACAAATCCATCATTATGAAGCCTACAACATGGAACATTAGAGGACTAGGGAGTAAAAGAAAACAAATAAATCTCAGTAACAGAATAAAAGAAGAAAAACCAGATATGGTGTTCATACAAGAAACAAAATGCTCAGTAGATAAAATTATAGAAATGCACAGTAAATGGCTTATTAAGCATGAGAACTTAGAATCCAAAGCAAATAATTCAGCTGGAGGAATTCTCACTCTATGGAATCCTCAAAAATTTGGAATCCTGGATGCTGAGGCATCCAGAAACCATCTTTCAATGGTTATCCAAACTTTGGGGGACAAGGATTGTTACATGATCACAAATGTCTATGCACCTCAACTTCTAGAAGAAAAACTCAAGCTTTTCACCACTTTGGAGGAGCTGAAAGAGAGACGCACAGCAATACCCTGGATTCTGGGAGGGGACTTCAATATGATCAAAACACTTATAGAGAAAAAGGAGGAACCAAAACACTTGGTAGAGACTCAATAGCCTTCCATAACTTCCTTAACAATATGAGACTGGTGGATATGGACACAATAAATGGCATCTTTACATGGATCAACAAGAGAGGAGGAACTTCCCAAGTAGCCTTGAGATTAGATAGATTCATAATCTCGGAGGATCTCATTCTAAACGGGTGTATCATGATAGCTTTCATCCTCCCTTTCGGAGGCTCGGACCACTGGCCCATCCAGCTGGATGGTTCCTTTATTGGAACTCTGAGGAATAGACCTTTCAGGTCTGAAAATGTCTGGCTTACTCACCCTGATTTCATCACTAACATTGGTGGGCAGAAGAAATGCCCACCCAAGGCACAAAAATGTTCCTCCTGCATCAAAGACTCAAACACATCAAGAGAAAACTCAATGAATGGAATAAAAATGAGTTTGGCAACATATTCAAAGCCAAAGGAGAAGTGGAAAAAAAATTACAGGAAGTTAATCAAATTCTCATCATAGAAGGCTTCACAAAGAAAAGGAAAATGCAAGCGGACTCACTCCAACAAGAATGGGACAATAGATGCCAGCAGGAGGAAATCTTCTGGAGGCAGAAGGATAGAGTACAATGGATTAAGGAAGGGGAGAGAAATACTAGGTTCTTTCACAAGTCTACCATAGAACACAGGGCACATAATCAGATCACAAAACTTATAGATCCTCAAGGAATAGAGCATAATACTCACAAGGAAATGGAAGCTGTATTGGTTCAACATTTTCAATGCATAGCAGAGGAGACCATGGTAGACAGATCCCAATTTACTAAGAGTTTCACTCAGCATATTTCAAAGCTGGTAACCAAGGAAGACAATTATAATCTTAACAGGCCAGTGACGGAGGAAGAGGTAAATGAAGCAAACAAAGAGATGCACAATGGGAAAGCTCCAGGCTTAGATGGTTTCAATGTAGAATTCTTCAAAACATGTTGGGAAACTGTCAAACATGACATTCTCAATGTGGTGGAGGACTCAAGAAAATCAAAATCAGTTCTGAGAGTGCTTAATGAATCCTTCATAGCCTTAATCCCCAAATAGGAAAAAGCAATGACTCCAGACAGATACAGACCCATAGCTTTATGCAATGTGGTGTACACAATCATCTCCAAAGTAATTGCTAGTAGACTCAAACCTCTTCTTCCAACACTTGTGTCAGATGAGAAGATTGGATATGTAGAAGGCAGACAAATTCTCAATAATATCATTCAAGCTCATGAAGTGGTGCATTACCTCAAGACCAATAAGTAGGCAAGTATGATAATACAGCTAGACATAGCGAAAGATTATGATAAGCTAAGCTGGTCTTATATCAGGAAAGTCTTAAAACATATGGCTTTGACCACAACTAGATTAGATGGGTCATGGCTCTGGTTACCATAGCCTGTTGTTCAATTCTTCTTAATGGCTCTCTATCCAGAACCTTCAGGCCATCGAGAGGCCTCAGACAAGGAGATCCTCTCCACCCCTTCCTCTTCATTCTCATGATGGAAGGATTGGGCAGAGTGATCACTTCAGCCAAGGACGAAGGAAGAATCCAGGGACATAGACTAACTCAGAATGGGGACATATTGACTCATCAAAAATTTGTGGATGACACTATGCTGAAGGGAACACCCATAGTCAAGGAAGCCAAAGCTTTCAAACAAATCTTTTATGAGTTCGCAATGGCTGTTGGTACTGAGGTAAGCCTCATAAAATCAAAGATTTTCTTTTTTAACATTGATATTTCTATTCAAAGAAATCTTTCTAGGATTCTAGGATTTCAGAGAGATCATCTTCCCTCAAATTATCTGGGAATACCTCTCACTAAAAAACCTCTGAGGAAGGAAGTCTGGGAGTTTGTAACTAATAAATTGAAGGAAAAAGTCAGCAAGTGGACAAGTTGATCCTTGAATTTAGCAGGGAGGCTAGTTCTCACAAAGGTAGTACTATAAACCATTCCAATCTACATGTTATTAGCCCTTCCAGCACCAACATGAGTCTTACAGCAAATCAGGAATATCTAAAGGGATTTCCTTTGGGGTAAAGGTGAAGAGAAAAAGAAATGGGCTCTGGTAGCTTGGGACAAGCTCTGTAAACCCAAAACCCATGGTAGTTTGGGTCTCCATGACTCAGATATTTTGAGTAAAGTTTTGGGGGCAAAACTTTGGTGGAGATGGCTAAAGGAAATAAGAAACCCCTGGGCTAAACATTGGAAACAAAAAATATGCAATGGATTGGCAAGAAATAGACCACATTAGAATGACAGGAGACATCAAAGGTTCCCATATTTGGAACAAGGCATGGGAAAACAGAGCCTTGGTTCAAAAACACAGTTTTTGGGAGATCAGAAATGGGAACATTGCCTGGTTATAGGAGGACAACTGGCAGCAGGAATAGAACCTTTGCAGAGAAGGACTGGATATCATAAAAAACGATACCATTAACAAAGGACCGAAAAAAGTAAGTGACTATTGGGATCAGTCAAGGGACACTGGTAAATGGATAATTTGGAAGGTACCAGAATACAGTGAAGAGACTCCATTGAAGACACAAGCTAAAGTTCTGGAAGCTATTCTGGAAAATAGACAAATTTTGACTTCAACCTCGAATGATCTACTAAGATGGGGCAGAAAAGATGAGGGCCTCTTCAACCTCAAAGAAGCAAAAAAAATAGCCACATGACTCAACTACCCAAGCCCTAATAAGACATGGAAATACCTATGGAATAACCCACACTGGATGAAGATCAAATTGTTAAGGTGGCTAGTTCAGCACAAAAACATTCTAACTTGGGATAATCTCAGAAAGAGAGGTTTGGTTGGTCCTTCAAGATGCCAACTATGTGGCCTGTAGGAAGAAACTATGGATCACCTTCTCAACCTCTGCTCTTTCACCTCAACCTTATGGAATCGGGTGGCCTATATATTCATGCAGACAGACAAGAACAAAGAGGACATCACTGATACTTTAAATAATTGGAGGAAGAACTTCTCAGATAATGAGATAGTAAAGACAACCTGGGTTCTGATTCTAGGATTCTTGATCTGGGATGTTTGGAAGGAACGTAACAACAAGATCTTCAAAGATAAATCTATTTCAGCACAAAGTATCATAGCACAAATTATAAAACAGCTTAAAGAAACTGTCAATTCTCTCTAGGTGCAACCTCCTGAGAAACCCCCAGGTCAGCAGGACGCTCACATTCTAGAACTGTTGGGTCTCCAGTCACAGGTCCCTCAGGGCACAAATAAGATAGCGAGGCACATATCAGAAGGAAAGGCTTTCTAGAAACCCCCTCCCCATGGCCTTTTAAAATTCAATATAGACGGAGCCTCAAAAGGTAACCTTGGGGATGCTTGTTATGGAGGAGTCATAAGAGATGATGAGGGAAATATACAAGTCATCTTTCACAGTCATCTGGGGAGGGCCACTAACAATATGGCTAAACTCATGGCCATGGAGCAATGCTTAGAGATTCTGATTGAGTTCAATTTACATAATAAAATCATTGAGTCTGACTCGGAACTAATAATTAATTCGGTCAAGAGGTTAGGCATAGGCACTACACCTAACAATGTCTCGAGACACTCGAGACATTTTCAAGTCTATTACCGAATTCAATCGCACCTAAGAATTCTAAGAACTCATAGTTTTGTGCATGTGCATAGAGATGCCAATAGGGTAGCCGATTGGCTAGCTAATGAAGGGGTGAGATGCACAAGAAATGAGAAGTGCTTCTTGTGGCAGTCGATACCCACAAGACAACTACGTGAGGGCTGCTACACTCTGGCTCTCATAGACAAGGAGCATTATCAGCACAGGAAGGGGAATCCACCAGTTAACCTGTAATCAATGGACGATAGGGGTTTGATAGAAAGTCAACCTAATATTTTTCCTTTTTGGGTCTCGTAGTGGAACTCCACAGGTTGCCTCCTCATTGGTTTTGCAAGGAGCTTGGACAGCGAGTGGGCAGTCAGAAAAATTGTGACAATCTGCTCAAAGCTGTGAAGCATCAGTTCAAATGGGGGGCTCAGTCGAATGGTTAGAAATAGGCACATCGATTCCGTGGTTTCCAGGTTATCGGGCATCAAAGCTGTTTCCAGGTTATCGGGCGTCCGCAAAACCCAAAGTGGTTTATTAGAATTGAGCCCAATACCACTCAGTGTTCAACATGTGGCTCTCGGAGGAGAGAGAATACCACCTTCATCGAGCAGGTATTCCTCCTACTTCTTCTCCACCTGATATTCTCCTCAACTATTGGATCATGTAGCTACTGATCAACAACTTAGGTTCAAGGAGCATGTTAGTGGGTCTAGTTGATCCCCAACAGACCCATTTTTTTTTGTGGTCTCTATTTCCATCTTTGGGTCCACTTTTAGTTTTTCTGTTCCGCTTAAAGTTTTTTCCGTTCACTTGTTTCTATTATGCTTTGCCCCCTGACTGCTTGATCGTGAATAATGGCTCAGGCCCGGTTCTAGAGAAGTTGACTTCTTTCCCACCCTCTTCCTCTTTAGGTGCGATGTATTTTATGTAATATATTTTTTAGTGACAATTTAATAGAAGGACCGACTCTTGCTTCAGCAAAAAAAATATTAATCATAGGGGTTATATTCCTAGGTTTTAATATTAAGCCTAGGGTTTACAACATTAATTTATTGGGTTTATGAGTTTTAGGGTCTATATTCCTAAGGTTTAATATTATTCCATTAGGTTTAAAATTATTCGCCTAGGTTTATAATATGAATCCCATGGGCTTAAAATTATTCCCCTTGGTTTATAATCCATTGAGTTTATAATATGAATGCCTTAGGTTTATAAATTCATGAGGTTTACATTCCTAGGGTTTAATATTAATCCTAGGGTTTAAAATATTAAGCCCTTGGGTTTATTAGTTTTAGGGTTTATATTCCTATGGTTAAATATTATTCCCTTGGGTTTAAAATTATTCCCTTAGGTTTACAATTTTAAACCCTTGGGTTTAAAATTATCCCCTTAGGTTTACAATATTAATCCCTTGGATTTAAAATTATTCCCCTCATATTATAGTTGATTGAGTTTATAATACTAATAACTTAGGTCTATAAATTCCTTGGATTTATAGTATTAATATCTCGAGTTTATAATATTAATCCTAAAGTTTATAATATTAATTTTAAGGCTTATATTCCTAGGGTTTATTATTAATCGTATGCTCTAACGTTATTCCCTTGGGTTTATAATCCCTTTTATTAATAGCTTAGGTTTATAATATTGATCCTAGGGTTTCTATTATAAGTCATAAGGTTTATATTCTAAGGGTTTAATTTTAAGCCTATAATATATAACATTAATACTAGGGTTTAATATTAATCCATTTAGTTTAGAATCCCTTGGGTTTATAATATTAATCCCTTCAGTTTATTAATCCTATTGGTTATGTTCCTAGGATTTAATATTAAACCTAAGATTTAATGTTATGTCAACCATGGTCAAACATCACATTGTAACAAATATTGTCAATATTAAAACCAACCATGGTCAATCATGGTCAACCATGGTCCAATGTCACATTGTAACAATTATTCTTTCAATATGAAAATCAATCATGGTCAACCATGGTGCAACATTTCATTGTGACAAATATTGTCTCAATATGAAAATCAATCATGGCCAACCATGTTTGTTTTATGGTTTATAATATTTACCTTAGGGTTGATATACCTTGGGTTTACAATATTAATCCTTTGGGTTTTTTGGTTTTTAGTATTAATCCCTCATTTTTATTAATGCCTTGGGTTTACAAAGTCAATCCCTTGGGTTTATTAATCTAAAGCATCATACTCTTATGGTATAATATTATGATAGGGTTTATATATTAATCCTAATGTTTAATATAAATCCCTTGGGTTTATAATCCATTGGGTTTATAATATAAATTCTTTGGGTTTATAATATTAATCATAAGATTATACTTGCGTAGATCTGCGGGCTCTGACCTTCTACGGATGCCTGCGCACCTGCTGCCATTAACCGAACCCTGTAACCCTACTCTTACCTGACGGATCTCGCTGCGCTGTCAAACCACTGCTGAGAGCCTTTCATGGCAAAGCCAGCAGGAGGGGCGGGCTCTGCCCCCCCTCCTCTGAATACCCCAACCGCTGGCGCGAATCAGATCAAGACCCCTCTGACCCCTCCCGGCAATATTCCAGAATCAGAGCAAGAAGGACAAAGGACCAATGACAAAGAGATTCCTGCAGATCAGCCTGAAGCTACAGACTCAGAAACCGAAAAGCTCCAAAACACCTCTTCGTCACAGCCAAAGGCGACTTCGGCTACCTGCATTCCGAAGGCAGCAGAACGCATCAAGATAGAACTGCCCAGTCATCAGATCAACGGAGAGATCCAGTACATGCAGGATCACGCCTTGATCGGAAAATTTCTGGGCTTTTGGCCGACAGAAAAGGCCTTGAATGGATGGATCGCATCAAAGTGGAAACCCAAGGGACAAGTTACACTGCAACTTGGTCCAAAAGGCTTCTTCACAGCCATATTTAACTGTGTAGAGGACAAGTCCAGGATATTCGAGGGTGGCCCATACTTCTTTAACTCATCAGGACTGTACCTCACAGAATGGAAGCCACGATTCAACCCTGATAAAGAAGATTTCAGCTGGGCTCCTGTATGGATCAGAATGTACTCCCTCCCAATGGAATATTGGAAGGAAGAAACGCTTGCAGACATTGGCAACAAACTGGGGACCTTCATCAAAGTAGCAGCGGAAACAAAGACTCGCAAATATACATCCTATGCTCGGATCTGCGTTCAGATGCACCTTACCAAGACTCTGGCAGACTCGGTAAGTCTCTTTCACGATGATTTTGAATGGATCCAAACACTTGATTATGAACACATCCCTTTTCGTTGCCGCAAATGCCATGTGCATGGTCACCTTTTCAGAGACTGTCCTCTAAATCAGCAATCCAAAGCCTCTCCCAATGAAACCTTGACTGATTCAGAGGGCTTTATCAAAATCCCTAACCGCCGCAGGCACACCAAGAAAAGTCAGGCAGCCCCAGAAAATACAACCAGGTTAGACTCCCGGAACAAATTTTCTCCTCTGGATACCCAAGACCCTCCTAGCGCAGAGCCTTTGGAATCTGTATCTCAGCCCTCTTCGTCCTTCAATCCCTCAGCCCCCATGCACACCTTCAATCTTGGTTCTTTTCACTCTCCTCTCCCACCTTTGGAAGACACCTCAAAGGTAGCTCCAGACCCCAGCTCTCCATCTGCCGGCAAAGGGAAATCAGTTTTAGACTCCAAGCAGCAAGCCTCTGCCATGGATTTAGATGCAGCGCTGGCATTAAGCCTTCAGGACACTACGGAGGAGGACGAGCAAAATGCCCCTAGCAACATGGAACAAGATCTGGAGAACATTATCCTAGAAGGTATTGATATCCTAAAACTTGAAACAGCCTGCAAGCAAAAAGATTATAATACCATTCCTCCCTGGCAAATAGATGGGCTAGAAGGAGTCCTAGCCAAGGTATAGCACAACAAAAATCTAGGCATACAGGGAGGAAGTGCATGGGATGGAAAAAAGAACCTCAAAGAAACCAAGAAGAGGGGACACAAAACGGATCTACATCGAACCATCACAGTGGGAGAATTACTCATGGAATCAGGGAGATTCCCTAAGTTGACTAAGTACTACAAACCCACATCTCAGTTACCATGAAGCTCATCTCCTGGAATGTGAGAGGACTCAACAGCCCCTCAAAACACAGGATGATCAAGAACTTGATTCAACAAGAAAAACCTTCCATAGTTTTTCTTCAAGAAACTAAAAGCAGCACAACAGCTATGGAGAAAGCTCGAAATAAGATTTGGGCAGGCAGCAGCTCAATGTCAGTGGATGCCTCTGGGGCTTCGGGTGGGCTTGCCATACTATGGAATCCGCAGATCCTCACACTTTATGACTTCCATGCCACCCACTTCCTCATTCAGGCATCCTTTCATCTCATAGGAACTAATATCCATGGGCACCTTTCAAATGTATACTTTCCGCAAAACATACAACAAAAATTGGATCTGTTGGAAACGATTTCCATTCTTAATGAGCACAGACAGTTCCCGCTATGGATCAGTGGAGGAGACTACAATATTATACAATCGCTGGAGGAGAAGACAGGTGGTAGAACAAGGTTAGAGAATGACAGCAAAGGACTCAGAGATTTTATTCAGGACAACCACCTAATGGATATTCCAACCACCAATGGAATCTTCACTTGGACTAACAAGCGCAGTGGCACCAATCATATTGCTTCCAGGCTAGACAGGTTCCTCCTCTCAGACAATGCAATCCATCTAGGAGGAGACTTCAATGCATCCATCTTACCCCACGGAGGATCGGACCACTGGCCCATTATGCTCCAATGGTCTAGGCCTGGTACACGATGCAATAGGCCCTTCCGATTTGAAGCCTTCTGGCTTACAAATCCAAAATTCAAGCAAATAGTAGAAGAAGCATGGAAGTCCTATATGCCACCAGAAGGAGCCAAAATGTATCAATTCCAACAAAAGTTAAAAAATTTAAAACAAGTCCTCAAAAATTGGAATCGAGCACAATTTGGCAACATACAGGTAAATCGCCAAAAGTTGGAAAAGCAAATGGAAGCTCTACAACAAGCTATCATCAGAGAAGGCCGAACAGAGGAACAGTCCCAACAAGAGAAAATCCTCTGGCATCAAATTGAAGAACGGAGGAAACAAGAAGAAATACTCTGGCGACAAAAATCACGAATCAGCTGGCTAAAAGAAGGGGAAAAGAACACCAAATTCTTCCACAGAACAGCTCTTCAAAGGCGTATGCACAACAACATCACCTTCATCAACAACCAACAAGGAGAGCGAGTCGAAGCCCACGAAGACATGGAAAAGGAATTTACAAACTACTTTCAGGACATCCTCAAAGAGCCGGCAGGAAACAGGGAAGCGGAAATTAGGGCCATCACTCAACATATTCCTCGAATAATAACAGAGGAGCACAACAACAAACTGCTGCAGCCCACATCTCTAAAAGAAATTGAAGAGGCCATGAACCAGCTAAAGGACGGCAAGGCCCCTGGGCCAGACGGCTTTACAGCCAATTTCTACCACGAATTTTGGGAGCTAATCAAGGAAGAGGTCTGGGAACTGGTGGAAGAATCAAGAAGTATGCATTGGATTCTCCCGGCCCTCAATACCACCTTTATAGCATTAGTCCCCAAGCGTGCTGAACCAAGCAAGCCTGAAAATTACAGACCTATCGCTTTATGCAATGTAATATACAAACTCATCACCAAGGTCATAGCAAATCGGCTCAAACCTCTCCTTCCCATGCTCATTTCGCCGGAACAAACAGGTTATGTTGAAGGGCGGCAGATCATGGATGGCATCATCTTATCAAATGAGGTGATTCACTCATTAAAGCTTCTGAAAAAGCCAGGTATGCTTCTAAAACTAGATTTATCTAAAGCCTTTGACAAGCTCAGTTGGGATTACATACAAAAAATGCTTTTGGCTTTTGGATTCAGTTTCACTTGGACAAGATGGATTATGAATCTGATCTCCTCTCCGAGCTTTTCAGTCCTGTTAAATGGTTCTCCTTCCTCTCCCTTCCGGCCATCTCGGGGCATAAGACAAGGGGACCCTCTATCGCCTTTCCTCTTTGTCCTCATGGCTGAAGGGCTGGGTAGACTGCTGAAGGCAGCTGTCTCCTCCCAAGCGCTCAAAGGCATCTCGGTCCACGGCCTTCCTCCTCAATCTCACCAGCAGTTTGTTGACGACACCATGCTCTTTGGACACCCATCCTCTCAAGAAGCCTCTGTCTTTAAATCCCTGCTATCCATTTTCTCCAAAGCATCAGGTACCTCCATCAATGCCTCGAAATCCCAGCTTTACTTCTTTAACACCCCCTCCTCCACGCAAAGAAACATAGCCAGAATTTTGGGATTCACTATCTCCAAGCTTCCGTCAACCTACTTAGGGGCTCCCTTAGCAGCTGCGGCAATAAAGCATTCCTCCTGGAAGACTCTTCTAGATAAGCTTGAATCTAAACTCTCTCTCTGGACTTTCCGGGCTCTCAACATCGCCAGCAGGCTTGTTCTGATCAAATCAGTCCTTCAGGCCATGCCTCTGTACCTCTTTTCAATCTTGGCTGCCCCAAAGTGGGTTCTCAAAACCATTCGCAATCTCCAACGTAACTTCCTTTGGGGCTCATCAGGCTTGAATAGGAAATGGGCGCTGGTAAATTGGCAGGATGTCTGTAAACCCAAGTCCGAAGGTGGACTAGGCCTGCGAGATCCCCTTCAAAGCAACAACACTATGGGTGCTCGAATGTGGTGGAACTGGATCACCAAGCCTAACTCACCATGGGCCAAATTATGGCAGGCCAAATATGCACCGGGCAGTCAATGGAATGATTTAATCAGAATTAACTCCACTACTCAAGGATCACCCATATGGAACGCAGCCAAACCCCACAGTAAGTTCATTCAAGAACATAGTTTCTGGGAGATACACTCAGGCAATACGGCAAGATTCTGGGAGGACTCATGGCAACAGCTCCCCAAGCTGGCTACTTTATTTCAAAGGCCCCTCTGGCAAGCGCAGATGCAGCAAGCACACCTCACTCATGTTCATCAATTCTGGCAACAATCCGCAAGTCACGACTTCAGAATATGGAAGCAGGCTAGCCTCTGGCAGAGAGATTGGCTAGGAGAGTCATATTTTGATATAGATCAAGAACTGTCATACAGAAGAATCCGACACTCCACTCAACAGGATCGACTTAGGTGGGGTCATATGCCTAAAGGAACTTTCACCACCAAAGAGGCTCACCAGCTCAGATACACCGACAACCAGATAGATAAGGACCGTATCTGGGAAAAGGTTTGGCAGCCAGGACTATGGCCCAAAATCTCTACCTTCTTATGGCTCCTCAGCAAAAGAAGAATACTCACTTGGGAAAACCTGGTAAAGCGCGGATTTGTAGGGCCATCAAGGTGCCCAAATTGCAACCTTCACTCTGAGACAATCGGTCATCTAATGGAAACATGTCAGTTAGCGGCGCAAATATGGAGGAAAGTTGAAACTTGCAATATGAGATCAGTAGCCAGGACAGAGGATATAACAGAAAATATACGAAAATGGCCCAAGAACCCCTTCAAGAGTCAGCTTCTTAACTTTCTGTGGAGCCTCCTACCAGGCTTTATATATTGGACTCTTTGGAAGGAAAGAAATCATAGAATCTTTAACAATACCTCCCGGTCAATAGATGCCTTATGGCTGATTTTCAAAAAAAACCTGCAAGAAACTCTTTCCATCAAAACTTGGTCAAATGCAGATATGCCAGACTCTCCACTGGAAAGCAGGATTCTGAAGGCATGGAATATGAACCTCTCAGCACTAACGAAGGACAGCACCCGATCCTCCAACAACACCACCTCTCCAACCAGCTGGTCCCCTCCAGCCAATGCCACCTACAAGTTAAACTTTGATGGGGCAGCCAAAGGTAATCCAGGGCACGCGGGCTTCGGAGGAATCTTCAGAAGTCATACAGGGGCAATAATGCAGATCTTCTATGGCTCACTAGGCAAAGACACCAACAATGCAGCTGAATTAGAAGGATTATGGACAGGCATATGCATTGCAGAACAAAATCACTTCTTCCCGTTGGAGGTGGAGGGAGATTCCTTAATTCTTATTGCTGCCGCTCAAAGAATTCAGGCAGGCACGCCAGCTGTCAAGGTGGCCACGAGCTGGAGGCTGTTAAGCAGATTGGAATCACTGGAGGAAAAGTTACAGAATCCCCAAAGTATAACCTTCAAGCACGTAAGAAGAACAGCGAACAAAGCTGCAGATAGACTGGCCAACCAAGGGGCATCTCAGCGCATACCATATTTCGCAGGATCTCTGGATACATTAGATGATGACAAGCTCAAAAATGACTGCATTTCCCTGGCGCAGAAGGATCTCACCCTCCCGGATGCGGGTGATGGAGGGACGTGTTGAAGGGGCTGGCGGTCACGTGGGCAGGTGGCAGCCCCGTGATGACAGGCGGTACCAGGCAAGGCTAGATATTACCTCGCATGCATTCCAACGGCAGGAGAAATTAATGTCCGTCTTCTCAGCTCGAGCGAGCTGCTTGGCAACCAGTGAGATGGAGCGTATTAACACGGGAGGGCCTGTTCCTCCGAGGGACATGGTCTGGCATTACGTTACTTCCCTGCTGAGCTTTGAGGAGGAAGAGGGAAGGGATTCGAAGTTCATTCTGCCGGTTTCAGGGAAAGGGAAGAGCACGCCCTGCAACTGCATCAAGATTGTGTTTGTCCTCCGCGCAGAAGCGATTCTTGTGGCCTGCGGGAGATTGCAATTGGAAAATCCCGCAATGCAAAGGGAAAGGCAGCGTATGTGCAGCAGGCGAAGGGGCACCAGAGGCAGAGCCTCCACGCAGCGACAAGGCCACATTTCGCCTTCCTCCTCCATTGAAGTTACGTCGGTGCCACAGAGGTTCCAGGGAAGCAATGAGGAAGATGGCAGACGCGCTGGTAGAGGCACAAGAACGGAAGGAGGTCAAGCGGAGCCTCCCACGCTAAGGTATAGGCTCCCTTGCCCTCAAGCCAATTCTACTCTCATAATTTCTATCACGGTTGAGCCTGGCGCTACACAGAGCGCGCAGGCAGAGGCAATTCATTCGGTAGACTATCCTGTGCGAGGGGCAGAGCCTATACCGGATTGGCAACGCTACAGTAGAGAAGAATCCCCCATCGCGTGCCATCCGGTTAGGGCAGGAATTAGTCATTTGGTTCATGGACGAGAGTTTGGAATTGACCTCGAGCGCCCGGCTAAGGATTGCGTCCCCTCAACCTGTCCTTCAGCGCTTGCTGGTCCAAGCAAGATGGCACATGAAGGGCCCTCTGGCGCGGTCATCCCTCTCTCAGACTCTGATGATTCTCTCCGTTTTGGGTGCCGAGTAGAAGAGGCGCCCTTCACCACCGATGAAGAATGAGCTGGCTTTCGGTAACCTCAGCTGCATTTCTTTGTTTTTCTGTCAATGTTTCTGCCAAGCGGCATCGACATCTATGTCAATGTATCAGATGTAATTTTTCATGTGTCTGTCTGTCTTTGTCTTGGTCTGTCAAATTTCCTGGTGTCTGTTCAGAGTCTATGTGTCTTCAGTGGCAGAGTATAGCATTCCAATTTTTGATAACGCTCAATTTTGGAACTGTAATCAAGGAAAGAAGAGGGCTTAAAGGCAAATCTCCATAGCCTTGCCCATTGTAACTCATATGTATTTCTGATTTTTGTATGATAATAGAATTAGTCTTATCCAGAAAAAAAAAAAAATATTAATCATAAGATTTAATATTAAGCCTAGTGTTTACAATATTAATCCCTTGGGTTTTTAATATTAATCCCTTAGGTTTATAAATTCCTTGGATTTATAGTATTAAGCTTTTTTGTTTATAATATTAATCCTAAGGTTTATAATATTAATCTTACGGTTTATATTCCTAGGGTATAATATTAATCGTAAGTTCTAATGTTATTCCCTTGGTTTTATAATATTAATAATTAGTTGGGGCTATTAATCCCTTGGGTTTGTAATGTTAATCCCTTCTGTTTACTGATCACTTGTGTTAATAATCCCCAAAGTTTATAATATTAATCCTTGGGTTTATTAATCCCATAAGATTTTATATTAATCCATTGGTTTTTTAATATGAATAATCCTTTGGGTTTATTAATATCTTTGGTTTATAATATTCATCATTGGGCTTATAGTATCAATCCATTTGGTTTATAACATTTATCCCTTTTACAAATAATAATTATAATAATTATTAATAATAAATATTTATTAATAATTAATAATTAATAATATTAATTTTACGATTATTAATTTTTAATATTAATATTTATATTATTATGAATTATGAATTATAAATATTTCTATTTCTATTATATTTATATTTAGGTTATTAATACCAATGTCATATTGTCACATTTATAAAATTAATTCTTTGGGTTTATAAAATTAATTCTTTGGGTCTATAATATTGATTCCTCGGGTTTGTTTCCCCTCGGTTTATAATATTAATCCTTTGAGTTTATAATATTTGGGTTTCTAGTATTCGATTTATAATATTACATTTAGTGTAAGTGTTTGAAACATTGGATTTCTAATATTGAGGTTTATAATATTGGATTTTATCATTTTAAGGTTTAATATTAATATGATTATTAATTGCTTAGGTTTATTAATATATTGGGTTTACTAATCTTAAAGGTTCATAATATAGTTTGCTTGGGTTTATAATATTAACCCCTTGGGTCTATCTTTCCCAAGGGTTTATAATATTAATCCCTTGAGTTTATAATATTATTGGACACTTTAGTTTATTAATATCTATTAATATAGTTAATATTATTAATATACTATATTATTTATATATAGGTCGATATTATTAATATTGTGATTATAATGTAAGTATATATAAAAAAAATTGATAGTTATATTAATATTTAATAAATGTATATTAATCATTAAGAAATGGTAAGAAATAAATAAGTATTATTAGTAATAATCATATACTATTACTATATTATGTTAATTTTGTTATATATATATATATATATATATATATATATATATATATATATATATATATATATATATATATATATATATATATATATATATATATATATATATCTATATGGGGTTTTTATTATTTATATAGTTATTAATAAGTACAAATAGTCATTCTCTAATAGTCACATTAACACTATACATCTAATAATTATTTAATGTGATTCATAAATGCCTATTGACATATATCAACCATGTGGTTGTATATGTGCTTCATATATGGCTATCAACGTATATCAACCACATTTGTAAATGTGAGTGTGCTAGTTTTTTGATGTCAATACAAATGAACTTGGTCACTATGAGATAAAGCACTTAACTTTAAAACATTCTGGTAAGGCCATATGGATATTAATAATTTTTTAATCTCAAGGACGTCACCCTTTGTAAGTTTAATCAACCAATCATATACTATATAAATAAAACAAAATATTATTAAAAAAAATCAAATTGAATATCAAAGGTTAAATTATAGAAACAAATGTAAGAATATTATTTCTAGTGAAACCAAAACTAATAATGGTGAAACTAACCAATTAGATTACAATATATATTGTTTGTGGCAAGTATAACAAGTGTGGCATGGCATCATAGTCCTTGTCATTCAAGATATGTACATACATATTAGTTAGGTAACTAAATTCTTTACATCAATTATTTTATTCATTATATCTTCTAGAAACATACAAAGAATAATTGTCTCAGAATCATTTTTGGGTAAATACTATATTAATCAAGTTTATGAAAGTCCCGAGCTTTTATAGAAGAATATCCTTCATACCACTCATTAACAAATGTAACTCTTTCTTTAGAATGGAAATTATTAAAAAAGAATGGCAGAAAACCCTTGGACCTTAAAATTTTTAACTAACCTATACTCATAAAGTTTGAGCTCGTCTGAGTTAGAAGATACCAAGAAGAAAATAAGTAAAGGTAATCATATAAGAAATTAATTTGTTCTATATGTAACTGTTTAGTAATTATATTTTCAATTTATGTGATGACAAAGAAAAGAGTAGAGGGTTGTTGGTTATGTAGGAAAGAAGAACATGTTATTAGGTATAAAATGCCAAACACATTACAAGTCCTATCTAGATTTAAATTATGAGTTGTAATAATATATTTAATTTCTTTAAGAAAGTTGATTTTTAGATAATTCATGGAGAGAAAAGAACAAAGATCTACTTCTAGGTAAATCATAAAAACTATAATGAAACTATTTTCAGTAGAGAGTTCCATTTCCATTAGAATTCATCGATTATCCAGTATATACAATTTATACTTATGAATATGACATATGTCCGAGTTAATGCATACGAAATATGATTGTTCATCGATTGATATTTTCTTTGATAGAAGGAATAAATACCTAACTTTCCCAACTAACTAATCATAGAACTATATGAGGTGTGACATCCCTGTTTTTGTCTTTTTTAAGACATAACTATCTTTAGATTATTGAATTATTGTTTGAACTTAATGGATATGGAAGTAAGTATTGAAATTAATTGATTATGTAATTAAATTTTATTTGATAAATAAATGAATTCATTTGGGAATAATCAAGAAAGAGCACATAAGTAATATAGACTTCTTGCTATTTAGAAAAAGGTTGTTAATTTCTCAAGTCCACATAGTGGATCTTCCCAAATATTCTCCTAAAAAAATTGTAGGAGAAAACTTATAATTTAAGAATAACATAAAGGGAGAGAAAGATTATGGCAAGAACTTATCTATAGAAAAATCATAAGTTGGGTGAAAATAAAATGAAAAGAACAACAAGAGAGAAAGGTGTGATTTAAAGGAAAAATAAAGAATTTTTCTTATTTGAATTAAAAAGCCTAGGTATATAATTGGTTCAGACCCTAAAATCAAGACTACGCTAAGGAAGAATTTGCTGGGAAGAACTATAAGAAACCATTGAGAAATATAGAGAAGGTTTTTTATTCCTGGATGTAAGAAGTCCAAGCTCCAGGGGAATTTTTGGTTGCAATTCATTCGTTGCGAGGAACATGCTCTCTCCCTAAGTATTTCCAAGAGGTTGGTTGCAATGAGATGATTTTGATTTTATTGTTTACATGCTAAACTATATATTCATTAATGTTATTTATTGTTATGAGTTCTATTGAAGTTGTTGAATTATACAAGGAACTAACTATGGTGAATAAATAGAGTAAATTGTTATGAACAAAACTATGCATTCATATATAGAATAATTATTATGAACAAAATTGTTTATGCATAATGTTATGGTTATTACAGGTTGAATATTTAACATAGGCTAATCTATTTGATTAAATTTTAGTATATGCTTGAGATTGTATATATCCCATATAGAGTTAAATTGTGATATATAGAAGGGATACTAATATTATTCTTGGAAAAAGAGAATTTGAATAACTAGATTCTTAGAGTATTTAATATAAAGAAGAATAAGATTATCTCACTATTAATGCATACATCAAAATAATAAAGTATGACTTCTTCCAAAAGAGTGAGGGGGGACATGATTAAAAAGAGAAATGTTGTGAGTTCCTATAGATGAAATGGCCAATGAATTCATATAAGGAAACATGGAATAGACAAGGTAAGTTTGTATGTCATTAAAATTAGCTGTTTGTGAGTCTAGTTAAGACTCTTTATTAAACAGTAAGAAAATACACTAAGTTTCCTACCTTACTAGAATCCATCTTTTAGTAATTAAAACTAAGTAAATGCTTTGACAATTCTTGTTGAGGAGTATAGTGGGTTGAAACAAATTATATATGTATATAAATATATAATGTTGCATACATATACATAAAAGTTTGTGTGCAATCAAGAATACATTAAATGATGTAAGAATCCATACTAGTGGTAAAGGAATCAATGAAGTTGCATGTAAATAACCTTCATGAAGGAAAAATTATTATCATGGTTCAAATTGCCACAAATTATTATGGTCTATCGAATATCAAAAGGTTAAAATTATGGATATAAACGAATCATATAGATCAAATGTTATTATACATACACTAAATTATAGAATTGAAGTATTTTTACTTACAAGGGACGAAATATTTCCTCCTTACTAGAACTACATTAAGCTATAAAGCTATGTATGCCTATAATGGCAAGAGCCCAACAAGTATTAACTAGTAAAGAAGTAAATTATGGGATAAATTCTATTATATTAGTGACAAAATACTTGTATATTGAACTAGTTAAAAAAGGGATTTAACCCTTATAAGGGTTTCAAAATATCATGGGGGCTTCACTCAATGAACATTGACATATCATGTGCATTCATGGCATACTAAAAAATACCCTTATTTTTTCTGCATATTAAGAAAAACCTCTAAAAATCACATTATTTAATCTCCTATCAATAAAAACACAATAAAACTTCCTCATTTAAACAAACCCTACTTTAACTAGATATTGTAGGTATCCATTCTTTCATTCACATTTTTGTATACCACATTGTATTTTTTCATCAAATTTGAGCTCCATTTTTTATACCTGCCAATATAAAAACCCATTACCCCCTATTATATGCTCAATATATTATGTCATTTTTCCCTCAATATAAATCCCCAAATATGAATGCACGTGGTATGGTATTTCTCCCTAAGTGAAGATCCCACTAAAAATATAAAGAACCAATACATATAATTCATATAATAAACTGAACTAGGATATAAAATAAAATAAATGATTCTTTGAAAGCAATTTCATAAAGAGATAAAGTGTAAGGAAACCCACTAAGAAAGTAGAAACATAGATATTATATAACAAATCAAAATTATACACATACATATAAATTGTTTACAGGGACCTCATAGTTTGAGTATACTATAAGTGAACAAGCTTTTAGCCTTTTAAATAGATTACAACGTTAAATAACATATTGGCCATCAAGCCTAGAAAACCTTATAGGGAAGAAAATGTCCCTGTTCAAAATAATATAGCCCATAAAAGTGTAGGCATCATATCTCTATCAAATAAACATAAACAAGATGTCTGAGACATATATGTGACAAAAAATCATTAGACTAATACAACTAACCAGTACAAAGAAAAGAAATCCGATGTAGTCTTTATTTTCGAACAAAATCACCAGAGACAAAACGACCTAGTGTGAACACAATCCATTGAAACCATACCTATATCAAAGTCAAGATATGGAATTAAAATCAAGAACAAGAGAGTATGGACATAAGTATAAAAGAAAATTATTATCCACAAAAAGAGAAAAATCAAAGTATATATACCTGGAAAGTTGAATGTATTCCATCCCATGCAAGCACTCTGTAAATTCCAACATAAAATCAAAGTTAATATAATATCTTGGAAAAAAAAAGTAATTACATTTTAAGAGTAAAAAACTAGAGATCAAACTAATAATTTCTTCATCACACTCGTGAGTCATAATATTTTTGATAGTTGTTTTAAGAAGCATAGTAAAACAATAACAAAACTAGGGTTTGATAATTAAAAACCTTTGGCTCAGGATGATAACCATGAAGAAAGAATGGCCATTTTTCTAAGAGATAACGAAATCAAAACCCTAGAGGAGTGGAAACAATACAAATGAAATATAATAGTCTATTAAACATACAAGCCACAACCATAACTAGTGTATACAAAAATTTCCATAGAAACACTTTAGTGTTTCATGGATAAACCCTAGGTTGAAAGGTGACCTATACTCTATAGGAAAAATAAGAAGTTGAAGTGATATTTAAACTTACCTAAGGATACCATGAATCCATAACCTTTAGAATTGTAGATTAAAACCATCATTGTGCCAATATCTGTACACAATAAGTAAGAAGTGTTACAAAAGTCCTTAATGACTTATATGTTGATTGAATGAAATGAAATGAAAACCATGGGTTAACTTAACCTTAAAGAGATTTAGGTTAAATATTGTTTCCTGTAGTAAACCATCATAAATATAAAATCAACCTCCTTTTAAGTTAAATCCCTTTACTCCTGTAAATTTCCATTAAAATCACATGATAGGTTAGTCAAAAAGTACAAGAGCAAAAGAAGTTACAATATAAATATAAAAAAGAGAAAGTTTCAAATGAAACCATTACCATTTTGTTAATGGAACTATAGGAATACCCTTCTCGTATGCAAGAGTAATAACGCCTGGGAGTATTAAGGCTAACATCTGCAAGAGTCAAGCAACACTCAGGCTGCATAAGACAAGAAAACAAATGACCCAAATGAGTTGTAGGTTAGGATTATTTACTCTATGGAAAATCTTGAGGAAAACCCCAACATTAGATTTCTAAATCAAATCCCAGTTGTTGAAGGTGTGCATGGTAGATAGATCATGTTAAGGGAGATGAGTGGTTGGATATGTGGCCATACATTGCCTATCAAATCCGACTCCTGTAATGAACATGCCACATGATAACACATGTTCCTTATATGATGGGAAGATAAAATCATTTATACAATGTATGGGTCTGATACAGTGAGTAATATTGTGCCATTTATATGATTAATGGAGAAGATATATTAACTTTACATATGTAAATAAAAGAACCAATAAAATTAATGTATAAGCCTAATGTTTTACTAAATAATGTAACCCTTGATAAAAATGCAAGGATGTGAGTTATGTTGGATGTATATATGTATGTACTAAGGTTTTAAAACACCACGAAACATTATTAAAGTAATTGATGGGTTGCAAAAGACCTCATGCATAATACCTATGCTACATATTGAATAATAACAATATAAATTAGAAAATGCAATTTACAAGTGATAATATATAAGATAAGGGAATGATTTTCTATATATCCATGTTATAGAGTTACTCTGAGAAATAAGAGAAAATGTGTAGTAATCAAATATTATGTCTCTATTGGTAATATAGCAATAAAACAAGAAAGAAACTAGTTGTGTAAGAGGTATGTTACATGAGGATATTATCGTATAATCTTTCAAGCTCTTATTCCAGATTGCATGGTTCATTCATGAACTATATTATGGCAAAAAGCTAATGTGGTGATATCTCGTATTTTGGTACTTGCGAAATAAACATAGTTTGACTTTTAAGAATTCACAATCTCTTCATTAGGAACTCGCGTAAGCCAAGGAACGTTGAATTTTTTCCTCGATTAACAGGATATGTTATCATGTTATTTTAAGAAGAAAAATGATCTCTTTATGAGGTCATTTTTCTCTACCACAATGCTACAAAAGGTTTACGCTTTCTTAGTATCTCCATGACATGGGGAGTAGATAGTTGCAAAACAAAATCCTTAAGCTTAGTTGGCTCTTTATGACTTTTTTTTTTCCAAATAAAAATCAAGTAATTTTATTATATATAGTAACAACAGTACATCTGCATATGCTTGTGGCATTCATGTGGCTTGTAGCTCAAAATTCCCCTAATAAAGAATAGGGCATCATACTATTTTGCAAAATAGTACATCAAACAGTATAAGAATATTAATAATAGGGAAAACATTTATATACGAAACAAGGTCATCCTATAGAAGTCATATTACCCCAAAATCTTGCAATCTTAGAGAATATACTATTTAAAGAAAATATTGTTAGAGTAATGCTCATATATATATATATATATCTATATATATATGATAATTATAGGGTTTCTTATGCAAAAAAGAGAAAACAATCATAATTAGTCTCTAATCAGATTTGAAGCCATCTACTTAAAAATATTCTATGGATCTTTCAGAATCTTCTAAAAAAATTCAAGAGGTTCGGTCCATTTCAGATTTAGCTTTCCTGAATCTATCTACGTCATGGCTCTACTCCCTGCAAAAATGGGAAAAAGAGATGAGTGAATAAGAATCGTCACACATATGCATATTTGTGATACTTTCCATAAGAAAACAATAATTTACATATTATATAATAATTATTAATTTACCTATTATATGATATTTATTAATTATTATTTTTATGTATCTAATTTTAGGTATTTAACTACTTTTATATATAACTCATATATTATATAATATTATTATACTATTATTTTTAAGGATTATGTACCCAATTGATGTTAGGTATATCATATTATTATTTTCTAAAATTTTATAAATATAAAATGAATTATAAATCTTCCTTATATTAAAATATCATATATTATGACATACAATATATGCCTCTTTATAAAACAAATTTCCCACATATTTTTAAAAATAATTTTAAAATTTAGTAAAATTAAATTTGAAAAATAAATAAATTTTAAACCAAATATTTTGAACTGTGAATATTATTAAAATATGTTCTCACCTTAAAAATATCAATATCCACATCATACCTATCAACAATTAACAAAAATAATAAACATATCCATTCTTCAATGAAATCCCTTTCTGAGATGTATCGAAGGAAAATCTTATAAGGGGACCATTCCCCTCATGCCATAGGTCCATAGGTTTGGAAAAACCTGAGGAGTTTGAGATTCATGAATGGGAATCTCATGTATACAGGTGGAAGAAATCCCTCCATGGCTTGAAGTGAAAACACCCTGGGAATTGTATGGGAGGATTGATAGTTGTTTGATGAAGCTGAGATTCACTAGGAGTGAAACCGATCCAAACCATTACCCGAAGGTTGTAGATGATAGACCTCTCATACCATCACCTTATGCAGATGAACTATTTCAAACAGATGCAGACCCTCTCATTTGCAAAAGTAAGAGGGAGTTGGATTCATGACATATGTTTTACAGTTAGCATGTTGAGCTCTTGGTTGAGTCCCACTGGATTGGTGCCAAGAATCTTTTGAAATATCTTCAGGGCACATTCTCTCATATATTGAGATACATTTCCGGAAATATGAAAACTGCATGATTATTCGAATGTTGACTATGCAGGAAGTGTGGAGGATCACTAGAGCACTTCTCAATGTTGGTTCTCTTTGGATTCTACTTCAATATCATGGATGAACAGGAAGTAGAAGTTGGTTATTATAAGTACCACGAGATCGAATACATAACTACGAGTATGACCTCATATGAAGTTGCCTAGTTGTGGAAGCTCTTCAATGAGTACACATGATGAATACCACTATGATTCTCTGTGACAACCAGAGGTGGGATTCGATTATTGAGGAATCCTGTACTGCTCCATAAAATAGACATCAGATACTGCCTTATCTAGGATATGGTAAATTAATGAGCAAGGAGGCTCCATCGCATTGAGATGATGTACAGGTCGCTACACTTTGTCAGAGACCCGGGGAAAGATCAAATTTTTTATTTTCCCGCATGACTTGGAGCCATCGAGAGACCCTTGTAAAAGGGTCGTCCATGTTGCATACATTGAGCTCTGGGAGCTCTGAGGGCTTGCGTTTCTTATTGGAGCAACATATGACCACAAGTTGACTCACCCTCCCCTGGTGGTGCACACTAGGATAGGATGATTCACTCTCCTTTGGACAAGATGATTCACTTTCTTGTGGGACAAGATGATTCGCTCTCTTGTGGGATAGGATGATTCGCTCTCCTGTGTAGCAGGATGATTAGTTCTCTTGTGAGGTCTAGATAATGTGTTCTCCATGACAATTGTGTAGCAAGATGATTAGTTCTCCTGTGAGGACAAGATTGATTAGTTCTCTTGTCAAGGCATCCTAGCCATGCAGTCTGGGACTCATGGGAAGTACCTCTCATCTGATCAATGAGCAGTGAAATGAGGATAGGGACCATAGTAGTACCGATGGATGCATCATTGTATCTACTGTACTCCCTATGCTAGATGACCTTCATTGATATGGGATCAATGATACTAGTCTGGGACCAATGGTAGTAGTTTTACCTACTATGACACTGACTTCGGGTCGGTTGAGACTGGTCTGGGACCAGTGGTACATACTCTGAGACTGACTTCGAGTCAGTGGAGGACTGGTCTGGGACCAGTGAGAGTGGTACATACTACGACGCTAGCTTCGGGTCGGTTGAGACTGGTCTAGGACTAGTGGTACACTCTCTGAGATTGATGATACTGGTCTGGGACCAGTAATAGGAGTGGTACCCACTATGATGGTGACTTTGGGTCAGTTGAGACTACTCTAGGACTAGTGATATGCACTTTGAGACTAACTTCGGGTCAGTGGAGAATGATATCAGACATTCTTGATCAATTCTTATTCTTCATGGTTCAGCAGAGTAGAGCTAAGCAGAGCAGAGCAAAGCCAGCAGAGCTGAGTAGAGCAGAGTAGAGCCAACAGAGCTGAGCAGAGCTAACAGAGCTTAGTAGAGCTAGCAGAGCTGAGCAAAGTAGTGCATGGCACTAATGGCTGAGATAGTATCATCGGACATATGGATCAACGGATGGAGTTCTCGCTAGTTGAGAGGGAGTGTTAAAATTGGAAACTACGACCAAACTCCATGTGGGTCATCTTATTTATGGCAACTAATATTTAAATTGGATCCCTCTCATTGAGAGGTGTAGGATTGATCTAAAGATCATCTAATTCTGATAAGTATTTGTGGAGATATGAATTTATTTTGATTATGGAATTATTATCAATCTGACCAGTAGCTTCAGTAGGCTGAGAAGCCCAATAGACATGCCTATTCATCATCTACATTTTAGTATAAATACAAAGGACTTGAAATCATTTGAAACACATGCCCTCTTCATGGGTTCTCCTCCTCTCCACGTCTTGGGCTTTTGGAGAAGCTGGGACACCAAGAATATACACTGGATGATGCCCTAAATGCAGTGATGAAGACCTTATACACAACCCTAATTTATATGCTATAATGGAGACACCAAGCCGTAGTAAGGGAAGGAACTAATGCAGTCTCTCATTCACTGTCTTCAAGACCTTCATATGCAAGGCATAGAGTTACCTATCATGTAGTCATGGAGATAGTGATACACAGATCATGGTGATATATATACGCTGCTCATGGAAACATATGTGATATACGTTGTTCATAATGGATACGCTGGTCATTAAATGCTATATGTTGTTCTTATACGCTATAGGGCAGAGAGACTCCCTACATGCAGTGACTATAATATGGAAGCTACAGTCATAACCACAGTCATGAGGAGGTGAAGCTGCAGTTAACGTGGAGCTACAGTCACGAAGAAAGCCACAGTCTTAGAAAGGGAAGCCACTGTCATAAAGAAAGCTGACGCAATCATGAAGGGAGGAAGCCGCAGTGAGGTGGAGCCGTAGGCATGGATGGAAAACTGTTATGAAACGAGCTCAAGAAAAGATAGAAAAGATAGATCAGCGCCTTAGAATTCAGCCTCTTCGAGGGGGCAACCTCCTTTACATTGCATAAATGAACAATTCTTGGATGATACAAATGACAAAACCTCCTTTCTATATATAGGAGTCTAAGGAGTCACAATATAATCCAGCCAACCTAACAATAATAATATAAAGCCACAAAAATAACAATAGAGGGATTCTATGGGGCACAGTAATAACAATATGGGGGTAATAGGGGCACAACAATATTAATAAGGGGTATAACTACAATAGTAATGGGGTAATCACTAGTATTATAGGGACCCAACATGCCCCTCTCCTTCAAAAAAGTGTTGTCCTCAATGCTTGAGTAGTTCTGGATACTTCTGCATAAAATTCTCATCCTCCCATGTGGAATCTTCAGCGGATAAGTTCTTCCAATTGATAAGATACTCTGAAATTGATCGATTTCGTAGCTGTCGAGTTCTTGTTTCTGTGACTGCTTCCGGTTCCAATATAATTTTTCCTTCCTCGTCAAGTTCTGGCAATATTGTTTGAACTGGGAGCTTGTCGCCTATAACCTTCTTTAAACAAGGAACATGGAAAACTGGGTGCAATCGAGAAGCTGTAGGAAGCTCCAATTTGTATGCCATAGTACCAATCTTTTGCAACACCTTGTACGGACCATAATAATTTGGTGATAATTTATTATCCTTCTTAGCTTGCTTGAGGGACATTTGCTTATATGGTTGTAGCCGTAGGAATACCCAATCACCTACATCAAAACTTATTTCACTGCGATGTTGATCTGCCTGTTGTTTCATTCTATTCTGTGCCAACACGAAGTTATCCTTCAAGAGTTCAAGGACTTGTTGTTGATGTTTGATGTGATGTTCCACTTCCTGAACCTTAGAATTTCTCTTAAATATGATGTGATGGATGGTGGTTGATACCCATAAAGTGCCATAAATGGGGTCATTTTTTTTGCTGTATGGAAGGAAGTGTTATACCACCATTCAACCAAAGGCAACCATTTGACCCATTGTGTCTGTTTATCAGATACAAAGAAACGAAGATATCCTTCCAAACATTTGTTTACTATCTCAGTTTTCCCATTAGATTGAGGATGATAAGATGAGCTATGAGCTAACTGAGTACCAAGACAAGAAAATAATTATGTCCAAAAATTTCCAGTGAAAATGGGATCTCTGTCACTTACAATAATCTTTGGGTTTCCATGTAGCTTTTGAATTGTTTCCATAAATGCAGTAGAAACTGTACTAGCTTTAAATGGATGTGATAATCCACAAAAGTGTACATACTTGGTAAGTCTGTCAACTACCACCATGATGACACTCTTTCCCTCAGACTTTGGTAAACCTGTGATAAAATCCATTGAAACCTCCTCCCAACGTTGGCTTGGAATGGATAAAGGTTGTAATAGACCTGGTGTCTTAATTGTTTCAACTTTATTTTCTTGGCAAACCAAACATTCCGCCACAAACTTTTGAATATCTGATTTAAGGCCATCCCAAAAAAATTTCTTCTTAACCCTGTGGTAAGTTTTTAAAAATCCAGAGTGCCCTCCTAAGGGAGAAGTGTGCAATTGATCCGGATCTTGGGAGGAGGCCCCCAAGATCTAAAAGATTGAAATGGATCTTGGGGTAGAGAGACCCCCATGATCTGAAAACTTGAATTGCCAAAAGAAAAATAGGAGAATGCCCAATAAACAAAACCATAAAGAAACTTTTATTTAAAATAGTAATGAAAATAAACCAGCTAAGGCGATGGTAGCTTATCTCTGAGAAGAGATGTGGTGGCTACATGCCTCTGAACTGTAAAGGCTACATTGTGGCGGACAATCTGTCCTTTCACAAAATGTGACTTGTTACTTATAGTTTTTTTTTTCAGTTACAATACCACAGGTCAATTCCATGGGTGAATGAATACCATGGGTGGATTTTACAATACCACAGGCAGATGCCATTTACAATACCATGGGTAAATTCCATGGGTGAATGAATACCATGGGTGGATTTTACAGTACCACGGGCAGATGCCATTTACAATACCATGGTTAAATTCCATGGGTCAATGAATAATATGGGTGGATGAGTACCATGGGTTGATTTTACAATACCACGGGCGGATGCCATTTACAATACCATGGGTAAATTCCATGGGTCAATGAATAATATGGGTGGATGAGTACCATGGGTTGATGCCATTTTCCATTCGGATCAGCAATTCCATAAGAATCTTTTGTTTTAGCTGGGAATTCTTACAGAGGTATAAGCGATCTTTGTACCATAACAAATCATTTTGCCAGCTAAATGTATCAGACGTACTGGAATCTTGTTGTAACCTTCGAATAAGTGCCCACACTTCTTCGTCATTCTTCCATTCCTCCCTTGCTTCGTTTATCCAATCTGGTTGGATAATAGAAATGGTGCACAACAATGCTTCCACATCCTCATCCTTTCTTGAGAGTGCATCTACCACCACATTTTGCTTCCCTTTTTTGTAAATGATTTCAAAGTCATAAACCAACATCTTTGTGACCCACTTTTTTTGCTCTTCAGAGGATAATCTTTGTTCTAAAAAGTATTTAAGGCTGTCGTGATCCGTTTTTACCTTGAAGTGTCTTCCCATTAGGTAGGGTTGCCATTTCTTAAGTGCATGGAGTATTGCCAACATTTCCTTCTCATAAATAGCTTTGTGTAAAAACTTTCCCTTGATTGGACGACTTTCAAAAGCAATAGGTCTTTTATCTTGCATTAAAACAGCACCAATTCCATTTCCTAAAGCATCACATTCCACAATAAAGGTTTTTGTGAAGTCCGGTGTAGCTAAGACCGCTGCTTGGCACATTGCCTCTTTAAGATGTTCGAATGCCTTTGTTGCTTCTGGGGTCCATGAAAATGCATCTTTCTTCAATAATGTTGTTAGAGGTGCTGCTATTCTCCCATAATTCTTAACAAACTTGCGATAATACCCTGTCAACCTGAGAAATCCTCGTAGATGCTTTATGGATGTGGGAATTTTCCATTCCTTAATGGCTTTAATTTTGCTAAGGTCTACCTTAACTCCTCCATGAGATACAATATGACCCAGATATTCCACCTCTTTTACTCCAAAAAAACATTTGGATCTTTTTGCATATAATTGTTTCTCCTTCAATAGTTGTAACACCTTGTCAACATGTTCAACATGATCCTTCCATGACTTGCTGTAGATTAGTATATCATCAAAAAATACTAACATAAATTTTCTAAGGAATGGTTTGAAAATTGAATTCATCAAAGCTGTAAATGTTGAAGGTGCATTGGTAAGACCAAAAGGCATGACCAAAAATTCATAATGACCCTCATGAGTTCTAAATGCTATTTTCGGAATGTCTTCAATCTTCATTCTTATTTGATGATATCCCGAATGAATATCCAACTTGGTGAAGTAAATTGATCCATGCAATTCATCCAGTAATTCATCAATGACAGGAATGGGAAACTTATCTTTAATAGTGAGCTTGTTGAGCTCCCTATAATCCGGACACATGCGACATGATCCATCCTTCTTGTGCACCAATACGACTGGAGCAGAGAAAGAACTTTGACTTGGTTGAATTATACCAGCCTCTAGCATTTCTGCAACCATACGTTCAATTTCACTCTTTTGGGCATAGGGATATCTGTACGGCCTGATGTTTGGAGGAACACTTCCTCGAATCAGATGAATAGCATGATCATGATCACGAATAGGTGGGAGACATTTGGGAGTCTCAAATACCTTGGAATGATTGTCCAAGAATTTTTGGAGATCTGGAGAAATAGATGATTCCACTGTGGACACATCTAGCGAACATAATTGTGCAATTACACCTCTTTGTTCCTTTTTTAGAAGCTTTATCATACCGTTAGAGCTGATTATCTTTCCCAGTTTCCCTGCAATACCCCTTAATTCAACTTCCTTTCCTTCCACAGAAAATTTCATGAAAAGTTCTTGAAATTTAAAAGCTATTGTACCCAAGGAATGTAGCCATTGGACTCCTAGTACAACATCAGCACCTCCCATTGGAATGGAAAGCATTGGGCTAGTCAATACATATTCTCCCATGGATAGCTTGATATTATGGCACTTTCCTGAGCAATTTATTGTTCCTCCATTTGCAACCATCACTTGACACTCTGGTGCTGGATATAAGAAGCAATCAAATTCTCTTGCTACCTTGCAATGAATAAAATTTTGGGTACTTCCTGAATCAATCAACACTATTACATTTTTCTTCTTGATTTGTCCTTCTATCTTGATGGTTTGAGGAGTGGTAATTCCCGCCAATGCATTACAAGATATGGTCAGATTCATTTCTTCTTTATCTAGGCTTTGTTCCTAGAGTATATCCTCTTCTTTTTACCTTTCTTGCTCCTTTTCTTTTTCCTCTTCACAATCTATGTAGAATAATTTCTTCTCAACACACTTATGACCTTTAGTGTATTTGCTATCACAACTATAACAAAGCCCTTTTGCTCTTTTTTCTTCCAATTGTTGTGGTGTCAACCTTATAGGTTGTGAAAGACTAGCGGCAACAACACTTTCGTCTTTATAGTTGTGAGTGGTATGCTTCCTGGTTGCCATAATTTTGCTTTCCATTTTTCTTGCTAACCTGAATGCCTTCTCTAATGAATCAAGTTCCCAAAGGCAAACATCATGTTGGATATTATCCTTTAAAGACACTATGAACACATCAATCCTATGCTCCTCTGGAATATCTTTTACCCTTATGTTCAATTTTTGGAACTCCTCAATGTGCTTCATTATTGAACCCTTTTGTTTGAGACTTATCAATTGGCTAAAAAAAGTGTTGCTTTTTGTATCCTCATAATCTGCTATCAATTCTTCCGTAAAAATTGCCCAAGTGATAAATGTTTTACAAGAGCAAAGCCATTGATACCATACAAACTGATTTGGTTCCAAATATAAAGTTTCCATACGTACCTTTTGTGTGTTTTGCACATTATTGAGATCGAAGAATTTCTCCATCTGTAATATCCATGTGGCGGGATCCCTGCCATCAAACTTCCTCATATCGATTTTTGGAATATGGTGAGTCTTCGATCCAACATTAGAGTCTATGGAATCATAATTAACATTTCTTTTGTTCTCATCATGAGTTTCCTTTAGTACCCTTTCACCCTTAGTGACCATTTCTTGTAGCAACTTATTCATATTTATCTTCAATTCTTCAATCTTATCATCCATGCCATCAATTTTAGCGTCCATGCCATTCACCTTAGCTTCCATGCCATCTATCTTAGCTTCTATGCCTTTCTTTAAACAATCCATCTTAGCTTCTACACCCTTCTTTAAACCATCCATCTTAGCTTCTACATCTTTCCTTAAACCATCCATCTTAGATTCTGTTGCTTTTTGTGCAAGTGACACTTGTTGCACTTGTTCTTGTAATTTTGATATATCATATAGCATTTCTTCTTCTTCTGCATGAGTCATGCTAGAGCTTTCAGGTTCCTTACTAGGTGTTTGCATTTTCTTTCCTCGGGGCATTAGTTACTGATAATAATTCTCTAATATGCCCTTTGAATTCCTTCAAAATAAATTTTCAAACCAAGCTTAAGCAAAAATTAAAAAAAATCTACACACATTTTTTCACTTTGTAGGAGCTCGATATTACCTCTGATGTATCTCTGTACTTTCTGATTATCTAGTTCTAAATTTGTGACCTGTAGTAGCTCTCTGTGTCCTCTTTCCAATGCCACAAGTCTGACCCAAATTGGATTCTCCAAGGAAGAGTTATACGAAATCTCCCACAGTGACTTGATTATAGACTTGTTCAGTAGAGCAAACTTGTACGATGTGCCACGAGTCACTGTTTTGACCTTTGGATCTGAAAAACACCCACAAGAAACTACAGCCCGTCCTCTTTCTGTACCTTCTTACGTAACTTCAATCTGATCCCCAGAGAGAAAGTTATGACGATTTTCCCCAGGTCACCTGTTTTGAATGTAATTCAGGAGTCTGCAAAAAGACCAACTTCCTCAGATCATATCTTTGCAAATATCACGCGAAAAGCTCTGAAATTTAGATCCAAGGTTCAGCACGATTTCTTCTCAATTGGGTTTCTTTTGTGACTTTGGAAATGTCACAGAAAAAAAGTTATAGCGAAAATTCCACGATGACCTGTTTGGAGCAGCGAAACCCTAGAATCCAAAGCTCTAATACCAAATGTTATGAAATCAGCTCAAGAAAAGATAGAAAAGATAGATCAACGACTTAGAATTCAGCCTCTTTGAGGGGGCAACCTCCTTTACATTACATAAATGAACAATTCTTGGATGATACAAATGACAAAACCTCCTTTCTATATATAGGAGTCTAAGGAGTCACAATATAATCCAGCCGACCTAACGATAATAATATAAAGCCACAAAAATAACAATAGAGGGATTCTATGGGGCACAGTAATAACAATATGGGGGCAATAGGGGCACAACAATATTAATAAGGGGTATAACTACAATAGTAATGGGGTAATCACTAGTATTATAGGGACCCAACAAAAACGCAGTGAGATGAAGCCACAATGAGAGGCAACCACAGTGATAATGTGAGAGCCACACCCAAACACGTAAGAGCTGAAGTCAAGACTCTCATATGCAGGTCCATACGCAGTTATGAAGAACTTTGTTCATGAAGGCACTTACATGCAGATCATAAAGACAGTTATACATAGTCTCTTTATAATGGTCATGAAGTTTTGGCCTCCTCACTGTCTAGTTATAGTCTCAAATCTTAGTCATCATTGAAGTAGCATTACAATCTTGGCATACCATTGATGAAGATCCAGGTGGTATTCCTATAGTTGTCTCAACATAATGGCCAACAATGGTTAGGGTTTGAAATAGAAGGATAGATCGCTATGATTTCATAATATATCTCGTTGCAGTATTATGACAGTTATAGGATCATTACTTGATCTCAATATAACTCTCATATCTCAGTAAATGGTGGTATTAAAGATGATTTCAGAAGCCTGATCTCGATGGCACTAATGTGAATGTGCATCATGATGATCTCAGCGGAAGGCATGATGATGCATTATGGGCACATTAGCAACGGAAGGCATGATGATACATGATGGGCACATTAGCAAGGGAAGCATGATGATGAATGAAACAATGGGCATGATAAATAATAAGAAGCATGATGATGAGAGTAGGATCGGCTTAGTCATCAAGGTTCAGCACATGTGATAGTCTAGGATGGTGTCAAACAGTTATGTGCAGCAAATGGACGAAAGGCAGCACTATGATAGGTGAAGCCATCACCTTGGAGAATCAGTTGAAGCAGAATGTCTTCAACTGATCTCATCGTTATAGGAGATGATCTACGCTCAGATCTAGATAAGTCAAAGTTTTGAATTCTATTGTAAATGTACTATCTCTCTCTCTGCTGAAATTTGAAGGACATTAAGGAAGAATTGATCAAGGGTTTCCCCACATTGGGGTTTGTCCCTGGCTAGCACCACATATTGTGTCCTCTTGTCTTATCTTGTCTTTTGTGATTTATATTTATGTCCTATCTACAATTTACTTTAATGTTGATGTGATTGCTAACTATGAAAATTTAAATAAATTTCTCTAGCATAGAACATACGTAAATTTAACACACTATGATACCCCTTAATTCAAATTCTTTTCCTTCCCAAGAAAATTTCAAGAAAAGTTCTTTAAAATTAAAAGTTATCGTACCCAAATATTGTATCCATTGCACTTCTAGTACAACATCAGCACCACCCATTGGAATGGAAATCACTAGACCGTTCAATACTCCCATGGATAGCTTCATATTCTAGAACTTTCTAGAGCAATTTATGGTTACTCCATTTGCAACCATCACTTGACACTCTGGTGCTAGATATAGAATGCAATTCAATTCCTTGGATATCTTACAATGAATAAAATTATGGGTACTACTCGAGTCAATAAACACTATTACCTTTTTCTTCTTGATATGTCCTTCTATCTTGAGAGTTTGAGGAGTGGTAATTCCTGCCAATGCATTACAAGATATGGCTGGATTCATTTCTTCTTCCTCTAGGGTTGATCCTGGTGTATATCCTCTTAATTTGACGTTTCTTGTTACTTTTCTTCCTCCTCTTCACAATCTATGCAAAATAATTTATTCTCGACACACTTATGACCTTTAGTGTATTTTCTATCACAACTGTAATAAATCCCTTTTTCTCTTTTTTCTTACAATTTTTGCGGTGTCAACCTTGTCAGTTGTGGAAGGCTATGGGCAGAAACACGTTCATATTTATAGTTGTGAGTTGTTGGCTACCTTGTTTCCATAATTTTGCTTTCAATTTTTCTTCCCAACCTGAATGCCTTCTCCAATGAATCAGGTTCCCAAAGGCGAGCCTCATGTTGGATGTTATCCTTTAAATTTCCTATGAACACATCAATCCTATGCTTGTATAGAATTTCTTTTACCCTTATATTCAATTTTTGGAAGTCCGCAATGTGCTCCACCATTGAACCCTTTTGTTTCATATTTATCAACTCGCTAAAGGAGGTGTTTCTTTTTGTATCTTCATAATGTGCTATCATTTCCTCCATAAAAATTGACCAAGGGACAATTTGTTTACAAGAAAAAATCCATTGATACCATACAAACTAATTGGGTTCTAAATATAAGTTTGCAATGTGTGCCTTTTGTGTGTTTTGCACATTATGGAGATTGAAATATTGCTCCATCTCTAGTATCCATGTGACGATATCCTTGCCATCAAACTTCCTCATATCAATATTTGGAACATGGTGGGTCTTCAATCCAATGTTAAAGTTTTTGAAATCATTATGAAGATTTCATTTGTTCTCATCATGAGTTTCCTTTACTACCCCTTCACCATTAGTAAGCATTTCTTCTAGCAACTTTGTCAAATCTACCTTCAAATCTTCCATGTTACCTTTAATGTTTACTTCTATACCATCCATCTTAGCTTTCATGCCATCCATCTTATCTTCCATTTCATTATTTAAACCATCCATATAAGCTTCAGTTACTTTTTGTTAGAGTGAAATTTGTTGCACTTGGTCTCGTAATCTTGATAGATCATGTTTTATTTCTTCCTCTTCTTCATGTGTCATAGTAGATATTTCAAGTTTCTTACTAGGAGTTTCTATTTTCTTTCTTTTGGTCATCAATTAATGATAATTATTCTTCACAGTTCTTTTTGAATTACTTCAAACTACTTTCTCGAACAAAACTTATGCAAATTTAAAAAAAAACTACACACCTTGCTTTTCACTCTATATGAGCTCGATATTGAATATCATGTATCTCTATAATTTCATATCTTCAAGTTTTTAAATTCCATGCTATGGTATCTCAGTATGTCTTATTTCTAGACCCACAGGTATGATCAAGATTTCTTTCTTGCATAAAGAGTTATGCCCAATATCCCATGATGACCTAATTATAGACTCGTTCAGTAGAGTGAACTTGTTCAACGTGCCATGTGTCACTGTTTCAACCTTCAGCCCTGCAAACAATATCCAAAAAAATGCAGTTCGTGCTATGTTTGTCACGTTTTATGAAATTTGAATTCGATGCTCAGAGAGAAAGTTATGACGATTTTCCCGAGGTCATCTGTTTGAGATGGAATTCGGGAGCCTGCACAAACCCTAACTTCCTCAGCTCGTATATCTGCAAATATAGTGCTAAGAGAATTGAAATTCAGACATAAAGTTCATCACTATTTTAGCTCAAATGGATTTCAATTGTATCTTCTAAAACACCATAGAAAAAAGGTATAGCTAAAATTCCACGATGGCTAGTTTGAAGGAGTGAAACCCTAGAATGAAAAACTCTCATACCAAAAGTTATGCAACCATCTCAAAAAATAGAAGAAAGAGATAGATCAATGACTTCAAAAATAGCCTCTTCAAGGAGGAAACATTCTTTACATTAAAAAAATCAACAATTCTTGGATGATTCAAATGATAAAACCTCATTTCTATATTTCAGGGTCTATGGGTTGATAATATAATCAGAGTTGACATAATGATAATAATGTAAGGGAACAACAATAACAATAGTGGGATTCAATGGGGTACAATAATAACAATATGGGGACAACATGGGTACAACAATAACAATAAGGGTCTATAATGACAATAATAATAATGGAATACACTAGTATTATAGGGACCTAACAAACTAACAAAGCCTAAAAGACAAACTGTTTCAAGAGATTTGTTAGAAAAAAATTGTCCCATCGCAAGGCTTCATGTAAGGTAAAGCACTTGACAAGTGAACAAGTCGAGGTGAGATTGACGTAAAATTTTCTGAGAAAATATCCATAATTTTTCAGTAAAATGTTTTTCCCATCATGGGATGATTAAGAAGTGAACATGTAAGGGTAAACCTGAGAAATGAGAGCTAGGATGAGAATAAATATTGTTAATTGACGAACAAGGTTTTGTCGTCCCCTGGGGATTTTCTAAAAGTGTTCCAATAAAAGAGATTGTAGTTAGAGTTATTCATCTCTCAAGAGACGTGAAAAACAACTATTAATCCACGACGAGCTTACAAACTTAGGAATTTTTTGTTTTTTTGAAGATTTTATAAGTGATTGTCTATGCAATATTTACAAGGGGGAAATCCATCATGATTTTACAAAGAGAAAATTATATATATATATATATATATATATATATATATATATATATATATATATATATATATATATATATATATATATATATATATATATATATATATAAGTAGGATATGCAAACATAAACGGGTCCCCATTTTGTATGGATTAAGTACAAAATGGGAGGTTGTTGTTGTACTACAACACAACCCTAAACTAAAGTATTAATCTCTTAATATATCTATGTATTGCGCTTACCCAATGTTGACCACCACTAGCATACCATTAGAATATGTATTTAATATATATTATACTCCACATGTATGTTAGTATGTATCTTAGTATAATAATAAACATAATATGTGAGTATATATACTAGTATATAACGGCATAATATGTTGTTATATATAATATATGATATCTATATAATATTATATTAGTGTATATATAATAGCATATATACTTGTACATATATTGGTATATATATGCTAACTTGTATATGAACATAATACCGATATACATATGGGTATATATGCATACACATATAACTAATTTTGGCTATTCAACCAAGATTGCATGAGGACTTGCAAAGTCTCAGGTGTGGGGGAGATGTTGGGCTTTCATTCTGAGGTCTTTACTACTATCAAAAGTGTGAGTTTTTCCCTTTCTACTCCTTGTAGCCAACTATCACTCTTATTTTGTCACAATGAGTTGAATTATGGTCATCACATATTTATGAGGTATGATGTTATTAAATTCAATTCTCTTCCCTTATTTTTATTGAGTTATTTGAGCTATAACTTGCCTTTTCTAATATGATTATCGAATCCTATAACCCCAGTAAAGACCTCGTAACCAAAATCATTAAAATGTCATGTCTATGCACCCTAGGGTGATATATGTCACATTTGTTTCATTGTTAGGTGGCTTGAGAAGGATCAATGTTGGTTGGACTGCTCCTAGTTTAGACAAGGAAGGCACTAACTCACAATTAATGCTACAGCCAAACGTAGGGTTGTAATGCATACAACACAACAATAGTTGAATAATTAATCAATTTTGATGTTTTGGGAATTGTCATGGATATTTTCATGCATGCCATGTCATGAAAACATTTATGCCAAAATACAAGCAATCACCCATGTTAACAAGAGCTATATTTTTCAATGGTATTACACCCTACTCTATTTTTGGGATGAAAATAGTTAACAAGTATGTGTGTCCTCAAGAGCTATTCATGGTTTAATACACCCTCCTTATATTATATAACATTTATAATAAGTAAAGTTGAAAGGTCAATGTTTGTAATATTAAAATATTGGTCAAGAAAGAAGTTAATATATGTATTGAAAAATTGTTCAAATGGTCCAATATGAAGGCCATATGTTGGTGTATATTGCAGTTTGATGACAAGGAATATGTGGATCCATGCTATGTCTATGCAGGTTGTCTTTACAATTGTAATGTGAACTTGTATATTCCTCTTTTAATATAAGTGATTCTATTTTGAGTTTTATTTCGCAAAAAGTTACTTATATTATTTTTTCCTTTGTAACACAAGTTAGTAGGTAGGCCCCTCCTACTTGGTTTGCATTGAAAAATCATTTATTTCTTATTTATATTAGCTAATTAGATAGATTTGTATTTTTATTTATGTTTTGTAGATTAATATTTTAATTCTCTGTAATTTTATTTCTGGAACTTTCACATGTTCTTCATTGCAAAAGCGTGGATTCCCTATAGATTTTAGACACTAAAGGTTGAAGAATGAAAGTGCTTTTTAAGGAATTGAAAAACCATTGGATGCCTATGAAAAATAAATAACTCTGACCAAATATCATAAAATTATTTTGTAAACATAATCCCATTGATCATGCAAACCCATAGCATTTTACTTTCTTCCTAATTGAATTTTGTCTTTTAATTGTGAAGTGTGGATTCCCCATATAAAATTTAGGCATTAAAGGTTGTGTTGTCAATGGTAGAAATATGTCAACCAAGGGAATCTCCCCGATGTGAAGTCCCAATTAAAAATCACATCGTTTGGAGTAGGAGCTCCATCTGATGTATCAACCCCAATGCCATGTATCTTTATAGATTTTCCTTGGCTACTAAGGTCAACACAAGATAGTAATATACAGGCATGTGTGGAACAACAAGTGAGTATGGATTGTGAAATGTTTAGTTGCAAAAATTATCAACCCCTTTAAAGACATGTAATAGTACTAATCTAGAAAAGGCACACGAGCATATACATATGAATGAATCATTGATTAACCAACGAAATAGTTCACAAGGAAGAAATTATTGTTAAGGAAAATACAACACACCTTCAACAAGATAAGTACCAAAGCCACCAAAATAGTTCAATTTCCCTAGTATAGATGAAAAAAACATATATCACACACATTTGAAGAATGGTATTACAATATTCATGACATATGAATTAAAGCGTGTTGGCTGAATGAGATTATAAATTAAGTAAAATCTCCCAGATACATCAAGAGAGTGAATACCACTAGCCCCAATAGTGGAGCGTTACAGGAGTCACTTTCTCCTCCAAAACAACTATATTCCTCTCCAATGCTTGGTAGGAGGAGCTAAGGTGAAAAGTCCATTACTTGAGTAATGAGGGTGTTTATATAACAAATGGGGTGACCATTTAGGCCCCTTGTTACTATTGGACTACCTTCATGACCTTATGACTTCTCAACGACCTTTCAACTTCCTACGTGAATTGTCATATTACATGATGACTCTTGGACTTACACTTTACATTAAATTTATCAAATATTGAATTTACATAGTGTGCAAATGATGTGGAAAATAATGAGTCATGACCGAACATGACATGACACTACTGAGATGGAATGCATGATGATGTGGCAATGCCAAGTTGTCCTTTTTGCTGCTTTGTCTTCATTAAAAGTTGTATCCAATACTTTGTCTTCATGAGAGATATGATTTGTTCTTCACATCCCTCAAAATTGTTGTGAATCAGATGGAGTATTCATGTAGTCCTAATCTTTGGTATTTTGTTGTAATCCAGTGCTCCTTCATCTTCTTGCCTAGTGATCATCTTATCTACTTAGTTTCTTAGGTGTCTTCTAGCTTAGTCTCCTTCTTCATCTCCTTCAACATAATATTTGCATGACATAATAGAATACTTGTGATTGCGATCCACCCATGATAAGATGATATCAGTATGATAAACCCCTAGCCTAATATGCTTCATGAAATCACTTGTTAGGGCTAGAACTAGTGACATGCTGAGTTACTAACTAAGGGATTGTGCAATTATATAGGCCAAGGTACAAGAATGAGGCTTCCGACCATTCAATGCACAATTTAGGATGGCTAGGGTCAAAGGATTGGACAATTGAGGGACTTAATGACTCAAGCTGAAGGCTTGAGCCTTAAGACTACACAATGCATAGTTATGGGGGCTTAGGTAGAGGGATTGTGAAGTTAAGGGACTCAAGGGCTCAAGCTGAAGGATTGAGCCTTCAAACTACGCAGTGCACGATTTTGAAGACCTCAAATTAATGGCTGCACAATTGAGGAACTCAAGAGGTCAAGCTTGAGGCTTGAAGTTTCCGAAAACATAGTTTGGATAGAAGAACATGGTGGGATATTATGAGTTCAGGGGTTCAAGGCCTCAAGCTTGGGACTTGAATATTGAATTTTCCCAATGCGTAGTTGTGGAGGGAGAGAGACCATGTGATTTTGAAATTGCACAGTTCAAGAGCTCAAGTCTAAAGCTTGATGCTTGAGACTGTGGAATGCATAGAGAAGGCTGGCCGAAGGTAAGGATTAGGCAGTTCTAGAGCTCAAGGATTGGGAATGAGCATTGATACTGTGCAATGCATGGTTCCAAGAGGAAATGTCAGAGCTTGAGGGTTGAGACTATGCAATTCGTAGTTCAGGAAGGCTGAGTGAAGTCAAGTTCCAGCGGGAACAATTTTTTTTGGATAAGGCTAAATGTGGGATTAGTAAGGCTCAAGTGAGTAGAGGAAAAAGTAGATCATGATCACATATTCGTAACAGTCAGTGACACGACACTAATCACTCAAAAAACAAGAACAACATGATTCCCTCAATGCAACAACAATCCAACATACCTCTCCAAGTGAGGCAAAAAGGCTACACTTTGTGACGAAAGTGACATGATGTGTGCGAAAGTGCATGAAACTTTGGGGATAATTGTAAAACATGTCTACATGATTAACAGGACTAATCAACAACATATTTACTCCTTAAAACAATCCAAAACTGTACCTTACATGATAAGTAACACTTCCCATGTTGAAACATGACATTTTCTATATAAAGAGAAAAGTGCGAATGAGACTTGTGATATGAAAATGAAGGTGAAATCAATACATGCTAGATACAAGATAACATGAAAAAAAAAACTAATTAAGATGAAATCAAGCAAATGAAACAATCAAAAACATGGAAGCAACACTAACAAAAGTGATAGTTTGGAAAAATCATTGAAAGGAAAGTACAATCATAGCCAAAAGTGAGAGACTGTCAATGAAAGCACACACTGACTATCGACATGTGTTTATATTGTACATACACAATCTTGATGGACTGCCCTATGCATGTACAAGTTTGTGTAAAAGAATGTGCTCATTAACTTGTTTCAAATTAAGCATGTGTAAGTAGGCGACTTCGACAATTATAATCCAAGTGGAAAATCAAGTCATTAGCCGACCAAGAAGTTACTACATAACGACTGATCACAAGACCCTCAATAGACTCCAAAATTCAAGTGTAGGAAAAATTTTGGAGGGTGTTTTTCGGAGTGACAATAGGTTGAAGAAAAAAGTGCTTCTTAAGGAATCATGGAATTATTTAATGCCTTGATGCTAAAGAAAAAAAATATGATTGAATTCCACTAAGTGTTATTAAAAACATCTATTCAGTGATCAAACCAACCTTTATAGCCCTTTAATTTTTAGTCTGATAGATTTTTATTGTCAGTGCATGCCTTAGAGCATTAGACTGTAAAACTTCTTTCCTAGCTGGAGAATCATTTACGTACCAGTTCCACACATATAATGTTGGTGTTTTTAAGTTTATGATGAAAAATTGAATATTGAATATAATGGAATTTAAATAACTGAATTTCTTAATTATAACCTTCTCAAACTAAAGGAGGTTGTATACAATCAATTTTGAGAAACCTCCTCAAATCAAAATAGGTAACTACAATGTAAGGTTCCTCAAATTTAATGTTCATAAACGCATGAAAATCTGGGAACCCTCTCTAAATTTTAGAATCGGAGGTGGTAGAAAATCTATTTTAAATATCATTCTCAAAAAATAATTTCAAACAACCTCCTCAAACAAATTTTATGTAGATAAGTTTTTGAAAATTTAGGAAACCCTTCAAATTTAAGGATATAATATTAATAGGAGGCATGTCTATGATAACAAACACTTTTTAATTGAAAAAAAAAAGTTAGAAAATGACTCATTGTTTGTAACAATTTAAAAAAAAAAACTCAAAAACTTTCAGTATTCTTCTCAAGGAATATTTCTATAATATACCTACCATATATTATTAGAAATGTTATCATAACAAAATACAAAATATCATGTAATAATTATTCTATAAATACTCATTATTACATATTAATGATTACATTACATAATAAGTGTCATATGATTATTATTATATAATATTTATTTTATATATTATAATCATAAATTTAATTTAATAACGTATAATAAGTATATTACAATTTTTTAGATAATAGAAAAGTGACTATTGGTTAAGAACATGTGTTTCTTCTTAAGAAGTGAAAGGTTCAATGATCCAGGTCTCGTTGTGAAGAAGGACAATTCCAAGACCTTTTACTTTCGTGATGTGTTAAAATTTCATCTTAAAAAGAAAGTTGAGAATGCAACAAGATGATGGACCTTAGTGGAAAGAAGTTGCCTTCACTAAGTGGGCCCGCAGGCTATTTTTGGCACAAGGTCTAGTTTTAGACATATGGATCATGGTCTATGAGTTGCAGGATGCTATTTGTGGATGATTGGTAATGTCGGTAAAAATAGATGGACTTCTATTTTTAGACATATGGGCGGAGTCTATTTTTAGACTGCCAGGCTAAAAATAGAACAGTCGAATATTATTAGCTCTTAATAATATTTTGACTATAAACATTATCTTATCCTCTTGGAGCACTTCAGTTTGAGCTACACATGTGGCACATGTAGTTGTCAGAAGGAAATACACTTTTCTTGTGGGTCATTTGAGCTATTGCATGGTGGACTTCAGTTAGAACTCAAGTGGTTGAGTTTTGGTGGAGTTGATTGAGGAGTTGATGGAGTTGTGTTCAGTTTGACTTGGTTAAACTAGTTGTATTTAGTCTAACTGTAGAATACACTAGTGATGAGTGATGTGAATTAATTGTTAAATTAATTCACTAATTATTAACTCATAAAGCAACTAAATAATACATCACTTAACTCAGTGCATGGACAGTTCAGTGAAGACAAGTGTTAGAGGTTGAGATTGCTGTCAGTTGTGACTATAGTTGTGCATGAGATTTGAACAATCAATGGATTGAGTAATGCCAATGAGGATTGCGTGGTTCAGCCAAGAAAATACGAGTTTGCTTTAGCCATTCATCATTATTCTCTTGCAGGATTGCGCAGTGGAGGCAGGCAAACAGTGGAGGAGATTTGAGGAATCAGATCTGAGCTCGTTTGTGTGTAACAGGTGGAGATAGTACTGAGTACTTGTGAGGAGTATTATACTGTGTATTGTTACATGTTCTCAATCATTATAATATACAAATAGTGTGGGGTTTTTAGCTATATGCTTTCCTCGGGTTACATACTGTGTTAATGTGTGCATGCAATTGATGTTTCATTATTTTTAATGCTGCTAAATTGATGATCAATGTAGAGGAGGTTATTTATTATGCATGTATTCCGCAATAGTGTATAATCGGGATAATCCCTGTGAACAATTGTCACATTATTCAAAATTTATACAAAGAACATTAACAAATACAGCTACAGACTCTAAGGAAGAGGAACATAACAATCATCAGCACATGAAAACACAAGCCGTTGTTAACAGAGTTCATCCAGGAGGGACTATGTCTCCGTTCCCCAATTAAGGTGGTGTAGGCTGTTGCATTAGGTGTTGTCAATAAAAGTGATGTACACAAGAGTTTTCTATCTCGATCATACAAGGAAGAAGGCCCTCACGCAGGAGTGGCTCTAAGAGATATTCCACAACTAGAACTCTCAATAAAAACTCCTATCAGTATGACACAAAACATGCATGGTGCACATCCCGCCAACAAGGCACAAAAGGGATGTCAAAGAAAAACACATGCACAATGACAACAAGAGTATCCCAGAAACATACAATAAGGGATATCAATGTATAAAGTACATCATATGGAGATTCCTCATAAACATGAAGCAAGGAATCATGACTGTTATCACTCAGGTTGTCCTTAAAGCTCCTTAAAGGATACAACCGAGGTAACCACAAACCAATCTTTGGACTGCAGGTCCTAGCCCACCTGCAATCAGAGAGGGCTCTCTCTATATAATTTAGCTTTGTTTTGGGTTGATTTTAGGCTAGTTATGATTTTCTTGGGTTTTGTTTTGATTTTGGTGGGATGGAGGATTCTTTCAAACATAGTTGGGATGCATAGTGTGAGAAGTTCAAACCATTGGGCATGGAGTCGTGGATTAGGCTTGCTGTTGCGTTTTCTTGGTCACAAGAGGAATACAGAGCAAGATAGCTACACATAAAATAATATCAAGCTGGAATAAGGATGGAATGAAGGTCAGTGAATGAAAGGCAACTAAGTAGCTCTCATTATGCTAACAGAGGGAAGGTGAATGAACATTTATATAGGAGCAATCAAGGATTCCTAAACAACATTCATATATGAAGGAACTAGTCTAAATATTAGGCAATCAGTATTCATATTCAGGACTAGTTCAGAGGAAAACATAGATAAATCACAGAAATTGAGAACAGAATACAACTAAGTGAGCTCCGAACTATTCTTTCTTTCTGCTATTTAGATAGTGAAACAATGATGGCATAAAACATATGAACTGTAAACAGAGATAAGAAACACTTATTGGGCTATGTAGAAGCGTTAGGATTCCATAGTCACTCTTCAATCATTAAAACACAACAGCCAGTTCATCTCCCAAACATTCCAGTGATCTTTGATTATAGAGACTCTCAGAAAATACAGTGCAAGTCTAGAGAGGAAGTTATCAACCAACCAACCCTTTACATAAATACAAAGGGTTGTTTAAATAGAAAATATTTACAAACATCCCTTGAACAGGTGTCAAGGGAGAAAATATCTCAAAATGTCTATCAAAACAGACCCAAAAGAGATCTGTGCAATAACTGCTTCTAATGCTAAGTTGTGCTGGAAATAAATGCAATAAAATATCTAAAACAGCTGCACATAAGGCAACAGCCTCATACAAATGTCTTTCTAAGGCTGCGCATGGTCCTGCAGCTTCACAAATGGACTGAAAGAGTTCCTTGAGCCACGCGCTGTCCTCTGTGTGATAACTATGCATTTAAGGAAGCAGCGCTGCTCCAAAAATATGACTGGGAACAATGTCTCTGCAATAACTCTGCCTTGAATGCCTTCATCTATGCCTTTAGGTGGCTTTAAAGAAACAAAAGAAGTGTTGGTGAGCCTTAATGGTTGAATGATGCTTTGTTGACTTCGCTGGGCTTGCTTTGCTTTCATCTGCTTTGAAAAACTGGACTGATACTCTTTGCCGCATCCTGATACACTTTGGCACTGAATCTTGGCCTTTTCTCACCACTGATACTCTTTAAACCGTCCCATCGCCCCCTTATGACTTTTAATGCAAAAATAACTGTTGCTAATGTCCTCCGTGGCCTTTGGGTGCAATCGGCGCTTGGTCGATCAAAAATAGCATTAAACCTTGCAAAAAATGCCGCAAAAAGGAGGATTTGTATGATGCTTACTGTACTGAGGCCGAAACTGGCTATCTGAAGCAAAACTAGGCCTTGGAGCGATCTCAGAAAGCTTAGGGATGCATGAATTCCCTTATCGGGAGCCGGGCGCGGGCATATATGTGAAAATATGAAGAAATGCCGCCTTTTCTTTTACACAGAAAAGACTAATTTCTATGTAAAATTTTTGAAAAACATAGGCGGGAGCGGCACTGTAGCGGAGATTAAATCCTGGCCGTTGGATCGCGCGAAGGCAGATCCAATAGCTGGCACTAAATCGCATCGGGGCGGACCATTGGTCCCAACACATAAAACCTCCGAATAGCGATGAACCTGGCGGACCCGAAATGCTTATAGGCTCTTTCTTTATGGAGATTGGGTCCGGCCCATCGGAGCTTTCATATCGACGGATTTGGTAAAAATGGTTGAGCGGACCTGATATACTATATGCTCCACTTTATTAGTTTTCGGCTCCGCTGGTCGGAGCCATATAGGAGTGATGCGATTAAATATGGGCCGTTGATCTCTGGGCCTGAATGGGTGGCTGAGATTAACTCGGCAATTCGCTATCGGCGAGGTCATGGGGTTGCCACATAGAAACGCCGAAACCCATCGGACCCGATAAGTTATACAGGCCCTCTTTATTTTATTTCGGGTCTGACCCATCGGTGGGACCCAAATCGGCGGTTTTAACAGTGGAATGGGTCCGCGGACCCGAAAACCCTTAACACTGCATTTGATATCTCATCGGCTCCGCCAAATCGGAGCAGTATATGGGGCGATGCGAAGTGGGGGGCTGCACGACAAGATTTGGGCCATCAGATCTAGGGCCCGATCCAACAGTCCTGGTTCCGTCAGCAAATCGGTAGTCAGAGGGACCAGAGGGCGGCACATATGGAATCGCCGAACTGCGCGGACCCGATATACTACTACTGGTCCACTTTATATGTTTTTGGGTCCGGCCCATCGGCACTATGCCCCATGCCTTGAGACTTAGCCATTTTCGCTTATATATGCCACTGCCCCCTCCCGATAGTGATATCGCATCGGAGGGGGATCAAACAGATCTTTATCTCATCGGAGCAAGCTTTTTATGAAAATGCAAGGCAAATGAATTCGGAGGGGTTATATATGATGTTTTAAACATATGATTGCCCCCTCCCGATAGTGATATCGCATCGAAGGGGGTCCAAATGAAACTTTATTATATCAGACCCATGTTTTTGTGAACTGCCAAGCCTTTTGGGAAATCGGAAGGGTTCCTTTATAGTTTGGCATGGATTCTAAGGCATCGGAAGGGGTCCGATACCCAAAAAAGGGAGGATTTTATCCTTTTTTGAAGGTCTTTCATGGTTTTTGTATTCTTATTCCTTGGAAGGAGTCCAAAGGCACTTAGGGGGAAAGTGATGTGGTTTTGAGAGGGGTTTAGTGGCCAAAGAGGGTTTCATGGCTTATAAAGGCAAATGAAGGCCAAAGAGATGATTTTTATACATATGAAGGGAAACTATGCAAAGGAATGAGTCCTTATGCATTTGGAAGATGGTCAGAGGGGTCAATGAGGGTTCTTGCTGAGTTTCAGATAAACTTAGCAATTCCTAAGGATGTATATGGTTATTTTTCAACCAAGGGGAGGGGATAAGTATATAGGGGAGTTATAGAGATAGTTTTAGTAGGGGAAGGGAAAAGAGATAGGGAGTTACATAACAAACTTAGTAGTTAATATGATAATGATGAGAAAACGCGCTAAGAATGAAGTCTTAGGCTATCAATGGGGGGAAAATGACTGATAGAAGAAGTGTGAACATTCCTTAAGTGAAGAAAATCTTCACCAAGGCAGATGATATGGAGAATGATGAATCTAAGAGGTATCAAGCAGATCTTGACCTCTTTAGGGGAAGTTAGTGAGTGATTTGGGAAAGAGGGAGAAGGGGAAGTTAGACATGCATTTCTTGAAGTCCTCCAACTGAAAAATCACCTTCAACTTGTGATATGATAGATATAACACTTGACAATATGAAATGGATCACAAGCCATGATTCTGCAACCACAAAGCTACCTACTCGACCTACTCACCTAGCATTTTCTCTTCTTTTTGGTTTGGGTGCACTTGAACTAGCATACCCAGCTTTTCATCCTTTCTTGTTGATTGTGCTCCTATCTACTTCTACACTTATTTCAGCTAGGGGCTCAGATTAAGCTGTTGAGCACCCTTGTTTCTCTACCTTTCTACAAATTTGCCAAGATTAAGCTGTTTGGACGGATGTTCATTCTCTATATTTTACAACACGAAATTGAAACCTAGGGAGACCAAGATTAAGCTGTTTGGACCTCCCTTAGCTGAAAACTCATCAAAATGGATCAACTCATCAAAAATGATACACAGCAGTGGCATTTAGACTAGCAACGTCTCATGGATACTTCTCTGGCCATCCGTAGCAAATGTGGAGCATTGCAGCAAGCAAAGTATGACATATTTGGCATGTAAAATTTCGATCATGAAAGATGATTAACGTGCTGTAGCAGGAGGCTAACAGTGGCTCCACTTGGGGATGGCTTTTCCTTGTGACAAGCCAAGAACAACAGGTCAGAATGCCTTGATCCTCTGTAGTTGCTGTTAATTGAAAATTTCTTCTGTGCTAATTGCTGAATGACTAGAACTTTAACTTCTGAATGCAGCACTCCTCCTTAACTGAAACACTATGAAAAATAAAGCATCGCCTGCTTTCTTCTGCGTGCTTGATATTGCATACACTTTTGCTTGAGAACCGCCTTGTGAAATAAACACAAAAAAGGGAATAAAACTGGAGCTCTTCTTTTCTTGTCTTTGAAAGGGTGCTGAAGTAAACTGAAAATCCTCCTTTCTTTTTGATACTGTTGACTTGAAGACTACAAGCTGCAAACAGTTTCTCTTTAACATAAATCACTGTGACATGACAGTGCTGCTCTTGCTGTTTTGATGAGATTACTGCAGAGATAGAGATTAAAAATAGAGGACTTGCATTGGTTGTGTCTTCACATACTTTGTTGCTGCTCCTCTAACAATCGGACTATTTATACAGCATATAAACAAAAGTGCTGATATATACAAATATCAATGTACAAAGAGATATTTACAAAGTTGCGTTATGTTCAACAAAAGGGATCATGATAATGCTTCAACATACGACCATTTATAGGGCCTTCTTCAGCAGTGCTGCCCTCTACAGATTTGAGGAAATATGTGTTATTTCCCTGAATAGCAAAAATAACGAATGGCCCTCTCGAAAGGAAATCGAATTTTTCATGTTTTCCCTTGTCTTCTCTTCGTGAGTCCCACCTTAGAACTTTGTTGCCAACAAAGAAATTCTCAGCCTTAGTCCTCTTATCAAACATCCTTTTGAGATTTTCTTGCATAAATTGAGCTTTGTCATAGACCTGCTCTCTTGTCTGCTACAAATGGATTGTTTGGTTTATCCTCCTTTGTATATCATTTGGCTCGGCTTGAATCTCTTGCAACAACTTGATAATAGGAATGCCCAATGATGAAGGAAATCTGGCCTCCATGCCATATACTAGTTCATAAGGGCTCATCCCAATGGATTTCTTGGTTGATAATCTGTCTTCCCATAGGCCATTTGTGAGCTTTCTATGCAAGTTCTTCTTGTTTTCTTCTAATATCTTCTTGATAATATTGATCAGGCTCTTTTTAGATGACTCGGCTAAGCCATTACCTTGAGGGTAATAGGCTGTGGAATGGCCTAAAGTGATATGGAATTTATGGCAGAAATTGATCATCTTTTTGGATTTGAAAGCAGCGGCATTGTCAGTGATGATCTTCTCAGGGCAGCCAAATCTAGACGAGATATTGCACTCAAGGAATTGGATAATGGTGGTGTCATTGGCCTGCCTACATGGAATGGCTTCAATCCACTTGGTGAAATAATCGGTGGCAGTTAGAATCCACTTATGCTGGCCTGAGGAAGAGGGATGGATTTCTCCAATGAAGTCAAGACCCCATTGTTGAAAAGGCTTTTCGGTTGAGATGGGCTTAAGAGGCAAGTGCAACAACTTTCTTTTGCCCTCAAAGATTTGGCATTTGTGACATGAGATAGCAAACTTCTTTACATCTGAAAACAAAGAGGGCCAATAGAAACCAGCCCTTACAATTTTATCAGCAGTGGACTTCCAATATAGATGTCCTCCACAGTCCCCTGCATGGAATTCTTTCATGACATTATTAGTTTCATTCATGGTCAAACAATTAAGCATTATGCCTTCATGATTTTTCCAAAATAATGCACCATCTAAGACACAAAATTTCAAATCCTTCATTTTTAAAAATCTCTTCTTCGTTCTGGACAATCCTAGGGGAGCAAACAGGTTTAACAATACAAAGCATATATCAGCATACCATGGGGATTGCAGAAAGGTGTCATTGATCTGTGGAGTCACTAGCTCCTATTCATTGTCCAGTTGGTTGATGTCTAAGGCTTGAAAGTTTGTTTCGGACATCAGTTTGGCTAAACCTTGTCCCTTTATTAGCTTGGCTGGTTTTATTTCTATGTCATACTCAAGAATGTTAGCAATCCACTTGCCTCTTTTGCCTTCTAACCCTTCTTGGGTTAATATGTCTTTTACAACAACATTTGGGACATAGGCAATCACGTGTGAATATAAAATGTAAATTCTGAAGTCTTTGATTGCTTTAACAAGGGCATAGGCCTGCTTCTCCATGATTTGGTACTTCAAAGGGGCATCTCTTAAGGCTCGTCTAAAAAAAGCAATTGGCTTTTCATTTCCTTGGTCATCCTTTTGCAATAGGACAACAGCTATGGTGTTATTAGATGCAAATGAAAATATGATAAAGTCCCTATCAAATTGAGGACTTGTGAGGACTGGGGCTTGAGTTAAGGCAACTTTGATAATTTCAAATGCTTGCTTGGTTTCAAGAGACCATTTTACCTTGGCATCCTTCTTTAACATGTTGCTCAACAGTCTTATCAGCTCGACTAGATTTGGGATAAATCTCCTTAGGAAATTGATCTTTCCTAGGAATGCTTGCAGCTCTTTTATGTTTCTTGGATATGGGATTTGGAGAATGGCCTGGATCCTTTCCGGATCAATTCTAATCCCGTCTTTTGAAATGATATGTCCAAGTAATTTTCCTTCTTCAAGGCCAAATAAAGACTTCTTGGGGTTCAAGGAAATGCCATATTTCCTACATGTTAGGAACACTTGCCTCAAATGTCTTAGGTGCTCTTGATCAGATTTGGAGAAAGGGGTAAGATCATCAAGATAGACAACCAAGAAATCATGTATTTCCTTGGCAAATGCAATGTCCATGGCCCTTTGAAAGGTGGCACCTGCATTCTTTAGGCCGAAAGGCATTTTCACATATTTAAATGTTCCCCACGGTGTGGTAAAGGCTGTCTTGTCTTGGTCATCCGGGTGAACCAGTATTTGATTAAAACCTAAAAAGCCATCTAGCAAAGAGACTCTAGATGACCCCACTACTCTTTGTAGGATGTGGTCCATTTTGGGCAATGGGTAGTGGTCTTTAAGGGAGACTTGGTTTAGGTTTCTCAAATCGACACAAAGCCTAATCTCACCTGTTTTCTTTCTTGTGGGAACAAGATTGGATACCCATTCAGAAAATCTAATGGGTGCTATGATACCTGCTTCAAACATTCTTTTCACTTCTTTCTCAATCAAAGGGAGAAGCACAGGATTGATTCTCCTTAGTTTATGTTTGAAGGGCTTTTGATTTGGCTTTAAGGGAATGGTATGTTGAATAATTGAGGTGTCATAGGACTTCAAGTCCTCATAACTCCAAGCAAATACATCTTGGAATTCTTTGAACAAATCCACATACTTTGGTTTTTTATCAGGAGGCAAAGATTTAGATAGTTTGATCATTTTGGGCTTCTCTGCTGTTCCAATTTTATATTCTTCTATGTCAGTGTTTATAGGCTGCAGTTTTGGCTTTTTGGGCACATCATTTGCATCAAAATGTCTTCTAGTGGAGTGAGGCCAACCGGGAGAAAATTGTCCTTTAGATCAATGATTTTGGCCTCTGTTTTGGCTATTTCCTCCAAATGCATCTGTTTCAGCTCTTCTATGTTTTCTCCATCAAAGATCGTTGGCTGTAGCAATTTTCTAGCTGTTTGAGTTGTTACAGTTTGCTAGATTTTGTTTATTGCTTGCAGGGGATCATCCATGGCATCCATATCAATGTTTAGGCCTGAAAACACATGTTGTAAGGTAAGAAATTTTTTGATTTGAGCATCATCCTCAAACACTTGCCAATCCTTAACATTGTTAGGGACAGCAGGCCTGTGCTTTATCTCAACAGTAAAGTGGTGATTGGGCTCAAAGGGAAGCTTGCATGTACTAGCAAAAGTGGCTAGGCTGTGAGCATGAATGTTATGATTTCTTGAAATCTTGGCAAGCTTGGATTCAGTGAATGTATCAAGTATTGCAGTGGCAGCAGTCCTATAAGCTCTTAGCCTTCTATCATTGGTAACAAAGTTGCCTTTCATTTGTTGGATTACTAGGTCTGAGTCACCTAGAATGGAAACTTTGGCAGCTCCTAAAGCTTTGAGCAGTTTAAGGCCTAAAAGGAGAGCTTCATACTCTGCCATGTTGTTGGTACATCTGAAGTTAAGTCTGTAAGCATGACCCTCTGCATGGCTATTATGTGTATTGTGAATCCATATTCCTGCCCCTGCTCCTAGCTTATTAACAGAACCATCAAACTCTAAATACCATGTGATTTCTTGCTTGTGGTTGACATTAAGAGTTTCAGTCATTTTAGGATTGGGCAGACCTAGGTTTTGTGCTTCATGTGGTTCTTCTTGTATGCTGGTTGCGCTGACTGTTTTGATAGTTTCCTGGGTATGAGCAACCGATTCTTGATTGATGCATGTTTCTTGTTATAAAGGCAAAGGCCTCTAATTAGTTGGAGGACTTGTTTCATCATTAAACAAAATAAAAGAATCCATATCAGAATGGATTGAATAGATAGGGAAATTCTGGGGCTTTTCCTCACTACTTACCACATACTTCATCAGTGTTTCTCTATACAGTCTCTTTGGTTTCCCAAAGACTAAAATAGTGGCATAAGATAGGTCTAATTGGAGAGATCCTTGGAGTTTTTCCCCCCAAGATCTTGACAAGAGCATGCCATACTTTGGTGGGATGTCAGCAACCACCATATCCATGAGGATTGTCTTGTTTAGGTATTGGACTAAGGAGACACATAAGTCTTTGATGAGGCCTAAACATTTGACCTGACTTGAGTCAAAGGAGAATAGATCTTTGTAGGGTCTTGTTACATCAAGGTTTAGCTTCTCCATTACAGCTTTGGGCATAAGGTTGTGTGAGGCACCTGAGTCAAACATTGCATTATGTAAAACTTTATCATGTATGTGCAGATTGACATAAAAGGGGAGAACAGCTCCATGTGCTAATTTGCCATCAACTTCTGGACCAAAAAGCAATTCAGGTGTATCATCTAAAACATTCACATCATCCCTATTCTCTGGCATTTGCAGTGATCTTTGGATTTGTTACCTATACACATCATGCTTTGCAAGTTCAGATAAGGGGATGTAAATCTTAAGTTTGCTTATTTCTGCTTCTAAGTTGAATGGTTTCTCCAATGGAGTCTTTGTGTTGGCAATAGCAGATTTCCCCTTTTCAAGTGTATTTTCTGCGTTTTCCTCTTGATTATCAGTGTTATGGTGAGTGATACCTTGCGGTATTTCTGTTTTGGGAAGGCTTTTAGGAGTGCTATTTACGTTTTCCTTTGAGGACGAAGGTAGAAGAGGCTGATCATTAGAGGGCTGCCTGTCTGGTGTGTCTGTTATATCCTCTATTGTGACTTCTTTTGAATCTGGGATTGTTTGTTTGGTCGGTTCTGTGGAAGCAGCTCTGTCCTTAATCTTCTTGGGCTGCTTTGATTCCTTCTGTTTTATGGGCTCGGTTACATCAATTGTTCTACTTCTCAGTTTATATTGTTTGTGCACTTCATAAACAGCTGAATCATAACCTTGTTTGAAGTCAAAAGACTCACCTGACTGGGTCTGAAATTGATTAAAGTCATGCTCATCTTGGTCTTGTTGAGTTAGGAAAATTTTTTGCTCACCCTTCAAATCCACCAAGTTCATGTGAGTGTCCTCTATGGCATCACTAGATGTGGATGCTTCTGTATAATTTTCTTGGAAAGGAGGCCTTATATCACAGTCTGGGCTAGATCTACCAGCGTTTGAGTTCTGAGTTTGCCTGAAATTTAGGTTCCTTATGGTATTGGGTTGTTGCCCTTCCCATGATGATTTCCTCTCAACACTCTCTACTCTGTCTCCCAGCCTATGCATGCCATTGATAATAGCATCTAGCTTTTGATCTAAGGCTGAGGGCTCTTCCTTGAAGGTGGTTCTTCTCTCAGTTCTAGCTCTGTTTCTTTTGGCAATTAAATTTGCCTCCACAGCGACAGCTACATTTTCATGTCTGCAAGGCTGTTAGGGGCTCTTTCTTTTAATTGGTAGGCCATATCTGGGTCAAATCGATCAGGGAATTTATATAAGGCAAGGTCAGGTGGGGGCCTTAAGTTTTGTGGGATAGCATTATAAACACTATTGAACCTTGCACAATAGTCCAAGACTGTTTCTTGTGGACCTCTTTTGATTGTATCGTATTCAGCTAGTATGTGCAAGGGATCTTTCTTTTTCTCCCATCTGTTGATAAATCACTGGTATAAGGCTTCTGGGTCTGCTATGGAATTGGCTGGGAGTGCTCTAAACGAAGTCCTGACATCGCCTGTCAAACTTTGGACAAAAATCTTCATTCTCACACCATCATCGTCAATCTCATAGCTTTCAAAGTAATCCTGCATTTTCTTTGTATGCTGAAGGGCTGTGCAGGCACTTGTGCCATCAAAATATGTGATTTTAGTTTATTAATCCTGAGGCATAGCTCCAGGATTAGCAGGTAATTGCAAAGGTGCATATCTGTTAGCCATGTTGGCAGGGATAAATGGAACAACAGGGATAAACAGAACAGCTAGAACAACTGGGATAATAGGAGTAGTAGTGGTAGTATGTGTAGTGAATGGAGGTGTGGAAGGAGTGTTTTGAGAGGTGGACGAAGAACAAGGGGAACTAGGGGTTGAACGAAATAAAACTTTGATAGGGGTTGGGCCACATCGTGGGTGAACTGCTTCAGGACTATTATCAGCAAAATCCTCTCTTCGCTCTAGCTTCCTGAGGTTCCTTGGGATTATATTGGGATTTTCAAAAGCTGCCGGGGGATTTGGGTTTGGATTTGACCTTGTATAACGTGAATTCTTTTTGGGAGCCAGCTTCTAGCTTGTTTTTTGGGAATTTTCTAAGAATATAAGGGTTAGAAAGAAACTTTTGAAGGTCTGGTTCCTTCCCAGTGGAGCTTTCCACCTTGATTTGTGAAATTATCTGAGGATGGTCCCCAGTGGAGTTGCCATTATGTTATCACTCAGGTTGTCCTTAAAGCTCCTTAAAGGATACGGCCGAGGTAACCACAAACCAATCTTTGGACTGCAGGTCCTAGCCTACTTGCAATCAGAGAGGGCTCTCTCTATATAATTTAGCTTTGTTTTGGGTTGATTTTAGGCTAGTTATGATTTTCTTGGGTTTTTATTTTTATTTTGGTGGGATGGAAGATTCTTTCAAACATAGTTTGGATGCATAGTGTGAGAAGTTCAAACCATTGGGCATGGAGTCATGGATTAGGCTTGTTGTTGCGTTTTCTTGGTCACAAGAAGAATACAGAGCAGGATAGCTACACATAAAACAATATCAAGCTGGAATAAGGATGGAATGAAGGTCAGTGAATGAAAGGAAACTAAGTAGCTCTCATTATGCTAACAGAGGGAAGGTGAATGAACATTTATATAGGAGCAGTAAAGGATTCCTAAACAACATTCATATATGAAGGAACTAGTGTAAATATGAGCCAATCAGTATTCATATTCAGGACTAATTCAGAGGAAAACATAGATAAATCACAGAAATTGAGAACATCATACAACTAAGTGAGCTCTGAACTATTCTTTCTTTCTGCTATTTAGATAGTGAAACAATGATGTCATAAAACATATAAACTGTAAACAAAGATAAGAAACACTTATTGGGCTATGTAGAAGCGTTAGGATTCCATAGTTACTCTTCAGTCATTAAAACACAACAGCCAGTTCATCTCCCAAACATTCCAGCGATCTTTGATTATAGAGACTCTCAGAAAATACAGTGCAAGTCTAGAGAGGAAGTTATCGACCAACCAACCCTTTACATAAATACAAAGGGTTGTTAAATAGAAAATATTTACAAACATCCCTTGAACAGGTGTCAAGGGAGAAAATATCTCAAAATATCTATCAAAACAGAGCCAAAAGAGATCTGTGCAATAAATGCTTCTAATGCTAAGTTGTGCTGGAAATAAATGCAATAAAATATCTAAAACATCTCCACATAAGGCAACAGCCTCATACAAATGCCTTTCTAAGGCTGCGCATGGTCCTGCAGCTTCACAAATGGACTGAAAGAGTTCCTTGAGCCACGCGCTGTCCTCTGTGTGATAACTATGCATTTAAGAAAGCAACGCTGCTCCAAAAATATGACTGGGAACAATGTCTCTGCAATAACTCTGCCTTGAAAGCCTTCATCTATGCCTTTAGGTGGCTTTAAAGCAATAAAAGAAGTGTTGGTGAGCCTTAATGGCTGAATGATGCTTTGTTGACTTCGCTGGGCTTGCTTTGCTTTCATCTGCTTTGAAAAACTGGACTGATACTCTTCGCCGCATCCTGATACACTTTGGCACTGAATCTGGGCCTTTCTCACCACTGATACTCTTTAAACTGTCCCATCGCCCCCGTATGCCTTTTAATGCAAAAATAACTGCTGCTAATGTCCTCCGTAGCCTTTGGGTGCAATCGGCGCTTGGCCGATTAAAAATATCATTAAACCTTGCAAAAAATGCTGCAAAAAGGAGGATTTTTATGCTGCTGACTATACCGAGGCCGAAACTGGCTATCTGAAGCAAAACTGGGCCTTGGAGCGATCTCAGAAAGCTTAGGGATGCATGAATTCCCTTATCGGGAGCCGGGCGCGGGCATATATGTGAAAATATGAACAAATGCCGCCTTTTCTTTTACACAGAAAAAGACCAATTTCTATGTAAAATTTGTGAAAAACATAGGCGGGAGCGGCACTGTAGCAGAGATTAAATCCTAGCCGTTGGGTCGTGTGAAGGCAGATCCAACGGCTGGTGCTAAATCGCATCGGGGCGGACCATTGGTCCCAACACATAAAACCTCCGAATAGCGATGAACCTGGCGGACCCGAAATGCTTATAGGCTCTTTCTTTATGGAGATCGGGTCCGGCCCATCGAAGCTTTCATATCGGCGGATTTGGTAAAAATGGGTGAGCGGACCCGATATACTATATGCTGCACTTTATTACTTTTCGACTTTGCTGGTCGGAGCCATATAGGAGTGATGCGATTAAATATGGGCCGTTGATCTCTGGGCCTGAATGGGCGGCTGAGATTAACTCAGCAATTCGCTATCGGTGGGGTCATGGGGTTGCCACATAGAAATGCCGAAACCCAACGGACCCGATAAGTTATACAGGCCCTCTTTATTTTATTTCGGGTTTGACCCATCGGTGGGACCCAAATCGGCGGTTTTAACAGTGGAATGGGTCCGCGGACCCGAAAACCCTTAACACTGCATTTGATAACTCATCGGCTCCGCCAAATCGAAGCAGTATATGGGGCGATGCGAAGTGGGGGGCCGCGCGATAAGATCTGGGCCATCAGATCTGGGGCCCGATCCAACGGTCCTGGATCCGTCGGTGAATCGGCAGTCAGAGGGACCAGAGGGCGGCACATATGGAATCGCCAAACTGTGCGGACCCGATATACGATTACGGGTCCACTTTATATGTTTTTGGGTCCGGCCCATCGGCACCATGCCCCATGCCTTGAGACTTAGCCATTTTCGCTTATATATGCCACTGCCCCCTCCCGATAGTGCTATCGCATCAGAGGGGGATCAAACAGATATTTATCTCATCGGAGCACGCTTTTTATGAAAAGGCAAGTCAAATGAATTCGGAGGGGTTATATATGATGTTTTAAACATATGATTGCCCCCTCCCGATAGCGATATCACATCGGAGGGGGTCCAAATGAAACTTTATTATATTGGACCCATGTTTTTGTGAACTGCCAAGCCTTTTGGGAAATCGGAAGGGTTCCTTTATAGTTTGGCATGGATTCTAAGGCGTCGGAAGGGGTCCGATACCCAAAAAAGGGAGGATTTTATCCTTTTTTGAAGGTTTTTCATGGTTTTTGCATGGTTTTTGTATTCTTATGCCTTGGAAGGAGTCCAAAGGCACTTAGGGGGAAAGTGATGTGGTTTTGAGAGGGGTTTAGTGGCCAAAGAGGGTTTCATGGCTTATAAAGGCAAACGAAGGCGAAAGAGATGATTTTTATACATATGAAGGGAAACTATGCAAAGGAATGAGTCCTTATGCATTTGGAAGATGGTCAGAGGGGTCAATGAGGGTTCTTTCTGAGTTTCAGATAAACTTAGCAATTCCTAAGGATGTATATGGTTATTTTTCAACCAAGGGGAGGGGATAAGTATATAGGGGAGTTATAGAGATAGTTTTAGTAGGGGAAGGGAAAAGAGATAGGGAGTTACATAACAAACTTAGTAGTTAATATGATAATGATGAGAAAAAGCGCTAAGAATGAAGTCTTAGGCTATCAATGGGGGGAAAATGACTGATAGAAGAAGTGTGAACATTCCTTAAGTGAAGCATATCTTCACCAAGGCAGATGATATGGAGAATGATGAATCTAAGAGGTATCAAGCAGATCTTGACCTCTTTAGGGGAAGTTAGTGAGTGATTTGGGAAAGAGGGAGAAGGGGAAGTTAGACATGCATTTCTTGAAGTCCTCCAACTGAAAAATCACCTTCAACTTGTGATATGATAGATATAACACTTGACAATATGAAATGGATCACAAGCCATGATTCTGCAACCACAAAGCTACCTACCCGACCTACTCACCTAGCATTTTCTCTTCTTTTTGGTTTGGGTGCACTTGAACTAGCATACCCAGCTTTTCATTCTTTCTTGTTGCTTGTGCTCCTATCTACTTTTACACTTATTTCAGCCAGGGGCTCAGATTAAGCTGTTGAGCACCCTTGTTTCTCTACCTTTCTACAAATCTGCCAAGATTAAGCTGTTTGGACAGATGTTCATTCTCTATATTCTACAACAGGAAATTGAAACCTAGGGAGACCAAGATTAAGCTGTTTGGACCTCCCTTAGCTGAAAACTCATCAAAATGGATCAACTCATCAAAGATGATACACAGCACTGGCATTTAGACTAGCACACTCTCATGGATACTTCTCTGGCCATCTGTAGCAAATGTGGAGCATTGCAGCAAGCAAAGTATGACATATTTGGCATGTAAAAATGTCGATCATGAAAGATGATTAACCTACTGTAGTAGGAGGTTAACAATGACAACATGAAAATAAAGAAGATCGTGCATCAATATCAATCTAGGATATGCAGCATAATGTAAAAGAAGAAATATATGAAATAATCATATACCTCAAACCAACCATGGGCCATCTGAATATTTGAATGAAGAAGTGGATAAAACGATCCACAGTGAACATTTGTTCACATCATCATTGCGCAGGCACAACCAGCTACCAATCTATCATGGCCTAATTGCGAATGGCCATATGAAGAAGTGCTGCTCTAAAGCAACTGTCAAAGTGTTGAAGCCTACTAAAACATTGATCTCACAACATCAATACGCAAGAAGAAGAATCGATCAAAATAGCTGAATCGATCATAAAAGAAGAATAGATAAAATAATAACAACGTTGGACTTCTCACTCTGTAGCTCTACAATGTATCAGAACTTCAAGCGCCCTCTGGCTTCCCTGCTTCTTTGTAGCACTGCTCTATGGATTTGAAGCGCTACTCTGGCTTCATGCTTCTCTGCGCATCCAGACTCTTGGGCCTCTCTCCATGCAGTCTCTCGGGCTCTTTGTTTTACTACCCTCGCCCTTTGTTACGCAACCTTTCACTGCTCTCGGCTCTCTGCACCATGCTCCCAACACTCTAGCACATGCTTTCAACTCTTAGGCACTGCCTGGCGTATAGGATTTCTCTCTCCTTTCACCCCCCTCAGCTCCTTGTCACCCATCGTGTTTTATAACATGTTTGGGACAAGATCGCTTCAAAATCGGAGGTCTATTACTTAAGAATGGAAGCTGTTGTATAGAACAATCGAACGATATTACAAAAACCTGTAAAACAATAAGAAACATTGAAAAATCCAAAAGTTCAGATTTCAAATTTTATAAGATCAGACCTATAATGCCCATCGGGTCTGTGCCTCATCGCTTATTTCTATCACTTCAGCCGGGGTCCTTCCTTTGGCATCCACTGATGCCTATCACCGATATCGACAATCACATCGCTAATATCCAAGGGTATTGGTCCTTGGCCTTTGGGTTCTGCTAACACCGATTTGTCGATGCTGACATTGTCGATTTAAAAGCACTGATATTGCTGATTACATAACTTAACTCTCCACCGTCACTGATTTCCTGCCCCCGATCCTGATTAGTCAGACATCATTGATCGGGGGTTCCAAAGGCCCGCCTTAAGTCTGCCCTTTTTCACTTATGCTAATGTGATTTGCCTTATAAAGGATTTAAAGCAATTTTTACGAAAAAAAACTCCTTTTTTCAAAGGAACTAAGGCAAACATTTTTCACGATAAGTTTGTCATCCGGACTCAAATTGATGAACCATTCGCACCTCCATGATCAAGAAGACGAGATCTGCATTCTCTTCCTAATTCGACATCATTCTGATCAGTTTGATTTTCGTGTGTTTCCATGCCATGGTGTCTGAAGATCCACCTGGATCAGTCCTCCACATTGAGGAGATTTTGGTCCTCCAAGAGCATAAAAAGTAATCTACATCTTTCTCTCTACCCTGTCTACATCACAAACGTCCTAAAAAGGTCTCGCTTCCATCTCCTTCACCTTTGTTCTTCGGAGCCTTAAGCGATGAGCCGACACCTACTACTCCTACATCCTATAGTACATTATTTGCAAATCACATGCTTTGAATAACATGACCAAACTAAAGACCCAAACGTCCCATACTTGCCATGAGTTTATAACAGATACTCAGTGGACAAGTTTACAATAAGGCCAAACGCTATTATTTTCACAAGTGATGGAAACATAAAATCAATTTTAGAGTTTTAACATGCAACTCAAAATATGACTCAAAAATGACCAGACATCATTGTTGCTGACCAAGTGATGGAAATACATCATCACTTTTACACTTTAAAAATGCAACAAATGATTTACAAAGAATGACCATGAAATGACATCATTTCAAAAAAATCCACTTTTCACTTATTAATGTGAATGGGTCACCTCTTTGAGGTGGTTTCTCTTGTCGAACAACTCTCTTCCTGCTTCATGCACCGATGCTTTGTCTTTAAGGTGATGCTCTGGATGGATCTTTCAGCAAGTGGCTCTCTTATGGCCAGTTCTATCACAATGATTATAGTATGTTTTCTTCCTCCATACCTGCCTAACCTGTTTCTTTTCATGCTATCAAGAGGGTCTTTCACACGTCATGAGTGCTGCCATTCTCTTCCAACACTTGGGAAAGGTATGGTTAGGTAAACCACAAAAGGTGCATGTTTTTTGATGCCTTTGTCTTCGTTCATTATTAACAACATGATCAAATTTAGCATTCGAAGATCAAAAGTGATTATACCTTCCTTTGTTGTTTATGATGTCAGGATGGCAATGAGAGCTTGCCTCAGCTCTCTCCCTGCAATGGAAACTGCCATGGGATGATGGGGATGTTTTCCCATCATTCTCTTTCCTCGAGGAAGCCTCGAATGAATATGACACATTTGAGCACTCTCCTTTAGTGTACCTCGAGCTTGGAAATCAAGGTTCATGTATAACATCCAAAGGTTGAGTGATGCCTTGGTTATTAGCACCAAGTTCTTTCTCCTCCTGCCTTGTCTTTGTAAGGAGCCTCATGTTTGTCCATGTAATCAGGATATCCAATTCTCCAACAAACATCATACTATCAGAAGATGAAATCGAAAGGAAATTAAAATCTTTTACCTTCTCTTCAAATTTGGAGAGAACTGATGAGGGCTGCTCATCATCCATTGTTGGTGGATTGCATTCCCCAATTTCTTTCCTGACATACCCAAGTCCTACCTAATGGGGTAATTCCTTTACTTGGATGGGATTGACAATGAATTGGCCATTAACGCCCAAGCCTTTCCCTTCATATCCCATTCTCTTCAACAGTTTGAGCCAATTCCTGTAGTATGATTTTCAAACATAGTGAAATCATCATCATGAAACATACATGAAGATGGAGAACTGCTTCTTACCTCACATGGGTCTTGCTACAACTTTTCGAAGGCCTCGTCCTTTGCTTGCAGCTGTAGTAGCAAACTCTGTTTCTCCTCTTTCTCTTCATGTAGACGCATCTTCAATTCATTATTCTCTGTTTGAATATTATGCCTGTCTTGCTTCAGTTCTTTCATGGCCTCCTCAATGGCTTTTAACTGAAGCTGTAATCGCTCCTTTTCCTCTGTTTCTTTATGTAGAGTTTTATACATGATTTCCATTTTGTTGGAAATGTTAAGAATGGTCTCGTACATTTCCTTTTGTCCTCTGTCATTGTTCACACTGCAATTCACATCAACGTTAAGACCTGCTTTGATACCACTTGATACAGGTACGAGTGTGAAGAAGGACCTTTCCAAGACCTTTTACTTTCGTGATGTGTTAAAATTGCATCTTAAAAATAACATTAACAAATATAGTTGCAGACTGTAAGGGAGAGGAACATAACAATCATCAACACATGAAAACACAAGTCGTTGTTAATGGAGTTCGTCGAGAAGGGACTACGTCTTTGGGCCCCAATCATGGTGATGTAGGCCGCTACATTAGGTGCTATCAATAAAAGTGATGTACACAAGAGTTTGTTGTCTCGATCATACAAGGAAGAAGGCCCTCATGCAGGAGAGACTCTAAGAGATATTCCACAACTAGAACTCTCAATCAAAACTCCTATCAGCATGACACAAAACATGCATGGTGCGCATCCCACCAACAAGGCACAATATGGATGTCAAAGAAAAACACATGCACAACGACAACAAGAGTATCCCACAAACATACAATAAGGGATCTCAAAGTATAAAGTACATCATATGAAGATTCCTCATAACATCAAGCAAGGAATCATGACAACATGAAAATAAGGAAGATCCTACATCAATATCAATCTAAGATCTGCAACATAATGTAAAAGAAGAAATATATGAAATAATCACATACCTCACACCAACCATAGGCCATCTGAAGATGTGAATGAAGAATTGGATAAAACGATCCACAATGAACATTTGTTGACATCATCATTGCTCAGGCACAACCCACTACGAATCTTTCATGGCCTCATTACGAATGGCCATTTGAAGAAGCGTTTCTTTGAAGCAACTGTCAAAGTGATGAAGCCTGTTGAAACACTGATCTCACAGCATCAATACACAAGAAGAAGAATCGATCAAAAGAGAAGAATCAATCATAAAAGAAGAATTGATAAAAGAATAACAGGGATAGACTTCTCTCTCTATAGCTCTACAACTTGTCAGAACTCCGAGCGCCTTCTGGCTTCCCTGCTTCTCTGTAGCACTGCAGCTTTATGGATTTGAAGCATTGCTCTGGCTTCATGCTTCTCTTCGCATCCAGGCTCTTGGGCCTCTTTCCACATAGTCTTTCGGGCTCTCTGTTTTACTACCCTCGCCTTGTATTACGCAGCCTTTCACCACCCTCGGCTCTTTGCACCATGCACCTGGCACTCTAGCACAGGCTTTCGATTCTCAGGCACTGTCTGTCATACAGGCTCTCTCTCTCCTTTCGCCCCCCTCGGCTCTCTGTCACCCATCATGTTTTATAACATGTTTGGGACAAGAGCACTTGAAAATTGAAGGTTTGTTGCTTAAGAATGGAAGCCATTATATAGAACTATAGGCGGGCAAAAAAACCTTAAGAAAATAGCTTTATTATCGTTTTAAAACGATATTACAAAAACCTGTAAAACACTGACAAACATTGAAAAATCTGAAATTTTGGATTTCAAATTTTATAAGATCAGACCTATAATGCCCATCGGATCCGTGCCTTATCACTTATCACTATCGCTTCAGCCCGTGGTCCTTCCTTCGGCATCTGCCGACATTGATCACTGATATCGGCGATCGCTAATCGCATCACTGATATCCAAGGATCCTGGTCCTCAGTCTTTGGGTTCCACCGATTCCGATCTGCCAATGCCAACATCGCCGATATCGCTAATTACATAACTTAACTCTCTGCCATCACCCATTGCCTGTCCCTATCTCGATTAGTCAGAGATCGCTAATCGGGGGTTCCAAAGGCCTGCCTTAAGTCCACCCTTTTGCACTTCTGCCAATGCGATTTGCCTTATAAAGGATTTAAATCCATTTTTATGAAAAAAACTCATTTTCTCAAAGGAGCTAAGGCAAACACTTTTGGCGATAAGTTTGTCATACGGACTCGGATTGATGAATCGTTCGAACCTCCATGATCAAGAAAAGAAGATCTACATTCTGTCCTAGTTTAACATCATTCTAATCACTTTGATTTTCAAGCATTTCCATGCCACAGTGTCTGAAGATCCACCTAGATCATTCAAATCTAAAGGGTTTTCCTACAAACGAGTGTCCCATACAACAATTTTGGTTTCTATCTCATTAAATATTATTATTATTATTATTATTATTATTATTATTATTATTTATTCCCTTTTTAATGAGAGAAAATCTATAAAATATGTAAAACGTTTTTCTTTTATAAATTAAATAGAGTTATATTCTTAAACTTAAGGGTATATCATTTACATATTTAAAATAATGAATAATATATCTATATATTATAAAATATAGATAATAGTTGATATATCCTTGATGATAAAATAATTTTAGTATTCAATAGTATAGATTGATTTTAACCTTGGATTTATCAATTCCCTAGAGTGATTAAATCCTTTATGTGGTAATTTCTTTTAGAATGCATTATAAAAAATTAATTGATTAAATTGCATTTTTTTAGTGTATAAATGGATTCAATGCCTTGAAAATCTCCTTGAGCACTAGACTAATTAAACTTACAATTCCAACAAATCTTTACTAGATTTCAAATGACCCAAAAATATACCCCAAAGGAACCAAAATGTATAATAGTAAGACTAATTAAAATATTATAACCATTTTTTTTATTGAAATATTTTATTTATAAACTAATATTTTATTTTTTATTAATATTTTTTAAATGCTATAAATTATATTTTATATTAAGAATTGAACATCTATTTTATTATTCTTATTTGGAAGTAATTGTTGTTCACTTTTAATTACTTATTCTCTTTGTGCATTTAAATAGTTCACCTAATTCATATATTGAAATATTTTTGTAAAGTATAATAATTGTTCTATTTCCAAACGCACACAAATACACTTTTAATTACTTTATTTTTTAGAGTTGATATAAAATGAGTTATTTCACATTAATATCCAAATATTTTGTTTATGGTCGACAATGACAGTGAAATATTTTTACTACATCTCTTGAGTTGTAATCTCAATAATAAATGGGGCTAACAGTGAGAGTAAGATTATTGATATTTTATAATGTTTCTCTTTAAAACTAACCAAATAGATATATTCACTTTTGTTTGTTTTGTTTTTTTTTTTTTTTTTATAGTAGACATTTCTTTTATTTAATTTTTTTTTTAAGATATATTTGTCAATTTAAAGATCAAAATGTACCTCTTCACACAATAATATTTTATTTTTTATTTTTAATCACTTTTATCATTTTTAAATTTAATATAAAATTATATTATTTCATGTTGACATTGATTTTCTTATTTATTTATGGTTGACAGTAAGAATAAAGTATTTTTACTACATATTTTGAATTGTAATAAATTACTTAATTAAAAATAACTATTAATTAAAAAATATATTATTTTGTTTTTAATTACCATCAACATTATTTGATGTAGAAAATATTTCATTTATGTTTTTAAAAAATCAACATTTTTATATAAAAAATATTTCATTTTTGTTTTAAAAAGAATCAACTCCAAATTTAAATACATGACAATAAGGCACGAAATTTAGAAAAAAATCAAATTTTATGAAAAGTTAGTATTGAAAATAATATTATTTTTTAAATTGTAAAATCTTTATAAATTTTAAAAATATAAAAAAGAACTTAAATAAAATTTCTAAGCGTCACTCCTATTGGAATTGGGCACTTTAATGATTTTACTAATTAATATTTTTGATCTAAGGGTGTAAGTTGAAAGATGCCCGCATATTCTGGTCATAGCCACTCCATCAATGAATGAAATTGAAAGTGATAATGTCCTTGCATATCTAAATCAAGAGTTTAAACCCTACCTAAATTATTTTTTTACCAAATCATCATTAAAAAATTATTGTGCCTCTTATTTATCTCCACATATATGGGATTAGAAAAAATGATAAGAGAAAATGAAATTAAAAAATTAATCCCAAACAGGCTTTGAAACTAATGTCTGTTTGCATTTTGAAACGTATGAGTGTTACCAGGTTATGCGACTACATGTTAATTTTCTACTACCTTTGTCATAAATGTGGCTATGTAATGGCCCCGTGTTTATATTCTATTTGTGTCGCATGGTCTATTTGAAGAGATCAGAAATTGGTTTCAATTTATCAAGATCAACATGTCATGGAGAGTGTCATCGATACACATGTGCGAGATTCAGCTCACTTTTCCCTTGTGCAAGATTCGGCTCACCTTCCCCTCCCCTCAACTCGTTCATTTAATCAACACCATTTTCGAGGCCTATATAGCTATGAATGATACTCATAGTTGCTCATCATAAACCCTAACCCTAAAACTCCCATGCCCTAACCCTAGATCTCTGGTGTGTTGTTAAAGCGCACTCTAAACATTCACAAAAGTGAATACATTTTTATGAACCCTAACCCTAAAAATTCTCATGCATAGTTGCACGTTGTAGGCGACTGGGCTGTAAGTAAACAATCTGTAACTTTTCTTGTCACATCTTACCTACATGTAGTCTTTTTCAATGTCTAGCACTAAACACTGGATCTGCACAGGTGTTCTCTACCAGGGTTTGATGGTATAGCACAATGTAGTGGCATCTTGAGTGATCTGTGTGACAAGGGCTCTCAGGAACCTTTGGAATGCATTTGCAGGCAACTTACAAAAGCAGATGATGACGAAAGTGATCAGAACAAGGCAAAGTTGTTAAGGGATAAAGTCCCCTAGGGCTTTGAGTTAGAACCCTAGCAGAGCAGGAGTAATCTACAACAAGAAACAAGCAAATAACTCAGGCAAAATGCTTAAACAAGCAAACTATGCAAGGATGTACATACCCAGGGATCCTTCATCGGGTAGTTCCAGCCAGGGTTCAAACCCTCTACAACTCCTCACGATCTTTGAACCTGCAAAACAACCAATTCAAAGACACATGGCAGCATATAGATAAAGCATTATAGTGAAATCAACTTTATAGCATATAAGTAGATGGTTAGTTATACATTGAAATAGTCATTCATACATAAACCATAATAATAACATTAGATGCATGAACAAAGTTGATATCAGGAACAAGACAATGTTTCTTCTATTGCAGATAACTATAATCAAAACATAGAAAGAGTTCTCCTAAGTCTTCCTCTTCTGGATCCAAGTGGAACTGTCCTCTAGTTCCGTCTAGTCCCAGTCTTCAAAAGGCTCCTTCTGTAACCAACACAAGGATATCTCCCAGAAGTGAAAGGATATGAACTCTCAAGGAAACAAGGATTTCCTAAACTTGGGGAAGTGCTTGAAGCACAAGGATCTTCAAACTTGATTAGGGGATAATCTCAGCAGAGTAATTCTCTATTTTCTCTCCTCCTTAAGGCCTTCCCATTGAAGTCTTTTTATACTTCTCCCAAAGTAGTTTTTTAGTTGGGAAACAGTTGGGAACAGTTGGGCCATGGGCACTAATAGGTAATCAATAGGTAAAACCCGTGATCTCTGCCCATAATTAAGGAAATTTAATTTTTTTTCAGTGTTTTAAGACATATACACGGGTTGGGTATAGATTGACCAGTGTAAACACGCGTTTAGTACAGGGAAAAGTCATGTACAGGGAGTAAAACACTGTTTTTGAATATTTGGACCAAGTCTGGAAGGAGGGTTTGCCTTAGGCCATAAACCAAGCATCACAAATACATAAGGTGGCATTTGGAGCTATAATAGATGCCCCCTAATATATGAGGTCAGAAGGGGAACATGATGGCCGAAATGTATTAAGTATACGGAAAGGAAATCTATCAAAAACTGGGAAGGACTTCACTAGATTTCAACCTGTCAAGCCAACAAAAGAAGATCATAAAGAAATAACTATCTGAGGCGGGCATACCCATGCTCAAAGAAAGTAAAGCATGTCCGCATATCAAGTATAAGCGGATCCATTGTGTATACAAGTATAAGGAACTGAAAGTACATAATGGATCATCTGATCACGATCGAGCAAGTACATGTCTGGATATCACATATAAGAAGATGATCAATGAAGCTAAAGGATGGAGTTGATCACTGATGTCAAAAAATAATCCCAATAGTACCAAATGAACATGATGGAATAAGATGGTACTACATCACAACTTGAATGCCAACATATAAGATGTCACTGTGAAGGACTGCAACATATAATGTGGAATGGTGTCAACTAGTAGCAACAGGAGCAACTGTCAAGTGAACCAAAGAATGTTGATGCAACCCGAGGTCTTCACCGAATGTCGTGGTACATTTCTACACAGTGGGAATAAATGAGCTGAAGTCGACCATGTGAGAAATCGTTTGATTACTGGTCATTGATGTATACCGTTAACAAATGCAAGACTACTCATCGATAATGATAATGAGAATCAAGGTACCTAGTACAATCTAACAAGTGCGAATAGATGAGATGAAGTTGAACACTTGTAAGAATCTATCAATCAGGAGACAATGATGGTTTCGCACTGTCGATAGCAAAGGATCTACCACTGATGACTGCAAACCCCAAGGTACTGCCAAATGGACTCTAGACCTTTTCCCCAGAGCAATGAGTCATAGTCGATAGGGAAAGATCTACTAGAAGGAAGGCATTAATGCATCCTTCATCAATCTAGAATGAGTGTAACCCGTAGGCCAATAATGTGGAAGGAATTAGACGGCAAAGATGTAGTAATCCGACTGAATCACGTTTTCGACGTACACATGATGTAGCTAGCGCACGATAGAAACCCTTTGAACCAACCAATAATGAAAGTTGACACAGAGGCGAGGAATCGACCAACAGGGTCAAATGGAAACCAAGGCACTGTGCGAATCCCAATGTGTGATAATGAAAGTTGATGTCGAACACAAGGGAAACAACTTAGTCAAAGACCCATGATACTGAGCGATGTTGAGCACAAGGTGACCTATCAATAATGAAAATAGTGCCAGGGTGTGGCTCTAGGCCTATCCTTAGAGCAACATGTCATCGTTGATAAGGACAAGACCTGCCAGCAAGAATTCAATGGAGACCTTCTCAAACTGGCATGAGTAAAGGACCAATTTAGCTGATGTGATGATAGACAAGACACTGACAACTAGGGATGGCCGACTGAAAAATAGGTCAAGGGACACTGCAAAGAGATCGACTCAGGCTTACTTCCCTTAAAAAAAAACATCACTCAATGATGACCATGTGGCAACGTATAATGACTCTGTAAAAGTTCGTCATGTAGGAGGCACGAACAAACTCTCTATATGATTGGAAGAGATGACCAATCGGAGGAGAACTAACTCAATAACAAGGTTAACACGTACCTAAGTCAAACTAAATCCCACCCAAATGGAGGAGATACTTCGTTTGAGTGCTTTGTTCAAAGATGACATGACTGACTCTATCTACCTACAATAAATAGAAATGTTGTCCCGTTCTCACTTTTTTGGGGATATATAATTTTTTTGTTTTTTTTCTTTAAGCTGGAAAAAGAATAAAAGAATGCTATAGTACAGTGGAAGGAACAGTGTCAATGAAATAGATGATCTATTTCTTGGGATGGGAAAATTCCTATTCTCAATGCATGGAGGCGAAAATGGTCAAGGAAACTCCAAGGGATGTTCCTTCCACAGGTTTGAAGGTGTGTCAAGTTGCAGAAGCTAAGGGATTGCAAGTTTGATTTTTGCAGAAGACATCGTCAAAAGGTGGCTTAAACACGAGTCCAGGTGAAGCCGGCTCAAGGCCAAAAGGTGCAAATGGTCAAAATGCAATGTAGTAGTACAAATCAATACAAAGGAACCTCTAGGGTATAAGGCCAGAACGAAGCAAAGGAGCAAAGAGGAATGAGTCTTCAATGCACAAGTCATGGCGGGACTAGAGAGGACTCCCGAGCCTACTCAATGAAGCAGCATGGGCAACCAATGTCAGTGAGGTGCTAACTATGATGCCCATGAAAAGGATGGCTCTACCATCATGTCATGATTTAAAAATAGGTGAGTGAAGATGGTTTACGAACCATAAGATGATGGGATCGACCCTATGGCAAGTGTATTGACAAATGGAAGATAGTATGTAAAATGCAATGGAAAAATGGGCTTCCCTAACATATATGTCAGTGAGTAAACGATACCTACCATGACGGCTCAGCAGTCATGAAACCGACTTCAAGTTTCTAAAAAAGCATCCAAAATGTCCTGAAAAACAACCCATTTTCGAAAATCCAAGCTCCCAAGTTAAAATATACATGAGATGAAACAAAATCAAGTTTTGAAAAAAATTGACATTTTCAAAGCTTATAAAATGGTTTTTTGACTCACCATTGTTACCATTTGTGGCAAAAGCAAAAGCTGTGAAGAAAAATAAGAAAACTTGCCCCTCAAAGAATTCGACCATTCAAATTGACTCAAAATCACCAGGTAACCCCCAAATCTAGCTTGCATCAATTTGTGATTGTTTTTAGAAATTTAAATTGAGGTTTTAGCATTGGAAATTATGTTAAAAATTCCAACGCGGCATATACATGGGTTGGTTATGAGAAACCCACGTATACGCAGGCCCTACATGCGACTGTGTATGAAATGGACCCGCGTATACGTGGTTTGAATTTAAAACATAAAAATCTAACAGTTAAACTTTATTTTCTTTTAGGATGACAATCACCTGGAGGGAAAGGGAGCATGCCACTATTGATGATGAGGTTATGAATGATCAACAGGCCTTGGATGCCTTGAGAGGATGCGGTTTATTAAATTTCTTCAAAATGCCAAATATGAAGGCAAACACCCGCGTGCTTGAAATGTTAATCCGCTATTGGAGTATCGAAGATGATGCGTTCATTATTGATCAAATGTCTTTAAGGATAGAGATAGAAGATATTTACTTTATCACTGGGCTCTCCCGGAGAGGAGAAGTGGTGCATTCGACTGGACTATCACGAGGTAGTCTTTCAGTGGAAGACTATGTGCATATATACTGTCCGGGGCATTCAGAGAAGATTGGAAGCCAAATTCCAATCAAACATGTAGAGAGTTTGTTCTTGAGGATCATACTATTCACCATAGCTAGGGTACACAGTTAGCCTCATTGCAACAAAAATCATGACTATCCATGAGCTTGGTCGTAGATTGTCTCACTATTATGTTTGACTGGTGCACACCTCTTCTAACCAATATGAAGAGTCAGCTATCCTCCATTCAGAAAGGACAGGCTAGGAACTTCGAATATGGGACCCTTTTGTGCTCCTTCTTCTTCGAGAAGGTTCCAAGGTTATGTCCCAGAGTATTAGTTCCTATCAGTAGCCCCCGACATCCACGGATGGGTAGGTGGGCTGACCTGTTGAAATGCCTTGGAGGCAGAGACGTACCGAGGACTACTTTTGACGATGATTTCTTCTCCTGGTGGGAGCAGAAAATCATCACTGTGGATGACTATCCCTATGCTGGCATGGATTTCAGGGGAGATCTGGATCTGGTGCTGCCACCAGACGCAGCATGGGGAGAGATAGGTAACCATTTTTTAAAGTTTTGTCAATTTTTATGATTTTTTTTATGTTTTTCAAATATGAAAATGAACTTAAAGATATTTTTGATGGGATTAAATGACTGATATAATGATCATGTTCCAGATGTGGGTCCGGTACAACCAGACAGATTTCTGCAGCATAGGCCTCGCGGCAGAGGTGTAGAAGAGGTGGCTGCGGAGATTGAGAGAGTCTTATACGCAGTCCAACGAAACTTGGTGAGGTTGACCCACCGGGTACCAATGGAGGCAAAAGAAGATCTACCAGAGGATATGCAGCGCCGTGTGGTAGGAGTGCCACATGACTGGGTTCATCTTTTTGGTGTGTGGCCAAAGCAGTTGTAACCTACTTAGAAGCTCATCCTGAGCTGAGTCATTAGATGTAGTGGACATGATTATAGGCATTTTAGTCACAATTTTATATATTTTTTAACAAACTTTATGTACACACAGGTGATTATGATATATATCTATATATATATATATATATATATATATATATTATATATATATATAGTTCCGACTTCTGATGTTTGATTTCATCTTGATGAATGAATTATGTGCTAATCTAAATCTTTATTAGCGATAGAATCTGCTAGTGAATTATCAGATCGTGGAATGTGCAAATAAGTAATATAAACAAATGATATTTGCAACGCCCTCACTCACAAATATTGGCAATATAAACAAGGATCCCGAACCCAATAGATGTTATTCAATTGTGACACTACCAGTTGTGAATCAAGATAGACTACCAACAAATCGAATCCATAAGAAATAGCTTCGGATAGTAAATTAATGACAGTAGTATACTCGGCCATATTATTTGACACTGGACCAATAAATACTCCCCTTGATACCATCAACTGACCAGTTGGATAATAAATCACCCAAGTTGCGGAAGCGAGGTTTCGAGTGTGCCGACTAGCATCATCGGCGAATTCGAAATAGACCAAGTCATCCATCAACACCCATCAAAGCAGATAAAAAAGTGTCGATATCATGAAAACTCCCGATAAGCTATGTACAGAAATACAAAATATAAAAAGAAGCCATTGCTCGGCCATAACCTAGGCAAAGTACTTCTTGAGGTAGAGCTCATTTTGGGGCTCCCCCAACTTGTTCCTTTCAAAATCTACTAATTCATAAGCCGCTTTTGTGAACTTCTTTAGCATATTATTGTTTAATAATTCGAGTTAATTATAAAAAAATCAATATCATTTTGTGAACTTCTTCCTGAGTGTTTTTGATTGATTATTTTAGTTAAAAGGTCTCAATAGGATGTGTTTGGTATCCATAATTCAGTTAATTGAACTACTTCATTAACTTGATATTCATTATAAAGGATACATTTAAATTTCAATATTTTAAATACCTCCTCTTGGTTGGGTTAGGTCTATATCTACCTAACTGAGATAGGATTAAGATAGTTTCTTTTGCTTGCATCTTAGAACAAGTTTGCATTTAGAATAATTTCTACATTCTTTTAAGTCCTCTTCCCAAAGAGGCAAATTTAGTAGTGGACTGGCTGAGCCCCAAAGCAGCTTAAGGATCACTTTCTTGCCTGATCAGCAAGAAGGTTGATCTGATGTCTCTTTTCCATTGGTGAATGAAAGTCATATTTTAAAGCCATTGGAGATTGAGAGAAGCTAATTGGACCTAGTTGAACCAATCAGAACCACCATCCCAAATGGAAAAGGAGCTGCTTTAAGGTCCGGACTGGGTGGTCATCCCCCATGTTGTAGCAACGATTTTCAAGGCTTCAACATAATGGCACTAGAAAGAGGGCCTGAAACTTGTTGTCTGTTAGAGTCTTTTCAATTTAACATTTTATTTAATAACGATGGCTCCTCTTAAACTTCCAATTTGGAGTTGTATCCATGGATGTGGATCTTCCAATATTCCACCTGAAGTGGTAAGACTCTTGTCGCAGGTAAAGTCTAATGGTGAGAGAAATTCTTTTTCTCTTAATCATGTCTTCCAATTTATTCAAAATGTTTCAAATTATGATATTCAAGGAATTGATGAAGCCATTTTATGCAGACTTTTTACTCTTATAATTGCGGCAGAAGCCAAAAACTAGTGTAGAACGCTTCTAGTTGCCTCAATTCATAGCTGGGATCAATTTGTTACAATTTTCATTTGAAAATTTGACCACTATGATTATGATCAGGTATGTGATGAAATTGAATATCTACGAAATGAAAATGAGTCTGTTAGAGATTTTAATATTCAACTTCATTTGAATTGTTTAAAATTTAATGTCGAAGATAAACCTATGAAAGAAGAATCTCTAGATTGGTTTGAATATATTTGTTCTCTCCCTCCCATTCCCAATTCATATGAAATTAGTTCAAGCTTTGTTCCATCCCCTTGCAACATAAATGAGAATTCCAATTTGGATGTGCAAAAAATTATGATGAAGAGGTTTCACAAATATTGGAAAATATTTCTGATCAAATACAAGAAGACAATAGCAACAATTTTAGAGAATGAGCCGTTTTGAAATCTGAAAGCTACTTTGAGGTAAATTCATAAAATCAGTTGGGAAATCATCAAGTAATGATGGTAATTTTACCCCTCTTGGTATTAATGATATTTTAGAAATTAAAGAGGATGATTTAAACAAATTACCAATATATCTTTATCAAGATAGAAAAACAATAATTGATCATTCTTTTGCCATTAATGAACATGAAATTCTTGCTCCTCCTTTTTTGGATATATTGGATGAAATTGAAGGGAATTCTAGAGAATCTTATGAATTCATTTATGATAATTACTCTGACATTGAAGATATTGATTTCTATTTTTCTCAAGAGAATCCTCACGAGAAGATTCAAATAACATCTAAGAATGAGGAACATTTCAATTTAGAAATTATTCCAACTAATCCTCATTCTAAAGCAACAAATTATCTTCATGATTTCACTATTCGAGAAAATATTCCAATTTATGATTCAATTCATGATCAAGCTTTCATTCCTGTTCATAGTCATAATTCTCTTTCTAATTCACAAGTTGGAATTCGAAATTACTCAAATTCCATAATTCTGGCCAATCCTTGTGAAAAATAAATTATTTCAAAATCATCCCAATTGTGCTGTAACATTAGTTGTACAAATAGTGATTTCATTTTATTTTTGTTTCCTCACTTATTTTGTATAAAATTAGATTTATTTTCAGATTTTATTTTTTAGATTGTTGATACATTACGTTGGCATATTGAGCACTTTACCATCAAACATTCAATTGATGCATTGCCCTGTTGGAAAATTGAAGTTTTATATTATAATCGAGAGCATCAAAAGCTATTTCAATTTCAATTTCAATCAATGCTAATGTTTTATCAAAAGCTTCTATCTTCTCTAAGGCAATATCAACAGGAGAATGTATTTTTACAATCTGGCCAGCAATCCAATTTAATTAATAATTTTCCATTTTATTCGAAAGATTTCCATCCATTTTTCATTAGCTTATTTGAAAATTATTTGGAAATTTTTCCTTTAAGAAAGATTGTTAATAGTTTAACATTTGTACATAACATTAACAAATTTTTCCAGGCCTTTGAATGTAAAAGTTCATATCCACAATCTGGCCTATTATCTCTTCATTTGAATATTTCTCAATCCTTAATAGAAATCCATCCAGATTTCTATGATCCAATTGGTATTCAATTGGAAAGGAAATTTCAAGAGAAAGAGATTTTAATTAAGTTTCTAACAATAACTCTGCATTCTATTTACAGATTTATCTTTCTTAGTTTAGTTAGATTTGTATTTTTATTACTGACATTTGAATTGTACATACATGTATGAATTAAAATGAGAAAATGGTTACACTGGAAATATGACTATACCTAATCATCTTCATGTATATGGTTAGAATAGGAGTAGAATTAATTTAGTTAATTTGTTTTATGTAGTTAATTTATTTTTAATAGTTTTGCAGATTAAAAATAAAGGAAGCAATCAACGCTTTTCATATCATATACATACTCAAGCTAATATTTACCTCTCATCAAAAAATTTCTAATTCTTCCTTCCCATTTTTAAATCAAAATCTATTGCAGTAATACCTCTACCCATGAATATATCTCTGCCTATTTTTGAATAATGTATTGACAGAATTTATTTGAGTATGCACCTAGCACACATTTAAATCTGTGTTGATATTCTCCACGACTAGTGGCTTTATCACATTCAGACCTTTAGTTTATTATTTGATGCTACAATACACATCATATTCATTTACTAAAGGCATTATTGAACAGTCACTATAACAATACAGATTCTTCTCAAGTTATTCAGAATAAGCAGAGGTAATAAATTGTTGTTTCAATTCAAAAGGGAAGACTATTTTCATATTTATTTCTGGTAAATTTTATATTTCCTAAACATAAATAAACATATTTTATTTAGGCTGATTGCACATTCTGATTTGAAATAAATAATGAGATGATTTTGAACAAAGTTAGAATTTTGATAAATCGAAGGAAGAATTTGAAGATTCATGAGGTAAAATCTACGGATAATTTCCCTCCATGTATGCATTTACAAGTTCGTTCTCATCTATTATTAGTTTCTATTTTCCTTAGTTTATTTTTTATTCTTGTTCTATTTTAATTGCAGGTTTTCATTTGTTTTCAAAACTTGAAGTAAGTAGCAAACCTAGTTCAAATTTGCAACAGGTTTAGGGAAAGTTTATTTGTGATTCATTAGAATTTGAGCATTCTTTAACTTTGTTTTTATTCATTTAGGAAACCCAATCGAAATTAAAAACAATATCATAAGATTTCATTGGAAGTAGCTCTTAGCAGTTTGGATATTAAATTGTTCATAAAAGATCTCCGATGTATTACCTCACTCATATGCCATATCGCATTTTTCATATCGAAGGTTTGTAGTTTGGATATTAAATTGTTCATAAAAGATCTCCGATGTATTACCTCACTCATATGCCATATCGCATTTTGCATATCGAAGGTTTGCAGTTGAATATACTTCCATTATCATGAATCGCCGATCTCCGATAAATGACTTTACCATATTGCGATGACCACATAATTCCGAACCCGATATGAAATTCAAATCAAGTTTATAAAATATTGCGTCCATTCAATCGCAAATAATGGTAGGAGCATAAATTTAAAAGGTCTAATGTCTTAGATCCGATACGTTATTAAATTTTCATCATAAAGTTATCGAGTCCACTCTTCATCACATATCGGTGTATCAAGAATTGTTACTTCATGTGCTTAAGATTGCCGATCGCGATCACCGATTAGCCACGTCATTCATCGCATATCGGCATCGCAAGAATCAAATTGTGTTACATCAGGTACCAAAAGTTTGCCAATCACGATTAGCCTCGCTGATTAGCAATCGCCAATATTGCAATCGCTTCATCACATTTTTATTTATGCTCACATCACAATTCAGAATCTGCGATGTGCGTTGTGTAATGTCGGAAGCACAATGTAAATATTCCTCGATCCCCTATATAATATTTCTTCAATGATGCGATCACTCCATTTCATCGCACATCTTCTCATTGCATGCTTTCATATCGGCAATTTGCCATTGCAACCTCCGATGCGATAGCTTCCAAGGCATGCCTCTAAGCCATTAACATTTAATCAAAATATGGCATAGCAACAAAGGTAAAGTCTTTCAGATTAAACTTGAAGCATGGTGAAGAAACATGTGATGTGAATCATCCGATACGACGATGTGTTATTTTAAAAGAAAGCTTGGATAACCACTATGGTAAAAAAGCAGTTAATGACCAATTTGTAGCATATTTAAATCATTCTAATTTCTCATATATTTCAGTTTTAAATATATAATTCCATAACTAAAAAAGAAATTCAAGACCTCTCTATCTTCATATTTAAATTTTATTATCTTGGATTTGGTTTTGATTCTGGACAATTTAAAAATCATGGAGTTTATATGAAACTTATAATATTTTGAGAAATAGTCATTACTGCAAATTTTCATTCTCATTTCTGATGCATTTGTTTTCCTTTGAACATTAAGCATTCCATTTTTGCATTTTACTGCTTGCTTTAGTTTAGATAAAATAAATAATGATTTTGGGTTATAGGATTTTGGTTAGTTTGACTTCTTCAAGTTTTTAATGTTAATTAAAATAAGAAGTCAGCTAGTTTGGAGAAACTGATATCTTTCAGGTAAGATCAAAAGCAATTATCCAATGGTAAGATTCATGTACCCACTTTCATTAATTTCCATTTCATTACTTTAAGTTTCAGTTTTGTTTTTCTGATATATAAATCTGTTTTGCAGCTCTTCATAAAAGCTTTCAATCCTCTGCCTGATCATATTTTCGAAGTACTATACTTTTCTCCTGGCTTAATTTCAAGAAGCAACGATAATCTTCGTCGAAACAGCTACACCAGGAAGTTTCTGAACCTTTAGTTTGTTTCTTTAAGCATTCCTTTTAGAAAATGATTAATATGATGCTTTGAAAGACCAATATTGACATCAGACAGAAAGTTTTCATTGTGGCTGAATTTTTAAAATTCCTTCATTTTTATTTTTGTTTGCTGATTTCTTTCTTATTTTAGCATAAGAATTCTTTTCCTTTAGTTTTCAATGTTGATTTTGATGACTTTTCCATGATTTATATGGAAGGCCTACTTGTTACCTAACAATGGTCAGCATACATGGAGAAAAATTGTTAATAGTCACATATTAGCTTTTTCTTAAATCTCTTAGTAAAGTTTTATTTTCTTATTATAAAGGTAGACATACTTAAGGAAGAGATTACCAATCAAGAGAAGTTGGAAAAGTATCATAAAATCTGGAAAAAAATATTTTTTTCATCAAAATTGTAATCATTTTGAGATTTCAAAACTTTATTAAGATCTTTTAAATTTCTGTCATCAGTCAAGAAAAGTTATTTATAACCAAGTAAAGACACTTTACAACAAAGCACCTTTAACTCTGAAATTGTCATTCTTAACTCTTAAGGAGTCAATTATTCTCCCTGTCCCAAAGAGTCTTATTTTTCTAGAGTATAATCCAGAGATATATTTAAACTTAAAAGATTAGAGGTCTCATCATGAGCCTACTTACCATGATCATAGAAGAAAAGTAGGCTGACATTACCAACACTGCTAAACAAACCAGAGTAATGGCTTACAATTGCAAACAATTATAAGACAAGGGGTCTCATCACAAGCCAGCTTGTTCAATCCAATTATAACCAGTGAATGGCATTGTTAACTATCTGGCTACCAAACCAGGACAATGACATTTATGAACTAAAAAAAAAATAAAAAATTAATAATACATATATAAATGGATTTATCTCTAGGTCAATAATTCTTAAATAGATGGGATTCTGAACCATTGATGATTAAAAGGTAACCCTGTCGAGACTATAGATGTTTGTTGGCAACAGTGGCTCTACCTCTGATAAATGAGTATATTTTAAAAGATAAGCTATAAAGTGACCCCTAATTTATCTCTACAACTAATTAAGGACTGATATAGAGTTTTGAAATATTTTAATTTATGAGGAATTTTAAGAAAAATTATAGTTAGATGATTCTTGCTTTTATTCAGACTAATGAACCTAGTCAAACATTCCAAAAAAATATTTTCTTCTTTAATTATTTTTACTTTAATTTTAGAAAAATCTCATTCATATCAAACAGAGATAACTGGTTCTTCTCCCGTGTGTCGCTATTGTTGTGGTAAAACACATCCCCCACACTTTTAACCCGTTCACTTCAAATAACGGGGACCCTTTCTATGAAATTTTTGGCTAAACACCTTTTAGGATTTTTATTTACTTGATTATCTTACACTTTTGTTAATTTTTCATTTTCTTTGGATTCTTAATTTGATTGCTTTGTTAGAATCAATTTTTTATAAGGTTCCCATTGACATTTGTTTCGCCTCATTTGGTCAACTGGTTTGAAAACGGTACTCCTTTGAAGTCTCCTCATTTATCTAGCTTGGGTTAAAAATGCATAAAATGTAAATATTCCATTTTATAAATAAATTAACCAATAATGCATTTATTTTAAATATTAACCCCTAGTTAGCTCTCACTAACATTTTTTACTTTTTACTTATACAACGAAATCATGAAACATTGGGGTTTCAGTAATTTACTCCAATTTTCAAATTAATTACTAATCTCAAAAAACCCAGAATATCAAAGTGGCTGTATTTTAATTTTAATTTTTATTAAAGTGGTTGTAGTTTAAATAGAAAAATACCACTCCAAACAAACACCACTTAATTTCATTTTATAACTTAAACAAACCCCATTAAGCTTCAACCCAAAATAAAATAAATAATAAAATTTTACCATACGATCGCGTCCATCACAAATTGCACTTCACAAAATTCATAACGAATCAAGTTTTTAGAACCCCGATGGAATCCCTTCATGCGATGTGATCAAAGTTAAACCATGAATTTCATTTTAAAGTCATTCTCGCATTTATTCCGAATCCGATATGAGTATTAATCTTATCTTATTAATGTATTGGGTCCACCAATATCGCAAGATTACAATGAACCTTTTAAAAGAATGTGTGATGTAATGTTTTCATGCGATGCGATATTGTGATATCGCATATCGCAATTTTAACAAACTCATCAACTTAAAAATTAATGGATTTGCGATTGGAAAATGTTATGTGTTAAAAGATTTTGATACAAAGTTTTTCACCCCTTATGCCTCCCACACCTCACCCTCACGTCACCCTCACCTCACATTCCACTCACCATATCCCTCCATAATCTCACGTGGATGAATTAATGGGTTTGGATTGATTTCAATGGTTTGTTTTATGGGTTTTGGGTTTGGATTGATTCCAATGGTTTGTAAATTAATTTTTATATTTTTTATATTATAATTATAATATTTATTATAATTTTAATATAATTTGAATTATAATATTAATTATATTTAAATTAACTTTTTCAAATCATTTGTATATTAATTTAATTTTGTAACTTAATTAATTTTTAATTAGATGAGAATTAATTAGAATTACTTGTATATATTAGTTAGTTAATAATTAATTTAGAATTAATTATTAAATAATTAAAATCTAATTTAGGATTAAATTTCTAATTAAAAATTCTGATTTTTAGCCCAGCAACAGAATTTCCAAATTTATGCCAGATTTGACTCATCAACTTTGGAAGCTCATAGATTGAGTTATACTTGGCCAAATGAGGCCCAGGACGGCTCATTGAAAAGATAAAATCAAGGAGAATATTTCTGAGGAGGTGTCACTAACAGATTTAGTCATTTATTGGGGCAAAATTCAAGCAGAAAATCAAGCTCCGAATTTTGAAAAACAAAATCAATTTTCTGAGTTTTATTTTCTTCATTTTCATTTTCCCAAGCCTCTTTTAATTGCAGATTTGTTCATCAATAATATCCTTGGCCAATTAAACCATCCCAGGCATCAATAGAGAGCTTATATTTTATTTTCAATTATTTATTTAAATAGAATTTGATTGGATTTGTTTTATTGCCAGAAATGATATTTTGATTTTATTGTTGCATCTTATTTCATTTTGCAGGAAAATAGTAGAAGAGATATGGAGAAAAGATCTTAATCAATGAGAATGATCTAGCAATTAAAAGATTGGAATTTTGAGCAAATAAAATTGGATTTGACAAATTTAGCTTCAACAAACATTCATCTCAAGAATTCCTTTGCAAATATTATAAATAGCAGATTGTAGAATGTAATAAATGCTGCTCTCCTCTGTAATTCTAGAATTCTAAAAGCACTTTTGTAATAGAGATTTAGAGTTGTAGGCGGGAGGAGTAGAATCTCAAATCTGGAGATTATTGAGGTTTTTCTTCTACATTTTGAGTTATGTATCATGAACAGAGTTTGCACTATTGTAGCTCTGGTTTGGAAAGAAGAAGCTTAGGCATTGTAAAGGACTATTAGAGACCGAAGCTGGAGAAATATATTCAATAAATTGGTATTTCGAATACTATTATTTTAAATGCTATTTTTATTTTACGATAACAAGAATGGTTTCAATTCGCTTACATATTTGTGCACTTTTGTCGGTATGGGTAATTTGCTTCTATTTTATGTTGTTATTTATCTATGCTCTTACGGACTGGATTTTGATTTCTGAGTAACTATTTACTCATAAATTTGTCTTTTAATATTGGATGAATAAATAGTGATATGTTCTGAACTTCTTCTACATATTATTGTTTAATAATTCAAGTTACCGATTAAATGATCAATATCATTTTGTGAACTTCTTCCTTAGTGTTTTTGATTGATTATTTCAGTTAAAAGGTCTCAATAGGATGTGTTTGGTATCCATAATGTCAGTTAATTGAACTACTTCATTAACTTGATATTCATTATAAACGAGACATTTAAATTTCAATATTTTAAATATCTGCTCTTGGTTGGGTTAGATCTATATCTGCCTAATTGAGATAGGATTAAGATAGTTTATTTTGCTTGCATCTTAGAACAAGTTTGCATTTAGAATAATTTCTACATTCTTTTAAGTCCTCTTCCCAAAGAGGCAAACTTTAATAGTGGATTGGTTGAGCCCTAAATCAGCTTAAGGATCACTTTCTTGCCTGATTAGCAAGAAGGTTGATCTGATGTCTCTTTTCCATTGGTGAATGAAAGTCATATTTTAAAGCCATTAGAGATTGAGAGAAGGTAACTGGACCTAGTTGAACCAGTTGGAACCACCATCCCAAACGGAAAAGGAGCTGATTTAAGGTTTGGATCGGGTGGTCATCCCCAATGTTGTAGCAACGATTTTTGAGGCTTCAATAGGACCATACCACATAGACTTGAATTTTCCTGTCCCAAAGGCATTTTTATCTTGGTCATAGACCAGGACAAGGTCGCCCTCAGAAAAGACTCGAGGATGGATAGCTCTATCGCACTGATTTTTAACCCTTTTCTTATGAGCCTCATTAATTGTGGTGGCATCCCGACGTTTCTCATCAAGATGTTCCAAATGAAGGAGGCGCTCTTTGAGACTAGAGGTCTCTCAGAGGATCTGAATAGCTAGCTTAAGAGATGGAATTTCTCATTCAACAGGAAAGATAGATTCTAGCCCATAAACTAACTGAAAAAGTGTAAAACTAGTGGTAGTTTTTACCAAAGTTTGGTACGCCCAGAGAGCTGGATACAACATGAGATGCCAATTGGAGTGATTTTTGTCAATTGTCCTTTGCATGATCGTCTTGAGGGACTTATTCATGGCTTCTACTTGGCCATTGGCCTAAGGATAATACGAAGATGAATGCTCATGGTGGAAGCCCAATTTAAGAGCCAATTCGAACATCAGTTGGTTCTAGAAATGACTACCATGATCACTAACAATCTCTCTCGAGATACTGAACCGTGAAATAATCTTATTGAAGAGGAACAATGCTGTTGTTTTTCTATCATTTTTATAAATGGGCATGGCCTCATCCCACTTCGTAAAGTAGTCTACGGCCACAATAATGTACTTGTGATTCGCTACTAAAGGCGGATTACAAGTAGTAAAGTGAATACCCCACTTTGTAAAAGGACCGACAGTGATAACAGGGAAAATAGGAGCTGGATGCACACATATCTTCTGAGTATAGACTTGACAAGGATGGCAATGTTTAACTTCTTCAATACAATCTTTGAAGAGTGAAGGCCAAAAGTAGCCAGCATGCAAGATTTTATGGGTTGTAGCAAGCCCTGAAAGATGACCGCCACAAGCTCCACTATGGCAATCATTAAGCACAGACTCTACTTCCTTTAAGGTTAAACAACACCTAAGTATTGAATCAACCCCTCAGCGATATAATGTATCACCAATAATGACATAGTTCTTAGCCAGGTGACGTAATTTTCAACGTTCATCCTTGGAGGCAACACGAGGAAACTTCAAAGTCTGGAGATAGATTATGATATCTCCATACTAGGGATCTTGTGAAGAGATGACGAATAAATGTTTATCGAGAAAACCTTCCTCATAAACAATATCTTCTCCACAAGGTAGCTCGGAAATTAGTTCTGCAAATACCAATGATTTCTTAGACTTGGCTGACAAGAACTCAAAATCGAATTCTTGTAAAATAACAATCCATAGATTATATCTTCCCCCAATCACTCGCATACTGAGGAAAAATTGGGAAGGATTGACCACCGCTAAGACAAATGTTTTGCGTAGCAGAATATAATGGCGAAGCCACTAGACAACATGGATAGCTACCAAGGCTAATTTCTCAACCAGAGAATAACATAGTTCAGGGCCTGCCAAGCTTCGCCTCAAGTAGTAAATGACATGCTCCGTGGGAGCATCATCTTCTTGAACCAGAACTACACCTATGGTTGATTTTGCAACTGCAAGATATAAAAGGAAATCTCTACCATAATCCAGTGGACTCAAAAGCGGGGTAGAGATCAACGCCTACTTCAAGGCATCAAAAGATCATTGCGCAAAGTCATCCCGTAGAAATGGAACTCCTTTCCTAAGAAAATGCATAAACCCTTTCGTTATATCAACATAGTTCGTTATAAACCATCTCAAGAAATTTACCTTCCTCTAAAGACTTTAAAGTTGTCGGATGGAGGACAGGGGAGGCAACTGAACTTTTGCCTCCACTTTGAAGGGATCAACTCGAGTCCCTTCAGTTGACATAATGAACCCTAACAACTGACCAGATGTAATCGTGAAAATGCATTTATTTGGGTTCAACCGGATCTTGTAAAATCGACATCTCTCAAAAATCAACCGAAGGTGACCAGGATGATCAATTCTCTTTCAAGAACGAGCAACTAAATCATCTAAGTATGCTTCCATGACATTCTTGATGTCGTGGAAAGCGTACGACATGGCCCGCTGAAACATCGCTCGAGCGTTTTTAAGACCAAAAGGCATCATTTTGTACGCAAAGGTACCCTAGGGAAATATGAAAGCTGTCTTATGCTGGTCTACTAGACGGATAGATATTTGATTATAACCAGAGAATCCATACATGAATGAAAAAATCTCATTACCCGCACATTCATCAACTATCTAATTATCTTTCAGACAAGCTATTTTCAAATACCTAAAGTCAATGCATACACGGATCGTTCCTTCTTTTTTCTCAACCGGGACTGGATTAGAAACCCAATCTGTTAGAGGAACGGGTTATATAAAACCCGCCTTGAGTAGCTTTTCTACTTCAGCTTTAATAGTTGTTGCTTTCCTAGGATTGACCGGCTGAAGCTTCTGACGAATCGGCTTAGCGTTTTCATACGTTTTGATCTCATTCTGAAAGATGGATGGATCAATACCAGACATTTCTTCATAAGACCAAGCATACTGAAACTCTTTAAAGAGGTCAGTGTAAATTTGAATCTCTCAGGGGAACACTCGGCTCTGATGAAGACATTTTCTATCACATTAGGGTTCCTAGAGATGTTTATTAGTAAGGTTTTTGAAATGACTGACATGTTACCCTCCGCACGAATGTGTGTTGGAGCCAAAGGGTTTGAAACCATATAGACATCGCTAGTAAGTAGATTGGAAAACCTAGACTCAACTTCTCGCAATGGGGGAAGAAAATATGAACAATGGTGTAAGTCTTCCCAAGGTCGATCTACACCCATCATTGTTTCTAAGATTACTTCCTCAAATGGTAAAATTGTATCTAAGCAATCCATAGCTGAAGTAGAGTCAAGGGTCCAAACTGGGACCACATCACCATCTAACTCTTCCTCTAGAAAAGGAGTAGGATGGTCATCCATAGAGTTAACGATAGATTGATATCTAAGCTCTACTATAGACATAGGGAATGCCATTCCACCAAATTTTCCTTCATCTAATGTGGTAGTAGGCGAAGGCAAGGTCCAAGGGTTTGAAATAACGAGTCTGAAAGAACTCTTCCCATGAAGACTCTTTGGAGGATGAAATGATATTGATCCTAGCTATAGGAGCAGGAAAATCAAATGTACCCATCAATGAAGAATACATCCCAAATCCTAGATTCTCTATAGGTTGACGGGGGTTATCGACCAACAGAACAGTAGAATCCAAATTTGCTCGAGGGTCAGCTGGAGAATAATCCAATTGATCAACCTTAACAATTTTCCCTCATGAGGAAAACAAAGGACTTGAGATAGAGTTGAAACAATGGCATCCATTTCATAAATCCAATTTTGTCCTAAGAGGAGATTGTAATCTAGGTTGGCATCAACGATTTCTACTTCGATTTTAACAACCTTTTCTCCAACACATATAGGAAAGGTTGGGATAATCCCATGTGGCCTATGAGAATGACCATCAATTGCTATCAAGAGTGTAGGTGAAGGAACATATGAAGGTGATCCAATGGCATTCCAACATGACATCGACATTATGCATGTGGAAGATCCCTCATCAATAATGGTTCAAAAAATGTTAGTTTTTCAGTAAGTAGACTTTATTTGAAAACCCATATGATGAGGGAGTCTCTTTTGACATTGATCATGTCAAAAGTGAGCACTAAGGAATTGTTTCAATCAGCTGCCCCTATCACTGAAAGCAAAGCACTTCATTGAGTTGGACACAACTGGAGTACCTCTAAAGCAGACATAGCGCATGGACTTTGAGCCAGATCCTCAACAATGGAGTAATTCTAGGCTGCCCTAGCATTAGGGTTGATAGTTGTGCGTTTGGCGGAACCTTTCGGTATCCAAGGTATGGACTCAACAGAGGGTCACTCAATATGAAGTGCATCCGTAGTTTCAGGAACAGATTTATCCTTGGATGTTTTAGCTTCACCATAATCACGTGACCGTGTGGCCACGTTGACATGACAACCCATCATGAAAACATTTGAGGAATTGTCCCCCTCCTGGTTGTCCCCTACAGAGGTACCAAGGTTTGAATTCATGCTAGTAGGCAACTATTGCCCTTGGGGGAAAGGGTTAGTTAAGATAGCTTGGGAGCTAGAAGACCCTTGCTGCACTAAAAAGCGCTGAGAATCTTGAATTTTTGGGTAGAGATGAGTCAAATGGTCCCAACTGCATAGCTTTCATGGGAACTTAACTTTCTTCTTAGACTCTTTTCCACCCTCACCAGCATTATTGCTAGGCTTATTCACATTACCCTTCCCATCTTGATTCTTCTTTTCACCTCGTCCCTTCTTCTTCCCCTCGGAATTTTGATTTCCTTTGCGGTTAGAAGCCAGAACGACATTTACGAAAGAAGGTTGAGAAGGTGAAGTAGTAGAAAATGCAACCTGATTAGAAGAAGCAGTTTGTATAGACAACTGTTGCAATTGGCTTAGAAGGTTCACCACATTCGCATCAATCGATACAATAATAATGTTAGCATGCGGGCTTGGCTTCGGTTTGGCTACATCAACCATGGATCTAGTAGCATCAGGCAAGATCTTCAGAAGGGTCCCAGACTGAGAATATATCAGTTCTAACTACTAGGCGTGAAAGATAGCCTGCTCTTTGGAATATACTCTGGACATAGAAACATCCTTGGAGATCTTAGGTTGTAGTGATTTTAAAAACCATTCGAGATGGAGTTTAAGTGGAATTTCAGCTTTGATCAGCCTCTTTCTCCATCTCCATTCCTTAATATGATAAAAAATGTGAGTGGTTGTGTCATGATGAAAATTGGCCAGAAGTTCAGTTTCAGCTTCGTAATAGACAGGCAACTGAAAATGGTTTAAGAAAATGTTAGCCAAATCGGCGAAAGATGTAAAGGTTCCCCCTAGCAACTCTATATACCACTTAGTCACATTTCTAGTTAAGGTGCGTTGAAATAGTCTCAACCTAATCAAGTCATCGATGAGGGATTTCGATGAGCACCATAAATGGAACGTGGTTACATGGTCGCCCAGGTCTTCCCCACTCTTCCCTTCGGATTTTGGGATATCGGATGGAAGTTTGGTTGGGACCAGAGGCTAAACCAGATTGCAGCTGATTGGATCATTCGTTAACTTAGTCAAGTCTGGCAGATTGAGCATGGCTAGAAATGGAAGTCTCGGAGGACCTTAGGGATTCCACCTAGATTGGGCAGGGTTCCCGAAAGTCTGCAAAGAATGGCCTAGATTTTGAAAAGCACCATGTTGCCTGAAGTAACTAATATAACTTGCTGAACCAAAAGGTGACCCTTGTGGTCCAGCAAAACTTGGAGTTTGACCTACGCCAACCGGAACACCTCCATAATTGGCAAATTTTCCCCCTAAAGAATTATAATAAGGAGTGGACAACCATTGGTAAGGGTTCCAAGCATTAGCTAAGGGTGGAAAACTTTGAAATGAACTGACCGAGGAGGATGACATATTCCCTTGTTGTCTGAAAAACAAATTCCTAGCTCCCGTGCCACTAACCACAGGATTAGTCCATCCCTGAAAAGGATTGTTGCCTTGACTCGTGAAAGGAAAAGGCATAGATCCTACCATCAGATTGGAATGTGGTATATTACCACTTGCAAAAGGAAACCCTAAAAAGATGTCAATCCACTCATCATGGATGTGGAGGCAGTTAATGGTACAATTAATGGAACCGAAGGAATACGTTGAGAAGACACACCAAAAGGGAAAAATCCAAAACTGGATGCATGCACTTGGGAGCTCCCACTCATCGACGGAATGGAAGTAGACCCAAACACGGATGTGCTAGCAGTAGACCCAAATAAGGATGTAGAAGGGATGGAAATGGTTCCTCCCCCTTGTACTGATATAGGAGTATGCATACTCATAGCACTCGTGGTGGGTGCCATGCTTCCAGCAATGGTCATCGAAGCGATGTGCGTGTGTGTACCTATACTTGAAGGTCTATGTGTCAAAGTCCCAACATATAACACTACGTCTGGATGATCATAAGGTAGAGGATAATTCAAAGTTGCTAACGGCTCTAAGAGTTATTCTACCTCAATATTATCTTCCAACTGGAAGAGGACTCGAGAAAGAACTTCGCTGTTCCTCTCTAACTCTGTGGTAGTACCAGGCCTATCTTGTACACTATTGCCCACAAGCAGAGGATCAATCCCCGATGCATCAGCTGCCACTGGGTGAAACCCGCTAGTAGTATCACTCCTACACCTTCTAGAAGAAGGGTCTAGACTTACAGGTGAAAGCCCACGAAGTTTGTGGGATCATCTAAGCGATCGGTCAGCCACTTTGAATTATTTAATAAGATCTACTTAAAGTGTTAGGCCCCTATACTACTAGTGTAACCCCTTATTGTTATTAGTACAACCCACTTATTATATTGATGTACCCATGTAGTGCCCATATTATTACTCTTGTGCCCCATAGAAGCCCACTATTGTTATTATTGTGCCCTTACATTATTATTGTTATGTCGGCTCTGATTATTTTATGACCCCTTAGACTCCTTTTTTTTTTTTCCGGGGAAAATAGAGTGCGTAATTTTATTCATATAATGAAGAAAATTACATGTTGTAGATGCTAGAAGCATATGCAAATTGCCGTCCATGAGAAGGACAAAAACAAATAAAAAGTAAATAATTACAAAATGTCGCAATCCTAATCTTTGCGGCCCTTTTTCTTCTCTACTCTACGCCAACTTGAGTGTCAGGGGAGGGGACAATGAGAGCCCGCGAGGATTCCAGATTGTTCACTGGTGATTCCTTGTCGGATTCAGAGCCTTCCGAACCATGAGTTCTTTTTATGCCCCCTACATCCAGCTGTGGATTTTGCTGAGGTTGAAATATGGGCGGTTTCGGGCGGGGGTCAGGGGAGATATCCTGATGTGTAGCCTGCTGTTCCATATTTGTGTCCGATTCCTCTAGGTTGACTGCCTGTTCTGAATGTATGTCCTCTTCTTCCAGCAGTTTCGTGTGTTGCCATCCATTGGGCTTTTTTTTCCTGTTCTTGTTTCCTTTGGAATTCTTTTTAACCAGAGGGCAGTCAAAATGTAGGTGTCCTGTTTGCCTACAGCCACGACATCTGAAAGCGGTATTTTCATAATCTAGGGGCTGAATCCGCTGAGAGTTGTTGAAATTCAGTGTGATATGTTCAGGCAGCCCCTGACTCATATCCACTTCGATGCAGATTCTGGCGAAGGAGAAGATACCTCTGCTTAATCTGTCCTCATCCATTTTTATGAATTTCCCTAAGGTATTCCCAATGGCTGCTAAAGCTAAGTGATGCCAAAAATGTAGTGGGAGATTATGAAGCCGCACCCATACCGGCATAGTTGTGATTTTCATAGTGTTTGCATCAAAATCAGCGAACCAAGGGGTAACAAAAAGACCAGCATTACCCTAAAACCAAGGCCCATCAGCAATGATACTATCCCTTTCTTCTTCTGTATGGAAGCTAACAATGAAGAAGCCTTTTGAGCATAGATGTATATCGCATTCTGTAGTCCAATTGGAATAAATCCACTGATGTAATGCATCTGATTTTGGCCAGAATCCATTGAATCTACATATTATAGCAGTTTTAGTGAGGGTAGAGTGTAGAGCTGTTACCTCTGGCATTGAAACTTGGAGCCTTGGGGATTCCAGTTTTTGATCCACTATATATGGTCCCGGTAGCTCTGTTAGTGTCTCTGGTTTGTTCTGCATTTTTTCTTGGCCCTTGACTGCGTCACGGAATGAAGCTGGCGGCTTTGACCCAGAGCCCTTGCTTCCACCACGCAACCTTAGGTTGATAAATATGGTTGTATCTTGACTGATCCCATATTCCTGAATAGTATGCTGGTCCTGTAGACATCGTCCAGCGCAGATCAGGTTCTGTTGATTCAATGGTATTCCAAGCTGTTGCTGTATTTCTTTCTTAAGCTCTTGTATGGTTGTGTCCATACGAAGTCGCATGCATCGATGGCCTTCCCCAGTAGATTTTATAAATATTTGAATCCTGTTTTCCTCCTGGTAGCATTCAGCCGCCTTGTGGGTGAGCTTCTGAGGGTTATATGTGATCTGTGTCATTCCCTTATCTCCCCTGTTTTTATGCGCCTCATTTGTATTATTCCCAGTCTCTGCTCTCAACGCAGAAGTAGCCGCTGTGGGCCGTCCCCTTACTACTTTGCTGGGGTTTCGCTGACCAGATGAGTTCCAGGTTGTCGGTACAGAGTATAGCTCTAAATCGGTATCATGAATAGCCTGGGCTCGGATGTCTTCCTCACGCTCGTGGCCCCTAGGGTGCGCGTCAAAGGAAAGGGCATGAACCGCCAAGGGCCGCACTGAACAGTTATTGTTATGCAAGAGATTTTGCAGCCAAGCCTCCAATGCCCAGTTCAATGTGCAGGACTGTTGCTTCATGTTATTCCTATATCTAATCTGGTTCAAAAGAATACTAAAAATCACCTCCCCTGTATCTGCGAGGTTCTCAGCAATCAACAGATGGATAGCATCAATGCCCATGACTGCAAGTGAGACGAATAGAGAGGGAGTCCGTCCAGCGACCATCCCCGGGCTCGAATAACCGCCGGGCGTTCCCGTCGCAGCCCCCTGCTGTGTACCTTGGGCGAGCAAAGGCCCCCATTCAGGCCTTGGAGCGCATATGGGTATATGGTTCCCTAGTTCGGGTTCCTGTGCATGATTCCAGATGAGGCGAGATACCCACTGCCTCCTTTGTGCCCCCAAACCCGTCTGTTTCAACAAGGAACAGGGCATCCGGTGAGGGCAAAACTCCGAGAGCCCATGTGCGCCAGGTAGATTACTCGTTAACAATGCACTCATGTGGTAGAGAAACCCCCAATGCCGCCAAGATTCCTGGCCTCCATGGCAGCCCCACAGGCCAACAGCAGGCAGGGGCATGGCGGCCGCATCCAGTAAATCGTTCTTGCACAGAGTAAACCCTAGCTCCATCGTCTATTCTCCTCACCCCTTAGACTCCTATATATAGAAAGGAGGTATTTTCATTTGTATCATCAAAGAATTGTTCATTTATGTAATGTAAAGGAGGTTTCCCCCTCAAAGAGGTTGAATTCTAAGGCGTTGATCTATCTTTTCTTGAGCTGGTTTCATAACATTTGGTATTAGAGCTTTGGATTCTAGGGTTTCGCTGCTCCAAACAAGGCATCGTGGCATTTTCGCTATAACTTTTTTTTCTGTGATGTTTCAGAAGTCGCAAAAAAAACCCATTTGAGAAGAAATCGTCCTGAACCTTGGGTCCGAATTTCAGAGCTTTTCGAGTGATATTTGCGGAGATATGATCTGAGGAAGTTGGTCTTTTTGCAGACTCCTAAGTTACATTCAAAACAGGTGACCTGGGGAAAATTTTCATAAATTTCTTTTTGAGCATCAGATTGAAATTTCACAAGAAGGTACAGAAAGAGGACAGACTGTAGTTTTTTTTTAATATATATTTTTATAGTCAAATATCAAAATAGTGACACGTGGCACTTCATACAAGTTCGCTCTACTGAACTAGTCTACAATTAGGTCACTCTTTCTTGGAGAATCCAATTTGGATCAGACTAGTGGCATTAGAAAGAGGACACAAAGGGCTACTATAGGTAGCAATTTCAGAACTTAAATATATGAAAGTATAGAGTTACAGCCGTTTCAAAATTGAGGTCCTAAAATCCAGAAAAAGTAAGATGAGGAAGTTTGATGGCAAGGATACGGTAAATTGGATACTTCAGATGGAGAAATATTTTGATCTACATGTTGTGTCAGTGTTACAAAAGGTATGTATTGAATCTTCATATTTAGAACCGGATCAATTTTTATGGTATAAAGGGCTTTGTTCTCGTAAACAACTTGTTACGTGGTCAATTCTCATGAAGGAAATGATAGCACATTATGAGGATACAAAGAGCAACACCTTCTTTAGAGCAACACCAGAACAATTGGAAAGAGTAAAAGGGATTTGTCACATATTGGAAAGTAAAATTATGGCAACAAGGAAGTCTACCCCTCACAACTATAAAGTTGGAAGTGTTGTTTCTCCTAGCCTTCCACAACCTACAACGATTACACCACAACAATTGGAAGAAAACGGAGAAAAAGGGCTTTGTTACAATTGTGATAGAAAATGCACAAAAGGTCATAAGTGTGCTGAGAAGAAATTATTTTACATAAGAGTATGAAGAGGAGGAAGATCAAGAAACATCAAAAGAAGAGGATATATGCCAGGACTCAACCCCAGAGAAAGAAGAAATGAATCATACCATATCTTGTAAACTATTAGCAAGAATGACCACTCCTCAAACTCTCAAGATAGAAGGACATATCAAGAAGAAAAAGGTGAAAGAAGTGAAAGATCACATGAAGAAAGAATAAATGAATCCAACCATATCTTGTAATTCATTGGTTGGAATCACCACTCCTCAAACTATCAAGATAGAAGGACATATCAAGAAGAAAAATGTTCAAGAAGTGAAAGATCACATCGAGTGTCAAGAAATGATTCTGACCATATCTTGTAAAGGATTGGAAGAAATTACCACTCCTCAAACTCTAAAGATATAAGGACATTTCATGAAGAAAAAGGTTCAAGCAGTGAAAGATCACATCGAGCATCAACAACAAGTTCTCCAACTTTTAAAGGACAACACCACTTTGGTGAAAAATCAAATGAAACAACAGGTAGATCAACATCATAGTGAAAAATGTTTTGATGTAGGTGATTGGGCATTTTTACTGCTACATCTAAAGAAAGCTATTTATGAGAAGGAAATGTTGGCAATACTACATGCACTTAACAAATGGCGACCTTACCGAATGGGAAAACTCTTCAAGGATGAGGATGTGGAAGCATTGTTTTGTGCTATTTCTATTATCCAACCAAATTGGATAAATGAAGCAAGGGATGAATGGAAGAAGGACAAAGAAGTATGGCCACTTATTCAAAAGTTGCAAAAGATTCCAATGCAAACAATATTTCGAGAAATTGAAGAGGAATAAAAAATCATATTGGAACCTGGAGTAGTCATAGAAACAAGAACCTGACAGCTACGAAATCGATCAATTTCAGAGTATCTCATCAAGTGGAAGAACTTACCTGTTGAATATTCCACATGGGAGGACAAGAATTTTATACGGAAGCATCAAGAACTACTCAAGCATTGAGGACAATGCTTTTTGAAGGAGAGGGGCATGTTAGGCCCCTATACTACTAGTGTAACCCCTTATTGTTATTAGTACAACCCACTTATTATATTGATGTACCCATGTAGTCAAGGATAATTTTAGGGGCGAATGTTCGCCCTTTGGCGAAATTAAGGGGTTTTAAATTTTTAGTGGGCGAATATTTTGTATCATAGTACATTTTTACAAATCACCTCAAATAGCCCACCTTATTTTAAGGGAGAGGGTAAAAAAGGTAAATTTAGCCCTTGAAATTAGGACTTACAACCTTCCATTCGCCCATTTTCAAGAATAGGTTTTATTTAAGTGAATCCATTCGCCGATTTTCAAGAATAGGTTTTATCTAAGTGAATCCTATGGGCCAAATACCATATTTATAAAAGAGGTATGGTAAATTAATGAAAATATAAATAAATGAGAGGTATGGTAAATAAATAAAACATTTTTTATATTTACTCCATAAGTCCCCTTATATACATGTAAGGGTGTAAACAAATAAAAATATAAGTAAAGTGGAGGTATGGTAAATAAATAAAACGTCTTTTTATACTTACTCAAAAGGTATGGTAAATAAATAAAAATATAAATAAACTAGACGTATCGTAAATAAATAAAACCTCTTTTTATATTTAGTCCATAACCCTTGTTCTATTTATGAAGGCTCAAGAAAGAGGTTTTATTTAAGTGAATCCTATGGGCCAAATACCATATTTGTAAAAGAGGTATGGTAAATTAATAAAAATATAAATAAACGAGAGGTATGGTAAACAAATAAAACATTTTTTTATATTTACTCCATAAGTCACCTTATATTTACGAACACTCAAAAAATGGGTTATATTTAGGTGAAACCTATGGCCAAAATACTATGGGACAAATACCATGGACTAGATTGTCATTAATACCATGCAAAAAACCATTATTAACCCTAATATTAGAATTAATAAAAATAAAAATGGCACATGGTATTGACCCATGGTATTCACCAAAATGGCACATGGTATTGACCCATGGTATTCACGTGGAATGTAGCCTATTTAAATGGGGGAATTAAACCAGCATGTAGCCTATGCTAAGATTCACTAGGACTTTACAAAGTTTTATTATTTAGTGAAAGACTCGTCAAGATCTTACAAGATTTTATAATTGAGTAAAATATTCGCCATGCCTGGTGAGAGATTCGCCAAAAAATTATATATACATATTATATTATTGATAAAATCGCCTTCCATTTTTCCTATATACCATGGAGATTCGCCCATTTATTATATTTATAAATTTAGGGGGGGTTCTTAAAATTTTCCTTGCATGTAGTGCCCATATTATTACTCTTGTGCCCCATAGAAGCCCACTATTGTTATTATTGTGCCCTTACATTATTATTGTTATGTCGGCTCTGATTATATTATGACCCCTTAGACTCCTATATATAGAAAGGAGGTATTTTCATTTGTATCATCAAAGAATTGTTCATTTATGTAATGTAAATGAGGTTGCCCCCCGAAGAGGCTGAATTCTAAGGCGTTGATCTATCTTTTCTATCTTTTCTTGAGCTGGTTTCATAACATAAAGACTCAAGAAATTTGAAGCTAGCTAACTAGGAGCATATAACACACACTAAAAATGTCCCTAAAAGAATTCAACAATCAAACAACTTCCAAGTATTTCCGCTCTGGGTGATTAGGACCGGACACAAAAATACAAGAAAGTGAATAATAAGGGCCTTCCGAAAATAGACTGGGGTAATTACACCCTAGGTCTACTAGCGAAGGTATCAGAGGAAGTTATGCTGACCTCCAAACAACAGCCTTTGTCGGTGCAAGCCCCCAAGCTTCGCAAGGGTGCCCTCCAGAAGTACCACTGAAAGTGATGCAACGTCGACCTCAGGTGCCACGGGATTCCCCTCCACAGCCACCTATGTAGATCCCTAGGATAGGCATCTAAAGTTACCAACTCGTATCAGAAACTGGGTGGAACAGTCGTGAAGTAAGATCCGACAAGTAAGAGAGGGGGTATCTCTCGTCCTTATCTTCAAAAACCCTCGTGCTTAACTCCCAGTCATGGAGCTTTCCCGGTCTCCCTAACGCTATTGGATTTTCACTCTCTATTCAGACTTCTACATTTGACAATTTAGAGTGACCTTGGAGTGCTTACTTTCCTCTTGCCTAATCCAAGGCCCTAAATAACCTAAAAATTATTGGTGTACATATTGACAATATAAAAAGTTCTAGTTTATTTTATTAGCACTTGATTTTAAGTGGTTGTTCTTTTTAAGTCAAAGGGACAATACGGAAGTGAAACTAATGGTGTTCGTTGATGCAAAAGAAATTAATGAAAAACTAACTTATATGCAATGCACTTGTTTGTTCTTCGATGAAAAGCAACTTCTACTTAGGTTCTAATAAACTTCTATTAAAGAAATAACTTTTTTCCATTTTTCTTTTCTTGCAACAGACTTCAAACTCACAAAAACTAAAAAAAACTATTGATGCTCTAATGATGCGAAACTACCCTAATGCAAGGTGTACATGATGATGCAAAAATTCTATATTACTCTAAAAAGAAAATGAAGACAACTTGTTTTATAATCCAACTTAAGCGTTTTGAAAGGAATGAGAATTTTGAACACAAAATCTTTCCCAAAACAAGAAGGACTAAACACCAAGATCCCAAAACACTCTCAAAAGCCAAAAGAAACCAAACACAAAATTCAACAAAGAAAGCAAAAACAATGTTTTTGAAGGACTTTTCTTTTTCCAAAAAAACGATAAAATCAACTTTTCCAAAGTACTCAAAATGCTACCAAAGACTTAAAGATCGAAAGAAAATCACCAAGAAACTTTGCAAGTTGTCAATTCAACACGAATGAAAACTTAACAAAATAGATGTTTCAAGATGCACTAAATGATCCAAAAGCAGCAAAAAGAGGTTAAAGACATTAATCAAGAAATCAAGAAAAACACACTTTCAAATTTGTCAACAACAACTTTCGAAAAGCAAGAAGAAGTGAATGGCCACAAACTTAACAGGAAGCAAAGCAAGCAAACCATAAAAATGAAGTTTGACACAAAGATTGCAAGCAATCTTCTGTTCTAGAAAACCAGAACAATCAAGAGCCTCTACAAGAAGCCTTGTGTGTTCAAACACAAATGATCACACTCACTGTAAAGCAAACCGAGACCAAAAACTCTTCAAAGTAGGAGAGAACTTGAAACAATAGGCTTACTGAAAAACTAAAATCTAAAAATAGAAACTGACCACTCAGGAAGCACACAAGCCAAGAAACAAATCTTTCCAGATAAAAAGACTTGAAAAAATCATGCAAAACAAATGTATACACAACTATGTCTCTACACAGCTGTGTGTACACATGTTTTAGCCAAAATAAACCTGCGTATACGTGGCTTTAGTTCAGAGAAACTAGTGTGTATACACTTCTATAACTCGACAAAGGTGTGTATATAAAAGTTTACAAGAAAAAACAAAAATGAGGCCTGATGAAAAGGATCAGACTTGAAGTCTGAGTTCCTACAAGGGCAGATAATACAATCCCAGCAAGAAAATTGAAAGCTGAGCCCTGATTGGCACTAAATAACCCAAACTAGGAACAACAAGATTGTTGTCCCCAGCGGAGTCGCCAATTCTGTTAAGGGATAAAGTCCCCTAGGGATTTGGGTCAGTACCCTAGCAGAGCAGGAGTAATCTACAACAAGAAACAAGCAAATAACTCAGGCAAAATGCTTAAACGAGCAAACTATGCGAGGATGTACATACCCGGGGGTCCTTCGTTCGGGTAGTTCTAGCCAGGGTTCAAACCCTCTGTAACTCCTCACGATCTTTGAACCTGCAAAAAAACCAATTCAAAGACACACGGTAGCATATAAATAAAGCATTATAGTGAAATCAACTTTATAGCATATAAGTAGATGGTTAGTTATAAATTGAAATAGTCATTCATACATAAACCATAACAATAATATCAGATGCATGAACAAAGTCGATATCAAGAACAAGATAGTGTTTCTTTTATTGCAGATAACTATAATCAAAACATAGAAAGAGTTCACCCGAGTCTTCCTCTTCTGGCTCCAAGCGGAACTGTCCTTGAGGTCCGTCTAGTCCCAGTCTTGAAAAGGCTACTTCCATAACCAAGACAAGGATATCTCCCACAAGTGAAAGGATATCAACTCTCAAGGAAACAAGGGTTTCCTGAGCTTGGGGAAGTGCTTGAAGGACAGGGATCTTCAGACTTGATCAGGGGATAATCTCAGCAGAGTAATTCTCTATTTTCTCTCCTCCTTAAGGCCTTCCCATTGAAGTCTTTTTATACTTCTCCTAAAGTAGTTTTTTAGTTGGGAAACAGTTGGGAACAATTGGGCCATGGGAAATAATATGAAATCAAGTGTAAAACCCATGAGCTCCACCCATAATTAAGGAAATTTAATTTTTTTAAGTGTTTTAAGACATATACGCGGGTTGGGTATAGACTGACCCACGTATACACGCGTTTAGTACAGGGAAAAGTCATGTAGAGGGAGTAAAACACTATTTTTTGAATATTTGGACCATGTCTAGAAGGAGGGGTTGCCTTAGGCCATAAACCAAGAATCACAAATACATAAGGTGGTATTTGGAGCTATAAGAGAGATGGAATGGCGCCATTTAGTTGATTAGGTAGAACATAGGGTGATATTGGGATGGATGGAATTTGGAGATAAAAAAGGCCGAGGAAGGGAGGATGTGGTACCTGGCTTGCAGTAAGCAGTAAAATATTTCAAGGTGATTTGAATTAATAGTAGCCCAGATTTATTAATTTATTTGAAGATTGAATCCATGTCCCTTTATCCTTTGAGCTTAGAATTCCTTTACGAGTTTGATTTCGATTTCACTAGCTCCGATTTCATTTCATATTTTTATAGTTTCGATTTTGAAGTCTCATAATTAAAAATGGTAAGCATTTCCTTTTGTTTTGAAAAGTAAAGCCTATAAATTAATTAATTTATTTATTTGCTCACAAGATAATAGTAAATGACTATAGTACAATGAGAAAAGAAGACTTGTTAAAATTTATAGTCTGTAATTTGCGCTTTTGCATTTATCCAGCAGCAATATATAAAGAAGTAACAAACAGAAAAGGTTATATTAAATCTTCAAAGATTATATTATATTGAATTATTATATTGGGGTTTTATTAATTTATTAATATTTTTATAATATTAGGTTTTTTTATTATTGAAATTGATTTTTTTTAATAATAGAGTTTAGGCTTCTGTGATCCATATCAAGTTAGAGAAAGATTTCAGCGAAAATCACATGGAATGTCATTTGTCACTTGTCATTTGTGATTTTCGCTGAAATCTTTCTCTAACTTGATTTTTTTTTTTTAAATATGAAAAAAATATAAGTATTATCCTCACAAGAATGAGTAGAACAAATTATACCAAATAAGTATTAATTTAATTTATATAAACTTATTAATATATATATTTATTCATATAATTGTGATATTTTTTAATATATCATAAAATATATAATGTGTCAAGTAAGCATTTTAGTATTTATTAGGATGAATCTCTACTCACATTAACATTCTTCTGTCATTTAATTTAGGTACCTATGCTATTATACAAAATTAACTTGTTCATATTTATGGAAAATCTCTTTAGCCATAGTGGGTTTGGGTGAACTCGCTATATGCCCTTTGCCCTCATGATCTGGTAGCTATATGCCTTTTTGTCTATCCACTCTCTAACCGAAATCTAAGAGAATCTCCTGAAACATCCATGGTTGAGAGAAACTCCTGAAACACCCATGGTAGTTACAACTGTAGTGTTGAATTCCCAATGCATGTCAAGATGACTAATGTAAAGTCGAATATTTTTGAATAAAATTGTGTGCATAGTTTGGGTAACACAAGATTCATAATCTCATGTCATCCATTGCAACTTGTTTTCACGGGTATTTTGATGATGTTTATTAAAATTATTTTAAGTTTTAGGTTTTTTTTGGTTGGTATCAGGTAAAATGTTTTTTATTGAAATTGTTGTAGTGAAATGACTATTTTTGTCTTGTCTACTTGATTTATTGGAAATTTAAATTCAAAATTCATGATTAAATTATAGTGGATAATACAATGATTAAGTTGTTTTTTTTAAATATGTTTAAAAAAATTAAACAAAAATAAATTATAATTTTTTTGAATCAACTTGTAATTACAAGAAATTCCTCCAATATTTCTAAAACATCTTTCTCTTGATTTTCTCGTAAAAAAGAGCGTTGAAATTTTTGGTCATTTTCTGGTAGAAAAGAGTGTTGAAATTTTTGGTGAGGCTTTGCATTTTCTAAGTTAGAATTAAACTCGTGGAATATATTAATACATTGTGGGATGCTCAATGATTTGACATATAGCAAACTTATTTTTGAGTTTTTTTCAAATGATATTGTTTTTTTTCAAATGATGTTGGATTAGTAAAAATTTTGTTCTTTAATTTAATTTATTTATACTTTTGTTGTTATATCAATTAAAATAATTTATGGTTTTAGTGTTTTGTAGGGCGCTAATGTATTAAGCTCCACCACTTCTAGGCTAGAGCATAGTGGGTGAACTTGCAATCCTCTATACCATGTTGCAAGACGTACACACCCTGCAAGGTTCAATCGAGGCTTGCTGTAGGTTGGGAGTGCAAGAAGGGAGGATGAACCACAGGCATTGAGGATTTCTTTGGGCTTGTTTTGTGATCAGAAAAGGGAGGTCCAGATGGGACCCATGAAAGCGGTGGTGAACTAGAACAATCCATTACACAGTGTGCAAATAGTGTGCATGTAAGAAGCAGAGGAGTATGGATGAGAGAAGAGGAGAATACGAGCTCTGTTTGTTGTTGTTTCTATTAAATATGGTGAAAAAAACCATTAATAACAATGCTCACTTCCCGCACTTAAGCCAATAATTTTATGCCTTTATGACCTTTTACAATAATTTTGTTGTGCCTAGCACCATGGGCAATATTATTGGGGATTTCCTGAGGTTTTATATTTTTTTTTAAAGTAGGTTTTTTCTACATATTTCATCTTGAAATTAGGGTTTTTATAAGTGTTCAACCATGTGCATGCATGTAGATATGGAGATTTGTATGGTAGAGTTAGGGCAGCATCAAGGGAGATTTGAATCTCTTCCATAGCCTGTGCAGATGCAATGGCCATTGACACAAATGCAATTTAGTTTTTAATACTTTATCTTTTAATTCACATAAGCCTTGTTGGTTGTATTGGGTCCATGCTAGGGAAACCACACAAATAATGTTTTCTTTCTCAATAGTTTTTTATTTACAGAAATGGTCATTTTCATCACTTTGTCTTGTTCATCTTTATCCTTTATCATAATGGATTATTACCGTCAACAACATCATCTAATTATGTTAATTAATTATATTTTTTATTGTGACTATAACGTTACATTTTTTAATTTTTTTTAAATATATTAAATTATTATTTACTTAAGTTAATTAATTATATATTGAAATTTGTTCTAGGGATAGTTCAATTGGTGATTCAAGTAATGTGAAAATTGAGAAATCTAAGATCTTATGTTTTAATATTTTAGGTTAAAGTGTCCCTTAAAATTTAATGTTTTGGTATTAGTGTTAAGTTTTGAGGTTTTCATAATATAATTAATATAATAATATTCATAATGTCTAGAAAATAATATCATCAATGTTATTAATTTTAATTATTTTTAAAATTATTAGTATTTAATATTAGTAACATAGTAATATTAGAATTATTAATAATATTTAAAATATAATAATAATATTAATATGATTTAACTAATAATATCAATATTATTAAACGCATTAACGTGGTCAATATAAGTAGAATTAACACTAGTTTTGATAAATAATATTAATAATATTTAGTGTGTAATAATTGTTAATAAAAATTTAGATCTAATATAAACCCAAGGGAATGGCCAAAAAAGGTTAGAATGCCGAAACATGGTCATGAAGCTCTCTATGGTTTAAGGTTGTCAAACATTGTAAAATTGGACAAACATATTCTATCATAGAAAAATATGATCAACATGCTGAAATATATCCAACCATGGCCAATAATGTTCAACCATAACAAGCCTAGATCAACTATGGTTAATCATAAGCATTTAAAACATTAATATTGATATATATCATCATCAATTATTATTATTATTATTACAACATTCAAATTGATATTAAAAATAATATTATTAATAATAATAATTTTTAAAAATGGTTAGCATTTAATGTTATTAACCTAATACCATTAATATTATTAATAACATTTAAATTATAATATAGATATTAATAATATTTAATTAACAAGATCAATATTATTAAACACATTAACATGTCCTGACGATGAACCACACTGGTTGGTTCGAAACGCGTCGACACAAGATTGGTTATGTGATTATGCCGAAGATTATCTAACACATTAACATGGTTAATATAATTAGATTTAATATTAATATTAATATTAATAAATAAATAATAAACTAATTAATAAAAATTTAATGATATTAACATTAACATTTTTAATATCATTATCATTCATTGTCTTCCATGCTCAACGATGTACAAGATTTATTAGTTATAATAAACCATGGTTAACCTTGGTCAACCATGTTCATCCCTTTCGACATAGGAAACCTTTTTCTTTACCCATCCATAATGGTCAAACATGGTAAACCAAGGTTTGTATGGTTGAACGTGGTCAACCATTGTAAAAATGGAAAACCACATTCTATCATGGAAAATTATGGTTGACCATGCCCAAATATATCAAACCATGTCCAATCATGCTTAACCAAGGAAAACCGTGGTCAACTTTAGTCAACCATATTCACAACTATGGTCACGATCTTGTGGTCATCTTTGGTGAACCATAGTCATAACCATGATCATCCTTGGCAACCAAAGCAAACCTAGAACATTCCAAGCTCTACCTTGGTTGAATACGGTTAACCATGGTTGGATATGGTCAATCATGGTCAGGTATGGTTAATCAATGTCCAACGTGTTCAACCATGATCGACCGTGGTCAACCATGGGACAAGCAACATCAGAGTATGACAAGCACCAAGCAACACTACAATCATTGTCACAATGATACATTATATAATAATAATAATAATAATAATAATAATAAATCCCTTGGATTTATTGATCTAATGGTTCATATTCCTAGGGTTTAATATTATTCAACAATGGTTAACTATAATCAACCATGGTCCAATGTCGCATTGTGACAAGTATTGTCTCAATATGAAAATCAATTGTGCTCAACCATGTTTATTTTAGTCTTTCTAATATTTATCTTAGGGTTTTTATACATTGGGTTTATAATATTAGTCCCTTGGGTTTAATATTATTCCCTTGGGTTCATAATCCCTTGGGGTTTTTGTATTAATCCTTTTGGTTTATTATTCCTTTGGGTTAATAATATCAATCCCTTGGCTTATTATTCCCTTAGGTTTATAATAGTAATCATGGTCAACCATTCTCAACCATGGTCAATCATGGGGTTTTGGTAGAATATATTAGGGTTTATTTTTCCCTTGGGTTCATAATATGAATCCCTCGCGATTATTATTAACTTGGGTTTAGAATATCAATCATGATCAACAATAACCAACCATGGTGGGATGTCGCATTGTGAAAAAATTGTCTCCATATAAAAATCATGGACAATCATTGTCAACCATGGTCACTCATGGTTGATCATGGTCAATCATGTTTTATAGAATGAAACATGGTCAACCATGGTCAATATTGGGTTTTTAGTATTAATCTCAATGGTTTGTTATTCCTTTGGGTCAACCATAGTGAATCACAGTCAACCATGGTCAACCATGCTCAAATGTCGCTTTGTGACAAAGATTGTCTCAATATGAAAATCAACCAGGGCCAACCACGATCAATCATGGTCCAACATCACATTGTGAGAAAGAATTAATTATTATTATTATTATTTAATTAACTAATATTCATATTATTATTATTATTTAATAATATTTAATTTAAAGCAACCATGGTCAACTATGGTCAATAATGGTCTGATCTTGCATTATGACAAAAATTGTCTCCACTTAGGGTTTATATACCTTGGGTTTATAATATTAGTCCCTTGGGTTTAATATTATTCCCTTAAGTTCGTAATCCCTTGTTTTTTTACTATTTATCCCTTGGGTTTATTGTTCCTTTGGGTTTATAATATCGCTCGGTTGCGTTCATTATGATGTCAACCATGGTCAACCATGGTCCAACATGGAATTGTGATAAGGATTGTCCAATATGAAAATCAATGATGGTCAAGCGTGTTTCCTTTAGTGTTTATAATATTTATCTTAAGGTTTATATATTTTGGGTTTATAATATTAATCCCTTGGGTTGAATATTTTCCCCTTGGGTTCATAATCCCTTGGGGTTTTAGTATTAATCACTTGGGTTTATTATTCCTTTGGGTTTATAATATCAATCCTTTGGGTTTATTATTCCCTTAGGTTTATAATATCAGTCATGGTCAACCATTGTCAATCATAACCTACCATGGTCAAATATGGTTGAATGTCACATTGTGGCAAGGATTGTCTCACCATGAAAATAACCCATGCTTATTTTAGTGTTTATAATATTTATAGTAGGGTTTACCAATGTTGGTTTTATAATATTAGTCCCTTGCATTTAATATTATTCCCTTGGGTTCATAATCCCTTGGGGTTATAATATTAGTCCCTTTGGTTTATGTTTCCCTTGGGTTCATAATATCAATCCCTTGGGTTTATAATATCAATCATGGTCAACCATGGTCAACCATAATCAACCATGGTCAACTATAGTCAATCATGGTCTGATCTCGCATTATGACAAAATTTGTCTGCATATAAAAATCATTGACAATCATGGTCAACCATGTTTTATAGAAATAAACAGGGTCAACCATTGTCAATTGTGGTCAAATTATCTCGATATGAAAATCAACCATGATCACCCATGGTTCAGTGTCGCATTGTGAAAAACAATGTTTGGATGTGAAAATTAACCATTTTCAACCATGGTCCAACATGGTCAATAATTATATAATAGTATTTAGTTAAAAGAAACCATCGTCAACCATACGAAACCATGGTCAACTGTGGTCAATAATCGTCTCATCTCACATTATGACAAAAATTGTTTCCACTTAGGGTTTATATACCTTGGGTTTATAATATTAGTCCCTTGGCTTTAATATTATTCCCTGAGGTTCATAATCCCTTGGGCTTTTAGTATTAATCCCTTCGGTTTATTGTGCGGAAATGTCACTTTGTGACAAAGATTTTCTTAATATGAAAATCAACCATGGCCAACCACGATCAACCACGGTCCAACGTCACATTGTGAGAAAGAATTAATTATTATCATTAATAATTATTTTTATTTAAATATGAGTTAATTATTATTATTATTATTATTTATTTAATTAATATTCATAGTATTATTATTATTTAATAATATTTAATCTAAAGCAAACATGGTCAATAATGGTCTCATCTAGCATTATGACAAAAAATGTCTCCACTTAGGGTTTATATACCTTGGGTTTATAATATTAGTCCCTTGGGTTTTATATTATTCCCTTAGGTTCATAATCCCTTGGGTTTTTAGTATTAATCCATTGGGATTATTGTTCCTTTGGGTTTATAATATCAATCGTTTGGGTTTTATTATTCCACGGTCAACCATGGTTTATTACGATGTCAACCATGGTCAACTATGCTCAACCATGGTCCAACATGGAATTGTGATAAGGATTGCCTCAATATGACAATCAATGATGGTCAATCATGTTTAATTTAGTGTTTATAATATTTATCATAGGGTTTATATACGTTGGGTTTATAATATTAGTCCCTTGGGTTGAATATTATTCCCTTGGTTTCATAATCCCTTGGGTTTATTATTCCTTTGGATTTATAATATCAATCCTTTGGGTTTATTATTTCGTTAGGTTTATAATATCAATCATGGTCAACCATTGTCAATCATATCCAGCCATGGTCAACCATGGTTGAATGTCACATTGTGACAAGGATTGTCTCACTGGGAAAATAAACCATGTTTATTTTAGTGTTTATTATATTTATATTAGGGTTTACCAATGTTGGGTTTATAATATTGTTCCTTGGGTTTAATATTATTCCCTTGGGGTTTTAGTATTAATCCCATTGGGTTATGTTTCCCTTGGGTTTATTATTAACTTGGGTTTATAATATCAATCATGTTCAACTATTCATCTCGCATTACGAAAAAAATTATCTCCACTTAGGGTTTATGTACCTTGGGTTTGTAATATTACTCCCTTTGGTTTAATATTATTCCCTCACTTTCATAATCCCTTGGACTTTATTTATTAATCCCTTCGCTTTATTGTGCTCAAATGTCGCTTTGTGATAAAGACTGTCTCAATGTGAAAATCAACCATGGTCCAACGTCACATTGTGAGAAAGAATTAATTATTATTATTATTTAATGAATTAATATTCATATTATTATTATTATTCAATAATATTTAATTTAAAGAAACCATGGTCAACTGTGGTCAATAATGATCTAATTTCTCATCATGACAATAATTGTCTCTACTTAGGGACTATATACCTTGGGTTTATAATGTTATTCCCTTGGGTTTAATATTATTCCTTAGGTTCATAATCCCTTGGGTTTTTAGTATTAATCCCTTGGGTTTATTCTTCCTTTGGGTTTATAATATAAATCGCTTAGGTTTATTATTCCCCGGTCAACCATGATTTATTATGATCTCAACCATGGTCAACCATGGTCCAGCATGGAATTGTGATAAGGATTGTCTCAATATGACAACCAATGATGGTCAATAATGTTTATTTTAGTGTTTATAGTATTTATCTTAGGGTTTATGTATGTTGCGTTTATAAATAATAGTCCCTTGGGTTGAACATTATTCCCTTGGGTTTTTAGTATTAAGACCTTGGGATTATTATTCCTTCGGGTTTATAATATCAATCATGGTCAACCATTTTCAATCATAGCCAACCATGGTCAACCATTGTTGAATGTTGCATTGTGACAAGGATTGTCTCACCATGAAAATAAACCATGTTTATTTTAGTGCTTATAATATTTTTATTAGGGTTTACCAATGTTCGGTTTATAATATTTGTCCCTTGGGTTTAATATTATTCCCTTGGGTTCATAATATCAATCCCTTCGGTTTATTATTAACTTGGGTTTATAATATCAATCATGGTCAACCATAGTCAACCATGGTTAACTATAGTAAATGATGGTCTGATCTCGCATTATCACAAAATTTGTCGACATATAAAAATCATTGACAATCATGGACAATCATGATCAACCATGGTCAGCCATGGTTGAAGATGGTCAACCATGTTTTATAGAAACAAACATGGTCAACCATTGTCAATCGTGGTCAAACATGCTTGAATGTCATGTTGTGACAAAAATTATCTCGATATGAAAATCAACCATGATCACCCATGGTTCAACGTCGCATTGTGATAAAAAAATGTCTCGATATGGAATTAACCATGTTCAACCATGGTCCAACATGGTAGATAATTATTTAAAAATATTTAATTAAAAGCAACCATGGTCAACCAATAATAAATCATGGTCAACTGTGGTCAATAATGATTTGATCTCACATTATGAAAAAAATTGTTTCACTTAGGGTTTATATACCTTTGGTTTTTAATATTAGTCCCTTGGGTTTAATATTACTCCCTTAGGTTCATAATCCCTTGGGTTTTTAGTATTAATCCTTCCGGTTTATTGTTCCTTTGGGTTTATAATATCAATCGCGTGGGTTTATTATTCCTTGGTCAACCACGGTTTATTATGATCTCAACCATGGTCAACCATGGTCCAACAAGGAATTGTGACAAGGATTGTCTCAATATGACAATAAATGGTGGTCAATCATGCTTATTTTAGTGTTTATAATATTTATCTTAGACTTTATATACGTTGGGTTTATAATATAGTCCCTTGGGTTGAATTTTATTCCCTTGGGTTTATTATTCCTTTCTGTCTATAATATCAATCCCTTGGGCTTATTTTTCCCTTAGGATTATAATATCATTCATGGCCAACCCTTGTTAATCATAGCCAACCATGGTCAACCATGGTTGAATGTCGCATTATGACAAGGATTGTCTCGCCATGAAAATAAACCATGTTTATTTTAGTGTTTATAATATTTATATTAGGGTTTACCAATGTTGGATTTATAATATTAGTCCCTTGGGTTTAATATTATTCCCTTGGGCTCATAATCCCTTGGGGTTTTAGTATTAATCCCTTGGGTTTATGTTTCCCTTGGGTTCATAATATCAACCCCTTGGGGTTTATTATTAACTTGGGTTTATGATATCAATCATGGTCTACCATGGCCAACCATAACCAACCATGGTCAACTGCAGTCAATCATGGTCCGATCTCACATTATGAAAAAATTGTCCCCATATAAAAATCATTGACAATCATGGAGAATCATGGTCAATGATTGTCAACCATGGTTGATGATGGTCAAGCATGTTTTATAGAAACAAACCTAGTCAACCATTGTCAATCGTGGTCAAAAATACTTGAACATCACGTTGTGAAAAAAATTGTGTCGATATGAAAATACGCCATGACTAACCATGGTCCACCATCGCATTGTGACAAAAATTGTCTCGATATGAAAATTAACCATGGTCAACCATGGTCCAACATGGCATTGTGATAAGGATTGTCTCAATATGAAAATCAACCATGGTCAATCACGTTTACTTTTGTGCTTATAAAGTTTATCTTAGGATTTATATACATTGGGTTTATAATATTAGTCCGTTGAGTTGATTCTTATTCCCTTGGGTTCATAATCCCAAGGGGTTTTAGTATTAATCCCTTGGGTTTTCTATTCCCTTGGGTTTTTTATTCCCTTAGGTTTATAATATCAATCCATTAGGTTTGTAATATTAATCATGGTAAACCATGGTCAATCATAGCCAACCATGTTCAACCATGGTCAAACCATATGGATATGGAAATCGACCATGGTCCAACGTTGTGTTCTAAAAAGGATTATCTCAATATGAAAATCAATCATGGTCAACCATGGTTAACCATGGTCCAACGTTGCATTGTGACAATGCTTGTCTCTATATGGAAATCAACAATGGTCAACCATGATTATTTTAGGGTTTATAATATTCATGTTAGGGTTTATGTACATTGGGTTTATAATTTTTATACCTTCGGTTTATTATTCCCTTGGGTTTATAATATGAATCCCTTGGGTTTATTGATGCAAGCGTTCATATTCCTATGGTTTAATATTATTCAACAATGGTCAACCATGTTCAACCATGGTCCAATGTTGCATTATGACAAGGATTGTCTCAATATGAAAATCAATCATGCTCAACCATGTTTATGTTAGTATTTTTAATATTTATCTTAGGGTTTTTATACCTTGGGTTTATAATATTAGTCCCATAGTTTTAATATTATGCCCTTAGGTTCATAATCCCATGGAGTTTTAGTATTAATCCCTTAGGCTTTATTGTTCCTTTCGGTTTATAATATCAGTCTCTTGGGTTTATTATTACTCCTTCAAACATGGTTTATTGTGATGTCAACCATGGTCAACCATGGTCCAACATGGAATTGTGATAAGGATTGTCTCAATACCAAAATCAACGATGCTCAATCAAGTTTATTTTAGTGTCTATAATGTTTATATTAGGGTTTATATAAGGTAGGTTTATAATATTAGTCCCTTGGGTTTAATATTATTCCCTTGGGTTGATAATCCCTTGGGGTTTTAGTAATAATCCATTGGGTTTATAATATCAATCGATTAGGTTTATAATATTAATCATTGTCAACCATGGTCAATCCTAACCAACCATGTACAATGATGGTCAAACAATGCTGGATATGGAAATCAAGAATGGTCAACCATGGTCTAATGTTGCGTCCCCCAAAGATTGTCTCGATATGAAAATCAATCATGGTCAACCATGGTTGACCATGGTTCAACATTGCATTGCGACAAGGATTGTCTCTATATGGAAATCAAGCATAGTCATCCATGGTCAATCATGTTTATTTTAGGGTTTATAATATTGATATTAGTTTTTATTTACCTTCGGTTTATAATTGTTATCCCTTAGGTTTATTATTCCCTTGGGTTTATTATTCCTTTGAGTTTATATTATCAATCCCTTGGTTATATTATTCCCTTAGGTTTATAATATCAATCATGGTCAACCATGGTCAATCATGAGGTTTTACTAGAATCCCTTTGTGGGACGCAGTGTTATACCATGGTTGACCATGCTTGATTTCCATATCCAACCTTGTTTGACTATGGATAAACATGGTTGGTTAGGATTGACCAAGGTTGACAATGATTAACATTACAAACCCAATGGATTGATATTATAAACCCAATAGATTATTACTAAAACCCCAAGTACTATGAACCCAAGGGACTAATATTATAAACCTACCATATATAAACCCTAAGATAAACATTATAGACACTAAAATAAACCTGATTAAGCATCGTCGATTTTCGTATTGAGACAATCCTTACCACAATTCCATGTTGGACCATGGTTGACAATGGTTGACATCATAATAAACCATGGTTGAACGAGTAATAATAAACCCAAGCAACTGATATTATAAACCCAAAGGAAAAATAAAACCTTAGGGATTAATACTAAAACCCATTGGATTATGAACCTATGGGCATAATATTAAACCCAAGGTATAAAAACCCTAAAAAATACTAAAATAAACATGGTTGAGCATGATTGGTTCTCATATTGAGACAATCATTGTAACAATACAACATTGGACCATGGTTGAACATGGTTGACCATTGTTGAATAATATTAAATCATAGGAATATGAATGCTTGCATCAATAAACCAAAGGGATTGATATTATATTCAAACAAGGTTGGATATCGAAATCAAGCATGGTCAACCATGGTCTAACATTGCGTCCCACAAAGATTGTCTGGATATGAAAACCAATAATGGTCAGCCATGGTTGACCATGGTCCAACGTTGCATTGTGACAAGGATTGTCTCTATATGGAAATCAATCATAGTCAAGCATGGTCAACCATGTTTATTTTAGGGTTTATAATATTGATATTAGTGTTTATATACCTTCAGTTTATAATTGTTATCCCTTAGGTTTATTATTCCCTTGGGTTTATTATTCCTTTGGGTTTATATTATCAATTCCTTGGTTTTATTATTCCCTTAGGTTTATAATATCAATCATGGTCAACCATTGTCAACCATGGTCAATCATGGGTTTTTACTAGAATCCCTTTGTGGGATGCAACGTTAGACCATGGTTGACCATGGTTGATTTCCATATCCAACCTTGTTTGACCATGGTTGACATCATAATAAACCATGATTGAACGAGTAATAATAAACCCAAGCGACTAATATTATAAACCCAAAGGAACAATAATACCTAAGGGATTAATACTAAAACCCCATGGGATTATGAACCAATATTAAACCCAAGGGACTAATATTATAAACCCAAGGTATAAAAACCCTAAGATAAATATTAAATATACTAAAATAAACATGGTTGAGCATGATTGATTTTCATATTGAGACAATCCTTGTCACAATGCAACATTGGACCATGGTTGAACATGGTTGACCATTGTTGAATAATATTAAACCATAGGAATATGAACGCTTGCATCAATAAACCCAACGGATTGATATTATAGTCAAACAAGGTTGGATATGGAAATCAAGCATGGTCAACTGATCCAAATGGATCTAAGAATACTCTCTAAGTCTTCAAAAACCTCTTAAAAACATACCAAAGATCAAAACAATTGCACATGAAGAACCCTTAGAACGAAGGAATTACACTATCGGGAGGCCAAAACTAGTGAAAACAGAGAAAACTGCGAAGAAAATAGAGTATTGGAGGCGGACAAGTGAAATACATAGTAGCCGTCAAATCTGACCGATCAATGGTCTAGATCGCAATGGACATATCGCAATCGGCAGAGGCAATTGGCGAAATGGAGAAGACCTCTCTCTCTCTCTCTCTCTCTCCTCTCTCTCTCTCTCTCTCTCTCTATATATATATATATATATATATATATATATATATATATATATATATATATATATACGGGCGATCCGATGGACCAGACCCGATAACATTATAAACCATATTGTATGGATCTTGAGATGTGTCAAACACCATTTTTCAATGTATTTTCGCAGTTTCGTTTATTAAAAGAAATGAGAAGGATGAAGTCCAATGCAATAAGTCAGACTTGAAACGGTTCGTGAAATGAAATGTATATTGTTTTAAGTCTGGAGGAAAGCCATTTTTAATTTATTTCACAGTTTTTAATGTATTTCCAAAATACAAAGGGACGAGCTATTTCGGCATGTGATGGCACCCTACAGGTGGACCCCATAGGAGAATAAGGTGGATTTAAGGACTTCTGAAGTCCGATACATTGAGTTTTGGTGGATTTTCTCCATTTAAAATACATTTTCTTGTGTAAAATAGAAAGCGACTGTGTTTTGGATTCTCAAGGATTTCAAGGGACTGAGGCACTCTTACATTACAGAATAGGTGGCCACCTCCTCTCTATGTGTTAAGCAATGATTGTATAATGCTAGAAGAGGGATTCGAAGGGGATAGAGGCCAGGGAGACCGAGAGACGAGAATCTGAAACGAATAGGCAGCGCAACTTTGGCTTTAAAGGCATAGACAGAGAGCAAAGCAAAGGAGGCAGTATTGCAAGCAAATGCCAAGACAGAGTTAGGACAAAGACAGAGACCATTGAGGGAGTCTGTGTACTCAGAGAGAACTAGAGAGGTTCAAGTAAAGTTCTTGTTATTGTATTCTGTCGTGTGTGAGGCTCAAATTGAGCCCACTGTTGTAAAAAGAACTCTCCTTGAAGACATAATAGAGAGGTCACCACTAAAGGCTGGACCAGGAGATGTAGCCCGGGAGTATTGGTTGAACTCATCATTAAATTTGTTGTGTTATGTGTTTTCTATTATGTTTTGTTTACTGCTTCATTGTTTGTGCATTTCACAATCTTATCGATCCATTGCATAAAATGACATATAAAAATCCATGCATAAGTCTGTAATACCTTATTATTGTCTTAGATCTCATTTTCAAATCAAGTGGTATCAGATATTTAGGTTGCTAAGGTTAGACAAGCTTGTGTTGGACTATTTGTGAATGATAACTAGGTAAAAGCTTAAATTAGGAGAAGGAGAACTGGTTGAAACTAACCCAGAAATTGGTAGAGTCTATCCTAGGAAGAAAATGGCAGAAGAAAATCCCTTGGAATCAGACTCTAAGTTCATGGACAGTTTCATGACCATGAGAGCCATTGTAGAAGAAATGTATAGAGAATTTAAGAAAGGTAAAAGTGAAGATTCTTCAACTTCCAAACAAGACAAAGGAACAAAAGAATCTCTTCTAGATGGCCATTCTGAAGGCAAAGGGAAAGAAAAAGAGGCTCCTCTATCCAAATGTCATGATAGCCCCGAAAATAAAAAGAAGAGAACATCTTTGACTAAATTAGATGTTAAATTTGATTCGCCAATATATGATGGAGAGTTAAATGCAGAGAAGCTAGATAACTGGATTAGACAAATTGATGTGTATTGCAGGGTGCAGAGCATTGATTCAGATAGGAGTAAAATTCAGCTGGCCAGCCTACACCTTGGAGGAACTACCTTGGTATGGTGGGAAGGCAGGACACAAGCTGACTTGAAGAAGCATGGTAAAATTATTTCTATCTAGAGTGAATTTGTTTCTGCAATTAAAAAATAATTCTATCCACTAGCTTATACGCAACAAGCTATGATGAAACAATGTAAACTTTGAAACAGGAACTGATACTGTTACCCGTTTTGTAGAGATAGCAGAAAAGTGACCTGATTTTGAAAAGGGGTGATGCAGAACACACATGTTTTTTTTAGAGCATAGTTTTTGGCACTTTAATTTTTTTTATGTACATTGCATTTTAGAATGGTAATGATTTTCATGCTGATTTTTAAAAGTGGTAATTCTGAATCAGACCCTTTTTTAAAAAGACCTATTTTTTACTTTAAATTTTCTAATGTATGAAATGTAAATAATTATTTTGTAAATTTAATAATTTTTCAAGCAGTCATTTTCTTCATATTTTCTTGTTTTTATTTTAATTTTATTTTTTTTGTTGTGAGTTTTTTATTGTTTTGCATTTTTAAATTAGAAGGCCGATATTTCGAATTTTCGATATTCTACATATTTATACATCCTTAATTAATTTTTCAATCCACATGAAATAATTGTTTCTAAAAAAATATTTTTTAATAATGGACATAAAAATAACCATTTTTAACATAAATATAACTAAAAAACTACATGTTTTGATCATTTTTTGCTAGAATTGACATGTCAAAATCACATTTTTTATACGCAAATTTTAACTAAAAATGGTTAAATAATAGTTTTTTTATGAATTTCATGTCAAAAAAATAATAATAATCATTTTTTTTAAATAATGATTAACTTAAAAATTAATGCGAAAATCACATATTAGAAATATTGAACGCATAACAGTATGAGTTCCCATAATCAGAATCGAATAACAACCGCTCGACTGCCCATGGGGGTGGCTATCCGATTCCGAGAATCGGATAGCCACTGCTCAGCCACCCTCACAGGTGGCCAAGCAGTGGCCATCTGATTCTAAGAATCAGATAGCCACCGCCGGGTCATCCCCACGGGTGGTTGGGTGGTGGCTATCCGATTCCGAGAATCGAATAGCCACCGCCCAGCTACCCACGAGGATGGTTGGGCGGTGGCTACCGGATTCTGAGAATCAGATAGCCACTGACCGACCATCCCCGTGGATGGCTGGGCGGTGGCTATCTCATCCCGAGAATCGGATAGCCACCCCCATGGGCAGCCGAGCAATGGCTATTCGATTCCGAGAATTCGATAGTCACCCCCATGGACATCCAGGCGATGTCTATTCGATTCCGAGAATCAGATAACCACCCCCACAGGTGGTCGAGCGATGGCTATTTGATTTTGAGAATCAAATAACCACCCCCACCGGCAGTCAGGCGATGGCTATCCGATTCTCGAAATCAGATAACCACCCCCTGCCCATCCTTGAGGTGGATATTCAATTCTCAGTATCAGATAGTCACCGTTCGGCCGCCCCCACAGGCAGCCGAGCTGTGGCTATCCAATTCTGAGAATCAAATAACCACCACCCAGCCACCCCCATAGGCGGCTGAGTGGTGGCTATCCAATTCCGAGAATCAGATAGCCACCGCCCAACCTCCCGTGGGGGTAGCTGAGAAGTGACTATTCGATTCTTGGAATCGAATAGCCACCGCCTGGCCGCCCTGGAGGCGGTGGCGGATAAAATTGTTTTTTTTTTAAATAAAAAATAAATTTTGTGAAATACGTTTATTGTATATATATATATATATATATATATATATATATATATGTTTTTTTTTTAATTTTATATATATTTGTAAAATATATATATTTTAAATATTTTAAATGTTATTTTAAAAATATTAAAATATATTTAGGTTTTTTTTTTTTTTTAAAATCTAAATTTTAAATCATTGTCAAATCCAAATTTAAATTTTAAATTTTAATTTTTTAATAAAAAATTGAAATGTTTTTTTTTTCTAATAAAAAATATATTGTTTTTTTTTCAATTTTAAAAGTTCTTTTATTTTATTTTTTAATTTGAAAATATGTATTTTTTTTTAAATTTTAATTGTTTTTCAGGTTTTTATTTTATTTTTAATTTCAACATATTTTTGTTTTTTAGGGTTTTTAAAAATGTTTTTAATCTTAATTTTTGTAGTTTTTAAATTTGTTTTTTTGTTTTTTTTTTTTTTTTTTTTTTTTTTTTTAATTTTTTTTTTAATCTAGTTTGTTTTTAATTTTTTTTATTTTTTTAGTTTTTCTTAATGCCTTCTTAAAATTTCCTATTTTTACTTAATTTTATAGTTTTTTTTTTTTACAATTTTTTTTATGGTTTACCACATTAAAAAAAAATGTTATTTTTTTGAAAATATGTTTTTTTTTATTATTTATTTCTTTAAATCTTTTTAATTTTTTAATTCTTATATTTTATAGGTTAATTTTGTTTTTTTTTTAGATTTTTATGATTCATTTTTTTTTTTTTTTTCATTTTATGTTTTGTTTTTAATATATATTTTTATTTACGTTTTGGTATTTTTTTTTACTTTTTTTTGGTCTTTTTTTCATTATTTTTGTTTTTGTTTTTATTTTTAATTTTATGTTTTCATTAATTTTTTTGAAATTTTAATACTTTTCGGAGTCATAACAAAATCTTTTACACCATTAATTCAAAATGTTGAAAATTTACCCAAAAAAAAGTGTTATTCGAGCATCAACAATTTTCATTTTGAGGGTGTTTTTTGCACATAAAAATTCAGTTTTACTGGAATTTTTTTTAAATGTTGAAAATTAACCTTAAAAAAAAATCGATCATTCCATTATTAGCACTTTTCATTTTCAAGCTAGTTTTTGCACAATTTTTGCACAAAAAATTCGTTCTCACTGCCATTTTTAAAACATGTTCAAAATTGACCTTAAAAAAAGCCATCGTTCTAGTATACACACTTTTCATTTTTAACATTGTTTTTCATGTTTTTTGAGGGTTTTTTGGGCAGAGTTCTCATTTTGAGTTTATAGTTCCCATTTCAAAGTTTACATTGTTATGAGTTGGCAAACTCTTCACCAATTAAAAGGGAAAAGTGTACAAAGCTACACCCAAGAATTTAGAAAAAGAGCTTTGATTCTAGGCAATTTTTATACTCACTTGAAACTTTGTTGAAGTATATAGGTGGTATCCATAGTTATTTGAGGCACATTATTCTCATGTTTAACCCTACTAGCATAGATGAGGTATCTGTTCAGGCCACCCATCTAGAGGCTAGAGGCAAGAATGTGAACCCAAAGATTAGGGGATCATAAAAACCCATTGCAAGAAAGAACAAGGAAAAGAGGAAGTAGAAATGGAAAGAGAGGAAGGAAAATGTTGTACAGATGGCAAAACCTTCATGCACTCACTGCAAGAAGGACAGACACGATGATGAACATTGCTGGTATTTTCATCTGGAGCTGAAACCCAGGAAGTTCAATGGCAAGAAGAAGAAGGTTGCTGCTGCTGTCTAGAAAGATTTGGGGTCAGACTCAGGTGATGAAACAACTATCATAGCCATAGGTATACAAGGTTATCCGCTTTAGAGAATGCAGAAATCAAGAAGCAGGTACAGGAGCTGCTCGAAAAAGGGTTCATAAGACCAAGCACATCGCCATGCGGATCTCCAATAGTGTTGGTGAGAAAGAAGGATGGTTCGTGGAGGATGTGCATTGACTACAGAGCACTGAATAAAATAACAATCAAGAATCGTTATCCCCTTCCTCACATTGATGATCTATTGGATCAGTTGAAAGAGGTTGTTTACTTTTCCAAGTTGGACCTACGTAGTGGTTACCATCAGGTCAGAGTAGCAGAGCAAGATGCATGGAAGACTGCTTTCAAAACAAGGCAAGGGTTGTATGAATGGCTAGTTATGCCTTTTGGCTTAACTAATGATCTTGCCACTTTCATGAGGGTTATGAATGATGTACTCAGGCCTTTTATTGACGATTTTGTAATTGTATATCTAGATGACATTATTGTATTCAGTAAAACATGGGAAGAACATTTGAAGCATGTAAAGTAGACTCTAGATGTTTTGAAAAAAGAAAATCTCTATGTCAAATTATCAAAGTGTGAATTTGGTAAAACATCTTTAAATTATTTAGGTCATATTGTAGGGGATGGTGAACTGAAGATAGATCCCTCTAAGGTTGCAGTCATTGTAAACTTTTCTAAACCGAAGTCTGATACAGAAGTTAGAAGCTTCCTAGGAGAAGCATAATATTGGAAAAAGTTTATTACTAAATTTTCCTTAATTGCAGCTCCCTTACATGCTTTGACAAGATTGAACAAGGTGTTTCAGTGGGGAGGCAAACATGAGAAATCCTTCAACACCTTGAACGAAAAAATTAATACAACACCAGTACTAGCATTGCCAAATCTTCAACAACCATTTGAGATCGAAACAGATGCCAGTGATTATGCCATGGGAGTAGTGTTGATGCAACATGGTAAACCCATACACTACCATTATGAGACTTTTAATTCTACAGTAGTTAATTATCCTACATATGATAAAGAATTGTATGCATTAGTTCAGAGTGTGAAGAAGTGGAAACATTACTTAATGCGCAAAGAAACAATAATACATACTGATCATCAGCCGCTTCAGTACTTGCACTCACACACTAAATTACAGCAATCAAGACACTATAGGTGGATGGGTTTCCTATAGGAGTTTCATTTAGTCATCAGATATAAAAAGGGCATACACAATAAAGTTGCAGATATGTTGTCCAAACCAATCATAAATGCATCTACTATACTTAAGCATAACTCAGTAATGCATGAAAGCTACATTGAACAATATGCTGAAGATATATACTTTAAAGATGTATATGCAAATTTAAGTAATGGAAAAAAGGTAGAAGAATTGGATTACTATGCTAAGGACCGACTCTTATATCATTTGGGAAAGCTATGCATTCCACAAACAGAGAGAGTTAACATAATTAGGGAGGCACATACTTCTCTGATATCAAGTCATTTTGGTGTAAGTAAAACAGTTGCACAGCTGCAAAGATATTGATATTGGCCAAAAATGCATGAAACAGTTTCTAGATATATAAGAGGGTGTACCATGTGTGCTAAAAGAAAGCCCAGCAATAGAAAGGTAGGCTTGTACGCTCCACTACCAGTTCCTTCTCGTCCTTGGGAAAGTGTTTCCATGGACTTTGTTGGGGAATTGCCAAAATCTAGAAAGGGACATGACTATTTATATGTTATTGTGGACAGGTTCAGCAAAATGTGTATTTTAATACCCTGTAATAAGCCGATTATAGCTGAAAAAATAGCGAAATTGTTCTTTCAGCATGCCTGGGTGCATTTTGGGTTACCCACTTCCATAGTATCTGATCGAGACTCCCGATTTATTGGGAAGTTTTGGTCAAGTCTGTGGGAATTGATGGACACCAAACTGAAGAAAAGCATAGACTTTCATCCACAGACAAATGGCCAAACAGAGGTAGTCAACAGGGCAGTGATCCAGTTGCTCAGTGGTTATTGCAACAAGCTTTGGGGTGAACACTTATGTTATGTGCAACATGCTTACAACCGTGCTAAACATTCTTTTACACAGAGATCTCATTTTGAGACTTGTTTTGGTTTCATACCAAGGTCTCCCTTGGATTTTGTCTTTGAAAAGGACGTAGTGTAACAGCCCAAAGTAAATATAAAATTAATTTCCTAATTAAAATCAGAATCAACAAATAAGTACATACCTATATTACCTGTGATCGATGTCTTCCAGATGACAACAAGGTTTTGGGGACGACTCTCCACCCAATCGTAGGCTCAATTGCGCAAGGCTTTGCTACAATTGGCCACCCCCGAGCCCTCAATCAACGTACTACTGCCAGTGACTCCTAAGTCTTAGTACACCATTCTCCCAAGAGAATGAAAGATAGACTCTCGGAATGATGGAATGCAGGAATGCCTCTCATCTTCCTCACCATCTATTAAATAGAACAACATTGGAAGGGGAACCACATGCACACACTCCATGTGTCTACATGCAACTTTCTTTTGATTTTTAGCTTTCTTGTTTTATTTCTTTACTTTTCTTTTGATTTTTAGCTTTCTTGTTTTATTTCCTTCTTTTTGATAGTTTTCTTGTTTTATTTCTATTTATTCTTATTTTGAGTTTTAGTATGGTTATTACTATTTTTATTTTTATTATTTTTATTTATTTTCTTGTATATATTTTTAATATCATTTATTATTTATGATTTATTATCTTTATTATTTTTATTATTTATTATTAAGTGATTATTTATTATTATTAATTATTATTTTTGCATTATTTACTATTTATTATTATATTATTATTTATTATTTTTATTATTTATTATTTATTATTAAGGGGAGGGATATTACATACTCTCCCACTTTAAGGAACTTCATCCCAAAGTTAAGTTGAATTATTTATTATTTATTATTTTTATTAACTTCATGTTGCCAACACCCTCTGCTGAACTAGTATAACCAGCAGGCATCGAAAGTCCCCAACACCCCGGGAAATCTCAAGGAATCTTTGTCCTTTTTCCCACTTTCGGCACCAGGATAAGCCTGACCCGGTCTGTATCCTAGTCCAAGGCTGGCCCCAAGGCTCACGCCTACTTAGACCTCATTTGCCCCAAGGCAGGCATCCGGTCCGGTACTCAATGACCCTGGGCATTTCGCAAGGCTGGCCCACTCCCTCCACAACTACTAAGGCGCACAGCCCCAGGCATCAAAGTCCTTTACATCCCTTCCAGACTTCGGCATCCCAATCCAATAACAGGCACCTAGCCTAGAACATTAGGCACTTGGCCTCCTCAAGATGGTCCCATAGCTCTTCAAGAGCTATACACAAGACAAAGTAACCACTGGCATATGTAGTGTTGATTGAGTTTTGTCACCAGCCCATATGGAGTTACTTATTCTCCCTTGTGCGTATGGGCTTGCACGAGATCATCAAATAAACCGGCCCTCTCGGACCATTTGCGGAGTCCTGTGAATCATCACATCTCATCAAACATCCAATGCATTAACCATACCATCATAGTATCATAGGAAATAGTCCACTGCCAACTCTTGCATGTCACCATGATGTTATTCATTCAGCGCAACATGCGCATAATTTATAATGCTATGCATATATATAAATTGCACGCAATTTTGCATACTTCACTTATGAATTCCTCTAATAGATCATCAACATATTAAATTCATGATTATGATCATATCTTGACATTCACATAAATGTTCATGTCAATAATGTCATTAAGCATAACATCTTTAACTCTTAATCTCATGAGGTCGTTTGTTTGTAGTAGACGTGTATGGGGTAGTCGAGGTCGGGGTTCAAACTAGTCATTCAACAAGTTAGAAAAGTCTTTTTATAATCAGTTCGACTTCTTTCTACTAGTTAGTTGACCATTTACACCAATGGTATATATTAAATCTTCATAGTTTCTATGATGTTTGAGTCTTAATCTCGTCATATATTCTTCCTTTCCCCAAGGAAATTGGTTTTGGTGAAATTCATTGTTTAAGATATTACTAGTGATAACCATATTTATTAAATCATCTATCTCAAAATTAAAATCCTTTGATTTTACATCCATTTACCCTTTGGCTTACTGATTCCAATACCGTTGTAAACATTTTTTTTCATCATGATTTAATTTTATATCATGCTTAATTTACTTGCACAAGGATTTGTTGATCCATGTTGAATTAGCACTTCATCTACAGAAATATTTTCTTATCTCATCGAGTTCATACAGTTCGTAGCTCAATACCACTTGATTGCTTTATCATAAATTCAGTTTCCTCAAGTTGGGCAAAAGACTCTTTCTTATTAAATAGTATCATTATTTTAAATTTTGAAATAGTTGGAAACACTACTACCATCATTGTCCATTTAACTGTGAGGTGTTATGTGGAAACAACCTCTTTTAACTTTATGGGAAGTCCTACTCATGAAACGATGAGTGAAAATTAGTCAAGTACAACCTCTATTAATTGACTTTCACTTCTTTTGTCACTATGTACACAATCCTTCTCAAGGTATCCTTATAAAATTTCTAGCAACATTCCTTCCTATCTTCCTTGTTTATTATCACTTGGTCATCATGGAACTTTACACCTTCACATTTTTAAAATATGTAGATCATCATTATGACCATTACCCATCATGTTTCTTGCTCCACTCATCAATACCTTCATTTCCTCCTACCAGATATTATTATATATTTTTCTCCTAGTCTTCCATGTCTATTAGCTTAAAATGGAAATTTCTTTACTTTATTCTAATTTGACTTTAATTTCTCACCTCCAGTCATTGTGGTTTCTTTTCTTCCTCTTTTAAACATAGAACCGATATACCTTGGAAATGTTGTTACTATTTCCAACTTGGGTAATCCTTGATAAATAAATTCATTAAGATGGCTACCAAAAGTAATCCTATTTTAAGACATCCACCTAATAAAATTGCCTGATCCTTCATCTTGTTATCCATAATTTATTCATATAGTTAGTCACCTATGGAAAACTTACAATGCGGCTCTCCCATTGTTATAGATGTTGTTATGCACACAACTTATCTTCTCCAATCATTCTATTTTATCATACCTTCCAGGTTCCTTAAAATGACCTTCATTATTACCATGATTTTTCAACTTCCCTGGTTGATTGCCAATATTTTCTTCCTTAGATATACCTTATAGTGATACCTTTAGAGTACCAAGTGATGATTATACCAAACTCTTTCATTATGTTCTAAAATCGGTTGTTTCTTCTTATTGATTTCTTACCACTATTGTGATACTTCTTCTCTACGATCCAAGTTGGCCATAATCACATGAACTATCATTAGCAATTTTCTCCTTTCCATTTCTCTTTCAACAACTTTATCCACTATATGTAATTAAACTTAAATCACGAAACCTCATGTAACATTATACTCAACATCTAAACTGAAATCCAAGTTTGTACGATTTGCCATTGAGAATATAGTAGTAAATGAGCAGATACATGTAATCTGAATGGCAATGGCAGTGTAAAATTAAATTTATTAGAAGATCATATTGAGAGAGTTGTGTTCTTGCAATAATAGATCAGAGAAATGCCAAGCAACTGCTATTGCTAAAGGACAATGAGAACAACAATCCAACCCAAATAATTAGTGAATAGTATGATCAACATTCAAGGAATGTTATCTCTGTGTTTTTAGATCAGATTGAACAATAAAATAATGAACATATGCTAGTGAACAATGATCATCTAAAGGAAATAAGATATCAGAGTTTATCCATTGTGAATTGGAACAGATTTCACTATTTTAGAGCACTTTAATTGGTGACAAATTTCAACTTCAATTATCCAAATACTTCAAGTGCTATGTTGTAAAATGAACTAGTAGTGATTAGTTACACCAGCATTAAAAATTTGTTACAAAAAACATGCCAGCAATTATACATCATTAATTATGGGTAGATTATCACCATCCAAGATTACAAGATTATATATTGTTTCCAATGAATCAATGAGTCATAACAAAACTATATACTTTTAATTAGGTGAGTCATTTAGAATACTTAGATTATTGTTGTGATAATTATGCAGTGAATTTTTAACCAGATATGTATTAACCATGCCAAATTTATTCAACAAAGTTTTGAAGATTCTTGATTCATTTCAATCTACTGTTTGATATATTTTTCCCCTACTGCTGGGCATGCAATCAAACCATTGCAAAATTTGAAACTGTGTGATTGATCATGCAAATTATCAATAATCACTAATTTTGTAGTATTAAAACTTAGAGAATTGTCTCAACATAAAATCAAAATTCCAATGAGTAAAGCTTAAGAATATTAGTGGCAGTATTGTTTTAAGAAGGTACTTGAATTCTGAAAGAAAATTCACCATGACTTTTGAAATTATATGTCACATCAATATTAAGTCTACAGATTCATGACCTTTTGTGCTAAGATAAATTGAAATTATGTGTTGTAGAGTGAAATATTTTGAGTATCTGTTTAAGCAATCATAACTTATGTTAAAAGAATTAAATGGACTGCAAAATAAATCGTTTAAACAAATTTATTGAATGTATCTTGAGATTCTTATGGCTATTAAATGATTACTCTAATGAAATTTAAGAAATCAAATAACCACAGAAATATTCCACACCATAAATAAGAGACACCGCCACCCGGCCCAGAACCGGATCGGATGACTGGGAAGGTTGTCCCTCCCCAACACAAATTAAAATGATTTTATTAATTATATGGCCTGCCTGCAAGCGCACCCGTGAAGGCAACACCATCCCTTAAATTACAATACATTTAGCCATATTAATTTCCTGGATAAGACATAAAATTGCCTGCATAAGACATAAGATTGTAAGCTTGTGGTCATGGCTATGCGTGTTCCTACAAATTCCATTGTTCCTTTTGACAACAATGTCGAGAAATCTGCACACACTATAAGATCAATAGTAACATTTACACAATCAATAGTACATTTCCTCATCCAAGGTAGGTAATGGAAAACCATAAGCTTCTTATTGACTAATCTCGCTAGAGAGTAATGAGAACCACTGATTTAGGTTATGTTTTTCAATTTATTTTGAGAATAGTCTTCTCCAAGTGAAAAACAATTAAGGAATAGATGAGAGACTAGAGAGTATGGACTCCTAGTTACTCAATAATAAATATATAATCTGATGTCTTTTAAAGAATTTCAAAACTATTATAAACAATACCACCAACAATGCAATGCATTGACATTTTTATGCATAAGTTTATTTTGTGATCAAAAAAGAAGAGCACCAGAGTATTTTCTCTCCTTCTAAAACCCTTTTTGCTATTATGATTGCATTCTAGTTATTAGATTCGAGTTTGGGTGATAAATAATGAATTTTCCTCCAAATTTCACCCAGAGAAGAAAATAACTTTCAGCACTCTAAATGAAATGAAACATATACATGTCATATAGTATTCCAAGATAGTCTAGCGAAAGTATTTCTAGTCGTAGCAACTAGTTATTTTCTCTTTTAGAAATGTGAGAAATCTATAAACATGGCAAGTTGTGTCCACTGAAGATTAATAAGTGATATTGTCTTAATAACCAAAATAACCATCATTTAGAGTGCCTTGTTTGCCGATAAGATACAACAAAATAAAAAAATATAACAATAAACAAATGGTTTTCTTCATACATCATATCCTAGGTTAGATAATGAAGAACATAATTATTGTTGATAGCATATTAGTGACAGAAAATGGCATCGTTTTCTTATGCATTCATATGCTATGTTTAAATATTGAAGAAGAACATATTTATAGCTCCTTTGAAACGTGAATTGTTGAAAACTACTGTGTTAAACGTAAATTTAGTTGATATCTAAAAACTGATATATTAAACCTAGATGTAATTGATGGAATATTTGTCTGTAACATCTAATCCACAAAACGTCCTCTCACTTAGTGTTTCAAAAAGAAATTAAATGCACTTTCTATGCATGTTATTTCATCTAGATAATCAATGTCGGAAGCAGAGACTACCTACCTTTTCACTGTCGTGGTCCAGGAAGACTGGTAGCTGCTGTGAGACAAGAGAAGACGTCAACATTTTGTTGGGGGCACAATTTTCACCATCGGCTAACCAGGCGACTTCATCACAATTTTCTTCCTCGTCTATTTTATCTGAAGCCCCAAACCCAACTCGTAGGGAATCAAGTTTAGAACAACATGACCGTCCTCCTCTTTCAGGCGCCATTATGGCACAATCCGAAGCTCAACTCAACTTTTTGCACGCTGTCATTCCTTGGGCAGAGGAAAGCACTGAAGGCTTACTGAGCTGAAGGCTTACTGAGTTTTTATTGTCCGAAATTGTCGACTCCATTTACAAGTGCAGATACATGTCTCCAGACTTTCAAGTAATGGGAAAAATCGATAAATGAGAATAAAAGCAACAACAATTCAAAAACCCAATCCCATAGAAACATAAAGAAGTGTAAAAATCAAGAAGCCAAAGAAATCTTCCAAAGCAAAAATGAATTGGACGTCCACAACAACAAAATCAAAGGAATTTAGAAATTTAGAAGTTTAAATGAAAGAACGAGAGGAGGCTGGTTGCACACCTCCATCGATATTGGAATTTAGAAATCATAACAATAATAACCAGAATGAAATTCGAATTCCCGCTCCCATTCCTCTACTGCCGGATACCTGCGCTTATCGGTGGATAATGCAAATGGATGCAAAACTCTGAAGGAGGTCTACGCTCGCAGAAAAAGGAGGGATTGGCTACGATGGCCGGGCCACGGTTCCCATGTTATGGGATAAGTTGAGAAATGATGTTGTTAATAATGAAAGCGCCGATATTATCGATATATTGAATTCTGATTTCAATCAAGTCGCCAAATATCCCCAATTGGATCTCTCGCCCCCTTTTTTTTGAGAGACCAAATGCACAGGTGGAATGATATTATATATCCGAATGTCAATAATGGAGTTTACAGATGTGGGAAGTGCATGTCGATTACCAAAATTAAATAACCAAACTAAAAAAAAATCGGACAAAAATGATTGCAGAAACAAATTATCTTTCAGAACCAGAATATAAATAAAGTTATGATAAACGAGTTTTATCTGATGCCTATCATAAAACACACACCACTCGGTTTATGTTGTTGTAGAACCCTTAAACAATTGTAAAAAATGGCTAATAAATTAATGAAAACAAATCAAAATGTGGAAATCTAGAAACCCTGATTCCAAAGTTCAGTTGCCGTGGAAATTACTCGTAGGAAAGTAAGCATCCTGTAACTTTCAAAAACAAGTCAAGTTAAAAATCCTAACAAATAATTTTTTTTTAAGATGCCCTTAGGCCCTAAGGGTTGAACCAAAGCTCTGATACCATATGCAACAGCCCAAAGTAAATATAAAAATAATTTCCTAATTAAAATCAGAATCAACAAATAAGTACATACATATATTACCTATGATCGATGTCTGCCATATGACAACAAGGTTTTGGGGACGACTCTCCACCCAACCGTAGGCTCAATTGCGCAAGGCTTTGCTACAACTGGCCACCCCCGAGCCCTCAATCAATGTACTACTGCCACTGACTCCTAAGTCTTAGTACACCATTCTCCCAAGAGAATGAAAGATAGACTCTCGGAATGATGGAATGTAGGAATGCCTCTCATCTTCCTCACCATCTATTAAATAGAACAACATTGGAAGGGGAACCACATGCACACACTCTATGTGTCTACATGCAACTTTTTTTTGATTTTTAGCTTTCTTGTTTTATTTCTTTACTTTTCTTTTGATTTTTAGCTTTCTTGTTTTATTTCCTTATTTTTGATAGTTTTCTTGTTTTATTTCTATTTATTCTTATTTTGAGTTTTAGTATGGTTATTACTAATTTTATTTTTATTATTTTTATTTATTTTCTTGTATATATTTTTAATATCATTTATTATTTATGATTTATTATCTTTATTATTTTTATTATTTATTATTAAGTGATTTATTTATTATTATTAATTATTATTTTTGCATTATTTATTATTTATTATTTTTATTATTTATTATTAAGGGAGGGATATTACACATAGAAGTTGCTAGACACAACGATGTGGACAAAGAAACCAGAGTTTTATTAAACAGATCCAAGAAATTCACCAGGCAATGCAGGAACAACTCAAAAAGAGCAAAGCCAAATACAAGGCATGGCATTATAAACATCAAGTGGAGCACAACTTCCAAGTTGGTGATCAAGTCTGGCTGTATATCAGCAAGGACAGAATGCAAGGTGAAGGGAAGAAGCTGAAGCCAATAAGATATGGGCCTTTTAAGGTATTTGAGAAAATTGGTGAGAATGATTTCTGGCTTGATCTCCCAGCATATATGCACATATATTCAGTAGTAAATGCAGAAGATTTAAGATTGTTTGAACCTTCATTAATTGAAGATCCTGAAGAACAAAGTCAATTGCCTTCCATTAATTATCTGTTGCCTAAATACCTAAATAAGTTGTATGAAGATACAGTTCTGGATAGGAAGGTGAGGACAACACACAGAGGCGATGTGGAGTACCTTAGAATTGGACTCAAAGGTTCGAAACCCATCCGTGCAAAATGGATAGAGATTGGGCAAGTGAGGCAGTTGTATCCTCACTTAAACGATGCTTGAAAACCAACTTTTGGTGGTCCAAAGCCCTTTTCAGTGGGAAGGCGTGATCCAAATGAATCCAAGAATAGTATCTAAGTCTTCAAAAACCTCTTAAAAACATACCAAAGATCAAAACAATCGCACATGAAGAACCCTTAGAACGGTGGAATTACACTATGGAGAGGCCAAAACAAGTGAAAACTGTGAAAACTGTGAAAAAAATAGAGTATTGGAGGCGGAACAGTGAAATATACAGTAGCCGTTAGATCTCGCCGATGAACAGTCGTGATCTAATCAGCGAATCGCAATCGGCGGAGGCAATTAGCAAAATGGATAAGGCCTATATATATATATATATATATATATATATATATATATATTATATATATTATATATTATATATATATATATATATATATATATATATATTATGGGCGATCCGATAGACCGGACTCGATAACATTATAAACCATATTGTATGGATCTTTAGATCCTTCAAACACCAATTTTCAATGTATTTTCGTAGTTTTGTTTATTAAATGAAATGCGAAGGATGAAGGACGATGCGATAAACCGGACCCGAAAGGGTTTGTGAAACGAAATGTATATTGTTTCAAGTCTGGTTGAAAGGCATTTTTAATCTATTTCGCAGTTTTTAATGTATTTCAAAAATACAAAGGGACGGGCCATTTCAGCATGCGATGGCGCCCTACAGACGGACCCGATAGGAGAATAAGGTGGATTTAAGGACTTTTGAAGTCTGATACATTGATTTTTGGCAGATTTTCTCCATTTAAAATACATTTTCCTATATAAAATAGAAAGCAATTACGTTTGGGATTTTGAAGGATTTCAAGGGACTGAGATACTCTTACGTTACAGAATAGGTGGCCACCTCCTCTCTATGCGTTAAGCAATGATTGTATCAGGTTGGAAGAGGGATTTGAAGTGGACAAAGGCCGGGGAGACTAAGAGATGAGAATTTGAAATGAACAAGCAGCGCAACATTGGATTTAAAGCCACAGACAGAGAGCAAAGCAAAGGAGGCAGTATTGTAGGAAAATGTCGAGACAGAGTTAGGACAGAGACAGAAAGAATTGAAGGAGTCTGTGTACTTAAAGAAAACTTGAGAGGTTTAAGTAAAGCGCTTCTTATTGTATTTTGTCGTGTGCAAGGCTCCAAGTGAGCCCACTATTGTAAAAAGAACTCTACTTGAAGACATAATAGAGAGGTCACCACTAAAGGATGGACCAGGAGATGTAGCCCAAGAGTATTGGGTGAGCTCTCCATTAAATTTTCTGTGTTATGTGTTGTCTATTATGTTTTGTTTATTGCTTCATTGTCTGTGCATTTCACAGTCTTATAAATCTATTACATAAAATGACATAGACAAGTCCATGCACATAAGTTTGTAATACCTTATTATTGTCTTAGATCTCATTTTCAAATCATCAACCATGGTCTAATGTTGCATCCCACAAAGATTGTCTCGATATGAAAATAAATCATGGTCAACCGTGGTCGACCATGGTCCAACATTGCATTGTGACAAGGATTATCTCTATATGCAAATCAACCATAGTCAACCATGGTCAACCATGTTTATTTTAGGGTTTATAATATTGATATTAGTGTTTATATACCTTTGGTTTATAATTGTTATCCCGTAGGTTTATTATTCCCTTGGGTTTATTATTCCTTTGGGTTTATATTATCAATCCCTTGGTTTTATTATTCCCTTAGGTTTATAATATAAATCACGGTCAACCATTTTCAACCATGGTCAATCATGGGGTTTTACTAGAATCCCTTGGGTTTATTTTTTAACTTGGGTTTGTAATATCAATCATGGTCAATCATAACCAACCATGGTGGGATGTCGAATTGTGAAAAAATTTGTCTCCATATAAAAATCATGGACAATCATTGTCAACCCTCGTCACCTATGGTTGATCATGGTCAAGCATGTTTTATAGCATCAAACATGGTCAACCATGGTCAATCTTGGGTTTTTAGTACTAGTTTCAATGGTTTGTTATTCCTTTGGGTCAACCATAGTGAATCATAGTCAACCATTGTAAATCATGCTCAAATGTTGCTTTGTGACAAAGATTTGTCTCAATATGAAAATCAACCATGGTGAACCATGGTCCAATGTCACATTGTGACAAAGAATTAATTATTATTATTAATTATGATCATTACTAATTATTATTATTTGAATATGAATTAATTATTATTATTTTAATTAATTAATTAATATTCATATTATTATTATTTAATAATATTTAATTAAAAAATAATATTATTGTTTAAGAATAATTAACTATTTACCTATTATTTATTAATATTTATCATTAATATTATTTTTATTATAACTTATAAAATAAAATAAAATTATTTATATTTTTTCTAAAAATAATGTTAAATATTATTTTTTAATAAAATAAGTAATTGTTTATTTACATTTTATAAAAAATGAATAATAAATTATTATTATTGATGATGATGATGATGATGATGGTTAACGTCCACTGACACCAAACATTGGTCTATTGGACCTAAAGAAACAAATTATTTATTTTGATTTAAGATTTTATTCCTATGCTCAAAAAGCTTGGAGAGAAGCCTCCCGAGCACACTATAATTTTGACATTGTAAAAGCCTAGGAAGGTCAGTATTGTAACAAATATTGTGCAACTGAGATCTAATGTGGTTGTACGTGGGGCACTCTAAGAGGAAGTGGTTTTCATCCTCGATGTTCCTATTCTCACATATATGGCAGATCCTTTCCATCCATGGCATTTTAGGAACTGCCCAATGACCTGTTTCACTATGGAGCTCATGAGAATTCATTCTAATCTTTGTTATATTAATTTTCTTCTTTGAGCTAGTTAAAATAGAGAGATATTTTTGATCTTCTAGGGTGGGGTTGATGACCTTATTATAATAACTTAATTTTCTTTTAGCCGCTAAATCTTTCTCACACCACATTTTTCTTTGAACTTAGAAGTAACAATGTCTTTAATGTTATTTATCTCCCAATAGTTTAACCAGGCCCTCGTGTCTTTATGCCACCCCGATTGAGCCTTAGGTGGTTTTGGCTAGAATTTAAAGCTAGCTTAGGAAGTCTATGATCATCTATGTTATTAAGTTTGTGCTTGTCAGCAGAAACTTTATCATAGCTAGGCTCTCAATAGGGGAAAGACCTGCTCTATAAGGAGAATAGGATACGGTGTATTACTTTTAATTTTCAAGTTATAAGTTATAAAACGCTTTTGGATTTGTTCAATCTTTCTCCATGATTCTCTGGAGAGGCTGTAACCCCAAACCTCACAGCCATATAAGATAACAAGAGTGACTAAAGTTTCAAAGAGGAACTTCTTTTTATCCCACATTATTAGGTTTGTTGTTTTACAATTATTTTCAAGACCAAAATAAGATTTCCACCCCGCATTAATCCTTCTCTCAATGCTATGGTTCTAGTTGAGCTTGTGATGAATATCAATTCCTAGGTACTTGTAAGAATACACTTCCTCCAAGTTATTATTGTCATACATGAAATTAGTGTAAGTGTCCTTCTTGGATTTGATAATCATAACTTTTTATTTGTGAGTGTTAATAGTCAGACCCATGGTAGAGCAGAAATCATTAAGAAGCTTGAGTTGCTTATCAAGATCAGATGGGCACCTTGCAAAAAGAACAATATCGTCAGCATAGAGAAGAAGGATGACAACCATCCCAACTAAGATCATGCCATCACATCCTGCTTCCTCTAAATAGCCTTTGAGCTTATCAATGTAAATGCAAAATAGGGTAGGGGACACATCCTGCTTCCTCTAAATAGCCTTCGAGCTTATCGATGTAAATGCCAAATAGGGTAGGGGACAGTGGGCAACCTTCTTTAACTCCGATGTTACACTTAATATCTTTTGACCACCCCTCATTGCTCTTTAGCTAAAATCGTGCCATAGATAGAAATAAAGCCCTATGAGTATGTCAACCATATTTACTAAAATAATTATTGTTATGAAAATTATTATTATTAATTAATATTATTAATATTTTTATTAATATTATTATTAATTTATATTATTAATATTATTGTAAGTTAATAATATTAATATAATAATCATAAATATATAAATATATAAGAATATGGTTGTTATTATTTATATAGTTGGGTTTTAAAAAAATACACATAATAATTATTGATGTAGTTGATATAGCCTATCGGTGTATATCAACTATATTGGAAAACATGGTGTATATATGCTTCATATATGCCTATTGAGATATATCAACCATATTAGTAAATATAATTGTACTAATTATTAATAACCATCAAAAAATTAATAACCTATAACAATGAAAATATTAATATTAAATTTATAAATAATACTAATATTTATATAATGTTATCTTTGAATCTGACTTTTCCATAAATTTAAGCAATCATCTTTTAAAATTTAAATAAAAATTTCGAACCATCAAAAATAAATTGACTTAAGACCATGCGACTGGAAGCCCACCACTTCCTCTAGGATGATATTTTTCCTTCACCCAAATTTACAATGCTTTAACCTTTCGCTGTGTTTATTTTCATAGGCTAGGACCCGCGGGGCGGTGTAGCTCAGTAAGTTTAATTGAATTCCATATCTTGAGCTCCCCACTAGCTGGATGGCCCGGAGACAATCGCAGATTGCAGACGTACGTACCATATTTAAATTTTGTACATGATAAGGTTCTGGGCCTTTCCGACCATAAGCAATTATGATGAGAAGTGTGCCCAAACAGGCACGTAAGTAAGCGATGAGAATCTGCAATCCGGATAAGGGTTGACGATTTGAACCCTTGATATGTTTAAAAAGGAAGAGTGGATGGTATAGGAACGAAGCCCGGATCTTGAAGAGATGTCGAAAAAGAAAGAGGGTTGTGATCGAGAGCATTCAAAAATGACCACACCATCAATCTACCAAGCAGATTAAGCCTTGAATGAAGCACTTTCAGAATCAAGCAGAAACACGACAGCAATCCTCTTTGCGATCTCCAATGACTTCTGATAGTCAAAATATAGTAATCGATCTCGAGCTTTAAAGCTTTCTATCTGCCAGCTCACCTTTTGTAGGGAAAAAAATTGTGCTTCACTGTTGAGAGTTTAAATTAAAAGTATCATGCTTCAACACCTACTATGCCTCCCACATGAACATTGTGCCTTCACAGCCACGGATATATCGAACGATCTGCACTTCACAACAGCCACACCAATGATCTTCTCCTAGCAGATGCACCAGTGGTCTGGGTGTGTATCTCCTGCAATTGATCTTCGACCTCCGCTGCTCCACTTCAGCCTTACTAGGCTCGTGTTCTAGTTGCCCAATCGTGGCATGTCCTATGTGCCTATGTGAGATCTGCTCCAAATCCATACAACTGGATTCAACGCCATGGTGGCTCCGCACCAAACCTCTCACCGCTCAAACAGGTGCACGTTCTGCAACCGAACCATGCCTACATAGGTTGACTCCACTCACGCAAGTTAATTATGTTGGAATTTTCTAATAAATTCCATAACAGATAGACAAAAAATTGCTCTGTTTTTGCACTCTGTTTTTGCACAGAAAAACAGAAAATCGCTTGCTGGAAACGGTGTTTCAGCAACAAAGTTTGGTGTTGCAGCAACTGAGTTTGGTGTTGCAGTAACTGAGTTTGGTGTTGCAGCAACGCAGAATAACACTCTGTTTTTAACACAGAAAAATTCGTTCTCTGGAAATGGTGTTGCAGCAACGTAGTTTGGTGTTGCAGCAACGTTGTAACTGGTGTAACAGCAACGGTGACGGTGTAACAACAACAGGAAAAATTAACTTGCGTTTATTAAAAATAAACTAATTGTTACAGATTTGTCTTCCTCATACTGAGGGAATGTCACAACTTCTATTACAAAACAGATTCACCAAGGAACGCTTCTGTTCCACACAAATAAACATCTGTTAAACAAATTTCATTCAAATATCTGCACTGCTGTGCATTTTTCCCTTTCTGCTCTCTGCTGCGCTGTTGCATCTACTCCTGCTGTGCACTGCTGTGCATTTCACTATGTGGAAAGTATTGTATTCACGCTGCTGCGTGCTCTCCTCTGCTCTCCATCAATCTGCTGCTAACCTTAAAACAGAACTGTTGTGTGCTATTTATATACTAAAACATATATGATTTAAACAGTAAAATATTACAGAATATCTTCTAATGCCTATCTCTGAATTTAATGCAGCAAGGCGGTGATGCTTCTATCAAAAACAAGTCGGCTATCTGCAGGGGAAATCAATTTTGTGAGTTTAATGCACATTTATGTGCAAAAATATCAAAGGCGACTTTGCGGCATCGAACAGCCTGTAACATTTACTGCAAATCAGATTCCTGTATGGCTGTTCATTGTTGCAGTTGGAATTAAATTCCAACACTCCCCCTTAATTTCAACTGCTGCATACCCAGGCATTTCCTGAAATGATCAAAACCTTTCTTTGCTAATGGTTTTGTCAAGATGTCAGCTAGTTGATCTTCTGTTCTGCAGTGCTACAAAACAATCTCACCATTGTTAACCAATTCATGTATGAAGTGAAATTTGGTATCTATGTGTTTTTTTCTTTTATGAAAAACAGAGTTTTTAGACAATGCTATTGCTGAGCTATTGTCATAGTAAATGGTTGTGCCCTTTTCTTGTTCATGACACAAATCTTTGAGAACTCTTCTCAGCCACACTGCTTGGCATGCTGCTACTGTTGCTGCCACATACTCTGCCTCTGCTGTTGACAAAGCCACAACTGGTTGCTTCTTGGAAGCCCATGAGATGGCTCCCGATCCCATATGAAACACATATCCCGATGTTCTTTTCCTATCATCAACACTTCCAGCCCAATCATTATCAGTGTAGCCTGTCAACATGAAACTTTCAGAAGAGGAGTATAAAATACCAAACCCCTTCGTTCCATTCACATACCTTAGAATCCTCTTGGCTGCCTGCCAATGAGTCTCTTTCAGTCTTTCCATAGATCTGGAAATTAAACTCACAACGTGCATAATGTCCGGCCTAGTTGCAGTCAAGTACATAAGGCTGCCAACTATGCTTTTGTACAATTTTGGATCAAAATATTTGCTGCTGTCTTCTTTGGTTAATTTCAGCCCCACTACTGTTGGAGTCACAGCTGCTTTGCTGTTCTGCATGTTAAATCTCTTCAACACTGCTTCTACATATTTTTCTTGAGAAATGAAAATGCCATTTTCACTTTGGTCTACTTCAATTCCAAGAAAATATCTTAAGAAGCCCAAGTCAGTCATTTCAAATTCACTTTTAATGACTGCTTTAAAATCAGCAATGAGAGAAGCATCATTGCTAGTAAAAATCAGATCATCTACATATAAAACAACAATAATAATCTTACCGTCATTCTGATTTATGTAGAGTGTGGGTTCACCATCACACTTGTCAAACCCATTCTCAATCAGGTAAGCATCTATTCTACTGTACCATGCTCTTAGAGCTTGCTTCAGCCCATAAAGAGCCTTTTTCAATTTACAAACTTTATGCTCTTGGCCTTCAACTTCATAGCCCGGAGGTTGATCAACGTAAACCTCTTCTTTTAACACTCCATTCAGGAATGCAGATTTAACATCCATCTGATAAATCTTCCATTTGTGTTGTGCTGCAATAGACAACATTGTTCTGACTATTTCCATCCTTGCTACTGGTGCAAAGGTTTCATCATAGTCTTTGCCTTGTTGCTGCTTGTAGCCTTTCACAACAAGTCTTGCTTTGTGCCTGTCAATCTTACCTTCAACATTGCTTTTGGTCTTATAGACCCACTTAACTCCAATGGCATCCTTGCCTTCAGGGAGGTCCACTAACTCCCATGTTTTACTCTTCTCAATTGCACCAATTTCTTCATTCATTGCTTCAATCCATTTATCTTCATTTACAGCATCTTCAAAATGGATTGGGTCATCAATATGACAATACAAAGCGAATAATGAATTCAGACCGGTATTGTTACTTACCTCTCCTTGTTCATAAATCTCATTCAGATTTCTGAATCTTGGTCTTCTTGGTGTGCTTGGAGTTCCATTCAAACTTGAGGGTATATCTGATCCTTGTTGTGTTTCAACAACAGATGTTTGTGGTGTAACAACAACTGTTCTTCCTTGACTTCTTAAGGCTGTTCGAATTCCAACTTGTGGTGTGGTTTGTTGTACTTGCTGTGGTGGAGGAGGAGCCACTAAGGAAGGATTATTTGCTGCTGTCCCTTCCTCTTCTTCTTCATGAGACACTATTGTCTTCACATTCACTGTTTTTTCAAAGCTTCCATCCCAAGCTTCATCTTCAATGAACTGCACATCTCTGCTTACTATTAACTTTTTGGTGGATGGATTATAGAGTTTGTATGCTTTTGACTCATCACAATAGCCAATAAAGACACACTTCTCCCCCTTACTATCAAGCTTTTGCCTTAGCTGATCCGGTACATGTGCATATGCTACACAACCAAATACTCTCATGTGAGTGACAGTTTGTTTTTGACCACTCCATGCCTCTTCTGGTATTCTATTCATGACAGCTTTAGTTGGGCATCTATTCAAGATGTAAACTACGCAAGTAACAGCTTCTGCCCAATACTCATGCGGCAAATGTTTTGCCTTCAGCATACTTCTGAGCATGTCAAGAATGGTCCTATTCTTTCTTTCAGCAACACCGTTTTGCTGAGGTGTATACCTTGTGGTGAACTGCTTTTGTATGCCTTTCTCTCTGCAAAAACGCAGAAAGTCTTGGGAGATGTACTCTCCTCCTCTATCTGTTCTGAGCACTTTGATATAATGCCCACACTGCTTTTCAACAAGAGTTTTGAAGTGGCGGAATTTCTCAAACACTTCACTCTTCTATTTCAGCATATACACCCATGTCTTTCTGGTGTAATCATCAATAAAAGTTAAAACATATCTATTTCCAGCAAATGATGGTATTTGCATCGGTCCACACACATCGGAGTGAACAATTTCCAAGGGTGATTTTGCCCTTATACTCTTTCCTGCTGGAAAGCTTTCTTTGTGTTGCTTGCCCAAGATGCAGCCTTCACAAAGGCTGTTCAGTTTCTCAATCAACGACAATCCCTTTACCATTCCCTTTCTGTGCAACATATTCAGGCCTCCGAAATTGAGATGTCCAAATCTGAAATGCCACAACCGATTCACATCTTTCACTTGTTCCTGAAAGACTTCTTGTGCTACAGCCGCAATAGTTCTGCCTTCCTTCAAATCTGCCCTGAGTTTGAGAGGAAACATTCTATTGCTGGTCATCTGCACCTGTGCAATGATCTTCTTACTTGGAGGTATGTCTCTGATAGTACACAAATCATCTTTGAAGAACACGTTGTAACCTTTGTTTATGAGCTGTCCAATGCTCAAAAGATTACATTTCAGACAAGGTACATAGTATACCTCTGGCACAATCATCTGTTCTCCATTTTTTGCTCGAATACTGACTCTGCCCTTACCCTTGACAGTTGTCTTATCATCAGTCCCTGTTGTTACCTCAGATTTCACATTTTCATCCAGATTGGTAAACATTGCAATATTTCTAGTCATGTGATTACTACAACCTGAGTCTAAGAACCAAAAATATTCTTGTTTGTCTTGTGCTATGTTACATGTTAACAGCATGTTCTTTGGGTTCTTATCTTATTCATTTGCAAAATTAGCATTCTGCCTATTATTCATGTCATTTTGATTTTTCTTGCATTCATTGGCGTAGTGCCCAATTTTTTTACAATAATGACATTGGACTTGGGATTTTTCATACCTTTGTCCATGAGCTTTCTGTTTGCTTGAACGTTCAGCTTGTTTGTGATTGCAGCTCCTTCCGCTTGTGCTAGCAGGATAATTTCTGCCTCTGTTTTGGCTTCTTCGACGACCTCTGTTATTTGCTCTGCCTCGACCTCTTCTTTGGCCAAAAGACAATTGAGTCTTGAATGCTTGCTCAAATGAGGAATCTGTTCCTCTACTCAGTCTGTGTTCATGAGACAAAAGCGAAGCACTCAGCTCATCTACCGTGAACTATGAGAGATCATTTGTTTCTTCTATTGCTACCACAATAGATTCAAACCTTGAGGGTAAACATCTCAAGATTTTCTCTACAATCCTTCTATCTTCAAGAATCTCACCATGAGATCTTATCTGGGTTATCAAGCCAATAACCTGAGTGAAGAATGAATCTATTGTATCAGATTCCTTCATGCTGAGATTTTCAAAGTCTCTCCTCAACATCTGCAACTTTGCATTCTTCACCTTCTCCATGCCTTGATAGGCAGTTTTGAGAATATCCCATGCCTCCTTAGATTTTGTTGCTGCTGCAATCCGCGGAAAAACACTTTCATGTACTGATTGGAAGAGGAAAAAGAGGGCTTTGGCATCCTTCTTTCTATCGCTCTTCAACTGGTCTCTTTCTGCTACTGTCAAAGCAGCCAGTGCTGTTGCATCTGCAGGTTCAACATAGCCTGTTTCAACCAGCTCCCATATTCCTTGAGAAGCAAACAATGCTTTCATTGTTATGGACCAATAACTATGATTTTTCCCATTAAACTGTGGCAGTTGGGGATTTGTCAAACCTGTTCCAGCATCTGCCATCTTAACCTGTATTGGTAAAGAAGAGATACTCACTGTATAATGAAAACAAGCAAAAACTTTCTCTGCTGGAAAAAATTCTGCTCAACAAACTTCTTACAGCTCCTACAGTGAAAAACAATCTCTGTTTTTGACTCACTGAGTGCCTAGACCAGCTCTGATACCATGTTGGAATTTTTTGATAAATTCCATAACAGACAGACAAAAAATTGCCCTGTTTTTGCACTCTGTTTTTGCACAGAAAAATAGAAAATCGCTTGCTGGAAACGGTGTTTCAGCAACACAGTTTGGTGTTGCAGAAACTGAGTTTGGTGTTGCAGCAACCGAGTTTGGTGTTGCAGCAACGCAGAATAACACTCTGTTTTTAACACAGAAAAATACTCTGTTTTTAACTCAGAAAACAGAAAAAATCGTTCTCTGGAAATGGTGTTGCAACAACGTAGTTTGGTGTTGCAGCAACGCTGTAACTGGTGTAACAGCAACGGTGACGGTGTAACAGCAACAGGAAAAATTAACTTGCGTTTATTAAAAATAAACTAATTGTTACAGATTTGTCTTCCTCATACTGAGGGAATTTCACAACTTCTATTACAAAACAGATTCACCAAGGAACGCTTCTGTTCCACACAAATAAACATCTCTTAAACAAATTTCATTCAAATATCTCCACTGTTGTGCATTTTTGCCTTTCTACTCTGTGATGCGTTGTTGCATCTACTCCTGTTGTGCACTGCTGTGCGTTTCACTATGTGGCAAGTATTATCTTCACACTGCTGCGTGCTCTCCTCTGTTCTCTATCAATCTGCTGCTAACCTTAAAACAGAACTGTTGTGTGGTATTTATATACTAAAACATATCTGATTTAAACATTAAAATATTACAGAATATCTTCTAATGCCTATCTCTGAATTTAATGCAGCAAGGCGGTGATGCTTCTATCAAAATTAAGTCGGCTGTCTGCGGGGGAAATCAATTTTGTGAGTTTAATGCACATTTATGTGCAAAAATATCAAAGGTGACTTTGCGGCATCAAACAACCTGTAACATTTACTGCAAATCAGATTCCTGTACAGCTGTTCATTGTTGCAGTTGGAATTAAATTCCAACAAATTATCCAACTCGATCTACACGACCTACAGGTCACTTATCACAGAGAACAGACTACACAACTTCCTGCAATTGATCTCAGAAAGTAATTGATCTTCGACGCAACGATCCACCACAGGTCGGCCTCATGCATGAACGCCTTGCCTCCTGAGATCAACACCATTGATTCGATCTACTGGATCTGCCAATCAACGGACGGTCGACACCATCCCTCCTCTTATCAACGGGCCTTAGAATGCCACAAACCGGAATCAGATCATGATGATCTGATCCGCTCGATCTGCCAACCGATCCACCTAATGCAAAAAGTCAACCAGCGTGAAATTCAGGTTGGGAAAAATGTGATGATGCCTCGCGTTGAACACGATATCCAACACACCACGCACCAGGCAGAGGCTTTTGCTCTCGACACTAGGTATTACATAGTACACCTTCAAGGACTCGCCTCACTTAATAAACAGCACACAGGCCTGTGATTTCATGCTCCGATACCATGTTAAAATCAAGGAGGGACAAAATACGAAATAAAATCAGGAGGTTTTCCAGGTGGCTCACGTGGATAATGCCGAAAAACTCAACACTGCATTCATTCAAAGTTTATTACATATAAAATCATATATTAGTTAAAAGCATATATTAGTTGATTGGTTTGAACCACTCTCTAAATAACAGGATCTTAGAGTTAAATAGAGGATTAACAAATAACCAAATGCGTTAATATAGAAAAGACTAGATTTTTCCATTGAGTTAAATAAAAGATTAACAAACACCCAAATACATTAATATAGAAAAAACTAGATTTCTCCATTAATTTCAACACAATTTAGATACCAAATATAAAAATGGACTTCAAAACAAATATCTTGAAATTCGCTATGCATACTTTCACTCACGCACCCTTATATATAAAATCTGATATGGAATCAATTACACAGGAATCTCGATACCCAGTTCAATTAGTTCAACGAGAACAAATGTCTTGAAATTCTCTACGGATAGCACTTCAACATCCTCGCATGGGATTCCTCTACATTGAAAAGTTTTACAGTAGTTTCAAACGTGTTTCATCATTTGAAATACAATAGAATTTCATCAAACATGTTCCATTTAGTCCTCGACAAATTTGTGGAAACTAGAGCCTAAACCCCATTCATTATTTAATAGTAATTGAATGGATCATTTGATTTCTAGACACCGAGTTAGAAATTAAAAAACATTTCATTGAACAAAAGAATGGGTGAGGAGGGGAGGACCCACCAGTCATATGATGCAAAATGTTGCAATAATTCAAAGTCATATTCTAAATAATTATTTTTTCTTAAAATATGAGCACTAAGAGAGACAAATGGCACGAAAGGATAGTACACCCTTGCCAGAAAAAGGAATATGGCATTGAATGCAATGAAAATACCAATGAGGTATCCTCTTTCATCCTTTTCATTCATCTTATTAGCGAAAAGAGGTTTGTAAATTGGGGTTGGGTTCAAGTGGAGAGATTGATTCTTGTTATACTTGCAGCAGTCACTCTATAATGGATTTTTTTTTCCATAAAAAATATACATCTTCATAGTTTTACCATGCAAATTTAATTTTATTATTTATTTACATTGTAAATTTAATTTTATTATTTATTTTATTTATTCATTAATTTTAAATGTGAAAAATAGAAGGTGATCTTAAACAAACAAACTCTACCATGGTTATATATGATCAAACATTTCCAATATTGTTAATCATTGTCACTCATTATTACCCATGCTCAAATATACACAACCTTAGTTAGCCACAATCAACCATTGTTAGCCTTGGTCAACCATAGTCAACCTTGGTCAACCATGGTCATCCCTCTCAACTTAGAAAATCACTCACTCTACCCATTTGTAATGGCCAACTAGGGTCAACCAAAGTTAGAATGGCTGAACATAATCAATGAAGGTCTTTATGGTTGAACATGGTCAATCATTGCCAAAATGTGCAACCATAATATATCATATAAAAGTATGGTCAACTACGGCCAAATATGTGAAACTCTAGCCAATCATGTTCATACATGGGAAAACTATGTCAACCACAGTCAATCATGGTCATCTTTGGTTAATCATGGTCACTATAATCAACCATTCAATACCATGGTCAATCCATTTTCAACATGGACATCAATGGTTAATATTGTCAAACATTGTCAACTTAGGTCACCATGGTAAAACATGGTCAACGGTAGCCACACATTATCAATATAGACAACCATAATATATCATAGAAAACTATGGTCAACCATGGTCAAATTTGTGAAGCTATATTTACCCATGGTTATACCATGCTTACCCATAATCAAACTTTAAAAATGTTTATTAGTATTCATATCAATATGGCTTATAACACATTGGTTTACCAATTTGGTAGACTATATTTCGCTATGTTTGACTAATCATGATTATGTTTAATAGCCAATACTCTTTAAATTTTCTCAAACATAATCTCCTATTATTATTATTATTGATTAATATTAATAGTCAAACATAGTCAAACACATTAGTTGAACGTAATCAAACAAAGTCAACTTTCATAGTCAATATTTCAATAATGGACCATGATTCTTAAGGCTATTTTTACCATATTTAACAATAGTCAACTTTTTTCACTCAAATCCATCCTCATAGTCCAACCATATTCAATTATATTCAATCATGGTTGACCAAAGTCAAACAATGTCAACCTTGGTCAGCTAAGGTCATCTTTAGTGAGTCACAATCAAGATTTAAAAATGTTTAATCATAACAATATTAATATTAATAAACTTGACTAATAATACTAATATTAATATTATTAATATTGTGACATTTGAAATGGTACATCTAACCACTTCCACATCAACATAATTGATTGTTGATATATGACCACCATTTTATTGTTTATTTGAGAGTAAATAATTGATACCAAGAATTCTTCTTTGGGACCATTCACTTCTTTGTTGGTTGTGTTTTCACTAAGGGTTCTAAATTCTATTAGACCGTTAAGAGATTTATGGTTCTTCCCCAAATGGATTTTCTTCCCTTCTTGGTTTTTCTTCTTTTGGTGGTCTCTGCACCGTGTTATTTTGAACAAAGTTGGTCTTCAAAGGGTATACCTTTTTAGCTTGCTAGACTATTCATGTGAGTGGTACCTACCACACCAAGTGTTGGGGTTTTAAATGACTTTTTATTTTCCTACATATGATGTTTTTAATATATTTATCATGATATAGTGCAAAATATGAAGGGTCTCTAGGTTACTAAAATCGGTAATCACAACCACTTTGGTCGCTTCTAGCCCAAATATATTTCATACTATTTGTGTTAGAAAACTTGACTCCTTGAGTGCCTCATCGGCAATGGCTTCAAAATGTTTTAATATTGATTTGGACTACATGGTCTATCTAATTGTCAACCAAGGCTAGTAATCTTGTGAGGCACTCAGTGTTATATGCATAGGAGGCAGTTCCTCACACTTATTACAATGAACTACAATAAATGAAAAGGGATTAAAGGTTTCATGAGAGGTTCCACCTATGAACCATGGAAAATTTTAGGCGCTAATATTTGAGAGTTGGCTAATTTTCCATGGTTTTTCAAACAAAACCATTCGATAATATCCATTTTTTCTAAAGATGATTCGCCAAAATTTTATAGCATAAAATACTTTTACCTTAAAAACTACCAAAATTGTATAAAGACTATATATAAAACTATTAGAAATTTGCATGCTTTTACAAAGATTTTATAATTTGCAATTTGGGAATTAGTAAGATTCCCCAAGGTTTCTAAACTTTAAGACAATTTTTCATCCTTAAAATTTTCGGTGCTATTAACACAACTCCCATAAGTGGCACTATAATCACCTAGCTTTTCTTTTGGTGATCTTAGTATCTCTAAGTGTTAAATAGGAAGTTTATGAGTACTTAATTCTATAGTAAGCATCCTAACCCATGCATATAAGAAAAGCCACCAAATCCCTTGAATTAAAATTAAAGGAAATCATAAAATCGAAGAACACTTCAAATATTAAAAATAAAAATTCACAATATCCAGCAAAACTATAGACACTTAAAATGGAAAATAAATTACAATTATAATTAGAAACAACAATATTAACCCTACTTGCAAATAAACCACAAATAATTATAAACATACCAAAGAATTTCTTATACCAATTTAAGAATCTAACCACTTTTTATTAACTAACATTATTAATTAATTTACACTATTCAACAAATTTTATGCCTTGTTTTTACTTTTCTACCCAAATACCTAATACCTATAATTATGGTCTCTCATTGATATTGCTAACTCAAAGCATTATTTTTTACATTTACAAATAAACTAGAAAAGTAATTTTAATGTAACTTTTGACAAGTAATTTTAATGTAACTTTTGACATTTTACGTATGGTTGTCTTTTTCAAATACATTTTCAATTTTAATCCAAATTTGTATAATTATTTTCTTTTAATTGTAACCTATATCTTTAGAACCAATCTTGTTTAATATGAATATACGATTTAATGAATAAACCATCTATCATTATAATGCATCTATAAGGACAACTTATGAGAATACTAAATTTTTTCCCTGACTTTTAGAATAGCTTCTTTAACTTTAAACAGAGTGGGAAAGATTTTTCAAAAATCAACGAAACTACATATACTATAATTATTTCGTCTCTACAATCTCTAAGAGCCGATAGTAAAACCATGTTTTATCTATACAATCTTCGATAATGGATAATACAACCGTATTCAGAAAGCCATTTCAACTTCAAGTTACCGTATTTGATATTTTCTTGAAACCGAGAGTTCGACCAAACTTGATATATTATTTAGTCCACACAACAGGAGTGGTAGATATCAAATTAAAGATGAACCTATTATATATATATATATATATAGATGTCATGGATAAGATAAACAAAGTCCCATAGAATCACATCAAACTTACTTGTGAAACTCCATTACCCACAATCCATTGACACAACATATGGCTTAACACCTCCTTCGAATCCTCTGCATGCCCCAACACTTGAAATTCTTGCTCAGTCCGCTCCTCCCCCCCGGACTGTATGCCAACATCATCAAATCTAAATGAGATGCCTGTCGAGCATAAGGAATGTCTCTGGGCCCCACTGGGAATGGTGTCCACCACTATCACCATCCCTTTCTTTGGCAATGCCTTGTGACAATTCTTCAAAAGCTTTACGGAATTATCGTCACTCCAATCATGCAGAATCCACTGAAAAAAATTCGATAGATATAATCAGGTGATCCATGTCCACTGATTCAATATAAAACTACCCAACAGCAGAAATCTCATGTCATACCTTCATAAAAATTGTTTGGCCACTTGGTACGCTATCAAACATGTTTCCAGCTACATGCCTCACAGCTGAACAAACAGAAATTCACCAGATTTAGTCACCTGCACCCAAAGAAAACAAACTGATTTAATGGTTGAAGTTGGGGGGTGGGATGTACCTGGATAGTGAGGAGCATCGGCCAGCACATGGGCATGTCGAAGTTGACTCCCGTGATGTGGATACCTAGTGACTATGAGATTGAGAGTCGACCCAATTCCTCCTCCCACATCCACCAACTCCTGAACCTCTTTAAAACCCTCGTAAGTATCCAGAATCTTGTTCATCAACATGGTAGAATGCGCAGACATAGCCTCGTTGACGACACTGTTTATCCTTTGGTCCGTGGCTATGTGCTCGAAGACATTCAATCCGTGGGCTTTGGTGTATGGCTGAGATCCTTCAAGCACGGCGTCCTGAGATAATGCCACGGCTCCATAAACACAATGTCTTGATTCATCAATGCTTGTGGCGCCAGAGAGACTCCGTCGTTGTTCTGATAAGATATTTGCAGAGAGGAGTGAGGCCATACATCCTCTCGGCCTTCCCGCTCTCGTCGATGGTCACGGAGGAGCTCAGAACCGAATGGCTGGCCAGCACTCTCAGGATCCGATCCAGACTAATGGCAGCGTGATCCGGGTTCGTCGTCGGAATGAGGGAAACGATTTTTCTGGGCGAGAGTTGGACGCCATTGCCTGCATTTGCTATAATTTGGAGGATATCTAATTCAACGGCTGCGTTCATAGCCATGGGTAGACAGGAGAAGTTTCCAAGCTCCATACCCAGAAGCCATTCATCTTCATTCACAATCTTCGCATTCATCTCTGAGTTTGCAGTCGTTGTTGATTCCATTCCTCGTCCTTGAATTTAAATGGGTGAAAAGAGGACACTTGAAATGGTGTTACCCAGGCTTTGTCGCCATCGTTTACTTTGGAGGCAGCCACCCACCCACCTCCAACTGGAAACCATTACGCTGGTTGCAGGTTTTCATAACTTTGGAGGAAGCCACCCACCTCCAACTGGCAACCCTTATCCTGATTGCAGATTCTCATCACTTATTTACGTGCCTGTTTCGGCCCACTGCCCACGTCATCCTCCTCGTTGAATTTAAATGGGTGAAAGGAGGACACTTGAAATGGTATTACCCAGGCTTTGTCGCCATCGTTAACTTTGGAGGAAGCCACCCACCTCCAACTCCAAAGTTTTCCGACCGTAAGCAATTCTGATGAAAAGTGGGCCCAAACAGGCACGTATGTAAATGGTGAGAATAAGGGTTGCCGTTCAAATCACCCAACTAATTAAGGGTTGCCGTTCAAATCACCCAACTAATATAAAATTTTATAAGTATGAGACTTCGAATGAATGCAATGTGTTGAGTGGTTAGGCATTTTCCACCTGACTCATTTAGAGAGCCTCTTAATTTTATGTCACATTCTATTTCTCGATCTTAATAGATCTAGATTCTAGAATTTAATCTACATTCTAGAATTTCTTCCCATTGAGATGTTACATAATGACGTGAGTTAGTGAAAATAATGAATAATGGTGTGAGTTAGTGAAAGTAATGGTTCACGGTCTAGATTTTTGTTCCAGATAATCTTTCAAGAAGGTGACCTTAAACTCCTTTGCACTATAATAAACCACATTTGTTGGTGGATGCCACTTGTTACCATGCGAACATTTTACCTGAGCAGGAAAAACCAATACCAACCCATTCTAATTTCTCTTTTACATCTACTCACGAGGATTAACATAAAAACACTAACAATAGAGTTCTTACATTTCATGCCCTAATTACTCCATAATCTAAAGAATGGATGCAATAGCACTCGTTGCTTTGAAATCGAGGATAAATAGGAAAAGAAAAATTAGACAAATATAGAAGTACATGAGCCTCCCTCATTAATAGTGTAAACAATCTTGTACCCTGCAGGTAAGTCCTACAAATCGAAAGGAACTATTATTTTCACTCATTTCATAAGAGAATATTTATGTAAGATGAGACCTGTAGAGGTACTGCTAGTGCTATGTAATCAAAGTGACAAATGTTAACGTTAAATTTGGAGTTTCAAGGAAGCTTCTGCAGTGCTCTGCCTAAGAAAGTCACAGGGATAAATCCTGCTAGACGACCAAGCATTCTTTGACGTGATGAATCCTTTAATAGATTTATCAAATTACATGACTGCTCACATCAATCTGGGTACTTAATGATGCATTATAGCTTAAAACTACAGGTGATTTGAGAAAATGGTCATTAATTGATGAGATAACCCATAGTTAACGAATTCAAATTTAAATTTATACCATAAGAAAATTGACTCTGGGAAAAAAAATTGAGAATATATATTTTACAAATACTTAAACATATTATTAATTTATTTTTTTAAATTTAAATGAATCATCAATATATTCAAAATTTTAAAGAAAATCCATTAAGAATATTTTTGTTCTCCTGTCTAAGATGTTATAATACCATTAATAAAATACCATTTTAAATCTTTTATTCAGTACTCAAGTTTTTGTTTTTCATACTCTTCTATTCACATATGCGAACTTTCCTTTACCATTTGTAACTACATTTCTCCATTTTTTAATATGTAAATTTACTTATTATTCATAAACGCCAACTTATCTTTACGATTTGCAATTGTAGTTTACCATCTTACAAGTTTTTAATAATAGGGAAATTATTTTTTTAATACTATTTTATTGAGAAGTGCAAAAATACCTTTACCATATGGGAGTTACCCTTTAAATATGGATGTTATCAAGTTTTTCTATTTTTATGTAACATAAAATTATAAATTTTTTGTGTTATTTACCGAATTAGAATTTGTTAGACAAATTTTCATAATTAAGGTGATATATGTTTTTTATTTGAATTAGTTACTTTAATTATTTTTGTAATTAATTTTTTTAATGGGATGATCTAAATTGAAAAATGCTAGTATATTTTAGTTATTGACAATCTATCCATGAATCGAATTAAAGGTGATAACTTCACATGTCTAAACCATACTTAAATTATTTTTACAAAATATGATTAAAAATTTACATTAGGTATTTTATTGTTTTTAATCCACTCCATTACCTTAGTGGAAATATCCCTTAACAAACAAATGTATGATAATTAATCGATAATAAGTAGGGTTTGATTATTATTTAAATAATATAAATAAGTATTAAATAATAGTATTAAATTAATATATTCTGTGGTATTTCATTATTTAGATATAGCCTTATTAGAATTTTTATATAATAATACAAGCTTAGGGTTTTTATTATACCATTAACAATGCATAATCTAGGGTTATTAAATTATTAAACAATAATTTTAAATATTTTAAATGATTTTTTATATCATATTATTTTATTAAATTATATTATTATCTTATTTTATTAAATTATATTATTTTGTTATAGTATTACATTATTTTATTAATTGAAACATCTTCTAATATATTAATTAAAACATTTATTTAAAAGTGTTTGAATTAATATATTAATATTCCTTAATAATAGTATTAATTTATTAATTATTAACATTTATATATTGGTATATTAATTAAAGTAACAATACATAATTAGTATAGTTAACCACATTAGTAGAACATAGTCAAATATGACTACATTCACATTTGGTCACCCTATGTTTATCTTATTTAACAATAGCCAATCTTAATTTACTCAAAGCTCTCTTCAATCACTATAATATCCATTAATTAATTAAAACATTAAAAAATACTTAAACCATTATCTAAAATATGAGTATTAATAATTTTATTAATTTATTAATAATTAATATATTAGTAATTAATTTATTAATAATTGATTTATAAGTGTTAATCAATTTATTAAATATCAGTATTAATAATTAATTAAATTTTAATGTTAACACATTATACCTGATATTTTAATTAACACTCATATTTTAATTAATGTTTGAATTAATTAAAAAATGATTTTAAACATAAAAAAATGACTTAAAATATCAATTAAAATATTTAATAATATTAATTAAAATATTTAATAACATTAATTAAAACCTTTAAATAAAAATAAAAATATTAGTTAATAATACTATTAATTTATTAACATTGATATATTAATTAAAGCAATAGTACATAATTAAAAGAAAATTTACTTAGGACATAATTATTATAATCGATTATATTAGTCAAACATAACCAAATATGACCACATTAAGGCTTAGTCAACCTTATATTTACCACAATAATCAATCTTATTCACTCAAAATAGTCCTTAGTTAATATAACATTAATTAACATTAATTAATCAAAACACTAACATTGGTAAGATTAATTGAAACATTAAAATGGTTAACAATATTAATTATATTATTGGGTCATCCCACAGATTTATAATACTAATACTAAGGCTTATTTTAGAAAAATAATATTAGTAATATTATTAATCACCAATTTTTGAAATTGTTATCTTAATAACATTAATATTTTTAATAACATTAAATTTCAATATTAAATTTAACGATATTTAATTAATAATACTAATATTATTAATGACATTCATATATTAGTATATTAATATTAATATTAATATTATTCATTTATTAACATTTATATATTGGTATACTAATTAATGCAATAATACATAATTTCAAAAATTTAATGCATAATTAGTATAGTCAATCATATTAGTAGAACATAGTCAAATATGAGTATATTCACATTTGGTCAAAGTATGTTTATCTTATTTGACAATAGCCAACCTTAATTCCCTCAAATCCCTCTTCAATCACTATAACATCAATTAAATAATTATAAAATAATTAAAACATTATTTAAAATGTTAGTATTAATAATTAATTTACGAGGGTTAAATAATTTATTAAATATCAATGTTGTTGATGATGATGATGATGGTTAACGTGGACTGAGACCAAACTTTGGTCTATCGGACCTAAAGAAATGAATTATTTAGTTTGATTTAAGATTTTATTCCTATCCTCAAAAAGCTTGGAGAGAAGCCTTCCTTTCTAATTAATTAACAGTAATAATTAATTAAATTTGAATGTTAACACAACATACTTGATATTTTAATTAATTAAAATATTTAAAAATGATTTAAAACATTAAAATATTAAAACCTTTAAAAATATATATTAATATTAATTGATAATGCTATTAATTTATTAACATTGATATATTAATTAAAACATTAATACATAATTAAAAGAAAAATTACTTAAGACATAATTATTATAGTCAATTACATTACTTAAACATAGTCAAATATGACCACATTAAATTTTAGTCAACCTTATATTTACCAAAATAATCAACCGTGTTCACTCAAAATAGTCCTTATTTTTATTTGCTGAATTAAGTGTCGGACCTTCTGTTCAAATTGAAATTAAAACCATATTACAAAATGTACAAATGAGATGTGGGCCACAAATAGCCTAGGAAATCGAGCCTAAGGTCGACTATCTGGGCCCAGGGCCCACAAAAACATGACGTCGAAACCACCAAAGATAATTGAACGCCCAGACTGTTCAATCTGTCATCAGAGATTTAACGGTCAAGAAAAATATCGGACCGCTAACAAGCGCACCCTTTAAGTCTTGAATCAGACCCGATATGCATTTAGAGACTGATCTATAAAAATTTCGGGTCCGTTTTGGCTGATAACCCTCACGCATGTAGTCCACCCGAAATCCACCAGATGCAAGTGATTCCCACCAGTCTGAGTGACTTGCTCGATGTTTAACACTGTTTTCGGACCTAAAGCATAATAAAGCTAATGTTAAAGTTGATTTCGGGTTCATTTGGCTAGGTAACCACCTTGCTATTTGCCACACGGAAATTATAAGATTGTTGCTATTTCTCCTATCTGCTCGCACTTTAACCAAGCTCCATACATAGCCAATGAAAAGGCGATCTGTAGTATAATTCAAATTCATGTAAATACTTATGCTGTCAATTGAAACCCACCCGAGAACCTTGGGTTTGTAGAGTTCTAGGCAGATATTCCGGCCTAAGGACCAGCTAAACTTTTCGTTTATATCCCTGAAATGCTGCTTCATGTGGACTAAAATTCAACTGTTTCCAGAAATCTACAACCTACTAGTATCTCCTGCTCTTATAGAGCTCCTAGTCCATGTTCACCTATCTGAGACACTCTTCCCTCAATCTACCCTGGGGGGTCTCTATCCATTTATGTTTATTTTTTCTTTTAGCATAGAGTATGCCTTCATTAGCTAAGATGTCCACTAATTTGTTGGTTGTTCAGTGCACATGAGTGAAGCTCAGGGTTCTGATATTCTGCAAGTGGGATTGAATCCTTTGATAGACTTGTAGAAGCCTCCAATGTTTCGAAACATTTTCTAAAGCTGAGCCATAGAAAATTTTCTTGACCGAATTGATAATCAATTCAGAATCAGCTTCAATTATAATGTTATGAAGATTTGACTCCCTCAGGATTTCTAAGCATTTCTCAAGGGCCATGAGCTTTGCCATATTGTTTGTGGATTTCCCCAAATTACTATGAAAGATGATTTCTATACAACCCTTTTCATCCCTTATCACTCCTCCATAACCAGCCATGCCTGGGTTTCCTTTTAAGGCCCCATCTATATTGCATTTCATAAAACCTTGAGGGGGAGGTTGTCAGAAATCCTTATCAGCAATTATGTGATTTGCATTTTTGTTTTTTCCCTTTGGGATAAGCCCCTGCAGACCCAACTGTATTAGTATCTTCACATTAGTATCTTTAAGTTGATTCTCTGGGGGGTTTTTAGTGAGGGTTCCTACCATCTCCTTGAGTCTTTTTAAAATCTATGCCATGATGCTCTAGGAAGAACCTTTCCTGTTTTTGAATATTCTATTGTTGCATTCCTTCAAGACATCCCGAATTAGAAAGCTTGGAGCTAAAGCCCAAGCTTTGTTGACTGTTTCATTATCAAAGAAATTTTTCCTCCACTTCTTTAAGGTGTTGGTAATGCTACCCATGTCCATGTCTATTTGTTTGAATATTGAAGCAATCCAATTCCACAATGTGGATGTGAATGGGCAGAGGTTGAGAAGGTGATCCATAGTTTCTTCTTGTAATTCACATAGTTGGCATTTAGATGGACCAGCTCCCCTCTTTCCTAAGGTTTTCATAGGTTAGAATTTTTTTATGCTGCACTAACCTCATGAACACTTTGATCTTCATCCAGCTTTGGTTCTACCATAGGTCCTTCCATAGCGAATCAAGGTTTGGAAAGTCAAGCCCAAGGGCTATGCGCTTGGCCTCTTTGAGGTTAAAGGTTCCTTCATTGTTATTGCCCCATCTCAGTTGGTTTGAATCTACTGATATCATAATCTTTCTCTGTTCCAGGATGGTTGTAAGAACTTCTGCCTATGCCTTCAAGGGGGAGTCATCACTGTATACCAGGTTCTTCCATATCCTTCATTTTCCCTTGCTTTTTTCCTGATCCCAGAAGTCATTTACTCTGAGTAACCTTTTGTTGTCAGTATTGTTCTTGAGATTTTCAAATTTTTCTCTTAACAATTTAGGTTCCTATTGCCACTTATCTTCCCAAAACCATGAAAGGTTTCTATCTCTAATTTCCCAGAAACTGTGTTTCTCAACAATGGCTCTATTCTCCCAAGCTTTGTTCCAAATGTGGGAGCCTTTGATGATCCCAAACATTCTAATGTGATCCCCGTCTTGCCAATTGTTTGCATATTTCTGTTTCCAAATTTGGGTCAAAGGGGAAGCTAAATCTTTTAGCCATCTCCACCATAGTTTTTCCCCCAAAATTTTGTTTAGCACTTCAAGATCATCCGGTCCCAAACCTCCATGTGTCTTAGGTTTATAGATTTTCTCCAAGGCTACCAAGGCCCATTTTTTTTTCTCTTCCCCTTTGCCCTAACAAAAATCTCTTTCGATATTTCTGCATAGTTGCATGACTCCTTTAGGAGCTGGAAGGGCTGAAAACATAAACATGGGGATAGTTTGTAGGACAAATTTTATGAGCACTAGTCGTCTTGCTAAGCTCAAAGACCTACTTGTCCATTTCTGTATTTTGTCCTATAGCTTATTAATCACAGGCTCCCAAACCATCTTGCTCAGAGGTTTGTCTGTTAGCGGTACTCCAAAATATTTGTAGGGTAGCATATCTCTTTGGAAGCCTAGAATTCTAGATATATTTCTCTGAATAGAAATGTTAGTATTAAAAAAGAAAATCTTTGTTTTGGTAAGGCTTACCTCTGTGCCCGCAGCCATTGCAAAGTCTTTCAGGATTTGTTTGTAGGCTAGAGCTTCCCTGACCGTAGGTGTACCCTGTAGCATAGTATCATCCATAAATTGTTGATGGGTCAAAGCTTCTCCATTTATGGTCAGTTTGAGACCCTAGATTTTGCCTTCTGTGTTGGCAGATTTGATAGCTTTGCCTAGCCCTTCCATCATGAGAATAAAGAGGAAGGGTGAGAGAGGATCTCCTTGTCTGAGACCTCTCGTAGGATTAAAGGGCTTGGATGGTGAACCATTTAATAGGATTGAAAAACTAGAGGTAGTTACAAGGGCCATTACCCATCTTACCCAGTTATGGTCAAATCCATATGCTATAAGAACTCTCCTTATGTAAGCCCAACTTAGCTTATCATAAGCCTTTTCTAGGTCAAGTTGCATAATCATTCCTGCCTGCCTATTGCTTATAAGTGAGTGAACCACCTCATGTGCTTGAATGATATTGTTGAGAATTTGTCTGCCTTCCACATACCCAGTTTGTTCCTCAGATACGAGAATTGGAAGAAGGGGTTTAAGCCTGTTGGCAATTATTTTGGAAATTATTTTGTACACCACATTCCATAATGCTATTGGTCTAAATCTGTCTGGTGTCATAGCATTATCTTGTTTTGAAATTAAGGATATGAAAGAGGCATTGAGCGCCTTCAACATAGTTCTATTTTTCCTAGAGTCCTCCACCACATCGAGGATATCCTACTTGATTATTCCCCGACATGCTTTAAAGAAGTCAACATTAAAACCACCCGAACCTGGTTCCTTCCCATTTTGCATTTCTTTGATGACTTTGCTGACCTCCTCTTCATTCACATCCCTGTTTAGATTATAATTTTCTTCTCTTATCAGAAGTTTAGGAATGTGCTTTGTAAAGTCATTGATGAATTATGATCTGTTTAAGAGAGGTTCCTCTGCTATGCCTTGGAAATGTTGAACTAATGCAACTTCTATTTATTTGTGCGTATTGAGTTGATTTCCTTGAGAATCTTTGATTTTTGAGATCTTATTATGAGACCTATGATCCATGGTAGATTTGTGAAAAAACCTTGTGTTCATTTCACCTTCTTTCAACCATTGTACCTTTGATTTCTGTTTCCAGAATATTTCCTCTTGTTTGCATAATTATTTCCATTCCTATTGATGATAGTCAGCTTGTTCCTTTCTTCCCCCGCTGAAGCCATCTATAATGAGGAACTGGTTAATTTCATGTAGCTTCCATTCAACCACTTTTTTGGCTTCAAAAGTGTTGCTAAACTCATTCTCATTCCAATCTTTAAGCCTAATTTTGATATGTTTCAATCTTTTATGTAGGAGGAACATTTTAGTGCCCTGAACTTCCATATCCTCTGTCCACCATTTTTCAATATTGCAGATAAAGTTCGAATGGATGAGCCAAATGTTTTCAAACTTGAAATGTCTATTTCTTAGAGTTCCTATAAAGGACACTTCAAGTTAAACAGGAAAATGATCTGAGCCACCAAAAGGGAGTATCATTGCTGACAAGTCATGGCTTGTTAGGATAAGGTCCTTCGAGATAATAAATGGGTCTAGTTTTGAGGCCACATGAGACTCTCCTCGCCTTTTGTTATTCTAGGTAAAGATGCCATTACTTGTCTCTATGTCTACTAGCCTCATATTGTTTATAAAATTCTGAAATGTTATGCAGTCTCTGCCTAGTGATCTGGTTCCACCTTTTTTTTCTAACAGGGACCTGATTTTATTAAAGTCCCCTCCCAAAATCCAGGGGATGCTCGAATGTCTGTCTCTTAGATCCTCCATTGAAGTAAGAAGCCTTAGTTTATCATCAAGCTTCTGTCGACCATAAACATTTGTGATTAAATAAACTTCCTTGTCCCCCAAAGGTTGAATAACCACTGATAAGTAGTTCCTAGATGCTTCAGCATCTAAGATTGCTAGTTTCTGAGGGTTCCAAAGTGTGATAATTCCTCCTGCTGTTTTGTCTGCTTTAACTTCTAGATATTCATATTTAGTCAACCATTTGTTGTGTATTTATCTTATTTTTTATACTGAACATTTTCTTTCCTGCATGAAAATCATATATGGTTTTTCTTCTTTCAATCTATTGCTAAGATTCCTTTGTTTCCTTTTACTCCCTAGACCCATAATATTCCATGTTGTGAGCTTCATTAAGAAAAATTTGCAAATGAGTAACTAGATAGGTCTTTCATCTTACCTGAATCGATCATGAGTTTTCCACACTCTATCAGCAGCTCGTTCTGTTTTTTCCTACCTCTTTTCCTGCCTAGGTTCCTAGGAGCTCTCCCGATGTTGCCTTCATTGTTTTCACCCCTTCATTGTCTTGACTATCATGGTTTCTTTTGACTCCCAAACCTTTTGCCTGAGTTCTCCATAGGAACAACTGTTGCATAATGATTCTTTATCGATGCCTATAAAGCCTTCTCTGTTGGCCATAACCCCATGAATTTACAAATGACTATGTAAGTTTCCATGTGCTCCCTATGCGCCTGTAGCACAGGATCACTTAACACCGCTCTAGGTGTGATGGTTGCCCTAGGCTTACACGGTCCAGTTCGATTTCTGGTGTCCGCATTCCTATTTTCTCCTTATATTCGTTTTTCTCTTCTAACTTCTTCCTGTGTATTTTCCTACCCCTGTGTACCTTTGTTGCTCTATTTCCCTCCTCCTAAAATTCCAGTTTCAACTTCCAGAGGTTTCTTGAATCAATTGGAGACTGCCTGACTGTAGGAGGGAGTGGAACTGCCCCCCTCTTGCCTCTCCATGGTGCCAAATGCTTAACTTCTTCTGCAAACCCTAGCTCTCTCCTGAATATTGAATCACCCCAAAATAGTCTTTACTTAATATAACATCAATTAATTAATTAAAACATTAATTAGTCAAAACATTAACATTGATAAGATTAATTGAAACATTAAAATGTTTAACAACATTAACAATAATAATAATTATTATTATTATTATATTGTTAAGTAATTCGAGAAATTTATAATAGTAATACCATGGGTTTCTTTTAAAACTATTTGCTTCTTTTAAAAAAAATTATTAGTAATATTATTAATCACAATAAATTTTGAAATGATTATTTTAATAACATTAATATTATTAATAACATTTCAATTTCAATATTAAATTTAACAACATTTAATTAATAATATTAATATTATTAATGACATTCATTATTGCTATAAATAATATTAACATTAATATTAATAAACAATATTGAAATCATTTAGTATTAAAACGAATAATAATAAAGTTTCATTTATTAATGTGGTTTATTGCTATTATTATTTTAATTTATTAATATCAATATTATTTAATAAATTTTAATATTTATTTTATTAACATTTTAATATTATAATCAAATTCAAGCTTCTGTGATCTATATTTTGATTTGAAACAATTTCGGAAGAAATCACATTGGTAGATTTAGGTCGACGCATTTCGAACCAACTAGTGTGGTTCATCATGAGGAAAAGATGAAAAATCAAATTGCAGTAGAAAGTTAAATAGCGATTCAAGACCTTCTAACAACTAACGGAAAAAATGACTAGATAACGACTATTTTTTACTTGATGAGAAAAAGGCCAAAATACTAATTTATTTAATATTATTTATCTATTTAATATTATTAATAATATTTATTTATATATTTAATTATTTATTTATTTTAATTTATTTTATAATTGGATCAATAATAAATACATTATATGATAATATCTAACTAACCTAACCCTTAAAATAAAAATAATTATTATTTATATATATATATATATATATATATATATATATATATATATATATATATATATAATATCTAACTAACTAAGCCACCATTATGATAATATCTAACTAACCTCACCCTAAAAATCATCATCATCATCATCATCATCATCATCATCATCATTTGTTTATATATGTATTTATTTATTTATCTTAATATATTTTTATAATTGAATTAATAATAAATACATTATATACTAATATCTAACTAAGTTGACCTTTAAAATAAAGATAAGGAATAAATAATCAAATAAAGCAATTAAGTTAAAAAAAAAAAATTACAAATTAAAATGTTTGAATATTAAGCTTAAATGAAATATGAAGGAAATAATTAGTTATAAAAAGGAAGGAAATAATTAAATTAGTTATACAATAAATTTTAATGTACTATGAATAATCAAATTTAATTTTAATCTTACTTGTTTATTATTATGTTATTTTTTAGTTTCTAGTTATTAAAAAAAAAAAGGAACAAATCTAAAGGGGACAAATGAAGAAAAATAAAAAACCGAAGGGAGGAGAAGGTGAAACGAAAGGAAGAAAGTTAAGAGGAAAGGGCCAAAATCCAATAGCTAATGATTTTCCACCCGTCATCCCTATTAAGATTATTAGGCCGCCTTTCAATTTCTATGTCTTCCCTAAATTTATGGTGATGACAGTGAGGATTATTCGCAATGACCTTCACCTCCTCCATGCAAATATGATGATTGGTCTTCTCAACATGCTCTTCTAAGTCTGAAGAGCGGTTCCTTCCATGCTTGATATCGGCAACATGTTCCTTAATCATTTGATTAATTGAGCAGCTTGTTTCACCAATGTATGATGTTCCACAAGAGCATGGGATGACATAAATGCCTTTCAAATATTTAGGGTCCATAGGGTATTTAGCTAATTTTAAAGAACTTCTTAAGGTGTTAAGGGGTCGAAAGGTTGAGGGAACGTTGTGTTTCCCAAGGATTCTTGCAATTCTATCAACCGTCCCTTGCAAGAAGGGGAGGTGAACTCCAAAACTACGATCAATTGGGTCTTTCTTAGCCTTATGACTTTTGAAAGCTTTGAGGAAGGCTTTAAGTCCCTATTTCTTATTGTAACCACTACTAAAAAAACCTCCAAGAGATGGGATTTCTCTTTAGAAAAATGGTCGACATCAGAAACCCTCATAGAAGGGGTAACTAGAGTGCAAAGAACCCCAACTTTTGTGCAAGGAAATGATGGGACCTAGCATGAAGATACTGCGCAATATGGGTTTTCTTCTGAAATACCTGATGGGAAAATGACCCATCCTCTTTCTTAGAAATGAGGACATTTAGGAAAGGAAGGCCACCATTAACTTCATTCTCCATGGTAAATTTAATGGACTTAGATTCATTATTAAGATGATGAAAAAAAAGCTCTAAATTAATATTAATTTTAATTTTAATTTTAATTTTAATTTTTAATATTAAGAATAATATTAATATAAATTATTATTATTGTTATTATTATTATTAAATTTTAATATTAATATTATTTATCAATATTATTATTTATTTTTTTGTTCACAGGGGAATCGACAACTGGGCAGCCTCGCAACTCGCGTAACATGGGGTCGATTTTGGCCACTACCACTATAACCCCTGGGAGATTGCACTCGCCCCTCTCCACAGCTCTGGGTTAGAAATATCAATATAAATTTTAATTTTAGTATTATTATTAATATTAATTTTAATATTAATATTAATTTTAATTTTAAGATTAATATTAATATTAATATTTATTTCAATATTAATTATTAATATTAATATTAATTAATATGACTAGGAATATTAAGATTAATTTTAATAATCAATATTTATAAAAATTAATTTTAATATTAATATTATTTATTAATATTAATAACCTTAAATAATATTAATAATCAAAATTATTATTAACAAGCTTAATAGCATTATTACTCTAAATAATATTAAAATTAATATTAATAAATAATACTAAAACATTTAGTATTAAGAGTAATAATAGGAATAATTAATTTATTAATACTACTACTATTATTATTATTATTATTATTATTATTATTTATAAATATTAAGATTAACATTAATTATTAATATTAATACATTAAATAATAATTGTCCGCCTTGGTTAAACTTTTCATTGTGACAAAGATTTTCTCAATATGAAATTCAACTATGTTCAATCATTGTCAATTATGGTCAACCATGGTCAATCACGGTCAACCATTGTCCAACATCACATTGTGACAAAAATTGTCTTAATATGAAAATCAACCATGGTCATCCATCCTCAACCATGTCAACGATGGTCAACTATTCTCAACCATGGTCAACCATGGTCAATAATCATGGTCACATTGTGACGAAGATTGTCTCTTTGTCCAATGTCACATTATGACAACGATGGTCATTTATGGTCAACCATGGTCCAACTTCACATTGTGATAAAGATTGTCTCACTACGAAAATCAACCATGGTCAACCATAGTCCAACATCACATTGTGACAAAGATTTTCTCAATATGAAAATCACTCATGGTCAACCATGGTCCAATGCCGCACTATGACAAAGATTGTCTCAATATGAAAATCAACCATGGTCAATGATGGTTAGTCATGTTTATTTTTATGGTTTATATACCTTGGGTTTATAATATTAAACCCTTGGGTTTAATACTATTCCCTTAGTTTTATAATCTCTTGGGTTTTTAGTGTTAATCTCCTGCATTTATTAGTCCCTTTGGTTTATAATATCAATCTCTTGAGTTTATTCATCTTAGAGTTCATATTCCTAAGGTATAATATTATTCATATGGTCTATAAAATTAATCCTAAGGTTTAATATAAATCCCTTGGGTTTATAATCATGGTCAACCATGGTCTAATGTCACATTGTGACAAAGATTGTCTCAATATGAAAATCAACCATGTTCAACCATTGTCAGCCATGGTCATGCATGGTCAACCATGGTCCAACATCACATTGTAATAAAGATTGTCAAAATATGAATATCAACCATGGACAACCATCTTCAAACATGGTCAACCATGGACAAATGTTGCATTGTGACAAAGATTGTCTCAAAATGAAAATTAATCATGGGCAATCATCCTCAAACATGGTCAATCATGGATAATGATAATCAATAGCCATCGTCACATTGTGACAAAGATTGTCTTATGGTCCAAGTGACATTGTCACAACCATGGTCAACCATGGTCGAACATTGCATTGTGACAGAGCTTGTGAATATTTAAATCAACAATGGTCAACCATGGTTAATCATGCTCAACCATGGTCCAACGTCACATTGTGACAAAGATTCTTTCAATAGGAAAATAAATCATGGTCAACCATGGTCCAACATTGCATTGTGACAAATATTTTCTCACTATGAAAATAAACCATGGTCAACCATGTTTATTTTAGTGTTTAGAATATTTGTCTTAGTGTTTATATACCTTGGATTTACAATATTAATCCCTTGGATTTTCAGTATTAATACCTTTTTTTTATTAATGCCTTGTGTTTATAATATCAATCCATTGGGTTTATAAATCTATGGGTTCATATTCCTAGGGAAAAATATTATGATAGGGTGTGTATATTAATGCTAAGGTTTAATATAAATCCCTTGGGTTTATGAGTTTTAGGGTTTACATTCTGAGGGTTCAATATTATTCCCTTGGGTTTAAATTATTCCATTAGGTTTATATTATTAATACCTCAGCTTTAAAATTATTCCCCTTGATCTATAATGCATTGAGTTTATAATATTAATCCCTTAGGTTTATAAATTCATATGGTTTACAATCCTAGTGTTTAATATTAAGCCTAGGGTTTACAATATTAATCCCTTGGGTTTATTAGTTTTAGGAAATAGTTGAACGTCGCATTGTGATAAAGATTGTCAATATTGAAATCGAACATGATCAACCATGGTCCAACATCACACTGTGACAAATATTCTTTCAATATGAAAATCATTCATTGTCAACCATGGTCCAACATCGCATTGTGACAAATATTGTCTCAATATGAAATTCAACCATGGTAAACCATGTTTGTTTTAGGGTTTATAATATTTATCTTAGGGTTTATATACATTGGGTTTACAATATTGATCATTTGGACTTTAAGTATGAATCCCTTTTTTCTAATTAATGCCTTCTGTTTATAATATCAATCCCTCAGATTTGTTAATCTAAGCATTCATATTCCTAGGGTGGAATATTATGATAGAGTTTATATATTAATCCTAAGGTTTAATATAAATTCCTTGGTTTTATAATCCATTTGGTTTATAATATAAATTCTTAGGGTTTATAATATTAATCATAGTGTTTCCCAGATGCGGGTGACAACTCAGGATAATGAAGTGGACGCCAACTGGGTTGGCATGTGGCAAGATCACATGGCCTCACGCAGGGCGGCATAGTGGTCCAAAAACTACATTAACATTTTATATAAATTTACATTGTGTAAGCGCAACCTCCATTCTGATAACCACCATCAACCTCGACTTAAGGCAAAAATGTATTCTCGGGAGAATATCACCTCTGCTCCTGCCTATCCACCCCTGCAATGCCTCTGCCCTCATGTACTGACTGCACCCAGCTCCCACACAACCACAGGGAGATGCTGCAATCTCTTTTGTTGTATTGTTGTTGGCCTAGGAATCTGTTTCACCCACAGCCTAGATTGTCATTTTTCCATAACTTCGGTCCTGGTTGCTCATCCCTCTATTGAATTGTCCGCAAGCTCCACTGTGACAGTACATTCTCTTGTGCCCAATTCCAGTCGAAATTCACATCCACCTGTGGACAGCATGATGTGACACAAGATACGAAGCCGTAGATGTGGGAACCGTGGGAGCCTGAGTTGCACGCAACGCTCTCCTGCCTCGGATACCACTTCCTCTCTGGCTGAGCAAATCCTAGGTCGCTATCGTAAAACGCACAACGGATGAGGTTGCCTCCACTCGGTGGCCTCTGTTTCTTCTCATAGCAGCTTCCCCTGCACGTCTGGCCCATCTCCGAGAGGCTCTCCACCCACTCCTCCACTGCATTCCCAAAATTCCCAATTCACCTTTAGATCCACCTTGAACAAGCCCCTCATCATAGCTACCATAACCATAAGTTTTCACGAGGAAGAGTAGAGCTCTGAGGCACATGCAACTGAAGCTAGCGGAAGCATCACGACTACTGAGGAGCAAGGTACCAAGGCAATTGAGTGCACCACAGCAGGGTGCAGCCACACCAAAGCTAAACAGGAACTGGCACAAACGAGCATTCAAGGCGTAGGGGAGCGGAGCCAGGAGCAGTAGACCAGATGCGCAAGGAAGGAAGTCAATGAGGCTCCGCAAACAAACTGGGTTATCAACAAATATTGTTGTCTCATTAAGGAGGAACAACCAGCCATGCAAGTGAGCGACACGGGGACTTCGCTGCTGGAAAGTGGTGACATGGACGAGTATCAATGCTTCATCGTGGAGGATAACCCCCCATGGCTACCACATCCCTAGCCTGCTACCTTGCTACCATGTGTCAGCCTCTTTGTCTGCCACCTAGCTGCCATTCAGTGTGCCACGCATCCGCCATCCAATTTGCCACCCAGCATGCCACACGTCTCAGGTTCATTGAGACTATGTTTTTTAGCTTTCTATTTTCAACAGGGATTTTGGGGAAAAAACCATAGGATTTTTGAATCTTCAGTTGGGTTTTTCATTTTTTGTCTCATTAGATACATGATACAAAACTGGATGCTTTGTTGGTTTCCCCATGTGGGCAACAAGCTAATTTTGTGAACTATTTTTTGATTACGAACTGGTTTCCCTTCTAGGTAGTTTAAATCTAGACTTTTGTTGGTTGATGCTATTCTTATGGCATGGCTAAGTACAGGCTTCGGCCTCAGTGTATGATATCTTTTTTCATCAATAGAATTAGTATAACTTAGAAAAAAAAATATTAATCATAGCATTTGATTTTATTTTTTTGTTGAAGCAAGAAACAAACCTTCTATTCCCTTGTAACTAAAACATAGGTTACATAAAATATAAGAAACCAAGAGCCAACTGCTCAAGCTCCTAGTTTAGGGCTCACAAAACAAAACCACCTCCTAAACCATTCGATCTATCTAACGAACGAGGATCTAAATCTGAACGAAAATAAGAAAACTAAGAAAGTCTTTAAGCGAACTAGAAGAGGAAATAAAGACCGTGGGGAAAATATTTTGGGTCCGCTAGGGTCATAACCCTCGAGAACATGTTCCACCCGAATATCCCCAATCTCGACCCTGAGGAGAAACTTGCAAGGAAGATAACTCGGTCCTAGCAACTTGCACAACAAACCTTAGTTGTATATTTGCTAATCCTAGATCCAACGGCTGTAAAGGATATCGAGCTGGAAAGAAGAGCGAGGACTACCTGCCCGATGAAGGCGGTATTCTCTCTCCTCCTTGAATGATGTGTAGAATGGTTAGTGGCATTGGGAGTGTTTCTATTAAACCATTTAGGGTCTTGAGAGAACCCGAAAGCCACTTTAACTGTAGCAAAACTGCCTTGTATTGTAGAAAAACTCTTGGTGCTATGGTTTAGCTTCATGCTCTTCCCCCACTTCCATCCTTCCCACTGCGAGACCCAAACGTGCCAATTCTCTGGTCCTCTATTTGTCGAACCCTTATCATCCATCTACATGACTTTCTACCGACTCCTTCTCCTTCATGCACTGATAATGCTCCCTGTCTGCATGAGCCAGAGTGTGACAGTCCTCACACAGTTTCCTTGTGGGAACCGACTCCCATGGCCAAATCTTGTTGTCTCTTGTATAGAGCACCCCTTCATTAGCCAGCTGGTCCACCACTTTGTTGGTGTTTCTACGCACATGAACGAATATAAGTGTTCTTAGTATTCTTAGTTGAGATTGAATTTGGTGATAAACCTGCAAAAGTCTCCAGTGGTTTGAAACTTTGTTTGGTGCAGTACCAGTGCCTATCTTTTTGACCGAATTAATTGTTAACTCCGAGTCAGCCTCTATGATTTTATTATGTAAATTATATTCAATCAAAATTTCTAGCATTTCTTAATGGCCATGAGTTCCACCATATTGTTAGTGGCATTCCCCAAATGACTATGAAAGATGATTTTTATATTGCCCTCTTCATCTCTTATGACTCCTCCATAACCAGCATCCCCAGGGTTTCCTTTCGAGGCTCCATCTATATTTAATTTCAAAAAGACATGGGGAGGGGGTTGCCAGAAAGCCTTTCCTTCTGATATGTGCCTTGCGATATTGTTTATGCCCAGAGGGACAGGTAGCTAGAGCCCCAACAATCGTAGAATGTGAGCATCCTGGTGGCAAGGGGGGTTCATAGGGGGTTGCTTCAGAAGGGAATTAATAGTTTCTTTGAGCTGTTTTAAGATCCGAGCCATGATGCTATGGGTTGAGCCAGATTGTCCTTGAAAATCCTATTGTTGCGTTCTTTCCACACATCCCAAATAAAAAGTCTTGGAATCAGAGTCCAGGCGATGTTGGCTATTTCATTATCTGTGAAGTCTTTCCTCCAATTCCTTAAAGTTTCAATGATATCATTTTCATTCCTATTCATTTGATTGAAGATTGAGGCCACCCAGTTCCATAAGGTGGAGGTGAAAGAACAGAGGTTGAGAAGGTGATCCATAGTTTCTTCCTGTAGACCACATAACTGGCATATTGATGGACCAACAAAACCTCTCTTTCTAAGATTTTCCCAAGTCAAAATCTTTTTGTGCTATACTAGCCACATGAACAGTTTGATTTTCATCCAGTGTGGGTTGTGCCATAGGTCCCTCCATATCTTATCAAGGCTTGGATAGTTAAGTCCAGTGACTATTCTTTTGGCTTCTTTAAGGTTGAATATGCCCTCATCGTTTCTCCCCCATCTCAATTGGTCGTTCAAGGTTGAATTCAAAATTTTTCTCTTTTCCAGAATTGTTTCAAGAACTTCAGCTTGGTCCTTTAAAGGGGTCTCTTCACTGTAAACTGGTACCTTCCATCTTCTCCATTTACCATTGTCTCTTGTATGATCCCAAAAGTCACTTACTCTTTTCAGTCCTTTATTGATGGTATCATTTTTTATAACGTCCAATCCTTCTCTGTATAGGTTAGGTTCCTGTTGCTAGTTATCCTCCCAAAACCAGGCAAGATTCCCATTTCTAATCTCCTAGAAACTATGTTTCTGAACTAAGGCTCTATTCTCCCAAGCATTGTTCCAAATATGGGAACCCCTGATGTGTCCTGTCATTCAAATGTGGTCCCTTTCTTGCCAATCCATTGCATATTTCCATTTCCAAAGCTTAGCCTAGGGGTTTCTCGTTTCCTTTAGCCATCTCCACCAATTTTTTTTCCCCAAAACTTTTCTTAGAGTGTCTAGGTCATGGAGACCCAAACCGTTGTGGGTTTTGGGTTTGCATAGCTTGTCCCAAGCTACTAGAGCCCACTTCTATTTCTCTTCCCCTTTACCCCAAATAAAATCTCGTTGGATATTCCTGATTTGTTGTGAAACTCCCATTGGGACAGGAAGAGGTGAAAACATGAAAATTGGAATGGTTTGTAGGACCACCTTTGTAAGAACTAGCCTGCCTGCTAAATTCAAAGATCTACTTGTCCAATTACTGACTTTTTCCTTTAGTTTATTAGTTACTGGCTCCCAAACTTCTTTACTCAAAGGTTTTTCAGTGAGAGGTATTCCCATATATTTGGAGGGAAGGTGATCTCTATGAAAGCTGAGAATTCTGGATAGATTTCTTTGAATAGAAATATCAATATTGAAAAAGAAAACTTTTGATTTTGTGAGGCTTACCTCTATGCTAGGTGACATAACAAAATCATGCAAGATTTGTTTGAAAGCTTTGGCTTCCTTGATTGTGGGTGTGCCCTACAACATAGTGTCATCCACAAATTGCTGATGAGTCAATGTGTCCCCATTCTGGGTAAGTTTGAGTCCCTGGATTGTTCCTTCTACCTTGGCTGAATTGATCGCTTTGCCCAATCCTTCCATCATGAGAATGAAGAGGAAGGGGGAGAGTGGATCACCTAGCCTGAGACCTCTCGATGGCCTGAAGGTGCTGGATGGAGAGCCATTAAGGAGGATTGAACAACTGGCTGAGGTAACTAGGGCCATGATCCATCTTATCCAGTTGTGGTCATAGCCATACGCTTTAAGAACTTCCCTGATGTAAGACCAGCTTAGCTTATCATAATCTTTCACTATGTCAAGTTGTATTATCATACCTGCTTGCTTATTGGTCTTGAGGGAATGAACCACTTCGTGAGCTTGAATGATATTATTGAGAATTTGTCTACCTTCCACATATCCAGTCTACTCCTTTGACATGAGTGATGGGAGAATGGGTTTGATTCTGTTAGCAATAACTTTGGAAATGATTTTATATGCCACATTGCACAAAGCTATGGGTCTAAATCTATCTGGTGTCATGGCTTTTTCCTATTTAGGGATTAAGGCTATGAAGGAAGCATTAAGCACTTTTAGAACTATTCTTGATTTTCTTGAATCCTCCACGACATCAAGAATATCATGTTTTACCGTTTCCCAGCATGTTTTGAAGAAGTCTACATTGAAACCATTCGGGCCTGGAGTCTTCCCATTGTGCATCTCTTTGATTACTTCTTTGACCTCTTCTTCCATCACTGGTCTATTGAGATTATAATTATCTTCCCTGGTTACTAGTTTTGGAATGTGCTGAGTGAAGCTTTTAATAAATTGAGATCTGTCTACAATGGTCTCCTCTGTTATGCTTTGAAAATGTTGTACCAAAATAGATTCCATTTCCTTGTGAGTATTTAGCTCTTTCCCTTGAGGATCTCTGAGTTTTTTGATCTGGTTATGTGCCCTGTGTTCCATGGTAGACTTGTGAAAGAACCTGGTATTTCTTTTCCCTTATTTAATCCATTGCACTCTTGATTTCTTTCTCCAGAAGATTTCCTCCTGCTGGCATCTGTTGTCCCAATCGTGTTGAAGAGAGTCCACCTGCATTTTCCTTTCCTCTATGAAGTCCTTTGTGATGCGATTTTGCTTGGTTTATTGTAATTTTTTTTCCACTTCTATTTTGGTTATAAAATTATTTCCAAACTCATTTTTGTTCCTGTTATCATTCAGGTTGTCCTTAAGCTCCGGAAAGGATACGACCGAGGTAACCACAGACCAACTTTGGACTGCAGGTTCTAGCCAACTTGCAATCAGAGAGGGCTCTCTCTTTATGATTTAGCTTTGTTTGAAAAGGATTTTAGGCTAGGTCTTGAGTTCAGAGGGTTTTTGTTTTGTTTTTGGTGGGAAAATTGATGTTTTCAGACAGAGAGGCAAGGCATAGTCTGGAAGTTTCAAACCATTGGGCATGGAGTCGAGGAGGAGAACTGCTGGTGTATTTCTTCGGCCACAAGAGAGGGAAAGTGGAGCAAGATAGCTGAGCATGAAACGATATTTCAGGTTTAAATGATGGAAAGAATGCTAAGTAATGAGAGGCAGTTGAGAATCTCTCAATCATCTTAACAAAGGAGGTAACAGAGCACTACCTAGGGGCAGTAAATAATCCCTAGATAATTGGAAAACACAGGTGAATCGGGGTAAACATGAGCCAGAAGGAATTCATATTCATAACCAATTCATTCAGAGGAAAACATAAAGAAATAGCAGAAAGTGAGCATAGAGAGTATTTAAACTAATTCTAGGCTATTCTTTCTTTCTGCTATTTAGATAGTGGGAAACAATAAAACAGAGGTAAGATGCACTTATTGCTTCACGCTGTAGCACAAGAATTCCATCTTCATATCTCCAAAAACATTCATTTACAACAGTCAGTTTGTTCTCCAAGCTTTCAGCAATCTTTGATTATAGAAAAACTCAGGTATACAATGCGAGTCTCTAGTGAAAATTCTCAATCAACCAACCCTTAAAATAGTGCAGAGGGTGGTATATATAGGAAAAAACTTTCTACAACTACTTTAATTACATCTTGACCTAAATAGGTCATAAAGAATAATTAATTGACCTAATTCTATCTGAAATAAATGCATGAAAATATCTTTGGCCGCGCTGAGGGCCGCCGTATCAAAATGATTTAATGTCTGTCCTGGTGCCTCTATGCTGTCCATTTGTCATAACTGCGTATTGGTCTCTGCACCCTTGCTGTTCGACGGTATTGAATGTTTTTAGCAATGATTTGAGAGGAAGGATGGGCTTACGCCTCCTGACTTGACTTTTCTGAGGGACTCATTAATGTACAGGTGCTTCGAGCCCCTAAAAAATCTTCGGCTGATACTCTTTGGCTGTTCTTCTTCCTCTGATACTCTTTGGCAATAAATCGGGATGGTGCTCTGACGTGCTGTGGGTCTAATCACATTTAATGGCCGCTGCTCGGCCTCTGTTTCCTTCAAAACTGTTTTCTGCTCCTTTCTGAGTGCTTCGCGAAGAAAAATGGTTCATTCGGCGCCTTTCGGGCTTGCTGAGGGCTGCCTGATGAAAAGATTCCCTAAAGATTCCCCATTTCGGCCTAAAAAATCCAGCGATGAGCGATTGCGCAAATCGCTCATCAAAAACTGCCTCAGAAACTGATTCTGGGGCTCCGAAGTGCGATTTTCGCCTTCGCGCCAAAAAACTGATGATGACGTCAGCGGATGTGACTTCGTATGGTGGGTGACATCAGCGATGACATCAGCATGATGACTGGGAAGGGGGTGACGTCATCACGTACGGATGGTGACGTGGCATGTACGATGGCAGGACACGTGGCAGGTGACTCGGCAGTACAGTGGCAGGAGGCCACGCAGGCGGATGACGTGTCGCGGTGACTGGGCAGGGGGGTGACGTGGTGCCTACGTCACAGGGGAGAGGGTGGTAAATGGTTTTGTGGCGCACCGCCTTTGGGGAAGGATGGTTTCGTTAGGGGGGGCTCCGCCACAGCCCAGAAGGCAATGCGTGGCGGGAGTACGGCGGTAATACCGCCCATCTCCCGGACGCTAAACTTCGGGCGGTTCGGGGATGGGAGGGCTATCAGCCGTACTCCTGCCACAGCAACTGATATGGATGATGATGAAACTAAGAGGAATCAAGCAGATCTTGACCTCTTTGGGAAGTTAGTAAGTGACATGGGGAATTAGAAGAAGGGGGAGTTAGTTATGTCCACCTTTGAGCTCCTTTGCATGAAAACTGCCTGCACTGTGGTCTGTAAAGATAAAGCACTTTGTAACACAAAATTGATCATAAATTATCATTCTGCAACCACACAGCTACCTACCCAGCCTACCTTCCTAACATTTTTTCTTCTTTTTGGTTTGGGTGCACTTAGACTTGCAGACCCAGATTTACAATTTTTCTTTTGAATGATTCCTACCTAGCTCTACACTTATTTCTACCAGGGCCCAGATTAAACAGTTGGGTCCCTATGATTCTCTACCTATCTACAAATCAGCCAAGATTAAACTGTTTGGACAGATGCATTCTCTATATTCTAAAACAGGAAATTGAAACCTAGGGAGACCAAGATTAGACTGTTTGGATCTCCCTTAAATGAAAACTCTTCAAAACTGGAACTACTCATCAAAATTGGAATACAGCAGCGGCACTTGAACTAAGCATACTTCATGTCAGCTTGTGGAAATATGGAACACTGCAGCTTGCAAAGTATGACATATTTGGCATGTAAAAATGTCAATCATGAAAGATGAACACCTGTTGCAGCAGGAGGCTAACAGTGGCTCCACTTGGGGATGGCTTTTCCTTGTGAAAAGCCAAGAACAGCAAGTCAGACTGCCTTGTATTCAATTGCTGCTGTATTCTACAAAATTCCCTTGGCTGGCTGCCTTATTAATCCTACCTACCTACCTTGACCAACACTTACTTTACTGTTAGGTTAAATGAAACAGCCAATGCAGCCATTTAAGCATTATGAAGATGAATGGTCTTTGTTGCTTGTGTTTGCTGTTACTTGAAATGGAGATCTTGTAATCTGATGTGGCTTTGTAAGTTTTTGAGAAGATCAAGTAACTGCTGACCTTCTTTGCTGAACTAAGAAACTGTTCAAAAGGGTCCTGCAGCATATATACATCATTGCTGGATTGATTTAAAGAACTGTACAAAAGTTTGGGATAGTTATCATGCTTCGGAATCGGGAGATGATCAACAACTTGATATTGAACCTCGCAGCCTGCTGATGGAGAAGAGTAGTGATTTATCCCATTACACATCTTGCCATCAGATGGATCATGCAAAGCATGGAATGATACTAGCAATTCTTGAAAAGCTGGCTGAGATGGCACTTGACCGATTTGTGCTGACTGTTCTTTTTCTTCTTCAAAGGTATGATATGGCTGAAACTCACCAAGCAGGGGATCTACTTGGATGATTTGGTCACATGTTGTTGTTTCTGAGTCTTCTTCAATCTGGCATTCAGTGGCGCTTTGAGGTTGTAAATCTAGATGTAATGCATTAGGAGCAAGGATTTGACTCTCCTCTAGACGGTCAATATCAGAACACAGTGATATTTGATTATTAACTGTATGATAATTCTCCCTAATAAACTGAAAAGATTCGACACAAAATGGTAAGGCTCCTTTGCTGAAATTAAAATCTTCTGCCTTTTCCTCCTTTTCTTCATAGCTGAACTGGACACGCTGATCATTGGATTCAAGCAGCTGAGCCTGAACTGTGCTTTCTACCAAAATAAGGTATGGCCCTTCTGTGTGGCTAACTTGGTCATTAGGCTCATAATCATCATCATACTCATCGTATTTTGAGAAGCAGTTGAAAGAAGAGAAGCTATCATATTCATATAGTATATCAGAAGACTGCTCCATCATGTATGGCGGTATGAATATGTCATCTGTTTTGTGGCAGGTTTGTTCATGAATATCATTTCTTTCCTTTTGCAAAACAGATTTGTTCTGGTGCTCGAAACATCCAACTTCTATTGTGAAAATCTGCTTTAATTCCTCTGCTTTGTTTACCAAATTATCAAGTTTTTCCTCCTTTTCTGCTTTCAACTTCCTCTCCCTAACTTTCAGATTAACCTCTACATCTACTGCCATGTTCTGCATCTGTTGCATAGTGGATGGATTTCTCTCTCTCAGATGAAATTCTATTTCTGGATCAAATGCTGTTGGATAATGCAGTAGAGCCAAATCAGGGGGAGGTCTTATATTCAATGGTATAGAATGATAAACTTGATTGAATCGGTCAGAAAATTGCTGAACAGATTCATTTGGAATCCTTTTTAACTGATTATATTCTTCTATGAGCATGACGAAATTGGCTTTGATCACCCATCTATCAAGGAAGATTTTGAATAGCTGCTTAAGATTTGAGATGTTTGCCTCAGGCAACGCTTTAAACCAAGTCCTAACTTCACTTTGCAAAGAAAGGGCAAACAGCCTAATACTAACATCCTCATCTTCCACTTCAAAAATATTTAAATAATCTTCAAAAGCCTGGACATGCTTTTGGGCAGTGATTCCATTCTCTCCATCAAATCTTGGGAGATACATGGGATGATTTTTGGGCAGAGGATTTAGCACGGGAGGGAAAATGAGTGGCTTATATCTATCCGGAACCTTACGAGGCACGAGATTGTGTATGGGGATTAGATGGTTGGGCTTGATATGAACAGGGGTAGGATGATTTGCTTTGACACTTGTTTCTTCCGTGGCTATAAGGTGATCTTCAACAGCATTTAGAGGCTGTTGTTGTAATGTGCAAGGAGGGTTTTCTTCAATATTTTCAAAGGGAAAACCATAAAAGTCAAATTTGAACAATATGCACAGCAAAATTTTATGGAAGAGGAAGAACATGACCTCTTGGATAATAATCCAGGTCAAAAGCCTGATCTGCTCATAAATTTCTTTTGGGTTCATTTCTCCAATGGAGTCTTTATTATGAGGATGATGTGGAGTCGCCAGGTGGATATATCAACTTTGAGTGCCTGATCTCTGTCCACCATCAAAGATCAGAACTAGACTTGAAAAAATGGTTGTGAAGGGTTGGTTCTTCCCAGTGGAGCTTTCCAACTTTCTTTGTGAAATTATCTGAGGAAGGTCCCCAGCGGAGTCGCCACTATGTTATCACTCAGGTTGTCCTTAAGCTCTGGAAAGGATACGGCCGAGGTAACCACAGACCAACTTTGGACTGTAGGTTCTAGCCAACTTGCAATCAGAGAGGGATCTCTCTTTATGATTTAGCTTTGTTTGAAAAGGATTTTAGGCTAGGTCTTGAGTTCAAAGGGTTTTTGTTTTGTTTTTGGTGGGAAAATTGATGTTTTCAGACAGAGAGGCAAGGCACAGTCTGGAAGTTTCAAACCATTGGGCATGGAGTCGAGGAGGAGAACTGCTGGTGTATTTCTTCGGCCACAAGAGAGGGAAAGTGGAGAAAGATAACTGAGCATGAAACAATATTTCAGGTTTAAATGATGGAAAGAATGCTAAGTAATGAGAGGCAGTTAAGAATCTCTCAATCAGCTTAACAGAGGAGGTATCAGAGTGCTACCTAGGGGCAGTAAAGAATCCCTAGATAATTGGCAAACACAGGTGAATCGGGGTAAACATGAGCCAGAAGGAATTCATATTCATAACCAATTCATTCAGAGGAAAACATAAAGAAATAGCAGAAATTGAGCATAGAGAGTATTTAAACTAATTCTAGGCTATTCTTTCTTTCTGCTATTTAGATAGTGGGAAACAATAAAACAGAGGTAACATGCACTTATTGCTTCAGGCTGCAGCACAAGAATTCCATCTTCATATCTCCAAAAACATTCATTTACAACAGTCAGTTTGCTCTCCAAGCTTTCATCAATCTTTGATTATAGAAAAACTCAGGTATACAATGCGAGTCTCTGGTGAAAATTCTCAATCAACCAACCCTTAAAACAGTGCATAGGGTGGTATATATAGGAAAAAACTTTCTACAACTACTTTTATTACATCTTGACCTAAACAGGTCATAAAGAATAATTAATTGACCTAATTCTATCTGAAATAAATGCATGAAAATATCTTTGGCCACGCTGAGGGCCGCTGTATCAAAATGATTTAATGTCTGTCCCGGTGGCTCTATGTTGTCCATTTGTCATAACTACGTATTGGTCTCTGCACCCTTGCTGTTCGGCAGTATTGAATGTTTTTAGAAGTGATTTGAGAGCAAGGATGGGCTTACGCCTCCTGACTTGACTTTTCTGAGGGACTCATTAATGTACAGGTGCTTCGAGCCCCTAAAAAATCTTTGGCTGTTCTTCTTCCTCTGATACTCTTTGGCAATAAATCAGGATGGTGCTCTGACGTGTTGTGGGTCTAATCACATTTAATGGCCGCTGCTCGGCCTCTGTTTCCTTCAAAACTGTTTTCTGCTCCTTTCTGAGTGCTTCGCGAAGAAAAATGGTTCATTCGGCGCCTTTCAGGCTTGCTGAGGGCTACCTGATGAAAAGATTCCCTAAATATTCCCCATTTCAGCCTAAAAAATCCAGTGATGAGCGATTTGCACTAGGCGCAAATAGGCGCAAATCGCTCATCAAAAACTGCCTCAGAAACTGATTCCGGGGCTCCGAAGTGCGATTTTCGCCTTCGCGCCAAAAAACTGATGATGATGTCAGCATGACGTCAGTGGATGTGACTTCGTATGGTGGGTGACGTCAGCATGATGACTGGGCAGGGGGTGACGTCATCACGTACGGACGGTGATGTGGCATGTACGGTGGCAGGGTACGGTGACAGGACACGTGGCAGTGACTCGGCAGTACAGTGGCAGGAGGCCACGCAGGCGAATGACGTGTCGCGGTGACTGGGCAGGGGGGTGACGTGGTGCCTACATCACAGGGGAGACGACGGTAAATGGTTTTGTGGCGCACCGCCTTTGGGGAAGGGTGGTTTCGTCAAGGGGGGCTCCGCCACAGCCCAGAAGGCGACGTGTGGCGAGAGTACGATGGTAATACCGCCCATCTCCTAGACGCTAACCTTCGGGTGGTTCAGGGATGGGAGGGCCCGTCAGCCGTAGATCTGTGGGGCGGACGATCCAACGGCTGGCAGCGATGGTGAGTCGGCGGGGGTATACGAGCAGGGAATATGCGCGGGATATTCCAAATTTAATAAAGCGCGCGGGGGTAGGGTTTTAAAACTTAGGTTTAGTGGGTTTGGGGGGTTAATATTTTATACGAAAACTTTGGGTTAGGGGCGGAAAAGGGGTTTATGGATTTAAAATGAGCGCGGTTAATATATTTACAGTTGGGACTTAGCGATAAGGGGTAAAACATGGGTTTGAGGGTTTTTAGGGATAGGGGAGAGGTTGTTAGCATGACCGGGTGTCATCTAACCCCTGCTATGACTCGGATGGGCTAAAAAACAGCCCCGGATGGACCATTTTTTCCCGGACTTATAAAAAATATGGCTATATTGCCAGGGAGGGGATATTTACATAGGGGAATTTTATATACAAAGTTTTAGTAGGGGAAGGGGGAAAACTGATAGGGAGTTATATACTAGAGTTAGTAGTTAATATGGAGATGATAAGCAGGCGCCAAGGTCAGGGACCTTAGGCTAATTTTGGGGAAAAGAGTTTGAAAAGAAATAAAATCCTTGAGTGAAGCAGATCTTCACCAAGGCAACTGATATGGATGATGATGAAACTAAGAGGAATCAAGCAGATCTTGACCTCTTTGGGAAGTTAGTAAGTGACTTGGGGAATTAGAAGAAGGGGGAGTTAGTTATGTCCACCTTTGAGCTCCTTTGCATGAAAACTGCCTGCACTGTGATCTGTAAAGATAAAGCACTTTGTAACACAAAATTGATCATAAATTATCATTCTGCAACCACACAACTACCTACCCAGCCTACCTTCCTAACATTTTTTCTTCTTTTTGGTTTGGGTGCACTTAGACTTGCAAACCCAGATTTACAATTTTTCTTTTGAATGATTCCTACCTAGCTCTACACTTATTTCTGCCAAGGCCCAAATTAAATAGTTGGGTCCCTATGATTCTCTACCTATCTACAAATCTGCCAAGATTAAGCTGTTTGGACAGATGCATCCTCTATATTCTAAAACATGAAATTGAAACCTAGGGAGACCAAGATTAGACTGTTTGGATCTCCCTTAAATGAAAACTATTCAAAACTGGAACTACTCATCAAAATTGGAATACAGTAGCGACACTTGAACTAAGCATACTTCATGTCAGCTTGTGGAAATATGGAACACTGCAGCTTGCAAAGTATGACATATTTGGCATGTAAAAATGTCAATCATGAAAGATGAACACCTGCTGCAGTAGGAGGCTAACAGTTCCATTCTTTAAGCCTTATCTTGATTTGTTTGAGTCTCTGTTACAGGAGGAAAATTTTTGTGCCTTGAGCTGGCACATCTTCCACCCACCATTTTCCAATATTGGTGATGAAGTCAGGGTGAGTGAGCCAGACATTTTCAAACCTAAAAGGTTTGTTCCTCGGAGTGCCAATGAATGAAGCTTCTAGCTGAATGGGCCAGTGGTCCAAGCCTCCGAAAGGGAGGATCAAAGCTGTCATGATATGGCCAGTGAGAAGGAGGTCCTCTGAGATGATGAATATGTCTAGTTTCGAGGCAAGTTGAGAAGTGCCTCCTCTTTTGTTATTCCATGTGAAGGCACCATTTATTGTTTCCATGTCCACCAGTCTCATGTTGTTTATGAAGTTCTAGAAGGCAATTGAGTCTCTTCCAAGTATTATGGTCCCTCCTTTTTTCTCTGTGATAGATCTGATCATGCTGAAGTCCCCTCCCAGAATCCAAGGCATTCCTGGGTGTCTCTCCCTCAGCTCCTCCAGTGAGGTAAGCCACCTAAGTTTGTCTTATAGATGTTGAGGACCATAGACATTTGTGATCATGTAACATTCCTTGTCCCCCAAAGGTTGGATAACCATTGAAAGGTGGTTTCTATATGCCTCAGCATCCAGGATTTCAAATTTCTGAGGATTCCATAGAGTGAGAATTCCTCCCGCTGTATTATTTGTTTTGACTTATAGGTACTCATATTTTATAGGCTATTTGCTATGTATTTCTCTGATTTTGTCTACAGAGCATTTTGTTTCCTGTATAAACACCATATCTGCTTTTTCTTCTTTCATTTTGTTACTGAGATTTCTTTTTTTTCTTTTACTTCCTAGACCTCTAATCTTCCAATTTGTAAGCTTCATAATGATGGGTTTGTAAAATAGTAACTAGTGAGATCATTCATCTTACCTGAATTAATGATGAGTTTCCCACACTCTGTCAGCAATTCATTATGTCTCTTCCTTCCCCTTTTCTTGCCTAGGTTTTTGGTGGAGTGTCCTAGTGTTATCTCCATTGATTTAACCCCTCTATTCTCCTGGCTGTCATGGTTCCTTTTGACTCCTACAACCTTTGTTTGAGACCTTTCGAGGAATAGTTGTTGTACTCTGTCAAACTCCTCCTGTGGTAGAGAGTCAATCCCTTTGTTGGTCCCCTACACTAGAAACTTTTCTAGATCAAGATTCTCCCTCTCAAGAAACTCCTATAGGTCGTGGTCCTCCATACTATTAGAGCCTAGATTTGCCTCAGGCTGAAAAGGTAAGGTTCTAGGTCCACATCAAACCACGCTCAGCCTCGTAGCTAGCCCTACGAGGACAAGAGAGGGCTCTCTCTGGGTCGATCTTGGAAAAAGACAAGTGATGGGGCTCGATATGAATGAAATAAAAGCTAATTTTAGGCTAGGTATGGAGTCCAAGGGTTTGATTTGAGTTTTTGGGGGTTTTGTGTTGGAAACAGGGAAAGGCAAATTGGGCTCGGGGATGAGGCACAATTTCTGCAGAGTTCTGATTGGGGCAAGGAAGGCAATCATTTTGATGATTTAAAGTGAGTGAATGGATAGATCAGACTGGTGAGGAGCTAACGAGAACAAGAGAGTCTCAATAATTCTCCTTAAATAGATGAAAACATGGAAATTTAAAAAATTCAAAGGCAGAGCATAGCAGTTAATGGATTCTACCATAATCACTCATTTGTTTAAATTCAGAAGAAGAGATAGGAAAATGATACACATAACACTAATGAACTTACAATTACTTAGAGAAGAACACCATCAAAACATAAAGCCACATGGATCCCAAATAGTGCTGCAAAACCCTGGTCTTTCCTTAGCCAAAAATGCAGAGATAGAATGTATGATGATATGCCAAAGCAATCCCTAGTGTCCAACCTTGAAAAGACTTAGAAATCACATATTATAGATAATCCAAACCTATTCCCTTACCTCCAAGGGTCGAGCTCATCATTCTAGGAGTTGTTTGAACCAATTCTAAACAAGGAACTGAAAACTAGGTAGTCAAACAACTTACCCCTATGTGCTAGGAAACTGATTCATTCACTCACATTTCACCTTTTGGTGAATGAATCTTCTAGAACAAGTAAATAAGTACCAAAATTACATCATGTTTATCCAATTACATCAAGATAGATCAAAAATTACATCAAAAAGCAAAACTAGTCAAACTGGCCGAATTTCTGAGCTAGAAGGTGAAAAATTGAGCAAAAATCCTCTATGTGCCGCGCCAAATCCTCTATGCATCGTACCAAATCCTCTATGTGTCGCGCCACTTTGAGGCTGAGTTTGAGGCACTTCCTGAAGTCCAAATTGAGCTCAAGATAGCTCACTGGAAAGCCCTACCTGTCTACTTTCCAACCCAAGTGGAATTTTTCAATTTGGATGTAATTTCACCTCCAAAACTGCAATCTCCTAGGATTGCTTCTTGTGTGTCAAAATAGGGGCAGAGAGGTCATTTTGTGAGTGTTTTTGACCTCCTGGGGACTAAAAACTTGCCCAAACTTCTTGGCCATGCACCAGAAGTCATGATTTTTCATGCTAAATCCAATGATGTAAACATTTCGCAATTTGGAGCTCCCTAGCAAAAGCACGCACCACGTGGTGCGATGCATAGGGAGAAAAACCATGTTTTTTGTACCAAATTTTGTCAAAATGCCAAAAATGCCCCAAATTTCTTGAAATTTGGGCTAGAGCTTCTTCATTAAGTGCTATGCTGGGCTAAAAAGGCTTCGGCCAATATCTGAAGATGATCAAGCTCCCTTTGCCTCTTTTGCTTCCTTATTACCTTCCTCAATTTTGCTTTTGAATTCTTGATTCGTGCCTTACAGACCTTATTTTGTGCCATGTAGTTGAAATCCATGTGTCTCAGCAATACGTGATCCTTATCGGCCTTGTCCAGCAATCTCTCCAAGTGGATGTTGATTCTCTCGAGATTAGACTCTCGATCCTCATTAATCTCTTGCTCCAATGACGTGAGATCAATTCTTCTCCTTTGTGCAGCTTGGCGATTCTCGTGGATGTTTTGTAACTCCATGATTGCTTGCTGATCTTCAAGCTGTTTGTTCCTCTGCTCCAAATACTTCATGGTCCACTTAGCTCTCTCCAAGTCAAGGGATAAGGCTTGGATTTCTGTTTGCTTCTCCTGGATGATCTCCCTAAGCTTGGCACTTTGTGGGCCCGTATCTGTATCATCATCACGAATGAGACTGAAGTTGGTCTCTCTTTCACCTGAAGGCTCACCTGAAAGCCCCTCATTCTGCATTGGCCTCTTTCTTTTTTCCTGTACCTGTGATGCTGATGGAGGAAGCGAGGCCCCTTCCACACCATGTGGAGATAACACTCGCTTTGCTGCTACAAACAAAAGTCTGGTGCCTCTCTGATATGTGATGAATACTGGCACACTAGCGGTCTCATGGCGCTCATACCGATGAGAAGGTCCACCTGTCTCATGCTTGACCTCTGATAATCCCTGTGAAGCTCTGAAGAAGTCATGAGAGATGAAATCATCCCAAATGATGCCCTGTAATCCAAGCTGATGAACCACCAAAATCTTAATAAGAGAAAAATGATAAACACTGTTAAGTTGCTGCTAAGGGGTTTTATGCTGCACAAGTGTGGTCATCCTCTCTATATTCTGGCAAATGAAATACGGAATGTTCATCATCCATACCATGGTGAAATGCATGAGCAACCTGATGTGACAAGCATATAAACGAGAGAACCATCCCTCACAGCTGAAATATTTCATGATCAATTTCATTAGTGGAGCATATTCATCTTTCATATATTGGAATAGGAACACTCTCTTGAGCTGCCTCAAGAAACCGGTTTTAATATATCGCTTATAATGCTGTCGGTCATTCTTCTTCCTCTTGGTCCATGGTTCCCCAATGTTTGGTATGCCGGTTGCTAGTGAGACAGATTCTGGTGTAAGTGTAATGGTGACACCAGCCAAGGTAGCCTGATCAGGGAAAATTTTAAGAACCCCCCCTAAATTTAGAAATATAATAAATGGGTGAATCTCCATGGTATATAGGAAAAATGGAAGGCGATTTTATCAATAATATAATATGTATATATAATTTGTTGGCGAATCTCTCACCAGGCATGGCGAATATTTTACTCAATTATAAAATCTTGTAAGATCTTGGCGAGTCTTTCACTAAATAATAAAACTTTGTAAAGTCCTAGTGAATCTTAGCATAGGCTACATGCTGGTTTAATTCCCCCATTTAAATAGGCTACATTCCAAGTGAATACCATGGGTCAATACCATGTGCCATTTTGGTGAATACCATGGGTCAATACCATGTGCCATTTTGGTGAATACCATGGGTCAATACCATGTGCCATTTTTATTTTTATTAATTCTAATATTAGGGTTAATAATGGCTTTTTGCATGGTATTAATAACAATCTAGTCCATGGTATTTGTCCCATAGTATTTTGGCCATAGGTTTCACCTAAATATAACCCATTTTTTGAGTGTCAGTAAATATAAGGTGACTTATGGAGTAAATATAAAAAAATGTTTTATTTGTTTACCATACCTCTCGTTTATTTATATTTTTATTAATTCACCATACCTCTTACAAATATGGTATTTGGCCCATAGGATTCACTTAAATAAAACCTCTTTCTTGAGCCTTCATAAATAGAACGAGGGTTATGGACTAAATATAAAAAGAGGTTTTATTTATTTACGATACGTCTAGTTTATTTATATTTTTATTTATTTACCATACCTTTTGAGTAAGTATAAAAAGACGTTTTATTTATTTACCATACCTCCGCTTTACTTATATTTTTATTTGTTTACACCCTTACATGTATATAACGTGACTTATGGAGTAAATATAAAAAATGTTTTATTTATTTACCATACCTCTCATTTATTTATATTTTTATTAATTTACCATACCTCTTTTATAAATATGGTATTTGGCCCATAGGATTCACTTAAATAAAACCTATTCTTGAAAATGGGCGACTGGATTCACTTAAATAAAACCTATTCTTGAAAATGGGCGAATGGGAGGTTGTAAGTCCTAATTTCAAGGGCTAAATTTACCTTTTTTACCCTCTCCCTTAAAATAAGGTGGGCTATTTGAGGTGATTTGTAAAAATGTACTATGATACAAAATATTCGCCCACTAAAAATTTAAAACCCCTTAATTTTGCCAAAGGGCAAACATTCGCCCCTAAAATTATCCTTGAGCCTGATCTCCATGTAAATGCAGCACAAATCGATGAGCCAACTCATGATGAAATTCAACATTAGCCACCTTTTGACAAAACAAATAGCACGACTGATGCTGAAAAAAAAACATGGCAAGATGGAAGGCTTGTAATTCAGTGAGGGTGACCGCTTCTTCTTTGATATTCCTACCTCCTCTATGAGGCCTCCGGGGTGCATGTTCCTCCATGGGGGAGTCACTTTGGGTTTCCTTTTCATAATCCGATGAATGTTCAAATGCCATGACTGTTGTTTTTCAAACTACCTTGGAGATGAAGATGCTGGTATATGAAAACTGTTTAGACTGCTCTTTTAGTGATGTGTGCAAACTCTGCCACCAAAGGGGAAAACAAATAAAACAGGGACTGTTAGGAAGGGGAAATAATATCAAGGGATTAGGAAATATTGGGAGAGATTTGTTAGGGAAATATGGGAGAGGGTTTGAGGGATTTATGTGTGGGATAGGGTTTAGGGTTTCACATTTGAAAGTTTTGGGAAAGGGAATTTAGGATAGGGGATCAGTAACTTTAAGGGATGGGGAACAATGGAGTCAAGGAACAAAGGGAATTAAGGACAAAGGAAATAATGGAAAAGAGTAACCTTGGTGGGAAACAAGTTTTGAAACCCTAGGCAGCAGCTTACATGTGAGGGATTCAAAATGATAGGGTTTGAATTTTTGTTTCAATCATTAGCACCCATAAACCACCATCATTCAGCACAAAAATGGATGAAACATCAGGATGTCGACCCTACCTGGCGAATCCACGCAAATAAATGGCATTTGGAAAAATTTCAAATGTTTTCAGGCTTTTAGGTGTATGCGCTGCACCGCATACCCAACGTGCTGTGCCGTGCCCGTTCAGAATTACACTGGACAACTTCTCCCAATGCGCCGTGCCTCCCCAGTGCGCCGTGTCTTCTGGCCAATGCGCCGCCGGCCAAATTTCCTCCAACTTCACCCAAATCACTCATGAAATCAACCAATTTGCTTTGAGTGGCTTTCTTCTTGGTCTTGGCATGCAAATAACATTAATCTTCATGAAAATATCTTTATAAAGACATGGATTTAATTTTTGACTCTCCAAGACCCATCTTTGTAATGTTTTGGCATGGGCAATTTTTCTATTTTAATACAACTTTGTTTTTGAATTTTCTTTTTGATTTTTTTGACTGAGATGATGAAAGTCTTCACAATTTTTTGCAGGGATAACTGACATGGAATTTGGCAAATGAGACGAGGGCTGCGCCTGAAGAATTCAACAACTGAAAACTTTTGAAAATTATTACAAAGGACAAAATGTTGAATTTTCTTTGAAACAGAGTTTTGAAGAACAGTCATAATCCATCAATATGACGATGAAATTCGTGAAACAGAAAACATGTGTAGAACCTCCCTCTGCCCTACTAGAATTTGGACACTTTAACGACTCAATTTGTGAAACCATAGACATATAATTGACATGAATCTTTTCCCATTGAAAGATCAAACATTGACTATCATGGACTTTAATTAACATTGATGAAAAGACCTAAGCCAGCAGGTACAAGACATTAGGGGAATGAATGACAAAGTCCTTCCGTCAGATTATGGCATGCTCCTAAATGGAATGCAGGTGATCGAGCAGGATGGGACACCTAAAAATGAAATGAAAAAAGAGTTTTGATCTCTGACGAAGGACTGATAAGACTGACTCTAACATTGGCTCCAATGGGGATGGTAGCTCCTTGGAGGTGCGAAGAACGGCAGATCTCTGGGAGAGCTAGACAGTGTCTTCGTCCATTGGGATATGGAGTCATTATTTCGACGAACAACACAAGACTTTGACTTGGAGTCATTTTATTGACTGAAACCTGACCCAAAATGACTCGATGATGAAACTGAAATGACTGAAAAACTGAATCAACAAACTGAACTCAAAACTGAAATATTTCTTCAGAATTATAGCCTTCACTTCAGTTCCCAGACTGAAGAAAAGATCACAGCACACACTTGCAATGAAACTGAAATAAAATGGTATTTACAATGACAATGTAATTAGCAGAAATAACTCAGAAAAGGTACCGCTTGAGCAGTCGACCATTGACCGGCCCTCCAAGACAATCTTCCCCATTCATCTCCTTCAAAAGAAAGGAATTCTGACCTTGATATGCTGTGATTTTAAAAGGACCTTTCTAGAGATTTTCAAACTTACGGTGCGTGCCCTTTTCCTCATTCCTTGCATCCCACTTTAACACCACATCATCCAACTGAAAAGTGTCTGCCTTTGCTTTTCTGTCATAAATATTTTTAATTCTCTCCTGCAACTTGAATGTGTTTTGAAAAACATCTTCCCATGTCCGTTGCAAATGGATCATTTGATTTAGTCTTCTCTGCATTGGGTCATCTTCACTACCAGCCTCCTGAAGAAGTTTGACTACCGGAGCTGCAAGAGAGGTAGGGAACACTGTATCAACTCCATAAACTAGCTCAAAGGGGGACATACCAATGGATTTCTTCTGACTCACTCGATCTGCCCAAAGTGCATGGACCAAATTCTTATGCCAACTTTTCTTTTTTATTTCCAGCATCTTCTTAATAATATTAACCAAATATTTGTTGGAAGACTCCGCCAATCTATTGCCTTGTGGATGATAGGCGGCTGAGTGCCCCAAAGTAATGTGATATTTACTTCCAAACTCAACCATCCTTTTTGACTTGAAAGCTATTGCGTTATCAGTCATTAGCTTATTCGGGCAACCAAAACGAGACAAAATATTATTCTCAAGGAATGAAATTATTACCGCATCCATAGCTTGCCTAGTGGGAATTGCTTTGATCCACTTCGTGAAATAATCTATCGCTGTGAGGATCCATCTATGCTGACCTGAAGAAACAGGATCAATTTCACCAATGAAATCCAACCCCCACTGCTGAGAAGGAGCACTCACCTCAATGGTCTTAAGCGACAAAGGCTGTAATTTCTGCTTTCCTTCAAAAATCTGACAATTATGATAGCTCTTAACAATTTTGAACACATCATTAAACAATGTCGGCCAATAGTATCCAGCCCTCAGAATTTTATTTGCCGTTGTTTTCCAAAACAGGTGACTGCCACAATCTCCTTTATGGAAATCCTCCATGACCTGTTTCGCTTCTTATTCCACCAAACAATTTAATAAAATTCCACCGGGATCTTTCCAATAAAGTGTAGAATTCAGAATACAAAACTTAGCAGCCTTTAACTTAAGAATTCTAGCTTTGTTTCTAGCCATACCAGGTAGTGTGGACAAATTATGAAGCACATATATGATATCTGAATACCATGGAGAAAGAACAAAGATTTCAGCTACCTGAATTGATGGACCTTGCTCATTTTCATCGGACATAGTAGCAATCAGATTTATGTCTAGGACATGCAGATTTGATTCAGCCATTAACTTTGCCAATCCCTATCCTTTAACAAGCTTTGTGGGCCTTATCTCCACATCATACTCCAACAAAGCTGCAATCCATTTTCCACGTCTTCCTTCAGGATTTGTTTGGACCAAAACATCTTTGATAGCAATGTTAGGAACATAAGCTAAAATATGGGAATGCAGAATGTGCACGCAGAAATCTTTCAGTGCTTTTACAAGTGCAAGGGCTTGCTTCTCAATAATGTTGTATTTCAAAGCAGCATCTCTTATAGTCCGGCTGAAGAAAGCAATGGGTCTTTCATGATCATCTTTTTTCTGCATTAATACAGTTGCCATAGTATGCTCCGAAGCAAATGAAAACAATATAAAATCCTGAGTATAATCTGGCCTTATTAGAACTGGGGCAGAAGAAAGAGCCAATTTTACTAAATTGAAAGGTTTTACAGCCTCTTCCATCCATGTAACTTAATTGTCCTTCTTAAGCATGTTTGTAATCTCTCTTAGATGTTCAGCAAGATTAGGAACAAAGCGTCGCAGAAAATTCATCTTACCATTAAAATATTGAATCTCCTTCTTATTCTGGGGCAGGTCAATTTTTTGAATCGCTTCCACACATGCTGGATCAATACGAATTCCATCCTTTGAGATAATGTGCCCAAGTAATTTTCCTTCATCCATGGCAAACAAGCTCTTCTTTGGATTCAGCGACACACCATATTTTCTGCACTTTTGAAAGACAATTTTTAAATGATACAAGTGTTCTTCATCTGATTTGGAAAACACAGTCAAATCATCAAGGTACACAACCAAGAAGACATCCTTCTCATTTGCGAAAGCCAAGTCCATTGCCCGCTAAAAAGTGGCACCTGCGTTCTTCAAACCGAAAGGCATTTTAGCGTAATGAAAGGTCCCCAACAGAGTGGTGAACACTGTTTTGTCTCGGTCATCTTCATGGACTAAAATTTGGTTATATCTAGAATAACCATCAAGTAGTGACATGCGAGATGCTCCAGCTACTCGCTGAAGTATGTGATCCATTTTTGGCAGTGGATAATTATCCTTCAATGAAACTTTGTTGAGATTCCAAAAATCAATGCACAAACGGATCTCACCTGTCTTCTTTCGTACGGGCACCAAATTAGATATCCAATTTGAAAACTGGATGGGAAAAATGATTCTTGATTTGTACAACCTGTTTACCTCCTTCTCAATTGAAGACAACAATTTTGGATTAAGCCTTCTTAATTTCTGTCTGAAAGGTTTCTGATTAGGCTTAATAGGAATTGTGTGCTGAATTATATTGGTGTCATATGTTTTCAAATCAGAATAGTCCCAAGCAAACACATCAGCAAAGGATGACAACAAACTGATATACTTGGCCTTTACCTTTTGTGGCAATGTTTTGGACAGCTTGACCATCTTCGGATGTTCAGCTGTTCCAATATTCACCTCTTCGAATCCCTTCTCTGTTGGCTGCAATGTCGGTTTGCGGGCTATGTCATCCTAATCAAAGAGTTCTTCTAAAGCTATCAAGCCTTTAGGAATCACATTATCCTTGAGCTGCAACACTTCCATTTGATTGATCTACACATCATCTTTACCATCATCATATTCTACATCAATTGAGGTATCTTTGAACTTACCTTTGTTTTGCAGAAAATCATCAATCTCCTCATCATCTTGAAAAACTTGCCAATATCTCTGATTGTCTAGGACAGTTGGACAATGTTTCACATGGATTTCAAATTTATTACTTGAATTCATAGGAATCTTCAAATTACTTGCCGCCTTAGCAAGTGCATCAGCAATAATATTTTGAATACGAGGCACACACGTTAAGGTATAATCTGAAAACAACTTCAAGATGTGTAGAACAACATTCCCATATGCCCGCATCTGAGGATGCTTTTCTTGATATTCGCCTTTAACTTGCTTAATCACCAATTCGGAGTTGCCATATACAACAATCCTCTTAGCATTTAGCTTTCTTAGGATTTTTAGGCCAGCGATCAAAGCCTCATACTCAGCTTCATTGTTTGAGCAATCAAAAGCAAGTTTGTAAGAACATACCTGCACATTACTAGGCACTTTGTTTGGAGTAGAAAAAGGACTGCATACCCAAATTCCAATTCCAACACCATCATTTCCCACTACTCCATCAAAATCCATTGTCCACAGACCATCTTCCTCCTCTTCTAAGTGCTGAAACTCTATTTGCTATATTTTTTCTGCTTGCTGTCCATTATCCTTTTCTGATCATTGAATGGTATTGCCTTGTTCTTGACTTTATTTCTTCAAAACTTCTATGAAATTCTCTGCTATTTCTGGAATATCATCTGCTGCAACTAATTGACTATCAATCTCATTGAAACTATCTGAATAAAGAACAAAAGACTCTAAATCTCTATGTACATAATTAATCGGATGATTAATTGGTTTCTCCTTGCTTGTAATCATGTATTTCATTTTCTGCTCCCAATAAAGTTTTCTCATTTGGCCAAACATAGGAATCGTTGCATAGGAGAAATCAAGCTGCATAGTTCCTTTGATATTTTCTCCCCAAGATATGGAAAGAAGCATTCCAAACCTAGGAGGTATATCCGCCACCACCACATCCATCAAAATGTTTTTTGACGGAATCTGATCCAAAATGACCACCAAGTCTTTAATAAGCCCAATACATCTCACCCTGTAGGAATCAAATGAATAAAGATCATGGTATTTCCTAGTGATGTCCAAACCCAACTTTTCCATGATAGCCTTCGACATAAGATTGTGGGAGGCGCCGACATCAAACATAGCATTATGCAACACAAACTCGTGCACTCTAAAACTGATATAAAAAGGAGGCACATCACTGTCTGGAGACTCACCATTCAATGCTGGTCCAAAAATCAGTTCAGGTTGATCATCTTCTACACTCACCATATCAGACATTGGATCAAAATTCAAAATTTTGGGAACCTGACCTCTATAACTGTTGTTCCTCATCAGCTCAGTCAAGGGAATGGATACCTTCAATTTAGAAATTTCATTTTCTAAAGTAAAAGTAGAAGTCTTCTCTACCTCTTTGGCTGGAACCTCTTTCTTCTTAGCTTTATCTTTTGATACAATTGGCTGATTGACTCATTCATTTGCTGGTGGAGATTTTCTAGGAGTAGGATCAGCAACTTTGTTTCCTTTATTTGGTGCAACAGGTGGCTCATTCTTAGATGTTGGACCTTCCTTTCTCTTCTAGATTGGATTGATGGGGACATTTCTGTTTCTTAATGAATACTGACGCTGCTGGGCAGACAAGTCATGCATATACCCTCTCTGATACTCATCCGAATCCTCAAGGTGGGATATCATCAAGAGTAAAGAAGTGTTTTTCTTCCCCTATTACATGGTCTTCATCATCAGATTTAGGACCAACAAAATTATACTGAAGAGGTGTCTTTACTTGCTGCTGTTGTGATGTCGGTTCTTGTGCTTGCTGCTCACGTTGTTTGATCCTGAATTGAGGTTGCTGCTATCCACGGAAATTAGGATTCCGGATCTGCGGTTCAGGCTTATCAAGTGTTAACCTTTCAATCATCTTTTCTACCTTGTGGAGCACCTGATCTGAGGTAGAAGCTTCTTCCTTTATTGAAATTCTCTTCTCGGTTTTCAATCTAGCTCTCTTGTCATTCAAATTTGCCTCAACACTAACGGCGATTTTCTGCATTTCTTCTAAGGTAGCTGGATCTCTCTCTCTTAATTGATAAGCCATGTTTGGATCAAAACCATCCAAGAAATTAAGCAAAGCTGACTTTCTAATTGGTCTTAAATCATCAGGAATTACATTATAAACCACATTGATTCTAGTACAATAGTCTTGCACGGACTCACCAACATTCCGCTTGATCTTGGTATATTCATAAGTGATCTGAAGAGGATCTTTCTTGACTTCCCAGCGATTCAAGAACTATCTTTGAAGCTCTTCTAATGTGGGAATACTTCTAGTTGTCAAACCTCTGAACCATTTTCTCACCTCACCTGCGAATGTCTACATGAATAATCTCATAGTCATGTTTTCTGCATCAATCTCATGAATCTCGAAGAAATTCGTCATCTTGTCTACATGTTGTTGAGCCGTGGTACTTTGAGGAGTGTCGTCAAATAAAGGAATTTTACTCTGATAATCTATAGGCATGTCACCCAAAACTTGAGGCAGCGCGAGAGGTGCAAACCAAGTAGCCATTGCTCTTGGTGGATTTGCAATCAGCCTTGGAGATGTTGGGGGAGAAGGTGTAACTGATGTGTGAGGTGTATGAGGAGGTGTATGCGGAGGTGAAGCAATTTTGGATGTAGAAGGAGTAGATGGAGGTGAATTTACAGCAGACTTTTGATATGTAACAATAGGCTGCACAGGGATTGAGGGAATGAAAGGCGGTTCATTGGGAACCCTTGAGCTAGATGGAGTTGCGGCAACTCCAAGAGTTGCAGATGTAGCTTCTAGGAAATCAATGATATTTGTAGCCTCAATGTCAGTTTGGAGTTGTCTTAGAATGAAATTCTCAATGGAATTATTGGATTTTTCAATTTCTAGAGAAGCAAGAAAGTCCGGATTCAGGACGATAGACTCAAGAGCATTTTCGGATTTGGTTTTAAACAAAGATAACTCAAACTGTGTGTCAAAATCAAGCTCTTCAAGATACTTGAAAATTGTAGGGCAAGAACGGGATTTGAACATGGGAGTCATAGAGCTCTCTTGATGAACAATTCTTGAAATCAGATTGGGATTTTCGCAAAAACACTCACAAAATGACCTCTCTGCCCCTATTTTGACACACAGGAAGGAGTCCTGGGAGATTGCAGTGGAGGGGCAAATGACATCCAAATTGAAACATTCCACTTGGGTTGGAAAGTAGACAGGTAGGGCTTTGCAATGAGCTATCTTGGGCTCACTTTGGACTTCAAGAAGTGCCTCAAACTCAGCCTCAAAGTGGCGCGACGCATAGAGGATTTTGCGTGGCGCATAGACGATTTTTCCTCAATTTTTCACCTTCCAACTCAGAAATTCGACCAGTTTGACTAGTTTTTCTTTTTGATGTAACTTTTGATCTATCTTGATGTAATTGGATAAACATGATGTAATTTTGGCACTTATTTACTTGTTCTAGAAGATTCATTCACCAAAAGGTTAAATGTGAGTGAATGAATTAGTTTCCTAGCATATAGGGGTAAGTTGTTTGACTACCTAGTTTTCAGTTCCTTATTTAGAATTGGTTCAAACAACTCCTAGAATGATGAGCTCGACCCCTAGAGGCAATGGAATAGATTTGGCTTGTCTATATTATGTAATTTCTAAGTCTTTTCAGTGTTGGACACTAGGGATTGCTTTGGCATATCATTGTACATTCTATCTCTGCATTTTTGGCTAAGGAAAGACCAGGGCTTTGTAGCACTGTTTGGGATCCATGTGGCTTTATGTTTTGATGGTGTTCTTCTCTAAGTAATTGTAAGTTCATTAGTGTTATGAGTATCATTTTCCTGTCTCTTCTTCTGAATTTGAACAAATCAGTGATTAAGGTAGAATCCATTAACTGCTATGCTCTGCCTTTAAATTTGTTTAAATTTCCATGTTTTCCTCAGTTTAAGGAGAATTCTTGAGACTCTCTTGCTCTCCTTGGCTTCTCACTAGTTTGATCTATCCATTCACTCACTTTAAAGCATCAAAATGATTGCCTTCCTTGCCCCAATCAGAACTCTGCAGAAACTGTGCCTCATCCCCGAGCCCAATTTTCCTTTCCTTGTTTCCAACAAAAAACCCCCAAAAAATCAAATCAAACCATTGTACTTCATACCTAGCCTAAAATTAGCTTTTATTTCAGTCATCTCGAGCCCCATCGTTGTCTTTTGCCTAGATCGACCTAGAGAGAGCCCTCTTCTGTCCTCATAGGGCTAGCTACAAGGCTGAGCATGGTTTGATGTGGACCTAGAACCTTTCCTTTTCAACCTGAGGCAAATCTAGGCTCTAACATAGTGGCAACCATACTGGGGAAAAGAAAAATGGTTTGCTTGTTGATGTCATTTGTGTTATAAGCTACAGACGGAGCCTGAAGTTATGCTAGGTAGCCTTCGAAACGCTTTTGCTTTGCATTAGCGCAAGTAGATAAACGCTGCTTCAGTCAATCGCCGGTCTAGCTTGTAATCGTGACACTTGACCTGTAAATCGCCCTTGTACATTTGAGAATTCTAAGCTTTTGGATGATAAGTTTAAAATTTGAAAGGCTGAACAAGTTGTTTATGTTCCTTGATTTCTTGAAAATAACACCCTGGCTTCAAAGAGATATACCAGAGCTAATCCAGATCCAAATCCTCCCCCTTTTTACAAAAATCCCAATTTGATTTCAAGAATTGTTCATGAAGAGAGCTCTGTGACTCCCGTGTTCAAATCTCGTTCTTGCCCTACAGTTTTCAAGTATCCTAAAGAGCTTGATTTTGACACATAGTTTGAGTTATCTACACATGTTTTCTATTTCACGAATTTCATCGTCATATTGATGGATTATGACTATTCTTCAAAACTATGTTTTGAAGAAAAGTCAACATTTTGTCCTTTGTAATAATTTTCAAAAGTTTTCAGTTGTTGAATTCTTCAGGTGCAGCCTTGGTCTCCTTTGCCAAATTCCATGTCAGCTATCCCTGCAAAAAATTTCCAAGAATTTCATCATCTCAGTCAAAAAATCAAAAAGCAAATTCAAAAATAGAGTTGTATTAAAATAGAAAAAGTGCCAATGCCAAAAAAATACAAAGATGGGTCTTGGAGAGTCAAAAATTAAGTCCATGTCTTTATAAAGATATTTTCATGAATATTAATGTTATTTGCATGCCAAGACCAAGAAGAAAGCCACTCAAAGCAAATTGGTTGAGTTCATGAGTGATTTGGGTGAAGTTGGAGGAAATTTGGCCGGCGCGGCGCATTGGGCAGAAGGGGCGGTGCACTGGGGAGGCTCGATGCATTGGGAGAAGTTGTCGAGTGTAATTTTGAATGGGCACGACGCACTGGTACGACGCGGCGCGTAGGTTATGCGGTACGACGCATACACCTGAAAGCCCGAAAATGTTTGAATTTTTTCCAAATCGCCATTTATTTGCATGGATTTGCCAGGTAGGGTCGACATCCTGATGTTTCATCCATTTTTGTGCTGAATGATGGTGGTTTATGGGTGCTAATTATTGAAACAAAAATTCAAACCCTATCATTTTGAATCCCTCACATGTAAGCTGCTGCCTAGGATTTCAAAACTTGTTTTCCACCAAGGTTACTCTTTTCCATTATTTCCTTTGTCCTTAATTCCCTTTGTTCCTTGACTCCATTGTTCCCCATCCCCTAAAGTTACTAAACCCCTATCCTAAATTCCCTTTCCCAAAACTTTCAAATGTGAAACCCTAAACCCTATCCCACACATAAATCCCTCAAACCCTTTCCCATATTTCCCTAACAAATCTCTCCCAATATTTCCTAATCCCTTGATATTATTTCCCCTTCCTAACAGTCCCTATTTTATTTGTTTTCCCCTTCGGTGGCAGAGTTTGCACACATCACTAAAAGAGTAGTCTAAACAGTTTTCATATACCAGCATCTTCATCTCCAAGGCAGTTTGAAAAATAGCAGTCATGGCATTTGAACATTCATCAGATTATGAAATGGAAACCCAAAGTGACTCCCCCATGGAGGAACATGCACCCCGGAGGCCTCATAGAGGAGGTAGGCATATCAGAGAAGAACCAATCACCCTCACTGAATAACAGGCTTGCCCTCTTGCCATGTTTTGTTTTCAGCATTAGTCATGCTATGAGCTTTGTCAAAAGGTGGCTAATGTTCAATTTCATCATGAGTTGGCTCGTCTATTTGTGTTGCATTTACATGGAGATCAAGCTACCTTGGTTGGTGCCACCTTTACACTTACACCAGAATCTGTCTCACTAGCAATCTACATACTGAACATTGGGGAACCATGGACCCAGAGGAAGAAGATTGACCGGCAGTATTATGAGCCATATATTAAAACCGGTTTCTTGAGGCAGCTCAAGAGAGTGTTCCCATTCCGATATCTGAAAGATGAATATGATCCACTAATGAAATTGATCATGAAATATTTCAACTGTGAGGGATGGTTCTCTCGTTTATATGCTTATCACATCAGGTTGCTCATGCATTTCACCAGGTTATGGATGATGAACATTCCGTATTTCATTTGCCAGAATATAGAGAGGATGACCACACTTGTGCAGCATAAAACCCCTCAGCAGCAACTTAACAGTGTTAATCATTTTGCTCTTATTAAGATTTTGGTGGTTCATCAACTTGGACTACAGGGCATCACTTGGGATGATTTCATCTCTCCTGACTTCTTCAAAGCTTCACAGTGATTATCAGAGGTCAAGCATGAGATAGGTGGAACTTCTCATCAGTATGAGCACCATGAGACCGCTAGTGTGTCGGTATTCATCACATATCAGAGAGGCACCAGACTTTTGTTTGCAGCAGCAAAGCGAGTGTTATCTCCACACAGTGTGGAAGGGGCCTCACTTCCTCCATCAGCATCACAGGTACAGGACAAAGGCAAGAGGCCAATGCAGGATGAGGGGCTTTGAGGTGAGCCTTCAGGTGAAAGAGAGACCGACTTTATTCTCATTCATGATGATGATAGAGATACGGGCCCACAAAGTGCCAAGCTCAGGGAGATCATCCAGGCGCAACAAAGAGAAATCCAAGCCTTATCCCTTGAATTGGAGAGGGCTAAGTGGACCATGAAGTATTTGGAGCAGAGGAACAAACAACTTGAAGATCAGCAAGAAATCATGAAGTTACAAAACATCTGCGAGAATCGCCAAGCTGCACAAAGGAGAAGAATTGAGCTCACGTCATTGGAGCAAGAGATTAATGAGGATCGGGAGTCTAATCTCGAGAGAATCAACATCCACTTGGAGAGACTGCTAGACAAGGCTGATAAGGATCACAAATTGCTGAGGCACATGGCTTTCCACTACATGGCACGGAACAAGGTCTGCAAGGCACGAATCAGGAATTTAAAAGCAAAATTGAGGAAGGCAATAAGGAAGCAAAAGAGGCAAAGGGAGCTTGATCATCTTCAGATATTGGTTGAAGCCTCTTTAGCCCAGCATAACACTTAATGAAGAAGTGCCATCCCAAATTTCAAGAAATTTGGGGCATTTTTTGCATTTTGGCAAATTTTGGTACAAAAAACAGGGTTTTTCTCCCTATGCGCCGCGCCACGTGGCGCGCGCTTTTGCTAGGGAGCTCCAAATTGCAAAAAGTTTACATCATTGGATTTGGCATGAAAAATCATGATTGCTGGTGCATGGCCAAGAAGTTTGGGCAAGTTTTGAGTCCTTAGGAGGTCAAAAACACTCACAAAATGACCTCTCTGCCACTATTTTGTCATATTGAAGAACAGTCATAATCCATCAATATGACGATGAAATTCGTGAAATAGAAAACATGTGTAGAACCTCCCTCTGGCCTGCTAGCATTTGGACACTTTAACGACTCAATTTGTGAAACCCTAGACCTATAATTGACATGACTCTTTGCCCATTGAAAGATCAAACATTGACTGTCATGGACTTTAATAAACATTGATGAAAAGACCTAAGCCAGCAGGTACAAGACATGAGGGGAATGAATTAAAAAGCCCTTCCGTCAGCTTATGGCATGCTCCTAAATGGAATGCAAGTGATTGAGCAGGATGGGACACCTAAAAATGAAATGCAGAAAGAGTTTTGATCTCTGACGGAGGACTGACAAGACCGACTCTAACACGTACCACCTTCACTTGGGATCATCTCATGGTCCCTAAAAAGTTCCATAGTGATTGGTAGGTCCTCCTTTTGTTCATTATTTTCCTGTATTATTTCCATGCTATCCTCTTTCTCCTTCTCTACCTGATTGTCCTCCGATTCCTTGTTCATTCCATTCTTTCCCCCTTCTTCTTCTAAAATCTCAGAACTATTATGGCTTGGTAGCTTGTTCTCGCTAGGTTTCTTTTGGTACTTTTTCCCCCTCTTTTCCCTCTGCCTCCCACTTTGGTGAAACCTTCATGGTCTTTTCCTGTGTTGGTTTTCAAGTTGTCCTCCCTTTTGTTGAGTGGGAAATCTCTGAAGAGGTGCCCATGTTCATGACATTTACAGCATTTGAATGGAATGTGTTCATAGTCGACCACCTATACCCATTCCTCATCATATACTTCTAGGATTACTTCATCAGGGAGTGCTCCCGATAAGTCCATTTCTACACATATGCAGGCGAAGGAGGTATATTTACCTTGCAGGGTTGCCTCTGATATCTTTATAAAATGACCTAATTTATTGCCTATAGATTTTAAGGATTCAGGTAGCCAATAATCTAAAGGTAAGGAGTATAATATAATCCATACCGGGACCCATGTGAATGTTTCTCGCTCCGGTACAAATTTCATCACCCAAGGTCACATGTAAAGGCCTGCGGCAGCATAGAAGTAGGGTCCTCCTTCGAATACTCTGTCTTTGTCCTCTAGGTTAGTGAAAACTACTGTGAAAAAACCCTTGGACCCAAGATTTAGATTTATTTCTCCCTTCGGTTTCCAGTTGTTTCTTATCCATGTGTAAAATGCTTTCTTCGTGGGCCATATACCCATAAAATTACACATGATTGCATAAGTCGCCATGTGATCTTTGTGCACCTGTAGTGTAGGACCATTTAAGACCACCTAGGGTTCAATGTTTGTCTTGGGCTTGCAGTGTCCTGTCGTAGATGTGTTCTCAGTTCTCTAACAGTTGTCTCCTGATTTAGTTTCCTTCCTAACTTCCTCGTGGATCCCTTCCTTTTCAAGGGATTTGCTACTTTTCGGCTTTTGAGTGCTAGTTGTCCTTGTCTCTGCCTCCGTTGGTTTCCAAAAATTGTTTAGAATTTCCTCCTTGCTTCTGTTTGAAACCACATTACTGTAGGAGGGAGTCGAGCTCCCCCCTCCATGCTCCTCCATAGTTACCAGCTCGCTCCCATCGTTCCCTGTTCAAAACCCTAGTCCCCTCTCCAACTGATGTCCCCGTATAGATCAGATTTTCATCAAAGAGTTAGGTTACCCTTCACTCATCACTTGGCTTCCCTTTGTGACCATAGCATTTAATTTTAATCCTAGGGTTTACAATATTAATCCCTTATGTTTATGAGTTTTAGGGTTTATATTCCTAGGGTTTAATATTATTCCCTTCAATTTAAAATTATTCCCTTAGGTTTATAATATTAATCCCTTGGTTTTAAAATTATTCCCCTCGATTTATAGTCCTTTAATTTTATAATAGTAATCCCTTCGGTTTATAAATTCCTAGGGTTTAATATTATGCCTACATTTTACAATATTAATCTCTTGGGTTTCTTAGTTTTAGGAAATGGTCAAACGTTGCATATTGACAAATCTTGTCAATATTAAAATCAACCATGGTCAACCATGGTCCAAGGTCACATTATGAAAAAGATTCTTTCAATATGAAAATCAATCATGGTCAACCATGGTCCAACATCGCATTGTGACAAATATTGTATCAATATGAAAATCAACCATGGTCAACGATGTTCTTTTTAGGGTTTATAATATTTATCTTAAGGTTTATATACATTTGGTTTACAATATTAATCCTTCAGATTTTCAGTATTAATAAAATTTTTATTAATTCCTTGTGTTTATAATATAAATCCCTTAGGTGTATTAATCTAAGGGTTCATATTCCTAGGATAGAATATTATGATAGGGTTTATATATTAATCCTAAGGTTTAATATAAATCCCTTGGGTTTATAATCCATTGCGTTTATAATATAAATTCTTAGGGTTTATAATATTAATCATAGGGTTTATATTCCTAAGTATTAATATTACGCTTAGGGTTTACAATATTAATCCATTAGATTTATGAGTTTTAGGGTTTATATTCCTGGGGTTTAACATTATTCTCTTGGGTTTAAAATTATTCCTCTCGGTTTATAATCCATTGAGATTATATTATTAATCCCTTAGGTTTATAAATTCCTAGGGTTTACAATATTAATCCCTTGGGTTTATTAGTTTTAGGGTTTATATTCCTAGGGTTTAATATTATTCCCTTGGTTTTAAAATTATTCCCTTAGGTTTATAATATTAATCCCTTGGGTTTAAAATTATTCTCCTTAGCTTATAATTCATTGAGTTTATAATATTAATCCCTTAGGTTTATAGATTCCTTGAATTTATAGTACTAATCTCTTAGGTTTATAATATTAATCATAAGGTTTATAACATTAATCTTAGGGTTTATATTCCTAGGATTTAATATTAATCGTAAGCTCTAATGTTATTCCCTTGGGTTTATAATCCCTTGGGTTTTTAATATTAATCCAATGGGTTTATTAATATCTTAGGTTTATAATATTGATCATAGGGTTTCTAATATTAATCATAGGGTTTATATTCTAAGGTTTAATATTAAGCCTATGGTTTATAATATTAATCTTAGGGTTTAATATTAATCCCTTTAGTTAATAATCCCTTGGGTTTATAATATTAATCCCTTTGGTTTATTAATCTTAGTGTTTATGTTCCTAGGATTTAATATTAAACCTAATGTTTAATGTTATGTCAACCATGGTCCAACATCACATTGTGTCAAATATTGTCAATACTAAAACCATCCATGGTCAATCATGGTCAACCATGGTCCGATGTCACATTGTGACAATGATTCTTCCAATATGAAAAGAAATCATGGTCAACCATGGTCTAACATTGCATTGTGACAAATATTATCTCAATATGAAAATAAATCATGGTCAACCATGTTTGTTTTAGGGTTTATAATATTTACCTTAAGGTTTATATACCTTGGGTTTACAATATTAATCCTTTGGGTTTTTCAGTTTATATGATCAATCCCTTGTTTTTATTAGTGCCTTAGGTTTATAATATCAATCCCTTGGGTTTATTAATCTAAGGGTTCATATTCTTATGGTATAATATTATGATAGGGTTTATATATTAATCCTAAGGTTTAAGATAATTCCCTTGGGTTTATAATCCATTGGGTTTATAATATAAATTCTTTGGGTTAATAATATTTATCCCATGGGTTTTTAATATTAATTCCTTGTGTTTGTAATATCAATCCCTTAGGTTTATTAATGTAAGGGTTCGTAATCCTAGGGTAGAATATTATGATATGGTTTATATATTAATCCTAAGGTTTAATATAAATACCTTGGGTTTATAATCCATTGGATTTATAATATAAATTCCTAGGGTTTATAATATTAATCATAGGGTTTATATTCCTAGGTTTTAATATTACGCATAGGGTTTACAATATTAATCTACTCGGTTTATGAGTTTTATGGTCTATATTCCTAGGGTTTAATATTATTCCCTTCGGTTTAAAATTATTCCCCTCAATTTATAATCCATTGAGTTTATAATATTAATGCCTTAGATTTATAAATTCACGAGGTTTACATTCCTAGGGTTTAATATTAATCCTAGGGTTTAAAATATTAAGCCCTTGGGTTTATTAGTTTTAGGGTTTATATTCCTAGGGTTTAATATTATTCCCTTGGGTTTAAAATTATTCCCTTAGGTTTACAATTTTAAACCCTTGGGTTTAAAATTATCCCCTTAGGTTTATAATATTAATCCCTTGGATTTAAATTTATTCTCCTCTTACTATAATCAATTGCATCTATAGTACTAATCCCTTAGGTTTATAAATTCCTTAGATTTATAGAATTAATATCTCGGGTTTATAATATTAATCCTAAAGTTTATAATATTAATCTTAAGGTTTATATTCCTAGGTTTTAATATTAATTGTATGCTCTAATGTTATTCCCTTGGGTTTATAATCCCTTTTATTAATAGCTTAGGTTTATAATATTGATCCTATGGTTTCTAATATAAGTCATAGGGTTTATATTCTAAGGATTTAGTTTTAAGCCTATAGTATATAACATTACTATTAGGGTTTAATATTAATCCATTTAGTTTAGAATCCCTTGGGTTTATAATATTAATCCCTTCAGTTTATTAATCTTATTGGTTATGTTCCTAGGATTTAATATTAAACCTAAGATTTAATGTTATATCAACCATGGTCCAACATCACATTGTGACAAAGAGTGCCAATATTAAGACCAACCATGGTCAATCAGATAAAAATTAGACTTGAATTAAAAAGAAGGAGTTACAGCTCATAGGTGAGTACTGCACCTGGAGACCGCACTCAACAAAGAGAACTCTCTCTGTACGCTCTACTTCCATCAAATGAGCAATTACATCATTAAGTACATTACTATAGATCAGGAAGTTGCAACCAAACTCCTAAACTCTAGGAAGAAATCCTAAACTAAGGAGATACGTTACAACTTGTGTAACCATTTCTCCATTAATACAAAATAATATTAATTATTTTCAACTCCCCTCCTTAATGGAGAAAGGATTATCCTGAACTCCTAGCATCCCTCTAAACAATTCAAACTTTACATGCCCAAGAGGCTTAGTAAAAATATCAGCCATGTTATCACAAGTTTTACAATATTCAACACATATCTCTTTTGACTGTTGTTTCTCTCGAACAAAATGAACCTGAGTATCGATATGCTTAGTATTTTTATGAAAGACTGGATTGTATGCAAGCTTGATGGTACTCTGGTTGTCGGTTTTGATAATAGTTGATTCTTTCTGCTCTGCTCCTACATCGTTGAGAAGTCTTCTCAAACAGATAGCTTCACATGTGGCTGCACACAATGCTTGGTACTCAGCTTCACATGAAGATAGAGCTACAGTGTGTTGCTTTTTGCTGCTCCATGCTATGACCCCGAATCCAATGCTGAATGCGTAACCTGTGATAGATCTTTGATCATCCAAGTTACCTGCCCAATCGGAATCTGAAAAACCTGCTAGAATAACATCAACAGTGTCAGTGTACAAAATTCCATAATTACTAGTACCACTAAGATACCTCAACACACTTTTTGCTGCGACGCAATGACTTTTGAGTGGTTTTGACATGAACTGGCTCAACACACTAACAGAATATGCCAAATCTGGTCTAGTTGTAGTCAGATATATCAAACTGCCAACTAGCTGTCTGTACATGGTTGCATCCACCTCTTAAGTACCGTCGTCACTGCTCAACTTTAAGTTCTGCTGTAATGGTGTTGCTGCTGATCTACACTGCTCTATTCTGACCCTTTCCAGCAAGCTTCTGGCATACTTCCCTTGAGTAAGAAAGGTTTGTCCAGAGTCTTTCCATCTCATGCACTTGTGACATCTGATTTCTTTGATCAGATTGTTAGCATTCCCTATTATGATCATATCATCTACATACAAAGAAATCAAAATAATTTGCCTCTGTTTATTAAACTTGGTATACAAATTTGGATCATTCAAGCTCCTATGGAAGCCATGCTGTACAAAAAATGAGTCAATTTTCCGATACCACGACCTGGGTGCCTGTTTTAAACCATAAAGTACCTTTTTCAATTTACACACAAGATGTTCCTACCCGTTTTTCACAAAACCTTCAGGCTGTACTAAATACATTTCTTCCTTCAAGTCACCATTCAGAAATGCAGACTTAACATCTAGCTGGTGTAGCTGCCATTTTTGTTTTTTTGCCAAGGAAATTAGCATTCTAATGGTGTTTAATTTGGCTACAGGAGCAAAGGTGTCATCGAAATCTATTCCCCCTTTCTGTGAGTAACCCTTTGCTACCAGTCTAGCTTTAAGTTTCTCTATACTCCCATCTGCATTTATTTTTGGTTTATACAGCCTTTTGCATCCTATGGGGGTTTTACCTTCAGACAATTCAACCAAATCTCAAGTATGGTATCTGTTTATTGATTCTATTTCCTCATACATTGTAGCCCTCAATGCATCTGATTTACTTGCTTCCTCATAATTTGTAGGTTCTACAATTTTTAGAAACTTTGACATTAATTCATAGCCTTTCAATTTAGAAGGTAATCGAGTATTCCTACTTGATATCCTTCGTAGGGGACTTACCTCAAATCTGTCTATTTCAGCCTTTTCTGGGCTTGCATTATTGATTACATTTCCTGTTAATATTCTTCTTGTTTCTGCTCCTGCTCTTCATCTTCCTCACTATTTTCTTCCATTAGCAATGGAATGTGCCAATCACTATTAGAGTCATCCTTTCCTTCTTCAACCTGTCCTAGTTCTAACATTGTAAATTCCCCAGGATTCCCAAGATTGAAAGGACCAACATGTTCGCCCTCCATAAGTCGCATAAGGCCTTCAACCAGATCAGAAACGAACTGGAAGCTCCGTGTTTGTTCCCCATCTCCATAGACTGTCAAAGGCTCCTTGCACAAAGCCTAATCAACAAAATTACTTGCAACCCAACCATCATCACGACACATTCGCGGATCGTATGTATTGAAAATTCGAGCAATCCGAACCTCAACATTTGCTCTCATAGTCAGAGTTTCGGCTGTTCTCTTACCCTCATCATAGCAACTATGGACTCCGATGGGATTAACATTGCTCCAATAAGCTTCAGTTTGAGGATGTTCAAGAGGATCTCCATAAACCTCACTAGTACTTGTAAGCAAAAAACGTGCCCCAACATGCTTGGCAAGTCTAGATATGTTCAAGATTCCAACATCATTGGTTTTGATAGTCCTCACAGGATTGTGTTTGTAATGCACAGGGGAAGCGGGGCAAGCTAAATGGTAGATCTAATCAAACTCCAACAATAAGGGTTCCACAACATCATGCCTTATCCGTTCAAACCTCGGATTGCCAAAATGATGCAAAACATTCTCCTTCCTTCCTGTGTAGAAATTTTCGACAACAATAATGCTATCACCTCTTGCCATGAGCCTGTCAAGTAGATGACTGCCAACAAAGCCAGCTCCACCCATCACGACAACTCACAGGGACTTTCTCTTCAAACCTAGGGGCACTTTAGCCCCCGAATTCACCATCGAACTTGAATGATACTGAGCAAACCGAGAAATAGGAGTCTGATAAACAACCCGATGAGTTTTTTCGTGCACAAACCATCCATTTTCATTAACATTAGAAGCCAAAAATCCAGGCTGAAGGATAAAGAAAGTCGATGCGATGGCGATTCCTATCAAAATAAACACCAGCCACTGCTCCCTGAGCAAATAATCTACTGGCCTGATAATAGACCACGTCTTTTCTGGCTTAAGAGAGTACTCATCACTGTTATTCATATTGGATTGATAAAATTTCTGATCCTCTGATGAATAATCTTCAATGAGCCACCACCGGGCAAGTCCGATCTACTACCACCAAACAGATCAGGAATTCCAATGCCCCACCACCAGGCAAATCTGATCTACTACCACCGAACAGATCAGGAACTCCAATGCGCCACCACTGGGAAAATCCGATCTGCTACCACCGAACAGATCAGGAACTCCAATGCGCCACCACTAGGCAAGTCCGATCTGCTGCCACCGAACAGATCAAGAACTCCACTGCACCACCACCGGGCAAGTCCAATCTACTACCATCGAACATATCAGGAATTCCAATGCGCCACCATCAGGCAAATCTGATCTGCTACCACTGAGTAGATTAGGAACTTAAATGCGCCACCACCGAGCAAATCTGATCTGCTGCCACTGAACAGATCTGAAATTTCAAAGTGCCACCACCAGGAAACTCCGATCTACAAAAAATTGCATATTTTCTAAAGAGAAAGAGGCTGGCGCTTCTCGACGGCGAAATACCCACGCCGAAAACAAAATCGATGCGTCTTATGAAATTGGCACGATTAAGGCTTGATTTTCTGCGCCAATAGTAATTCCTCGTGCACTGGCGCGATTATCTCTCTCAAAATCGCACCAAATGGCGCGAATGTTCCTTAATAAACAGCGCCAACCCTTTCTTCTGCTCAAAAAATGGCGCAACTATTCGCGACGAAACTGCGCTAACCTTATTTTCCACTCAGAGATGATCAGTCATCTGAAACCTATCTTCAAGTGTTACTGCAGTCCACCTGATTCTACGAATGCTTTTGTACACTCCACCGCTACTACAGTTCTATAATCAATGATGCCTCCTAAAAAAAAATTAAGGTTATCCCTACTTTGTGCTCTGATACCAAGATAAAAATTAGACTTGAATTAAAAAGAAGGAGTTACAGCTCACAGGTGTGTACTGCACCTGGAGACTGCACTCAAACAAAGAGAACTCTCTCTATACGCTCTACTTCCGTCAAATGAGCAATTACATCATTAAGTACATTACTAGAGATCAGGAAGTTGCAAGCAAACTCCTAAACTCTAGGAACAAATCCTAAACTAAGGAGATACGTTACAACTTGTGTAACCATTTCTCCATTAATACAAAATAATATTAATTATTTTCAACTCAATCATGGTCAACCATGGTCCAACGTCACATTGTGACATTTATTCTTTCAATATGAAAAGATGGTCAACCATGGTACAACATTTCATTGTGAAAAATATTGTCTCAATATGAAAATCAATCATGGCCAACCATGTTTGTTTTATCGTTTATAATATTTACCTTGGGGTTGATATACCTTGGGTTTACAATATTAATCCTTTGGGTTTTTTGGTTTTTAGTATTAATCCCTCATTTTTATTAGTGCCTTAGGTTTACAAAATCAATCCCTTGGGTTTATTAATCTAAGGTATCATACTCTTATGGTATAATATTATGATATGGTTTATATATTAATCCTAAGGTTTAATATAAATACCTTGGGTTTATAATATTAATCATAAGATTTAATATTAAGCCTAGTGTTTACAATATTAATCCCTTGGGTCTATTAGTTTTAGGATTTATATATCTAGTGTTTAATATTCATCCTAGGGTTTGATATTATTCCCTTGGGTTTAAAATGATTCCTTTGGGTTTAAAATGACTCCCTTAGGTTTATAATATTAATCCCTTTAGTTTTTAATATTAATCCCTTAGGTTTATAAATTCCTTGGATTTATAGTATTAGGCTTTTGGGTTTATAATATTAATCTTACGGTTTATATTCCTAGGGTATAATATTAATCCTAAGTTCTAATGTTATTCCCTTGGGTTTATAATATTAATAATTAGTTGGGGTTATTAATCCCTTTTGTTTACAATGTTAATCCCTTTTGTTTACCGATCACTTGTGTTAATAATCCCCAAAGTTTATAATATTAATCCTTGGGTTTATTAATCCTATAGGCTTTTATATTAATCCATTGGTTTTTTAATATGAATAATCCTTTGGGTTTATTAATCTCTTTGGTTTATAATATTCATTATTGGGCTTATAGTATCAATCCATTTGGTTTATAATATGTATCCCTTTTACAAATAATAATTATAATAATTATTAATAATAAATATTTATTAATATTTATTAATGATTAATATTATTTTTAGGATTACTAATTTTTAATATTAATATTTATATTATTATGAATTATGAATTATAAATATTTCTATTTATTTTATATTTATATTTAGGCTATTAATGCCAATGTCATATTATCACATTTATAAAATTAATTCTTTGGGTTTATAAAATTAATTCTCTGGGTCTATAATATTAATTCCTCAAGTTTATTTCCCCTTGGTTTATAACATTAATCCTTTGAATTTATAATATTTGATTTTTAGTATTCGATTTATAATATCACATTTAGTGTAAGTGTTTGAAATGTTGGATTTCTAATATTGGGATTTATAATATTGGATTTGATCATTTTAAGGTTTATAATATTAATATGATTATTAATTGCTTAGGTTTATTAATCTATTGGGTTTACTAACCCTAAAGGTTCATAATATTTATCCCTTGGGTTTATAATATTAACCCCTTGGGTCTATCTTTCCCAAGGATTTATAATATTAATCCCTTTGGTTTATTTTTATTAATGTTAAGGTTTAATATTCTTTTAAGTCTTATAATAGTAGGGTTTATATAATAATCCACTGGATATAAAATATTAATCTCTGAGGTTTATAATCTTAAGATTTGTAATTGTAGGGTTTATAATATTAATCCTAATGTTTTTAATCTCTTGGATTTATAATATTAATGCTAGGTTTTATAATCATTTGTGTTTACAATACAAATCTTAGGGTTTAATATTGTTCCCTTGGGTTTATAATATTAATCCCTTGAGTTTATAATATTATTATACACTTTGGTTTATTAATCTCTATTAATATAGTTAATATTATTAATATACTATATTATTTATATATGGGTCGATATTATTAATATTGTGATTATAATATAAGTATATATAAAAGATATTGATAGGTATGTTAATATGTTAATAAATGTATATTAATCATTAAGATAATGGTAAGAAATAAATAAATATTATTAGAAATAATCGTATACTATTACTATATTATGTTAATTTTGTTATTGTTATATATATATATATATATGTGTGTGTGTGTGTGTGTGTGTGTGTGTGTGTGTGTGTGGATATAGATGTGGTTTTTATTAGTTATATAGTTATTAATAAGTACAAATAGTCATTCTCTAATAGTCACATTAACACTATACATCTAATAATTATTTAATGTGATTCATAAATGCCTATTGACATATATCAACCACATTTACTAATGTGGTTGTATATGTGCTTCATATATGGCTATCAACATATATCAACCACATTAGTAAATGTGAGTTTGCTAGTTTTTTAGGTCAATACAAGTGAACTTGGTCACTACGAGATAAAGCACTTAACTTTAAAACATTCTAGTAAGGCCATATGGATATTAATAATTTTTTAATCTCAAGGAGGTTTCCCTTTGTAAGTTTAATCAACTAATCATATACTATATAAATAAAACAAAATATTATTAAAAAATAATCAAATTGAATATCAAAGGCTAAATTATAGAAACAAATGTAAGAATATTATTTCTAGTGAAACCAAAACTAATAATGGTGAAACTAACCAATTCGATTACAATATATATTGTTTGTGGCAAGTATAACAAGTGTTGCATGGCATCATAGTCCTTGTCATTCAAGATATGTCCGTACATATTAGTTAGGTAACTAAATTCTTTACATCATTTATTTTCCTCATTACATCTTCTAGAAACATACAAAGAATAATTGTCTCAGACTCATTTTTGGGTAAATACTATATTAATCAAGTTTATGAAAGTCCTGAGATTTTATAGAAGAATATCCTTCGTACCACCCATTAACAAATGTAACTCTTGCTTTAGAATTAAAATTCTTAAAAAAACATGGTAGAAAGCCCTTGGACCTTAAAAATTTTAACTAACCTGTACTCATAAAGTTAGAGTCCATCTCAGTTAGAAGATACGAAGAAGAAAATAAGTAAAGGTAATCATATAAGAAATTAAGTTGTTTTATATGTAACTGTTTAATAATTATATTTTCAATTTATGTGATGACCAAGAAAAGAGTAGAGAATGGTTGGTTATGCAGGAAAGAATAACATGTTATTAGGTATAAAATGCCAAACACATTACAAATCCTATCTAGATTTGAATTATGAGTTGTGGTACTATCTTTAATTTGAAAACAAAAATTATTTCTAAATAATTATATAGAGAAATAAATAAAGTTTATTTTTAGATAATGCATGGAGAGAAAAGAACAAAGATCTACTTCTAGGTAAATCATATAAACTATAATGAAACTATTTTCAATAGAGAGTTCGATTTCCATTAGAATTCATAAATTATCTAGTACATACAATTTATACTTACGAATATGACATATGTCCGAGTTAATGCATACGAAATATGATCATTCATTGATTGATATTTTCTTTGATAAAAGGAATAAATACCTAACTTTCCCAACTAACTAATCATAGAACTATATGAGGTGTGACATCCCTGTGTTTTTCCTTTTTAAGACATAGCTATCTTTAGATTATTGAATTATTGTTTGAACTTAATGGATATGGAAGTGAGGATTGAAATTAATTGATTATGTAATTAAATTTTATTTGATAAATAAATGAATTCATTTGGGAATAATCAAGAAAGAGCACATAAGTAATAGACACTTCTTGGTATTTAGAAAAAGGTTGTTAATTTCTCAAGTCCACATAGTGGATCTTCTCAAATATTCTCCTAAAAAAATCGTAGGAGAAAACTTATCATTTAAGAATAGCATAAAGGGTGAGAAAGATTATGGCAAGAACTTAGCTAGACAAAAATCATAAGTTGGGTGAAAATAAAATGAAAAGAACAACAAGAGAGAAAGGTGTGATTTAAATGAAAAATAAGGAATTTTTCTTATTTGAATTAAAAAGCCTAGGTAAATGAGTGGTTCAGACCCTAAAATCAAGACTACGCTAAGGAAGAATTTTCTCGGAAAAACTATAACAAAACCATTGAGAAATATAGAAAAGGTTTTTGATTCCTAGATGTAACAAGTCCAAGCTCTGGGGGAATTTTTTGTTGCAATTCGTTCATTGCGAAGAACATGCTCTCTCCCCAAGTATTTCCAAGAGGTTGGTTGTGATGAGATGATTTTGATTTTATTGTTTACGTGCTAAACTATATATTCATTAATGTTATTTATTGTTATGAGTTCTATTGAAGTTGTTGAATTATACAAGGAACTAACTATGGTGAATAAATAGAGTAAATTGTTATGGACAAAACTACGCATTCATATATAGAATAATAATTTTTAACAAAATTGTTTATTCATAATATTATGGTTATTATAGATTGAATATTTAACATAGGCTAATCTATTTGATTAAATTTTAGTATATGCTTGAGATTGTATATATACCGTATAGAGTTAAATTGTGATATATAGAAGGGATACTAATATTATTCTTGGAAAAAGAGAATTTAAATAACTATATTCTTAGAGTATTTAATATAAAGAAGAATAAGATTATAACTCACTGTTAATGCATACATCAGAATAATAAAGTATGACTTCTTCCAAAAGAGTGAGGGGGTACATGATTAAAAAGAGAAATGTTATGAGTTCCTGTAGATGAAATGGCCAATGAATTCATATAAGGAAACATGGAATAGACAAGGTAAGTTTGTATGTCATTAAAATTAGATCTATTTGTGAGTCTGGTTAAGACTCTTTATTAAACAATAAGAAAATACACTAAGTTTCCTACCTTACTAGAATCCACCTTTTAGTAATTAAAACTAAGTAGACACTTTGACAATACTTGTTGAGGAGTATAGTAAGTTGAAACAAATTATATATGTATATAAATATATAATAATCATATGTTGCATACATATAAATAAAAGGTTGTGTGCAATCAATAATACATTAGATGATGTAAGAATCCATACTAGTGGTAAAGGAATCAATGAAGTTGCATGTAAATAACCTTCATGAAGGAAAAATTATTATCATGGTTCATGGATATAAACACATCGTATAGATCAAATGTTATTATACATACACTAAATTATAGATTGAAGTATCTGTACTTACAAGGGACGAAATATTTCCTCCTTACTAGAACTACATTAAACTATAAAGCTATATATGCCTATAATGGCAAGAGCCCAACAAGTATTAACTAGTGAGGAAGTAAATTATGGGATAAATTCTATTATACTAGTGACAAAGTCATTGTATATTGAACTAGTTAAAAAAGGGATTCAACCCTGATAAGGGTTTCAAAATATCATGGGGGCTTCACTCAATGAACCTTGACATATCATGTGCATTCATGGCATACTAAACAATACCCTTATTTTTTCTGCATATTAAGAAACACCTCTAAAAATCACATTATTTAATCCCCTATCAATAACAACACAATAAAGCTTCATGATTTAAACAAACCCTACTTTAACTAGATATTGTAGGTATCCATTCTTTCATTCACATTTTTGTATACCACATTATATTTTTTCATCAAATTTGAGCTCCATTTTTTATACTTGCCAATATAAAAACCCATTACCCCCTATTATATGCTCAATATATTATGTAATTTTTCCTCAATATATATCCCCAAATATGAATGCACCTTGTATGGTATTTCTCCCAGAGTGAAGCTCCCATGAAAAATATAAAGAACTAATACATATAATTCATAAAATAATCTGAACTATGATATAAAATAAAACAAATGATTCTTTGAAAGCAATTTCCATAAAGAGATAAAGTGTAAGCAACCCCACTAAAAAATTATAAACATAGATATTTTTTTCCAAAAGGAAAAATCGTAATTTTATTAATTAAAAGAAAATTACATGTTGCGGATGCTATGGCAGATTCCATCGGTAGTTGTTGACTGCTGACAATAATGTACAAGTGGGGAAAAGTCATGCTTTTTGCCCTTTTTTCTTCTCAACCTTTCACCACTCCCCTTAAGTTGGTAATGTAGATACAAGTGCTATGTTATGAAACCAGCTCAAGAAAAGATAGAAAAGATAGATCAACGCCTTAGAATTCAGCCTCTTCGAGGGGGCAACCTCCTTTACATGACATAAATGAACAATTCTTCGATGATACAAATGACAAAACCTCCTTTCTATATATAGGATTCTAAGGAGTCACAATATAACCCAGCCGACCTAACAATAATAATATAAAGCCACAAAAATAACAATAGAGGGATTCTATGGGGCACAATAATAACAATATGGGGATAATAGGGGCACAAAAATATTAATGAGGGATGCAACTACAATAGTAATGGGGTAATTACTAGTATTATAGGGACCCAACATGCCCCTCTCCTTAAAAAAAAGTGTTGTCCTCAACACTTGAGTAGTTCTGGATGCTTCTGTATAAAATTCTCATCCTCCCATGTGGAATCTTCGACGGATAAGTTCTTCCACTTGATAAGATACTCTGAAATTGATCGATTTCGTAGCTATCGAGTTCTTGTTTCTGTGACTGCTTCCGGTTCCAATATAATTTTTCCTTCCTCGTCAAGTTTTGGCAATATTGTTTGAACTAGGATCTTGTCGCCTATAACCTTGTTTAAACATGAAACATGGAAAACTGGGTGCAATTGAGAAGCTGCAGGAAGCTCCAATTTGTATGCCATAGTACCAATCTTTTGCAACACCTTGTACAGACCATAATACTTTGGTGATAATTTATTATCCTTCTTAGCTTGCTTGAGGGACATTTGCTTATATGGTTGTAGCCATAGGAATACCTAATCACCTACATCAAAACTTCTTTCACTGCGATGTTGATCTGCCTGTTGTTTCATTCTATTATGTGCCAACACGAGGCTATCCTTTAAGAGTTGGAGGACTTGTTGTTGATGTTCGATGTGATGTTCCATTGCTTTAACCTTAGGATTTTCTCTTAAATATGATGTGATGGATGGTGGCTGATATCCATAAATTGCCATAAATGGGGTCATTTTTGTTGTTGTATGGAAGGAAGTGTTATACCATCGTTCAGCCAGAGGAAATCATTTGGCCCATTGTGTCTGTTTATCAGAGACAAAGCAACGAAGATATCCTTCCAAACATTTGTTTACTATCTCAGTTTGCCCATCAGATTGAGGATGATAAGATGAGCTATGAGCTAATTGAGTACCAAGCCAAGAAAATTATTCTGTCCAAAAATTTCCAGTGAAAATGGGATCTCTGTCACTTACAATAATCTTTGGGTTTCCATGTAGCTTTTGAATTGTTTCCATAAATCCAGTAGAAACTGTACTGGCTTTAAATGGATGTGATAATGCACAAAAGTGTGCATACTTGGTAAGTCTGTTAACTACCACCATGATGACACTCTTTCCCTCAGACTTGGGTAAACCTGTGATAAAATCCATTGAAACCTCCTCCCAACGTTGGCTTGGAATGGATAGAGGTTGTAATAGACCTGGTGTCTTAATTGTTTCAGCCTTATTTTGTTGGCAAACCAAACATTCCGCCACAAATTTTTGAAAATCCGATTTAAGGCCATCCCAAAAAAATTCCTTCTTAACCCTGTGGTAAGTTTTTAAAAATGTTGAGTGCCCTCCTAAGGGAGAAGTGTGCAATTCCATAAGAATATTTTGTTTTAGTTGGGAATTCTTACAGAGGTATAAGCGATCTTTGTACCATAAAGAATCATTTTTCCAGCTAAATGTATTAGACGTACTGGAATCTTCTTGTAACTTTTGAATAAGTGCCCATACTTCTTCATCATTCTTCCATTCCTCCCTTGCTTTGTTTATCCAATCTGGTTGGATAATAGAAATGGCGCACAACAATGCTTCCACATCCTCATCCTTTCTTGAGAGTGCATCTGCCACCACATTTTGCTTCCCTTTTTTGTAGATGATTTCAAAGTCATAACCCAACATCTTTGTGACCCACTTTTGTTGCTCTTCAGAGGATAATCTTTGTTCTAAAAAGTATTTAAGGCTATCATGATCTGTTTTTACCTTGAAGTGTCTTCCCATTAGGTAGGGTTGCCATTTCTTAAGTGCATGGAGTATTGCCAACATTTCTTTCTCATAAATAGCTTTGTGTAAAAACTTTCCCTTGATTGGACGACTTTCAAAAGCAATGGGTCTTTCATCTTGCACTAAAACAACACAAATTCCATTTTATGAAGCATCACATTCCAAAATAATGGTTTTTGTGAAGTCTGGTGTATCTAAGACCCGTGCTTGGCACATTGCCTCTTTAAGATGTTCGAAGGCCTTTTTTGCTTATGGATTCCATGAAAATGCATCTTTCTTCAATAATGTTGTTAGAGGTGCTGTTATTCTCCCATACTTCTTAACAAACTTGCGATAATACCCTGTCAACCCGAGAAATCCTCGCAGATGCTTTATGGATGTGGGGATTTTCCATTCCTTAATGGATTTAATTTTGCTAGGGTCTACCATAACTCCTTCATGAGATACAATATGACCCAGATATTCCACCTCTTGCACTCCAAAGAAACATTTGCATCTTTTTGCATATAATTGTTTCTCCTCCAATAGTTGTAGCACCCTATCAACATGTTCAACATGATCCTTCCAAGACTTGCTGTAGATTAGTATATCATCAAAAAATACTAACACAAATTTTCTAAGGAATGGTTTGAAAATGGAATTCATCAAACCTTGAAATGTTGAAGGTGCATTGGTAAGGCCAAAAGGCATGACCAAAAATTCATAATGACCATCATGAGTTCTAAATGCTATTTCCAAAATGTCTTTAGTCTTCATTCTGATTTGATGATATCCTAAACGAAGATCCAACTTGGTGAAGTAAATTGATCCATGCAATTCATCCAATAATTCATCAATGACGGGAATGGGAAACTTATCTTTAATAGTGAGCTTGTTGAGCTCCCTATAATCCAGACACATGTGCCATGATCCATCCTTCTTGTGCACTAATACTACTGGAGCAAAGAAAGAACTTTGACTCGGTTGAATTATACCAGCCTCTAGCATTTCTGCAACCATACGTTCAATTTCACTCTTTTGGGCATAGGGATATCTGTATGGCCTGATGTTTGGAGGAACACTTCCTGGAATCAAATGAATAGCATGATCATGATCACAAATAGGTGGGAGACCTTTGGGAGTCTCAAATACCTTGGAATGATTGTCCAAGGCTTTTTGGAGATCTAGAGAAATAGATGATTGCAATGTGTAAACATCCAGTGAACATAATTGTGCAATTACACCCCTTTGTTCCTTTTTTAGAAGCTTTGTCATACCATTAGAGCTAATTATCTTTCCTGGTTTCCCTACAATACCCCTTAATTCAACTTCCTTTCCTTCCACGGAAAATTTCATGAAAAGTTCTTGAAAATTGAAAGCTATTGTACCCAAGGATTGTAGCCATTGTACTCCTAGTACAACATCAACACCTCCAATTGGAATGGAAAGCATTGGGATAGTCAATACATATTCTCCCGTCGATAGCTTTATATTATGGCACTTTCCAGAGCAATTTATTGTTCCTCCATTTACAACCATCACTTGACACTCTGGTGCTGGGTATAAGAAGCAATTCAATTCTTTCGCTACCTTACAATGAATAAAATTGTGGGTACTTCCTGAATCAATCAACACTAGTACCTTTTTCTTCTTGATTTATCCTTCTATCTTGATGGTTTGAGGAGTGGTAATTCCCGCCAATGCATTACAAGATATGGTCGGATTCATTTCTTCTTTATCTAGGCTTTTTCCCTCGAGTATATCCTCTTCTTTTGACCTTTCTTGCTCCTTTTCTTCTTCCTCTTCACAATCTATGTAGAATAATTTCTTCTCAGCACACTTATGACCTTTAGTGTATTTGCTATCACAACTGTAACAAAGCCCTTTTGCTCTTTTTTCTTCCAATTGTTGTGGTGTCAACCTTATAGGTTGTGGAAGACTAGGAGCAACTACACTTCCATCTTTATAGTTGAGAGTGGTATGCTTCTTGGTTGCCATAATTTTGCTTTCCATTTTTCTTGCTAACCTGAATGCCTTCTCTAATGAATCAGGTTCCCAAAGGCGAACATCATGTTGGATATTATCCTTTAAAGACCCTATGAACACATCAATCCTATGTTCCTCTGGAATGTCTTTTACCCTTATGTTCAATTTTTGGAACTCCTCAATGTGATCCATTATTGAACCCTTCTGTTTGAGACTTATCAATTGGCTAAAAAAAGCGTTGCTTTTTGTATCCTCATAATGTGCTATCAATTCTTCCGTAAAAATTGCCCAAGTGATAAACTATTTACAAGAGCAAAGCCATTGATACCATACAAACTGATTTGGTTCCAAATATAAAGTTGCAATACGTACCTTTTGTGTGTTTTGCACATTATTGAGATCGAAAAATTGCTCCATTTGTAATATCCATGTTGCGGGATCCTTGCCATCAAACTTCCTCATATCGATTTTTGGAATATGGTGGGTTTTTGATCCCACATTAGAGTCTAAGAAATCATGATTAACATTTCTTTTGTTCGCATCATGAGTTTCCTTTACTACCTTTTCACATTGGTAAGTATTTCCTGTAGAAAATTTGTCAAATCTGTCATCAAATCTGCCATGCCTGTCTTCAAATTTGTGTTTAAATCTATCTTCAAGTTGTCCATCTTAGCTTCCATGCCATTTATCTTAGCTTCTATTAGCTTTTGTGATAGTGACATTTGTTGCACTTGTTCTTGTAATTTTGATATATCATGTAGCATTTCTTCCTCTTCTTCATGAGTCATGCTAGAGCTTTCAGGTTCCTTACTTGGCGTTTGCATTTTCTTTCCTCAAGGCATCAGTTATCGATAATAATGCTCTACTATGCCCTTTGAAATCCTTCAAAATAAATTTTCAAGCCAAGCTTAAGCAAAAATTTAAGAAATTCTACACTCTTTTTTTCACTTTGTGTGAGCTCGATATTGCCTATGATTTATCTTTGTACTTTCTAATCATCTAGTTCTAAATTTGTGACCTGAAGTAGCCCTCTGTTTCCTCTTTCCAATGCCACAAGTCTAACCCAAATTGGATTCTCCAAGGAAGAGTTATGTGAAATCTCCCACAGTGACTTGATTATAGACTAGTTCAGTAGAGCGAAATTGTACGACGTGCCACGAGTCCCTGTTTCGACCTTTGGATCTGAAAAATTCATACAAGAAACTACAGTCCGTCCTCTTTCTGCACCTTCTTACGAAATTTCAATCTGATCCCCAGAGAGAAAGTTATGACTATTTTCCCCAGGTCACCTGTTTGGAATGTAATTCAGAAGTCTGCAGAAAGACCACCTTCCTCAAATCATATCTCCGCAAATATAGCGTGAAAAACTCTGAAATTCAGACCCGAGGTTCAGCACGATTTCTTCTCAAATGGACTTCTTTTACAACTTCTGAAATGTCGCAGAAAAAAATTTATAGCGAAAATTCCACGATGACCTGTTTAGAGAAGCGAAACCATGGAATCCAAAGCTCTAATACCAAATGTTATGAAACCAGCTCAAGAAAAGATAGAAAAGATAGATCAACACCTTAGAATTCAACATCTTCGAGGGGGCAACCTCCTTTACATTACATAAATTAACAATTATTTGATGATTCAAATGACAAAATCTCCTTTCTATATATAGGAGTCTAAGGAGTCACAATATAACCCAGCTAACCTAACAATAATAATATAAAGCCACAAAAATAACAATAGAGGGATTCTATGGGGCATAGTAATAACAATATGGGGATAATAGGGGCACAACAATATTATTAAGGGATGCAACTACAATACTAATGGGGTAATTACTAGTATTATAGGGACCCAACATGCTAGTGAAGTGTCAGCCATAGGTCCAGCGTTGTCTTTATCAAAATCTGAGGTGTCTGATATGTGATGTCATTTTGATCCACTAGTATCCATTGTTTCTGGTATCTTAACGGGTTGTGAGTCCATCAGATCTTGTGGATTTAAATCCTCTGCTTCTGGTTTTTTATTCATCTGATTTTTCTCATTGGGTATGACATGTTCAACATCCTCTTCCTCCTCATCGTCGGAGAGTGGTGGAGGAAATTGCCATCCTTTGTCTTGTTTCCCTAATTTCTTCTTCCTACGGATGTCTTTTTGGCTTCTGGACACATGTTTTGTAGACGTCCTGTTTGTTGGCAAGTTCTACATCTAAATGTTGTATTTTCATAGTCTAAGACTTGTGTCTAGTACCTCTGTTTATGCTTCAGCTGAATTCGATCTGGCAAACCTCTGCTGAGATCTACTTCCACACAAATTTGTGCGAATGTGTAGATTCTTTCCTCCAGTCTTTGGTTGTCCATTTTGATATAACGCACGATGATGTTATTCCTACAAGGACTTGTTGATTCCAAAGATGTATTTGGAGGTTGTGCATGCGAACCCAAATTGGCATCCTTGAAACAACCATTGTGTTTGGATCAAATTTTGGAAACCATGGTGTGATGAAAAGACGCGTGGACCCCCAGAACCAAGGTCCTTCCTAAATTATGATATCTCTAGCCTCTGCTAAAGGGAAGTTCACTATGAAGAACCCCTTGGAACAGAGATGTATTTCACATTGTGTAGTCTACTTTGTGAAAATCCAATGAAATAACTCAACTGGCTTGGGCCAAAAACAGTTGAATATGAAAATTATAGCTTGGTTTTCAAATATAGTACAGTGCTCATCTGTTTCTGGTATATCTATGTTTAATTCTGGGGTATGATTCAGCTACTCCACAATATATGGCCTTGGTTCCATTCCTGCTTGTTTTGGTGGTGCTGCGGATGTATTTTTCCCTTGGAGAATGTTTTTGAAAGATAGTCCTCCATTTTTTTCCCTTGATGTGTTTCTACGTTTTTTACTGAGCAACTCCCAATTCCTTCTCCCCTAAAAGGACTTTTACAGTTATCTGCCACGCCACCTCTTAGTCTCAGATTGAGAATTATGGTTGACACAAGTGCGATTTTGTAGTCCATAAGATGCTTGGAATCTTGAAGTGCTCTGCCCCCATGTATCAAATTTTGTAAACTGGTGGGATATCCCACTCGTTGGGAGATAAGGATATTTAGATGCTTCACACAATTAGTTCCATGTACCCAAATGAATGTGTTTTTCCGACAGGGGTTTTGATAAAAACTTGGAAACGAAGGGTACTTACGAGAGCTCCAGGTTTTGTTTCCATCTGGGGGTAGCTTGTCTGATCAACAGCAGTTGCGCTTCACCGTAATGTGGGCTTTCCATTCCATAAAAGGGTTCTAGTGCCCTATTCTTGTCAATCGTTTATCTGCAATAGCTCTGCTTTAAGTTGTTCCATCTTCAACCCCATGGACCTTTGTACAACCCCTCTTTTGGCATTGGGTGATTTAGCCAGAAGGGAATCAAACATTTCCAGGGTTTGTTTCACAGTGTCTCTATCGATTCTGGCTATTTCCGCGACCCAAGTTCATATTTGTCCTTTGTATTTGGGGGTTCCGTTGAAGAGACATTTTTTGGATCCCTTTGTAGTAAGGGTTTCTTACTGTTTAGAAGACAAATTCAGGGTTGACATGATGGGGGTTTCCAACGGCCTTGCAAATCAGAGTTCAAGGGTTGGATGGGAGGACTCTCGCTTAACCCTTGTGGGCTTTGTGCAGATCTCTCATAGAAGTTGCGCCATCACCATAGTGGCCTCAAAACCTACTGCTCTTAGAGCCTTGGAACCATGGTCTCTCCTCTGTTGCATGCTGCCCCATCAATTTTGGTGATTGTCGTTGGCTCCTCTCCTGAGGAGTAGAGTGACCATCTCCTTATGACCCTCACAAGCGGCCACATGAAGGGCAGTCTGGAAATCGAAATCCGTGGAGTTGACATCTGTTCCTGAGTCAAGCAAAGCCTCTATGGCTGCAATATCCCCTCCATTGGCCAGATAAAGAAGTTGCATGCTCTCTTCCGACATTTCTCTCTCTCCGTCTTCGTCCTATCTTTGGTTCCATGATGGCGTTGCTATGACCCAAACCATAGAGAAGCTCGCTGAAGCAGATGCCATCGAGGGAGTTTGAACCTAGGTCAATTCTCGTGATTTCTTCTTCAGTTATCTCTTTCTTCTTTTTATAGAAGCATAGATATTATATAACAAATCAAAATAATACATATATAGTTAAATTGTTTACAAGGACCTCATAGTTTTAGGATACTATAAGTGAACAAGCTTTTAGCCTTTTAAATAGATTATAACGTTAAATTACATATTAGCCATCAAGCCCAGAAAACCTCACAAGGAAGAACATGTCCCTATTCAAAATAATATAGCCCATAAAACTGTAGGCATCATATCTCTATCAAAGAAACATAAATAAGATGTCTGAGACATATATGTTACAGTAAATCATTATGCTAATACAACTAACCAGTATGAGGAAAACAAATCCGATGTATTCTTGATTTTCGAACAAAATCACCAGAGACAAAAAGACCTAGTGTGAACACAATCCATTGAAACCATATGTATATCAATTTCAAGATATGGAATTTAAATCAAGAACAAGAAAGTATGGACAAAAGTATAAAAGAAAATGAGTATCCACACAAAGAGAAAAATCAAAGTATATATACCTAGAAAGTTGAATGTATTCCATCCCATGCCAGCACTCTGTAAATTCCAACATAAAATCAAAGTTAATATAATATCTTGGAGAGAAAAAAGTAATTACATTTTAAGAGTGAAAAACTAGAGATCGAACTAATAATTTCTGCATCAGACTCGTGAGTCATAATATTTTTTATAGTTGTTTTAAGTAGCATAGTAAAACAATAACAAAACTAGGGTTTGATAATTAAAAACCTTTGGCTCAAGATGATAACCATGAAGAAAGAATGGCGATTTTTCTGAGAGATATCAAAATCAAAACCCTAGAGGAGTGGAAACAATAAAAATGAAATAAAATAGTCTATTAAACATACAAGCCACAACCATAACTAGTGTATACAAAAATTTCCATAGAAACACTTTAGTGTTTCATGGATAAACCCTAGGTTGAAAGGTGACCTATACTCTATAGGAAAAATAAGAAGTTGAAGTGATATTTAAACTTACCTAAGGATACCATGAATCCATAACCTTTAGAATTGTACATTAAAACCATCATTGTGCCAATATCTGTATACAATAGCAAGAAGTGTTACAAAAGTCCTTAATGACTTATATGTTGATTGAATGAAATGAAATGAAAACCATGGGTTAAATTAACCTTAAAGAGATGTAGGTTAAATATTGTTTCCTGTATTAAACCATCATAAAGATAAAATCAACCTCCTTTTAAGTTAAATCCCTTTACTCCTATAAATTTCCGTTAAAATCACATGATAAGTTAATCAACAAGTACCAGTGCAAAAGAAGTTACGGGAAAGTTTCAAATGAAAACATTACCATTTCGTTAATGGAACTATAGGAATACCCTTCTCGTATGCAAGAATAATAACGCCTGGAAGTATTAAGGCTAACATCTGCAAGATTCGAGCAACACTCAGGCTGCATAAGACAAAAAAAAAATGACCCAAATGAATTGTAGGTTAGGATTCTTTACCCTATGGAAAATCTTGAGTAAAACCCCAACATTAGATTTCTAAATCAAATCCCAATTGTTGAAGGTGTGCATGGTATATAGATCATGTTAAGGGAAATGAGTCGTTGGATATGTCGCCATACATTGCCTATCAAATCTGACTCCATATGTAATGAACATCCCACATGATAACACATGTTCCTTATATGATAGGAAGATCAAATCATTTATACAATGTATGGGTCTGATACAATGAGTAATATTGTGCCATTTATATGATTAATGGAGAAGATATATTAACTTTACATATGTAAATAAAAGAACCAATAAAATTAATGTATAAGCCTAATGTTATACTAAAGAATGTAACCCTTTATAAAAAATGCAAGGATTTGAATTAAGTTGGATGTATATATGTATGTACTAAGGTTTTAAAACACCATCAAACATTATTAAAGTAATTGATGAGTTGCAAAATTAACCTCATGCATAATACCTATGCTACATATTGAATAATAACAATATAAATAAGAAAATAAAATTTACACATGATAATATATATAAGATAAGGGAATACTTTTCTATATATCCATGTTATAGAGTTACTCTGAGAAATGGGAGAAAATGTGTAGTAATCAAATATCATTTCTCTATTGGTAATATAGCAATAAAACATAAAAGAAACTAGTTGTGTAAGAGGTATGTTACATGATGATATTATGGTATAATCTTTCAAGCTATTATTCCAGATTGCATGGTTCATTCATGAACTATATTATGGCCAAAAAACTAATGTAGAGATATCTCGTATTTTGGTACTTGCAAAATAAACATAGTTTGACTCTTAAGAATTCATAATTTCTTCATTGGGAACTCGCGTAAGCCAAGGAACACTAAATTTTTTTCCCGATTAATAGGATATGTTATCATGTTATTTTAAGAAGAAAAATGATCTCTTTATGAGGTCATTTTTCTCCACCACAATACCACAAAAGGTTTATGCTTTCTTAGTATCTCCATGACATGGTCAGTAGATAGTTGCAAAAAAATTCCATAAAATTCGTTGGCTCTTTATGACTTTTTTTTTTTTCCAAATAAAAATCAAGTAATTTTATTATATATAGTAACAACACTACATCTGCATATGCTTGTGGCATTCATCTTGCTTGTAGCCCAAAATTCCCCTAATAAAGAACGGGGCATTATACTATTTTGCAAAATAGTACATCCAACAATATAATAAATTTTAATAATAGGGAAAACATTTATATACGAGACAAGGTCATCTTATAGAAGCCATATTAGCCCAAAATCTTGTAATATTAGAGAATATGCTATTTTTAAAAAATATTGTTAGAGTAGTGCTCATATGAATATGATAATTATAAAGTTTCTTATGTGAAAAAGAGAAAACAATCATAATTAGCCTCTAATTAGATTTTAAGCCATTTATCTGAAAATATTCTATGGATCCTTTCAGATCTTCTTAAAAAAATTTCAAGATGTTCGGTTCACTTTAGCTTTAACTTTCCTGAATCTATCTACTTCATGGCTCTACTCCCTACAAAAATGGGGAAAAGGATATGAGTGAATAAGAATTGTCATAAATATGCATATTTGTCATACTTTCCATAAGAAAATAATAATTTACATATTATATAATAATTATTAATTTACCTATTATATGATATTTATTATATTATTATTTTTATGTATCTAATTTTAGGTATTTAACTACTTTTATATATAATCCATATATTATATAATATTATTATACTATTATTTTGAAGCATTATGTACCCCATTGAAGTTAGGTATATTATATTATTATTTTCTGAAGTGTTATAAATATAAAATGAATTATCAATCTTCTTTATATTAAAATATCATATATTGTGGCCTACAATATACCTCTTTATAAAATAAATTTCTCACATGTTTGTAAAAATAATTTTAATATTTAGTAAAATTAAATTTTAAGAATAAATAAATTTTAAACCAAATATTTTTAACTGTGAATATTATTAAAGAATGTTCTCACCTTAAAAAATATCAATATCCGCATCATACCCATCAACAATTAATAAAAATAATAAACATATCCCATCCTTACTCTGCAACCATTTGTAATTAAAAAAATCCCTTTCTTCAATGAAATATAAACAGGGAGATAATAGAAAAATACATTCGCTACTTCATTCGTATTTTACAACTTTGTAAACCAAAAAATGGTGAAGATTCCCACATATTTGATACTAAATTTCTACCCTTTCTACTTACCAAGAAAGCCTGGGTACTATTTTCAGTGTAAACAAACCCAAAAGTTGTAGTGATATGCCTTCAATTCAAAATTTCAAGTTGAAGTCTCTCTAGTGTATTTACTATAAAAAGTCCAACTAGACACGCATGAAAGACCTAGCGCGGTCTCTATGGTGGTTGTTGCTTCATATTACATCAAAAACGTAATCACCATCAAAATATAAGCCTGCAAATGTGGTAGTGACACACCGAATTTAGTTCGGTAAGAAAATAGCCATTACATAATTCCAACCAACACTAGTTTATTTCAAGGGGAATAGAAAAAAAATGGATGGTCAATGCAATTTCCATGGTGCTCGAGTTCATAATATCTTCCATAAAACTTTCACATACAAACATCAGAACCCAAATTATATGAAGGTGCAGATATGTTAGGAGCGGGAACATGAATGCTTTTCAGCTTTTCCCTGAGTTGTTTAAGTAGAGATATGAAGAACAATAATAGTCCTATGTATATCTGTACCTTTGGATTTCTATATTTGTATGTCTGAGACTGATGGGCTGTCATCCGAGACTGAGGAACTATCGTTCTGCTTCTATTTCCACCCACGCCAAACCCAAAATACGAACAATATTCATCGATCGAACTTACCAAAAAAGGGAAAAATAACATAGGATTCGAACATGTGACCTTTGAAATTTGAAGACAAGTATAGAGGGGAGAAATTTATGGGGTCTGAGGCAAGGGCTTCTTGTCATATTATAAATATCTTCATAGCCTTCATTACAGTGACCCAACATGACCTCTATGATAATGTGGATTTGAATAATGTTTACAACTGCCACCAACAACTGTCTTTATTTAGCACATAAAACACTACGATTAATCTTAGTGTGAGCAATTGTGGTGCACCAGATATGAATCCATATGGTGGTGGTATAGAAATTAACGACTATGAGTTATGCACAAATGCACGTGTCATGAAGAATAGAAATAATACCTTCAAAATATGAACTAATTGGATAATTATAAATTGTTTTATATATATATAAACATTATAGAATATATTGGCCAAAACTTATCTCATGGATAGTCAAAAGAAAATCGATTGTCTGCATGGATAGTTAAGACTTTATTTTCCCATTCTTTTGAATATTTAATGTTTATAATAATGATTCACTACTATTAATATGAGTGGGTTAGTTATCTTTATTCTTTTAATGTAATTTATATTGTAATAATTCACAATAAATATTATTAAAATCAAAATTATAACAATGGAAAAAAATCCCTTAATTTTTATAGTAATGATATTTTTGAAAAGGTGAAACTTTAAAAGTATTAAATATTAATTTTAATTATATTTTGAACTAAAATCATAGTTTCTAGAAGAGAATCATAGTCATTTCAAAGCTTATTATTACTTTTGAGAATAAATGAAGAAATATTGTGTTGGCATGTTGGTGGTGGCATTGATGTCACTTGATGTATTCCTTGTATTCATGAGATTTTATGTATTGTAACACATCTTATGTAATTATTTAATAAAGTTATCATGGTGTTTCAAAAGGTGTTTATGGTGTCAAAGGGTCTATAGAAAGTTGTCATGATGTCTCATGTTCACTCTTGAAGCTGAGCTACAAGATTGATGCCACTTGGTGTATGCCCTGTAACCATGAGTTTAATCGATTCTACTGAACTTTATGCATGTTTCTATGATGTCAACTTGCTCATGGAAGGTTTTCATAATGTCTCACACAATCTTGAAGCTGAGATCAAAATCTGGTTGAAAGGGACAGGGATCAAAATTTATGCTATCTTCTTTTGGATCTGGTTTTCCATAGATGGAATATTTGACTATCTTCTTTGGCATGCTCATATGCTAAAAGAGAAATTTCCTCTAGGATGCAATACCTTCCCGACGAATATTCCTATAGGTACAAATCTCAAAATGTCCCTGCACTCAGACAATTTTATTTGTTTTTATATGGTTTTTTCTTGTGGTTTTTTATCAAAAGGGTTGAGGATGTTTGTATCTCTCATATAATATGGTTAAAAAAGAAAAATCTCCCTAATTAGATAAATTTAGTGGCAAAACATTTCAAGGAGAGAAAATTCTATGTTTGATATCGACTTCATTGTATGAACAAAGCTCCATAACTTTATGCATTTACTGATTTAACGATCTTATAAAATAACAAATAGGAGAATGCTATGAGATTGTTTGTTTGGTTCTTCTGGTGAGTGACAAAGAGTGTGTGCATGGTCTATTGTAATACCCCTCGCTTGTGTGTTGGACTATTGTAACCTAAGACAAGAAAAGCTATGTGTGATATGTAATATGGAAAACAATCATATTATTAAATAAATTAATCAATAAATCAATTGGAAAAACGAGAGACCAAGAGATGAGATTCTTGCCAATTCCCTTTGAGGAATGGGATAGGATAAATAGTTCACAATAAAGATTCTAGATGTGATTCTAGATAAGCTTGCATGGATTGGAGATAAATATCCATCAAGAAAAACATAAAATATTTGCAGGAGATAAAGGCGAGATTTTATGAGGAAAAGCCTCGTAGGAGATAAAGGAGATCTTTTCCAAAAAAGACCTAGGAAAATGGAAAAAAACATAAAAGAGGGGTGTCGCTAATGTAAACTATATCATGAAAGAGGGTATTAAATACCCATTGCATAGATAAATTGGGGAGAATTGGTCCATGGCAAGAACATCAGCTGGGGGGAATCAGAGGTGATTCATGGTTGGGTGGTGGTGCTCCGCTCTCCAAGTGATGTTCTTCCTCTCTTCATTGTTGGATTCATTGCGATGACATTCTGTATGTTGGTTTTTTTTCCTTCTCAGTTATAATTTCAGTTTGTCTATGAGAAGATTTGTTTAAGTTTCCTCGCCATGAACATGTTTGAATGAATTGCAAGGGATACTTATACCTGAGTAGGTTTGCCAGTGATCTTTTCCATTCTAGTTAGATTCACTTGCATGGTATATGCTTTATGTTAATCCTTAAGTATATTGTTGTTAAATTGTTAGCTCAGATATATGGATGTTCAGTTAACTCTATTATGGGAATGATGGATTTCCTATGCATGTGACTCTTGTGGTATCCTTGTGTAAAGTTAGCAGTAGAAGCATAGTGTGCCTCCAGTGTTATGTGATAAGTTGGCAAATAGTTATGCATGGGACATTGTTGCATGTAGAATAGTTAAGGAGTAGTGGTACTAATTGTATAAACAATGATTCATGATTTCTATGCTATAAGAATGGTATTTAATGATGCTAGGCTAGCTATTTTTGCATGATGCTTAAGAGTCATGAGAGTTACAACTTTTGGGCTATGCCTGTTGGTGGGCCCCAATATTGCAGCAATAATGCTGCAACTCCTGGAACTCCCTTCTTTAATTTTATCAACCAGGTAGTTCATAACAAACTTGGAAGCGACGGCGATGTATGCACAAGTACTAGCTCTTGCCGCAGCTATCACTTAGTCAGCTGGCACAAGTCCGCTAGGAGCTTAAGCCAAATTCTATGAGCTCTTAGGAGAAGCTTTTTAACTGATGAATGAAAGCTAACTCAAAGGGGCTAATTTACTTGCAGAAAGAAACTGGAAAACGGAAAGGAAATGCAAACCCTAGCAAACCCTAATTTTACGAGCTAGCCCTACTGATGCGAAAAAGAGGATGAAAGCTATTGAAAGAGATGCCATTGACTTCTAGGAAGGTAAAATGCATGTGTCTAAGTTATCACTATCTGAAGAAAACATCTTTTTATATTTTTGAATAAGTTGTCACAATTATCATGCATACAATTTAATTGTTTTTTACTGTGTAGACGTGGATTGGGGAAGGAAATGCTTGGAAGAGGTCGGGAAGGTTCAGAGAGGGCCTAAGGGTTCCATAACACCCTTCCAGAGAGTTTCACGGAGTTTGGCTATCAAGAAACCTCATTCGTGAGCTTCTACAGGAAGTCTGCAGGGGTTCTACAGGATGTTTCAGGAATTTCTACAGGATGTTCAGAAATTTCTACAGGATGTTTTAAAATTGGATTTTGGAGGATGGGTGAGTGAGGGAAGATGCATGAATGGATATGGAGGTAGGATAGGGGTCTGAAGTGGCCCAAGGACTGGTGGATGGAGTGATGAGAAGGTGTAGATAGCTAAGTTGGCTCAAAGAAGGCTGAAACAATGATGTACAAAAACTAGGGTTATGTGAGCAAATGTGGAAAACGTGAGGTAAGGATTCTATGTAGACGGTGGAGTGGATGGTGCTAATGGGGAATAAGCAGATGAAGTAGTGGTACAGGTGCTCTGAAAGTCATTTTTCCAGTCTGAACCAACAAAGACTTGTAAATTCAAAGACCTAGTTACGTTGACCTAATTTGCTAGCTGTCAGTAAAGAGAATGAACAGAAGTGTGACCTGCAATGAAACCATGTATTTTAACTCATGCAACTAAGCAAACGAAAGTCTGAACTTGTAACCAACTTCTACACATGAAGATCAAACACTAGTGATTGCATGGCAAAGAAAAATCAATGTTTTTGTGGGTAGCAAAGTCATCCTAGTCAGAGCTCCTGATCCCACTAAGGGAGAGGTGAAACCACAGATGTTTGTTGGCCCTTTTCTTGAAACTTTTTCTGTTAGCAACCAATCAACTAAATCTAAGCATGAAAAGTTATTTTACTCATCAAAAACAACCTAAATAATAAAACAAGGTTTAAATCTAAATAACAGATTTTATTCTAAGAATGCAGCAAAGACACATGAAAGTAAACAAAGGAGGTACTGGGCACTTGAGATGGGCCCAAACCCAAGAGCTACAGCCTCCTAAGAGAGATTTAGAGCTAGTGCAAAGCTAGATTCATCTTTATTGATCAAAAGAAATGTTACATTCCAAAAACTGTCCACAAGGAGAACTTGAAAATGTGCTGAAAGCAAAGCTAATCTACTGCCTAAAAATCGAACTACAAAATGACTACAAAATGAATACAAAATGACTAACTACTGGCTAACAAAAATGAGGCCCTAAGCCCTCTTATTTATACAAATTGAGGACCCCAACAATCCTCCTAAACTTTAGGGACTCGGCTGCCCAAAACTTGTTAACAACAGTCCTACTTGACTTGCTTGGCTACCCTTGTGCTAATTGATTTGGTCGACCTTGAACTCCGAACTGATGGTGGAGAATTTGAGGTAAGGGCCCATAAAAGAAGGGGACACCTTCCTACAAATCCTCTCCCTTGTTCTCCCACGAATTTTGCTGCCAAGTGCTCATTAAAACCTTCAATTTTGTCTCCAAATTGACCAAAAAGGCTACACAAAGCACACATTAGACTTGTTGGCATAATGACTAACCCAATTCACTCTATTAGCATAAATATAATCAAAAACATGCAATAAACTAATGAGAATGGTGGATTAAGTCAAAGTAGAGGTTGAATGAGCCGATATAATTATCCATTTTTGGCGTTCATCATCACCCCCCTACTGAAAGTGTTGCTCATCCTCTGAGCAACCAATCTATCTCCTCATCTTTGATAGCCTTGGTGGCCTCCCTGTCATGCCAAGCTTCTGAAATGATGTCCTCTTCTCGGTCATGAAACCATGCTTTTCTCTTTGCTTCTTCCCACTGTCTGTGCTCCTTTTCCTAGAGAAGTTTCAGCTTTGGTATGATTGTGCAAGTATATTCAATCAGATGGCGGCAATGGTGGTGAAAGGAGATGAAACCAGTGGAGGATGGAAGAAAAGAGTGGTTGCATGCCTCCTCAATAGACTTCAAGCTTCCAATCCCTCTCCATAATCGATTCTGGCCTACCCAAAGGCTCTACAGGATGTTTCTGGTAGAAATCCAGAACTTCCTATAGAAAGTCCTGTAGCTTCCTATAGAAGGTTAAACCATGACTAGAATGTGTCCGAACCCTAAAAAAATGAGTGTTCATGGAGGGGATGGATGTGAGGATGCCTGGGAACTTGGTAGGGACCCTTCTGCTTGTGTTGGGAGGCCCCCTTTCCGCATTGTGTTCCTGCAACCTGCAACAATTTCCAAGGATTAAACTTGTTTTTTTTTCTCTCTGTTTCTTCCTTCTTTTTCTTTCCTTCTTTTCCTATTGCTTTTCCTGTGGCTTTTTCAATTTGTTGATTGCATGTTGTACCATAGGCCTCGAGAATCAACCGAGTCACCACAATAATTTCAGGTTTGCTATCCAATCCTTGATTTTTTTTCTCAGCAACATTTCATTCTCCAATGCACAAACTTGATCAAGTATATACACAACCTGTCCACCAGTATCTGGCATTCCTAAAACATTTGCTTGGCCAAAATAACCCTGAGGTGAAAGAATCACAACATTAAAGACCATAGGAATCCTTCCTAGAAATGTTTCTAAAGTTGATGGATCAGGGGCCTGCAGAGTCTCCAAGAGCAAATGAATCATATCCAAGACATGTTCTGCATTGTCTCCCCATCCTTTTTCCAATCCCATTTCTTGTAATTTGTATTCAAACTCTGTATGTGGTGTATTCTTGGGGAACTTTTTAAGATATTCCTCTACCTTTACCAAGACTGAGCGTAGCTTGGACAAACTTTGTATTCTCTCATTCAGCATCAGCTTCTGGCCTCTGTAGCTGTGTGCTCGAAGGAAATCCAGCAAGGGCTGCATGCTTTCTCTATCATGGAATAATCTTGAGGACAAATGCTGATTGAGAAATTGAACTCCACTACCAATGGAAGATGGCCGTGTTGGGCGAGGAAAAGATTCATTGAAGGGCTCAAGGTCTAGCTTCGATGCATATTTATCCTTGACACTTTCATCCACAAGGTGCTCCTTGAATTCCAAATATTCAGCCACAGAAATCTGTTCAGCAGCAAGTTCATCAACATTGACACGGACATAATCCCACACACTAGGCCTTGGTCGTACTGCAAGAACAATCCATGGTGGAAGAATGATGGCCTCCTGTGTGGACCTTAACACATCTCCAAATAGCCCATCTTTGAGCGTTTGAAGTTCATCATTCTCTCCCAGTACCTCTGTTAGTCCATCTAATAAATGATGAGGCTGCAAAATCTTCTTCCCTTGTGCTACATATCTCTCTTCAGGCTCCAAATTTGATGAAGAAAAACTCGGGCTTTTCTGCTCTGGACGGCTTTGCTATACTTTCCTGTAGGACGTCTTCCTGTAGAAACGCCTGTAGAGTGCCCCTGTGCCTCTGAGTGATCCCCTTATGCTGGAGAATTATGAACCAGGCCACAAAGCTCAATGGAGGACGATGGGTTAATCATTTTGTGGAAGCAGAGGATGCATACTTCAGTTGAAAATGTTGCAAGTGCAAGTTAATAGCAGTCTGTGAGTTTCAGCTGAGCGTTCGTTAATTGCTGCGTGATTTGTGGTGAGGTGGCAAAAACATGTGCTGGCCATGCAGATGGAAGTTGATGCAGGAGCATCCGGACACCTCAATGAAAGAAAATTAGAGAAAGAGGACAGGTGGACAACCACATGGACAGCCAGGCAAATCTTGAACAAGATTCGGTTAATAAACTAATTTTAGTTAAAAATCAGTTAAAACTGACTGTATCTGAATGTGTATGTGTAATAAGAACTGAAGGATTCATGAGAGAAGGAGGAAGAAGAGGAGAAAACCCTGTGAGTGAGAGAGGACAAAATGTAGTTGCTGGAGAAATCTTACTTAAGGCTGAGATGCCTTAAAACTGTAATCTGAATTTGTACATAATACAAAGGTACCCAGGCCAGTTTTACTGTTTTACTGCAAAAATAATTGTTAAACTGATCCGTGAAGATCGAACAGGACCTCCTGTGAATGGTGGGGGTTAGTTGCACAGCGAGACGACGCTGGAAGGGCACAAGAGATCGCAAGGATTTGGTAGGAAATCGCACACTAATCAGCATTGTGCTGCTCGCTTATTGAAAAACCAGAAGGTAGCTGTGCATGTGCCTTCTCAAATTTGTGCTCATGAAGTTGAGGAAATAGGCGTGGCGGGTTTGGAAGAGAACCTCGGTTGTGCCGATGGCAAGGGTGGTGATAGTAAAGATAATAAGAAGAGACTAAGAGGCGACTCCTATAGGCTGCATGGGCCCATAACCCACAGGTCCCAAGATCGGACTTGTGAAAATACTGAAAACGAAGAGACCCCAGAATTCATTTTCATCAGAAGTGCTACCACAAATTATCATATTTCCTACCTGTGATCACTCCATCGATCACGCTGAAGTTTAACTAGTCATCACTACCTGTTTTCCGATTTCCTCCTGAGATGGTTGAGCGCACGTGTCTTATTCACCCACCGAGCGTTGTTGAACTGGATGAGGGTGGCCAGTTAGCTGGCCACCGATTTTTGTAATCCCAACCACCTCATTGCTCATGCTGTTTCAAAATTACATTCATGCAATCAGAGGAATGAGTTTTAGTCACGTACCTTAAGTCAAATGGTTGCTGTGAGGTGCTTTTTGCTGCTGCATGCATCTGTTTCAGTGGTTGCATGATGGATCCTTTGTGCTATAAGCTCTTTGCTATCTGATATGTGGTTATTTTTCTTGTGCAGGTATCCTCTAGCCGGATCTAAGCTGCAGGAGTTCATTTCCACGTTCAGATCTGCACCCTCAAGCTGCTGCTGCTGAATTTTCAGAGGACCAAAACTTGTTTTCGCCATTGCTCCCGAACGATAGATCGGATCGATCTAAAACTTATTGAGCAAGTTCCTATCATCATGATGCACCTCCCATAGCAAAATTGAGATCAATGGATGCACAGATTTCAAGAAAAATGGAAAATGGCTGAAGATTTCAGAGATCAATTTCTCGGAAACCGTGCATTAGAATCAGCTGAAACTGCTTGGGTAGGTTACTATCACCCATATGCATCTCCCCATGAAACAGGTTTTGAAATGGATTCACGGATATGGAGAAAATGCAAAAATGGCTGACGGTGATGGAGGCATATTTCTTGGAAACCATGCATCAGAATGGGCTGAAACTGCTCGGGCATGTTGCCATCATCCCTATACAATTCCCTGTAAAATGGTTTTTCAAATGGATGCATGGTTTTCAAGTTAGGGCAAAAACAAATTCTGTTCTATGTATTTTTTCTTCAAAGCATTCTGCAAGTTTTTGCATGGTGAAAAAGAATGAGCTTGGGCTGTGATGCAGGCATGGAGATGATGGAGGAGGAGTTTGAAAATTGCAGGAGGAATTTTGGACCCTTGAGGAAGCTACCATGTTCGCCAAACTACTTTTTTCAATCCATTTTTAACTTCTTGTAATTTCTACAGGAACTTCCTGTAGAAAACACAGTTTTGAGGAAAGAAGCACAATGACATGGAAAAAATGATGGAAAAGGGTGAGGGATGGAAAAATGGATGTGTGCAGGCCTCATGGACATATTCCCAGCCTTCGGGTCCTCTTCAGAGATCAATTTGGCTTTTTTGTAAGCTTCCTGTAGAAGACACAGAACTTCCTGTAGAAAACATAGTTTTCATAAAAAAAGCACAATGAGGTGGAAAAAATGATGGAAAAGGGTGAGGAATGGAAAAATGGATGCTTGCAGGCATAAACAATAGATTCCGAGATTTAGATTCCCTTCCAAAATCAAATATGGCTCGCTTGAAGGTTCTACAGGATGTTTCCTGTAGAAATACATAATTTCCTGTAGAAGGCACAAAAATTCTTTTGTCTTTGTTTTGAGTGATCCTCCTAACTTGCAATGTTCTTCTTACAACCTGCAATTATCCAATGGAAATTAGGTTTACTTTTATTTTTCTTTTTCTCTCTTTTTTTTTTTTTGAAAAACAACTAGGGTGCCTCATGGAGGTTTTCACCCTAATTGCCTGCCCTGGGTGCCTCCAAGGGAGGTTTTCACCCAAGGATCTTATTCCCTTTTTATTTTCTCTTCTTTCCAACCCATTGACCACCTCATGGAGGTTTTCAATCAATGAGCCTCCGAGGAGGTTTTCACCTTAGATTTTTATCTTCATCTTATTTTCATTTTTTCTTTTTCTTTTCTTTTTTCCTACCCTACCCTACTTGAAAAACAAAATCATTTTCAAGTATAAGAATACTTCCAATGGAGCCATGTGCACATCGAGATTAGAGACAAGATGATGTGGCGGCTTGAAATGCATGCTTTGACATCTATCCAGATCTCAGAGACCAAATGATCTAACTTTGAAGGGATCAAACATAGCTGAGGAAGAGAGTACCGCTGCAACTTAGTGACTGTCTGAAACCATATCTCAATATAGCTGTGATATCCTTGGTTCTTTTGTTGATCTGGATCATGTTTCATGTCACCTTCTATCATGACTTTCTCATCTCCCTTTGTTTGATGATCTTTCTCATCTCCCTCTGTTTAATGATCTTTCTCTTGAATACATGAAAGATTTAATGGTAAACATGAGGGAGCTTTCTTGATCTCTGCTTTTGATGTCTTCTCTTCATCAAGTGGAGCCCAGGGTTCTTTGATCTCTTCTTTTGAATCGTCTTTTGCCTTTGGTCCTTCAATGTTGTCAACATAATCTCTGCTTTGCAACACTCTTCTTCTTCTTCCCTTGAGGTTCTTCAAATATGTCTTGCGGTCCACCTAAGGGTTCTTTAATCATAGCCATCGAAGAAGAGAGAAGGTTGGCTGTGTGAAGCAGTGGGGGTGTTGTGCAATAATTTTTTTGAATTATCTCTACTCCTACAAGGCATGAAAGGAAATCTTTTTGGTTGATTTTTGCTTTTTTTCTTCTTGTACCTGCAAAACTAAAATAGATTGAACTGCAACTAACTATCTTGCTAAAATGAAAGTCCAGAATTGAAATGAAAGCAGGAAAGGACTAATCTATTTTTCTCAAATGAAATTGCAGGAAGGAAATGCTAGGCTACGCTTGCAGAATTGAAATGCTAATCTACGCTTGCAGAAATTAAATTGTGGAATTGAAATGCTAATCTATGAAAGCGGGAAATGCTAATCTACTTTTGTAGAAACGAAATTGCATAATGGAAATGAAATAAACTACTTAGCAGAAGGTTGTGGTAGAAAATAGAAGAAAAGCAGCAATCACCAATACTCTGACGCTTCCCCGCCAACGGCGCCAAAAAGATGGTGGGCCCCAGTATTGCAGCAATAATGCTACAACTCTTGGAACTCCCTTCTTTAATTTTATCAACCCGGTAGTTCCTAACAAACTTGGAAGCGACGGCGTTGTATGCACAAGTACTAGCTCTTGCCGCAACTGTCACTTGGTCAGCTGGCACAAGTCCACTAGGACTTCTATGAGCTCTCAGAAGAAGCTTTTTAACTGATGAATGAAAGCTAACTCAAAGGGGCTAATTTACTTGCAGAAAGAAACTGGAAAGCGGAAAGGAAATGCAAACCCTAGCAAACCCTAATTTTACCAGCTAGCCCTACTGATGCGAAAAAGAGGATGCAAGCTATTGAAAGAGATTCCATTGACTTCTAGGAAGGTAAAATGCATGTGTCTAAGTTATCACTATCTGAAGAAAACATCTTTTTATATTTTTGAATAAGTTGTCACAATTATCATGCATACAATTTAACTATTTTTGACTAAGCAGACGTGGATTGGCGAGAGGAAATGCTTGGAAGAGGTCAGGAAGGTTCAGAGAGGGCCTAAGGGGTCCTAACACCCTTCCAGAGAGTTTCGCAGAGTTTGGCTATCAAAAACCTCATTCGTGAGCTTCTACAGGAAGTCTGCAGGGGTTCTACAAGATGTTTCAGGAATTTCTACAGGATGTTCATAAATTTCTATAGGATGTTTTAAAATTGGATTTTGGAGGATGGGTGAGTAAGGGAAGATGCATGAATGGATATGGAGGTAGGATAGGGGTCTGAAGTGGCCCAGGGATTGGTGGATGGAGTGGTGAGAAGGTGTAGATAGCTAAGTTGGCTCAAAGAAGGCTGAAACAATGATGTACAAAAACTAGGGTTATGTGAGCAAATGTGGAAAACGTGAGGTAAGGATTCTAAGTAGAGGGTGGAGTGGATGGTGCTAATGGAGAATAAGCAGATGAAGGAGTGGTACAGGTGCTCTGCAAGTCATTTTTCCAATCTGAACCAACAAAGACTTGTAAATTCAAAGACCTAGTTACGTTGACCTAATTTGCTAGCTGTTAGCAAAGAGAATGAACAGAAGTGTGACCTGAAATGAAACCATGTATTTTAACTCATGCAACTAAGCAAATGAAAGTCTGAACTTGTAACAAACTTCTACACATGAAGATCAGACACTAGTGATTGCATGGCAGGCAAAATCAGTGTTTTTGTGGGCAGCAAAGTCATCCTAATCACAGCTCCTGATCCCACTGAGGGAGAGGTGAAACCACAGATGTTTGTTGGCCCTTTTCTTGAAGCTTTTTCTGTTAGCAACTGATCAACTAAATCTGAGCATGAAAAGTTATTTTACTCATCCAAAACAACCTAAATAAAAAAACAAGGTTTAAATCTAAATAACAGATTTTATTCTAAGAATGCAACAAAGACACATGAAAGTAAGCAAAGGAGGTACTGGGCACTTGAGATGGGCCCAACCCCAAGAGCTACAGCCTCCTAAGAGAGATTTAGAGCTAGTGCAAAGCTGGATTCATCTTTATTGATCAAAAGAAATGTTACATTCCACAAATTGTCCACAAGGAGAACTTGAAAATGTGCTGAAAGCAAAGCTAATCTATTGCCTAAAAATCGAACTAAAAAATGACTACAAAATGACTAACTGCTGGCTAACCAAAATGAGGCCCTAAGCCCTCTTATTTATACAAATTGAGGACCCCAACAGTCCTCCTAAACTTTAGGGACTCGGCTGCCCAAAACTTGTAGTTAACAGCAGTCCTACTTGACTTGCTTGGCTACCCTTGTGGTAATTGATTTGGTGGCCCTTTGTCACACGGAATAAGTCGATCTTGTGGACAAGATAGACCTTCCTAGAATCTGAAGAAGACCTAATGACAAGCAAACCAACCAGACACTATCTTTCTCTAAATATGCTTTTATAAACAAAGGCAAACAAGTGTTTTAGGGCCTACCTTAGGTCCAACGCAAGTTTGTGGATGCCCTCGCTGCTTCGATCCAAATAAGCTCCTTTGTCGCGAATCTGCAAACACAAACAAGCGAACAAATTAATTAGCACCTGAAAAGCCAATATCATAAAACATATTTAACATGAAATTCAAGGAGTTCATGAAACAAATAACATGAGATACCTGTTAAGAAAAATGAGTTTGATTGTATTAATTCAAAAGAAGAAGAAATTTACAACCTGTGCCTTGACACTGTAATAAGCTCCTCCCAAGGTCCAGCAAGAAGTCTCCTCTACTTTGACAAGTTTCACTCACTTCCCAATAAAGCCAAAAAGGTATGTGATCTCTCCTCTTAAGATCAACTAGGAAGTCTTAATTTCACCAGCATTTACCCTAAAAAATGTTCAGCTTCTAACCTCCCTAGCAACCAGCCGAATGCTTGAATTTATAGTGCAATGGAGGGAAGTTACTAGGTCCTCTTCAAAGGGATAAACCCTCCTTCAAAGGGATAGCTCCTCTCATCAAGGGATTAGCTCCTTCTCTTTTGGGATGCATGAACCACCTAAGAGCGGCAAATGCACGTCAAAATTCCTTCTAGAATCATCTAGAATTAACCCAAAGTGAGTTTTTTAGAATAAACTTGCGCCTTTTTGACTTTCACAGGGGTCCACACCCACACCTTTAGGACAGAGCGGGCAGGTCCGCAGTTTTTGTAAACAGAAGGTGCGGGACCGCAGGTAACAGTGAGAGAAAGTGCGGAACCAGAGTTTCATTGATTTTTAATGTCTTTCTCTTATTATCAAATCTTGACTTGAAGAGGTGAGGTCTGAGACTTGCTTAGGAGGACAGTACAAGTGATGATAGACCCATACTGACTGCAAATAATCATGGTGACGATATTTTTGTGTAACAGATTGCCCCCTAAAGTGCTAAGTCTGTAGTAGATGAGGATTTCATTTATCATTTAGGAAGAGTGAAGTACTTTATCATTTCGAGGATCATCTTGTGGAGAGCCCGGTTGGAACCTGTAAAAACATTCAATGCAAGATATATATATGAGATCATATCATTGCTGAGGTAGGCATTCCCATACTCAGATCAAAACTGACTTAAAAACTAACTACTGCTATGATACAGGAATGATCTTGTAAAACATCACAAGTATAGACTCATGTGGACACAGTATGGACGCAGCCATCTTTTTATGAATAGTCCATTATATAATGAATACAAAATTTCTCGCAGTCTGGATTGTGGAAACTAGATCCAGGGTCTTCATTTCTACTTCCCGAAACAGTACGATTCTATCCATGCGAATGAATGTGTTGATGTCGAACATGGTAGAAACCACTTGATTACCAGTCAATGATGTAAACTGTTAACAAGTGTGAGAGAAACCACCAGTGATGTCAATGGCTCTCAAAGTACCCAGTACAATCCATGAGATGTGAATAAATGTGTTGATGTCGAACATGTCACGGAATACTTTGATCGAAGGTCAATGATGCAACCTGTCGTCAAAGGCGAGAAACCTGCCATTAAGGCATGCAGATCCCAAGGTACTAACGATTTCTAGATCATCTTTCTAGATAATGAGCTGAAGTCGATAGAAATCGATCTGTCACAGGCAAGCCCACAACACGAAATCATACATCAAGTTGAAGAAATTCGGTTGTAAGGACTGACTCAGGGATGGTCAATATAGATGACAGATATTTTGCGGATGAATGGCTTATTGGCAGTGACCTCTTGAACACATAACAACACGATAGATGGCTTGGTGACAATTGACCCAAAGTTAATACCCAGAAACCGGCTGAAGACTTTTCAATGTGGTTTGATCAACTGTTAGGCAAAGGATTTCCCAACCCAGGTGAATAAAAGTGTCATGTCCAAGAGTGGTTACAAAGTATGACAAGCATTTCTCTCTTTTCCCCCACCATTTCTGGCAAGTAGCTCTTTATTTTTGACAAGCTTGAGGAGGATAACATTTGCTTGATTATAAGCTCATCCTTCAGATGAGTCCAACTTAGTTTAAATTCGAACCCTAAGAAGGAGTGGTTCGTTCCTATTTGTAATTGAACAGGTCCTTTACTTTGAAATTTTAATGAGTCCAGTATAGGAGAAACTCGGCGTTTCTCAATTTTAGAGAGTCTGAAAAAACTTAAGAAAACTCCATGGTTGACATTTTTCGTAAATTTGTGTCTCCCAAGCCCGAAAAGGGATAAAATAATACTTGAGAGAACCGCTTGATCTTTTACGACCAAGGAGTACTTTTCTCATTAGTGCCCTTGACCCGAAAAAGTAAAAAAGCAATCAACAACACGTCGTTTTATAACCAATATCGAATTTGAAACGACAAAAATCCGGCAATCTTTTCATGTTTTTACGATCGGAAAAGAGCTGTAAGTGGACTGTCTTTTAATTCTGTTTTAACGAGTTTAAAAGAAAAACTCGGTGGTCTTTTCATTTTTTAGGAGTCAGAAAAGAGCTTAAAGGTGACTCTAAATGTTTTTTCGCCGAAAATGACAAATTTCGCCTGAATAATCCATTATCCTGAACAAAATGCAAACATTACTCATACCTATTTGAAATGGATAAAAATGTTGCGAAAATACCTTTCCAAAGTGAAACATAAACAAATTTGCAATTTATTTACTCAAAAAAGTTATAAAAAGGGCCTTCGTCAATTCATTTTTACCGTTTGAGTTTTAGGTGAGAAAATAGTGCTTTTGTTCAGAAAACTTCCCGTGAAGATTGTGGAAAATCCAATCGTTGGAATCGAACACCGTCTTCTCCAGGTAATCCACATCATCCTACTCTTCATTTTTAACCATTTCATTTTTTGTTTTAGTCATTCATTTCATTTTTTGGAGGGTTTTTAGGCTTAAAACCCGCTCGCGGGGGCCCGCAGGTGTACCACTGCTGGCCTGCGGACCTCGACTTTTTCTCCATTGGGAAAAAGTCAGGGGTCCGCACCTTCCATGTAGACAGGATGCGGTCCCATGCACTGTGTCTAACCCGGAGGGTGTGGTCCCTGCCGCAAGGGTTTTTAACCCAAAAATTCTCAAAATTGGACCAAACAAAATAATTTCTAGCATTTTAATTTATCTTTTTACTTGATGCAGAGAGTACATCATGCTAGATTGGTGTGAATGAGAGCATGAGGACGTGGATGCTGCCGCAAGGAACCATCAACCTTCACTTGATGCTTTGAGGGTGTGCGGCTTGTACAAATTCTGGGCCATTCCTGGCATGAGGGCTCAGGTGGATTTCTTACAGTGGCTGGTTGACAGATGGAGCATACAGGACCAATGCTTCTTCATTGGTGGCCACCAGCTCGAAATCGAGCCGGCGGACATATATTTCTTGACTGGTTTGCCTAAGAGAGGTGAAGACTTGACTCTGTTTGGGGCTAGGCCAGGTGGCCAGTGTGTCGATAGCCTCCGGCTAGAGTTCTACAACAGCCAGGCTAGACACAATGGGATAGACATAAAAACCATATCCCATCCTGAACTCATGGTGATCACGTTTACTGTCACCAGACTTTGCGGGATTGCCGCATTACATATTTCCACTGGACCCCAAATGCGTATGGCAGTTGATTGCTTTCGAGGCACCATCTTCAACTGGTGCGATGCTGTGTTGGCCAATGTGAAAGGCCAACTGACCAGGGCCAAGAACGGACAACTAAAGACCTTTGGTTATGGGGCTTTGGTTGTGTGTTTTGGTCTGGAGAGGGTTCCCATGTTGATCCCGCAGCACCTTACTGTTGGAGCTGGGCTTCCTCGAGAGCCCAAACTGATGCGATGGGTCGCAGTTATGGCCCGTCACCCGGACAAGAGGATAGAGGTTGCTCGATTCAAACCTGAGTATTTCCAATGGTTGGAAAATCAGGACTTTTCTATTTAGGACTTCCCTTACGCTGGGGTAGATTTCCGTGGTGACCTAGACATGGCTCTTCCACAGGAGACCAGTGGGATGACTCAGGTAAAATCATTTTCAACACTTTTCCTATTTTTTTTTTTTTTTTTTTTCCATCGTCCCAAAACTGATAGCAAAAGTTTCAAATGCAGATGTGGGTCCACAGCGACCAGCCACTCTCCGGCCTTACGAGAGGAAACAACCAGTTGCAGCCACGCCAACTCCACAGGATGAATCAGCAGAGGTTTTGGCCGAGTTGGAGGGTCATCTCGAGCACTTAACAGGAGATATTCAGAGACCACTATAGATGACATTCCTCGTCGACTTCAGCGCTATGTGATTGGGGTCCCGGGACCTTTTAGGAGGTTCCTTTGCAAGGTGGCCCGTGCAGTGGTTTCTTATCGAGATCATCACCAGTGATAGGATGATCAACTATTGTGGGCACATATGACATTTTTGTTTTTTGTACTTATCATTTTTTCTGATCATAAGGTGTTTTTCAACCTATGATCGAGGACGATGTATTTTTTGACACACTCCTATATATATATATATATTATATATATATATATATATATATATATCACTATTATCGGCTTATCTTGTAAATCATGTTATGGAATGGTTTTAAATTTACATGTATGATTATTGCAAATGTCTATTTAACATTCGAGAAGCAATTGCATCTGCTAATGTATTTAAAGATCTCAGAATATGCTGATATTCAATATAATCAAATTCACGTTCCAAGAGACGGACTCTCAAAAATAATATTAATAATACTGGATTTCTAATGTCATACACTCTATTAAGCTGTAATACAACGAGTTCAGAATCTAACCTCACTATCAAACTCCGAATCCCAAATGAAATAGATTCAGATAATAACTCAATCACTGCACTATACTCGACAGTGTTGTTCGTTGTTTGACCGAGGCTTACCCCATGCATAGATACTAACTCGTTAGAGGGTGAATAGATAACCCAAGCTGCGGAAGAAATGTTCTGTGTATTACGACAAGCACCATCAGCGAAACCAATGTATGTTTGGAGAGGCATCGACATCTGCAATATCAAGAGTAAAACAAAGATAAGCAAGAATAATGACAAAAAAACACTTTCTAAGCTAAGCACACTTTTTAAACTAAAACACACCAGCTAGAAAGAAAAGCTATCCTAATTAAAAATATCCATACCCATTCTTTAAGCATAATACCTCTTCAGGTAAAGACCATTTCTGGGTTTACCCAAAGAGTCCCCGTCAAAGTCTACCAAATCATAGGCCCCTTTTGCTAGCTTTCGCTTGACAACATAGGGACCATGCCATATAGGAACGAATTTTCCAGTGCCTAATTTATCAATAGCTTGATCGTAAACTAAGACTAGATCTCCTTCTAAAAAATTTCGAGGGGTCACATTTTGATCATACTGAGCTTTCATATGTTTTGCATGAGTCTCAATCGCCAATGCAGCATCACGTCAATTCTCATCTAATTGAGCCAAGTGTAACAAACACTTTTCTTCTTCGGAAGTGGCTAGAAGTAATTCGATGGCCATTTGCAGTGACGAGATTTTGCATTCAATGGGTAGCATAGCTTCCAGACCATAGACTAGTTGGAAAGGATTGAACCCTGTTGATGTTTTTATTGAAGTTCGGTACGCCCAAAGTGCTGAAAATAGCATGTTATGCCAATTCGACCGATGAATCCCAATGATTCGTCGGATCATGATGACTAAAACTTTGTTGATGGATTCAACCAGACCATTAGCTTGTGGATAATAAGGGGTTGAACTATCATGATGCAAACCAAGCTGGCCTATAAGTTCGATCATCATAACATTTTGAAAATGACGCCCATGATCAGTGATTATCACTTTCGGGACACCAAGCCTAGCAATTATATGATTGAACATGAAAATTGTAGCTGTCTTGCGGTCTGCCTCAAATGTAGGCATCGCCTCGGCCCACTTGGTAAAATAATCTACCGCAAGGATGATATACGCATGCCCCCTAGCCGAGTGAGGGTTACATGTAATAAAATTGATACCCCATTTGGCAAAAGTACCAACGATAATTATAGGGTGGAGAGGAGCAGGTGGAGCGCACATCTTTGGATCAAATATTTGGCAGTTGTGGCATTTTCGGACCGCAGTAATACGATATTTAAATAAAGACAGCCAGAAGTAGCCAACGCGCAATATCTTTTGGGCTGTGGCATACCCAGACATATGACTGCCACACGCTCCAGAGTGACAGTCATTTAGAACCCTTTCAGCTTCCTTGTGAGTTAAGCAATGTCGAAAAATGGAGTCCGCCCCACGACGATAAAGAGTATCTCCAAAATCCTGTATTGTTGGGACTGGAATCGTATTTTCCGACGTTCTGACTTTGATATTTCTGGCCGAAAAGGATTGGATCCGCATGCCACGGATCTAAAGTACTGATTAGAAACAAGGATTCGTCCGTAATGGGCTCTTCCGCCACAGTTTCCATATCAGTACGCGGGAAATCACACATTAACTCTACAAAGACTAAAGATTTCTTAGACTTAGATTTCTCAAATTCCAAGTCGAACTCCTGCAGGATAACAATCCATTTCGAGTACTTTCCCCCTAGCAATTTCTTGGTCAAAATGTAGATCATAGGGTTGCAATCCGAAATTACTGTAGTTTTACGTAGTAAAATGTAGTGACGAAAACGTTGGACAGCTTAAACAGCTGCCAATGCCAATTTCTCCACATGTGAGTATTTTAGCTCAGTTGGATTTAAGGTTCAACTAAGGTAATATATCACATGCTCAGTTTCGAATTCATCTTCCTGAACTAAGACCATTCCAATGGTGGAATGAGAGGCGGCGAGATATAAGAAGTAATCCTAGTTGTAGTTGGGAGGATGCAATAACGGTGCATGGGTCAATGCGTGTTTGGTGCATCAAAAGATTTCTGAGCTATCTCGTCCCAATAGAATGGATTATTCTGTTTCAACAACCGGGTAAAACCCTTTGTAACCTCGGCGTAGTTAGGAATGAATCGTTGTAAAAAAATTGCTTTCCCTTGCAAACTTTGGAGTTGGCGAAGACTCGAAGAGAGAGGCAATTTGACAATAGCTTCGACCTTCGAGGGATCGACGCGAATGCCAGATTTCGAAACTACAAACCCTAGCAATTGACCCGTTTCTATACAGAAGACACATTTGTGTGGGTTCAACCAAATCTGCTAATGCCTACACCTCATAAAGATTGCTCGTAGATGGACGAGGTGATCAGCTCGATGTAATGAATGAGCAGGGAAGTCATCGAGATAGGGTTGCACAATGTGCTTGATGTCATGAAACGCATAAGACATGGCCCTTTGAAAAGTTACTCCTGCATTCTTGAGCCCAAAAGGTAACTTGCAATAAGCAAATGTCCCCCATGGAGAAATAAAAGTCGTTTTTGGTTGATCGACAGGGAGAATATTGATTTGATTGTATCCAAAAAAACCATCCATGAAGGAGAATATTTCGCTTCCTGCACAATCATCAATGATTTGATCGATATAGGGAGTTGGGTAATTGTCCTTTGGACAGGCTCGATTGATGTCCCTATAATCGATGCATATTCTTATTGTTCCCTGCTTTTTCTTAACCAGAACAATATTCGATACCCAATCCGTTAACGGGATCGGATAAATGAAAACTACTTTGAGTAATTTTTTAACTTATGCTTTAATTGTAGCAGCTTTTCTTGGGTGAATCTGACGCAAACGTTGCCGGACGGGTTTAGCGTCCGGGTAAGTCTTAATCTCATGAAAAACAATCGCGGGATCAATTCCTGGCATTTCCTCATAGGACCAGGCAAACACGTCGCGGAATTCTTGAAATAGGGCCTTATATATTTGAATTTCGTCATCTGTACACGAGGCACCTATATGAATGTTCTCAACAATTCCAGGCTTAAACAAAATGTCAATAGGAATAGTTCGAGAGATGTTTCCCAAATTTAACTCTGAATCTGGATGTTTTAGTGGATTCTGAGGTTCCTTGACATATTCAGTCGTAAAAATTGATGAAAAGTCATTTTCAAAATGATCATTCTTCGGTAAAAACGAAGATCTGTGATGGAGATCTCCCATGGTAAATCGTCTACACATAGGATTTCACGAATTTGCTCATCAAAGTGAACAAGTCCTGAAAACGTGATTAAATCCGAGCTTGATGTGAAAAGTGATTCCTCACGGACAACATTCATGAAATAAATTTCGGTTGAAGATGGGTCGGTAAACGATTGCACGGCCTCATACGCAATTTCATATGGACTCAAAGGCATGACATCACCAAACGAGTCTATCTCAGATTCAGAAGGAATGATCCAAGGATTATCATAAACAACGGTATATAACGTAATCATATGAATAGTTGCAAATGAAGATGACGCGTTGATCGAAGGAAAAGGAAAAGTTCCCAGTAAACCGGCATCTTTAACTAGTCCTACTCCAACATCCTTATACGGGATAGTCGTTTTACCGACATGCTGAATACTTTCAGAAGAGGCTGGGTCGGATGAAAAATAAGCCAGTTGGTCTATTGTTAGGAACTTTCCATTATGAGGGAACTTTATAACCCGAAATACCGATGAAACGACCGATGTCATAGCGTAAGACCAACTTCGACCCAAGAGAGGGTTGTAATCTAGAGGGGCATCAAACACCTCCACATCTATATTAACGGTTTTTCCTTCAACCCCTATAGGCAAATCCTGTAGAATTCCAAAAGGATGAAACTCACGGCCATCAAAGGCCTTTAGAATCGTCGGGGATTGATTTAGCGAAGGAGAACCAAGCGATATCCAACACTGTATCGACATAATACACATTGAGGCTCCCTCATCAATTACAGTCCGATGAATAGGCCTTTTTTTACTATCACTGGAATTTGGAAAGCCATTTGATGAGGTAAACGCAGTGTACTATTTTCTAGATCGAAAATTATTAGGTTCGAGTCCTGAACGTCAACAACTCCTATAGCCAAAAAAAGTAAATTTGCTGTGTTGGGCATGATTGCAGCACCTCCAAAGCCGACATTGCTGAGAGTGAAACAACTAAATCCTCAACAATGTTATAGTTCTAAGCCACTCTCGCATGTGGATTGAAAGCTGACTTTCAAAGTATACCCTTGGCGGGTGGTTTGATTACCAAGTCTGGATTAGGTTTCTCGATCTGTAGTGGATCAGAACCGGGAGCTGAGGTTGATGGATTAGAATGAGAAGATTCTGCTTCTTTACCATCAACAAGACTTTTACTACCATAATCTTGCAATCGAGTCTCAATCCTAACATGGGACATCATCAGTATGGGTTCTTCATTTGCACTCGAGGAAGAAGAACCTATCATCTTACTGTCTTGAGCTGGAAAAGGATCCTTCAAAACAGCAGGAGTTTGGGAACCTTTGACAATCTTCGCAACCTCTGCTCGATGAGGGCAGTCTCTTGTAAAATGTTCATCATCACAAATGAGACAAGGATAACGAGGTTTGCGCTTTTCATCATTGGATTCTGATTTTTCAGGTTTCTCCTTTGAATTTTTGTCCGTTTTATTCTTCTTCTTTCCTTTCTTCTTTCCACCGGATTTTGATTTGGCTGCAAATGACTCTACAACGTGAATATCGGCGAAAATCTCTACAGAAAAATCTCCTATTGGGGAATCAGGCAAGGTTATAATAGGAGAAGAATTCTTGGAAGACTTCTTCTTACTTTTAGTGTTAACCGTACCAATCATACCATCGGCAGCATGAGATCCCGAAGGAGCTGTAGCGATTTGATTTTGCTTGGGAAGATCGGGGATTTTCTCGTGTAACATACCTAACTGAGTATAGACCAAGTCAAGGTACTGTTCTTGAGCAATTACTTGCTCCTCAGTAACAACTCCGGCTTTAGCTACATCTTCAGTGATCTTTGGCAACAAAGATTTTACAAACCACTCAGCCAAGATCTGATCTGGAATAAAAACCTTCACTAAACGTCGTCGACGTCTCCACTCATGAATATGATCTGAAATGTAAGTGGACGTCGATTGTTTTAACGAAGTTAACAATTCCGTGCCATTGTCATATCAGACTGGCAACTGAAAATGAGTTAAAAACGAGGTAGCTAACTAACTAAAATTATAAAAAAGTGCCTTGTGGTAACTCAATGTACCATTTGGCCGCGACACCAATTAGAGTGCACTGGAAAAGTCTAAGACAGATTGAATCATCTGAAATGGAGTTAGACACACACCAGAGGTGGTAAGTCATCACATGGTTCGACGGGTCCTCCCCTGATTTACCTTCGAACTTAGGAATGTCACTAGGCAACTTATTCGGCATTGGTGGCCAAAACGGAAGATAATTAATAGGATCGTTCATTAGGTGCGACAAGTCAGGCAAGTCCAAAGTTGCGATAAACGGTAACTGACGATTAGGGTCCCTAAAACTCTGGGTCATGAGACAGCCCCAGGAGGAGGATATCCGGGATAACTAGGAATAGGAATTGCATTTGGGATATTGTATCGTCCTGGAAAACCAAGATTAACCAGACCGTACTGGGGTTGTTGAGGTTGTTGATAAGTGTACCTAGGGTACGGTTGATACTGATAGACTGGCTGCTGCACAGTAGGACCGAATTGGTACTGTCCCTGGTACGGTTGATAAGTGAATTGTGGTTGACTTGTGACAACCGTACTTGAACCAAATTGTCCTACAGGCATATGAACGAAGTTTGAATCATAGATCCAGATGGTGGTAAAGATGTCTGAGGAGTAGATACAGGAACAGTAGAAACCGGAGCTGTCGATACTCCAGAAGTAGGTGGGGTAGATTGAACAGATGTTGTGGTAGTTGTAGCAGTCATTTGAGGCGGAGTACGAGGCGTACTAGGCCCAGGCTGAGAAACTACCGAAGGTACAGAAGTTTGAATGTTAGACTGGACTGGTTGCTGGGGTGTACCAGAAACTAAGGGTTGTCCAGTTTGAGATGACAACTGTACATTTGGCTGCAACACCTGTTGAGTTTGCGATGGATCACACTATATTCATTCCATGTACTGACCCATAACAGGTTGAGAATATTGAGGACCATAACCGGGTTGAGGGTAGGATTGATAATTTAAAGGTATACTTCTTGTTCCTTGAACATACATTTGACCGGAGGTTGGTTGGAAACCTTGGTTTGAGTACTGACCTTGGGGTTGATACCCTTGAGGCATGTACTGATACTGGGGTTGACCTTGAGGTATAAATTGATATTGGGGTTGACCTTGGGGTACATATTGAGTGTGGGGTTGACCTTGAGGAATGTACTATCCCGTAGGTATGTACTGTCCTTGAGGTTGCCCCCCAGACGCAAATTGGGTACCTTGAGGTTGCCCCCCAGACGCAAATTGGGTACCTTGAGGTTGCCCCCCAGGCGATAACTGGCCACCTTGAGGTTGAGGATTGGGAATAGAACCTCACATCATGAGAATGTCTTCTACGCTTAACGACTTAGTACCATTACTTCCAGTTAATAACCCTTGCTTAATGGGTTGAGGAGATGCTCCCGAAAAAGTACCAGAAAGTGACTGATACCCAGAGGGAACAGAAGGACCGTCGTACAATAAGGATTCGGGCGATTGAGTAAACATGGACGACTGTCTTGACATATTTAACAGAGGATAATAACCTCTAGGTGTTGGGTGATAAGGAACGCGAGGTGGTGAAAAACTTAACCCTGGGTTTTCTAAGAAATTAGTCAAAGAAAGATACCAAGTACTGCTCCTAGGTGGACTGTAAAAAATTAATTCACGCTCCCTTAGTTCAATAACAGGTTGATTTCAGGGATAGGGATGCCTACTTCTTCTTCTGGAGTACAAGTTCTTCAATAACTATAAGTCTAGAAGGAAGATCTTGGGTGATTACTCTTTCTACCCTAGGTGAACCAGGACCACTAGAAGCTGGAGAAGCAAACCCCGATGTCAGAGTAGCAGCAAATTCACTTTCAGGCTCGGATATTTCAGGTTCCTCACCTATATCACTAGTATATGAAAAGCTACCAGTAACTTCGGAAACAGACACTGACTATGGATTATAATCTACTACTAACGCTTGAAAATCAGGATGTACTATCGAAGAAGACTCTCCTTCTTCAGGTGACCTAACTCTACTGTCTCTAGGAGTTACGAGGACTTTCAAGCCTTCAAGCTGGCTCGGTGAAAACTCAGGAGGTTGGCCCCGAAGTCTACGGGACTTCCTCGGTAATTCAGCCACAATTAAAAACTTTTAACTACTTCACACGCAAACAAAGTAAAATCTCAATGAATAGCACCTAAAGCCTCTACAGAACCAAACAAATTTGAATCACACGCCTAAAGAATCTAGGAGATCAAACACACACAAACAGTAACTTTCTGTACTGAAAACACTAGTTGGTGATGAAATCCAACGTCGCAGAGTTCAATACAGAAATGGCGGTTGGAACAGTTACCCCGACAACCTGCTTAATGAATAGACTAGCACAAGTTCCTCCACTTAACCGTCTCGAGTGAAGAGAACCCCCCAAAAAATCCAAGTGAGTCTAGCCGACGTTTGCTCTAGGTATAGTGGGATCTTCCCACCACTGTCACCTCAGGAAGAGTCCTAAAGAATATGGCCACTAAGGTTACCCACCGAAACAAATATACCTGGGGGAATAGTCTACGATCTGATATGCACGCAAGGGTAGAGTAGCAAGCTCAATCCCCTTGAAGGCTCCTTCACATAATCCAAGGTTTACCAACAAGTGACCCCAGGCTCCTCGACAATGATTAATCCGAGGTTTACCATTTTTAATACGTGAATATCTGGCGTCGTTCCCAATGAGGAAGGATTGATTCCCACACTGGTTCGGACACGATCTCGTGCTTCTCCTTTAAGAGGAGCTTTTCCAGAGCATAAATGCAACAATTGGATTTCTTCCCTACCACAAGATACATCTACTTGTTTGTTTTTACTATCTTGGAGAGTTAATTACTCTCCTACTCCAAGACACTAGCCTAAGCTAATTTGGTGTATCAGAGCCCTAGAAATAAAAATGTTTCTAGATGAATTTTACATTAAGTGTTATTTTTTATTGGTTTTTGTTTAAGTCAAAAGGTGTGGAGATGAAACTCGTGGTATGAAGACTCGACTCAAAATCACTAAAAATGCTTGGTTGTGTGAAGCAGTGGGGGTGCTGTGCAATCATTTTTCTGAATTATCTCTACTCCTACAAGGAATGAAAAGAAATATTTTTGGTTGATTTTTGCTTTTTTGCTTCTTGTACCTGCAAAACTAAAATAGATTGAACTGCAACTAACTATCTTGCTGAAATGAAAATGCGGAATTGAAATGAAAGCAGGATGGGACTAATCTATTTTTCTCAAATGAAATTGCAGGAAGGAAATGCTAGGCTACGCTTGCAGAATTGAAATGATAATCTACGCTTGCAGAAATGAAATTGTGGAATTGAAATGCTAATCTATGAAAGTGGGAAATGCTAATCTACTTTTGCAGAAACGAAATTGCATAATGGAAATGAAATAAACTACTTAGCAGAAGGTTGTGGTAGAAAATAGAAGAAAAGCAACAATCACCAATACTCTGACGCTTCCCCGGCAATGGCGCCAAAAAGATGGTGGGCCCCAGTATTGCAGCAATAACGCTACAACTCCTAGAACTCCCTTCTTTAATTTTATCAACCCGGTAGTTGCTAACAAACTTGGAAGCGACGACGCTGTATGCACAAGTACTAGCTCTTGCCGCAACTGTCACTTGGTCAGCTGGCACAAGTCCACTAGGAGCTTAAGCCAACTTCTATGAGCTCTTAGAAGAAGCTTTTTAACTGATGAATGAAAGCTAACTCAAAGGGGCTAATTTACTTGCAGAAAGAAACTGGAAAGCAGAAAGGAAATGCAAACCCTAGCAAACCCTAATTTTACCAGCTAGCACTACTGATGCGAAAAAGAGGATGATGCAAGCTACTGAAAGAGATGCCATTGACTTATAGGAAGGTAAAATGCATGTTCTAAGTTATCACTATCTGAAGAAAACATCTTTTTATATTTTTGAAAAGTTGTCACAATTATCATGCATAAATTTAACTATTTTTTATTGTGCAGACGTGGATTGGCGAGAGGAAATTCTTGGAAGAGGTCGGGAAGGTTCAGAGAGGGCCTAAGGGGTCCCTAACACCCTTCCAGAGAGTTTCACAGAGTTTGGCTATCAAGAAACCTCATTCATGAGCTTCTACAGGAAGTCTGCAGGGGTTCTACAGGATGTTTCAGGAATTTCTACAGGATGTTCATAAATTTCTACAGGATGTTTTAAATTGGATTTTGGAGGATGGGTGAGTGAGGGAAGATGCATGAATGGATATGGAGGTAGGATAGGGGTCTGAAGTGGCCAAGGACTGGTGGATGGAGTGGTGAAAAGGTGTAGATAGCTAAGTTGGCTCAAAGAAGGCTGAAACAATGATGTACAAAAACTAGGGTTATGTGAGCAAATGTGGCAAACATGAGGTAAGGAGTCTAAGTAGAGTGGTGGAGTGGATGGTGCTAATGGAGAATAAGCAGATGAAGGGAGTGGTACAAGTGCTCTGCAAGTCGTTTTTCCAATCTGACACCAAAAAGACTTGTAAATTCAAAGACCTAGTTACGTTGACCTAATTTGCCAGCTGTCAGTAAAGAGAATGAACAGAAGTGTGACCTGAAACGAAACCATGTATTTTAACTCATGCAACTAATCAAACGAAAGTCTGAACTTGTAACCAACTTCTATGCATGAAGATCAAACACTAGTGATTGCATGGGAAAAAGCAAAATCAGTGTTTTTATGGGGCAGCAAAGTCCTAGTCACAGCTCCTGATTCCACTGAGGGAGAGGTGTGAAACCACAAATGTTTGTTGGCCCTTTTCTTGAAGCTTTTTCTGTTAGCAACGGATCAACTAAATCTGAGCATGAAAAGTTATTTTACTCATCAAAAACAACCTAAATAAAAAACAAGGTTTAAATCTAAATAACAGATTTTATTCTAAGAATGCAACAAAGACACATGAAAGTAAACAAAGGAGGTACTAGGCACTTGAGATGGGCCCAATCCCAAGAGCTACAACCTCCTAAGTGATATTTAGAGCTAGTGCAAAGCTGGATTCATCTTTATTTATCAAAAGAAATGTTACATTCGAAAAACTGTCCACAAGGAGAACTTGAAAATGCTGCTGAAAGTAAAGCTAATCTACTGCCTAAAAATCGAACTAAAAAATGACTACAAAATGAATACAAAATGACTAACTGCCGGCTAACCAAAATGAGGCCCTAAGCCCTCTTATTTATACAAATTGAGGACCCCAACAGTCCTCCTAAACTTTAGGGACTCGGCTGCCCAAAAACTTGTAGTTAACAACAGTCCTACTTGACTTGCTTGGCTGCCCTTGTGCTAATTGATTTGGTGGCCCTTTGTCATACGGAATAAGTCGATCTTGTGGACAAGATAGACCTTCCTAGAATTTAAAGAAGACCTAATGACAAGCAAACCAACCAGACACTATCTTTTCTAAATATGCTTTTATAAACAAAGGCAAACAAGTGTTTTAGGGCCTACCTTAGGTCCAACGCAAGTTTGTGGATGCCCTTGCTGCTTCGATCCAAATAAGCTCCTTTGTCGTGAATCTGCAAACACAAACAAGCAAACAAATTAAATAGCACCTGAAAAGCCAATATCATAAAAACATATTTAACATGAAAGTCAAGGAGTTCATGAAACAAATAACATGAGATACTTGTTGAGAAAAATGAGTTTGATTGTATTAATTCAAAAGAAGAAGAACTTTACAACCTGTGCCTTGACGCTTTACAAGCTCCTCCCAGGGTCCAGCAAGAAGTCTCCTCTACTTTGACAAGTTTCACTCACTTCCCAATAAATCCAAAAAGGTATGTGATCTCTCTCTTAATCTCAACTAGGAAGTCTTAATTTCACCAGCATTTACCCTAAAAAATGTTCAGCTTCTAACCTCCCTAGCAACCAGCCCAATGCCTGAATTTATAGTGCAATGGAGGGATTTTACTAGGTCCTCCTTCAAAGGGATAAATCCTCTCTTCAAGGGATAACTCTCTCATCAATGGATTAGCTCCTTCTCTTTTGGGATGCATGAACCACCTAAGAGTGGCAAATCACGTCAAAGTTCCTTCTCGAATCATCTAGAATTAACCCAAAGTGAGTTTTTTTAGAATAAACTTGCGCCCTTTTACTTTCACAGGGGTCCACACCCACACTTTAGGGACAGAGCGGGCAGGTCCGCAGTTTTTGTAAACAGAAGGTGCGGGACCGCAGGTAACAGTGAGAGAAAGTGCGGAACCGAGTTTCATTGATTTTTAATGTCTTTCTCTTATTTTCAAAGCTTGACTTGAAGAGCTGAGGTTGAGACTTGCTTAGGAGGAGAGAGTACAAGTGATGATGGACCCATACTAACTGCAAATAATCATGGTGACGATATTTTTGTGTAACACCCTTGAACTCCGAGCTGATGGTGGAGAATTCAGGTAAGGGCCCATAAATGAAGGGGACACCTTCCTACAAATCCTCTCCTTGTTCTCCCACGAATTTCGATGCCAAGTGCTCATTAAAACCTTCAATTTTGTCTCCAAATTGACCAAAAAGGCTACGCAAAGCACACATTAGACTTGTTGGCATAATGACTAACCCAATTCACTCTATTAGCATAAATATAATAAAAAACATGCAATAACTAATGAGAATGGTGGATTAAGTCAAATTAGGAGGTTGAATGAGCACATATAATTATCCATTTTTGGGGCTCATCATCTGTAATGTTATAACTCTGACCATATGTTGAGCTATGGAAAAGGTATGAATTTGACATTTATTTCCTTGTCTTTTTCCTTAATCATATCTCCTTTATACTCTAAGATGGTAATATATCAAAGAATTATAGTGAAAAATAAGGGGTTATTGATTGTGGAAAATTAGTTAATTATTGCCATTTTCATGCAGGAAAATAGAAGAAATGGAAAACTACCATTCTCAGAAAAAGACAAAACAGAGGAACTGTTGTTCCTTCACAGGAAGCCAATATCCAAACAAACAGATCAAGATGGAGCACACAGTGAGGATAAGAACAGAAAAGACCACAACATTAGTGCAAGAAGACAAAGAGTTGACTGGAGTTAGAAGATTGAGCAGATCCCTCAGGATCTCTCTGATCCTGAGGGATCGCTATTTCAAAATCTATCTGTTATTTCTTGTTTTATCCACCTAGCCATTATAAAAGGGACAGCACTTGTAAAGATTTAGGATAGATCATTAATCATCATTATTAAGAACTTACTATTGTATTTTAACTTTGATCATCGACTCTCGTTGATTTAAAACAGTGTATGATTGGCTGTAAACATTTTCACATATGATTAATACATAAGTCGGTTGTTGTTCCATTCTTTTATACTGAAGTAGTCCGGCGGTGCTTTCACTAGTGGCTAAGGCCCAACCTTGGTGGATCCACTTGTTATTCTGTACCATTACTTTACAATCACAGTCGTGTGATGGTTTGGTTTGATTTCCATTTATTTGAATCATATTTCTTTATTGTTCATTGTTTCAAGAGTTTATGAATTGTTTTATTGTTTGTTTGTAACTGAATCGCATTGTCGTTCCTTTTCAATCATAAAGATTATTACTTTCTACAAACTATATTTTTATGTTGTTCATTTCAATTATAAAGCTTTGTTGTTCATTCTAGTAAGCTGAAATTTTTGTTCATTACAAATTGCTGTTCTTTCTACTAAATATACATTGTTGTTCATTTCCTTTCAGCAAGTATTTGGTTTTTCCTTTTTGCATTATTACAATTATCACATTTATTCCATTTCTATTAGCAGCATTTT